>JAMKCF010000003.1:17054719-18366483 GCA_023634235.1 Pisaster brevispinus
CGGATCGTGACCACGGTTCAAATCCCGGCAGTGTCCTTGATTCACTTTTTCCTTTTTCAAAGTCTAAAGATTTGAATCATGATTTCACTCATGACGTAGGAATTTCGCTTGTCTTTGCGTGGAACAGATAGCCCAGTGGTTGGGAGATAGATTCTTGTGGATCAGGAACAGATAGCCCAGTTGTTGGGAGATAGTTTCTGGTGGATCGAGACCACGGTTCGAATCCCGAGAAGGTCCTTGATTCACTTTTTCTTTTTTCTGAGTCTAAAGATTTGAATCATGATTTCACTTATGAGGTAAGAATTTCGCATGTCTTTGCGTGGAACAGATAGCCCAGTGGTTGGAGATAGTTTCTTGTGCATCAGAACCACGGTTCGAATCCAGGTAGTGTCCTTGATCCCCTTACCTTTTTTCTGATTCTAAAGATTTGAATCATGATTTCACTTATGAGGTAGGAATTTCGCATGTCTTTACGTGGAACAGTTAGGCCAGTGGTTGGGAGATAGTTTCTGGCGGATCGTGACCACGGTTCAAATCCCGGCAGTGTCCTTGATTCACTTTTTCCTTTTTCAAAGTCTAAAGATTTGAATCATGATTTCACTCATGACGTAGGAATTTCGCTTGTTATTGCGTGGAACAGATAGCCCAGTGGTTGGGAGATAGATTCTTGTGGATCAGGAACAGATAGCCCAGTTGTTGGGAGATAGTTTCTGGTGGATCGAGACCACGGTTCGAATCCCGACAAGGTCCTTGATTCACTTTTTCTTTTTTCTGAGTCTAAAGATTTGAATCATGATTTCACTTATGAGGTAAGAATTTCGCATGTCTTTGCGTGGAACAGATAGCCCAGTGGTTTGGAGATAGTTTCTGGTGGATCAGGACAACGGTTCGAATCCCGTTAGGGTCCTTGATCCCCTTTTTCTTTTTTTCTGAGTCTAAAGATTTGAATCATGATTTCACTTATGAGTTAGGAATTTCGCTTGTCTTTGCGTGGAACAGATCTCCCAGTGGTTGGGAGATAGTTTCTGGTGGATCAGGACAACGGTTCGAATCCCGTTAGGGTCCTTGATCCCCTTTTTCTTTTTTTCGGAGTCTAAAGATTTGAATCATGATTTCACTTATGAGTTAGGAATTTCGCTTGTCTTTGCGTGGAACAGATCTCCCAGTGGTTGGGAGATAGTTTCTGGTGGATCAGGACAACGGTTCGAATCCCGGTAGGGTCCTTGATCCCCTTTTTCTTTTTTTCGGAGTCTAAAGATTTGACTCATGATTTAATATATGAGGTAAGAATTTCGAATGTCTTTGCGTGTAAAAGATAGCCCAGTGGTTGGGAGATAGTTTCTTGTGGATCGGGACCACAGTTCGAATCCCGACAAGGTCCTTGATTCACTTTTTTCTTTTTTCTGAGTCTAAAGATTAGAATCATGATTTCACTTATGACGTAGGAATTTCGCTTGTCTTTGCGTGGAACAGATAGCCCAGTGGTTGGGAGATAGATTCTTGTGGATCAGGAACAGATAGCCCAGTTGTTGGGAGATAGTTTCTGGTGGATCGAGACCACGGTTCGAATCCCGACAAGGTCCTTGATTCACTTTTTCTTTTTTCTGAGTCTAAAGATTTGAATCATGATTTCACTTATGTCGTAGGAATTTCGCTTGTCTTTGCGTGGAACAGTTAGCCCAGTGGTTGGGAGATAGTTTCTGGTGGATCGGGACCACAGTTCGAATCCCGACAAGGTACTTGATTCACTTTTTCTTTTTTCTGAGTCTAAAGATTTGAATCATGACTTCACTTATGAGGTAGGAATTTCGCTTGTCTTTGCGTGGAACAGATAGCCCAGTGGTTGGGAGATAGTTTCTTTTGGATCGGGACCACGGTTCTAATCCCGACAAGGTCCTTGATTCACTTTTTCTTTTTTCTGAGTCTTTAGATTTGAATCATGATTTCACTTATGACGTAGGAATTTCGCTTGTCTTTGCGTGGAACAGTTAGCCCAGTGGTTGGGAGATAGTTTCTGGTGGATCGGGACCACGGTTCGAATCCCGACAAGGTCCTTGATTCACTTTTTCTTTTTTCTGAGTCTAAAGATTTGAATCATGACTTCACTTATGAGGTAAGAATTTCGCATGTCTTTGCGTGGAACAGATCTCCCAGTGGTTGGGAGATAGTTTCTGGTGGATCGGGACCACGGTTCGAATCCCGACAAGGTACTTGATTCACTTTTTCTTTTTTCTGAGTCTAAAGATTTGAATCATGACTTCACTTATGACGTTAGAATTTCGGTTGTCTTTGCGTGAAACAGATAGCCCAGTGGTTGGGAGATAGTTTTTGGTGGATCGGGACCACGGTTCGAACCCCGACAAGGTACTTGATTCACTTTTTCTTTTTTTCTGAGTCTAAAGATTTGAATCATGATTTCACTTATGACGTTAGAATTTCGGTTGTCTTTGCGTGAAACAGATAGCCCAGTGGTTGGGAGATAGTTTCTGGTGGATCGGGACCACGGTTAGAATCCCGGCAAAGTCCTTGATTCACTTTTTCTTTTTTCTGAGTCTAAATATTTGAATCATGATTTCACTAATGAGGTAGGAATTTCGATTGTCTTTGCGTGGAACAGATAGCCCAGTGGTTGGAAGATAGTTTCTGGTGGATCGGGACCCCGGTTCGAATACCGACAAGGTACTTGATTCACTTTTTTTTTCTGAGTCTAAAGATTTGAATCATGATTTCACTTATGAGGTAATAATTTCGCTTGTCTTTGCGTGGAACAGATAGCCCAGTGGTTGGGAGATAGTTTCTGGTAAATCGGGACCACGGTTCGAATCCATGCAAAGTCCTTGATTTACTTTTTCTTTTTTCCGAGTCTAAAGATTTGAATCATGATTTCACTTATGAGGTAAGAATTTCGCATGTCTTTGCGTGGAACAGATCTCCCAGTGGTTGGGAGATAGTTTCTGGTGGATCGGGACCACGGTTCGAACCCCGACAAGGTACTTGATTCAATTTTTCTTTTTTCTGAGTCTAAAGATTTGAATCATGATTTCACTTATGAGGTAATAATTTCGATTGTCTTTGCGTGGAACAGATAGCCCAGTGGTTGGAAGATAGTTTCTGGTGGATCGGGACCCCGGTTCGAATACCGACAAGGTACTTGATTCACTTTTTTTTTCTGAGTCTAAAGATTTGAATCATGATTTCACTTATGAGGTAATAATTTCGCTTGTCTTTGCGTGGAACAGATAGCCCAGTGGTTGGGAGATAGTTTCTGGTGAATCGGGACCACGGTTCGAATCCATGCAAAGTCCTTGATTTACTTTTTCTTTTTTCCGAGTCTAAAGATTTGAATCATGATTTCACTTATGACGTAGGAATTTCGCTTGTCTTTGCGTGGAACAGTTAGCCCAGTGGTTGGGAGAAAGTTTCTGGTGAATCGGGACCACGGTTCGAATCCATGCAAAGTACTTGATTTACTTTTTCTTTTTTCCGAGTCTAAAGATTTGAATTATGATTTCACTTATGACTTAGGAATTTCGTTTGTCTTTGCGTGGAACAGATAGCCCAGTGGTTGGGAGATAGTTTCTGGTGGATCGGGACCACGGTTCGAATCCCGGCAAAGTCCTTGATTCACTTTTTCTTTTTTCTGAGTCTTTAGATTTGAATCATGATTTCACTTATGACGTAGGAATTTCGCTTGTCTTTGCGTGGAACAGTTAGCCCAGTGGTTGGGAGATAGTTTCTGGTGGATCGGGACCACGGTTCGAATCCCGACAAGGTCCTTGATTCACTTTTTTTTCTGAGTCTAAAGATTTGAATCATGATTTCACTTATGAGGTAAGAATTTCGCATGTCTTTGCGTGGAACAGATAGCCCAGTGGTTGGGAGATAGTTTCTGGTGGATCGGGACCACGGTTCGAATCCCGGCAACGTCCTTGATTCACTGTTTCTTTTTTCTGAGTCTTTAGATTTGAATCATGATTTCACTTATGACGTAGGAATTTCGCTTGTCTTTGCGTGGAACAGTTAGCCCAGTGGTTGGGAGATAGTTTCTGGTGGATCGGGACCACAGTTCGAATCCCGACAAGGTACTTGATTCACTTTTTCTTTTTTCTGAGTCTAAAGATTTGAATCATGACTTCACTTATGAGGTAGGAATTTCGCTTGTCTTTGCGTGGAACAGATAGCCCAGTGGTTGGGAGATAGTTTCTTTTGGATCGGGACCACGGTTCTAATCCCGACAAGGTCCTTGATTCACTTTTTCTTTTTTCTGAGTCTTTAGATTTGAATCATGATTTCACTTATGACGTAGGAATTTCGCTTGTCTTTGCGTGGAACAGTTAGCCCAGTGGTTGGGAGATAGTTTCTGGTGGATCGGGACCACGGTTCGAATCCCGACAAGGTCCTTGATTCACTTTTTCTTTTTTCTGAGTCTAAAGATTTGAATCATGACTTCACTTATGAGGTAAGAATTTCGCATGTCTTTGCGTGGAACAGATCTCCCAGTGGTTGGGAGATAGTTTCTGGTGGATCGGGACCACGGTTCGAATCCCGAAAAGGTACTTGATTCACTTTTTCTTTTTTCTGAGTCTAAAGATTTGAATCATGACTTCACTTATGACGTTAGAATTTCGGTTGTCTTTGCGTGAAACAGATAGCCCAGTGGTTGGGAGATAGTTTTTGGTGGATCGGGACCACGGTTCGAACCCCGACAAGGTACTTGATTCACTTTTTCTTTTTTTCTGAGTCTAAAGATTTGAATCATGATTTCACTTATGACGTTAGAATTTCGGTTGTCTTTGCGTGAAACAGATAGCCCAGTGGTTGGGAGATAGTTTCTGGTGGATCGGGACCACGGTTAGAATCCCGGCAAAGTCCTTGATTCACTTTTTCTTTTTTCTGAGTCTAAATATTTGAATCATGATTTCACTAATGAGGTAGGAATTTCGATTGTCTTTGCGTGGAACAGATAGCCCAGTGGTTGGAAGATAGTTTCTGGTGGATCGGGACCCCGGTTCGAATACCGACAAGGTACTTGATTCACTTTTTTTTTCTGAGTCTAAAGATTTGAATCATGATTTCACTTATGAGGTAATAATTTCGCTTGTCTTTGCGTGGAACAGATAGCCCAGTGGTTGGGAGATAGTTTCTGGTGAATCGGGACCACGGTTCGAATCCATGCAAAGTCCTTGATTTACTTTTTCTTTTTTCCGAGTCTAAAGATTTGAATCATGATTTCACTTATGAGGTAAGAATTTCGCATGTCTTTGCGTGGAACAGATCTCCCAGTGGTTGGGAGATAGTTTCTGGTGGATCGGGACCACGGTTCGAACCCCGACAAGGTACTTGATTCAATTTTTCTTTTTTCTGAGTCTAAAGATTTGAATCATGATTTCACTTATGAGGTAATAATTTTGCTTGTCTTTGCGTGGAACAGATAGCCTAGTGGTTGGGTGATAGTTTCTGGTGGATCGAGACCACGGTTAGAATCCCGGCAAAGTCCTTGATTCACTTTTTCTTTTTTTCTGAGTCTAAAGATTTGAATCATGATTTCACTAATGAGGTAGGAATTTCGATTGTCTTTGCGTGGAACAGATAGCCCAGTGGTTGGGAGATAGTTTGTTTTGCATCGGGACCACGGTTCGAATCCCGACAAGGTCCTTGATTCACTTTTTCTTTTTTCTGAGTCTAAAGATTTGAATCATGATTTCACTGATGAGGTAAGAATTTCGCTTGTCTTTGCGTGGAACAGATAGCCCAGTGGTTGGCAGATAGTTTCTGGTGGATCGGGACCCCGGTTCGAATACCGACAAGGTACTTTTTTCTCTTTTTCTTTTTTCTGAGTCTAAAGATTTGAATCATGATTTCACTTATGAGGTAAGAATTTCGCTTGTCTTTGCGTGGAACAGATAACCCAGTGGTTGGGTGATAGTTTCTGGTGGATCGAGACCACGGTTCGAATACCGACAAGGTACTTGATTCACTTTTTTTTTCTGAGTCTAAAGATTTGAATCATGATTTCACTTATGAGGTAATAATTTCGCTTGTCTTTGCGTGGAACAGATAGCCCAGTGGTTGGGAGATAGTTTCTGGTGAATCGGGACCACGGTTCGAATCCATGCAAAGTCCTTGATTTACTTTTTCTTTTTTCCGAGTCTAAAGATTTGAATTATGATTTCAATTATGACTTAGGAATTTAGTTTGTCTTTGCGTGGAACAGATAGCCCAGTCGTTGGGAGATAGTTTCTGGTGGATCGGGACCACGGTTCGAATCCCGGCGAAGTCCTTGATTCACTTTTTCTTTTTTCTGAGTCTAAAGATTTGAATCATGATTTCACTTATGACGTAAGAATTTCGCTTGTTTTTGCGTGGAACAGTTAGCCCAGTGGTTGGGAGATAGTTTCTGGTGGATCGGGACCACGGTTCGAATCCCGACAAGGTACTTGATTCACTTTTTCTTTTTTCTGAGTCTAAAGATTTGAATCATGACTTCACTTATGAGGTAGGAATTTCGCTTGTCTTTGCGTGGAACAGATAGCCCAGTGGTTGGGAGATAGTTTCTTTTGGATCGGGACCACGGTTCGAATCCCGACAAGGACCTTGATTCACTTTTTCTTTTTTCTGAGTCTAAAGATTTGAATCATGATTTCACTTATGACGTAGGAATTTCGCTTGTCTTTGCGTGGAACAGTTAGCCCAGTGGTTGGGAGATAGTTTCTGGTGGATCGGGACCACGGTTCGAATCCCGGCAAAGTCCTTGATTCACTTTTTCTTTTTTCTGAGTCTTAAGATTTGAATCATGATTTCACTTATGAGGTAATAATTTCGCATGTCTTTGCGTCGAACATATCTCCCAGTGGTTGGGAGATAGTTTCTGGTGGATCGGGACCCCGGTTCGAATCCCGGCAACGTCCTTGATTCACTTTTTCTTTTTTCTGAGTCTTTAGATTTGAATCATGATTTCACTTATGAGGTAGGAATTTCGCTTGTCTTTGCGTGGAACAGATAGCCCAGTGGTTGGGAGATAGTTTCTGGTGGATCAGCACCACGGTTCGAATCCCGGTAGGGTCCTCGATCCCCTTTTTCTTTTTTTTGAGTCTAAAGATTTGAATCATGATTTCACTTATGAGGTAAGAATTTCGCATGTCTTTGCGTGGAACAGATCTCCCAGTGGTTGGGAGATAGTTTCTGGTGGATCGGGACCACGGTTCGAATCCCGGCAACGTCCTTGATTCACTTTTTCTTTTTTCTGAGTCTTTAGATTTGAATCATGATTTCACTTATGACGTAGGAATTTCGCTTGTCTTTGCGTGGAACAGTTAGCCCAGTGGTTGGGAGATAGTTTCTGGTGGATCGGGACCACGGTTCGAATCCCGACAAGGTACTTGATTCACTTTTTCTTTTTTTCTGAGTCTAAAGATTTGAATCATGATTTCACTTATGACGTAGGAATTTCGCTTGTCTTTGCGTGAAACAGATAGCCCAGTGGTTGGGAGATAGTTTCTGGTGGATCGGGACCACGGTTAGAATCCCGGCAAAGTCCTTGATTCACTTTTTTTTTTCTGAGTCTAAAGATTTGAATCATGATTTCACTTATGAGGTAATAATTTCGCTTGTCTTTGCGTGGAACAGATAGCCCAGTGGTTGGGCGATAGTTTCTGGTGAATCGGGACCACGGTTCGAATCCATGCAAAGTCCTTGATTTACTTTTTCTTTTTTCCGAGTCTAAAGATTTGAATCATGATTTCACTTATGAGGTAAGAATTTCGCATGTCTTTGCGTGGAACAGATGTCCCAGTGGTTGGGACATAGTTTCTGGTGGATCGGGACCACGGTTCGAATCCCGGCAACGTCCTTGATTCACTTTATCTTTTTTCTGAGTCTAAAGATTTGAATCATAATTTCACTTATGACGTAGGAATTTCGCTTGTCTTTGCGTGGAACAGTTAGCCCAGTGGTTGGGAGATAGTTTCTGGTGGATCGGGACCACGGTTCGAACCCCGACAAGGTACTTGATTCACTTTTTCTTTTTTTCTGAGTCTAAAGATTTGAATCATGATTTCACTTATGACGTTAGAATTTCGGTTGTCTTTGCGTGAAACAGATAGCCCAGTGGTTGGGAGATAGTTTCTGGTGAATCGGGACCACGGTTCGAATCCATGCAAAGTCCTTGATTTACTTTTTCTTTTTTCCGAGTGTAAAAATTTGAATTATGATTTCACTTATGACTTAGGAATTTCGTTTGTCTTTGCGTGGAACAGATAGCCCAGTGGTTGGGAGATAGTTTCTGGTGGATCGGGACCACGGTTCGAATCCCGGCAAAGTCCTTGATTCACTTTTTTTTTTTTTCTGAGTCTTTAGATTTGAATCATGATTTCACTTATGACGTAGGAATTTCGCTTGTCTTTGCGTGGAACAGATAGCCCAGTGGTTGGGAGATAGTTTCTGGTGGATCGGGACCACGGTTCGAATCCCGGCAAAGTCCTTGATTCACTTTTTCTTTTTTCTGAGTCTTTAGATTTGAATCATGATTTCACTTATGACGTAGGAATTTCGCTTGTCTTTGCGTGGAACAGTTAGCCCAGTGGTTGGGAGATAGTTTCTGGTGGATCGGGACCACGGTTCGAATTCCGACAAGGTCCTTGATTCACTTTTTCTTTTTTCTGAGTCTAAAGATTTGAATTATGATTTCACTTATGACTTAGGAATTTCGTTTGTCTTTGCGTGGAACAGATAGCCCAGTGGTTGGGAGATAGTTTCTGGTGGATCGGGACCACGGTTCGAATCCCGGCAAAGTCCTTGATTCACTTTTTCTTTTTTCTGAGTCTAAAGATTTGAATCATGATTTCACTTATGACGTTAGAATTTCGGTTGTCTTTGCGTGAAACAGATAGCCCAGTGGTTGGGAGATAGTTTCTGGTGGATCGGGACCACGGTTAGAATCCCGGCAAAGTCCTTGATTCACTTTTTCTTTTTTCTGAGTCTAAATATTTGAATCATGATTTCACTAATGAGGTAGGAATTTCGATTGTCTTTGCGTGGAACAGATAGCCCAGTGGTTGGAAGATAGTTTCTGGTGGATCGGGACCCCGGTTCGAATACCGACAAGGTACTTGATTCACTTTTTTTTTCTGAGTCTAAAGATTTGAATCATGATTTCACTTATGAGGTAATAATTTCGCTTGTCTTTGCGTGGAACAGATAGCCCAGTGGTTGGGAGATAGTTTCTGGTGAATCGGGACCACGGTTCGAATCCATGCAAAGTCCTTGATTTACTTTTTCTTTTTTCCGAGTCTAAAGATTTGAATCATGATTTCACTTATGAGGTAAGAATTTCGCATGTCTTTGCGTGGAACAGATCTCCCAGTGGTTGGGAGATAGTTTCTGGTGGATCGGGACCACGGTTCGAATCCCGGCAACGTCCTTGATTCACTTTATCTTTTTTCTGAGTCTAAAGATTTGAATCCTGATTTCACTTATGAGGTAGATATTTCGCTTGTCTTTGCGTGGAACAAATAGCCCAGTGGTTGGGAAATAGTTTCTGGTGGGTCGGGACTACGGTTCGAATCCCGACAAGGTCCTTGATTCACTTTTTTTTGCTGAGTCTAAGGATTTTAATCATGATTTCACTTATGAGGTAAGATTTTCGCTTGTCTTTGCGTGGAACAGATAGCCTAGTGGTTGGGAGATAGTTTCTGGTGGATCGGGACCACGGTTCGAATCCCGGCAAAGTCCTTGATTCACTTTTTCTTTTTTCTGAGTCTTTAGATTTGAATCATGATTTCACTTATGACGTAGGAATTTCGCTTGTCTTTGCGTGGAACAGTTAGCCCAGTGGTTGGGAGAAAGTTTCTGGTGGATCGGGACCACGGTTCGAATTCCGACAAGGTCCTTGATTCACTTTTTCTTTTTTCTGAGTCTAAAGATTTGAATTATGATTTCACTTATGACTTAGGAATTTCGTTTGTCTTTGCGTGGAACAGATAGCCCAGTGGTTGGGAGATAGTTTCTGGTGGATCGGGACCACGGTTCGAATCCCGGCAAAGTCCTTGATTCACTTTTTCTTTTTTCTGAGTCTTTAGATTTGAATCATGATTTCACTTATGACGTAGGAATTTCGCTTGTCTTTGCGTGGAACAGTTAGCCCAGTGGTTGGGAGAAAGTTTCTGGTGGATCGGGACCACGGTTCGAATTCCGACAAGGTCCTTGATTCACTTTTTCTTTTTTCTGAATCTAAAGATTTGAATCATGATATCACTTATGAGGTAAGAATTTCGCATGTCTTTGCGTGGAACAGATCTCCCAGTGGTTGGGAGATAGTTTCTGGTGGATCGGGACCACGGTTCGAACCCCGTCAAGGTACTTGATTCACTTTTTCTTTTTTTCTGAGTCTAAAGATTTGAATCATGATTTCACTTATGACTTAGGAATTTCGGTTGTCTTTGCGTGGAACAGATAGCCCAGTGGTTGGGAGATAGTTTCTGGTGGATCGGGACCACGGTTCGAACCCCGACAAGGTCCTTGATTCACTTTTTCTTTTTTCTGAGTCTAAAGATTTGCTTCGTGATTTCACTTATGAGGTAGGAATTTCGCTTGTCTTTGCGTGGAACAGATAGCCCAGTGGTTGGGAGATAGTTTCTGGTGGATCGGGACCACGGTTCGAATCCCGTCAAAGTCCTTGATTCACTTTTTCTTTTTTCTGAGTCTTTAGATTTGAATCATGATTTCACTTATGACGTAGGAATTTCGCTTGTCTTTGCGTGGAACAGTTAGCCCAGTGATTGGGAGAAAGTTTCTGGTGGATCGGGACCACGGTTCGAATTCCGACAAGGTCCTTGATTCACTTTTTCTTTTTTCTGAGTCTAAAGATTTGAATCATGATTTCACTTATGAGGTAAGAATTTCGCTTGACTTTGTGTGGAACAGATAGCCCAGTGGTTGGGAGATAGTTTCTTGCGGATCGGGACCACGGTTCGAATCCCGGCAAAGTCCTTGATTCACTTTTTCTTTTTTCTGAGTCTTTAGGTTTGAATCATGATTTCACTTATGACGTAGGAATTTCGCTTGTCTTTGCGTGGAACAGTTAGCCCAGTGGTTGGGAGAAAGTTTCTGGTGGATCGGGACCACGGTTCGAATTCCGACAAGGTCCTTGATTCACTTTTTCTTTTTTCTGAGTCTAAAGATTTGAATTATGATTTCACTTATGACTTAGGAGTTTCGTTTGTCTTTGCGTGGAACAGATAGCCCAGTGGTTGGGAGATAGTTTCTGGTGGATCGGGACCACGGTTCGAATCCCGGCAAAGTCCTTGATTCACTTTTTCTTTTTTCTGAGTTTTTAGATTTGAATCATGATTTCACTTATGACGTAGGAATTTCGCTTGTCTTTGCGTGGAACAGTTAGCCCAGTGGTTGGGAGAAAGTTTCTGGTGGATTGGGACCACGGTTCGAATTCCGACAAGGTCCTTGATTCACTTTTTCTTTTTTCTGAGTCTAAAGATTTGAATTATGATTTCACTTATGACTTAGGAATTTCGTTTGTCTTTGCGTGGAACAGATAGCCCAGTGGTTGGGAGATAGTTTCTGGTGGATCGGGACCACGGTTCGAATCCCGGCAAAGTCCTTGATTCACTTTTTCTTTTTTCTGAGTCTTTAGATTTGAATCATGATTTCACTTATGACGTAGGAATTTCGCTTGTCTTTGCGTGGAACAGTTAGCCCAGTGGTTGGGAGAAAGTTTCTGGTGGATCGGGACCACGGTTCGAATTCCGACAAGGTCCTTGATTCACTTTTTCTTTTTTCTGAGTCTAAATATTTGAATCATGATTTCACTAATGAGGTAGGAATTTCGATTGTCTTTGCGTGGAACAGATAGCCCAGTGGTTGGAAGATAGTTTCTGGTGGATCGGGACCCCGGTTCGAATTCCGACAAGGTACTTGATTCACTTTTTTTTTTCTGAGTCTAAAGATTTGAATCATGATTTCACTTATGAGGTAATAATTTCGCTTGTCTTTGCGTGGAACAGATAGCCCAGTGGTTGGGAGATAGTTTCTGGTGAATCGGGACCACGGTTCGAATCCATGCAAAGTCCTTGATTTACTTTTTCTTTTTTCCGAGTCTAAAGATTTGAATTATGATTTCACTTATGAGGTAATAATTTCGCTTGTCTTTGCGTGGAACAGATAGCCCAGTGGTTGGGAGATAGTTTCTGGTGAATCGGGACCACGGTTCGAATCCATGCAAAGTCCTTGATTTACTTTTTCTTTTTTTCCGAGTGTAAAGATTTGAATTATGATTTCACTTATGACTTAGGAATTTCGTTTGTCTTTGCGTGGAACAGATAGCCCAGTGGTTGGGAGATAGTTTCTGGTGGATCGGGACCACGGTTCGAATCCCGGCAAAGTCCTTGATTCACTTTTTCTTTTTTCTGAGTCTTTAGATTTCAATCATGATTTCACTTATGACGTATGAATTTCGCTTGTCTTTGCGTGGAACAGATAGCCCAGTGGTTGGGAGATAGTTTCTGGTGGATCGGGACCACGGTTCGAATCCCGGCAAAGTCCTTGATTCACGTTTTCTTTTTTCTGAGTCTTTAGATTTGAATCATGATTTCACTTATGACGTAGGAATTTCGCTTGTCTTTGCGTGGAACAGTTAGCCCAGTGGTTGGGAGAAAGTTTCTGGTGGATCGGGACCACGGTTCGAATTCCGACAAGGTCCTTGATTCACTTTTTCTTTTTTCCGAGTCTAAAGATTTGAATTATGATTTCACTTATGAGGTAATAATTTCGCTTGTCTTTGCGTGGAACAGATAGCCCAGTGGTTGGGAGATAGTTTCTGGTGAATCGGGACCACGGTTCGAATCCATGCAAAGTCCTTGATTCACTTTTTCTTTTTTCTGAGTCTTTAGATTTGAATCATGATTTCACTTATGACGTAGGAATTTCGCTTGTCTTTGCGTGGAACAGTTAGCCCAGTGGTTGGGAGAAAGTTTCTGGTGGATCGGGACCACGGTTCGAATTCCGACAAGGTCCTTGATTCACTTTTTCTTTTTTCTGAGTCTAAAGATTTGAATCATGATTTCACTTATGAGGTAAGAATTTCGCATGTCTTTGCGTGGAACAGATCTCCCAGTGGTTGGGAGATAGTTTCTGGTGGATCGGGACCACGGTTCGAATCCCGGCAACGTCCTTGATTCACTTTTTCTTTTTTCTGAGTCTAAAGATTTGAATCATGATTTCACTTATGACGTAGGAATTTCGCTTGTCTTTGCGTGGAACAGTTAGCCCAGTGGTTGGGAGATAGTTTTTGGTGGATCGGGACCACGGTTCGAATCCCGGCAAAGTCCTTGATTCACTTTTTCTTTTTTCTGAGTCTAAAGATTTGAATCATGACTTCACTTATGAGGTAGGAATTTCGCTTGTCTTTGCGTGGAACAGATAGCCCAGTGGTTGGGAGATAGTTTCTGGTGGATCGGGACCACGGTTCGAACCCCGACAAGGTACTTGATTCACTTTTTCTTTTTTTCTGAGTCTAAAGATTTGAATCATGATTTCACTTATGACGTTAGAATTTCGGTTGTCTTTGCGTGAAACAGATAGCCCAGTGGTTGGAAGATAGTTTCTGGTGGATCGGGACCCCGGTTCGAATACCGACAAGGTACTTGATTCACTTTGTTTTTCTGAGTCTAAAGATTTGAATCATGATTTCACTTATGAGGTAATAATTTCGCTTGTCTTTGCGTGGAACAGATAGCCCAGTGGTTGGGAGATAGTTTGTTTTGGATCGGGACCACGGTTCGAATCCCGACAAGGTCCTTGATTCACTTTTTCTTTTTTCTGAGTCTAAAGATTTGAATCATGATTTCACCTATGAGGTAAGAATTTCGCTTGTCTTTGCGTGGAACAGATAGCCCAGTGGTTGGCAGATAGTTTCTGGTGGATCGAGACCCCGGTTCGAATACCGACAAGGTACTTGATTCACTTTTTCTTTTTTCTGAGTCTAAAGATTTGAATCATGATTTCACTTATGAGGTAAGAATTTCGCTTGTCTTTGCGTGAAACAGATAGCCCAGTGGTTGGGAGATAGTTTCTGGTGAATCGGGACCACGGTTCGAATCCATGCAAAGTCCTTGATTTACTTTTTTTTTCCGAGTCTAAAGATTTGAATTATGATTTCACTTATGACTTAGGAATTTCGTTTGTCTTTGCGTGGAACAGATCTCCCAGTGGTTGGGAGATAGTTTCTGGTGGATCGGGACCACGGTTCGAATCCCGGCAACGTCCTTGATTCACTTTTTCTTTTTTCTGAGTCTAAAGATTTGAATCATGATTTCACTTATGACGTAGGAATTTCGCTTGTCTTTGCGTGGAACAGTTAGCCCAGTGGTTGGGAGATAGTTTTTGGTGGATCGGGACCACGGTTCGAATCCCGGCAAAGTCCTTGATTCACTTTTTCTTTTTTCTGAGTCTAAAGATTTGAATCATGACTTCACTTATGAGGTAGGAATTTCGCTTGTCTTTGCGTGGAACAGATAGCCCAGTGGTTGGGAGATAGTTTCTGGTGGATCGGGACCACGGTTCGAACCCCGACAAGGTACTTGATTCACCTTTTCTTTTTTTCTGAGTCTAAAGATTTGAATCATGATTTCACTTATGACGTTAGAATTTCGGTTGTCTTTGCGTGAAACAGATAGCCCAGTGGTTGGAAGATAGTTTCTGGTGGATCGGGACCCCGGTTCGAATACCGACAAGGTACTTGATTCACTTTGTTTTTCTGAGTCTAAAGATTTGAATCATGATTTCACTTATGAGGTAATAATTTCGCTTGTCTTTGCGTGGAACAGATAGCCCAGTGGTTGGGAGATAGTTTGTTTTGGATCGGGACCACGGTTCGAATCCCGACAAGGTCCTTGATTCACTTTTTCTTTTTTCTGAGTCTAAAGATTTGAATCATGATTTCACCTATGAGGTAAGAATTTCGCTTGTCTTTGCGTGGAACAGATAGCCCAGTGGTTGGCAGATAGTTTCTGGTGGATCGAGACCCCGGTTCGAATACCGACAAGGTACTTGATTCACTTTTTCTTTTTTCTGAGTCTAAAGATTTGAATCATGATTTCACTTATGAGGTAAGAATTTCGCTTGTCTTTGCGTGAAACAGATAGCCCAGTGGTTGGGAGATAGTTTCTGGTGAATCGGGACCACGGTTCGAATCCATGCAAAGTCCTTGATTTACTTTTTTTTTCCGAGTCTAAAGATTTGAATTATGATTTCACTTATGACTTAGGAATTTCGTTTGTCTTTGCGTGGAACAGATAGCCCAGTGGTTGGGAGATAGTTTCTGGTGGATCGGGACCACGGTTCGAACCCCGACAAGGTACTTGATTCACTTTTTCTTTTTTTCTGAGTCTAAAGATTTGAATCATGATTTCACTTATGACGTTAGAATTTTGGTTGTCTTTGCGTGAAACAGATAGCCCAGTGGTTGGGAGATAGTTTCTGGTGGATCGGGACCACGGTTAGAATCCCGGCAAAGTCCTTGATTCACTTTTTCTTTTTTCTGAGTGTAAAGATTTGAATCATGATTTCACTAATGAGGTAGGAATTTCGATTGTCTTTGCGTGGAACAGATAGCCCAGTGGTTGGAAGATAGTTTCTGGTGGATCGGGACCCCGGTTCGAATACCGACAAGGTACTTGATTCACTTTTTTTTTTCTGAGTCTAAAGATTTGAATCATGATTTCACTTATGAGGTAAGAATTTCGCTTGTCTTTGCGTGGAACAGATAGCCCAGTTGTTGGGAGATAGTTTCTGGTGAATCGGGACAAAGTCCTTGATTCACTTTTTCTTTTTTCTGAGTCTTTAGATTTGAATCATGATTTCACTTATGACGTAGGAATTTCGCTTGTCTTTGCGTGGAACAGTTAGCCCAGTGGTTGGGAGAAAGTTTCTGGTGGATCGGGACCACGGTTCGAATTCCGACAAGGTCCTTGATTCACTTTTTCTTTTTTCTGAGTCTAAAGATTTGAATCATGATTTCACTTATGAGGTAAGAATTTCGCATGTCTATGCGTGGAACAGATCTCCCAGTGGTTGGGAGAAAGTTTCTGGTGGATCGGGACCACGGTTCGAATCCCGGCAACGTTCTTGATTCACTTTTTCTTTTTTCTGAGTCTTTAGATATGAATCATGATTTCACTTATGACGTAGGAATTTCGCTTGTCTTTGCGTGGAACAGTTAGCCCAGTGGTTGGGAGATAGTTTCTGGTGGATCGGGACCACGGTTCGAATCCCGACAAGGTCCTTGATTCACTTTTTCTTTTTTCTGAGTCTAAAGATTTGAATCATGATTTCAATTATGAGGTAATATTTTCGCTTGTCTTTGCGTGGAACAGATAGCCCAGTGGTTGGGAGATAGTTTCTGGTGAATCGGGACCACGGTTCGAATCCATGCAAAGTCCTAGATTTACTTTTTCTTTTTTCCGAGTCTAAAGATTTGAATTATGATTTCACTTATGACTTAGGAATTTCGTTTGTCTTTGCGTGGAACAGATAGCCCAATGGTTGGGAGATAGTTTTTGGTGGATCGGGACCACGGTTCGAATCCCGACAAGGTACTTGATTCACTTTTTCTTTTTTCTGAGTCTAAAGATTTGAATCATGACTTCACTTATGAGGTAGGAATTTCGCTTGTCTTTGCGTGGAACAGATAGCCCAGTGGTTGGGAGATAGTTTCTGGTGGATCGGGACCACGGTTCGAACCCCGACAAGGTACTTGATTCACTTTTTCTTTTTTTCTGAGTCTAAAGATTTGAATCATGATTTCACTTATGACGTTAGAATTGTGGTTGTCTTTGCGTGGAACAGATAGCCCAGTGGTTGGGAGATAGTTTCTGGTGGATCGGGACCACGGTTAGAATCCCGGCAAAGTCCTTGATTCACTTTTTCTTTTTTCTGAGTCTAAAGATTTGAATCATGATTTCACTAATGAGGTAGGAATTTCGATTGTCTTTGCGTGGAACAGATAGCCCAGTGGTTGGAAGATAGTTTCTGGTGGATCGGGACCCCGGTTCGAATACCGACAAGGTACTTGATTCACTTTTTTTTTTAGAGTCTAAAGATTTGAATCATGATTTCACTTATGAGGTAAGAATTTCGCTTGTCTTTGCGTGGAACAGATAGCCCAGTTGTTGGGAGATAGTTTCTGGTGAATCGGGACAAAGTCCTTGATTCACTTTTTCTTTTTTCTGAGTCTTTAGATTTGAATCATGATTTCACTTATGACGTAGGACTTTCGCTTGTCTTTGCGTGGAACAGTTAGCCCAGTGGTTGGGAGAAAGTTTCTGGTGGATCGGGACCACGGTTCGAATTCCGACAAGGTCCTTGATTCACTTTTTCTTTTTTCTGAGTCTAAAGATTTGAATCATGATTTCACTTATGAGGTTAGAATTTCGCATGTCTATGCGTGGAACAGATCTCCCAGTGGTTGGGAGAAAGTTTCTGGTGGATCGGGACCACGGTTCGAATCCCGGCAACGTCCTTGATTCACTTTTTCTTTTTTCTGAGTCTTTAGATTTGAATCATGATTTCACTTATGACGTAGGAATTTCGCTTGTCTTTGCGTGGAACAGTTAGCCCAGTGGTTGGGAGATAGTTTCTGGTGGATCGGGACCACGGTTCGAATCCCGACAAGGTCCTTGATTCACTTTTCTTTTTTCTGAGTCTAAAGATTTGAATCATGATTTCACTTATGAGGTAATATTTTCGCTTGTCTTTGCGTGGAACAGATAGCCCAGTGGTTGGGAGATAGTTTCTGGTGGATCGGGACCCCGGTTCGAATCCCGGCAGTGTCCTTGATCTTTTTTTTCTTTTTTTTCTGAGTCTAAAGATTTGAATCATGATTTCACTTATGAGGTAAGAATTTCGCATGTCTTTGCGTGGAACAGATAGCCCAGTGGTTGGGAAATAGTTTCTGGTGGATCGGGACCACGGTTCGAACCCCGACAACGTACTTGATTCACTTTTCTTTTTTTCTGAGTCTAAAGATTTGAATCATGATTTCACTTATGACGTTAAAATTTCGGTTGTCTTTGCGTGAAACAGATAGCCCAGTGGTTGGGAGTTAGTTTCTGGTGGATCGGGACCACGGTTAGAATCCCGGCAAAGTCCTTGATTCACTTTTTCTTTTTTCTGAGTCTAAAGATTTGAATCATGATTTCACTAATGATGTAGGAATTTCGATTGTCTTTGCGTGGAACAGATAGCCCAGTGGTTGGGAGATAGTTTCTGGTGGATCGGGACCACGGTTAGAATCCCGGCAAAGTCCTTGATTCACTTTTTCTTTTTTCTGAGTCTAAAGATTTGAATCATGATTTCACTAATGAGGTAGGAATTTCGATTGTCTTTGCGTGGAACAGATAGCCCAGTGGTTGGAAGATAGTTTCTGGTGGATCGGGACCACGGTTCGAACCCCGACAAGGTACTTGATTCACTTTTTCTTTTTTTCTGAGTCTAAAGATTTGAATCATGATTTCACTTATGACGTTAGAATTGTGGTTGTCTTTGCGTGGAACAGATAGCCCAGTGGTTGGGAGATAGTTTCTGGTGGATCGGGACCACGGTTAGAATCCCGGCAAAGTCCTTGATTCACTTTTTCTTTTTTCTGAGTCTAAAGATTTGAATCATGATTTCACTAATGAGGTAGGAATTTCGATTGTCTTTGCGTGGAACAGATAGCCCAGTGGTTGGAAGATAGTTTCTGGTGGATCGGGACCCCGGTTCGAATACCGACAAGGTACTTGATTCACTTTTTTTTTTAGAGTCTAAAGATTTGAATCATGATTTCACTTATGAGGTAAGAATTTCGCTTGTCTTTGCGTGGAACAGATAGCCCAGTTGTTGGGAGATAGTTTCTGGTGAATCGGGACAAAGTCCTTGATTCACTTTTTCTTTTTTCTGAGTCTTTAGATTTGAATCATGATTTCACTTATGACGTAGGAATTTCGCTTGTCTTTGCGTGGAACAGTTAGCCCAGTGGTTGGGAGAAAGTTTCTGGTGGATCGGGACCACGGTTCGAATTCCGACAAGGTCCTTGATTCACTTTTTCTTTTTTCTGAGTCTAAAGATTTGAATCATGATTTCACTTATGAGGTTAGAATTTCGCATGTCTATGCGTGGAACAGATCTCCCAGTGGTTGGGAGAAAGTTTCTGGTGGATCGGGACCACGGTTCGAATCCCGGCAACGTCCTTGATTCACTTTTTCTTTTTTCTGAGTCTTTAGATTTGAATCATGATTTCACTTATGACGTAGGAATTTCGCTTGTCTTTGCGTGGAACAGTTAGCCCAGTGGTTGGGAGATAGTTTCTGGTGGATCGGGACCACGGTTCGAATCCCGACAAGGTCCTTGATTCACTTTTTCTTTTTTCTGAGTCTAAAGATTTGAATCATGATTTCACTTATGAGGTAATATTTTCGCTTGTCTTTGCGTGGAACAGATAGCCCAGTGGTTGGGAGATAGTTTCTGGTGGATCGGGACCCCGGTTCGAATCCCGGCAGTGTCCTTGATCTTTTTTTTTCTTTTTTTTCTGAGTCTAAAGATTTGAATCATGATTTCACTTATGAGGTAAGAATTTCGCATGTCTTTGCGTGGAACAGATAGCCCAGTGGTTGGGAAATAGTTTCTGGTGGATCGGGACCACGGTTCGAACCCCGACAACGTACTTGATTCACTTTTCTTTTTTTCTGAGTCTAAAGATTTGAATCATGATTTCACTTATGACGTTAAAATTTCGGTTGTCTTTGCGTGAAACAGATAGCCCAGTGGTTGGGAGTTAGTTTCTGGTGGATCGGGACCACGGTTAGAATCCCGGCAAAGTCCTTGATTCACTTTTTCTTTTTTCTGAGTCTAAAGATTTGAATCATGATTTCACTAATGATGTAGGAATTTCGATTGTCTTTGCGTGGAACAGATAGCCCAGTGGTTGGGAGATAGTTTCTGGTGGATCGGGACCCCGGTTCGAATACCGACAAGGTACTTGATTCACTTTTTTTGTCTGAGTCTAAAGATTTGAATCATGATTTCACTTATGAGGTAAGAATTTCGCTTGTCTTTGCGTGGAACAGATAGCCCAGTGGTTGGGAGATAGTTTCTGGTGGATCGGGACCACGGTTCGAATCCCGACAAGGTCCTTGATTCACTTTTTCTTTTTTCTGAGTCTAAAGATTTGAATCATGATTTTACTTATGAGGTAATAATTTCGCTTGTCTTTGCGTGGAACAGATAGCCCAGTGGTTGGGAGATAGTTTCTGGTGGATCGGGACCCCGGTTCGAATCCCGGCAGTGTCCTTGATCTGTTTTTTCTTTTTTTTCTGAATCTAAAGATTTGAATCATGATTTCACTTATGAGGTAAGAATTTCGCATGTCTTTGCGTGGAACAGATAGCCCAGTGGTTGGCAGATAGTTTCTGGTGGATCGGGACCCCGGTTCGAATCCCGACAAGGTACTTGATTCACTTTTTCTTTTTTTCTGAGTCTAAAGATTTGAATCATGATTTCACTTATGAGGTAGGAATTTCGATTGTCTTTGCGTGGAACAGATAGCCCAGTGGTTGGGAGATAGTTTCTGGTGGATCGGGACCCCGGTTCGAATCCCGGCAAAGTCCTTGATTCACTTTTTCTTTTTTCTGAGTCTAAAGATTTGAATCATGACTTCACTTATGAGGTAGGAATTTCGCTTGTCTTTGCGTGGAACAGATAGCCCAGTGGTTGGGAGATAGTTTCTGGTGGATCGGGACCACGGTTCGAACCCCGACAAGGTACTTGATTCACTTTTTCTTTTTTCTGAGTCTAAAGATTTGAATCATGACTTCACTTATGAGGTAGGAATTTCGCTTGTCTTTGCGTGGAACAGATAGCCCAGTGGTTGGGAGATAGTTTCTGGTGGATCGGGACCACGGTTCGAACCCCGACAAGGTACTTGATTCACTTTTTCTTTTTTCTGAGTCTAAAGATTTGAATCATGATTTCACTTTTGACGTTAGAATTTCGGTTGTCTTTGCGTGAAACAGATAGCCCAGTGGTTGGGAGATAGTTTCTGGTGGATCGGGACCACGGTTAGAATCCCGGCAAAGTCCTTGATTCACTTTTTCTTGTTTCTGAGTCTAAAGATTTGAATCATGATTTCACTAATGAGGTAGGAATTTCGATTGTCTTTGCGTGGAACAGATAGCCCAGTGGTTGGGAGATAGTTTCTGGTAGATCGGGACCCCGGTTCGAATCCCGGCAGTGTCCTTCATCTTCTTTTTTTTTTTTCTGAGTCTAAAGAATTGAATCATGATTTCACTAATGAGGTAGGAATTTCGATTGTCTTTGCGTGGAACAGATAGCCCAGTGGTTGGGAGATAGTTTCTTTTGAATCCCGACAAGGTCCTTAAATTCACTTATTCTTTTTTTCTGAGTCTAAAAATTTAGTTGTGATTTACCTTATGAGGTAGAAATTTCGCTTGTCTTTGAGTGGAACAGATGTCCCAGTGGTTGGGAGAAAGTTTCTGGTAGATCGGGACCCCGGTTCGAATCCCGGCAGTGTCCTTCATCTTCTTTTTCTTTTTTCCTGAGTCTAAGGATTTGAATCGTGACTTCACTTATGAGGTAGGAATTTCGATTGTCTTTGCGTGGAACAGATAGCCCAGTGGTTGGGAGATAGTTTCTGGTGTATCGGGACCCCGGTTCGAATCCCGGCAGTGTCCTTGATTCACTTTTTCTTTTTTCTGAGTCTAAAGATTTGATTCATGATTTCACTAATGAGGTAGGAATTTCGCTTGTCTTTGCGTGGAACAGATAGCCCACTGGTTGGGAGATAGTTTCTGGTAGATCGGGACCCCGGTTCGAATCCCGGCAGTGTCCTTCATCTTCTTTTTCTTTTTTTCTGAGTCTAAGGATTAGAATCATGATTTAACTTATGACGTTAGAATGTCGCTTGTCTTTGCGTGGAACAGATAGCCCAGTGGTTGGGAGATAGTTTCTGGTGGATCAGCACCACGGTTCGAATCACGGTAGGGTCCTCGATCCCCTTTTTCTTTTTTCTGAGTCTAAAGATTTGAATCATGATTTCACTTATGACGTTAGAATTTCGGTTGTCTTTGCGTGAAACAGATAGCCCAGTGGTTGGGAGATAGTTTCTGGTGGATCGGGACCCCGGTTCGAATCCCGGCAAAGTCCTTGATTCACTTTTTCTTTTTTCTGAGTCTAAAGATTTGAATCATGACTTCACTTATGAGGTAGGAATTTCGCTTGTCTTTGCGTGGAACAGATAGCCCAGTGGTTGGGAGATAGTTTCTGGTGGATCGGGACCACGGTTCGAACCCCGACAAGGTACTTGATTCACTTTTTCTTTTTCTGAGTCTAAAGATTTGAATCATGACTTCACTTATGAGGTAGGAATTTCGCTTGTCTTTGCGTGGAACAGATAGCCCAGTGGTTGGGAGATAGTTTCTGGTGGATCGGGACCACGGTTCGAACCCCGACAAGGTACTTGATTCACTTTTTCTTTTTTCTGAGTCTAAAGATTTGAATCATGATTTCACTTATGACTTAGGAATTTCGTTTGTCTTTGCGTGGAACAGATAGCCCAGTGGTTGGGAGATAGTTTCTGGTGGATCGGGACCACGGTTAGAATCCCGGCAAAGTCCTTGATTCACTTTTTCTTGTTTCTGAGTCTAAAGATTTGAATCATGATTTCACTAATGAGGTAGGAATTTCGCTTGTCTTTGCGTGGAACAGATAGCCCAGTGGTTGGGAGATAGTTTCTGGTAGATCGGGACCCCGGTTCGAATCCCGGCAGTGTCCTTCATCTTCTTTTTTTTTTTCTGAGTCTAAAGAATTGAATCATGATTTCACTAATGAGGTAGGAATTTCGATTGTCTTTGCGTGGAACAGATAGCCCAGTGGTTGGGAGATAGTTTCTTTTGAATCCCGACAAGGTCCTTAAATTCACTTTTTCTTTTTTTCTGAGTCTAAAAATTTAGTTGTGATTTACCTTATGAGGTAGAAATTTCGCTTGTCTTTGAGTGGAACAGATATCCCAGTGGTTGGGAGATAGTTTCTGGTGTATCGGGACCCCGGTTCGAATCCCGGCAGTGTCCTTGATTCACTTTTTCTTTTTTCTGAGTCTAAAGATTTGATTCATGATTTCACTAATGAGGTAGGAATTTCGCTTGTCTTTGCGTGGAACAGATAGCCCACTGGTTGGGAGATAGTTTCTGGTAGATCGGGACCCCGGTTCGAATCCCGGCAGTGTCCTTCATCTTCTTTTTCTTTTTTCCTGAGTCTAAGGATTTGAATCGTGATTTCACTTATGAGGTAAGAATTTCGCTTGTCTTTGCGTGAAACAGATAGCCCAGTGGTTGGCAAATAGTTTCTGGTGGATCGGGACCACGGTTCGAACCCCGACAAGGTACTTGATTCACTTTTTCTTTTTTCTGAGTCTAAAGATTTGAATCATGATTTCACTTATGACGTTAGAATTTCGGTTGTCTTTGCGTGAAACAGATAGCCCAGTGGTTGGGAGATAGTTTCTGGTGGATCGGGACCACGGTTCGAATTCCGACAAGGTCCTTGATTCACTTTTTCTTTTTTCTGAGTCTAAAGATTTGAATCATGACTTCACTTATGAGGTAGGGTTTTCGCTTGTCTTTGCGTGGAACAGATAGCCCAGTGGTTGGGAGATAGTTTCTGGTGGATCGGGACCATGGTTCGAACCCCGACAAGGTACTTGATTCACTTTTTCTTTTTTCTGAGTCTAAAGATTTGAATCATGATTTCACTAATGAGGTTGGAATTTCGCTTGTCTTTGCGTGGAACAGATAGCCCAGTGGTTGGGAGATAGTTTCTTTTGGATCGGGACCACGGTTCGAATCCCGACAAGGTCCTTAAATTCACTTTTTCTTTTTTTCTGAGTCTAAAAATTTAGTTGTGATTTAACTTATGAGGTAGAAATTTCGCTTGTCTTTGCGTGGAACAGATATCCCAGTGGTTGGGAGATAGTTTCTGGTAGATCGGGACCCCGGTTCGAATCCCGGCAGTGTCCTTAATCTTCTTTTTCTTTTTTCCTGAGTCTAAGGATTTGAATCGTGATTTCACTTATGAGGTAGGAATTTCGATTGTCTTTGCGTGTAACAGATAGCCCAGTGGTTGGGAGATAGTTTCTGGTAGAACGGGACCCCGGTTCGAATCCCGGCAAAGTCCTTGATTCACTTTTTCTTTTTTCTGAGTCTAAAGATTTGATTAATGATTTCACTAATGAGGTAGGAATTTCGCTTGTCTTTGCGTGGAACAGATAGCCCAGTGGTTGGGAGATAGTTTCTGGTAGATCGGGACCCCGGTTCGAATCCCGGCAGTGTCCTTCATCTTCTTTTTCTTTTTTTCTGAGTCTAAGGATTAGAATCATGATTTAACTTATGACGTTAGAATTTCGGTTGTCTTTGCGTGAAACAGATAGCCCAGTGGTTGGGAGATAGTTTCTGGTAGATCGGGACCCCGGTTCGAATCCCTGCAGTGTCCTTCATCTTCTGTTTCTTTTTTTTTCTGAGTCTCAGGATTAGAATCATGATTTCACTTATGACGTAGGAATTTCGCTTGTCTTTGCGTGGAACAGTTACCCCAGTGGTTGGGAGATAGTTTCTTTTGGATCGGGACCACGGTTCGAATCCCGACGAGGTACTTGATTCAATTTTTCTTTTTTCTGAGTCTAAAGATTTGAATCATGACTTCACTTATGAGGTAGGGTTTTCGCTTGTCTTTGCGTGGAACAGATAGCCCAGTGGTTGGGAGATAGTTTCTTTTGGATCGGGACCACGGTTCGAATCCCGACAATGTCCTTAAATTCACTTTTTCTTTTTTTCTGAGTCTAAAAATTTAGTTGTGATTTAACTTATGAGGTAGAAATTTCGCTTGTCTTTGCGTGGAACAGATATCCCAGTGGTTGGGAGATAGTTTCTGGTAGATCGGGACCCCGGTTCGAATCCCGACAGTGTCCTTCATCTTCTTTTTCCTTTTTTCTGAGTCTAAGGATTAGAATCGTGATTTCACTTATTAGGTAGGAATTTCGCTTGTCTTTGCGTGGAACAGATAGCCCAGTGGTTGGGAGATAGTTTCTGGTAGATCGGGACCCCGGTTCGAATCCCGGCAGTGTCCTTCATCTTCTTTTTCTTTTTTTTCTGAGTCTCAGGATTAGAATCATGATTTCACTTATGACGTTAGAATTTCGGTTGTCTTTGCGTGAAACAGATAGCCCAGTGGTTGGAAGATATTTTCTGGTGGATCGGGACCACGGTTCGAATCCCGGCAAAGTCCTTGACTCACTTTTTCTTTTTTCTGAGTCTAAAGATTTTATTCATGATTTCACTAATGAGGTAGGAATTTCGCTTGTCTTTGCGTGGAACAGATAGCCCAGTGGTTGGGAGATAGTTTCTGGTAGATCGGGACCCCGGTTCGAATCCCGGCAGTGTCCTTCATCTTCTTTTTCTTTTTTTCTGAGTCTAAGGATTAGAATCATGATTTCACTTATGACGTAGGAATTTCGCTTGTCTTTGCGTGGAACAGTTACCCCAGTGGTTGGGAGATAGTTTCTTTTGGATCGGGACCACGGTTCGAATCCCGACGAGGTACTTGATTCAATTTTTCTTTTTTCTGAGTCTAAAGATTTGAATCATGACTTCACTTATGAGGTAGGGTTTTCGCTTGTCTTTGCGTGGAACAGATAGCCCAGTGGTTGGGAGATAGTTTCTGGTGGATCGGGACCATGGTTCGAACCCCGACAAGGTACTTGATTCACTTTTTCTTTTTTCTGAGTCTAAAGATTTGAATCATGATTTCACTTATGACGTTAGAATTTCGGTTGTCTTTGCGTGAAACAGATAGCCCCGTGGTTGGGAGATAGTTTCTGGTGGATCGGGACCACGGTTAGAATCCCGGCAATGTCCTTGATTCACTTTTTCATGTTTCTGAGTCTAAAGATTTGAATCATGATTTCACTAATGAGGTAGGAATTTCGATTGTCTTTGCGTGGAACAGATAGCCCAGTGGTTGGGAGATAGTTTCTTTTGGATCGGGACCACGGTTCGAATCCCGACAAGGTCCTTAAATTCACTTTTTCTTTTTTCTGAGTCTAAAAATTTAGTTGTGATTTAACTTATGAGGTAGAAATTTCGCTTGTCTTTGCGTGGAACAGATATCCCAGTGGTTGGGAGATAGTTTCTGGTAGATCGGGACCCCGGTTCGAATCCCGGCAGTGTCCTTAATCTTCTTTTTCTTTTTTCCTGAGTCTCAGGATTTGAATCGTGATTTCACTTATGAGGTAGGAATTTCGATTGTCTTTGCGTGTAACAGATAGCCCAGTGGTTGGGAGATAGTTTCTGGTAGAACGGGACCCCGGTTCGAATCCCGGCAAAGTCCTTGATTCACTTTTTCTTTTTTCTGAGTCTAAAGATTTGATTCATGATTTCACTAATGAGGTAGGAATTTCGCTTGTCTTTGCGTGGAACAGATAGCCCAGTGGTTGGGAGATAGTTTCTGGTAGATCGGGACCCCGGTTCAAATCCCGGCAGTGTCCTTCATCTTCTTTTTCTTTTTTTCTGAGTCTAAGGATTAGAATCATGATTTAACTTATGACGTTAGAATTTCGGTTGTCTTTGCGTGAAACAGATAGCCCAGTGGTTGGGAGATAGTTTCTGGTAGATCGGGACCCCGGTTCGAATCCCTGCAGTGTCCTTCATCTTCTTTTTCTTTTTTTTCTGAGTCTCAGGATTAGAATCATGATTTCACTTATGACGTTAGAATTTTGGTTGTCTTTGCGTGAAACAGATAGCCCAGTGGTTGGGAGATATTTTCTGGTGGATCGGGACCACGGTTCGAATCCCGGCAAAGTCCTTGATTCACTTTTTCTTTTTTCTGAGTCTAAAGATTTGATTCATGATTTCACTAATGAGGTAGGAATTTCGCTTGTCTTTGCGTGGAACAGATAGCCCAGTGGTTGGGAGATAGTTTCTGGTAGATCGGGACCCCGGTTCGAATCCCGGCAGTGTCCTTCATCTTCTTTTTCTTTTTTCCTGAGTCTAAGGATTTGAATCGTGATTTCACTTATGAGGTAGGAATTTCGCTTGTCTTTGCGTGGAACAGATAGCCCAGTGGTTGGGAGATAGTTTCTGGTGGATCAGCACCACGGTTCGAATCCCGATAGGGTCCTCGATCCCCTTTTTTCTTTTTTCTGGGTCTAAAGATTTGAATCATGATTTCACTTATGAGGTAAGAATTTCGCTTGTCTTTGCGTGAAACAGATAGCCCAGTGGTTGGCAGATAGTTTCTGGTGGATCGGGACCACGGTTCGAACCCCGACAAGGTACTTGATTCACTTTTTCTTTTTTCTGAGTCTAAAGATTTGAATTATGATTTCACTTATGACGTTAGAATTTCGGTTGTCTTTGCGTGAAACAGATAGCCCAGTGGTTGGGAGATAGTTTCTGGTGGATCGGGACCACGGTTCGAACTCCGACAAGGTCCTTGAATCACTTTTTCTTTTTTCTGAGTCTTTAGATTTGAATCATGATTTTACTTATGACGTAGGAATTTCGCTTGTCTTTGCGTGGAACAGTTACCCCAGTGGTTGGGAGATAGTTTCTGGTGGATCGGGACCACGGTTCGAATCCCGACAAGGTACTTGATTCAATTTTTCTTTTTTCTGAGTCTAAAGATTTGAATCATGACTTCACTTATGAGGTAGGAATTTCGCTTGTCTTTGCGTGGAACAGGTAGCCCAGTGGTTGGGAGATAGTTTCTGGTGGATCGGGACCATGGTTCGAACCCCGACAAGGTACTTGATTCACTTTTTCTTTTTTCTGAGTCTAAAGATTTGAATCATGATTTCACTTATGACGTTAGAATTTCGGTTGTCTTTGCGTGAAACAGATAGCCCAGTGGTTGGGAGATAGTTTCTGGTGGATCGGGACCACGGTTAGAATCCCGGCAATGTCCTTGATTCACTTTTTCTTGTTTCTGAGTCTAAAGATTTGAATCATGATTTCACTAATGAGGTAGGAATTTCGATTGTCTTTGCGTGGAACAGATAGCCCAGTGGTTGGGAGATAGTTTCGTTTGGATCGGGACCACGGTTCGAATCCCGACAAGGTCCTTAAATTCACTTTTTCTTTTTTTCTGAGTCTAAAAATTTAGTTGTGATTTAACTTATGAGGTAGAAATTTCGCTTGTCTTTGCGTGGAACAGATATCCAAGTGGTTGGGAGATAGTTTCTGGTAGATCGGGACCCCGGTTCGAATCCCGGCAGTGTCCTTAATCTTCTTTTTCTTTTTTCCTGAGTCTAAGGATTTGAATCGTGATTTCACTTATGAGGTAGGAATTTCGATTGTCTTTGCGTGTAACAGATAGCCCAGTGGTTGGGAGATAGTTTCTGGTAGAACGGGACCCCGGTTCGAATCCCGGCAAAGTCCTTGATTCACTTTTTCTTTTTTCTGAGTCTAAAGATTTGATTAATGATTTCACTAATGAGGTAGGAATTTCGCTTGTCTTTGCGTGGAACAGATAGCCCAGTGGTTGGGAGATAGTTTCTGGTAGATCGGGACCCCGGTTCGAATCCCGACAGTGTCCTTCATCTTCTTTTTCCTTTTTTCTGAGTCTAAGGATTAGAATCGTGATTTCACTCATTAGGTAGGAATTTCGCTTGTCTTTGCGTGGAACAGATAGCCCAGTGGTTGGGAGATAGTTTCTGGTAGATCGGGACCCCGGTTCGAATCCCGGCAGTGTCCTTCATCTTCTTTTTCTTTTTTTTCTGAGTCTCAGGATTAGAATCATGATTTCACTTATGACGTTAGAATTTCGGTTGTCTTTGCGTGAAACAGATAGCCCAGTGGTTGGAAGATATTTTCTGGTGGATCGGGACCACGGTTCGAATCCCGGCAAAGTCCTTGATTCACTTTTTCTTTTTTCTGAGTCTAAAGATTTTATTCATGATTTCACTAATGAGGTAGGAATTTCGCTTGTCTTTGCGTGGAACAGATAGCCCAGTGGTTGGGAGATAGTTTCTGGTAGATCGGGACCCCGGTTCGAATCCCGGCAGTGTCCTTCATCTTCTTTTTCTTTTTTTCTGAGTCTAAGGATTAGAATCATGATTTCACTTATGACGTAGGAATTTCGCTTGTCTTTGCGTGGAACAGTTACCCCAGTGGTTGGGAGATAGTTTCTTTTGGATCGGGACCACGGTTCGAATCCCGACAAGGTACTTGATTCAATTTTTCTTTTTTCTGAGTCTAAAGATTTGAATCATGACTTCACTTATGAGGTAGGGTTTTCGCTTGTCTTTGCGTGGAACAGATAGCCCAGTGGTTGGGAGATAGTTTCTGGTGGATCGGGACCATGGTTCGAACCCCGACAAGGTACTTGATTCACTTTTTCTTTTTCCTGAGTCTAAAGATTTGAATCATGATTTCACTTATGACGTTAGAATTTCGGTTGTCTTTGCGTGAAACAGATAGCCCAGTGGTTGGGAGATAGTTTCTGGTGGATCGGGACCACGGTTAGAATCCCGGCAATGTCCTTGATTCACTTTTTCTTGTTTCTGAGTCTAAAGATTTGAATCATGATTTCACTAATGAGGTAGGAATTTCGATTGTCTTTGCGTGGAACAGATAGCCCAGTGGTTGGGAGATAGTTTCTTTTGGATCGGGACCACGGTTCGAATCCCGACAAGGTCCTTAAATTCACTTTTTCTTTTTTTCTGAGTCTAAAAATTTAGTTGTGATTTAACTTATGAGGTAGAAATTTCGCTTGTCTTTGCGTGGAACAGATATCCCAGTGGTTGTGAGATAGTTTCTGGTAGATCGGGACCCCGGTTCGAATCCCGGCAGTGTCCTTAATCTTCTTTTTCTTTTTTCCTGAGTCTCAGGATTTGAATCGTGATTTCACTTATGAGGTAGGAATTTCGATTGTCTTTGCGTGTAACAGATAGCCCAGTGGTTGGGAGATAGTTTCTGGTAGAACGGGACCCCGGTTCGAATCCCGGCAAAGTCCTTGATTCACTTTTTCTTTTTTCTGAGTCTAAAGATTTGATTCATGATTTCACTAATGAGGTAGGAATTTCGCTTGTCTTTGCGTGGAACAGATAGCCCAGTGGTTGGGAGATAGTTTCTGGTAGATCGGGACCCCGGTTCAAATCCCGGCAGTGTCCTTCATCTTCTTTTTCTTTTTTTCTGAGTCTAAGGATTAGAATCATGATTTAACTTATGACGTTAGAATTTCGGTTGTCTTTGCGTGAAACAGATAGCCCAGTGGTTGGGAGATAGTTTTTGGTAGATCGGGACCCCGGTTCGAATCCCTGCAGTGTCCTTCATCTTCTTTTTCTTTTTTTTCTGAGTCTCAGGATTAGAATCATGATTTCACTTATGACGTTAGAATTTTGGTTGTCTTTGCGTGAAACAGATAGCCCAGTGGTTGGGAGATATTTTCTGGTGGATCGGGACCACGGTTCGAATCCCGGCAAAGTCCTTGATTCACTTTTTCTTTTTTCTGAGTCTAAAGATTTGATTCATGATTTCACTAATGAGGTAGGAATTTCGCTTGTCTTTGCGTGGAACAGATAGCCCAGTGGTTGGGAGATAGTTTCTGGTAGATCGGGACCCCGGTTCGAATCCCGGCAGTGTCCTTCATCTTCTTTTTTTTTTGTTCCTGAGTCTAAGGATTTGAATCGTGATTTCACTTATGAGGTAGGAATTTCGCTTGTCTTTGCGTGGAACAGATATCCCAGTGGTTGTGAGATAGTTTCTGGTAGATCGGGACCCCGGTTCGAATCCCGGCAGTGTCCTTAATCTTCTTTTTCTTTTTTCCTGAGTCTCAGGATTTGAATCGTGATTTCACTTATGAGGTAGGAATTTCGATTGTCTTTGCGTGTAACAGATAGCCCAGTGGTTGGGAGATAGTTTCTGGTAGAACGGGACCCCGGTTCGAATCCCGGCAAAGTCCTTGATTCACTTTTTCTTTTTTCTGAGTCTAAAGATTTGATTCATGATTTCACTAATGAGGTAGGAATTTCGCTTGTCTTTGCGTGGAACAGATAGCCCAGTGGTTGGGAGATAGTTTCTGGTAGATCGGGACCCCGGTTCAAATCCCGGCAGTGTCCTTCATCTTCTTTTTCTTTTTTTCTGAGTCTAAGAATTAGAATCATGATTTAACTTATGACGTTAGAATTTCGGTTGTCTTTGCGTGAAACAGATAGCCCAGTGGTTGGGAGATAGTTTTTGGTAGATCGGGACCCCGGTTCGAATCCCTGCAGTGTCCTTCATCTTCTTTTTCTTTTTTTTCTGAGTCTCAGGATTAGAATCATGATTTCACTTATGACGTTAGAATTTTGGTTGTCTTTGCGTGAAACAGATAGCCCAGTGGTTGGGAGATATTTTCTGGTGGATCGGGACCACGGTTCGAATCCCGGCAAAGTCCTTGATTCACTTTTTCTTTTTTCTGAGTCTAAAGATTTGATTCATGATTTCACTAATGAGGTAGGAATTTCGCTTGTCTTTGCGTGGAACAGATAGCCCAGTGGTTGGGAGATAGTTTCTGGTAGATCGGGACCCCGGTTCGAATCCCGGCAGTGTCCTTCATCTTCTTTTTTTTTTCCTGAGTCTAAGGATTTGAATCGTGATTTCACTTATGAGGTAGGAATTTCGCTTGTCTTTGCGTGGAACAGATAGCCCAGTGGTTGGGAGATAGTTTCTGGTGGATCGGGACCACGGTTCGAACCCCGACAAGGTACTTGATTCACTTTTTCTTTTTTCTGAGTCTAAAGATTTGAATTATGATTTCACTTATGACGTTAGAATTTCGGTTGTCTTTGCGTGAAACAGATAGCCCAGTGGTTGGGAGATAGTTTCTGGTGGATCGGGACCACGGTTCGAATTCCGACAAGGTCCTTGATTCACTTTTTCTTTTTTCTGAGTCTTTAGATTTGAATCATGATTTTACTTATGACGTAGGAATTTCGCTTGTCTTTGCGTGGAACAGTTACCCCAGTGGTTGGGAGATAGTTTCTGGTGGATCGGGACCACGGTTCGAATCCCGACAAGGTACTTGATTCAATTTTTCTTTTTTCTGAGTCTAAAGATTTGAATCATGACTTCACTTATGAGGTAGGAATTTCGCTTGTCTTTGCGTGGAACAGGTAGCCCAGTGGTTGGGAGATAGTTTCTGGTGGATCGGGACCATGGTTCGAACCCCGACAAGGTACTTGATTCACTTTTTCTTTTTTCTGAGTCTAAAGATTTGAATCATGATTTCACTTATGACGTTAGAATTTCGGTTGTCTTTGCGTGAAACAGATAGCCCAGTGGTTGGGAGATAGTTTCTGGTGGATCGGGACCACGGTTAGAATCCCGGCAATGTCCTTGATTCACTTTTTCTTGTTTCTGAGTCTAAAGATTTGAATCATGATTTCACTAATGAGGTAGGAATTTCGATTGTCTTTGCGTGGAACAGATAGCCCAGTGGTTGGGAGATAGTTTCTTTTGGATCGGGACCACGGTTCGAATCCCGACAAGGTCCTTAAATTCACTTTTTCTTTTTTTCTGAGTCTAAAAATTTAGTTGTGATTTAACTTATGAGGTAGAAATTTCGCTTGTCTTTGCGTGGAACAGATATCCCAGTGGTTGGGAGATAGTTTCTGGTAGATCGGGACCCCGGTTCGAATCCCGACAGTGTCCTTCATCTTCTTTTTCCTTTTTTCTGAGTCTAAGTATTAGAATCGTGATTTCACTTATGAGGTAGGAATTTCGCTTGTCTTTGCGTGGAACAGATAGCCCAGTGGTTGGGAGATAGTTTCTTATAGATCGGGACCCCGGTTCGAATCCCGGCAGTGTCCTTCATCTTCTTTTTCTTTTTTTTCTGAGTCTCAGGATTAGAATCATGATTTCACTTATGACGTTAGAATTTCGGTTGTCTTTGCGTGGAACAGATAGCCCAGTGGTTTGGAGATAGTTTCTGGTAGATCGGGACCCCGGTTCGAATCCCGGCAGTGTCCTTCATCTTCTTTTTCTTTTTTTCTGAGTCTAAGGATTAGAATCATGATTTCACTTATGACGTTAGAATTTCGGTTGTCTTTGCGTGAAACAGATAGCCCAGTGGTTGGGAGGTAGTTTTTGGTAGATCGGGACCCCGGTTCGAATCCCTGCAGTGTCCTTCATCTTCTTTTTCTTTTTTTTCTGAGTCTAAAGATTTGAATCATGATTTCACTAATGAGGTAGGAATTTCGATTGTATTTGCGTGGAACAGATAGGCCAGTGGTTGGGAGATAGTTTCTTTTGGATCAGGACCACGGTTCGAATCCAGGCAAAGTCCTTGATTCACTTTTTCTTTTTTCTTAGTCTAAAGATTTGAATCATGATTTCACTTATTACGTATGAATTTCGCTTGTCTTTGCGTGGAACACATAGCCCAGTGGTTGGGAGATAGTTTCTGGTGGATTGGGACCACGGTTCGAATCCCAAAGTCCTTGATTCACTTTTTTTTGTCTGAGTCTAAAAATTTGAATCATGATTTCACTTATGAGGTGAACATTTCGATTGTCTTTGCGTGGAACAGATAGCCCAGTGGTTTTGAGATAGTTTCTGGTTGATCGGGACCACTGTTCGAATCCCGGCAAAGTCCTTGATTCACTTGTTCATGATTTCACTTATGAGGTAGGAATTTCGCTTGTCTTTGCGTGGAACAGATATCCCAGTGGTTGGGAGATAGTTTCTGGTAGAACGGGACCCCGGTTCGAATCCCGGCAAAGTCCTTGATTCACTTTTTCTTTTTTCTGAGTCTAAAGATTTGATTCATGATTTCACTAATGAGGTAGGAATTTCGCTTGTCTTTGCGTGGAACAGATATCCCAGTGGTTGGGAGATAGTTTCTGGTGGATCGGGACCCCGGTTCGAATCCCGGCAGTGTCCTTGATTCACATTTTCTTTTTTTTAGAGTCTAAAGATTTTAATCACCATTTCACTTATGGGGTAAGAATTTTGCATGTCTTTGCGTGTAAAAGATAGCCCACTGCTTGGGAGATAGTTTATGGTGGGTCGGGACCACGGTTCTAATCCCGACAAGGTCCTTAATCGTCTTTTTCTTTTTTCTGAGTCTAAAGATTTGAATCATTATTTCACTTATGAGGTAGGAATTTCGCTTGTCTTTGCGTGGAACAGATAGCCCAGTGGTTGAGAGATAGTTGTTGGTGGATCGGGACCCAGGTTCGAATCCCGGCAGGGTTCTTGATTCACTTCTTCTTGTTTCTAAGTCTTTAGATTTGAATCATGATTTCACTTATGACGTATGAATTTCGCTTGTCTTTGCGTGGAACAGATAGCCCAGTGGTTGGGAGATAGTTTCTGGTGGATCGGGACCCCGGTTCGAATCCCGGCAGTGTCCTTGATCTTCTTTTTCTTTTTTTCTGAGTCTAAGGATTTGAATCATGATTTCACTTATGAGGTAGGAATTTCGCTTGTCTTTGAGTGGAACAAATAGCCCAGTGGTTGGGAGATAGTTTTTGGTAGATCGGGACCACGGTTCGAATCCCGGTAGGGTCGTTGATCCCCATTTCTTTTTTCTGAGTCTAAAGATTTGAACCATGATTTCACTTATGAGGTAAGAATTTCGCTTGTCTTTGCGTGGAACAGATAGCTCAGAGGTTGGGAGATAGTTTCTGGTGGATCGGGACCACGGTTCGAATCCCGACAAGGTCCTTGATTCACTTTTTCTTTTTTCTGAGTCTAAAGATTTGAGTCATGATTTCACTTATGACGTATGAATTTCGCTTGTCTTTGCGTGGAACAGATAGCCCAGTGGTTGGGAGATAGTTTCTGGTGGATCGGGACCCCGGTTCGAATCCCGGCAATGTCCTTGATCTTCTTTTTCTTTTTTTCTGAGTCTAAGGATTTGAATCATGATTTCACTTATGACGTACGAATTTCGATTGTCTTTTCGTGGAACAGATAGCCCAGTGGTTGGGAGATAGTTTCTGGTGGATCGGGACCACGGTTCGAATCCCGGCAAAGTCCTTGATTAACTTTTTTTTCTGAATCTAGATTTGAATCATGATTTCACTTATGACTTAGGAATTTCGCTTGTCTTTGCGTGGAACAGATAGCCCAGTGGTTGGGAGATAGTTTCTTGTGGATCGGGACCACGGTTCATATCCCGACAAGGTACTTGATTCACTTTTTCTTTTTTCTAAGTCTAAAGATTTGAATCATGATTTCACTTATGATGTAGGAATTTCGCTTGTCTTTGCGTGAAACAGATAGCCCAGTGGTTTGGGAGATAGTTTCTGGTGGAGCGGTACCACGGTTCGAATCCCGACAAGGTCCTAGATTCACTTTTTCTTTTTTCTGAGTCTAAAGATTTGAATCATGATTTCACTTATGAGGTAGTAATTTCGCATGTCTTTGCGTGGAACAGATAGCCCAGTGGTTTGGAGATAGTTTCTGGTGGATCGGGACCACGGTTCGAATCCAGACAAGGTCCTTGATTCACTTTTTCTTTTTTTGAGTCTAAAGATTTCAATCATGATTTTACTTATGAGATAGGAATTTCGCATGTCTTTGCGTGGAACAGATAGCCCAGTGGTTGGGAGATGGTTTCTTGTGGATCACGACCACGGTTCGAATCCTGGTAGGGTCTTTGATCCCCTTACCTTTTTCTGAGTCTAAAGATTTGAATCATGATTTCACTTATGAGGTAGGAATCTCGCATGTCTTTGCGTGGAACAGATAGGCCAGTGGTTGGGAGATAGTTTCTGGTGGATCGGGACCACGGTTCGAATCCCGGCAGTGTCCTTGATTCGCTTTTTTCTTTTTCAGAGTCTAAGGATTTTAGTCATGATTTCACTTATGTGGTAGGAATTTCGCTTGTCTTTGCGTGGAACACATAGCCCAGTGGTTGGGAGATAGTTTCTTGTAGATCAGGACCACGGTTCGAATCCCGACAAGGTCCTATATTCACTTTTTCTTTTTTCTGAGTCTAAAGATTTGAATCATGATTTCACTTATGAGGTAGTAATTTCGCATGTCTTTGCGTGGAACAGATAGCCCAGTGGTTTGGAGATAGTTTCTGGTGGATCGGGACCACGGTTCGAATCCAGACAAGGTCCTTGATTCACTTTTTCTTTTTTTGAGTCTAAAGATTTCAATCATGATTTCACTTATGAGGTAGGAATTTCGCTTGTCTTTGCGTGGAATAGATAGCCCAGTGGTTGGGAGATAGTTTCTTGTGGATCAGAACCACGGTTCGAATCCAGGTAGGGTCCTTGATCCCCTTACCTTTTTTCTGAGTCTAAAGATCTGAATCATGATTTTACTTATGAGATAGGAATTTCGCATGCCTTGCGTGGAACAGATAGCCCAATGGTTGGGAGATGGTTTCTTGTGGATCACGACCACGGTTCGAATCCTGGTAGGGTCTTTGATCCCCTTACCTTTTTTCTGAGTCTAAAGATTTGAATCATGATTTCACTTATGAGGTAGGAATCTCGCATGTCTTTGCGTGGAACAGATAGGCCAGTGGTTGGGAGATAGTTTCTGGTGGATCGGGACCACGGTTCGAATCCCGGCAGTGTCCTTGATTCGCTTTTTTCTTTTTCAGAGTCTAAGGATTTTAGTCATGATTTCACTTATGTGGTAGGAATTTCGCTTGTCTTTGCGTGGAACACATAGCCCAGTGGTTGGGAGATAGTTTCTTGTAGATCAGGACCACGGTTCGAATCCCGACAAGGTCCTAGATTCACCTTTGCTTTTTTCTGAGTCTAAATATTTGAATCATGACTTCACTTATGAGGTAGAAATTTCGCATGTCTTTGCGTGGAACAGATAGCCCAGTGGTTGTGAGATAGTTTCTGGTGGATCGGGACCCCGGTTCGAATCCCGGCAGTTTCCTTGATCTTCTTTTTATTTTTTCTGAGTCTAAGGATTTGAATCATGATTTCACTTATGAGGTAGGAATTTCGATTGTCTTTGCGTGGAACAGATAGCCCAGTGGTTGGGAGATAGTTTCTGGTGGATCGGGACCACGGTTCGAATCCCGACAACGTCCTTGATTCACTTTTTCTTTTTTTCTGAGTCTAAGGATTTGAATCATGATTTCACTTATGAGGTAGGAATTTCGATTGTCTTTGCGTGGAACAGATCTCCCAGTGGTCGGGAGATAGTTTCTGGTGGATCAGGACCACGGTTCGAACCCCTGCAGTGTCCTTGATCTTCTTTTTTTTTTTTTCTAAGTCTAAGGATTTGAATCACGATTTCACTTATAATTTAGGAATTTCGCTTGTCTTTGCGTGGAACAGATAGCCCAGTGGTTGGGAGATAGTTTCTGGTGGATCGGGACCACGGTTCGAATCCCGACAAGGTCCTTGATTCAATGTTTCTTTTTTCTGAGTCTAAGGATTTGAATCATGATTTCATTTATGAGGTAGGAATTTCGATTGTCTTTGCGTGGAACAGATAGCCCAGTGGTTGGAGATAGTTTCTGGTGGATCGTGACCACGGTTCGAATCCCGGCAGTGTCCTTGATTCTGTTTTTCCTTTTTCTTAGTCTAAAGATTTGAATCATGATTTCACTTATGACGTATGAATTTCGCTTGTCTTTACGTGGAAAAGATAGCCCAGTGGTTGGGACATAGTTTTTGGTGGATTGGGACCACGGTTCGAATCCCGACAAGGTCCTAGATTCACTTTTTCTTTTTTCTGAGTCTAAAGATTTCAATCATGATTTCACTTATGAGGTGGGAATTTCGCTTGTCTTTGCGTGGAACAGATAGCCCAGTGGTTGGGAGATAGTTTCTGGTGGATCGGGACCACGGTTCGAATCCCGACAACGTCCTTGATTCACTTTTTCTTTTTTTCTGAGTCTAAGGATTTGAATCATGATTTCACTTATGAGGTAGGAATTTCGATTGTCTTTGCGTGGAACAGATCTCCCAGTGGTCGGGAGATAGTTTCTGGTGGATCAGGACCACGGTTCGAACCCCTGCAGTGTCCTTGATCTTCTTTTTTTTTTTTCTAAGTCTAAGGATTTGAATCACGATTTCACTTATAATTAAGGAATTTCGCTTGTCTTTGCGTGGAACAGATAGCCCAGTGGTTGGGAGATAGTTTCTGGTGGATCGGGACCACGGTTCGAATCCCGACAAGGTCCTTGATTCAATGTTTCTTTTTTCTGAGTCTAAGGATTTGAATCATGATTTCATTTATGAGGTAGGAATTTCGATTGTCTTTGCGTGGAACAGATAGCCCAGTGGTTGGAGATAGTTTCTGGTGGATCGTGACCACGGTTCGAATCCCGGCAGTGTCCTTGATTCTGTTTTTCCTTTTTCTTAGTCTAAAGATTTGAATCATGATTTCACTTATGACGTATGAATTTCGCTTGTCTTTACGTGGAAAAGATAGCCCAGTGGTTGGGACATAGTTTTTGGTGGATTGGGACCACGGTTCGAATCCCGACAAGGTCCTAGATTCACTTTTTCATTTTTCTGAGTCTAAAGATTTCAATCATGATTTCACTTATGAGGTGGGAATTTCGCTTGTCTTTGCGTGGAACAGATAGCCCAGTGGTTGGGAGATAGTTTCTGGTGGATCGGGACCACGGTTCGAATCCCGACAAGGTCCTTGATTCACTTTTTCTTTTTTCTGAGTCTAAAGATTTGAATCATGATTTCAATTATGAGGTAGGAATTTCGCTTGTCTTTGCGTGGTTAATATAGCCCAGTGGTTGGGAGATAGTTTCTGGTGGATCGGGACCACGGTTCGAATCCCGACAAGGTCCTTGATTCACTTTTTCTTTTTGCTGAGTCTAAAGATTTGAATCATGATTTCACTTATGAGGTAGGAATTTCGATTGTCTTTGCGTGGAACAGATAGCCAAGTGGTTGGGAGATAGTTTCTGGTGGATCGGGACCACGGTTCGAATCCCGACAAGGTCCTTGATTCACTTTTTCTTTTTGCTGAGTCTAAAGATTTAAATCATGAGTTCACTTATGAGGTATGAATTTCGCTTGTCTTTGCGTGGAACAGATCTCCCAGTGGTTGGGAGATAGTTTCTGGTGGATCAGGACCACGGTTCGAATCCCGGTAGGGTCCTTGATCCCCTTTTTTCTTTTTTCTAAATCTAAAGATTTGAATCATGATTTCACTTATGAGGTAAGAATTTCGCTTGTCTTTGCGTGGAATTAAACAGATAGCCCAGTGGTTGTGAGATAGTTTCTGGTGGATCGGGACCACGGTTCGAATCCCGACAAGGTCCTTGATTCACTTTTTCTTTTTTCTGAGTCTAAGGATTTGAATCATGATTTCACTTATGAGGTAGGAATTTCGATTGTCTTTGCGTGGAACAGATAGCCCAGTGGTTGGGAGATAGTTTCTGGTGGATCAGGACCACGGTTCGAATCCCTGCAGTGACCTTGATCTTCTTTTTCTTTCTTTTTTCTAAGTCTAAGGATTTGAATCACGATTTCACTTATAATTTAGGAATTTCGCTTGTCTTTGCGTGGAACAGATAGCCCAGTGGTTGGGAGATAGTTTCTGGTGGATCGGGACCACGGTTCGAATCCCGACAAGGTCCTTGATTCACTTTTTCTTTTTTCTGAGTCTAAGGATTTGAATCATGATTTCACTTATGAGGTAGGAATTTCACTTGTCTTTGTGTGGAACAGATAGCCCAATGGTTGGATATATTTTCTGGTGGGTCGGGACCACGGTTCGAATCCCGGCAGTGTCCTTGATTCTGTTTTTCCTTTTTCTTAGTCTAAAGATTTGAATCATGAGTTCACTTATGAGGTAGGAATTTCCCTTGCCTTTACGTGGAAAAGATAGCCCAGTGGTTGGGACATAGTTTTTGGTGGATCGGGACCACGGTTCGATTCCCGACAAGGTCCTAGATTCACTTTTTCTTTTTTCTGAGTCTAAAGATTTCAATAATGATTTCACTTATGAGGTAGGAATTTCGCTTGTCTTTGGGTAGAACAGATAGCCCAGTGGTTGGGAGATAGTTTCTGGTGGATCGGGACCACGGTTCGATTCCCGACAAGTTCCTTGATTCACATTTCTTTTTTCAGAGTCTAAAGATTTGAATCATGATTTCACTTATGAGGTAGGAATTTCGATTGTCTTTGCGTGGAACAGATAGCCCAGTGGTTGGGAGAAAGTTTCTGGTGGATCGAGACCCCGGTTCGAATCCCAGCAGTGTCCTTGATCTTCTTTTTCGTTTTTTTCTGAGTCTAAGGGTTTGAATCATGATCTCACTTATGAGGTGAACATTCCGATTGTCTTTGCGTGGAACAAATAGCCCAGTCGTTTTGAGATAGTTTCTGGTGGATCGGGACCACGGTTCGAATGCCGGCAGTGTCATTGATTCACATTTTCCTTTTTCTGAGTCTAAAGATTTGAATCATGATTTCACTTATGTGGTAGGAATTTCGCTTGTATTTGCGTGGAACAGATAGCCCAGTGGTTGGGAGATAGTTTCTGGTAGATCGGGACCACGGTTCGAATCCCGGTAGGGTCCTGATCCCCTTTTTCTTTTATTCTGAGTCTAAAGATTTGAATCATGAGTTCTTTTATGTGGTAATTAAACTTCGCATGTCTTTGCGTGGAACAGATAGCCCAGTGGAAGGGCGATAGTTTCTGGTGGATCGGGACCCCGGTTCGAATCCCGGCATGGTCCTTGATTCACAATTTATTTTGTCTAAGTCTTTAGATATGAATCATGATTTCACTTAGGAGGTAGGAATTTCGCTTGTCTTTGCGTGGAACAGATAGCCCAGTGGTTGGGAGATAGTTTCTGGTAGATCGGGACCACGGTTCGAATCCCGGCATGGTCCTTGATTCACAATTTATTTTGTCTAAGTCTTTAGATATGAATCATGATTTCACTTATGAGGTAGGAATTTCGCTTGTCTTTGCGTGGAACAGATAGCCCAGTGGTTGGGAGATGGTTTCTTGTGGATCACGACCACGGTTCGAATCCTGGTAGGGTCTTTGATCCCCTTACCTTTTTTCTGAGTCTAAAGATTTGAATCATGATTTCACTTATGAGGTAGGAATCTCGCATGTCTTTGCGTGGAACAGATAGGCCAGTGGTTGGGAGATAGTTTCTGGTGGGTCGGGACCACGGTTCGAATCCCGGCAGTGTCCTTGATTCACTTTTTCCTTTTTCTCAGTCTTTTAGATTTGAATCATGATTTCACTTATGAGGTAGGAATTTCGTTTGTCTTTGGGTGGAACAGATAGCCCAGTGGTTGGGAGATAGTTTCTGGTCGATCTGGACCACGGTTCGAATCCCGGCAGTGTCCTTGATCTTCTTTTTTTTTTGTCTCTGAGTCTAAAGATTTGAATCTTGATTTTACTTGTGAAGTAGGAATTTCGCTTGTATTTGCGTGGAACAGATAGCCCAGTGGTTTGGAGACAGTTTCTGGTGGATCGGGGCCCCGGTTCGAATCCCAGCAGGGTCCTCGATTCACTTTTTCTTTATTCTAGGTCTTTATATTTGAATCATGATGTCATTTATGAGGTGGAAATTTCGCTTGTCTTTTAGTGGAACACATAGCCCCGTGGTTGGGAGATAGTTTCTGGTGGATCGGGACCACGGTTCAAATCCAGACAAGGTCCTTGATTGACTTTTTCTTTGTCTAAGTCTTTAGATTTGAATCATGATTTCACTTATGAGGTAGGAATTTCGCTTGTCTTTGCGTGGAACAAATAGCCCAGTGGTTTGGAGATAGTTTCTGGTGGGTCGGGACCACGGTTCGAATCCCGGCAGTGTCCTTGATTCACTTTTTCCTTTTTCTAAGTCTTTTAGATTTGAATCATGATTTCACTTATGAGGTAGGAATTTCGTTTGTCTTTGGGTGGAACAGATAGCCCAGTGGTTGGGAGATAGTTTCTGGTCGATCTGGACCACGGTTCGAATCCCGGCAGTGTCCTTGATCTTCTTTTTCTTTTTCTCTGAGTCTAAAGATTTGAATCTTGATTTTACTTGTGAAGTAGGAATTTCGCTTGATTTGCGTGGAACAGATAGCCCAGTGGTTTGGAGATAGTTTCTGGTAGATCGGGACCACGGTTCGAATCCCGGTAGGGTCCTTGATCCCCTTTTTCTTTTATTATGAGTCTAAAGATTTGAATCATGAGTTCACTTATGTGGTAAGAATTTCGCATGTCTTTGCTTGGAACAGATATCCCAGTGGTTGGGATATAGTTTCTGGTAAATCTGGACCACTGTTCGAATCCCGGCAGTGTCCTTGATCTTCTTTTTCGTTTTCTCTGAGTCTAAAGATTTGATTCATGATTTTACTCATGACGTAGGAATTTCGCTTGTATTTGCGTGGAACAGATAGCCCAGTGGTTGGGAGATAGTTTCTGGTAGATCGGGAGCACGGTTCGAATCCCGGTAGGGTCCTTGATCCCCTTTTTTATTCTGAGTCTAAAGATTTGAATCATGAGTTCACTTATGTGGTAAGAATTTCGCATGTCTTTGCGTGGAACAGATAGCCCAGTGGTTGGCCGATAGTTTCTGGTGGATCGGGACCCCGGTTCGAATCCCGATAAGGTCCTTGATTGACTCTTCTTTTTTCTGAGTCTAAAGATTTGAATCATGATTTCACTTATGAGGTAGGAATTTCGCTTGTCTTTGTGTGGAACAGATAGCCCAGTGGTTGGGAGATAGTTTCTGGTGGGTCGGGACCACGGTTCGAATCCCGGCAGATTCCTTGATTCACTTTTTTTTTTTTCTGAGTCTAAAGATTTGAATCATTATTTCACTTATGACGTATGAATTTCGCTTGTCTTTGCGTGGAACACATAGCCCAGTGGTTGGGAGATAGTTTCTGGTGGATCGGGACAACGGTTCGAATCCCGTCAAAGTCCATGATTCACTTTATTTTTTTTTCTGAGTCTAAAGATTTGAATCATGAATTCACTAATGAGGTAGGAATTTCGCTTGTCTTTGCGTGAAACAGATAGCCCAGTGGTTGGGAGACAGTTTCTGGTGGATCGGGGCCCCGTTTCGAATCCCAGCAGGGTCCTCGATTCACTTTTTCTTTTTTCTAAGTCTTTATATTTGAATCATGATGTCATTTATGAGGTATAAATTTCGCTTGTCTTTTAGTGGAACACATAGCCCCGTGGTTGGGAGATAGTTTCTGGTGGATCGGGACCACGGTTCAAATCCAGACAAGGTCCTTGATTCACTTTTTCTTTTTTCTAAGTCTTTAGATTTGAATCATGATTTCACTTATGGGGTAGGAATTTCGCTAGTCTTTGCGTGCAACAGATAGCCCAGTGGTTGGGAGACAGTTTCTGGTGGATTGGGGCCCCGGTTCGAATCCCAGCAGGGTCCTCGATTCACTTTTTCTTTATTCTAGGTCTTTATATTTGAATCATGATGTCATTTATGAGGTGGAAATTTCGCTTGTCTTTTAGTGGAACACATAGCCCCGTGGTTGGGAGATAGTTTCTGGTGGATCGGGACCACGGTTCAAATCCAGACAAGGTCCTTGATTGACTTTTTCTTTTGTCTAAGTCTTTAGATTTGAATCATGATTTCACTTATTAGGTAGGAATTTCGCTTGTCTTTGCGTGGAACAAATAGCCCAGTGGTTTGGAGATAGTTTCTGGTGGGTCGGGACCACGGTTCGAATCCCGGCAGTGTCCTTGATTCACTTTTTCCTTTTTCTAAGTCTTTTAGATTTGAATCATGATTTCACTTATGAGGTAGGAATTTCGTTTGTCTTTGGGTGGAACAGATAGCCCAGTGGTTGGGAGATAGTTTCTGGTCGATCTGGACCACGGTTCGAATCCCGGAAGTGTCCTTGATTCACTTTTTCCTTTTTTTAAGTCTTTTAGATTTGAATCATGATTTCACTTATGAGGTAGGAATTTCGTTTGTCTTTGGGTGGAACAGATAGCCCAGTGGTTGGGAGATAGTTTCTGGTCGATCTGGACCACGGTTCGAATCCCGGCAGTGTCCTTGATCTTCTTTTTCGTTTTCTCTGAGTCTAAAGATTTGATTCATGATTTTACTCATGACGTAGGAATTTCGCTTGTATTTGCGTGGAACAGATAGCCCAGTGGTTGGGAGATAGTTTCTGGTAGATCGGGACCACGGTTCGAATCCCGGTAGAGTCCTCGATCCCCTTTTTTTATTCTGAGTCTAAAGATTTGAATCATGATTTCACTTATGAGGTAGGAATTTCGCTTGTCTTTGCGTGGAACAGATAGCCCTGTGGTTGGGAGACAGTTTCTGGTAGATCGGGACCACGGTTCGAATCCCGGTAGGGTCCTTGATCCACTCTTCTTTTTTCTGAGTCTAAAGATTTTAAGCATGATTTCACTTATAAGGTAGGAATTTCGCTTGTCTTTGCGTGGAACAGATAGCCCAGTGGTTGGGAGATAGTATCGGGTGGATCGGGACCACGGTTCGAATCCCGACAAGGTCCTTGATTGACTCTTCTTTTTTCTGAGTCTAAAGATTTGAATCATGATTTCACTTATGACGTAGGAATTTCGCATGTCTTTGCGTGGAACACATAGCCCAGTGGTTGGGAGAGAGTTTCTGGTGGATCGGGGCCCCGTTTCCAATCCCGGCAGTGTCCTTGATTCACTTTTTTTCTTTTTCCTAAGTCTTTAGATTTGAATCATGATTTCACTTATGAGGTAGGAATTTCGCTTGTCTTTGCGTGGAACAAATAGCCCAGTGGTTGGGAGATAGTTTCGGGTGGGTCGGGACCACGGTTCGAATCCCGGCAGTGTCCTTGATTCACTTTTTCTTTTTTCTGAGTCTAAAGATTTGAATCATGATTTCACTTGTGACGTATGAATTTCGCTTGTCTTTGCGTCGAACACATAGCCCAGTTGTTGGGAGAGAGTTTCTGGTGGATCGGGGCCCCGTTTCCAATCCCGGCAGTGTCCTTGATTCACTTTTGTTCTTTTTCCTAAGTCTTTAGATTTGAATCATGATTTCACTTATGAGGTAGGAATTTCGCTTGTCTTTACGTGGAACACATAGCCCAGTGGTTGGGAGAGAGTTTCTGGTGGATCGGGGCCCCGTTTCCAATCCCGGCAGTGTCCTTGATTCACTTTTTTTCTTTTTCCTAAGTCTTTAGATTTGAATCATGATTTCACTTATGAGGTAGGAATTTCGCTTGTCTTTGCGTGGAACAAATAGCCCCGTGGTTGGGAGATAGTTTCTGGTGGATCGGGACCACGGTTCAAATCCAGACAAGGTCCTTGATTGACTTTTTCTTTTTTCTGAGTCTAAAGATTTGAATCATGATTTCACTTATGTGGTAGATATTTCGCTTGTCTTTGCGTGGAACAAATAGCCCAGTGGTTGGGAGATAGTTTCTGGTGGGTCGGGACCACGGTTCTAATCCCGGCAGTGTCCATGATTCAATTTTTCTTTTTTCTAAGTCTAAAGATTTGAATCATGATTTCACTTATGAGGTAGGAATTTCGCCTGTCTTTGCGTTGAACAAATAGCCCAGTGGTTGGAAGATAGTTTCTGGTGGATCGGGACCACGGTTCGAATTCCGACAAGGTCCTTGACTCACCTTTTCTTTTTTCTGAGTCTAAAGATTTGAATCATGATTTCACTTATGTGGTAGATATTTCGCTTGTCTTTGCGTGGAACAAATAGCCCAGTGGTTGGGAGATAGTTTCTGGTGGGTCGGGACCACGGTTCTAATCCCGGCAGTGTCCATGATTCAATTTTTCTTTTTTCTAAGTCTTTAGATTTGAGTCATGATTTCACTTATGAGGTAGGAATTTCGCTTGTCTTTGCGTGGAACAGATAGCCCAGTGGTTGGGAGATAGTTTCTGGTAGATCGGGACCACGGTTCGAATCCCGGCAAAGTCCTTGATCCACTTTTTCTTTTTTCTGAGTCTAAAGATTTGAATCATGATTTCACTTATGACTTAGGAATTTCGCTTGTCTTTGCGTGGAACATATAGCCCAGTGGTTGGGAGATAGTTTCTGGTGGATCAGGACCACGGTTCGAACCCCGACAAGGTACTTGATTCACTTTTTGTTTTTTTCTGAGTCTAAAGATTTGAATCATGATTTCACTTATGAGGTAGGAATTTATCTTGTCTTTGCGTGGAACAGATAGCCCAGTGGTTGGCAGATAGTTTCTGGTGGATCGGGACCCCGGTTCGAATCCCGACAAGGTACTTGATTTACTTTTTCGTTTTTTCTGAGTCTAAAGATTTGAATCATGATTTCACTTATGAGGTAGATATTTCGCTTGTCTTTGCGTGGAACAAATAGCCCTGTGGTTGGAAGATAGTTTCTGGTGGATCAGGACCACGGTTCGAATCCCGGCAGTGTCCTTGATTCACTTTTTCTTTTTTCTGAGTCTAAAGATTTGAATCATGATTTCACTTATGGGGTAGGAACTTCGCTTATCTTTGCGTGGAACAGATAGCCCAGTGGTTTGGAGATAGTATCTGGTGGATCGGGACCACGGTTCGAATCCCGACAAGGTCCTAGATTCACTTTTCCTATTTTCTGAGTTCATAGATTTGAATCATGATTTCACTTATGAGGTAGGAATTTCGCTAGTCTTTGCGTGGAACAGATAGCCCAGTGGTTGGGAGTTAGTTTCTGGTGGATCTGGACCACGGTTCGAATCCCGGCAGTGTCCTTGATCTTCTTTTCTTTTTCTCTGAGTCTAAATATTTGAATCATGATTTTACTTATGACGTAGGAATTTCGCTTGTATTTGCGTGGAACAGATAGCCCAGTGGTTTGGAGATAGTTTTTGGTAGATCGGGACCACGGTTCGAATCCCGGTAGGGTCCTTGATCCCCTTTTTCTTTTATTCTGAGTCTAAAGATTTGAATCATGAGTTCACTTATGTGGTAAGAATTTCGCATGTCTTTGCTTGGAACAGATAGCCCGGTGGTTGGGATATAGTTTCTGGTAAATCTGGACCACGGTCCGAATCCCGGCAGTGTCCTTGATCTTCTTTTTCTTTTTCTCTGAGTCTAAAGATTTGATTCATGATTTTACTCATGACGTAGGAATTTCGCTTGTATTTGCGTGGAACAGATAGCCCAGTGGTTGGGAGATAGTTTCTGGTAGATCGGGACCACGGTTCGAATCCCGGTAGGGTCCTTGATCCCCTTTTTTTATTCTGAGTCTAAAGATTTGAATCATGAGTTCACTTATGACGTAGGAATTTCGCTAGTCTTTGCGTGGAACAGATAGCCCAGTGGTTGGCCGATAGTTTCTGGTGGATCGGGACCCCGGTTCGAATCCCGGCATGGTGCTTGATTCACAATTTCGTTTGTCTAAGTCTTTAGATTTGAGTCATGATTTCACTTATGAGGTAGGAATTTCGCTTGTCTTTGCGTGGAACAGATAGCCCAGTGGTTGGGAGATAGTTTCTGGTAGATCGGGACCACGGTTCGAACCCCGACAAGGTACTTGATTCACTTTTTCTTTTTTCTGAGTCTAAAGATTTGAATCATGATTTCACTTATGACGTTAGAATTTCGGTTGTCTTTGGGTGAAACAGATAGCCCAGTGGTTGGGAGATAGTTTCTGGTGGATCGGGACCACGGTTCGAATCCCGACAAGGTACTTGATTCACTTTTTCTTTTTTCTGAGTCTAAAGATTTGAATCATGATTTCACTTATGAGGTAAGAATTTCGCATGTCTTTGCGTGGAACAGATCTCCCAGTGGTTGGGAGATAGTTTCTGGTGGATCGGGACCACGGTTCGAATCCCGGCAACGTCCTTGATTCACTTTTTCTTTTTTCTGAGTCTTTAGATTTGAATCATGATTTCACTTATGACGTAGGAATTTCGCTAGTCTTTGCGTGGAACAGTTAGCCCAGTGGTTGGGAGATAGTTTTTGGTGGATCGGGACCACGGTTCGAATCCCGACAAGGTACTTGATTCACTTTTTTCTTTTTTCTCAGTCTAAAGATTTAAATCATGACTTCACTTATGAGGTAGGAATTTCGCTTGTCTTTGCGTGGAACAGATAGCCCAGTGGTTGGGAGATAGTTTCTGGTGGATCGGGACCACGGTTCGAATCCCGGTAGGGTCCTCGATCCCCTTTTTCTTTTTTCTGAGTCTAAAGATTTGAATAATGATTTCACTTATGAGGTAAGAATTTCGCTTGTCTTTGCGTGGAACAGATAGCCCAGTGGTTGGGAGATAGTTTCTGGTGGATCAGCACCACGGTTCGAATCCCGGTAGGGTCCTCGATCCCCTTTTTCTTTTTTCTGAGTCTAAAGATTTGAGTCATGATTTCACTTATGAGGTAAGAATTTCGCATGTCTTTGCGTGGAACAGATCTCCCAGTGGTTGGGAGATAGTTTCTGGTGGATCGGGACCACGGTTCGAATCCCGGCAACGTCCTTGATTCACTTTTTCTTTTTTCTGAGTCTTTAGATTTGAATCATGATTTCACTAATGAGGTAGGAATTTCGATTGTCTTTTCGTGGAACAGACAGCCCAGTGGTTGGGAGAGAGTTTCTGGTGGATCGGGACCACGGTTCGAATCCCGACAGGGTACTTGATTCACTTTTTCTTTTTTTTAAGTCTTTAGATTTGAATCATGATTTCACTTATGAGGTAAGAATTTCGCTTGTCTTTGCGTGGAACAGATAGCCCAGTGGTTGGAAGATAGTTTCTGGTGGGTCGGGACCACGGTTCTAATCCCGGCAGTGTCCTTGATTCACTTTTTCTTTTTTCTAAGTCTTTAGATTTGAATCATGATTTCACTTATGAAGTAGGAATTTCGCTTGTCTTTGCGTGGAACAAATAGCCCAGTGGTTGGGAGACAGTTTCTGGTGGATCGGGACCACGGTTCGAATCCCGGCAGGGTCCTTGATTCACTTTTTTCTTTTTTCTAAGTCTTTAAATTTGAATCATGATTTCACTTATGAGGTATAGATTGCGCTTGTCTTTGCGTGGAACAAATAGCCCAGTGGTTGAGAGATAGTTTCTGGTGGTTCGGGACCACTGTTCGAATCCCGACAAGGTCCTTGATTCACTTTTTATTGTTGCTGAGTCTAAGGATTTGAATCATGATTTCACTTATGAGGTAAGAATTTCGCTTGTCTATGAGTGGAACAGATAGCCCAGTGGTTGGGAGATAGTTTCTGGTGGATCGTGACCACGGTTCGAATCCCGGCAGTGTCCTTGATTCACTTTTTTCTTTTTTCTGAGTCTTTAGATTTGAATCATGATTTCACAAATGAGGTAGGAATTTCGATTGTCTTTTCGTGGAACAGACAGCCCAGTGGTTGGGAGAGAGTTTCTGGTGGATCGGGACCACGGTTCGAATCCCGGCAGGGTACTTGATTCACTTTTTCTTTTTTTTAAGTCTTTAGATTTGAATCATGATTTCACTTATGAGGTAAGAATTTCGCTTGTCTTTGCGTGGAACAGATAGCCCAGTGGTTGGGAGATAGTTTCTGGTGGGTCGGGACCACGGTTCTAATCCCGGCAGTGTCCTTGATTCACTTTTTCTTTTTTTCTAAGTCTTTAGATTTGAATCATGATTTCACTTATGAAGTAGGAATTTCGCTTGTCTTTGCGTGGAACAAATAGCCCAGTGGTTGGGAGAGAGTTTCTGGTGGATCGGGACCACGGTTCGAATCCCGGCAGGGTACTTGATTCACTTTTTCTTTTTTTTAAGTCTTTAGATTTGAATCATGATTTCACTTATGAGGTAAGAATTTCGCTTGTCTTTGCGTGGAACAGATAGCCCAGTGGTTGGGAGATAGTTTCTGGTGGGTCGGGACCACGGTTCTAATCCCGGCAGTGTCCTTGATTGACTTTTTCTTTTTTCTAAGTCTTTAGATTTGAATCATGATTTCACTTATGAAGTAGGAATTTCGCTTGTCTTTGCGTGGAACAAATAGCCCAGTGGTTGGGAGACAGTTTCTGGTGGATCGGGACCACGGTTCGAATCCCGGCAGGGTCCTTGATTCACTTTTTTTCTTTGTTCTAAGTCTTTAAATTTGAATCATGATTTCACTTATGAGGTAAGAATTTCGCTTGTCTTTGCGTGGAACACATAGCCCAGTGGTTGGCAAATAGTTTCTGGTGGGTCGGGACCACGGTTCGAATCCCAGCAGGGTTCTTGATTCACTTTTTCTTTTTTCTAAGTCTTTAAATTTGAATCATGATTTCACTTATGAGGTACAGATTGCGCTTGTCTTTGCGTGGAACAAATAGCCCAGTGGTTGAGAGATAGTTTCTGGTGGTTCGGGACCACTGTTCGAATCCCGACAAGGTCCTTGATTCACTTTTTATTGTTGCTGAGTCTAAGGATTTGAATCATGATTTCACTTACGAGGTAAGAATTTCGCTTGTCTATGAGTGGAACAGATAGCCCAGTGGTTGGGAGATAGTTTCTGGTGGATCGTGACCACGGTTCGAATCCCGGCAGGGTCCTTGATTCACTTTTTTCTTTTTTCTAAGTCTTTAGATTTGAATCATGATTTCACTTATGAAGTAGGAATTTCGATTGTCTTTTCGTGGAACAGACAGCCCAGTGGTTGGGAGAGAGTTTCTGGTGGATCGGGACCACGGTTCGAATCCCGGCAGGGTACTTGATTCACTTTTTCTTTTTTTAAGTCTTTAGATTTGAATCATGATTTCACTTATGAGGTAAGAATTTCGCTTGTCTTTGCGTGGAACAGATAGCCCAGTGGTTGGGAGATAGTTTCTGGTGGGTCGGGACCACGGTTCTAATCCCGGCAGTGTCCTTGATTCACTTTTTCTTTTTTCTGAGTCTTTAGATTTGAATCATGATTTCACTAATGAGGTAAGAATTTCGCTTGTCTTTGCGTGGAACAGATAGCCCAGTGGTTGGGAGATAGTTTCTGGTGGGTCGGGACCACGGTTCTAATCCCGGCAGTGTCCTTGATTCACTTTTTCTTTTTTCTAAGTCTTTAGATTTGAATCATGATTTCACTTATGAAGTAGGAATTTCGCTTGTCTTTGCGTGGAACAAATAGCCCAGTGGTTGGGAGACAGTTTCTGGTGGATCGGGACCACGGTTCGAATCCCGGCAGGGTCCTTGATTCACTTTTTTCTTTTTTCTAAGTCTTTAAATTTGAATCATGATTTCACTTATGAGGTAAGAATTTCGCTTGTCTTTGGGTGGAACACATAGCCCAGTGGTTGGCAAATAGTTTCTGGTGGGTCGGGACCACGGTTCGAATCCCAGCAGGGTTTTTGATTCACTTTTTCTTTTTTCTAAGTCTTTAAATTTGAATCATGATTTCACTTATGAGGTATAGATTGCGCTTGTCTTTGCGTGGAACAAATAGCCCAATGGTTGAGAGATAGTTTCTGGTGGTTCGGGACCACTGTTCGAATCCCGACAAGGTCCTTGATTCACTTTTTATTGTTGCTGAGTCTAAGGATTTGAATCATGATTTCACTTATGAGGTAAGAATTTCGCTTGTCTATGAGTGGAACAGATAGCCCAGTGGTTGGGAGATAGTTTCTGGTGGATCGTGACCACGGTTCGAATCCCGGCAGTGTCCTTGACTCACTTTGTCTTTTTTCTGAGTCTAAAGATTTGAATCATGATTTCACTTATGAGGTAGATATTTCGCTTGTCTTTGCGTGGAACAAATAGCCCAGTGGTTGGGAGATAGTTTCTGGTGGGTCGGCACCACGGTTTTAATCCCGGCAGTGTCCTTGATTCACTTTTTCTTTTTTCTAAGTTTTTAGATTTGAATCATGATTTCACTTATGAGGTAGGAATTTCGCTTGTCTTTGCGTGGAACAAATAGCCCAGTGGTTGGGAGACAGTTTCTGGTGGATCGGGACCACGGTTCGAATCCCGTCAGGGTCCTTGATTCACTTTTTCTTTTTTCTAAGTCTTTAGATTTGAATCATGATTTCACTTATGAGGTAAGAATTTCGCTTGTCTTTGCGTGGAACACATAGCCCAGCGGTTGGGAAATAGTTTCTGGTGGGTCGGGACCACGGTTCTAATCCCGGCAGTGTCCTTGAATCACTTTTTTGTCTTTTTTCTAAGTCTTTAGATTTGAATCATGATTTCACTTATGACGTAGGATTTTTGCTTGTCTTTGCGTGGAACAAATAGCCCAGTGGTTGGGAGATAGTTTCTGGTGGGTCGGGACCACGGTTCGAATCCCGGCAAAGTCCTTGATTCACTTTTTCTTTTGTCTGAGTCTAAAGATTTGAATCATGATTTCACTTATGAGGTAAGAATTTCGCTTGTCTTTGCGTGGAACAGATAGCCCAGTGGTTGGGAGATAGTTTCTGGTGGGTCGGGACCACGGTTCTAATCCCGGCAGTGTCCTTGATTCACTTTTTCTTTTTTCTAAGTCTTTAGATTTGAATCTTGATTTCACTTATGAGGTAAGAATTTCGCTTGTCTTTGCGTGGAACACATAGCCCAGTGGTTGGGAAATAGTTTCTGGTGGGTCGGGACCACGGTTCTAATCCCGGCAGTGTCCTTGATTCACTTTTTTCTTTTTTCTAAGTCTAAAGATTTGAATCATGATTTCACTTATGAGGTAAGAATTTCGCTTGTCTTTGCGTGGAACAGATAGCCCAGTGGTTGGGAGATAGTTTCTGGTGGGTCGGGACCACGGTTCTAATCCCGGCAGTGTCCTTGATTCACTTTTTCTTTTTTCTAAGTCTTTAGATTTGAATCTTGATTTAACTTATGAGGTAAGAATTTCGCTTGTCTTTGCGTGGAACACATAGCCCAGTGGTTGGGAAATAGTTTCTGGTGGTTCGGGACCACGGTTCTAATCCCGGCAGTGTCCTTGATTCACTTTTTTCTTTTTTCTAAGTCTTTAGATTTGAATCATGATTTCCCTTATGAGGTAAGAATTTCGCTTGTCTTTGCGTGGAACAGATAGCCCAGTGGTTGGGAGATAGTTTCTGGTGGGTCGGGACCACGGTTCTAATCCCGGCAGTGTCCTTGATTCACTTTTTCTTTTTTCTAAGTCTTTAGATTTGAATCTTGATTTCACTTATGAGGTAAGAATTTCGCTTGTCTTTGCGTGGAACACATAGCCCAGTGGTTGGGAAATAGTTTCTGGTGGGTCGGGACCACGGTTCTAATCCCGGCAGTGTCCTTGATTCACTTTTTTCTTTTTTCTAAGTCTAAAGATTTGAATCATGATTTCACTTATGAGGTAAGAATTTCGCTTGTCTTTGGGTGGAACACATAGCCCAGTGGTTGGGAAATAGTTTCTGGTGGGTCGGGACTAAGGTTCGAATCCCGGCAGGGTCCTTGATTCACTTTTTCTTTTTTCTAAGTCTTTAGATTTGAATCATGATTTCACTTATGAGGTATAGATTGCGCTTGTCTTTGCGTGGACCAAATAGCCCAGTGGTTGAGAGATAGTTTCTGGTGGGTCGGGACCACGGTTCGAATCCTGACAAGGTCCTTGATTCACTCTTTCTTTTTGCTGAGTCTAAGGATTTGAATCATGATTTCACTTATGAGGTAAGAATTTCGCTTGTCTTTGCGTGGAACAGATAGCCCAGTGGTTGGGAGATAGTTTCTGGTGGGTCGGGACCACGGTTCTAATCCCGGCAGTGTCCTTGATTCACTTTTTCTTTTTTCTAAGTCTTTAGATTTGAATCTTGATTTCACTTATGAGGTAAGAATTTCGCTTGTCTTTGCGTGGAACACATAGCCCAGTGGTTGGGAAATAGTTTCTGGTGGGTCGGGACCACGGTTCTAATCCCGGCAGTGTCCTTGATTCACTTTTTTCTTTTTTCTAAGTCTAAAGATTTGAATCATGATTTCACTTATGAGGTAAGAATTTCGCTTGTCTTTGCGTGGAACAGATAGCCCAGTGGTTGGGAGATAGTTTCTGGTGGGTCGGGACCACGGTTCTAATCCCGTCAGGGTCCTTGATTCACTTTTTCTTTTTTCTAAGTCTTTAGATTTGAATCATGATTTCACTTATGAGGTAAGAATTTCGCTTGTCTTTGCGTGGAACACATAGCCCAGCGGTTGGGAAATAGTTTCTGGTGGGTCGGGACCACGGTTCTAATCCCGGCAGTGTCCTTGAATCACTTTTTTGTCTTGTTTCTAAGTCTTTAGATTTGAATCATGATTTCCCTTATGAGGTAGGAATTTTGCTTGTCTTTGCGTGGAACAAATAGCCCAGTGGTTGGGAGATAGTTTCTGGTGGGTCGGGACCACGGTTCGAATCCCGGCAAAGTCCTTGATTCACTTTTTCTTTTGTCTGAGTCTAAAGATTTGAATCATGATTTCACTTATGAGGTAAGAATTTCGCTTGTCTTTGCGTGGAACAGATAGCCCAGTGGTTGGGAGATAGTTTCTGGTGGGTCGGGACCACGGTTCTAATCCCGGCAGTGTCCTTGATTCACTTTTTCTTTTTTCTAAGTCTTTAGATTTGAATCTTGATTTCACTTATGAGGTAAGAATTTCGCTTGTCTTTGCGTGGAACACATAGCCCAGTGGTTGGGAAATAGTTTCTGGTGGGTCGGGACCACGGTTCTAATCCCGGCAGTGTCCTTGATTCACTTTTTTCTTTTTTCTAAGTCTAAAGATTTGAATCATGATTTCACTTATGAGGTAAGAATTTCGCTTGTCTTTGCGTGGAACAGATAGCCCAGTGGTTGGGAGATAGTTTCTGGTGGGTCGGGACCACGGTTCTAATCCCGGCAGTGTCCTTGATTCACTTTTTCTTTTTTCTAAGTCTTTAGATTTGAATCTTGATTTAACTTATGAGGTAAGAATTTCGCTTGTCTTTGCGTGGAACACATAGCCCAGTGGTTGGGAAATAGTTTCTGGTGGTTCGGGACCACGGTTCTAATCCCGGCAGTGTCCTTGATTCACTTTTTTCTTTTTTCTAAGTCTTTAGATTTGAATCATGATTTCCTTTATGAGGTAGGAATTTTGCTTGTCTTTGCGTGGAACAAATAGCCCAGTGGTTGGGAGATAGTTTCTGGTCGGTCGGGACCACGGTTCGAATCCCGACAAGGTCCTTGATTCACTTTTTATTTTTGCTGAGTCTAAGGATTTGAATCATGATTTCACTTATGAGGTAAGAATTTCGCTTGTCTATGAGTGGAACAGATAGCCCAGTGGTTGGGAGATAGTTTCTGGTGGGTCGGGACCACGGTTCTAATCCCGGCAGTGTCCTTGATTCACTTTTTCTTTTTTCTAAGTCTTTAGATTTGAATCATGATTTCACTTATGAGGTAAGAATTTCGCTTGTCTTTGGGTGGAACACATAGCCCAGTGGTTGGGAAATAGTTTCTGGTGGGTCGGGACTAAGGTTCGAATCCCGGCAGGGTCCTTGATTCACTTTTTCTTTTTTCTAAGTCTTTAGATTTGAATCATGATTTCACTTATGAGGTATAGATTGCGCTTGTCTTTGCGTGGACCAAATAGCCCAGTGGTTGAGAGATAGTTTCTGGTGGGTCGGGACCACGGTTCGAATCCTGACAAGGTCCTTGATTCACTCTTTCTTTTTGCTGAGTCTAAGGATTTGAATCATGATTTCACTTATGAGGTAAGAATTTCGCTTGTCTTTGCGTGGAACAGATAGCCCAGTGGTTGGGAGATAGTTTCTGGTGGGTCGGGACCACGGTTCTAATCCCGGCAGTGTCCTTGATTCACTTTTTCTTTTTTCTAAGTCTTTAGATTTGAATCTTGATTTCACTTATGAGGTAAGAATTTCGCTTGTCTTTGCGTGGAACACATAGCCCAGTGGTTGGGAAATAGTTTCTGGTGGGTCGGGACCACGGTTCTAATCCCGGCAGTGTCCTTGATTCACTTTTTTCTTTTTTCTAAGTCTAAAGATTTGAATCATGATTTCACTTATGAGGTAATAATTTCGCTTGTCTTTGCGTGGAACAGATAGCCCAGTGGTTGGGAGATAGTTTCTGGTGGGTCGGGACCACGGTTCTAATCCCGGCAGTGTCCTTGATTCACTTTTTCTTTTTTCTAAGTCTTTAGATTTGAATCTTGATTTAACTTATGAGGTAAGAATTTCGCTTGTCTTTGCGTGGAACACATAGCCCAGTGGTTGGGAAATAGTTTCTGGTGGTTCGGGACCACGGTTCTAATCCCGGCAGTGTCCTTGATTCACTTTTTTCTTTTTTCTAAGTCTTTAGATTTGAATCATGATTTCCCTTATGAGGTAGGAATTTTGCTTGTCTTTGCGTGGAACAAATAGCCCAGTGGTTGGGAGATAGTTTCTGGTGGGTCGGGACCACGGTTCGAATCCCGACAAGGTCCTTGATTCACTTTTTATTTTTGCTGAGTCTAAGGATTTGAATCATGATTTCACTTATGAGGTAAGAATTTCGCTTGTCTTTGCGTGGAACAGATAGCCCAGTGGTTGGGAGATAGTTTCTGGTGGGTCGGGACCACGGTTCTAATCCCGGCAGTGTCCTTGATTCACTTTTTCTTTTTTCTAAGTCTTTAGATTTGAATCTTGATTTCACTTATGAGGTAAGAATTTCGCTTGTCTTTGCGTGGAACACATAGCCCAGTGGTTGGGAAATAGTTTCTGGTGGGTCGGGACCACGGTTATAATCCCGGCAGTGTCCTTGATTCACTTTTTTCTTTTTTCTAAGTCTAAAGATTTGAATCATGATTTCACTTATGAGGTAAGAATTTCGCTTGTCTTTGCGTGGAACAGATAGCCCAGTGGTTGGGAGATAGTTTCTGGTGGGTCGGGACCACGGTTCTAATCCCGGCAGTGTCCTTGATTCACTTTTTCTTTTTTCTAAGTCTTTAGATTTGAATCTTGATTTAACTTATGAGGTAAGAATTTCGCTTGTCTTTGCGTGGAACACATAGCCCAGTGGTTGGGAAATAGTTTCTGGTGGTTCGGGACCACGGTTCTAATCCCGGCAGTGTCCTTGATTCACTTTTTTCTTTTTTCTAAGTCTTTAGATTTGAATCATGATTTCCCTTATGAGGTAGGAATTTTGCTTGTCTTTGCGTGGAACAAATAGCCCAGTGGTTGGGAGATAGTTTCTGGTGGGTCGGGACCACGGTTCGAATCCCGACAAGGTCCTTGATTCACTTTTTATTTTTGCTGAGTCTAAGGATTTGAATCATGATTTCACTTATGAGGTAAGAATTTCGCTTGTCTATGAGTGGAACAGATAGCCCAGTGGTTGGGAGATAGTTTCTGGTGGGTCGGGACCACGGTTCTAATCCCGGCAGTGTCCTTGATTCACTTTTTCTTTTTTCTAAGTCTTTAGATTTGAATCATGATTTCACTTATGAGGTAAGAATTTCGCTTGTCTTTGGGTGGAACACATAGCCCAGTGGTTGGGAAATAGTTTCTGGTGGGTCGGGACTAAGGTTCGAATCCCGGCAGGGTCCTTGATTCACTTTTTCTTTTTTCTAAGTCTTTAGATTTGAATCATGATTTCACTTATGAGGTATAGATTGCGCTTGTCTTTGCGTGGACCAAATAGCCCAGTGGTTGAGAGATAGTTTCTGGTGGGTCGGGACCACGGTTCGAATCCTGACAAGGTCCTTGATTCACTCTTTCTTTTTGCTGAGTCTAAGGATTTGAATCGTGATTTCACTTATGAGGTAAGAATTTCGCTTGTCTTTGCGTGGAACAGATAGCCCAGTGGTTGGGAGATAGTTTCTGGTGGGTCGGGACCACGGTTCGAATCCCGGCAAAGTCCTTGATTCACTTTTTCTTTGTTTTAAGTCTTTAGATTTGAATCATGATTTCACTTATGAGGTAAGAATTTCGCTTGTCTTTGCGTGGAACAGATAGCCCAGTGGTTGGGAGATAGTTTCTGGTGGGTCGGGACCACGGTTCGAATCCCGGCAAAGTCCTTGATTCACTTTGTCTTTTGTCTGAGTCTTTAGATTTGAATCATGATTTCAGTTATCAGGTAAGAATTTCGGTTGTCTTTGCGTGGAACACATAGCCCAGTGGTTGGCAAATAGTTTCTGGTGGGTCGGGACCACGGTTCGAATCCCGGCAGGGTCCTTGATTCACTTTTTTCTTTTTTCTAAGTCTTTATATTTGAATCATGATTTCACTTGTGAGGTATAGATTGCGCTTTCTTTGCGTGGAACAAATAGCCCAGTGGTTGACAGATAGTTTCTGGTGGGTCGGGACCACGGTTCGAATCCCGACAAGGTCCTTGATTCACTTTTTATTTTTGCTGAGTCTAAGGATTTGAATCATGATTTCACTTATGAGGTAAGAATTTCGCTTGTCTATGAGTGGAACAGATAGCCCAGTGGTTGGGAGATAGTTTCTGGTGGGTCGGGACCACGGTTCTAATCCCGGCAGTGTCCTTGATTCACTTTTTCTTTTTTCTAAGTCTTTAGATTTGAATCATGATTTCACTTATGAGGTAAGAATTTCGCTTGTCTTTGGGTGGAACACATAGCCCAGTGGTTGGGAAATAGTTTCTGGTGGGTCGGGACTACGGTTCGAATCCCGGCAGGGTCCTTGATTCACTTTTTCTTTTTTCTAAGTCTTTAGATTTGAATCATGATTTCACTTATGAGGTTTAGATTGCGCTTGTCTTTGCGTGGACCAAATAGCCCAGTGGTTGAGAAATAGTTTCTGGTGGGTCGGGACCACGGTTCGAATCCGGACAAGGTCCTTGATTCACTCTTTCTTTTTGCTGAGTCTAAGGATTTGAATCGTGATTTCACTTATGAGGTAAGAATTTCGCTTGTCTTTGCGTGGAACAGATAGCCCAGTGGTTGGGAGATAGTTTCTGGTGGGTCGGGACCACGGTTCTAATCCCGGCAGTGTCCTTGATTCACTTTTTCTTTTTTCTAAGTCTTTAGATTTGAATCATGATTTCACTTATGAGGTAAGAATTTCGCTTGTCTTTGGGTGGAACACATAGCCCAGTGGTTGGGAAATAGTTTCTGGTGGGTCGGGACTACGGTTCGAATCCCGGCAGGGTCCTTGATTCACTTTTTCTTTTTTCCAAGTCTTTAGATTTGAATCATGATTTCACTTATGAGGTATAAATTGCGCTTGTCTTTGCGTGGACCAAATAGCCCAGTGGTTGAGAGATAGTTTCTGGTGGGTCGGGATCACGGTTCGAATCCGGACAAGGTCCTTGATTCACTCTTTCTTTTTGCTGAGTCTAAGGACTTGAATCGTGATTTCACTTATGAGGTAAGAATTTCGCTTGTCTTTGCGTGGAACAGATAGCCTAGTGGTTGGGAGATAGTTTCTGGTGGATCGTGACCACGGTTCGAATCCCGGCAGTGTTCTTGACTCACTTTTTCTTTTTTCTGAGTCTAAAGATTTGAATCATGATTTCACTTATGAGGTAGATATTCGGCTTGTCTTTGCGTGGAACAAATAGCCCAGTGGTTGGGAGACAGTTTCTGGTGGATCGGGACCACGGTTCGAATCCCGGCAGGGTCCTTGATTCACTTTTTTTTTCTTTTTTCTAAGTCTTTAGATTTGAATCATGATTTCACTTATGAGGTAATAATTTCGCTTGTCTTTGCGTGGAACAAATAGCCCAGTGGTTGGGAAATAGTTTCTGGTGGGTCGGGACTACGATTCGAATCCCGGCAGGGTCCTTGATTCACTTTTTCTTTTTTCTAAGTATTTAGATTTGAATCATGATTTCACTTATGAGGTATAGATTGCGCTTGTCTTTGCGTGGAACAAATAGCCCAGTGGTTGGGAGATAGTTTCTGGTGGGTCGGGACCACGGTTCGAATCCGGACAAGGTCCTTGAATCACTTTTTTTTTTGCTGAGTCTAAGGATTTGAATCGTGATTTCACTTATGAGGTAGATATTTCGCTTGTCTTTGCGTGGAACAAATAGCCCAGTGGTTGGGAGACAGTTTCTGGTGGATCGGGACCACGGTTCGAATCCCGGCAGGGTCCTTGATTCACTTTTTCTTTTTTCTAAGTCTTTAGATTTGAATCATGATTTCACTTATGAGGTAAGAATTTCGTTTGTCTTTGCGTGGAACACATAGCCCAGTGGTTGGGAAATAGTTTCTGGTGGGTCGGGACTACGGTTCGAATCCCGTCAGGGTCCTTGATTCACTTTTTCTTTTTTCTAAGTCTTTAGATTTGAATCATGATTTCACTTATGAGGTAAGAATTTCGCTTGTCTTTGCGTGGAACACATAGCCCAGCGGTTGGGAAATAGTTTCTGGTGGGTCGGGACCACGGTTCTAATCCCGGCAGTGTCCTTGATTCACTTTGTCTTTGTTCTAAGTTTTTAGATTTGAATCATGATTTCACTTATGAGGTAGGAATTTCGCTTGTCTTTGCGTGGAACAAATAGCCCAGTGGTTGGGAGACAGTTTCTGGTCGATCGGGACCACGGTTCGAATCCCGTCAGGGTCCTTGATTCACTTTTTCTTGTTTCTAAGTCTTTAGATTTGAATCATGATTTCACTTATGAGGTAAGAATTTCGCTTGTCTTTGCGTGGAACACATAGCCCAGCGGTTGGGAAATAGTTTCTGGTGGGTCGGGACCACGGTTCTAATCCCGGCAGTGTCCTTGATTCACTTTTTCTTTTTTCTAAGTCTTTAGATTTGAATCATGATTTCAGTTATCAGGTAAGAATTTCGGTTGTCTTTGCGTGGAACACATAGCCCAGTGGTTGGCAAATAGTTTCTGGTGGGTCGGGACCACGGTTCGAATCCCGGCAGGGTCCTTGATTCACTTTTTTCTTTTTTCTAAGTCTTTATATTTGAATCATGATTTCACTTGTGAGGTATAGATTGCGCTTTCTTTGCGTGGAACAAATAGCCCAGTGGTTGACAGATAGTTTCTGGTGGGTCGGGACCACGGTTCGAATCCCGACAAGGTCCTTGATTCACTTTTTATTTTTGCTGAGTCTAAGGATTTGAATCATGATTTCACTTATGAGGTAAGAATTTCGCTTGTCTATGAGTGGAACAGATAGCCCAGTGGTTGGGAGATAGTTTCTGGTGGGTCGGGACCACGGTTCTAATCCCGGCAGTGTCCTTGATTCACTTTTTCTTTTTTCTAAGTCTTTAGATTTGAATCATGATTTCACTTATGAGGTAAGAATTTCGCTTGTCTTTGGGTGGAACACATAGCCCAGTGGTTGGGAAATAGTTTCTGGTGGGTCGGGACTACGGTTCGAATCCCGGCAGGGTCCTTGATTCACTTTTTCTTTTTTCTAAGTCTTTAGATTTGAATCATGATTTCACTTATGAGGTTTAGATTGCGCTTGTCTTTGCGTGGACCAAATAGCCCAGTGGTTGAGAGATAGTTTCTGGTGGGTCGGGACCACGGTTCGAATCCGGACAAGGTCCTTGATTCACTCTTTCTTTTTGCTGAGTCTAAGGATTTGAATCGTGATTTCACTTATGAGGTAAGAATTTCGCTTGTCTTTGCGTGGAACAGATAGCCCAGTGGTTGGGAGATAGTTTCTGGTGGGTCGGGACCACGGTTCTAATCCCGGCAGTGTCCTTGATTCACTTTTTCTTTTTTCTAAGTCTTTAGATTTGAATCATGATTTCACTTATGAGGTAAGAATTTCGCTTGTCTTTGGGTGGAACACATAGCCCAGTGGTTGGGAAATAGTTTCTGGTGGGTCGGGACTACGGTTCGAATCCCGGCAGGGTCCTTGATTCACTTTTTCTTTTTTCCAAGTCTTTAGATTTGAATCATGATTTCACTTATGAGGTATAGATTGCGCTTGTCTTTGCGTGGACCAAATAGCCCAGTGGTTGAGAGATAGTTTCTGGTGGGTCGGGATCACGGTTCGAATCCGGACAAGGTCCTTGATTCACTCTTTCTTTTTGCTGAGTCTAAGGACTTGAATCGTGATTTCACTTATGAGGTAAGAATTTCGCTTGTCTTTGCGTGGAACAGATAGCCTAGTGGTTGGGAGATAGTTTCTGGTGGATCGTGACCACGGTTCGAATCCCGGCAGTGTTCTTGACTCACTTTTTCTTTTTTCTGAGTCTAAAGATTTGAATCATGATTTCACTTATGAGGTAGATATTTCGCTTGTCTTTGCGTGGAACAAATAGCCCAGTGGTTGGGAGACAGTTTCTGGTGGATCGGGACCACGGTTCGAATCCCGGCAGGGTCCTTGATTCACTTTTTTTTTCTTTTTTCTAAGTCTTTAGATTTGAATCATGATTTCACTTATGAGGTAATAATTTCGCTTGTCTTTGCGTGGAACAAATAGCCCAGTGGTTGGGAAATAGTTTCTGGTGGGTCGGGACTACGATTCGAATCCCGGCAGGGTCCTTGATTCACTTTTTCTTTTTTCTAAGTATTTAGATTTGAATCATGATTTCACTTATGAGGTATAGATTGCGCTTGTCTTTGCGTGGAACAAATAGCCCAGTGGTTGGGAGATAGTTTCTGGTGGGTCGGGACCACGGTTCGAATCCGGACAAGGTCCTTGATTCACTTTTTTTTTTTGCTGAGTCTAAGGATTTGAATCGTGATTTCACTTATGAGGTAGATATTTCGCTTGTCTTTGCGTGGAACAAATAGCCCAGTGGTTGGGAGACAGTTTCTGGTGGATCGGGACCACGGTTCGAATCCCGGCAGGGTCCTTGATTCACTTTTTTTCTTTTTTCTTAGTCTTTAGATTTGAATCATGATTTCACTTATGAGGTAAGAATTTCGTTTGTCTTTGCGTGGAACACATAGCCCAGTGGTTGGGAAATAGTTTCTGGTGGGTCGGGACTACGGTTCGAATCCCGTCAGGGTCCTTGATTCACTTTTTCTTTTTTCTAAGTCTTTAGATTTGAATCATGATTTCACTTATGAGGTAAGAATTTCGCTTGTCTTTGCGTGGAACACATAGCCCAGCGGTTGGGAAATAGTTTCTGGTGGGTCGGGACCACGGTTCTAATCCCGGCAGTGTCCTTGATTCACTTTGTCTTTGTTCTAAGTTTTTAGATTTGAATCATGATTTCACTTATGAGGTAGGAATTTCGCTTGTCTTTGCGTGGAACAAATAGCCCAGTGGTTGGGAGACAGTTTCTGGTCGATCGGGACCACGGTTCGAATCCCGTCAGGGTCCTTGATTCACTTTTTCTTGTTTCTAAGTCTTTAGATTTGAATCATGATTTCACTTATGAGGTAAGAATTTCGCTTGTCTTTGCGTGGAACACATAGCCCAGCGGTTGGGAAATAGTTTCTGGTGGGTCGGGACCACGGTTCTAATCCCGGCAGTGTCCTTGATTCACTTTTTTCTTTTTTCTAAGTCTTTAGATTTGAATCATGATTTCACTTATGAGGTAGGATTTTTGCTTGTCTTTGCGTGGAACAAATAGCCCAGTGGTTGGGAAATAGTTTCTGGTGGGTCGGGACTACGATTCGAATCCCGGCAGGGTCCTTGATTCACTTTTTCTTTTTTCTAAGTATTTAGATTTGAATCATGATTTCACTTATGAGGTATAGATTGCACTTGTCTTTGCGTGGAACAAATAGCCCAGTGGTTGGGAGATAGTTTCTGGTGGGTCGGGACCACGGTTCGAATCCGGACAAGGTCCTTGATTCACTTTTTTTTTGCTGAGTCTAAGGATTTGAATCGTGATTTCACTTATGAGGTAAGAATTTCGCTTGTCTTTGCGTGGAACAGATAGCCTAGTGGTTGGGAGATAGTTTCTGGTGGATCGTGACCACGGTTCGAATCCCGGCAGTGTTCTTGACTCACTTTTTCTTTTTTCTGAGTCTAAAGATTTGAATCTTGATTTCACTTATGAGGTAGATATTTCGCTTGTCTTTGCGTGGAACAAATAGCCCAGTGGTTGGGAGACAGTTTCTGGTGGATCGGGACCACGGTTCGAATCCCGGCAGGGTCCTTGATTCACTTTTTCTTTTTTCTAAGTCTTTAGATTTGAATCATGATTTCACTTATGAGGTAAGAATTTCGTTTGTCTTTGCGTGGAACACATAGCCCAGTGGTTGGGAAATAGTTTCTGGTGGGTCGGGACTACGGTTCGAATCCCGTCAGGGTCCTTGATTCACTTTTTCTTTTTTCTAAGTCTTTAGATTTGAATCATGATTTCACTTATGAGGTAAGAATTTCGCTTGTCTTTGCGTGGAACACATAGCCCAGCGGTTGGGAAATAGTTTCTGGTGGGTCGGGACCACGGTTCTAATCCCGGCAGTGTCCTTGATTCACTTTGTCTTTGTTCTAAGTTTTTAGATTTGAATCATGATTTCACTTATGAGGTAGGAATTTCGCTTGTCTTTGCGTGGAACAAATAGCCCAGTGGTTGGGAGACAGTTTCTGGTCGATCGGGACCACGGTTCGAATCCCGTCAGGGTCCTTGATTCACTTTTTCTTGTTTCTAAGTCTTTAGATTTGAATCATGATTTCACTTATGAGGTAAGAATTTCGCTTGTCTTTGCGTGGAACACATAGCCCAGCGGTTAGGAAATAGTTTATGGTGGGTCGGGACCACGGTTCTAATCCCGGCAGTGTCCTTGATTCACTTTTTTCTTTTTTCTAAGTCTTTAGATTTGAATCATGATTTCACTTATGAGGTAGGATTTTTGCTTGTCTTTGCGTGGAACAAATAGCCCAGTGGTTGGGAGATAGTTTCTGGTGGGTCGGGACCACGGTTCGAATCCCGGCAAAGTCGTTGATTCACTTTTTCTTTTGTCTGAGTCTAAAGATTTGAATCACGATTTCACTTATGAGGTAAGAATTTCGCTTGTCTTTGCGTGGAACAGATAGCCCAGTGGTTGGGAGATAGTGTCTGGTGGGTCGGGACCACGGTTCTAATCCCGGCAGTGTCCTTGATTCACTTTTTCTTTTTTCTTAGTCTTTAGATTTGAATCTTGATTTCACTTATGAGGTAATAATTTCGCTTGTCTTTGCGTGGAACACATAGCCCAGTGGTTGGGAAATAGTTTCTGGTGGGTCGGGACTACGATTCGAATCCCGGCAGGGTCCTTGATTCACTTTTTCTTTTTTCTAAGTATTTAGATTTGAATCATGATTTCACTTATGAGGTATAGATTGCGCTCGTCTTTGCGTGGAACAAATAGCCCAGTGGTTGGGAGATAGTTTCTGGTGGGTCGGGACCACGGTTCGAATCCGGACAAGGTCCTTGATTCACTTTTTTTTTTGCTGAGTCTAAGGATTTGAATCGTGATTTCACTTATGAGGTAAGAATTTCGCTTGTCTTTGCGTGGAACAGATAGCCTAGTGGTTGGGAGATAGTTTCTGGTGGATCGTGACCACGGTTCGAATCCCGGCAGTGTTCTTGACTCACTTTTTCTTTTTTCTGAGTCTAAAGATTTGAATCATGATTTCACTTATGAGGTAGATATTTCGCTTGTCTTTGCGTGGAACAAATATCCCAGTGGTTGGGAGACAGTTTCTGGTGGGTCGGGACCACGGTTCGAATCCCGGCAGGGTCCTTGATTCACTTTTTTTTCTTTTTTCTAAGTCTTTAGATTTGAATCATGATTTCACTTATGAGGTAATAATTTCGCTTGTCTTTGCGTGGAACAAATAGCCCAGTGGTTGGGAAATAGTTTCTGGTGGGTCGGGACTACGATTCGAATCCCGGCAGGGTCCTTGATTCACTTTTTCTTTTTTCTAAGTATTTAGATTTGAATCATGATTTCACTTATGAGGTATAGATTGCGCTTGTCTTTGCGTGGAACAAATAGCCCAGTGGTTGGGAGATAGTTGCTGGTGGGTCGGGACCACGGTTCGAATCCGGACAAGGTCCTTGATTCACTTTTTTTTTTGCTGAGTCTAAGGATTTGAATCGTGATTTCACTTATGAGGTAAGAATTTCGCTTGTCTTTGCGTGGAACAGATAGCCTAGTGGTTGGGAGATAGTTTCTGGTGGATCGTGACCACGGTTCGAATCCCGGCAGTGTTCTTGACTCACTTTTTCTTTTTTCTGAGTCTAAAGATTTGAATCATGATTTCACTTATGAGGTAGATATTTCGCTTGTCTTTGCGTGGAACAAATAGCCCAGTGGTTGGGAGACAGTTTCTGGTGGATCGGGACCACGGTTCGAATCCCGGCAGGGTCCTTGATTCACTTTTTTCTTTTTTCTAAGTCTTTAGATTTGAATCATGATTTCACTTATGAGGTAGATATTTCGCTTGTCTTTGCGTGGAACAAATAGCCCAGTGGTTGGGAGACAGTTTCTGGTGGATCGGGACCACGGTTCGAATCCCGGCAGGGTCCTTGATTCACTTTTTCTTTTTTCTAAGTCTTTAGATTTGAATCATGATTTCACTTATGAGGTAAGAATTTCGTTTGTCTTTGCGTGGAACACATAGCCCAGTGGTTGGGAAATAGTTTCTGGTGGGTCGGGACTACGGTTCGAATCCCGTCAAAGTCGTTGATTCACTTTTTCTTTTGTCTGAGTCTAAAGATTTGAATCACGATTTCACTTATGAGGTAAGAATTTCGCTTGTCTTTGCGTGGAACAGATAGCCCAGTGGTTGGGAGATAGTGTCTGGTGGGTCGGGACCACGGTTCTAATCCCGGCAGTGTCCTTGATTCACTTTTTCTTTTTTCTTAGTCTTTAGATTTGAATCTTGATTTCACTTATGAGGTAATAATTTCGCTTGTCTTTGCGTGGAACACATAGCCCAGTGGTTGGGAAATAGTTTCTGGTGGGTCGGGACTACGATTCGAATCCCGGCAGGGTCCTTGATTCACTTTTTCTTTTTTCTAAGTATTTAGATTTGAATCATGATTTCACTTATGAGGTATAGATTGCGCTCGTCTTTGCGTGGAACAAATAGCCCAGTGGTTGGGAGATAGTTTCTGGTGGGTCGGGACCACGGTTCGAATCCGGACAAGGTCCTTGATTCACTTTTTTTTTTGCTGAGTCTAAGGATTTGAATCGTGATTTCACTTATGAGGTAAGAATTTCGCTTGTCTTTGCGTGGAACAGATAGCCTAGTGGTTGGGAGATAGTTTCTGGTGGATCGTGACCACGGTTCGAATCCCGGCAGTGTTCTTGACTCACTTTTTCTTTTTTCTGAGTCTAAAGATTTGAATCATGATTTCACTTATGAGGTAGATATTTCGCTTGTCTTTGCGTGGAACAAATAGCCCAGTGGTTGGGAGACAGTTTCTGGTGGGTCGGGACCACGGTTCGAATCCCGGCAGGGTCCTTGATTCACTTTTTTTTCTTTTTTCTAAGTCTTTAGATTTGAATCATGATTTCACTTATGAGGTAATAATTTCGCTTGTCTTTGCGTGGAACAAATAGCCCAGTGGTTGGGAAATAGTTTCTGGTGGGTCGGGACTACGGTTCGAATCCCGTCAGGGTCCTTGATTCACTTTTTCTTTTTTCTAAGTCTTTAGATTTGAATCATGATTTCACTTATGAGGTAAGAATTTCGCTTGTCTTTGCGTGGAACACATAGCCCAGCGGTTGGGAAATTGTTTCTGGTGGGTCGGGACCACGGTTCTTATCCCGGCAGTGTCCTTGATTCACTTTTTTCTTTGTTCTAAGTCTTTAGATTTGAATCATGATTTCACTTATGAGGTAGGATTTTTGCTTGTCTTTGCGTGGAACAAATAGCCCAGTGGTTGGGAGATAGTTTCTGGTGGGTCGGGACCACGGTTCGAATCCCGGCAAAGTCGTTGATTCACTTTTTCTTCTGTCTGAGTCTAAAGATTTGAATCATGATTTCACTTATGAGGTAAGAATTTCGCTTGTCTTTGCGTGGAACAGATAGCCCAGTGGTTGGGAGATAGTGTCTGGTGGGTCGGGACCACGGTTCTAATCGCGGCAGTGTCCTTGATTCATTTTTTCTTTTTTCTTAGTCTTTAGATTTGAATCTTGATTTCACTTATGAGGTAATAATTTCGCTTGTTTTTGCGTGGAACACGAAGCCCAGTGGTTAGGAAATAGTTTCTGGTGGGTCGGGACTACGATTCGAATCCCGGCAGGGTCCTTGATTCACTTTTTCTTTTTTCTAAGTATTTAGATTTGAATCATGATTTCACTTATGAGGTATAGATTGCGCTTGTCTTTGCGTGGAACAAATAGCCCAGTGGTTGGGAGATAGTTTCTGGTGGGTCGGGACCACGGTTCGAATCCGGACAAGGTCCTTGATTCACTTTTTTTTTGCTGAGTCTAAGGATTTGAATCGTGATTTCACTTATGAGGTAAGAATTTCGCTTGTCTTTGCGTGGAACAGATAGCCTAGTGGTTGGGAGATAGTTTCTGGTGGATCGTGACCACGGTTCGAATCCCGGCAGTGTTCTTGACTCACTTTTTCTTTTTTCTGAGTCTAAAGATTTGAATCATGATTTCACTTATGAGGTAGATATTTCGCTTGTCTTTGCGTGGAACACATAGCCCAGTGGTTGGGAAATAGTTTCTGGTGGGTCGGGACTACGGTTCGAATCCCGTCAGGGTCCTTGATTCACTTTTTCTTTTTTCTAAGTCTTTAGATTTGAATCATGATTTCACTTATGAGGTAAGAATTTCGCTTGTCTTTGCGTGGAACACATAGCCCAGCGGTTGGGAAATAGTTTCTGGTGTGTCGGGACCACGGTTCTAATCCCGGCAGTGTCCTTGATTCACTTTGTCTTTGTTCTAAGTTTTTAGATTTGAATCATGATTTCACTTATGAGGTAGGAATTTCGCTTGTCTTTGCGTGGAACAAATAGCCCAGTGGTTGGGAGACAGTTTCTGGTCGATCGGGACCACGGTTCGAATCCCGTCAGGGTCCTTGATTCACTTTTTCGTGTTTCTAAGTCTTTAGATTTGAATCACGATTTCACTTATGAGGTGAGAATTTCGCTTGTCTTTGCGTGGAACACATAGCCCAGCGGTTGGGAAATAGTTTCTGGTGGGTCGGGACCACGGTTCGAATCCCGGCAAAGTCGTTGATTCACTTTTTCTTTTGTCTGAGTCTAAAGATTTGAATCATGATTTCACTTATGAGGTAAGAATTTCACTTGTCTTTGCGTGGAACAGATAGCCCAGTGGTTGATAGATAGTGTATGGTGGGTCGGGACCACGGTTCTAATCCCGGCAGTGTCCTTGATTCACTTTTTCTTTTTTCTTAGTCTTTAGATTTGAATCTTGATTTCACTTATGAGGTAAGAATTTCGCTTGTCTTTGCGTGGAACACATAGCCCAGTGGTTGGGAAATAGTTTCTGGTGGGTCGGGACGACGGTTCTAATCCCGGCAGTGTCCTTGATTCACTTTTTTTCTTTTTTCTTAGTCTTTAGATTTGAATCATGATTTCACTTATGAGGTAGGAATTTTGCTTGTCTTTGCGTGGAACACATAGCCCAGTGGTTGGGAGATAGTTTCTGGTGGGTCGGGACCACGGTTCTAATCCCGGCAGTGTCCTTGATTCACTTTTTCTTTTTTCTAAGTCTTTAGATTTGAATCATGATTTCACTTATGAGGTAGGAATTTCGCTTGTCTTTGCGTGGAACACATAGCCCAGTGGTTGGGAGATAGTTTCTGGTGGATCGTGACCACGGTTCGAATCCCGGCAAAGTCCTTGATTCACTTTTTCTTATGTCTGAGTCTAAAGATTTGAATCATGATTTCACTTATGAGGTAGATATTTCGCTTGTCTTTGCGTGGAACACATAGCCCAGTCGTTGGGAGACAGTTTCTGGTGGATCGGGACCACGGTTCGAATCCCGGCAGGGTACTTGATTCACTTTTTCTTTTTTCTAAGTCTTTAGATTTGAATCATGATTTCACTTATGAGGTAAGAATTTCGTTTGTCTTTGCGTGGAACACATAGCCCAGTGGTTGGGAAATAGTTTCTGGTGGGTCGGGACTACGGTTCGAATCCCGTCAGGGTCCTTGATTCACTTTTTCTTTTTTCTAAGTCTTTAGATTTGAATCATGATTTCACTTATGAGGTAAGAATTTCGCTTGTCTTTGCGTGGAACACATAGCCCAGCGGTTGGGAAATAGTTTCTGGTGGGTCGGGACCACGGTTCTAATCCCGGCAGTGTCCTTGATTCACTTTGTCTTTATTCTAAGTTTTTAGATTTGAATCATGATTTCACTTATGAGGTAGGAATTTCGCTTGTCTTTGCGTGGAACAAATAGCCCAGTGGTTGGGAGACAGTTTCTGGTCGATCGGGACCACGGTTCGAATCCCGTCAGGGTCCTTGATTCACTTTTTCTTGTTTCTAAGTCTTTAGATTTGAATCATGATTTCACTTATGAGGTGAGAATTTCGTTTGTCTTTGCGTGGAACACATAGCCCAGCGGTTGGGAAATAGTTTCTGGTGGGTCGGGACCACGGTTCTAATCCCGGCAGTGTCCTTGATTCACTTTTTTCTTTTTTCTAAGTCTTTAGATTTGAATCATGATTTCACTTATGAGGTAGGATTTTTGCTTGTCTTTGCGTGGAACAAATAGCCCAGTGGTTGGGAGATAGTTTCTGGTGGGTCGGGACCACGGTTCGAATCCCGGCAAAGTCCTTGATTCACTTTTTCTTTTGTCTGAGTCTAAAGATTTGAATCATGATTTCACTTATGAGGTAAGAATTTCGCTTGTCTTTGCGTGGAACAGATAGCCCAGTGGTTGGGAGATAGTTTCTGGTGGGTCGGGACCACGGTTCGAATCCGGACAAGGTCCTTGATTCACTTTTTTTTTTGCTGAGTCTAAGGATTTGAATCATGATTTCACTTATGACTTAGGAATTTCGCTTGTCTTTGCGTGGAACATATAGCCCAGTGGTTGGGAGATAGTTTCTGGTGGATCAGGACCACGGTTCGAACCCCGACAAGGTACTTGATTCACTTTTTGTTTTTTTCTGAGTCTAAAGATTTGAATCATGATTTCACTTATGAGGTAGATATTTCGCTTGTCTTTGCGTGGAACAGATAGCCCAGTGGTTGGGAGATAGTGTCTGGTGGGTCGGGACCACGGTTCTAATCCCGGCAGTGTCCTTGATTCACTTTTTCTTTTTTCTTAGTCTTTAGATTTGAATCTTGATTTCACTTATGAGGTAATAATTTCGCTTGTCTTTGCGTGGAACACATAGCCCAGTGGTTGGGAAATAGTTTCTGGTGGGTCGGGACTACGATTCGAATCCCGGCAGGGTCCTTGATTCACTTTTTCTTTTTTCTAAGTATTTAGATTTGAATCATGATTTCACTTATGAGGTATAGATTGCGCTTGTCTTTGCGTGGAACAAATAGCCCAGTGGTTGGGAGATAGTTTCTGGTGGGTCGGGACCACGGTTCGAATCCGGACAAGGTCCTTGATTCACTTTTAGTTTTTTTCTGAGTCTAAAGATTTGAATCATGATTTCACTTATGAGGTAGGAATTTATCTTGTCTTTGCGTGGAACAGATAGCCCAGTGGTTGGCAGATAGTTTCTGGTGGATCGGGACCCCGGTTCGAATCCCGACAAGGTACTTGATTCACTTTTTCGTTTTTTCTGAGTCTAAAGATTTGAATCATGATTTCACTTATGAGGTAGATATTTCGCTTGTCTTTGCGTGGAACAAATAGCCCTGTGGTTGGAAGATAGTTTCTGGTGGATCAGGACCACGGTTCGAATCCCGGCAGTGTCCTTGATTCACTTTTTCTTTTTTCTGAGTCTAAAGATTTGAATCATGATTTCACTTATGGGGTAGGAACTTCGCTTATCTTTGCGTGGAACAGATAGCCCAGTGGTTTGGAGATAGTATCTGGTGGATCGGGACCACGGTTCGAATCCCGACAAGGTCCTAGATTCACTTTTCCTATTTTCTGAGTTCATAGATTTGAATCATGATTTCACTTATGAGGTAGGAATTTCGCTAGTCTTTGCGTGGAACAGATAGCCCAGTGGTTGGGAGTTAGTTTCTGGTGGATCTGGACCACGGTTCGAATCCCGGCAGTGTCCTTGATCTTCTTTTCTTTTTCTCTGAGTCTAAATATTTGAATCATGATTTTACTTATGACGTAGGAATTTCGCTTGTATTTGCGTGGAACAGATAGCCCAGTGGTTTGGAGATAGTTTTTGGTAGATCGGGACCACGGTTCGAATCCCGGTAGGGTCCTTGATCCCCTTTGTCTTTTATTCTGAGTCTAAAGATTTGAATCATGAGTTCACTTATGTGGTAAGAATTTCGCATGTCTTTGCTTGGAACAGATAGCCCAGTGGTTGGGATATAGTTTCTGGTAAATCTGGACCACGGTCCGAATCCCGGCAGTGTCCTTGATCTTCTTTTTCTTTTTCTCTGAGTCTAAAGATTTGATTCATGATTTTACTCATGACGTAGGAATTTCGCTTGTATTTGCGTGGAACAGATAGCCCAGTGGTTGGGAGATAGTTTCTGGTAGATCGGGACCACGGTTCGAATCCCGGTAGGGTCCTTGATCCCCTTTTTTTATTCTGAGTCTAAAGATTTGAATCATGAGTTCACTTATGACGTAGGAATTTCGCTAGTCTTTGCGTGGAACAGATAGCCCAGTGGTTGGCCGATAGTTTCTGGTGGATCGGGACCCCGGTTCGAATCCCGGCATGGTGCTTGATTCACAATTTCGTTTGTCTAAGTCTTTAGATTTGAGTCATGATTTCACTTATGAGGTAGGAATTTCGCTTGTCTTTGCGTGGAACAGATAGCCCAGTGGTTGGGAGATAGTTTCTGGTAGATCGGGACCACGGTTCGAACCCCGACAAGGTACTTGATTCACTTTTTCTTTTTTCTGAGTCTAAAGATTTGAATCATGATTTCACTTATGACGTTAGAATTTCGGTTGTCTTTGGGTGAAACAGATAGCCCAGTGGTTGGGAGATAGTTTCTGGTGGATCGGGACCACGGTTCGAATCCCGACAAGGTACTTGATTCACTTTTTCTTTTTTCTGAGTCTAAAGATTTGAATCATGATTTCACTTATGAGGTAAGAATTTCGCATGTCTTTGCGTGGAACAGATCTCCCAGTGGTTGGGAGATAGTTTCTGGTGGATCGGGACCACGTTTCGAATCCCGGCAACGTCCTTGATTCACTTTTTCTTTTTTCTGAGTCTTTAGATTTGAATCATGATTTCACTTATGACGTAGGAATTTCGCTAGTCTTTGCGTGGAACAGTTAGCCAAGTGGTTGGGAGATAGTTTTTGGTGGATCGGGACCACGGTTCGAATCCCGACAAGGTACTTGATTCACTTTTTTCTTTTTTCTCAGTCTAAAGATTTAAATCATGACTTCACTTATGAGGTAGGAATTTCGCTTGTCTTTGCGTGGAACAGATAGCCCAGTGGTTGGGAGATAGTTTCTGGTGGATCGGGACCACGGTTCGAATCCCGGTAGGGTCCTCGATCCCCTTTTTCTTTTTTCTGAGTCTAAAGATTTGAATCATGATTTCACTTATGAGGTAAGAATTTCGCTTGTCTTTGCGTGGAACAGATAGCCCAGTGGTTGGGAGATAGTTTCTGGTGGATCAGCACCACGGTTCGAATCCCGGTAGGGTCCTCGATCCCCTTTTTCTTTTTTCTGAGTCTAAAGATTTGAATCATGATTTCACTTATGAGGTAAGAATTTCGCATGTCTTTGCGTGGAACAGATCTCCCAGTGGTTGGGAGATAGTTTCTGGTGGATCGGGACCACGGTTCGAATCCCGGCAACGTCCTTGATTCACTTTTTCTTTTTTCTGAGTCTTTAGATTTGAATCATGATTTCACTAATGAGGTAGGAATTTCGATTGTCTTTTCGTGGAACAGACAGCCCAGTGGTTGGGAGAGAGTTTCTGGTGGATCGGGACCACGGTTCGAATCCCGACAGGGTACTTGATTCACTTTTTCTTTTTTTTAAGTCTTTAGATTTGAATCATGATTTCACTTATGAGGTAAGAATTTCGCTTGTCTTTGCGTGGAACAGATAGCCCAGTGGTTGGAAGATAGTTTCTGGTGGGTCGGGACCACGGTTCTAATCCCGGCAGTGTCCTTGATTCACTTTTTCTTTTTTCTAAGTCTTTAGATTTGAATCATGATTTCACTTATGAAGTAGGAATTTCGCTTGTCTTTGCGTGGAACAAATAGCCCAGTGGTTGGGAGACAGTTTCTGGTGGATCGGGACCACGGTTCGAATCCCGGTAGGGTCCTTGATTCACTTTTTTCTTTTTTCTAAGTCTTTAAATTTGAATCATGATTTCACTTATGAGGTAAGAATTTCGCTTGTCTTTGCGTGGAACACGTAGCCCAGTGGTTGGCAAATAGTTTCTGGTGGGTCGGGACCACGGTTCGAATCCCAGCAGGGTTCTTGATTCACTTTTTCTTTTTTCTAAGTCTTTAAATTTGAATCATGATTTCACTTATGAGGTATAGATTGCGCTTGTCTTTGCGTGGAACAAATAGCCCAATGGTTGAGAGATAGTTTCTGGTGGTTCGGGACCACTGTTCGAATCCCGACAAGGTCCTTGATTCACTTTTTATTGTTGCTGAGTCTAAGGATTTGAATCATGATTTCACTTATGAGGTAAGAATTTCGCTATGAGTGGAACAGATAGCCCAGTGGTTGGGAGATAGTTTCTGGTGGATCGTGACCACGGTTCGAATCCCGGCAGTGTCCTTGATTCACTTTTTCTTTTGTCTGAGTCTTTAGATTTGAATCATGATTTCACTAATGAGGTAGGAATTTCGATTGTCTTTTCGTGGAACAGACAGCCCAGTGGTTGGGAGAGAGTTTCTGGTGGATCGGGACCACGGTTCGAATCCCGGCAGGGTACTTGATTCACTTTTTCTTTTTTTTAAGTCTTTAGATTTGAATCATGATTTCACTTATGAGGTAAGAATTTCGCTTGTCTTTGCGTGGAACAGATAGCCCAGTGGTTGGGAGATAGTTTCTGGTGGGTCGGGACCACGGTTCTAATCCCGGCAGTGTCCTTGATTCACTTTTTCTTTTTTCTAAGTCTTTAGATTTGAATCATGATTTCACTTATGAAGTAGGAATTTCGCTTGTCTTTGCGTGGAACAAATAGCCCAGTGGTTGGGAGAGAGTTTCTGGTGGATCGGGACCCCGGTTCGAATCCCGGTAGGGTCCTCGATCCCCTTTTTCTTTTTTCTGAGTCTAAAGATTTGAATCATGATTTCACTTATGAGGTAAGAATTTCGCATGTCTTTGCGTGGAACAGATCTCCCAGTGGTTGGGAGATAGTTTCTGGTGGATCGGGACCACGGTTCGAATCCCGGCAACGTCCTTGATTCACTTTTTCTTTTTTCTGAGTCTTTAGATTTGAATCATGATTTCACTAATGAGGTAGGAATTTCGATTGTCTTTTCGTGGAACAGACAGCCCAGTGGTTGGGAGAGAGTTTCTGGTGGATCGGGACCACGGTTCGAATCCCGACAGGGTACTTGATTCACTTTTTCTTTTTTTTAAGTCTTTAGATTTGAATCATGATTTCACTTATGAGGTAAGAATTTCGCTTGTCTTTGCGTGGAACAGATAGCCCAGTGGTTGGAAGATAGTTTCTGGTGGATCGGGACCCCGGTTCGAATCCCGGTAGGGTCCTCGATCCCCTTTTTCTTTTTTCTGAGTCTAAAGATTTGAATCATGATTTCACTTATGAGGTAAGAATTTCGCATGTCTTTGCGTGGAACAGATCTCCCAGTGGTTGGGAGATAGTTTCTGGTGGATCGGGACCACGGTTCGAATCCCGGCAACGTCCTTGATTCACTTTTTCTTTTTTCTGAGTCTTTAGATTTGAATCATGATTTCACTAATGAGGTAGGAATTTCGATTGTCTTTTCGTGGAACAGACAGCCCAGTGGTTGGGAGAGAGTTTCTGGTGGATCGGGACCACGGTTCGAATCCCGACAGGGTACTTGATTCACTTTTTCTTTTTTTTAAGTCTTTAGATTTGAATCATGATTTCACTTATGAGGTAAGAATTTCGCTTGTCTTTGCGTGGAACAGATAGCCCAGTGGTTGGAAGATAGTTTCTGGTGGGTCGGGACCACGGTTCTAATCCCGGCAGTGTCCTTGATTCACTTTTTCTTTTTTCTAAGTCTTTAGATTTGAATCATGATTTCACTTATGAAGTAGGAATTTCGCTTGTCTTTGCGTGGAACAAATAGCCCAGTGGTTGGGAGACAGTTTCTGGTGGATCGGGACCACGGTTCGAATCCCGGCAGGGTCCTTGATTCACTTTTTTCTTTTTTCTAAGTCTTTAAATTTGAATCATGATTTCACTTATGAGGTAAGAATTTCGCTTGTCTTTGCGTGGAACACATAGCCCAGTGGTTGGCAAATAGTTTCTGGTGGGTCGGGACCACGGTTTGAATCCCAGCAGGGTTCTTGATTCACTTTTTCTTTTTTCTAAGTCTTTAAATTTGAATCATGATTTCACTTATGAGGTATAGATTGCGCTTGTCTTTAGGTGGAACAAATAGCCCAGTGGTTGAGAGATAGTTTCTGGTGGTTCGGGACCACTGTTCGAATCCCGACAAGGTCCTTGATTCACTTTTTATTGTTGCTGAGTCTAAGGATTTGAATCATGATTTCACTTATGAGGTAAGAATTTCGCTATGAGTGGAACAGATAGCCCAGTGGTTGGGAGATAGTTTCTGGTGGATCGTGACCACGGTTCGAATCCCGGCAGTGTCCTTGATTCACTTTTTCTTTTGTCTGAGTCTTTAGATTTGAATCATGATTTCACTAATGAGGTAGGAATTTCGATTGTCTTTTCGTGGAACAGACAGCCCAGTGGTTGGGAGAGAGTTTCTGGTGGATCGGGACCACGGTTCGAATCCCGGCAGGGTACTTGATTCACTTTTTCTTTTTTTTAAGTCTTTAGATTTGAATCATGATTTCACTTATGAGGTAAGAATTTCGCTTGTCTTTGCGTGGAACAGATAGCCCAGTGGTTGGGAGATAGTTTCTGGTGGGTCGGGACCACGGTTCTAATCCCGGCAGTGTCCTTGATTCACTTTTTCTTTTTTCTAAGTCTTTAGATTTGAATCATGATTTCACTTATGAAGTAGGAATTTCGCTTGTCTTTGCGTGGAACAAATAGCCCAGTGGTTGGGAGAGAGTTTCTGGTGGATCGGGACCACGGTTCGAATCCCGGCAGGGTACTTGATTCACTTTTTCTTTTTTTTAAGTCTTTAGATTTGAATCATGATTTCACTTATGAGGTAAGAATTTCGCTTGTCTTTGCGTGGAACAGATAGCCCAGTGGTTGGGAGATAGTTTCTGGTGGGTCGGGACCACGGTTCTAATCCCGGCAGTGTCCTTGATTCACTTTTTCTTTTTTCTAAGTCTTTAGATTTGAATCATGATTTCACTTATGAAGTAGGAATTTCGCTTGTCTTTGCGTGGAACAAATAGCCCAGTGGTTGGGAGACAGTTTCTGGTGGATCGGGACCACGGTTCGAATCCCGGCAGTGTCCTTGATTCACTTTTTTCTTTTTTCTAAGTCTTTAAATTTGAATCATGATTTCACTTATGAGGTAAGAATTTCGCTTGTCTTTGCGTGGAACACATAGCCCAGTGGTTGGCAAATAGTTTCTGGTGGGTCGGGACCACGGTTCGAATCCCAGCAGGGTTCTTGATTCACTTTTTCTTTTTTCTAAGTCTTTAAATTTGAATCGTGATTTCACTTATGAGGTACAGATTGCGCTTGTCTTTGCGTGGAACAAATAGCCCAGTGGTTGAGAGATAGTTTCTGGTGGTTCGGGACCACTGTTCGAATCCCGACAAGGTCCTTGATTCACTTTTTATTGTTGCTGAGTCTAAGGATTTGAATCATGATTTCACTTATGAGGTAAGAATTTCGCTTGTCTATGAGTGGAACAGATAGCCCAGTGGTTGGGAGATAGTTTCTGGTGGATCGTGACCACGGTTCGAATCCCGGCAGTGTCCTTGATTCACTTTTTCTTTTTTCTGAGTCTTTAGATTTGAATCATGATTTCACTAATGAGGTAGGAATTTCGATTGTCTTTTCGTGGAACAGACAGCCCAGTGGTTGGGAGAGAGTTTCTGGTGGATCGGGACCACGGTTCGAATCCCGGCAGGGTACTTGATTCACTTTTTCTTTTTTTAAGTCTTTAGATTTGAATCATGATTTCACTTATGAGGTAAGAATTTCGCTTGTCTTTGCGTGGAACAGATAGCCCAGTGGTTGGGAGATAGTTTCTGGTGGGTCGGGACCACGGTTCTAATCCCGGCAGTGTCCTTGATTCACTTTTTCTTTTTTCTAAGTGTTTAGATTTGAATCATGATTTCCCTTATGAAGTAGGAATTTCGCTTGTCTTTGCGTGGAACAAATAGCCCAGTGGTTGGGAGACAGTTTCTGGTGGATCGGGACCACGGTTCGAATCCCGGCAGGGTCCTTGATTCACTTTTTTCTTTTTTCTAAGTCTTTAAATTTGAATCATGATTTCACTTATGAGGTAAGAATTTCGCTTGTCTTTGGGTGGAACACATAGCCCAGTGGTTGGCAAATAGTTTCTGGTGGGTCGGGACCACGGTTCGAATCCCAGCAGGGTTCTTGATTCACTTTTTCTTTTTTCTAAGTCTTTAAATTTGAATCATGATTTCACTTATGAGGTATAGATTGCGCTTGTCTTTGCGTGGAACAAATAGCCCAGTGGTTGAGAGATAGTTTCTGGTGGTTCGGGACCACTGTTCGAATCCCGACAAGGTCCTTGATTCACTTTTTATTGTTGCTGAGTCTAAGGATTTGAATCATGATTTCACTTATGAGGTAAGAATTTCGCTTGTCTATGAGTGGAACAGATAGCCCAGTGGTTGGGAGATAGTTTCTGGTGGATCGTGACCACGGTTCGAATCCCGGCAGTGTCCTTGACTCACTTTGTCTTTTTTCTGAGTCTAAAGATTTGAATCATGATTTCACTTATGAGGTAGATATTTCGCTTGTCTTTGCGTGGAACAAATAGCCCAGTGGTTGGGAGATAGTTTCTGGTGGGTCGGCACCACATCTAATCCCGGCAGTGTCCTTGATTCACTTTTTCTTTTTTCTAAGTTTTTAGATTTGAATCATGATTTCACTTATGAGGTAGATATTTCGCTTGTCTTTGCGTGGAACAAATAGCCCAGTGGTTGGGAGACAGTTTCTGGTGGATCGGGACCACGGTTCGAATCCCGGCAGGGTCCTTGATTCACTTTTTCTTTTTTCTAAGTCTTTAGATTTGAATCATGATTTCACTTATGAGTTAAGAATTTCGTTTGTCTTTGCGTGGAACACATAGCCCAGTGGTTGGGAAATAGTTTCTGGTGGGTCGGGACTACGGTTCGAATCCCGTCAGGGTCCTTGATTCACTTTTTCTTTTTTCTAAGTCTTTAGATTTGAATCATGATTTCACTTATGAGGTAAGAATTTCGCTTGTCTTTGCGTGGAACACATAGCCCAGCGGTTGGGAAATAGTTTCTGGTGTGTCGGGACCACGGTTCTAATCCCGGCAGTGTCCTTGATTCACTTTGTCTTTGTTCTAAGTTTTTAGATTTGAATCATGATTTCACTTATGAGGTAGGAATTTCGCTTGTCTTTGCGTGGAACACATAGCCCAGTCGTTGATAGATAGTGTATGGTGGGTCGGGACCACGGTTCTAATCCCGGCAGTGTCCTTGATTCACTTTTTCTTTTTTCTTAGTCTTTAGATTTGAATCTTGATTTCACTTATGAGGTAAGAATTTCGCTTGTCTTTGCGTGGAACACATAGCCCAGTGGTTGGGAAATAGTTTCTGGTGGGTCGGGACGACGGTTCTAATCCCGGCAGTGTCCTTGATTCACTTTTTTTCTTTTTTCTTAGTCTTTAGATTTGAATCATGATTTCACTTATGAGGTAGGAATTTTGCTTGTCTTTGCGTGGAACACATAGCCCAGTCGTTGGGAGACAGTTTCTGGTGGATCGGGACCACGGTTCGAATCCCGGCAGGGTACTTGATTCACTTTTTCTTTTTTCTAAGTCTTTAGATTTGAATCATGATTTCACTTATGAGGTAAGAATTTCGATTGTCTTTGCGTGGAACACATAGCCCAGTGGTTGGGAAATAGTTTCTGGTGGGTCGGGACTACGGTTCGAATCCCGTCAGGGTCCTTGATTCACTTTTTCTTTTTTCTAAGTCTTAAGATTTGAATCATGATTTCACTTATGAGGTAAGAATTTCGCTTGTCTTTGCGTGGAACACATAGCCCAGCGGTTGGGAAATAGTTTCTGGTGGGTCGGGACCACGGTTCTAATCCCGGCAGTGTCCTTGATTCACTTTGTCTTTGTTCTAAGTTTTTAGATTTGAATCATGATTTCACTTATGAGGTAGGAATTTCGCTTGTCTTTGCGTGGAACAAATAGCCCAGTGGTTGGGAGACAGTTTCTGGTCGATCGGGACCACGGTTCGAATCCCGTCAGGGTCCTTGATTCACTTTTTCTTGTTTCTAAGTCTTTAGATTTGAATCATGATTTCACTTATGAGGTGAGAATTTCGTTTGTCTTTGCGTGGAACACATAGCCCAGCGGTTGGGAAATAGTTTCTGGTGGGTCGGGACCACGGTTCTAATCCCGGCAGTGTCCTTGATTCACTTTTTTCTTTTTTCTAAGTCTTTAGATTTGAATCATGATTTCACTTATGAGGTAGGATTTTTGCTTGTCTTTGCGTGGAACAAATAGCCCAGTGGTTGGGAGATAGTTTCTGGTGGGTCGGGACCACGGTTCGAATCCCGGCAAAGTCCTTGATTCACTTTTTCTTTTGTCTGAGTCTAAAGATTTGAATCATGATTTCACTTATGAGGTAAGAATTTCGCTTGTCTTTGCGTGGAACAGATAGCCCAGTGGTTGGGAGATAGTGTCTGGTGGGTCGGGACCACGGTTCTAATCCCGGCAGTGTCCTTGATTCACTTTTTCTTTTTTCTTAGTCTTTAGATTTGAATCTTGATTTCACTTATGAGGTAAGAATTTCGCTTGTCTTTGCGTGGAACACATAGCCCAGTGGTTGGGAAATAGTTTCTGGTGGGTCGGGACGACGGTTCTGATCCCGGCAGTGTCCTTGATTCACTTTTTTCTTTTTTCTTAGTCTTTAGATTTGAATCATGATTTCACTTATGAGGTAGGAGTTTTGCTTGTCTTTGCGTGGAACAAATAGCCCAGTGGTTGGGAGATAGTTTCTGGTGGGTCGGGACCACGGTTCGAATCCCGGCAAAGTCCTTGATTCACTTTTTATTTTGTCTGATTCTAAAGATTTGAATCATGATTTCACTTTTGAGGTAGATATTTCGCTTGTCTTTGCGTGGAACACATAGCCCAGTCGTTGGGAGACAGTTTCTGGTGGATCGGGACCACGGTTCGAATCCCGGCAGGGTACTTGATTCACTTTTTCTTGTTTTTAAGTCTTTAGATTTGAATCATGATTTCACTTATGAGGTAAGAATTTCGCTTGTCTTTGCGTGGAACAGATAGCCCAGTGGTTGGGAGATAGTTTCTGGTGGGTCGGGACCACGGTTCTAATCCCGGCAGTGTCCTTGATTCACTTTTTCTTTTTTCTAAGTCTTTAGATTTGAATCATGATTTCACTTATGAGGTAGGAGTTTTGCTTGTCTTTGCGTGGAACAAATAGCCCAGTGGTTGGGAGATAGTTTCTGGTGGGTCGGGACCACGGTTCGAATCCCGGCAAAGTCCTTGATTCACTTTTTATTTTGTCTGATTCTAAAGATTTGAATCATGATTTCACTTTTGAGGTAGATATTTCGCTTGTCTTTGCGTGGAACACATAGCCCAGTCGTTGGGAGACAGTTTCTGGTGGATCGGGACCACGGTTCGAATCCCGGCAGGGTACTTGATTCACTTTTTCTTTTTTTTAAGTCTTTAGATTTGAATCATGATTTCACTTATGAGGTAAGAATTTCGCTTGTCTTTGCGTGGAACAGATAGCCCAGTGGTTGGGAGATAGTTTCTGGTGGGTCGGGACCACGGTTCTAATCCCGGCAGTGTCCTTGATTCACTTTTTCTTTTTTCTAAGTCTTTAGATTTGAATCATGATTTCACTTATGAGGTAGGAATTTCGCTTGTCTTTGCGTGGAACACATAGCCCAGTGGTTGGGAGATAGTTTCTGGTGGGTCGGGACCACGGTTCGAATCCCGGCAAAGTCCTTGATTCACTTTTTCTTATGTCTGAGTCTAAAGATTTGAATCATGATTTCACTTTTGAGGTAGATATTTCGCTTGTCTTTGCGTGGAACACATAGCCCAGTGGTTGGGAAATAGTTTCTGGTGGGTCGGGACTACGGTTCGAATCCCGACAGGGTCCTTGATTCACTTTTTCTTTTTTCCAAGTCTTTAGATTTGAATCATGATTTCACTTATGAGGTATAGATTGCGCTTGTCTTTGCGTGGACCAAATAGCCCAGTGGTTGAGAGATAGTTTCTGGTGGGTCGGGACCACGGTTCGAATCCGGACAAGGTCCTTGATTCACTCTTTCTTTTTGCTGAGTCTAAGGATTTGAATCGTGATTTCACTTATGAGGTAAGAATTTCGCTTGTCTTTGCGTGGAACAGATAGCCTAGTGGTTGGGAGATAGTTTCTGGTGGATCGTGACCACGGTTCGAATCCCGGCAGTGTTCTTGACTCACTTTTTCTTTTTTCTGAGTCTAAAGATTTGAATCATGATTTCACTTATGAGGTAGATATTTCGCTTGTCTTTGCGTGGAACAAATAGCCCAGTGGTTGGGAGACAGTTTCTGGTGGATCGGGACCACGGTTCGAATCCCGGCAGGGTCCTTGATTCACTTTTTTTTCTTTTTTCTAAGTCTTTAGATTTGAATCATGATTTCACTTATGAGGTAATAATTTCGCTTGTCTTTGCGTGGAACAAATAGCCCAGTGGTTGGGAAATAGTTTCTGGTGGGTCGGGACTACGATTCGAATCCCGGCAGGGTCCTTGATTCACTTTTTCTTTTTTCTAAGTATTTAGATTTGAATCATGATTTCACTTATGATGTATAGATTGCGCTTGTCTTTGCGTGGAACAAATAGCCCAGTGGTTGGGAGATAGTTTCTGGTGGGTCGGGACCACGGTTCGAATCCGGACAAGGTCCTTGATTCACTTTTTTTTTTGCTGAGTCTAAGGATTTGAATCGTGATTTCACTTATGAGGTAAGAATTTCGCTTGTCTTTGCGTGGAACAGATAGCCTAGTGGTTGGGAGATAGTTTCTGGTGGAAAGTGACCACGGTTCGAATCCCGGCAGTGTTCTTGACTCACTTTTTCTTTTTTCTGAGTCTAAAGATTTGAATCATGATTTCACTTATGAGGTAGATATTTCGCTTGTCTTTGCGTGGAACAAATAGCCCAGTGGTTGGGAGACAGTTTCTGGTGGATCGGGACCACGGTTCGAATCCCGGCAGGGTCCTTGATTCACTTTTTCTTTTTTCTAAGTCTTTAGATTTGAATCATGATTTCACTTATGAGGTAAGAATTTCGTTTGTCTTTGCGTGGAACACATAGCCCAGTGGTTGGGAAATAGTTTCTGGTGGGTCGGGACTACGGTTCGAATCCCGTCAGGGTCCTTGATTCACTTTTTCTTTTTTCTAAGTCTTTAGATTTGAATCATGATTTCACTTATGAGGTAAGAATTTCGCTTGTCTTTGCGTGGAACACATAGCCCAGCGGTTGGGAAATAGTTTCTGGTGGGTCGGGACCACGGTTCTAATCCCGGCAGTGTCCTTGATTCACTTTTTTCTTTTTTCTATGTCTTTAGATTTGAATCATGATTTCACTTATGAGGTAGGATTTTTGCTTGTCTTTGCGTGGAACAAATAGCCCAGTGGTTGGGAGATAGTTTCTGGTGGGTCGGGACCACGGTTCGAATCCCGGCAAAGTCGTTGATTCACTTTTTCTTCTGTCTGAGTCTAAAGATTTGAATCATGATTTCACTTATGAGGTAAGAATTTCGCTTGTCTTTGCGTGGAACAGATAGCCCAGTGGTTGGGAGATAGTGTCTGGTGGGTCGGGACCACGGTTCTAATCGCGGCAGTGTCCTTGATTCACTTTTTCTTTTTTCTTAGTCTTTAGATTTGAATCTTGATTTCACTTATGAGGTAATAATTTCGCTTGTCTTTGCGTGGAACACGAAGCCCAGTGGTTAGGAAATAGTGTCTGGTGGGTCGGGACTACGATTCGAATCCCGGCAGGGTCCTTGATTCACTTTTTCTTTTTTCTAAGTATTTAGATTTGAATCATGATTTCACTTATGAGGTATAGATTGCGCTTGTCTTTGCGTGGAACAAATAGCCCAGTGGTTGGGAGATAGTTTCTGGTTGGTCGGGACCACGGTTCGAATCCGGACAAGGTCCTTGATTCACTTCTTTTTTTGCTGAGTCTAAAGATTTGAATCATGATTTCACTTATGAGGTAAGAATTTCGCTTGTCTTTGCGTGGAACAGATAGCCCAGTGGTTGGGAGATAGTGTCTGGTGGGTCGGGACCACGGTTCTAATCCCGGCAGGGTACTTGATTCACTTTTTCTTGTTTTTAAGTCTTTAGATTTGAATCATGATTTCACTTATGAGGTAAGAATTTCGCTTGTCTTTGCGTGGAACAGATAGCCCAGTGGTTGGGAGATAGTTTCTGGTGGGTCGGGACCACGGTTCTAATCCCGGCAGTGTCCTTGATTCACTTTTTCTTTTTTCTAAGTCTTTAGATTTGAATCATGATTTCACTTATGAGGTAGGAGTTTTGATTGTCTTTGCGTGGAACAAATAGCCCAGTGGTTGGGAGATAGTTTCTGGTGGGTCGGGACCACGGTTCGAATCCCGGCAAAGTCCTTGATTCACTTTTTATTTTGTCTGATTCTAAAGATTTGAATCATGATTTCACTTTTGAGGTAGATATTTCGCTTGTCTTTGCGTGGAACACATAGCCCAGTCGTTGGGAGACAGTTTCTGGTGGATCGGGACCACGGTTCGAATCCCGGCAGGGTACTTGATTCACTTTTTCTTTTTTTTAAGTCTTTAGATTTGAATCATGATTTCACTTATGAGGTAAGAATTTCGCTTGTCTTTGCGTGGAACAGATAGCCCAGTGGTTGGGAGATAGTTTCTGGTGGGTCGGGACCACGGTTCTAATCCCGGCAGTGTCCTTGATTCACTTTTTCTTTTTTCTAAGTCTTTAGATTTGAATCATGATTTCACTTATGAGGTAGGAATTTCGCTTGTCTTTGCGTGGAACACATAGCCCAGTGGTTGGGAGATAGTTTCTGGTGGGTCGGGACCACGGTTCGAATCCCGGCAAAGTCCTTGATTCACTTTTTCTTATGTCTGAGTCTAAAGATTTGAATCATGATTTCACTTTTGAGGTAGATATTTCGCTTGTCTTTGCGTGGAACACATAGCCCAGTGGTTGGGAAATAGTTTCTGGTGGGTCGGGACTACGGTTCGAATCCCGACAGGGTCCTTGATTCACTTTTTCTTTTTTCCAAGTCTTTAGATTTGAATCATGATTTCACTTATGAGGTATAGATTGCGCTTGTCTTTGCGTGGACCAAATAGCCCAGTGGTTGAGAGATAGTTTCTGGTGGGTCGGGACCACGGTTCGAATCCGGACAAGGTCCTTGATTCACTCTTTCTTTTTGCTGAGTCTAAGGATTTGAATCGTGATTTCACTTATGAGGTAAGAATTTCGCTTGTCTTTGCGTGGAACAGATAGCCTAGTGGTTGGGAGATAGTTTCTGGTGGATCGTGACCACGGTTCGAATCCCGGCAGTGTTCTTGACTCACTTTTTCTTTTTTCTGAGTCTAAAGATTTGAATCATGATTTCACTTATGAGGTAGATATTTCGCTTGTCTTTGCGTGGAACAAATAGCCCAGTGGTTGGGAGACAGTTTCTGGTGGATCGGGACCACGGTTCGAATCCCGGCAGGGTCCTTGATTCACTTTTTTTTCTTTTTTCTAAGTCTTTAGATTTGAATCATGATTTCACTTATGAGGTAATAATTTCGCTTGTCTTTGCGTGGAACAAATAGCCCAGTGGTTGGGAAATAGTTTCTGGTGGGTCGGGACTACGATTCGAATCCCGGCAGGGTCCTTGATTCACTTTTTCTTTTTTCTAAGTATTTAGATTTGAATCATGATTTCACTTATGATGTATAGATTGCGCTTGTCTTTGCGTGGAACAAATAGCCCAGTGGTTGGGAGATAGTTTCTGGTGGGTCGGGACCACGGTTCGAATCCGGACAAGGTCCTTGATTCACTTTTTTTTTTGCTGAGTCTAAGGATTTGAATCGTGATTTCACTTATGAGGTAAGAATTTCGCTTGTCTTTGCGTGGAACAGATAGCCTAGTGGTTGGGAGATAGTTTCTGGTGGGTCGGGACCACGGTTCGAATCCCGGCAGTGTTCTTGACTCACTTTTTCTTTTTTCTGAGTCTAAAGATTTGAATCATGATTTCACTTATGAGGTAGATATTTCGCTTGTCTTTGCGTGGAACAAATAGCCCAGTGGTTGGGAGACAGTTTCTGGTGGATCGGGACCACGGTTCGAATCCCGGCAGGGTCCTTGATTCACTTTTTCTTTTTTCTAAGTCTTTAGATTTGAATCATGATTTCACTTATGAGGTAAGAATTTCGTTTGTCTTTGCGTGGAACACATAGCCCAGTGGTTGGGAAATAGTTTCTGGTGGGTCGGGACTACGGTTCGAATCCCGTCAGGGTCCTTGATTCACTTTTTCTTTTTTCTAAGTCTTTAGATTTGAATCATGATTTCACTTATGAGGTAAGAATTTCGCTTGTCTTTGCGTGGAACACATAGCCCAGCGGTTGGGAAATAGTTTCTGGTGGGTCGGGACCACGGTTCTAATCCCGGCAGTGTCCTTGATTCACTTTTTTCTTTTTTCTATGTCTTTAGATTTGAATCATGATTTCACTTATGAGGTAGGATTTTTGCTTGTCTTTGCGTGGAACAAATAGCCCAGTGGTTGGGAGATAGTTTCTGGTGGGTCGGGACCACGGTTCGAATCCCGGCAAAGTCGTTGATTCACTTTTTCTTCTGTCTGAGTCTAAAGATTTGAATCATGATTTCACTTATGAGGTAAGAATTTCGCTTGTCTTTGCGTGGAACAGATAGCCCAGTGGTTGGGAGATAGTGTCTGGTGGGTCGGGACCACGGTTCTAATCGCGGCAGTGTCCTTGATTCACTTTTTCTTTTTTCTTAGTCTTTAGATTTGAATCTTGATTTCACTTATGAGGTAATAATTTCGCTTGTCTTTGCGTGGAACACGAAGCCCAGTGGTTAGGAAATAGTGTCTGGTGGGTCGGGACTACGATTCGAATCCCGGCAGGGTCCTTGATTCACTTTTTCTTTTTTCTAAGTATTTAGATTTGAATCATGATTTCACTTATGAGGTATAGATTGCGCTTGTCTTTGCGTGGAACAAATAGCCCAGTGGTTGGGAGATAGTTTCTGGTTGGTCGGGACCACGGTTCGAATCCGGACAAGGTCCTTGATTCACTTCTTTTTTTGCTGAGTCTAAAGATTTGAATCATGATTTCACTTATGAGGTAAGAATTTCGCTTGTCTTTGCGTGGAACAGATAGCCCAGTGGTTGGGAGATAGTGTCTGGTGGGTCGGGACCACGGTTCTAATCCCGGCAGTGTCCTTGATTCACTTTTTCTTTTTTCTTAGTCTTTAGATTTGAATCTTGATTTCACTTATGAGGTAATAATTTCGCTTGTCTTTGCGTGGAACACATAGCCCAGTGGTTGGGAAATAGTTTCTGGTGGGTCGGGACTACGATTCGAATCCCGGCAGGGTCCTTGATTCACTTTTTCTTTTTTCTAAGTATTTAGATTTGAATCATGATTTCACTTATGAGGTATAGATTGCGCTTGTCTTTGCGTGGAACAAATAGCCCAGTGGTTGGGAGATAGTTTCTGGTGGGTCGGGACCACGGTTCGAATCCGGACAAGGTCCTTGATTCACTTTTTTTTTTGCTGAGTCTAAGGATTTGAATCGTGATTTCACTTATGAGGTAAGAATTTCGCTTGTCTTTGCGTGGAACAGATAGCCTAGTGGTTGGGAGATAGTTTCTGGTGGATCGTGACCACGGTTCGAATCCCGGCAGTGTTCTTGACTCACTTTTTCTTTTTTCTGAGTCTTTAGATTTGAATCATGATTTCACTTATGAGGTAAGAATTTCGTTTGTCTTTGCGTGGAACACATAGCCCAGTGGTTGGGAAATAGTTTCTGGTGGGTCGGGACTACGGTTCGAATCCCGTCAGGGTCCTTGGTTCGAATCCCGTCAGGGTCCTTGATTCACTTTTTCTTTTTTCTAAGTCTTTAGATTTGAATCATGATTTCACTTATGAGGTAAAAATTTCGCTTGTCTTTGCGTGGAACACATAGCCCAGCGGTTGGGAAATAGTTTCTGGTGTGTCGGGACCACGGTTCTAATCCCGGCAGTGTCCTTGATTCACTTTGTCTTTGTTCTAAGTTTTTAGATTTGAATCATGATTTCACTTATGAGGTAGGAATTTCGCTTGTCTTTGCGTGGAACAAATAGCCCAGTGGTTGGGAGACAGTTTCTGGTCGATCGGGACCACGGTTCGAATCCCGTCAGGGTCCTTGATTCACTTTTTCTTGTTTCTAAGTCTTTAGATTTGAATCATGATTTCACTTATGAGGTGAGAATTTCGCTTGTCTTTGCGTGGAACACATAGCCCAGCGGTTGGGAAATAGTTTCTGGTGGGTCGGGACCACGGTTCTAATCCCGGCAGTGTCCTTGATTCACTTTTTTTCTTTTTTCTAAGTCTTTAGATTTGAATCATGATTTCACTTATGAGGTAGGATTTTTGCTTGTCTTTGCGTGGAACAAATAGCCCAGTGGTTGGGAGATAGTTTCTGGTGGGTCGGGACCACGGTTCGAATCCCGGCAAAGTCGTTGATTCACTTTTTCTTTTTTCTTAGTCTTTAGATTTGAATCTTGATTTCACTTATGAGGTAAGAATTTCGCTTGTCTTTGCGTGGAACACATAGCCCAGTGGTTGGGAAATAGTTTCTGGTGGGTCGGGACGACGGTTCTAATCCCGGCAGTGTCCTTGAATCACTTTTTTTCTTTTTTCTTAGTCTTTAGATTTGAATCATGATTTCACTTATGAGGTAGGAATTTTGCTTGTCTTTGCGTGGAACAAATAGCCCAGTGGTTGGGAGATAGTTTCTGGTGGGTCGGGACCACGGTTCGAATCCCGGCAAAGTCCTTGATTCACTTTTTCTTTTGTCTGATTCTAAAGATTTGAATCATGATTTCACTTTTGAGGTAGATATTTCGCTTATCTTTGCGTGGAACACATAGCCCAGTGGTTGGGAGATAGTTTCTGGTGGGTCGGGACCACGGTTCTAATCCCGGCAGTGTCCTTGATTCACTTTTTCTTTTTTCTAAGTCTTTAGATTTGAATCATGATTTCACTTATGAGGTAGGAATTTCGCTTGTCTTTGCGTGGAACACATAGCCCAGTGGTTGGGAGATAGTTTCTGGTGGATCGTGACCACGGTTCGAATCCCGGCAAAGTCCTTGATTCACTTTTTCTCATGTCTGAGTCTAAAGATTTGAATCATGATTTCACTTATGAGGTAGATATTTCGCTTGTCTTTGCGTGGAACACATAGCCCAGTCGTTGGGAGACAGTTTCTGGTGGATCGGGACCACGGTTCGAATCCCGGCAGGGTACTTGATTCACTTTTTCTTTTTTCTAAGTCTTTAGATTTGAATCATGATTTCACTTATGAGGTAAGAATTTCGTTTGTCTTTGCGTGGAACATATAGCCCAGTGGTTGGGAAATAGTTTCTGGTGGGTCGGGACTACGGTTCGAATCCCGTCAGGGTCCTTGATTCACTTTTTCTTTTTTCTAAGTCTTTAGATTTGAATCATGATTTCACTTATGAGGTAAGAATTTCGCTTGTCTTTGCGTGGAACAAATAGCCCAGTGGTTGGGAGACAGTTTCTGGTCGATCGGGACCACGGTTCGAATCCCGTCAGGGTCCTTGATTCACTTTTTCTTGTTTCTAAGTCTTTAGATTTGAATCATGATTTCACTTATGAGGTGAGAATTTCGCTTGTCTTTGCGTGGAACACATAGCCCAGTGGTTGGGAGATAGTTTCTGGTGGGTCGGGACCACGGTTCTAATCCCGGCAGTGTCCTTGATTCACTTTTTCTTTTTTCTAAGTCTTTAGATTTGAATCATGATTTCACTTATGAGGTAAGAAAGTCGCTTTTCTTTGCGTGGAACAGATAGCCCAGTTGTTGGGAAATAGTTTCTGGTGGGTCGGGAATACGGTTCGAATCCCGGCAGTGTTCTTGACTCACTTTTTCTTTTTTCTGAGTCTAAAGATTTGAATCATGATTTCACTTATGAGGTAGATATTTCGCTTGTCTTTGCGTGGAACAAATAGCCCAGTGGTTGGGAGACAGTTTCTGGTGGATCGGGACCACGGTTCGAATCCCGGCAGGGTCCTTGATTCACTTTTTCTTTTTTCTAAGTCTTTAAATTTGAATCATGATTTCACTTATGAGGTAAGAATTTCGTTTGTCTTTGCGTGGAACACATAGCCCAGTGGTTGGGAAATAGTTTCTGGTGGGTCGGGACTACGGTTCGAATCCCGTCAGGGTCCTTGGTTCGAATCCCGTCAGGGTCCTTGATTCACTTTTTCTTTTTTCTAAGTCTTTAGATTTGAATCATGATTTCACTTATGAGGTAAGAATTTCGCTTGTCTTTGCGTGGAACACATAGCCCAGCGGTTGGGAAATAGTTTCTGGTGTGTCGGGACCACGGTTCTAATCCCGGCAGTGTCCTTGATTCACTTTGTCTTTGTTCTAAGTTTTTAGATTTGAATCATGATTTCACTTATGAGGTAGGAATTTCGCTTGTCTTTGCGTGGAACAAATAGCCCAGTGGTTGGGAGACAGTTTCTGGTCGATCGGGACCACGGTTCGAATCCCGTCAGGGTCCTTGATTCACTTTTTCTTGTTTCTAAGTCTTTAGATTTGAATCATGATTTCACTTATGAGGTGAGAATTTCGCTTGTCTTTGCGTGGAACAGATAGCCCAGTGGTTGGGAGATAGTTTCTGGTGGGTCGGGACCACGGTTCTAATCCCGGCAGTGTCCTTGATTCACTTTTTCTTTTTTCTAAGTCTTTAGATTTGAATCATGATTTCACTTATGAGGTAAGAAAGTCGCTTTTCTTTGCGTGGAACAGATAGCCCAGTTGTTGGGAAATAGTTTCTGGTGGGTCGGGAATACGGTTCGAATCCCGGCAGGGTCCTTGATTCACTTTTTCTTTTTTCTAAGTCTTTAAATTTGAATCATGATTTCACTTATGAGGTATAGATTGCGCTTGTCTTTGCGTGGAACAAATAGCCCAGTGGTTGGGAGATAGTTTCTGGTGGGTCGGGACCACGGTTCGAATCCGGACAAGGTCCTTGATTCACTTTTTCTTTTTGCTGAGTCTAAGGATTTGAATCGTGATTTCACTTATGAGGTAAGAATGTCGCTTGTCTTTGCGTGGAACACATAGCCTAGTGGTTGGGAGATAGTTTCTGGTGGATCGTGACCACGGTTCGAATCCCGGCAGTGTCCTTGACTCACTGTGTCTTTTTTCTGAGTCTAAAGATTTGAATCATGATTTCACTTATGAGGTAGATATTTCGCTTGTCTTTGCGTGGAACAAATATCGCAGTGGTTGGGAGATAGTTTCTGGTGGGTCGGGACCACGGTTCGAATCCCGGCAAAGTCCTTGATTCACTATTTCTTTTGTCTGAGTCTAAAGATTTGAATCATGATTTCACTTTTGAGGTAGATAATTCGCTTGTCTTTGCGTGGAACACATAGCCCAGTCGTTGGGAGACAGTTTCTGGTGGATCGGGACCACGGTTCGAATCCCGGCAGGGTACTTGATTCACTTTTTCTTGTTTTTAAGTCTTTAGATTTGAATCATGATTTCACTTATGAGGTAAGAATTTCGCTTGTCTTTTAGTGGAACACATAGCCCAGTGGTTGGGAGATAGTTTCTGGTGGATCGTGACCACGGTTCGAATCCCGGCAAAGTCCTTGATTCACTTTTTCTCATGTCTGAGTCTAAAGATTTGAATCATGATTTCACTTATGAGGTAGATATTTCGCTTGTCTTTGCGTGGAACACATAGCCCAGTCGTTGGGAGACAGTTTCTGGTGGATCGGGACCACGGTTCGAATCCCGGCAGGGTACTTGATTCACTTTTTCTTTTTTCTAAGTCTTTAGATTTGAATCATGATTTCACTTATGAGGTAAGAATTTCGTTTGTCTTTGCGTGGAACATATAGCCCAGTGGTTGGGAAATAGTTTCTGGTGGGTCGGGACTACGGTTCGAATCCCGTCAGGGTCCTTGATTCACTTTTTCTTTTTTCTAAGTCTTTAGATTTGAATCATGATTTCACTTATGAGGTAAGAATTTCGCTTGTCTTTGCGTGGAACACATAGCCCAGCGGTTGGGAAATAGTTTCTGGTGGGTCGGGACCACGGTTCTAATCCCGGCAGTGTCCTTGATTCACTTTGTCTTTGTTCTAAGTTTTTAGATTTGAATCATGATTTCACTTATGAGGTAGGAATTTCGCTTGTCTTTGCGTGGAACAAATAGCCCAGTGGTTGGGAGACAGTTTCTGGTCGATCGGGACCACGGTTCGAATCCCGTCAGGGTCCTTGATTCACTTTTTCTTGTTTCTAAGTCTTTAGATTTGAATCATGATTTCACTTATGAGGTGAGAATTTCGCTTGTCTTTGCGTGGAACACATAGCCCAGTGGTTGGGAGATAGTTTCTGGTGGGTCGGGACCACGGTTCTAATCCCGGCAGTGTCCTTGATTCACTTTTTCTTTTTTCTAAGTCTTTAGATTTGAATCATGATTTCACTTATGAGGTAAGAAAGTCGCTTTTCTTTGCGTGGAACAGATAGCCCAGTTGTTGGGAAATAGTTTCTGGTGGGTCGGGAATACGGTTCGAATCCCGGCAGGGTCCTTGATTCACTTTTTCTTTTTTCTAAGTCTTTAAATTTGAATCATGATTTCACTTATGAGGTATAGATTGCGCTTGTCTTTGCGTGGAACAAATAGCCCAGTGGTTGGGAGATAGTTTCTGGTGGGTCGGGACCACGGTTCGAATCCGGACAAGGTCCTTGATTCACTTTTTCTTTTTGCTGAGTCTAAGGATTTGAATCGTGATTTCACTTATGAGGTAAGAATGTCGCTTGTCTTTGCGTGGAACACATAGCCTAGTGGTTGGGAGATAGTTTCTGGTGGATCGTGACCACGGTTCGAATCCCGGCAGTGTCCTTGACTCACTGTGTCTTTTTTCTGAGTCTAAAGATTTGAATCATGATTTCACTTATGAGGTAGATATTTCGCTTGTCTTTGCGTGGAACAAATATCGCAGTGGTTGGGAGATAGTTTCTGGTGGGTCGGGACCACGGTTCGAATCCCGGCAAAGTCCTTGATTCACTATTTCTTTTGTCTGAGTCTAAAGATTTGAATCATGATTTCACTTTTGAGGTAGATAATTCGCTTGTCTTTGCGTGGAACACATAGCCCAGTCGTTGGGAGACAGTTTCTGGTGGATCGGGACCACGGTTCGAATCCCGGCAGGGTACTTGATTCACTTTTTCTTGTTTTTAAGTCTTTAGATTTGAATCATGATTTCACTTATGAGGTAAGAATTTCGCTTGTCTTTGCGTGGAACAGATAGCCCAGTGGTTGGGAGATAGTTTCTGGTGGGTCGGGACTACGGTTCTAATCCCGGCAGTGTCCTTGATTCACTTTTTCTTTTTTCTAAGTCTTTAGATTTGAATCATGATTTCACTTATGAGGTAGGAATTTCGCTTGTCTTTGCGTGGAACACATAGCCCAGTGGTTGGGAAATATTTTTTGGTGGGTCGGGACCACGGTTCTAATCCGGGCAGTGTCCTTGATTCACTTTTTTCTTTTTTCTAATTCTTTAGATTTGAATCATGATTTCACTTATGAGGTAGGAATTTTGCTTGTCTTTGCGTGGAACAGATAGCCCAGTGGTTGGGAGATAGTTTGTAGTGGATCGGGACCACGGTTCGAATCCCGACAAGGTCCTTGGTTCACTTGTTTTGTCTGAGTCTAATGATTTGAATCCTGATTTCACTTATGAGGTAGGAATTTCGCTCGTCTTTGCGTGGACCAGATAGCCCAGTGGTTGGAAGATAGTTTCTGGTGGATCGGGACCACGGTTCGAATCCCGACAAGGTCCTTGGTTCACTTTTTTCTGAGTCTAAAGATTTGAATAATGATTTCATTTATGTGGTAGGAATTTCCCTTGTCTTTGCGTGGAACACTTAACCCAGTGGTTGGGAGATAGTTTCTGGTGGATCGGGACCACGGTTCGAATCCCGACAAGGTCCTTGGTTCACTTTTTTCTGAGTCTAAAGATTTGAATAATGATTTCATTTATGTGGTAGGAATTTCCCTTGTCTTTGCGTGGAACACTTAACCCAGTGGTTGGGAGATAGTTTCTGGTGGATTGGGACCCCGGTTCGAATCCCGGCAGGGTCCTTGATTCACTTTTTTTCTGTTTTCTAAGTCTTTAGATTTGAATCATGATTTCACTTATGACGTAGGAATTTCGCTAGTCTTTGCGTGGAACACATAGCCCAGTGGTTGGGAGATAGTTTGTGGTGGATCGGGACCCCAGTTCGTATCCCGGCAGGGTCCTTGATTCCCTTTTTCTTTGTTCTTAGTCTTTAGATTTGAATCATGAATTCACTTATGAGGTAAGAATTTTGCATCTCTTTGCGTGGAACAGATAGCCCAGTGTTTGGGAGATAGTTTCTGGTGGATCGGGACCAAGGTTCTAATCCCAGCTGTGTCCTTGATCTCCATTTTTCTTTTTTCTGAGTCTAAGGATTTGAACCATGATTTCACTTATAAGGTAAGAATTTCGAATCCCGACAAGGTCCTTGATTAACTTTTTCTTTTGTCTAAGTCTAAAGATTTGAATCATGATTTCACTTATGACGAATGAATTTCGCTTGTCTTTGCGTGGAACAGATAGCCCAGTGGTTGGGAGATAGTTTCTGGTGGATTGTGACCCCGGTTAGAATCCCGGCAGGGTCATTGATTCACTTTTTCTTTTTTCTGAGTCTAAATAATTGAATCATGATTTCACTTATGTGGTAGGAAATTCGCTTGTCTTTGCGTGGAACACATAGCCCAGTGGTTGGGAGATAGTTTCTGGTGGATCGGGACCACGGTTCGAATCCCGGCAGTGTCCTTGATTCACTTTTTTCTTTTTCAGAGTCTAAAGATTTGAATCATGATTTCACTTATGAGGTAGGAATTTCGTTTATCTTTGCGTAGAACAGATAGCCCAGTGGTGGGGAGTTTCTGGTAGATCGGGACCACGGTTCGAATCCCGGTAGGGTCCTTGATCCCCTTTTTCATTTTTCTTAGTCTAAGGATTTGAATCATTATTTCACTTATGACGAATGAATTTCGCTTGTCTTTGCGTGGAACAGATAGCCCAGTGGTTGGGAGATAGTTTCTGGTGGATTGGGACCCCGGTTCGAATCCCGGCAGGGTCATTTATTCACTTTTTCTTTTTTCTGAGTCTAAAGATTTGAATCAATATTTCACTTATGAGGTAGGAATTTCGCTTGTCTTTCCGTGGAACAGATAGCCCAGTGGTTGAGTGATAGTTTCTGGTGGATCGGGACCACGGTTCGAATCCCGGCAAGGTTCTTTATTCACTTTTTTTTTTCTAAGTCTAAAGATTTGCATCGTGATTTTACTTATGAGGTAAGAATTTTGCTTGTCTGTGCGTGGAACAGATAGCCTCGTGGTTGGGAGATAGTTTCTGGTGGATCGGGACCAAGGTTCGAATCCCAGCTGTGTCCTTGATCTCATTTTTCTTTTTTCTGAGTCTAAGGAATTGAACCATGATTTCACTTATGAGGTAAGAATTTCGAATCCCGACAAGGTCCTTGATTAACTTTTTCTTTTGTCTAAGTCTAAAGATTTGAATCATGATTTCACTTATGACGAATGAATTTCGCTTGTCTTTGCGTGGAACAGATAGCCCAGTGGTTGGGAGATAGTTTCTGGTGGATTGTGACCCCGGTTATAATCCCGGCAGGGTCATTGATTCACTTTTTCTTTTTTCTGAGTCTAAATAATTGAATCATGATTTCACTTATGTGGTAGGAAATTCGCTTGTCTTTGAGTGGAACAGATAGCCTAGTGGTTGGGAGATAGTTTCTGGTGGATCGGGACCACGGTTCGAATCCCGGCAAAGTCCTTGATTAACTTTTTCTTTTTTCTGAGTCTAAGGATTTGAATCATGATTTCACTTATGAGATAGCCCAGTGGTTTGGGAGATAGTTTCTGGTGGATCGGGACCACGGTTCGAATCCTGGATAGGTACTTGATTCACATTTTCTTTTTTCTGAGTCTAAAGATTTGAATCATGATTTCACTTATGAGGTAGGAATTTCGATTGTCTTTGCGTGGAACAGATAGCCCAGTGGTTGGGAGATAGTTTCTGGTGGATCGGGACCACGGTTCGAATCCCGACAAGGTACTTGATTCACTTTTTCTTTTTTCTAAGTCTAAATATTTGAATCATGATTTCACTTATGAGGTAGGAATTTCGCTTGTCTTTGCGTGAAACAGATAGCCCAGTGGTTTGGGAGATAGTTTCTGGTGGATCGGGTCCCCGGTTCGAATCCCGGCAGTGTCCTTGATCTTTTTTTTTTTCTGAGTCTAAGGATTTGAATCATGTTTTCACTTATGACGTATGAATTTCGCTTGTCTTTTCGTGGAACAGATAGCCCAGTGGTTGGGAGATAGTTTCTGGTGGATCGGGACCCCGGTTCGAATCCCGGCAGTGTCCTTGATCTTCTTTTTCTGTTTTTCTGAGTCTAAAGATCTGAATCATGATTTTACTCATGAGGTATGAATTTCGCATGTCTTTGCGTGGAACAGATAGGTCAGTGGTTGGGAGATAGTTTCTGGTTGATCGGGACCACGGTTCGAATCCCGGCAGTGTCCTTGATTCACTCTTCCTTTTTCAGAGTCTAAAGATTCGAATAATGATTTCACTTAAGACGTATGAATTTCGCTTGTCTTTTCGTGGAACAGATAGCCCAGTGGTTGGGAGATAGTTTCTGGTGGATCGGGACCCCGGTTCAAATCCCGGCAGTGTCCTTGATCTTCTTTTTCTTTTTTTCTGAGTCTAAGGATTTGAATCATGATTTCACTTATGACGTAGGAATTTCGCTTGTCTTTGCGTGGAACAGATAGCCCAGTGGTTTGGAGATAGTTTCTGGTGAATCGGGACCACGGTTCAAATCCCGACAAGGTCCTTGATTCACTTTTTCTTTTTTCTGAGTCTAAAGATTTGAATCATGATTTCACTTATGAGGTAGGAATTTCGCTTGTCTTTGCGTGAAACAGATGGCCCAGTTGTTGGGATATAGTTTCTGGTGGATCAGGACCCCTGTTCGAATCCCGGCAGTGTCATTGATCTTATTTTTCTTTTTTTTCTGAGTCTAAGGATTTGAATCATGATTTCACTTATGACGTATGAATTTCGCTTGTCTTTGCGTGGAACAGATAGCCCAGTGGTTGGGAGATAGTTTCTGGTGGATCGGGACCACGGTTCGAATCCCGACAAGGTCCTTGATTCACTTTTTCTTTTTTCAGAGTCTAAAGATTTGAATCATGATTTCACTTATGACGTATGAATTTCGCTTTTCTTTGCGTGGAACACATAGCCCAGTGGTTCGGAGATACTTTCTGGTGGATCGGGACCACGGTTCGAACCTCGACAAGGTACTTGATTCACTTTTTCTTTTTTCTGAGTCTAAGGATTTGAATCATGATTTCACTTATGACGTATGAATTTCGCTTGTCTTTTCGTGGAACAGATAGCCCAGTGGTTGGGAGATTGTTTCTGGTGGATTGGACCCTGGTTCGAATCCCGGCAGTGTCCTTGATCTTATTTTTCTTTTTTCTGAGTCTAAGGATTTGAATCATGATTTCACTTATGACGTATGAATTTTGCTTGTCTTTGCGTGGAAAACATAGCCCAGTCGTTGGGATATAGTTTCTGGTGGTTCGGGACCCCGGTTCGAATCCCGGCAGTGTCATTGATCTTATTTTTCTTTTTTTTCTGAGTCTAAGGATTTGAATCATGATTTCACTTATGACGTATGAATTTCGCTTGTCTTTGCGTGGAACAGATAGCCCAGTTGTTGGGAGATAGTTTCTGGTGGATCGGGACCACGGTTCGAATCCCGACAAGGTACTTGATTCACTTTTTCTTTTTTCAGAGTCTAAAGATTTGAATCATGATTTCACTTATGACGTATGAATTCCGCTTTTCTTTGCGTGGAACACATAGCCCAGTGGTTCGGAGATACTTTCTGGTGGATCGGGACCACGGTTCGAACCCCGACAAGGTACTTGATTCAATTTTCTTTTTTCTGAGTCTAAGGATTTGAATCATGATTTCACTTATGACGTATGAATTTCGCTTGTCTTTTCGTGGAACAGATAGCCCAGTGGTTGGGAGATAGTTTCTGGTGGATTGGACCCTGGTTCGAATCCCGGAAGTGTCCTTGATCGTATTTTTCTTTTTTCTGAGTCTAAGGATTTGAATCATGATTTCACTTATGACGTATGAATTTCGCTTGTCTTTGCGTGGAAAACATAGCCCAGTGGTTGGGATATAGTTTCTGGTGGATCGGGACCACGGTTCGAATCCCAGCAAAGTCCTTGATTCACTTTTTCTTTTGTCTGAGTCTAAAGATTTGAATCATGATTTCACTTATGAGGTGAAAATTTCGATTGTCTTTGCGTGGAACAGATAGCCCAGTGGTTCGGAGATAGTTTCTGGTGGATCGGGACCACGGTTCGAACCCCGACAAGGTACTTGTTTCACTTTTCTTTTTTCTGAGTCTAAGGATTTGAATCATGATTTCACTTATGACGTATGCATTTCGCTTGTCTTTTCGTGGAACAGATAGCCCAGTGGTTGGGAGATAGTTTCTGGTGGATCGGACCCCGGTTCGAATCCCGGCAGTGTCCTTGATCTTATTTTTCTTTTTTTCTGAGTCTAAGGATTTGAATCATGATTTCACTTATGACATATGAATTTCGCTTGTCTTTGCGTGGAACAGATAGCCCAGTGGTTGGGAGATAGTTTCTGGTGGATCGGGACCACGGTTCGAATCCCAGCAAAGTCCTTGATTCACTTTTTCTTTTTTCTGAGTTTAAAGATTTGAATCATGATTTCACTTATGACATATGAATTTCGCTTGTCTTTGCGTGGAACAGATAGCCCAGTGGTTGGGAGAGAGTTTCTGGTGGATCGGGACCACGGTTCGAATCTCGGCAAAGTCCTTGATTCACTTTTTTCTTTTTTCTGAGTCTAAAGATTTGAATCATGACTTCACTTATGAGGTAGGAATTTCGCTTGTCTTTGCGTGGAACAGATAGCCCAGTGGTTGGGAGATAGTTTCTGGTGGATCGGGACCACGGTTCGAACCCCGACAAGGTACTTGATTCACTTTTTCTTTTTTCTGAGTTTAAAGATTTGAATCATGATTTCACTTATGAGTTAGGAATTTCGCTTGTCTTTGCGTGGAACAGACAGCCCAGTGGTTGGGAGAGAGTTTCTGGTGGATCGGACCCCGGTTCGAATCCCGGCAGTGTCCTTGATCTTATTTTTTTTTTGTCTGAGTCTAAAGATTCGAATCATGATTTCACTTATGAGGTGAAGATTTCGATTGTCTTTGCGTGGAACAGATAGCCCAGTGGTTGGGAGATAGTTTCTTGTGGATCGGGACCACGGTTCGAATCTCGGCAAAGTCCTTGATTCACTTTTTTCTTTTTTCTGAGTCTAAAGATTTGAATCATGACTTCACTTATGAGGTAGGATTTTCGCTTGTCTTTGCGTGGAACAGATAGCCCAGTGGTTGGGAGATAGTTTCTGGTGGATCGGGACCACGGTTCGAATCCCGACAAGGTCCTTGATTCACTTTTTTTTTCAGAGTCTAAAGATTTGAATCATGATTTCACTTATGAGGTAGGAATTTCGCTTGTCTTTGCGTGAAACAGATGGCCCAGTTGTTGGGAGATAGTTTCTGGTGGATCGGACCCTGGTTCGAATGCCGGCAGTGTCCTTGATCTTATTTTTCTTTTTTCTGAGTCTAAGAATTTGAATCATGATTTTACTTATGACGTATGAATTTCGCTTGTCTTTGCGTGGAACAGATAGCCCAGTGGTTGGGAGATAGTTTCTTGTGGATCGGGACCACGGTTCGAATCCCGACAAGGTCCTTGATTCACTTTTTCTTTTTTCAGAGTCTAAGGATTTGAATCATGATTTCACTTATGACATATGAATTTCGCTTGTCTTTGCGTGGAAAACATAGCCCAGTGGTTGGGATATAGTTTCTGGTGGATCGGGACCACGGTTCGAATCCCAGCAAAGTCCTTGATTCACTTTTTCTTTTTTCTGAGTCTAAAGATTTGAATCATGACTTCACTTATGAGGTAGGAATTTCGCTTGTCTTTGCGTGGAAAACATAGCCCAGTGGTTGGGATATAGTTTCTGGTGGATCGGGACCACGGTTCGAATCCCAGCAAAGTCCTTGATTCACTTTTTCTTTTTTCTGAGTCTAAAGATTTGAATCATGACTTCACTTATGAGGTAGGAATTTCGCTTGTCTTTGCGTGGAACAGATAGCCAAGTGGTTGGGAGATAGTTTCTGGTGGATCGGGACCACGGTTCGAATCCCAGCAAAGTCCTTGATCTTATTTTTCTTTTTTCTGAGTCTAAGGATTTGAATCATGATTTCACTCATGACGTATGAATTTCGCTTGTCTTTGCGTGGAAAACATAGCCCAGTGGTTGGGATTTAGTTTCTGGTGGACCGGGACCACGGTTCGAATCCCAGCAAAGTCCTTGATTCACTTTTTCTTTTTTCTGAGTCTAAAGATTTGAATCATGACTTCACTTATGAGGTAGGAATTTCGCTTGTCTTTGCGTGGAACAGATAGGCCAGTGGTTGGGAGATAGTTTCTGGTGGATCGGGACCACGGTTCGAATCCCGACAAGGTCCTTGATTCACTTTTTCTTTTTTCAGAGTCTAAAGATTCGAATCATGATTTCACTTATGAGGTGAAGATTTCGATTGTCTTTGCGTGGAACAGATAGCCCAGTGGTTGGGAGATAGTTTCTGGTGGATCGGGACCACGGTTCGAACCCCGACAAGGTACTTGATTCACTTTTTCTTTTTTCTGAGTTTAAAGATTTGAATCATGATTTCACTTATGACTTAGGAATTTCGCTTGTCTTTGCGTGGAACAGACAGCCCAGTGGTTGGGAGAGAGTTTCTGGTGGATCGGGACCACGGTTCGAATCTCGGCAAAGTCCTTGATTCACTTTTTTCTTTTTTCTGAGTCTAAAGATTTGAATCATGACTTCACTTATGAGGTAGGATTTTCGATTGTCTTTGCGTGGAACAGATAGCCCAGTGGTTGGGAGATAGTTTCTGGTGGATCGGGACCACGGTTCGAATCCCGACAAGGTCCTTGATTCACTTTTTTTTTCAGAGTCTAAAGATTTGAATCATGATTTCACTTATGAGGTAGGAATTTCGCTTGTCTTTGCGTGAAACAGATGGCCCAGTTGTTGGGAGATAGTTTCTGGTGGATCGGACCCTGGTTCGAATGCCGGCAGTGTCCTTGATCTTATTTTTCTTTTTTCTGAGTCTAAGAATTTGAATCATGATTTTACTTATGACGTATGAATTTCGCTTGTCTTTGCGTGGAACAGATAGCCCAGTGGTTGGGAGATAGTTTCTTGTGGATCGGGACCACGGTTCGAATCCCGACAAGGTCCTTGATTCACTTTTTCTTTTTTCAGAGTCTAAGGATTTGAATCATGATTTCACTTATGACATATGAATTTCGCTTGTCTTTGCGTGGAAAACATAGCCCAGTGGTTGGGATATAGTTTCTGGTGGATCGGGACCACGGTTCGAATCCCAGCAAAGTCCTTGATTCACTTTTTCTTTTTTCTGAGTCTAAAGATTTGAATCATGACTTCACTTATGACATATGAATTTCGCTTGTCTTTGCGTGGAACAGATAGCCCAGTGGTTGGGAGATAGTTTCTGGTGGATCGGGACCACGGTTCGAATCCCAGCAAAGTCCTTGATCTTATTTTTCTTTTTTCTGAGTCTAAAGATTTGAATCATGACTTCACTTATGAGGTAGGAATTTCGCTTGTCTTTGCGTGGAACAGATAGGCCAGTGGTTGGGAGATAGTTTCTGGTGGATCGGGACCACGGTTCGAATCCCGACAAGGTCCTTGATTCACTTTTTCTTTTTTCAGAGTCTAAGGATTTGAATCATGATTTCACTTATGACGTATGAATTTCGCTTGTCTTTGCGTGGAAAACATAGCCCAGTGGTTTGGAGATAGTTTCTGGTGGATCGGACCCTGGTTCGAATGCCGGCAGTGTCCTTGATTCACTTTTTCTTTTTTCTGAGTCTAAAGATTTGAATCATGATTTCACTTATGAGGTAAGAATTTCGCTTGTCTTTGCGTGGAACAGATAGCCCAGTGGTTGGCAGATAGTTTCTGGTGGATCGGGACCCCGGTTCGAATACCGACAAGGTACTTGATTCACTTTTTCTTTTTTCTGAGTCTAAAGATTTGAATCATGATTTCACTTATGAGGTAAGAATTTCGCTCGTCTTTGCGTGGAACAGATAGCCCAGTGGTTGGGAGATAGTTTCTGGTGAATCGGGACCACGGTTCGAATCCATGCAAAGTCCTTGATTTACTTTTTCTTTTTTCCGAGTCTAAAGATTTGAATTATGATTTCACTTATGACTTAGGAATTTCGTTTGTCTTTGCGTGGAACAGATAGCCCAGTGGTTGGGAGATAGTTTCTGGTGGATCGGGACCACGGTTCGAATCCCGGCAAAGTCCTTGATTCACTTTTTCTTTTTTCTGAGTCTTTAGATTTGAATCATGATTTCACTTATGACGTAGGAATTTCGCTTTATTTTTGCGTGGAACAAATCTCCCAGTGGTTGGGAGATAGTTTCTGGTGGATCGGGACCACGGTTCGAACCCCGACAAGGTACTTGATTCACTTTTTCTTTTTTCTGAGTCTAAAGATTTGAATCATGATTTCACTTATGACGTTTGAATTTCGGTTGTCTTTGCGTGAAACAGATAGCCCAGTGGTTGGGAGATAGTTTCTGGTGGATCGAGACCACGGTTAGAATCCCGGCAAAGTCCTTGATTCACTTTTTCTTTTTTTCTGAGTCTAAAGATTTGAATCATGATTTCACTAATGAGGTAGGAATTTCGATTGTCTTTGCGTGGAACAGATAGCCCAGTGGTTGGGAGATAGTTTGTTTTGGATCGGGACCTCGGTTCGAATCCCGACAAGGTCCTTGATTCACTTTTTCTTTTTTCTGAGTCTAAAGATTTGAATCATGATTTCACTGATGAGGTAAGAATTTCGCTTGTCTTTGCGTGGAACAGATAGCCCAGTGGTTGGCAGATAGTTTCTGGTGGATCGGGACCCCGGTTCGAATACCGACAAGGTACTTTATTCACTTTTTTTTTCTGAGTCTAAAGATTTGAATCATGATTTCACTTATGAGGTAAGAATTTCGCTTGTCTTTGCGTGGAACAGATAGCCCAGTGGTTGGGAGATAGTTTCTGGTGAATCGGGACCACGGTTCGAATCCATGCAAAGTCCTTGATTTACTTTTTCTTTTTTCCGAGTCTAAAGATTTGAATTATGATTTCACTTATGACTTAGGAATTTCGTTTGTCTTTGCGTGGAACAGATAGCCCAGTGGTTGGGAGATAGTTTCTGGTGGATCGGGACCACGGTTCGAATCCCGGCAAAGTCCTTGATTCACTTTTTCTTTTTTCTGAGTCTTTAGATTTGAATCATGATTTCACTTATGACGTAGGAATTTCGCTTGTCTTTGCGTGGAACAGTTAGCCCAGTTGTTGGAAGATAGTTTCTGGTGGATCGGGACCACGGTTCGAATCCCGACAAGGTCCTTAATTCACATTTTCTTTTTTCTGAGTCTAAAGATTTGAATAATGATTTCACTTATGACGTAGGAATTTCGCTTGTCTTTGCGTGGAACAGTTAGCCCAGTGGTTGGGAGAAAGTTTCTGGTGGATCGGGACCACGGTTCGAATCCCGACAAGGTCCTTGATTCACTTTTTCTTTTTTCTGAGTCTAAAGATTTGAATCATGATTTCACTTATGAGGTAAGAATTTCGCATGTCTTTGCGTGGAACAGATCTCCCAGTGGTTGGGAGATAGTTTCTGGTGGATCGGGACCACGGTTCGAATCCCGGCAACGTCCTTGATTCACTTTTTTTTTCTGAGTCTTTAGATTTGAATCATGATTTCACTTACGACGTAGGAATTTCGCTTGTCTTTGCGTGGAACAGTTAGCCCAGTGGTTGGAAAATAGTTTCTGGTGGATCGGGACCACGGTTCGAATCCCGACAAGGTACTTGATTCACTTTTTCTTTTTTCTGAGTCTAAAGATTTGAATCATGACTTCACTTATGAGGTAGGAATTTCGCTTGTCTTTGCGTGTAACAGATAGCCCAGTGGTTGGGAGATAGTTTCTGGTGGATCAGGACCACGGTTCGAATCCCGGTAGGGTCCTCGATCCCCTTTTTCTTTTTTCTGAGTCTAAAGATTTGAATCATGATTTCACTTATGACTTAGGAATTTCGCTTGTCTTTGCGAGGAACAGATAGCACAGTGGTTGGGAGATAGTTTCTGGTGGATCAGGACCACGTTCGAATCCCGGTAGGGTCCTCGATCCCCTTTTTCTTTTTTCTGAGTCTAAAGATTTGAATCATGATTTCACTTATGAGGTAGGAATTTCGCTTGTCTTTGCGTGGAACAGATAGCCCAGTGGTTGGTAGATAGTTTCTGGTGGATCGGGACCACGGTTAGAATCCCGGCAAAGTCCTTGATTCACTTTTTTTTTCTGAGTCTAAAGATTTGAATCATGATTTCACTAATGAGGTAGGAATTTCGATTGTCTTTGCGTGGAACAGATAGCCCAGTGGTTGGGAGATAGTTTCTGGTGGATCGGGTCCCCGGTTCGAATCCCGGCAGTGTCCTTGATCTTTTTTTTTTTCTGAGTCTAAGGATTTGAATCATGTTTTCACTTATGACGTATGAATTTCGCTTGTCTTTTCGTGGAACAGATAGCCCAGTGGTTGGGAGATAGTTTCTGGTGGATCGGGACCCCGGTTCGAATCCCGGCAGTGTCCTTGATCTTCTTTTTCTGTTTTTCTGAGTCTAAAGATCTGAATCATGATTTTACTCATGAGGTATGAATTTCGCATGTCTTTGCGTGGAACAGATAGGTCAGTGGTTGGGAGATAGTTTCTGGTTGATCGGGACCACGGTTCGAATCCCGGCAGTGTCCTTGATTCACTCTTCCTTTTTCAGAGTCTAAAGATTCGAATAATGATTTCACTTAAGACGTATGAATTTCGCTTGTCTTTTCGTGGAACAGATAGCCCAGTGGTTGGGAGATAGTTTCTGGTGGATCGGGACCCCGGTTCAAATCCCGGCAGTGTCCTTGATCTTCTTTTTCTTTTTTTCTGAGTCTAAGGATTTGAATCATGATTTCACTTATGACGTAGGAATTTCGCTTGTCTTTGCGTGGAACAGATAGCCCAGTGGTTTGGAGATAGTTTCTGGTGAATCGGGACCACGGTTCAAATCCCGACAAGGTCCTTGATTCACTTTTTCTTTTTTCTGAGTCTAAAGATTTGAATCATGATTTCACTTATGAGGTAGGAATTTCGCTTGTCTTTGCGTGAAACAGATGGCCCAGTTGTTGGGATATAGTTTCTGGTGGATCAGGACCCCTGTTCGAATCCCGGCAGTGTCATTGATCTTATTTTTCTTTTTTTTCTGAGTCTAAGGATTTGAATCATGATTTCACTTATGACGTATGAATTTCGCTTGTCTTTGCGTGGAACAGATAGCCCAGTGGTTGGGAGATAGTTTCTGGTGGATCGGGACCACGGTTCGAATCCCGACAAGGTCCTTGATTCACTTTTTCTTTTTTCAGAGTCTAAAGATTTGAATCATGATTTCACTTATGACGTATGAATTTCGCTTTTCTTTGCGTGGAACACATAGCCCAGTGGTTCGGAGATACTTTCTGGTGGATCGGGACCACGGTTCGAACCTCGACAAGGTACTTGATTCACTTTTTCTTTTTTCTGAGTCTAAGGATTTGAATCATGATTTCACTTATGACGTATGAATTTCGCTTGTCTTTTCGTGGAACAGATAGCCCAGTGGTTGGGAGATTGTTTCTGGTGGATTGGACCCTGGTTCGAATCCCGGCAGTGTCCTTGATCTTATTTTTCTTTTTTCTGAGTCTAAGGATTTGAATCATGATTTCACTTATGACGTATGAATTTTGCTTGTCTTTGCGTGGAACAGATAGCCCAGTTGTTGGGAGATAGTTTCTGGTGGATCGGGACCACGGTTCGAATCCCGACAAGGTACTTGATTCACTTTTTCTTTTTTCAGAGTCTAAAGATTTGAATCATGATTTCACTTATGACGTATGAATTCCGCTTTTCTTTGCGTGGAACACATAGCCCAGTGGTTCGGAGATACTTTCTGGTGGATCGGGACCACGGTTCGAACCCCGACAAGGTACTTGATTCAATTTTCTTTTTTCTGAGTCTAAGGATTTGAATCATGATTTCACTTATGACGTATGAATTTCGCTTGTCTTTTCGTGGAACAGATAGCCCAGTGGTTGGGAGATAGTTTCTGGTGGATTGGACCCTGGTTCGAATCCCGGAAGTGTCCTTGATCGTATTTTTCTTTTTTCTGAGTCTAAGGATTTGAATCATGATTTCACTTATGACGTATGAATTTCGCTTGTCTTTGCGTGGAAAACATAGCCCAGTGGTTGGGATATAGTTTCTGGTGGATCGGGACCACGGTTCGAATCCCAGCAAAGTCCTTGATTCACTTTTTCTTTTGTCTGAGTCTAAAGATTTGAATCATGATTTCACTTATGAGGTGAAAATTTCGATTGTCTTTGCGTGGAACAGATAGCCCAGTGGTTCGGAGATAGTTTCTGGTGGATCGGGACCACGGTTCGAACCCCGACAAGGTACTTGTTTCACTTTTCTTTTTTCTGAGTCTAAGGATTTGAATCATGATTTCACTTATGACGTATGCATTTCGCTTGTCTTTTCGTGGAACAGATAGCCCAGTGGTTGGGAGATAGTTTCTGGTGGATCGGACCCCGGTTCGAATCCCGGCAGTGTCCTTGATCTTATTTTTCTTTTTTCTGAGTCTAAGGATTTGAATCATGATTTCACTTATGACATATGAATTTCGCTTGTCTTTGCGTGGAACAGATAGCCCAGTGGTTGGGAGATAGTTTCTGGTGGATCGGGACCACGGTTCGAATCCCAGCAAAGTCCTTGATTCACTTTTTCTTTTTTCTGAGTTTAAAGATTTGAATCATGATTTCACTTATGACATATGAATTTCGCTTGTCTTTGCGTGGAACAGATAGCCCAGTGGTTGGGAGAGAGTTTCTGGTGGATCGGGACCACGGTTCGAATCTCGGCAAAGTCCTTGATTCACTTTTTTCTTTTTTCTGAGTCTAAAGATTTGAATCATGACTTCACTTATGAGGTAGGAATTTCGCTTGTCTTTGCGTGGAACAGATAGCCCAGTGGTTGGGAGATAGTTTCTGGTGGATCGGGACCACGGTTCGAACCCCGACAAGGTACTTGATTCACTTTTTCTTTTTTCTGAGTTTAAAGATTTGAATCATGATTTCACTTATGAGTTAGGAATTTCGCTTGTCTTTGCGTGGAACAGACAGCCCAGTGGTTGGGAGAGAGTTTCTGGTGGATCGGACCCCGGTTCGAATCCCGGCAGTGTCCTTGATCTTATTTTTTTTTTGTCTGAGTCTAAAGATTCGAATCATGATTTCACTTATGAGGTGAAGATTTCGATTGTCTTTGCGTGGAACAGATAGCCCAGTGGTTGGGAGATAGTTTCTTGTGGATCGGGACCACGGTTCGAATCTCGGCAAAGTCCTTGATTCACTTTTTTCTTTTTTCTGAGTCTAAAGATTTGAATCATGACTTCACTTATGAGGTAGGATTTTCGCTTGTCTTTGCGTGGAACAGATAGCCCAGTGGTTGGGAGATAGTTTCTGGTGGATCGGGACCACGGTTCGAATCCCGACAAGGTCCTTGATTCACTTTTTTTTTCAGAGTCTAAAGATTTGAATCATGATTTCACTTATGAGGTAGGAATTTCGCTTGTCTTTGCGTGAAACAGATGGCCCAGTTGTTGGGAGATAGTTTCTGGTGGATCGGACCCTGGTTCGAATGCCGGCAGTGTCCTTGATCTTATTTTTCTTTTTTCTGAGTCTAAGAATTTGAATCATGATTTTACTTATGACGTATGAATTTCGCTTGTCTTTGCGTGGAACAGATAGCCCAGTGGTTGGGAGATAGTTTCTTGTGGATCGGGACCACGGTTCGAATCCCGACAAGGTCCTTGATTCACTTTTTCTTTTTTCAGAGTCTAAGGATTTGAATCATGATTTCACTTATGACATATGAATTTCGCTTGTCTTTGCGTGGAAAACATAGCCCAGTGGTTGGGATATAGTTTCTGGTGGATCGGGACCACGGTTCGAATCCCAGCAAAGTCCTTGATTCACTTTTTCTTTTTTCTGAGTCTAAAGATTTGAATCATGACTTCACTTATGAGGTAGGAATTTCGCTTGTCTTTGCGTGGAAAACATAGCCCAGTGGTTGGGATATAGTTTCTGGTGGATCGGGACCACGGTTCGAATCCCAGCAAAGTCCTTGATTCACTTTTTCTTTTTTCTGAGTCTAAAGATTTGAATCATGACTTCACTTATGAGGTAGGAATTTCGCTTGTCTTTGCGTGGAACAGATAGCCAAGTGGTTGGGAGATAGTTTCTGGTGGATCGGGACCACGGTTCGAATCCCAGCAAAGTCCTTGATCTTATTTTTCTTTTTTCTGAGTCTAAGGATTTGAATCATGATTTCACTCATGACGTATGAATTTCGCTTGTCTTTGCGTGGAAAACATAGCCCAGTGGTTGGGATTTAGTTTCTGGTGGACCGGGACCACGGTTCGAATCCCGACAAGGTCCTTGATTCACTTTTTCTTTTTTCAGAGTCTAAAGATTTGAATCATGATTTCACTTATGACGTATGAATTTCGCTTTTCTTTGCGTGGAACAGATAGCCCAGTGGTTGGGAGATAGTTTCTGGTGGATCGGGACCACGGTTCGAATCTCGGCAAAGTCCTTGATTCACTTTTTCTTTTTTCTGAGTCTAAAGATTTGAATCATGATTTCACTTATGAGGTAGGATTTTCGCTTGTCTTTGCGTGGAACAGATAGCCCAGTTGTTGGGAGATAGTTTCTGGTGGATCGGGACCACGGTTCGAATCCCGACAAGGTACTTGATTCACTTTTTCTTTTTTCAGAGTCTAAAGATTTGAATCATGATTTCACTTATGACGTATGAATTCCGCTTTTCTTTGCGTGGAACACATAGCCCAGTGGTTCGGAGATACTTTCTGGTGGATCGGGACCACGGTTCGAACCCCGACAAGGTACTTGATTCAATTTTCTTTTTTCTGAGTCTAAGGATTTGAATCATGATTTCACTTATGACGTATGAATTTCGCTTGTCTTTTCGTGGAACAGATAGCCCAGTGGTTGGGAGATAGTTTCTGGTGGATTGGACCCTGGTTCGAATCCCGGAAGTGTCCTTGATCGTATTTTTCTTTTTTCTGAGTCTAAGGATTTGAATCATGATTTCACTTATGACGTATGAATTTCGCTTGTCTTTGCGTGGAAAACATAGCCCAGTGGTTGGGATATAGTTTCTGGTGGATCGGGACCACGGTTCGAATCCCAGCAAAGTCCTTGATTCACTTTTTCTTTTGTCTGAGTCTAAAGATTTGAATCATGATTTCACTTATGAGGTGAAAATTTCGATTGTCTTTGCGTGGAACAGATAGCCCAGTGGTTCGGAGATAGTTTCTGGTGGATCGGGACCACGGTTCGAACCCCGACAAGGTACTTGTTTCACTTTTCTTTTTTCTGAGTCTAAGGATTTGAATCATGATTTCACTTATGACGTATGCATTTCGCTTGTCTTTTCGTGGAACAGATAGCCCAGTGGTTGGGAGATAGTTTCTGGTGGATCGGACCCCGGTTCGAATCCCGGCAGTGTCCTTGATCTTATTTTTCTTTTTTCTGAGTCTAAGGATTTGAATCATGATTTCACTTATGACATATGAATTTCGCTTGTCTTTGCGTGGAACAGATAGCCCAGTGGTTGGGAGATAGTTTCTGGTGGATCGGGACCACGGTTCGAATCCCAGCAAAGTCCTTGATTCACTTTTTCTTTTTTCTGAGTTTAAAGATTTGAATCATGATTTCACTTATGACATATGAATTTCGCTTGTCTTTGCGTGGAACAGATAGCCCAGTGGTTGGGAGAGAGTTTCTGGTGGATCGGGACCACGGTTCGAATCTCGGCAAAGTCCTTGATTCACTTTTTTCTTTTTTCTGAGTCTAAAGATTTGAATCATGACTTCACTTATGAGGTAGGAATTTCGCTTGTCTTTGCGTGGAACAGATAGCCCAGTGGTTGGGAGATAGTTTCTGGTGGATCGGGACCACGGTTCGAACCCCGACAAGGTACTTGATTCACTTTTTCTTTTTTCTGAGTTTAAAGATTTGAATCATGATTTCACTTATGAGTTAGGAATTTCGCTTGTCTTTGCGTGGAACAGACAGCCCAGTGGTTGGGAGAGAGTTTCTGGTGGATCGGACCCCGGTTCGAATCCCGGCAGTGTCCTTGATCTTATTTTTTTTTTGTCTGAGTCTAAAGATTCGAATCATGATTTCACTTATGAGGTGAAGATTTCGATTGTCTTTGCGTGGAACAGATAGCCCAGTGGTTGGGAGATAGTTTCTTGTGGATCGGGACCACGGTTCGAATCTCGGCAAAGTCCTTGATTCACTTTTTTCTTTTTTCTGAGTCTAAAGATTTGAATCATGACTTCACTTATGAGGTAGGATTTTCGCTTGTCTTTGCGTGGAACAGATAGCCCAGTGGTTGGGAGATAGTTTCTGGTGGATCGGGACCACGGTTCGAATCCCGACAAGGTCCTTGATTCACTTTTTTTTTCAGAGTCTAAAGATTTGAATCATGATTTCACTTATGAGGTAGGAATTTCGCTTGTCTTTGCGTGAAACAGATGGCCCAGTTGTTGGGAGATAGTTTCTGGTGGATCGGACCCTGGTTCGAATGCCGGCAGTGTCCTTGATCTTATTTTTCTTTTTTCTGAGTCTAAGAATTTGAATCATGATTTTACTTATGACGTATGAATTTCGCTTGTCTTTGCGTGGAACAGATAGCCCAGTGGTTGGGAGATAGTTTCTTGTGGATCGGGACCACGGTTCGAATCCCGACAAGGTCCTTGATTCACTTTTTCTTTTTTCAGAGTCTAAGGATTTGAATCATGATTTCACTTATGACATATGAATTTCGCTTGTCTTTGCGTGGAAAACATAGCCCAGTGGTTGGGATATAGTTTCTGGTGGATCGGGACCACGGTTCGAATCCCAGCAAAGTCCTTGATTCACTTTTTCTTTTTTCTGAGTCTAAAGATTTGAATCATGACTTCACTTATGAGGTAGGAATTTCGCTTGTCTTTGCGTGGAAAACATAGCCCAGTGGTTGGGATATAGTTTCTGGTGGATCGGGACCACGGTTCGAATCCCAGCAAAGTCCTTGATTCACTTTTTCTTTTTTCTGAGTCTAAAGATTTGAATCATGACTTCACTTATGAGGTAGGAATTTCGCTTGTCTTTGCGTGGAACAGATAGCCAAGTGGTTGGGAGATAGTTTCTGGTGGATCGGGACCACGGTTCGAATCCCAGCAAAGTCCTTGATCTTATTTTTCTTTTTTCTGAGTCTAAGGATTTGAATCATGATTTCACTCATGACGTATGAATTTCGCTTGTCTTTGCGTGGAAAACATAGCCCAGTGGTTGGGATTTAGTTTCTGGTGGACCGGGACCACGGTTCGAATCCCAGCAAAGTCCTTGATTCACTTTTTCTTTTTTCTGAGTCTAAAGATTTGAATCATGACTTCACTTATGAGGTAGGAATTTCGCTTGTCTTTGCGTGGAACAGATAGGCCAGTGGTTGGGAGATAGTTTCTGGTGGATCGGGACCACGGTTCGAATCCCGACAAGGTCCTTGATTCACTTTTTCTTTTTTCAGAGTCTAAAGATTCGAATCATGATTTCACTTATGAGGTGAAGATTTCGATTGTCTTTGCGTGGAACAGATAGCCCAGTGGTTGGGAGATAGTTTCTGGTGGATCGGGACCACGGTTCGAACCCCGACAAGGTACTTGATTCACTTTTTCTTTTTTCTGAGTTTAAAGATTTGAATCATGATTTCACTTATGACTTAGGAATTTCGCTTGTCTTTGCGTGGAACAGACAGCCCAGTGGTTGGGAGAGAGTTTCTGGTGGATCGGGACCACGGTTCGAATCTCGGCAAAGTCCTTGATTCACTTTTTTCTTTTTTCTGAGTCTAAAGATTTGAATCATGACTTCACTTATGAGGTAGGATTTTCGCTTGTCTTTGCGTGGAACAGATAGCCCAGTGGTTGGGAGATAGTTTCTGGTGGATCGGGACCACGGTTCGAATCCCGACAAGGTCCTTGATTCACTTTTTTTTTCAGAGTCTAAAGATTTGAATCATGATTTCACTTATGAGGTAGGAATTTCGCTTGTCTTTGCGTGAAACAGATGGCCCAGTTGTTGGGAGATAGTTTCTGGTGGATCGGACCCTGGTTCGAATGCCGGCAGTGTCCTTGATCTTATTTTTCTTTTTTCTGAGTCTAAGAATTTGAATCATGATTTTACTTATGACGTATGAATTTCGCTTGTCTTTGCGTGGAACAGATAGCCCAGTGGTTGGGAGATAGTTTCTTGTGGATCGGGACCACGGTTCGAATCCCGACAAGGTCCTTGATTCACTTTTTCTTTTTTCAGAGTCTAAGGATTTGAATCATGATTTCACTTATGACATATGAATTTCGCTTGTCTTTGCGTGGAAAACATAGCCCAGTGGTTGGGATATAGTTTCTGGTGGATCGGGACCACGGTTCGAATCCCAGCAAAGTCCTTGATTCACTTTTTCTTTTTTCTGAGTCTAAAGATTTGAATCATGACTTCACTTATGACATATGAATTTCGCTTGTCTTTGCGTGGAACAGATAGCCCAGTGGTTGGGAGATAGTTTCTGGTGGATCGGGACCACGGTTCGAATCCCAGCAAAGTCCTTGATCTTATTTTTCTTTTTTCTGAGTCTAAAGATTTGAATCATGACTTCACTTATGAGGTAGGAATTTCGCTTGTCTTTGCGTGGAACAGATAGGCCAGTGGTTGGGAGATAGTTTCTGGTGGATCGGGACCACGGTTCGAATCCCGACAAGGTCCTTGATTCACTTTTTCTTTTTTCAGAGTCTAAGGATTTGAATCATGATTTCACTTATGACGTATGAATTTCGCTTGTCTTTGCGTGGAAAACATAGCCCAGTGGTTTGGAGATAGTTTCTGGTGGATCGGACCCTGGTTCGAATGCCGGCAGTGTCCTTGATTCACTTTTTCTTTTTTCTGAGTCTAAAGATTTGAATCATGATTTCACTTATGAGGTAAGAATTTCGCTTGTCTTTGCGTGGAACAGATAGCCCAGTGGTTGGCAGATAGTTTCTGGTGGATCGGGACCCCGGTTCGAATACCGACAAGGTACTTGATTCACTTTTTCTTTTTTCTGAGTCTAAAGATTTGAATCATGATTTCACTTATGAGGTAAGAATTTCGCTCGTCTTTGCGTGGAACAGATAGCCCAGTGGTTGGGAGATAGTTTCTGGTGAATCGGGACCACGGTTCGAATCCATGCAAAGTCCTTGATTTACTTTTTCTTTTTTCCGAGTCTAAAGATTTGAATTATGATTTCACTTATGACTTAGGAATTTCGTTTGTCTTTGCGTGGAACAGATAGCCCAGTGGTTGGGAGATAGTTTCTGGTGGATCGGGACCACGGTTCGAATCCCGGCAAAGTCCTTGATTCACTTTTTCTTTTTTCTGAGTCTTTAGATTTGAATCATGATTTCACTTATGACGTAGGAATTTCGCTTTATTTTTGCGTGGAACAAATCTCCCAGTGGTTGGGAGATAGTTTCTGGTGGATCGGGACCACGGTTCGAACCCCGACAAGGTACTTGATTCACTTTTTCTTTTTTCTGAGTCTAAAGATTTGAATCATGATTTCACTTATGACGTTTGAATTTCGGTTGTCTTTGCGTGAAACAGATAGCCCAGTGGTTGGGAGATAGTTTCTGGTGGATCGAGACCACGGTTAGAATCCCGGCAAAGTCCTTGATTCACTTTTTCTTTTTTTCTGAGTCTAAAGATTTGAATCATGATTTCACTAATGAGGTAGGAATTTCGATTGTCTTTGCGTGGAACAGATAGCCCAGTGGTTGGGAGATAGTTTGTTTTGGATCGGGACCTCGGTTCGAATCCCGACAAGGTCCTTGATTCACTTTTTCTTTTTTCTGAGTCTAAAGATTTGAATCATGATTTCACTGATGAGGTAAGAATTTCGCTTGTCTTTGCGTGGAACAGATAGCCCAGTGGTTGGCAGATAGTTTCTGGTGGATCGGGACCCCGGTTCGAATACCGACAAGGTACTTTATTCACTTTTTTTTTCTGAGTCTAAAGATTTGAATCATGATTTCACTTATGAGGTAAGAATTTCGCTTGTCTTTGCGTGGAACAGATAGCCCAGTGGTTGGGAGATAGTTTCTGGTGAATCGGGACCACGGTTCGAATCCATGCAAAGTCCTTGATTTACTTTTTCTTTTTTCCGAGTCTAAAGATTTGAATTATGATTTCACTTATGACTTAGGAATTTCGTTTGTCTTTGCGTGGAACAGATAGCCCAGTGGTTGGGAGATAGTTTCTGGTGGATCGGGACCACGGTTCGAATCCCGGCAAAGTCCTTGATTCACTTTTTCTTTTTTCTGAGTCTTTAGATTTGAATCATGATTTCACTTATGACGTAGGAATTTCGCTTGTCTTTGCGTGGAACAGTTAGCCCAGTTGTTGGAAGATAGTTTCTGGTGGATCGGGACCACGGTTCGAATCCCGACAAGGTCCTTAATTCACATTTTCTTTTTTCTGAGTCTAAAGATTTGAATAATGATTTCACTTATGACGTAGGAATTTCGCTTGTCTTTGCGTGGAACAGTTAGCCCAGTGGTTGGGAGAAAGTTTCTGGTGGATCGGGACCACGGTTCGAATCCCGACAAGGTCCTTGATTCACTTTTTCTTTTTTCTGAGTCTAAAGATTTGAATCATGATTTCACTTATGAGGTAAGAATTTCGCATGTCTTTGCGTGGAACAGATCTCCCAGTGGTTGGGAGATAGTTTCTGGTGGATCGGGACCACGGTTCGAATCCCGGCAACGTCCTTGATTCACTTTTTTTTTCTGAGTCTTTAGATTTGAATCATGATTTCACTTACGACGTAGGAATTTCGCTTGTCTTTGCGTGGAACAGTTAGCCCAGTGGTTGGAAAATAGTTTCTGGTGGATCGGGACCACGGTTCGAATCCCGACAAGGTACTTGATTCACTTTTTCTTTTTTCTGAGTCTAAAGATTTGAATCATGACTTCACTTATGAGGTAGGAATTTCGCTTGTCTTTGCGTGTAACAGATAGCCCAGTGGTTGGGAGATAGTTTCTGGTGGATCAGGACCACGGTTCGAATCCCGGTAGGGTCCTCGATCCCCTTTTTCTTTTTTCTGAGTCTAAAGATTTGAATCATGATTTCACTTATGACTTAGGAATTTCGCTTGTCTTTGCGAGGAACAGATAGCACAGTGGTTGGGAGATAGTTTCTGGTGGATCAGGACCACGTTCGAATCCCGGTAGGGTCCTCGATCCCCTTTTTCTTTTTTCTGAGTCTAAAGATTTGAATCATGATTTCACTTATGAGGTAGGAATTTCGCTTGTCTTTGCGTGGAACAGATAGCCCAGTGGTTGGTAGATAGTTTCTGGTGGATCGGGACCACGGTTAGAATCCCGGCAAAGTCCTTGATTCACTTTTTTTTTCTGAGTCTAAAGATTTGAATCATGATTTCACTAATGAGGTAGGAATTTCGATTGTCTTTGCGTGGAACAGATAGCCCAGTGGTTGGGAGATAGTTTGTTTTGGATCGGGACCACGGTTCGAATCCCGACAAGGTCCTTGATTCACTTTTTCTTTTTTCTGAGTCTAAAGATTTGAATCATGATTTCACTTATGAGGTAAGAATTTCGCTTGTCTTTGCGTGGAACAGATAGCTCAGTGGTTGGCAGATAGTTTCTGGTGGATCGGGACCCCGGTTCGAATACCGACAAGGTCCTTGATTTACTTTTTCTTTTTTCTGAGTCTTTAGATTTGAATCATGATTTCACTTATGATGTAGGAATTTCGCTTGTCTTTGCGTGGAACAGATCTCCCAGTGGTTGGGAGATAGTTTCTGGTGGATCGGGACCACGGTTCGAACCCCGACAAGGTACTTGATTCACTTTTTCTTTTTTCTGAGTCTAAAGATTTGAATCATGATTTCACTTATGACGTATGAATTTCGCTTGTCTTTGCGTGGAACAGTTAGCCCAGTGGTTGGGAGATAGTTTCTGGTGGATCGGGACCACGGTTCGAATCCCGACAAGGTACTTGATTCACTTTTTCTTTTTTCTGAGTCTAAAGATTTGAATCATGACTTCACTTATGAGGTAGGAATTTCGCTTGTCTTTGCGTGGAACAGATAGCCCAGTGGTTGGGAGATAGTTTCTTTTGGATCGGGACCACGGTTCGAATCCCGACAAGGTCCTTGATTCACTTTTTCTTTTTTCTGAGTCTAAAGATTTGAATCATGATTTCACTTATGAGGTAAGAATTTCGCTTGTCTTTGCGTGGAACAGATAGCCCAGTGGTTGGCAGATAGTTTCTGGTGGATCGGGACCCCGGTTCGAATACCGACAAGGTACTTGATTCACTTTTTCTTTTTTCTGAGTCTAAAGATTTGAATCATGATTTCACTTATGAGGTAAGAATTTCGCTTGTCTTTGCGTGGAACAGATAGCCCAGTGGTTGGGAGATAGTTTCTGGTGAATCGGGACTACGGTTCGAATCCATGCAAAGTCCTTGATTTACTTTTTCTTTTTTCCTAGTCTAAAGATTTGAATTATGATTTCACTTATGACTTAGGAATTTCGTTTGTCTTTGCGTGGAACAGATAGCCCAGTGATTGGGAGATAGTTTCTGGTGGATCGGGACCACGGTTCGAATCCCGGCAAAGTCCTTGATTCACTTTTTCTTTTTTTATGAGTCTTTAGATTTGAATCATGATGTCACTTATGACGTAGGAATTTCGCTTGTCTTTGCGTGGAACAGTTAGCCCAGTGGTTTGGAGAAAGTTTCTGATGGATCGGGACCACGGTTCGAATCCCGACAAGGTCCTTGATTCACTTTTTCTTTTTTCTGAGTCTAAAGATTTGAATCATGATTTCACTTATGAGGTAAGAATTTCGCATGTCTTTGCGTGGAACAGATAGCCCAGTGGTTGGGAGATAGTTTCTGGTGGATCGGGACCACGGTTCGAATCCCGGCAAAGTCCTTGATTCACTTTTTCTTTTTTCTGAGTCTTAAGATTTGAATCATGATTTTACTAATGAGGTAGGAATTTCGATTGTCTTTGCGTGGAACAGTTAGCCCAGTGGTTGGGAGATAGTTTCTGGTGGATCGGGACCACGGTTCGAATCCCGACAAGGTACTTGATTCACTTTTTCTTTTTTTCTGAGTCTAAAGATTTGAATCATGACTTCACTTATGAGGTAGGAATTTCGCTTGTCTTTGCGTGGAACAGATCTCCCAGTGGTTGGGAGATAGTTTCTGGTGGATCGGGACCACGGTTCGAATCCCGGCAACGTCCTTGATTCACTTTTTCTTTTTTCTGAGTCTTTAGATTTGAATCATGATTTCACTTATGACGTAGGAATTTCGCTTGTCTTTGCGTGGAACAGTTAGCCCAGTGGTTGGGAGATAGTTTCTGGTGGATCGGGACCACGGTTCGAATCCCGACAAGGTCCTTGATTCACTTTTTCTTTTTTCTGAGTCTAAAGATTTGAATCATGATTTCACTTATGAGGTAAGAATTTCGCATGTCTTTGCGTGGAACAGATCTCCCAGTGGTTGGGAGATAGTTTCTGGTGGATCGGGACCACGGTTCGAATCCCGGCAACGTCCTTGATTCACTTTTTCTTTTTTCTGAGTCTTTAGATTTGAATCATGATTTCACTTATGACGTAGGAATTTCGCTTGTCTTTGCGTGGAACAGTTAGCCCAGTGGTTGGGAGATAGTTTCTGGTGGATCGGGACCACGGTTCATATCCTGACAAGGTACTTGATTCACTTTTTCTTTTTTCTAAGTCTAAAGATTTGAATCATGATTTCACTTATGATGTAGGAATTTCGCTTGTCTTTGCGTGAAACAGATAGCCCAGTGGTTTGGGAGATAGTTTCTGGTGGAGCGGGACCACGGTTCGAATCCCGACAAGGTCCTAGATTCACTTTTTCTTTTGTCTAAGTCTTTAGATTTGAATCATGATTTCACTTATGAGTTAGGAATTTCGCATGTCTTTGCGTGGAACAGATAGCCCAGTGGTTTGGAGATAGTTTCTTGTGGATCAGAACCACGGTTCGAATCCAGGTAGGGTCCTTGATCCCCTTACCTTTTTTCTGAGTCTAAAGATCTGAATCATGATTTTACTTATGAGGTAGGAATTTCGCATGTCTTTGCGTGGAACAGATAGCCCAGTGGTTGGGAGATGGTTTCTTGTGGATCAGGACCACGGTTCGAATCCTGGTAGGGTCTTTGATCCCCTTAGCTTTTTTCTGAGTCTAAAGATTTAAATCATGATTTCACTTATGAGGTAGGAATTTCGCTTGTCTTTGCGTGGAACAGATAGCCCAGTGGTTGGGAGATAGTTTCTGGTGGATCGGGACCACTGTTCGAACACCGACAGTGTCCTTGATCTTCTTTTTCTTTTTTTCTGAGTCTAAGGATTTGATCCATGATTTAACTTATGACGTATGAATTTCGCTTGTCTTTGCGTGGAACAGATAGCCCAGTAGTTGGGAGATAGTTTCTGGTGGATCGGGACCACGGTTCGAATCCCGGCAAAGTCCTTGATTAACTTTTTCTTTTTTCTGAGTCTAAAGATTTGAATCATGATTTCACTTATGAATTAGGAATTTCCCTTGTCTTTGCGTGGAACAGATTGCCCAGTGGTTGGGAGATAGTTTCTGGTGGATCGGGACCACGGTTCATATCCTGACAAGGTACTTGATTCACTTTTTCTTTTTTCTAAGTCTAAAGATTTGAATCATGATTTCACTTATGATGTAGGAATTTCGCTTGTCTTTGCGTGAAACAGATAGCCCAGTGGTTTGGGAGATAGTTTCTGGTGGAGCGGGACCACGGTTCGAATCCCGACAAGGTCCTAGATTCACTTTTTCTTTTTTCTGAGTCTAAAGATTTGAATTATTATTTCACTTATGAGGTAGGAATTTCGCATGTCTTTGCGTGGAACAGATAGCCCAGTGGTTGAGAGATAGTTGTTGGTGGATCGGGACCCAGGTTCCAATCCCGGCAGGGTTCTTGATTCACTTTTTCTTTTTTTCTAAATATTTAGATTTGAATCATGATTTCACTTATGAGGTAGGAATTTCGCTTGTTTTTGAGTGGAACAAATAGCCCAGTGGTTGGGAGATAGTTTTTGGTAGATCGGGACCACGGTTCGAATCCCGGTAGTGTCGTTGATCCCCTTTTCTTTTTTCTGAGTCTAAAGATTTGAACCATGATTTCACTTATGAGGTAAGAATTTCGCTTGTCTTTGAGTGGAACAAATAGCCCAGTGGTTGGGAGATAGTTTATGGTGGGTCGGGACCACGGTTCTAATCCCGACAAGGTCCTTGATTCACTTTTTCTTTTTTCTGAGTCTAAAGATTTGAATCATGATTTCAATTATGAGGTAGGAATTTCGCTTGTCTTTGCGTGAAACAGATAGCCCAGTGGTTTGGGAGATAGTTTCTGGTGGAGCGGGACCACGGTTCGAATCCCGACAAGGTCCTAGATTCACTTTTTCTTTTGTCTAAGTCTTTAGATTTGAATCATGATTTCACTTATGAGTTAGGAATTTCGCATGTCTTTGCGTGGAACAGATAGCCCAGTGGTTTGGAGATAGTTTCTTGTGGATCAGAACCACAGTTCGAATCCAGGTAGGGTCCTTGATCCCCTTACCTTTTTTCTGAGTCTAAAGATCTGAATCATGATTTTACTTATGAGGTAGGAATTTCGCATGTCTTTGCGTGGAACAGATAGCCCAGTGGTTGGGAGATGGTTTCTTGTGGATCAGGACCACGGTTCGAATCCTGGTAGGGTCTTTGATCCCCTTAGCTTTTTTCTGAGTCTAAAGATTTAAATCATTATTTCACTTATGAGGTAGGAATTTCGCTTGTCTTTGCGTGAAACAGATAGCCCAGTGTTTTGGGAGATAGTTTCTGGTGGATCGGGACCACGGTTCGAATCCCGACAAGGTCCTAGATTGACTTTTTGTTTTCTGAGTCTAAAGATTTGAATCATGATTTCACTTATGGATAGGAATTTCGCTTGTCTTCGCATGGAACAGATAGCCCAGTGGTTTGGAGATAGTTTCTGGTGGATCGGGTTCACGGTTCGAATCCCGACAAGGTCCTTGATTCACTTTTTCTTTTTTCTGAGTCTAAAGATTTGAGTCATGATTTCACTTATGACGTATGAATTTTGTTTTTATTTGCAAGGAACACATAGCCCAGTGGTTGGGATCAGGGACCACGGTTCGAATCCCGGCAGTGTCCTTGATTCGTTTTTTTCTTTTTCAGAGTCTAAAGATTTGAATCATGATTTCACTTGTGTTGTAGGAATTTCGCTTGTCTTTGCGTGGAACACATAGCCCAGTGGTTAGAAGATAGTTTCTAGTGGATCGGGACCACGGTTCGAACACCGACAAGGTACTTCATTCACTTTTTTTTCTGAGTCTAAAGATTTGAATCATGACTTCACTTATGAGGTAAGAATTTCGTTTGTCTTTGCGTAGAACAGATAGCCCAGTGGTTGGGAGATAGTTTCTGGTAGATCGGGACCACGGTTCGAATCCCGACAAGGTACTTGATTCACTTTTTCTTTTTTCTAAGTCTAAAGATTTGAATCATGATTTCACTTATGATGTAGGAATTTCGCTTGTCTTCGCGTGAAACAGATAGCCCAGTGGTTGGGAGATAGCTTCTGGTGGATCGGGACCCCGGTTCGAATCCCGGCAGTGTCCTTGATCTTCTTTTTCTTTTTTTCTGAGTCTAAGGATTTGATCCATGATTTCACTTATGACTTAGGAATTTCGCTTGTCTTTGCGTGGAACAGATAGCCCTGTGGTTGGGAGATAGTTTCTGGTGGATCGGGACCACGGTTCATATCCTGACAATGTACTTGATTCACTTTTTCTTTTTTCTAAGTCTAAAGATTTGAATCATGATTTCACTTATGTCGTATGAATTTCGCTTGTCTTTGCGTGGAACAGATAGCCCAGTGGTTGGGAGATAGTTTATGGTGGGTCGGGACCACGGTTCTAATCCCGACAAGGTCCTTGATTCACTTTTTCTTTTTTCTGAGTCTAAAGATTTGAATCATGATTTCACTTATGAGGTAGGAATTTCGCTTGTCTTTGCGTGGAACAGATAGCCCAGTGGTTGAGAGATAGTTGTTGGTCGATCGGGACCCAGGTTCGAATCACGGCAGGGTTCTTTATTCACTTTTTCTTGTTTCTAAGTCTTTAGATTTGAATCATGATTTCACTTATGAGGTAGGAATTTCGCTTGTCTTCGCGTGGACAGATAGCCCAGTGGTTTGGAGATAGTTTCTGGTGGATCGGGTTCACGGTTCGAATCCCGACAAGGTCCTTGATTCACTTTTTCTTTGAGTTTGAGTCATGATTTCACTTATGACGTATGAATTTCGCTTGTCTTTGCAAGGAACACATAGCCAAGTGGTTGGGAGATATTTTCTGGTGGATCAGGACCACGGTTCGAATCCCAACAAGGTCCTTGATCTTCTGTTTCCTTTTTTCTGAGTCTAAGGATTTGAATCAGGATTTCACTTATGACGTATGAATTTCGCTTGTCTTTGCGTGGAACAGATAGCCCAGTGGTTGGGAGATAGTTTCTGGTGGATCAGGACCCCGGTTCGAATCCGACAGGGTCCTTGATTCACTTTTTTTCTTTTGTCTAAGTCTTTAGATTTGAATCATGATTTCACTTATGAGTTAGGAATTTCGATTGTCTTTGCGTGGAACAGATAGCCCAGTGGTTGGGAGATAGTTTCTTGTGGATCAGGACCACGGTTCGAATCCTGGTAGGGTCTTTGATCCCTTACCTTTTTTTCTGAGTCTAAAGATTTGAATCATGATTTCACTTATGAGGTAGGAATTTCGCATGTCTTTGCGTGGAACAGTTAGGCCAGTGGTTGGGAGATAGTTTCTGGTGGATCGGGACCACGGTTCGAATCCCGGCAGTGTTCTTGATCTTCTTGTTCTTTTTTTAAGAGTCTAAGGATTTGAATATTGATTTCACTTATGACGTATGAATTTCGCTTGTCTTTGCGTGGAACAGATAGCCCAGTGGTTGGGAGATAGTTTCTGGTGGATCGGGACGCCGGTTCGAATCCCGGCAGTGTCCTTGATCTTCTTTTCTTTTTTCTGAGTCTAAGGATTTGAATCATGATTTCACTTATGAGGTAGGAATTTCGCTTGTCTTTGCGTGAAACAGATGGCCCAGTGGTTGGGAGATAGTTTCTGGTGGATCGGGACCCCGGTTCGAATCCCGGCAGTGTCCTTGATCTTTTTTTCTTTTTTTTCAGAGTCTTAGGATTTGAATCATGATTTCACTTATGATGTAAGAATTTCGCTTGTCTTTGCGTGGAACAGATAGCCCAGTGGTTGGGAGATAGTTTCTGGTGGATCGGGACCCCGGTTCGAATCCCGGCAGTGTCCTTGATCGTCTTTTTCTTTTTACTGAGTCTAAGGATTTGAATCATGATTTCACTTATGAGTTAGGAATTTCGATTGTCTTTGCGTGGAACAGATAGCCCAGTGCTTGGGAGATAGTTTCTTGTGGATCAGGACCACGGTTCGAATCCTGGTAGGGTCTTTGATCCCCTTACCTTTTTTTCTGAGTCTAAAGATTTGAATCATGATTTCACTTATGATGTAAGAATTTCGCTTGTCTTTGCGTGGAACAGATAGCCCAGTGGTTGGGAGATAGTTTCTGGTGGATCGGGACCCCGGTTCGAATCCCGGCAGTGTCCTTGATCTTCTTTTTCTTTTTTTCTGAGTCTAAGGATTTGAATCATGATTTCACTTATGAGTTAGGAATTTCGATTGTCTTTGCGTGGAACAGATAGCCCAGTGGTTGGGAGATAGTTTCTTGTGGATCAGGACCACGGTTCGAACCCTGGTAGGGTCTTTGATCCCCTTACCTTTTTTTCTGAGTCTAAAGATTTGAATCATGATTTCACTCATGAGGCAGGAATTTCGCATGTCTTTGCGTGGAACAGTTAGGCCAGTGGTTGGGAGATAGTTTCTGGTGGATCGGGACCACGGTTCGAATCCCGGCAGTGTCCTTGATTCACTTTTTCCTTTTTCAGAGTCTAAAGATTTGAATCATAATTTCACTTATGTGGTAAGAATTTCGCTTGTCTTTGCGTGGAACAGATAGCCCAGTGGTTGGGAGATAGTTTCTGGTGGATCGGGACCACTGTTCGAACACCGACAGTGTCCTTGATCTTCTTTTTCTTTTTTTCTGAGTCTAAGGATTTGATCCATGATTTAACTTATGACGTATGAATTTCGCTTGTCTTTGCGTGGAACAGATAGCCCAGTGGTTGGGAGATAGTTTCTGGTGGATCGGGACCACGGTTCGAATCCCGGCAAAGTCCTTGATTAACTTTTTCTTTTTTCTGAGTCTAAAGATTTGAATCATGATTTCACTTATGAATTAGGAATTTCCCTTGTCTTTGCGTGGAACAGATTGCCCAGTGGTTGGGAGATAGTTTCTGGTGGATCGGGACCACGGTTCATATCCTGACAAGGTACTTGATTCACTTTTTCTTTTTTCTAAGTCTAAAGATTTGAATCATGATTTCACTTATGATGTAGGAATTTCGCTTGTCTTTGCGTGAAACAGATAGCCCAGTGGTTTGGGAGATAGTTTCTGGTGGAGCGGGACCACGGTTCGAATCCCGACAAGGTACTAGATTCACTTTTTCTTTTTTCTGAGTCTAAAGATTTGAATTATTATTTCACTTATGAGGTAGGAATTTCGCATGTCTTTGCGTGGAACAGATAGCCCAGTGGTTGAGAGATAGTTGTTGGTGGATCGGGACCCAGGTTCCAATCCCGGCAGGGTTCTTGATTCACTTTTTCTTTTTTTCTAAATATTTAGATTTGAATCATGATTTCACTTATGAGGTAGGAATTTCGCTTGTTTTTGAGTGGAACAAATAGCCCAGTGGTTGGGAGATAGTTTTTGGTGGATCAGGACCCCGGTTCGAATCCGACAGGGTCCTTGATTCACTTTTTTTCTTTTGTCTAAGTCTTTAGATTTGAATCATGATTTCACTTATGAGTTAGGAATTTCGATTGTCTTTGCGTGGAACAGATAGCCCAGTGGTTGGGAGATAGTTTCTTGTGGATCAGGACCACGGTTCGAATCCTTGTAGGGTCTTTGATCCCTTACCTTTTTTTCTGAGTCTAAAGATTTGAATCATGATTTCACTTATGAGGTAGGAATTTCGCATGTCTTTGCGTGGAACAGTTAGGCCAGTGGTTGGGAGATAGTTTCTGGTGGATCGGGACCACGGTTCGAATCCCGGCAGTGTTCTTGATCTTCTTGTTCTTTTTTTAAGAGTCTAAGGATTTGAATATTGATTTCACTTATGACGTATGAATTTCGCTTGTCTTTGCGTGGAACAGATAGCCCAGTGGTTGGGAGATAGTTTCTGGTGGATCGGGACCCCGGTTCGAATCCCGGCAGTGTCCTTGATCTTTTTTTCTTTTTTTTCAGAGTCTAAGGATTTGAATCATGATTTCACTTATGATGTAAGAATTTCGCTTGTCTTTGCGTGGAACAGATAGCCCAGTGGTTGGGAGATAGTTTCTGGTGGATCGGGACCCCGGTTCGAATCCCGGCAGTGTCCTTGATCGTCTTTTTTTTTTTTTCTGAGTCTAAGGATTTGAATCATGATTTCACTTATGAGTTAGGAATTTCGATTGTCTTTGCGTGGAACAGATAGCCCAGTGCTTGGGAGATAGTTTCTTGTGGATCAGGACCACGGTTCGAATCCTGGTAGGGTCTTTGATCCCCTTACCTTTTTTTCTGAGTCTAAAGATTTGAATCATGATTTCACTTATGATGTAAGAAGTTCGCTTGTCTTTGCGTGGAACAGATAGCCCAGTGGTTGGGAGATAGTTTCTGGTGGATCGGGACCCCGGTTCGAATCCCGGCAGTGTCCTTGATCTTCTTTTTCTTTTTTTCTGAGTCTAAGGATTTGAATCATGATTTCACTTATGAGTTAGGAATTTCGATTGTCTTTGCGTGGAACAGATAGCCCAGTGGTTGGGAGATAGTTTCTTGTGGATCAGGACCACGGTTCGAATCCTGGTAGGGTCTTTGATCCCCTTACCTTTTTTTCTGAGTCTAAAGATTTGAATCATGATTTCACTCATGAGGCAGGAATTTCGCATGTCTTTGCGTGGAACAGTTAGGCCAGTGGTTGGGAGATAGTTTCTGGTGGATCGGGACCACGGTTCGAATCCCGGCAGTGTCCTTGATTCACTTTTTCCTTTTTCAGAGTCTAAAAATTGGAATCATAATTTCACTTATGTGGTAAGAATTTCGCTTGTCTTTGCGTGGAACAGATAGCCCAGTGGTTGGGAGATAGTTTCTGGTGGATCGGGACCACTGTTCGAACACCGACAGTGTCCTTGATCTTCTTTTTCTTTTTTTCTGAGTCTAAGGATTTGATCCATGATTTAACTTATGACGTATGAATTTCGCTTGTCTTTGCGTGGAACAGATAGCCCAGTGGTTGGGAGATAGTTTCTGGTGGATCGGGACCACGGTTCGAATCCCGGCAAAGTCCTTGATTAACTTTTTCTTTTTTCTGAGTCTAAAGATTTGAATCATGATTTCACTTATGAATTAGGAATTTCCCTTGTCTTTGCGTGGAACAGATTGCCCAGTGGTTGGGAGATAGTTTCTGGTGGATCGGGACCACGGTTCATATCCTGACAAGGTACTTGACTCACTTTTTCTTTTTTCTAAGTCTAAAGATTTGAATCATGATTTCACTTATGATGTAGGAATTTCGCTTGTCTTTGCGTGAAACAGATAGCCCAGTGGTTTGGGAGATAGTTTCTGGTGGAGCGGGACCACGGTTCGAATCCCGACAAGGTCCTAGATTCACTTTTTCTTTTTTCTGAGTCTAAAGATTTGAATTATTATTTCACTTATGAGGTAGGAATTTCGCATGTCTTTGCGTGGAACAGATAGCCCAGTGGTTGAGAGATAGTTGTTGGTGGATCGGGACCCAGGTTCCAATCCCGGCAGGGTTCTTGATTCACTTTTTCTTTTTTTGTAAATATTTAGATTTGAATCATGATTTCACTTATGAGGTAGGAATTTCGCTTGTTTTTGAGTGGAACAAATAGCCCAGTGGTTGGGAGATAGTTTTTGGTAGATCGGGACCACGGTTCGAATCCCGGTAGTGTCGTTGATCCCCTTTTCTTTTTTCTGAGTCTAAAGATTTGAACCATGATTTCACTTATGAGGTAAGAATTTCGCTTGTCTTTGAGTGGAACAAATAGCCCAGTGGTTGGGAGATAGTTTATGGTGGGTCGGGACCACGGTTCTAATCCCGACAAGGTCCTTGATTCACTTTTTCTTTTTTCTGAGTCTAAAGATTTGAATCATGATTTCAATTATGAGGTAGGAATTTCGCTTGTCTTTGCGTGGAACAGATAGCCCAGTGGTTGAGAGATAGTTGTTGGTGGATCGGGACCCAGGTTCGAATCCCGGCAGGGTTCTTGATTCACTTTTTCTTGTTTCTAAGTCTTTAGATTTGAATCATGATTTCACTTATGAGGTAGGAATTTCGCTTGTCTTCGCGTGGAACAGATAGCCCAGTGGTTTGGAGATAGTTTCTGGTGGATCGGGTTCACGGTTCGAATCCCGACAAGGTCCTTGATTCACTTTTTCTTTGAGTTTGAGTCATGATTTCACTTATGACGTATGAATTTCGCTTGTCTTTGCAAGGAACACATAGCCAAGTGGTTGGGAGATAGTTTCGGGTGGATCAGGACCACGGTTCGAATCCCAACAAGGTCCTTGATCTTCTGTTTCCTTTTTTCTGAGTCTAAGGATTTGAATCAGGATTTCACTTATGACGTATGAATTTCGCTTGTCTTTGCGTGGAACAGATAGCCCAGTGGTTGGGAGATAGTTTCTGGTGGATCAGGACCCCGGTTCGAATCCGGCAGGGTCCTTGATTCACTTTTTTTCTTTTGTCTAAGTCTTTAGATTTGAATCATGATTTCACTTATGAGTTAGGAATTTCGATTGTCTTTGCGTGGAACAGATAGCCCAGTGGTTGGGAAATAGTTTCTTGTGGATCAGGACCACGGTTCGAATCCTGGTAGGGTCTTTGATCCCTTACCCTTTTTTCTGAGTCTAAAGATTTGAATCATGATTTCACTTATGAGGTAGGAATTTCGCATGTCTTTGCGTGGAACAGTTAGGCCAGTGGTTGGGAGATAGTTTCTGGTGGATCGGGACCACGGTTCGAATCCCGGCAGTGTTCTTGATCTTCTTGTTCTTTTTTTAAGAGTCTAAGGATTTGAATCTTGATTTCACTTATGACGTATGAATTTCGCTTGTCTTTGCGTGGAACAGATAGCCCAGTGGTTGGGAGATAGTTTCTGGTGGATCGGGACCCCGGTTCGAATCCCGGCAGTGTCCTTGATCTTCTTTTCTTTTTTCTGAGTCTAAGGATTTGAATCATGATTTCACTTATGACGTATGAATTTCGCTTGTCTTTTCGTGGAACAGATAGCCCAGTGGTTGGGAGATAGTTTCTGGTGGATCGAACCACGGTTCGAATCCCGGCAAAGTCCTTGATTCGCTTTTTTCTTTTTCAGAGTCTAAAGATTTGAATCATGATTTCACTTATGTGGTAGGAATTTCGCTTGTCTTTGCGTGGAACACATAGCCCAGTGGTTGGGAGATAGTTTCTGGTGGATCGGGACCCCGGTTTGAATCCCGGCAGTGTCCTTGATCTTCTTTTTCTTTTTTTTGAGTCTATGGATTTGAATCATGATTTCACTTATGAGGTAGGAATTTCGATTGTCTTTGCGTGGAACAGATTGCCCAGTGGTTGGGAGATAGTTTCTGGTGGATCAGGACCACGGTTCGAATCCCTGCAGTGTCCTTGATCTTCTTTCTTTTTTTTCTAAGTCTAAGGATTTGAATCACAATTTCACTTATAATTTAGGAATTTCGCTTGTCTTTGCGTGGAACAGATAGCCCAGTGGTTGGGAGATAGTTTCTGGTGGATCGGGACCACAGTTCAATCCCGACAAGGTACTTGATTCACTTTTTCTTTTTTCTAAGTCTAAAGATTTGAATCATGATTTCACTTATGAGGTAGGAATTTCGCTTGTCTTTGCGTGAAACAGATAGCCCAGTGGTTTGGGAGATAGTTTCTGGTGGATCGGGACAACGGTTCGAATCCCGACAAGGTCCTAGATTCACTTTTTTGTTTTCTGAGTCTAAAGATTTGAATCACGATTTCACTTATGGATAGGAATTTCGCTTGTCTTTGCGTGGAACAGATAGCCCAGTGGTTTGGAGATAGTTTCTGGTGGATCGGGTTCACGGTTCGAATCCCGACAAGGTCCTTGATTCACTTTTTCTTTTTTCTGAGTCTAAAGATTTGAGTCATGATTTCACTTATGACGTATGAATTTCGTTTTTATTTGCAAGAAACACATAGCCCAGTGGTTGGGAGATAGTTTCTGGTGGATCGGGACCACGGTTCGAATCCCGGCAGTGTCCTTTATTCGTTTTTTTCTTTTTCAGAGTCTAAAGATTTGAATCATGATTTCACTTATGTGGTAGAAATTTCGCTTGTCTTTGCGTGGAACACATAGCCCAGTGGTTGGAAGATAGTTTCTTGTGGATCAGGACCACGGTTGGAATCCCGACAAGGTCCTAGATTCACTTTTTATTTTTTCTGAGTCTAAAGACTTGAATCATGATTTCACTTATGGATAGGAATTTCGCTTGTCTTCGCGTGGAACAGATAGCCCAGTGGTTTGGAGATAGTTTCTGGTGGATCGGGTTCACGTTTCAATGCCGACAAGGTCCTTGATTCACTTTTTCTTTTTTCTGAGTCTAAGGATTTGAATCATAATTTCACTTATGAGGTAGGAATTTCGACTGTCTTTGCGTGGAACAGATAGCCCAGTGGTTGGGAGATAGTTTCTGGTGGATCAGGACCACGGTTCGAATCCCTGCAGTGTCCTTGATCTTCTTCTTTTTTTCTAAGTCTAAGGATTTGAATCACGATTTCACTTATAATTTAGGAATTTCGCTTGTCTTTGCGTGGAACAGATAGCCCAGTGGTTGGGAGATAGTTTCTGGTGGATCGGGACCACGGTTCGAATCCCGGTAGGGTCCTTGATCCCCTTTTTTCTTTTTTCTAAATCTAAAGATTTGAATCATGATTTCACTTATGAGGTAAGAATTTCGCTTGTCTTTGCGTGGAACAGATAGCCCAGTGGTTGGGAGATAGTTTCTTGTGGATCAGGACCACGGTTCGAATCCTGGTAGGGTCTTTGATCCCTTACCCTTTTTTCTGAGTCTAAAGATTTGAATCATGATTTCACTTATGAGGTAGGAATTTCGCATGTCTTTGCGTGGAACAGTTAGGCCAGTGGTTGGGAGATAGTTTCTGGTGGATCGGGACCACGGTTCGAATCCCGGCAGTGTTCTTGATCTTCTTGTTCTTTTTTTTAAGAGTCTAAGGATTTGAATCATGATTTCACTTATGAGGTAGGAATTTCGCTTGTCTTTGCGTGAAACAGATGGCCCAGTGGTTGGGAGATAGTTTCTGGTGGATCGGGACCCCGGCTCGAATCCCGGCAGGGTCCTTGATTTACTTTTTCTTTGTTTCTGAGTCTAAAGATTTAAATCATGATTTCACTTATGACGTATGAATTTCGCTTGTCTTTTCGTGGAACAGATAGCCCAGTGGTTGGGAGATAGTTTCTGGTGGATCGGGACCACGGTTCGAATCCCGGCAAAGTCCTTGATTCGCTTTTTTCTTTTTCAGAGTCTAAAGATTTGAATCATGATTTCACTTATGTGGTAGGAATTTCGCTTGTCTTTGCGTGGAACACATAGCCCAGTGGTTGGGAGATAGTTTCTTGTGGATCAGGACCACGGTTCGAATCCCGACAAGGTCCTAGATTCACCTTTGCTTTTTTCTGAGTCTAAAGATTTGAATCATGATTTCACTTATGACGTATGAATTTCGATTGTCTTTGCGTGGAACAGATAGCCCAGTGGTTGGGAGATAGTTTCTGGTGGATCGGGACCCCGGTTTGAATCCCGGCAGTGTCCTTGATCTTCTTTTTCTTTTTTTTGAGTCTATGGATTTGAATCATGATTTCACTTATGAGGTAGGAATTTCGATTGTCTTTGCGTGGAACAGATTGCCCAGTGGTTGGGAGATAGTTTCTGGTGGATCGGGACCCCGGCTCGAATCCCGGCAGGGTCCTTGATTTACTTTTTCTTTGTTTCTGAGTCTAAAGATTTAAATCATGATTTCACTTATGACGTATGAATTTCGCTTGTCTTTTCGTGGAACAGATAGCCCAGTGGTTGGGAGATAGTTTCTGGTGGATCGGGACCACGGTTCGAATCCCGGCAAAGTCCTTGATTCGCTTTTTTCTTTTTCAGAGTCTAAAGATTTGAATCATGATTTCACTTATGTGGTAGGAATTTCGCTTGTCTTTGCGTGGAACACATAGCCCAGTGGTTGGGAGATAGTTTCTTGTGGATCAGGACCACGGTTCGAATCCCGACAAGGTCCTAGATTCACCTTTGCTTTTTTCTGAGTCTAAAGATTTGAATCATGATTTCACTTATGACGTATGAATTTCGATTGTCTTTGCGTGGAACAGATAGCCCAGTGGTTGGGAGATAGTTTCTGGTGGATCGGGACCCCGGTTTGAATCCCGGCAGTGTCCTTGATCTTCTTTTTCTTTTTTTTGAGTCTATGGATTTGAATCATGATTTCACTTATGAGGTAGGAATTTCGATTGTCTTTGCGTGGAACAGATTGCCCAGTGGTTGGGAGATAGTTTCTGGTGGATCGGGACCCCGGCTCGAATCCCGGCAGGGTCCTTGATTTACTTTTTCTTTGTTTCTGAGTCTAAAGATTTAAATCATGATTTCACTTATGACGTATGAATTTCGCTTGTCTTTTCGTGGAACAGATAGCCCAGTGGTTGGGAGATAGTTTCTGGTGGATCGGGACCACGGTTCGAATCCCGGCAAAGTCCTTGATTCGCTTTTTTCTTTTTCAGAGTCTAAAGATTTGAATCATGATTTCACTTATGTGGTAGGAATTTCGCTTGTCTTTGCGTGGAACACATAGCCCAGTGGTTGGGAGATAGTTTCTTGTGGATCAGGACCACGGTTCGAATCCCGACAAGGTCCTAGATTCACCTTTGCTTTTTTCTGAGTCTAAAGATTTGAATCATGATTTCACTTATGACGTATGAATTTCGATTGTCTTTGCGTGGAACAGATAGCCCAGTGGTTGGGAGATAGTTTCTGGTGGATCGGGACCCCGGTTTGAATCCCGGCAGTGTCCTTGATCTTCTTTTTCTTTTTTTTGAGTCTATGGATTTGAATCATGATTTCACTTATGAGGTAGGAATTTCGATTGTCTTTGCGTGGAACAGATTGCCCAGTGGTTGGGAGATAGTTTCTGGTGGATCAGGACCACGGTTCGAATCCCTGCAGTGTCCTTGATCTTCTTTCTTTGTTTTCTAAGTCTAAGGATTTGAATCACAATTTCACTTATAATTTAGGAATTTCGCTTGTCTTTGCGTGGAACAGATAGCCCAGTGGTTGGGAGATAGTTTCTGGTGGATCGGGACCACAGTTCAATCCCGACAAGGTACTTGATTCACTTTTTCTTTTTTCTAAGTCTAAAGATTTGAATCATGATTTCACTTATGAGGTAGGAATTTCGCTTGTCTTTGCGTGAAACAGATAGCCCAGTGGTTTGGGAGATAGTTTCTTGTGGATCGGGACCACGGTTCGAATCCCGACAAGGTCCTAGATTCACTTTTTTGTTTTCTGAGTCTAAAGATTTGAATCACGATTTCACTTATGGATAGGAATTTCGTTTGTCTTCGCATGGAACAGATAGCCCAGTGGTTTGGAGATAGTTTCTGGTGGATCGGGTTCACGGTTCGAATCCCGACAAGGTCCTTGATTCACTTTTTCTTTTTTCTGAGTCTAAAGATTTGAGTCATGATTTCACTTATGACGTATGAATTTCGTTTTTATTTGCAAGGAACACATAGCCCAGTGGTTGGGAGATAGTTTCTGGTGGATCGGGACCACGGTTCGAATCCCGGCAGTGTCCTTTATTCGTTTTTTTCTTTTTCAGAGTCTAAAGATTTGAATCATGATTTCACTTATGTGGTAGAAATTTCGCTTGTCTTTGCGTGGAACACATAGCCCAGTGGTTGGAAGATAGTTTCTTGTGGATCAGGACCACGGTTGGAATCCCGACAAGGTCCTAGATTCACTTTTTCTTTTTTCTGAGTCTAAAGACTTGAATCATGATTTCACTTATGGATAGGAATTTCGCTTGTCTTCGCGTGGAACAGATAGCCCAGTGGTTTGGAGATAGTTTCTGGTGGATCGGGTTCACGGTTCAATGCCGACAAGGTCCTTGATTCACTTTTTCTTTTTTCTGAGTCTAAGGATTTGAATCATAATTTCACTTATGATGTAGGAATTTCGACTGTATTTGCGTGGAACAGATAGCCCAGTGGTTGGGAGATAGTTTCTGGTGGATCAGGACCACGGTTCGAATCCCTGCAGTGTCCTTGATCTTCTTCTTTTTTTCTAAGTCTAAGGATTTGAATCACGATTTCACTTATAATTTAGGAATTTCGCTTGTCTTTGCGTGGAACAGATAGCCCAGTGGTTGGGAGATAGTTTCTGGTGGATCGGGACCACGGTTCGAATCCCGGTAGGGTCCTTGATCCCCTTTTTTCTTTTTTCTAAATCTAAAGATTTGAATCATGATTTCACTTATGAGGTAAGAATTTCGCTTGTCTTTGCGTGGAACAGATAGCCCAGTGGTTGGGAGATAGTTTCTGGTGGATCGGGACCACGGTTCGAATCCCGACAAGGTCCTTGATACACTTTTTTTTCTGAGTCTAAGGATTTGAATCATGATTTCACTTATGAGGTAGGAATTTCGATTGTCTCTGCGTGGAACAGATAGCCCAGTGGTTGGGACATACTTTCTGGTGGATCAGGACCACGGTTCGAATCCCTGCAGTGTCCTTGATCTTCTTTTTCTTTTTTTTCTAAGTCTAAGGATTTGAATCACGATTTCACTTATAATTTAGGAATTTCGCTTGTCTTTGCGTGGAACAGATAGCCCAGTGGTTGGGACATAGTTTCTGGTGGATCGGGACCACGGTTCGAATCCCGACAAGGTCCTTGATTCACTTTTTCTTTTTTCTGAGTCTAAGGATTTGAATCATGATTTCACTTATGAGGTAGGAATTTCGCTTGTCTTTGCGTGGAACAGATAGCCCAGTGGTTTGGAGATAGTTACTGGTGGATCGTGACCACGGTTCGAATCCCGACAAGGTCCTAGATTCACTTTTTCTTTTTTCTGGGTCTAAAGATTAGAATCATGATTTCACTTATGAGGTAGGAATTTCACTTGTCTTTGCGTGGAACAGATAGCCCAGTGGTTTTGAGATAGTTTCTGGTGGATCGGGACCACGGTTCGAATCCCGACAATTGCCTTGATTCACTTTTTCTTTTTTCTGAGTCTAAAGATTTGAATAATGATTTCACTTATGAGGTAGGAATTTCGCTTGTCTTTACGTGGAAAAGATAGCCCAGTGGTTGGTAGATAGTTTTTGGTGGATCGGGACCACGGTTCGAATCCCAGCAGTGTCCTTGATCTTCTTTTTTTTTTTCTGAGTCTAAGGATTTGAATCATGATTGCACTTATGACGTATATATTTCGCTTGTCTTTGCGTGGAACAGATAGCCCAGTGGTTGTGAGATAGTTTCTGGTGGATCGAGACCCCGGTTCGAATCCCAGCAAAGTCCATGATTCACTTTTTCTTGTGTCTGAGTCTAAAGATTTGAATCATGATTTCACTTATGAGGTGAAAATTTCGATTGTCTTTGCGTGGAACAGATAGCCCAGTGGTTTTGAGATAGTTTCTGGTGGATCGGGACAACGGTTCGAATCCCGACAATTTCCTTGATTCACTTTTTCTTTTTTCTGAGTCTAAAGATTTGAATCATGATTTCACTTATGAGGTAGGAATTTCGCTTGTCTTTACGTGGAAAAAATAGCCCAGTGGTTGGGACTTAGTTTTTGGTGGATCGGGACCACGGTTCGAATCCCGACAAGTCCTAGATTCACTTTTTCTTTTTTCTGAGTTTTTAGATTTGAATCATGATTTCACTTATGAGGTAGGAATTTCGCTTGTCTTGACTTTCGCTTGACTTTCGCTTGACTTTCACTTTTTTTGTCTGAGTATAAAGATTTGAATCATGATTTCACTTATGTGGTAGGACTTTCGCTGGTCTTTGCGTGGAACAGATAGCCTCGTGGTTGGGAGATAGTTTTTTAGTGGATCGGGACCACGGTTCGAATCCCGACAAGGTCCTTGATTCACTTTTTCTTTTTTCAAAGTTTTTAGATTTGAATAATGATTTAACTTATGAGGTACATATTTCGCTTGTCTTTGCGTGGAACAGATAGCCCAGTGGTTGGGAGATAATTTTTCGTGGGTCAGGACCACGGTTCGAATCCCGGCAGTGTCCTCGATTCACTTTTTCCTTTTTCTGAGTCTAAAGATTTGAATCATGATTTCACTTATGTGGTCGGAATTTTGCTTGTCTTTGCGTGGAACACATAGCCCAGTGGTTGGGAAATAGTTTATGGTGGGTCGGGACCACGTTTCTAACCAGGCAGTGTCCTTGATTCACTTTTGCTTTTTTCTAAGTCTTTAGATTTGAATCTTGATTTCACTTATGAGGTAGGAATTTCGCTTGCCTTTGCCTGGAACAAATAGCACACTGGTTGGGACACAGTTTCTGGTGGGTCGGGACCACGTTTCTAACCAGGCAGTGTCCTTGATTCACTTTTGCTTTTTTCTAAGTCTTTAGATTTGAATCTTGATTTCACTTATGAGGTAGGAATTTCGCTTGCCTTTGCCTGGAACAAATAGCACAGTGGTTGGGACACAGTTTCTGGTGGATCGGGACCCCGCTTCGAATCCCGGCAGGGTCCTTGATTCACTTTTTTTTCTAAGTCTTTAGATTTGAATAATGATTTAACTTATGAGGTACATATTTCGCTTGTCTTTGCGTGGAACAGATAGCCCAGTGGTTGGGAGATAGTTTCTCGTGGGTCAGGACCACGGTTCGAATCCCGGCAGTGTCCTCGATTCACTTTTTCCTTTTTCTGAGTCTAAAGATTTGAATCATGATTTCACTTATGTGGTCGGAATTTTGCTTGTCTTTGCGTGGAACACAAAGCCCAGTGGTTGGGAAATAGTTTCTGGTGGGTCGGGACCACGTTTCTAACCAGGCAGTGTCCTTGATTCACTTTTGCTTTTTTCTAAGTCTTTAGATTTGAATCTTGATTTCACTTATGAGGTAGGAATTTCGCTTGCCTTTGCCTGGAACAAATAGCATAGTGGTTGGGACACAGTTTCTGGTGGATCGGGACCCCGCTTCGAATCCCGGCAGGGTCCTTGATTCACTTTTTCTTTTTTCTAAGTCTTTAGATTTGAATAATGATTTTACTTATGAGGTACATATTTCGCTTGTCTTTGCGTGGAACAGATAGCCCAGTGGTTGGGAGATAGTTTCTCGTGGGTCGGGACCACGGTTCGAATCCCGGCAGTGTCCTCGATTCACTTTTTCCTTTTTCTGAGTCTAAAGATTTGAATCATGATTTCAGTTATGTGGTCGGAATTTTGCTTGTCTTTGCGTGGAACACAAAACCCAGTGGTTGGGAAATAGTTTCTGGTGGGTCGGGACCACGGTTCGAATCCGGACAAGGTCCAGGATTCACTTTTTCTTTTTGCTGAGTCTAAGGATTTGAATCGTGATTTCACTTATGAGGTAAGAATTTCGCTTGTCTTTGCGTGGAACAGATAGCCTAGTGGTTGGGAGATAGTTTCTGGTGGATCGTGACCACGGTTCGAATCCCGGCAGTGTCCTTGACTCACTTTTTTTTTTTTTCTGAGTCTAAAGATTTGAATCATGATTTCACTTATGAGGTAGATATTTCGCTTGTCTTTGCGTGGAACAAATAGCCCAGTGGTTGGGAGATAGTTTCTGGTGGGTCGGCACCACGGTTCTAATCCCGGCAGTGTCCTTGATTCACTTTTTCTTTTTTCTAAGTCTTTAGATTTGAATCATGATTTCACTTATGAGGTAGGAATTTCGCTTGTCTTTGCGTGGAACAAATAGCTCAGTGTTGGGGAGATAGTTTCTGGTGGATCGGGACCACGGTTCGAATCCGGACGGTGTCCTTGATTCACTTTTTCTTTTTTCTGAGTCTAAAGATTTGAATCATGATTTCACTCATGAGGTAGATATTTCGCTTGTCTTTGCGTGGAACAAATAGCCCAGTGGTTGGGAGATAGTTTCTGGTGGGTCGGCACCACGGTTCTAATCCCGGCAGTGTCCTTGATTCACTTTTTCTTTTTTCTAAGTTTTTAGATTTGAATCATGATTTCACTTATGAGGTAGGAATTTCGCTTGTCTTTGCGTGGAACAAATAGCCCAGTGGTTGGGAGACAGTTTCTGGTGGATCGGGACCACGGTTCGAATCCCGGCAGGGTCCTTGATTCACTTTTTCTGTTTTCTAAGTCTTTAGATTTGAATCATGATTTCACTTATTAGGTAAGAATTTCGCTTGTCTTTGCGTGGAACAGATAGCCCAGTGGTTGGAAGAAAGTTTCTGGTGGGCCGGGACCATGGTTCGAATCCCGGCAGTGTCCTTGATTCACTTTGTTTTTGCTGAGTCTAAGGATTTGAGTCATGATTTCACTTATGAGGTAAGAATTTCGCTTGTCTATGCGTGGAACAGATAGCCCAGTGGTTGGAAGATAGTTTCTGGTGGGTCGGGACCACGGTTCTAATCCCGGCAGTGTCCTTGATTCACTTTTTCTTTTTTCTAAGTCTTTAGATTTGAATCATGATTTCACTTATGAGGTAGGAATTTCGCTTGTCTTTGCGTGGAACAAATAGCCCAGTGGTTGGGAGACAGTTTCTGGTGGATCGGGTCCACGGTTCGAATCCCGGCAGGGTCCTTAATTCACTTTTTCTTTTTTCTAAGTCTTTAGATTTGAATCATGATTTCACTTATGAGGTAAGAATTTCGCTTGTCTTTGCGTGGAACACATAGCCCAGTGGTTGGGAAATAGTTTCTGGTGGGTCGGGACTACGGTTCGAATCCCGGCAGGGTCCTTGATTCACTTTTTCTTTTTTCTAAGTCTTCAGATTTGAATCATGATTTCACTTATGTGGTCGGAATTTTGCTTGTCTTTGCGTGGAACACAAAGCCCAGTGGTTGGGAAATAGTTTCTGGTGGGTCGGGACCACGGTTTGAATCCGGACAAGGTCCAGGATTCACTTTTTCTTTTTGCTGAGTCTAAGGATTTGAATCGTGATTTCACTTATGAGGTAAGAATTTCGCTTGTCTTTGCGTGGAACAGATAGCCTAGTGGTTGGGAGATAGTTTCTGGTGGATCGTGACCACGGTTCGAATCCCGGCAGTGTCCTTGACTCACTTTGTTTTTTTTCTGAGTCTAAAGATTTGAATCATGATTTCACTTATGAGGTTATAGATTGCGCTTGTCTTTGCGTGGAACAAATAGCCCAGTGGTTGGGAGATAGTTTCTGGTGGGTCGGGACCACGGTTCGAATCCGGACAAGGTCCTTGATTCACTTTTTCTTTTTGCTGAGTCTAAGGATTTGAATCATGATTACACTTATGATGTAATAATTTCGCTTGTCTTTGCGTGGAACAGATAGCCTAGTGGTTGGGAGATAGTTTCTGGTGGATCGTGACCACGGTTCGAATCCCGGCAGTGTCCTTGACTCACTTTTTCTTTTTTCTAAGTTTTTAGATTTGAATCATGATTTCACTTATGAGGTAGGAATTTCGCTTGTCTTTGCGTGGAACAAATAGCCCAGTGGTTGGGAGACAGTTTCTGGTGGATCGGGACCACGGTTCGAATCCCGGCAGGGTCCTTGATTCACTTTTTCTGTTTTCTAAGTCTTTAGATTTGAATCATGATTTCACTTATGAGGTAAGAATTTCGCTTGTCTTTGCGTGGAACAGATAGCCCAGTGGTTGGAAGAAAGTTTCTGGTGGGCCGGGACCATGGTTCGAATCCCGGCAGTGTCCTTGATTCACTTTGTTTTTGCTGAGTCTAAGGATTTGAGTCATGATTTCACTTATGAGGTAAGAATTTCGCTTGTCTATGCGTGGAACAGATAGCCCAGTGGTTGGAAGATAGTTTCTGGTGGGTCGGGACCACGGTTCTAATCCCGGTAGTGTCCTTGATTCACTTTTTCTGTTTTCTAAGTCTTTAGATTTGAATCATGATTTCACTTATGAGGTATGAATTTCGCTTGTCTTTGCGTGGAACAAATAGCCCAGTGGTTGGGAGACAGTTTCTGGTGGATCGGGACTATGGTTTGAATCCCGGCAGGGTCCTTGATTCACTTTTTCTTTTTTCTAAGTCTTTAGATTTGAATCATGATTTCACTTATGAGGTTATAGATTGCGCTTGTCTTTGCGTGGAACAAATAGCCCAGTGGTTGGGAGATAGTTTCTGGTGTGTCGGGACCACGGTTCGATTCCGGACAAGGTCCTTGATTCACTTTTTCTTTTTGCTGAGTCTAAGGATTTGAATCGTGATTTCACTTATGATGTAATAATTTCGCTTGTCTTTGCGTGGAACAGATAGCCTAGTGGTTGGGAGATAGTTTCTGGTGGATCGTGACCACGGTTCGAATCCCGGCAGTGTCCTTGACTCACTTTTTCTTTTTTCTAAGTCTTTAGATTTGAATCATGATTTCACTTATGATGTAAGAATTTCGCTTGTCTTTGCGTGGAACAGATAGCCTAGTGGTTGGGAGATAGTTTCTGGTGGATCGTGACCACGGTTCGAATCCCGGCAGTGTCCTTGACTCACTTTTTCTTTTTTCTAAGTCTTTAGATTTGAATCATGATTTCACTTATTAGGTAGGAATTTCGCTTGTCTTTGCGTGGAACAAATAGCCCAGTGGTTGGGAGACAGTTTCTGGTGGATCGGGACTACGGTTCCAATCCGGGCGGTGTCCTTGATTCACTTTTTCTTTTTTCTGAGTCTAAAGATTTGAATCATGATTTCACTTATGATGTATAGATTGCACTTGTCTTTGCTTGGAACAAATAGCCCAGTGGTTGTGATATAGTTTCTGGTGGGTCGGGACCACGGTTCGAATCCGGACAAGGTCCTTGATTCACTTTTTCTTTTTGCTGAGTCTAAGGATTTGAATCGTGATTTCACTTATGAGGTAAGAATTTCGCTTGTCTTTGCGTGGAACAGATAGCCTAGTGGTTGGGAGATAGTTTCTGGTGGATCGTGACCACGGTTCGAATCCCGGCAGTGTCCTTGACTCACTTTGTCTTTTTTCTGAGTCTAAAGATTTGAATCATGATTTCACTTATGAGGTAGATATTTCGCTTGTCTTTGCGTGGAACAAATAGCCCAGTGGTTGGGAGATAGTTTCTTGTGGGTCGGCACCACGGTTCTAATCCCGGCAGTGTCCTTGATTCACTTTTTCTTATTTCTAAGTTTTTAGATTTGAATCATGATTTCACTTATGAGGTAGGAATTTCGCTTGTCTTTGCGTGGAACAAATAGCCCAGTGGTTAGGAGACAGTTTCTGGTGGGTCGGGACCACGGTTCGAATCCCGGCAGGGTCCTTGATTCACTTTTTCTTTTTTCTAAGTCTAAAGATTTGAATCATGATTTCACTTATGAGGTAGGAATTTCGCTTGTCTTTGCGTGGAACAAATAGCCCAGTGGTTGGGAGACAGTTTCTGGTGGATCGGGTCCACGGTTCGAATCCCGGCAGGGTCCTTGATTCACTTTTTCTTTTTTCTAAGTCTTTAGATTTGAATCATGATTTCACTTATGAGGTAAGAATTTCGCTTGTCTTTGCGTGGAACACATAGCCCAGTGGTTGGGAAATAGTTTCTGGTGGGTCGGGACTACGGTTCGAATCCCGGCAGGGTCCTTGATTCACTTTTTCTTTTTTCTAAGTCTAAAGATTTGAATCATGATTTCACTTATGAGGTAGGAATTTCGCTTGTCTTTGCGTGGAACAAATAGCTCAGTGGTGGGGAGATAGTTTCTGGTGGATCGGGACCACGGTTCGAATCCGGGCGGTGTCCTTGATTCACTTTTTCTTTTTTCTGAGTCTAAAGATTTGAATCATGATTTCACTTATGAGGTAGATATTTCGCTTGTCTTTGCGTGGAACAAATAGCCCAGTGGTTGGGAGATAGTTTCTGGTTGGTCGGCACCACGGTTCGAATCCCAGCAAAGTCCTTGATTCTTTTTTTCTTTTGTCTTAGTCTTAAAATTGTAATCATGATTTCACTTATGAGGTGAAAATTTCGATTGTCTTTGCGTGAAACAGAAAGCCCAGTGGTTTTGACATAGTTTCTGGTGGATCGGGACCACGGTTCGAATCCCGACAAGTTCCTTGATTCACTTTTCTTTTTTCTGAGTCTAAAGATTTGAATAATGATTTCACTTATGAGGTAGGAATTTCGCTTGTCTTTGCGTGGAACAGATAGCCCAGTGCTTGGGAGACAGTATGTGGTTGATTGGGGCCCCGGTTCGAATCCCAGCAGCGTCCTTGATTCACTTTTTGTTCTAAGTCTTGAGATTTGAATCATGATTTCACTTATGAGGTAGGAATTTCGCTTGTCTTTGGGTGGGACAAATAGCCCAATGGTAGGGAGATTGTTTCTGGTGGGTCGGGACCACGGTTCGAATCCCGGCAGTGTCCTCGATTCACTTTTTTTTTTCTGAGTCTAAAGATTTTAATCATGATTTCACTTATGAGGTAAGATTTTCGCATGTATTTGCATGGAACAGATAGCCCAGTGGTTGGGAGATAGTTTCTGGTGGATCGGGACCACGGTTCGAATCCCGGCAAAGTCCTTGATTCACTTTTTTTTGTTCTGAGTCTAAAGATTTGAATCATGATTTCACTTATGAGGTAGGAATTTCGCTTGTCTTTGCGTGGAACAGATAGCCCAGTGGTTGGGCGAAGTTTCTGGTGGATCGGCACCCCGGTTCGAATCCCGGCAGGGTCCTTGATTCACTTTTGCTTTTTTTCTAAGTCTTTAGATTTGAATCTTGATTTCACTTATGAGGTAGGAATTTCGCTTGTCTTTGCCTGGAACAAATAGCACAGTGGTTGGGAGATAGTTTCTGGTGGGTCGGAACCCCGGTTTTTATCCCGGCAGTGTCCTTGATTCACTTTTTCTTTTTTTCTGAGTCTAAAGATTTGAATCATGATTTCACTTATGAGGTAGGAATTTCGCTTGTCTTTGCGTGGAACAAAAAGCCCAATGGTAGGGAGATAGTTTCTGGTGGGTCGGGACCACGGTTCGAATCCCGGCAGTGTCCTCGATTCACTTTTTTTTTCTGAGTCTAAAGATTTTAATCATGATTTCACTTATGAGGTAAGATTTTCGCATGTATTTGCATGGAACAGATAGCCCAGTGGTTGGGAGGTAGTTTCTGGTGGATCGGGACCACGGTTCGAATCCCGGCAAAGTCCTTGATTCACTTTTTTTTGTTCTGAGTCTAAAGATTTGAATCATGATTTCACTTATGAGGTAGGAATTTCGCTTGTCTTTGCGTGGAACAGATAGCCCAGTGGTTGGGCGAAGTTTCTGGTGGATCGGCACCCCGGTTCGAATCCCGGCAGGGTCCTTGATTCACTTTTGCTTTTTTCTAAGTCTTAAGATTTGAATCTTGATTTCACTTATGAGGTAGGAATTTCGCTTGTCTTTGCCTGGAACAAATAGCACAGTGGTTGGGAGATAGTTTCTGGTGGGTCGGAACCCCGGTTCGAATCCCGGCAGTGTCCTTGATTCACTTTTTCTTTTTCTGTGAGTCTAAAGATTTGAATCATGATTTCACTTATGAGGTAAGAATTTCGCTTGTCTTTGCGTGGAACAAATAGCCCAGTGGTTGGGAGATAGTTTCTGGTGGGTCGGGACCACGGTTCGAATCCCGGCAGTGTCCTCGATTCACTTTTTTTTTCTGAGTCTAAAGATTTGAATCATGATTTCACTTATGAGGTAGGAATTTCGCTTGTCTTTGCGTGGAACAGATAGCCCAGTGGTTGGGACACAGTTTCTGGTGGATCGGCACCCCGGTTCGAATCCCGGCAGGGTCCTTGATTCACTTTTGCTTTTTTCTAAGTCTTTAGATTTGAATCTTGATTTCACTTATGAGGTAGGAATTTCGCTTGTCTTTGCGTGGAACATATAGCACAGTGGTTGGGAGATAGTTTCTGGTGGGTCCGAACCCCGGTTCGAATCCTGGCAGTGTCCTTGATTCACTTTTTCTTTTTTTCTGAGTCTAAAGATTTGAATCATGATTTCACTTATGAGGTAAGAATTTCGCTTGTCTTTGCGTGGAACAAATAGCCCAGTGGTTGGGAGATAGTTTCTGGTGGGTCGGGACCCCGGTTCGAATCCCGGCAGTGTCCTTAATCCACTTTTTCTTTTTTTCTGAGTCTAAAGATTTGAATCATGATTTCACTTATGAGGTAGGAATTTCGCTTGTCTTTGCGTGGAACAGAGAGCCCAGTGGTTGGGAAATAGTTTCTGGTTGGTCGGGACCACGGTTCGAATCCCGGCAGGGTCCTTGACTCACTTTTTTTTTCTGAGTCTAAAGATTTGAATCATGATTTCACTTATGAGGTAAGATTTTCGCTTGTCTTTGCATGGAACAGATAGCCCAGTGGGTTGGGAGATAGTTTCTGGTGGATCGGGACAACGGTTCGAATCCCGGCAGTGTCCTTGACTCACTTTTTCTTTTTTCTGAGTTTGAAGATTTTAATCGTGATTTCACTTATGATGTAGGAATTTCGCTTGAATTTGCGTGGAACAGATAGCCCAGTGGTTGGGAGTCAGTTTCTGGTAGATCGCGACCCTGTTTCGAATCCCGGCATTGTCCTTCATCTTCTTGTTTTTCCTGAGTCTAAGGATTAGAATCATGATTTAACTTATGACGTTAGAATTTCGGTTGTCTTTGCGTGGAACACATATCCCAGTGGTTGGGAGATAGTTTCTGGTGGATCGGGACCACGGTTCGAATCCCAGCAAAGTCGTAGATTCACTTTTTTTTTGTCTGAGTCTAAAGATTTGAATCATGATTTCACTTATGAGGTAAGATTTTCGCTTGTCTTTGCGTGGAACAGATAGGCCAGTGGTTGGAAGAAAGTTTCTGGTGGATCGGGACCACGGTTCGAATCCCGGCAAAGTCCTTGATTCACTTTTTTTTCTGAGTCTAAAGATTTGAATCATGATTTAACTTATGTGGTGGAATTTCGCTTGTCTTTGCGTGGAACAGATAGCCCAGTGGTTGGGACACAGTTTCTGTTGGATCGGCACCCCGGTTCGAATCCCGGCAGGGTCCTTGATTCACTTTTGCTTTTTTCTAAGTCTTTAGATTTGAATCTTGATTTCACTTATGAGGTAGGAATTTCGCTTGTCTTTGCCTGGAACAAATAGCACAGTGGTTGGGAGATAGTTTCTGGTGGGTCGGAACCCCGGTTCGAATCCCGGCAGTGTCCTTGATTCACTTTTTCTTTTTTTCTGAGTCTAAAGATTTGAATCATGATTTCACTTATGAGGTAAGAATTTCGCTTGTCTTTGCGTGGAACAAATAGCCCAGTGGTTGGGAGATAGTTTCTGGTGGGTCGGGACCCCGGTTCGAATCCCGGCAGTGTCCTTAATCCACTTTTTCTTTTTTTCTGAGTCTAAAGATTTGAATCATGATTTCACTTATGAGGTAGGAATTTCGCTTGTCTTTGCGTGGAACAGAGAGCCCAGTGGTTGGGAAATAGTTTCTGGTGGGTCGGGACCACGGTTCGAATCCCGGCAGGGTCCTTGACTCACTTTTTTTTCTGAGTCTAAAGATTTGAATCATGATTTCACTTATGAGGTAAGATTTTCGCTTGTCTTTGCATGGAACAGATAGCCCAGTGGGTTGGGAGATAGTTTCTGGTGGATCGGGACCACGGTTCGAATCCCGGCAGTGTCCTTGATTAACTTTTTCTTTTTTCTGAGTCTAAAGATTTGAATCATGATTTCACTTATGAGGTAGGAATTTCGCTTGTCTTTGCGTGGAACAAATAGATCACTGGTTGGGAGATAGTTTCTGGTGGATCGGGACCAAGGTTGGAATCCGGGCGGTGTCCTTGATTCACTTTTTCTTTTTTTCTGAGTCTAAAGATTTGAATCATGATTTCACTTATGAGGTAGATATTTCGCTTGTCTTTGCGTGGAACAGATAGCCTAGTGGTTGGGAGATAGTTTCTGGTGGATCGTGACCACGGTTCGAATCCCGGCAGTGTCCTTGACTCACTTTTTCTTTTTTCTGAGTCTAAAGATTTTAATCGTGATTTCACTTATGAGGTAGGAATTTCGCTTGAATTTGCGTGGAACAGATAGCCCAGTGGTTGGGAGATAGTTTCTGGTAGATCGCGACCCTGTTTCGAATCCCGGCATTGTCCTTCATCTTCTTGTTTTTCCTGAGTCTAAGGATTAGAATCATGTTTTCACTTATGACGTTAGAATTTCGGTTGTCTTTGCGTGGAACACATAGCCCAGTGGTTGGGAGATAGTTTCTGGTGGATCGGGACCACGGTTCGAATCCCAGCAAAGTCCTAGATTCACTTTTTTTTTGTCTGAGTCTAAAGATTTGAATCATGATTTCACTTATGAGGTAAGATTTTCGCTTGTCTTTGCTTGGAACAGATAGGCCAGTGGTTGGAAGAAAGTTTCTGGTGGATCGGGACCACGGTTCGAATCCCGGCAGTGTCCTTGATTAACTTTTTCTTTTTTCTGCGTCTAAAGATTTGAATCATGATTTCACTTATGAGGTAGGAATTTCGCTTGTCTTTGCGTGGAACAAACAGATCAGTGGTTGGGAGATAGTTTCTGGTGGATCGGGACCAAGGTTGGAATCCGGGCGGTGTCCTTGATTCACTTTTTCTTTTTTTCTGAGTCTAAAGATTTGAATCATGATTTCACTTATGAGGTAGATATTTCGCTTGTCTTTGCGTGGAAAACATAGCCCAGTGGTTGGGAGACAGTTTCTGGTGGATAGGGACCACGGTTCAAATCCCGGCAGGGTACTAGATTCACTTTTTCTTTTTTTTAAGTCTTTAGATTTGAATCATGATTTCATTTATGAGGTAATAATTTCGCTTGTCTTTGCGTGGAACAAATAGATCAGTGGTTGGGAGATAGTTTCTGGTGGATCGGGACCACGGTTGGAATCCGGGCGGTGTCCTTGATTCACTTTTTCTTTTTTTCTGAGTCTAAAGATTTGAATCATGATTTCACTTATGAGGTAGATATTTCGCTTGTCTTTGCGTGGAACAAATAGCACAGTGGTTGGGAGATAGTTTCTGGTGGGTCGGGACTACGGTTTTTATCCCGGCAGTGTCCTTGATTCACTTTTTCTTTTTTCTAAGTCTTTAGATTTGAATCATGATTTCACTTATGAGGTAGGAATTTCGCTTGTCTTTGCGTGGAACAAATAGCCCAGTGGTTGGGAGACAGTTTCTGGTGGATCGGGACCACGGTTCGAATCCCGGCAGGGTCCTTGATTCACTTTTTCTTTTTTCTAAGTCTTTAGATTTGAATCATGATTTCACTATTGAGGTAAGAATTTCGCTTGTCTTTGCGTGGAACAGAGAGCCCAGTGGTTGGGAAATAGTTTCTGGTGGGTCGGGACCACGGTTCGAATCCCGGCAGGGTCCTTGACTCACTTTTTTTTTTCTGAGTCTAAAGATTTGAATCATGATTTCACTTATGAGGTAAGATTTTCGCTTGTCTTTGCATGGAACAGATAGCCCAGTGGGTTGGGAGATAGTTTCTGGTGGATCGGGACCACGGTTCGAATCCCGGCAGTGTCCTTGATTAACTTTTTCTTTTTTCTGAGTCTAAAGATTTGAATCATGATTTCACTTATGAGGTAGGAATTTCGCTTGTCTTTGCGTGGAACAAATAGATCAGTGGTTGGGAGATAGTTTCTGGTGGATCGGGACCAAGGTTGGAATCCGGGCGGTGTCCTTGATTCACTTTTTCTTTTTTTCTGAGTCTAAAGATTTGAATCATGATTTCACTTATGAGGTAGATATTTCGCTTGTCTTTGCGTGGAACACATAGCCCAGTGGTTGGGAGACAGTTTCTGGTGGATAGGGACCACGGTTCAAATCCCGGCAGGGTACTAGATTCACTTTTTCTTTTTTTTAAGTCTTTAGATTTGAATCATGATTTCATTTATGAGGTAATAATTTCGCTTGTCTTTGCGTGGAACAAATAGATCAGTGGTTGGGAGATAGTTTCTGGTGGATCGGGACCACGGTTGGAATCCGGGCGGTGTCCTTGATTCACTTTTTCTTTTTTTCTGAGTCTAAAGATTTGAATCATGATTTCACTTATGAGGTAGATATTTCGCTTGTCTTTGCGTGGAACAAATAGCACAGTGGTTGGGAGATAGTTTCTGGTGGGTCGGGACTACGGTTTTTATCCCGGCAGTGTCCTTGATTCACTTTTTCTTTTTTCTAAGTCTTTAGATTTGAATCATGATTTCACTTATGAGGTAGGAATTTCGCTTGTCTTTGCGTGGAACAAATAGCCCACTGGTTGGGAGACAGTTTCTGGTGGATCGGGACCACGGTTCGAATCCCGGCAGGGTCCTTGATTCACTTTTTCTTTTTTCTAAGTCTTTAGATTTGAATCATGATTTCACTATTGAGGTAAGAATTTCGCTTGTCTTTGCGTGGAACAGAGAGCCCAGTGGTTGGGAAATAGTTTCTGGTGGGTCGGGACCACGGTTCGAATCCCGGCAGGGTCCTTGACTCACTTTTTTTTTCTGAGTCTAAAGATTTGAATCATGATTTCACTTATGAGGTAAGATTTTCGCTTGTCTTTGCATAGAACAGATAGCCCAGTGGGTTGGGAGATAGTTTCTGGTGGATCGGGACCACGGTTCGAATCCCGGCAGTGTCCTTGATTAACTTTTTCTTTTTTCTGAGTCTAAAGATTTGAATCATGATTTCACTTATGAGGTAGGAATTTCGCTTGTCTTTGCGTGGAACAAATAGATCAGTGGTTGGGAGATAGTTTCTGGTGGATCGGGACCAAGGTTGGAATCCGGGCGGTGTCCTTGATTCACTTTTTCTTTTTTTCTGAGTCTAAAGATTTGAATCATGATTTCACTTATGAGGTAGATATTTCGCTTGTCTTTGCGTGGAACAGATAGCCTAGTGGTTGGGAGATAGTTTCTGGTGGATCGTGACCACGGTTCGAATCCCGGCAGTGTCCTTGACTCACTTTTTCTTTTTTCTGAGTCTAAAGATTTTAATCGTGATTTCACTTATGAGGTAGGAATTTCGCTTGAATTTGCGTGGAACAGATAGCCCAGTGGTTGGGAGATAGTTTCTGGTAGATCGCGACCCTGTTTCGAATCCCGGCATTGTCCTTCATCTTCTTGTTTTTCCTGAGTCTAAGGATTAGAATCATGATTTCACTTATGACGTTAGAATTTCGGTTGTCTTTGCGTGGAACACATAGCCCAGTGGTTGGGAGACAGTTTCTGGTGGATCGGGACCACGGTTCGAATCCCGGCAGGGTCCTTGATTCACTTTTTCTTTTTTCTAAGTCTTTAGATTTGAATCATGATTTCACTATTGAGGTAAGAATTTCGCTTGTCTTTGCGTGGAACACATAGCCCAGTGGTTGGGAAATAGTTTCTGGTGGGTCGGGACCACGGTTCGAATCCCGGCAGGGTCCTTAATTCACTTTTTCTTTTTTCTAAGTCTTTAGATTTGAATCATGATTTCACTTATGAGGTATAGATTGCGCTTGTCTTTGCGTGGAACAAATAGCCCAGTGGTTGGGAGATAGTTTCTGGTTGATCGGGACCACGGTTCGAATCCCGGCAGTGTCCTTGATTCACTTTTTCTTTTTTCTGATTTTAAAGATTTGAATCATGATTTCACTTATGAGGTAAGCATGTCGCATGTTTTTGCGTGGAACAGATAGCCCAGTGGCTGGGCGATAGTTTCTGGTGGATCGGGACCACGGTTGGAATCCGGGCGGTGTCCTTGATTCACTTTTTCTTTTTTTCTGAGTCTAAAGATTTGAATCATGATTTCACTTATGAGGTAGATATTTCGCTTGTCTTTGCGTGGAACAAATAGCACAGTGGTTGGGAGATAGTTTCTGGTGTGTCGGGACTACGGTTTTTATCCCGGCAGTGTCCTTGATTCACTTTTTCTTTTTTCTAAGTCTTTAGATTTGAATCATGATTTCACTTATGAGGTAAGATTTTCGCTTGTTTTTGCATGGAACAGATAGCCCAGTGGGTTGGGAGATAGTTTCTGGTGGATCGGGACCACGGTTGGAATCCGGGCGGTGTCCTTGATTCACTTTTTCTTTTTTTCTGAGTCTAAAGATTTGAATCAAGGTTTCATTTATGAGGTAGATATTTCGCTTGCCTTTGCGTGGAACAGATAGCCTAGTGGTTGGGAGATAGTTTCTGGTGGATCGTGACCACGGTTCGAATCCCGGCAGTGTCCTTGATTCACTTGTTCTTTTTTTCTGAGTCTAAAGATTTGAATCATGATTTCACTTATGAGGTAAGATTTTCGCTTGTCTTTGCGTGGAACAGATAGCCCAGTGGTTGGAAGAAAGTTTCTGGTGGATCGGGACCACGGTTCGAATCCCGGCAGTGTCCTTGATTCACTTTTTCTTTTTTCTGAGTCTAAAGATTTGAATCATGATTTCACTTATGAGGTAAGAATTTCGCATGTCTTTGCGTGGAACAGATAGCCCAGTGGTTCGGAGATAGTTTCTGGTGGATCGGGACCACGGTTCGAATCCCTGCAGCGTCCTTGATTCACTTTTTCTTTTTTTTAAGTCTTTAGATTTGAATCATGATTTCACTTATGAGGTATAGATTGCGCTTGTCTTTGCGTGGAACAAATAGCCAAGTGTTTGGGAGATAGTTTCTGGTTGATCGGGACCACGGTTCGAATCCCAGCAGTGTCCTTGATTCACTTTTTCTTTTTTCTGAGTCTAAAGATTTGAATCATGATTTCACTTATGAGGTAAGAATTTCGCATGTCTTTGCGTGGAACAGATAGCCCAGTGGCTGGTCGATAGTTTCTGGTGGATCGGGACCACGGTTCGAATCCCGGCAGTGTCCTTGATTCACTTTTTTCTTTTTTCTAAGTTTTTAGATTTGAATCATGATTTCACTTATGAGGTAGGAATTTCGCTTGTCTTTGCGTGTAACAAATAGCCCAGTGGTTGAGAGACAATTTCTGGTGGATCGGGACCACGGTTCGAATCCCGGCAGGGTCCTTGATTCACTTTTTCTTGTTTCTAAGTCTTTAGATTTGAATCATGATTTCACTTATGAGGTAAGAATTTCGCTTGTCTTTGCGTGGAACACATAGCCCAGTGGTTGGGAAATAGTTTCTGGTGGGTCGGGACTACGGTTTTTATCCCGGCAGTGTCCTTGATTCACTTTTTCTTTTTTCTAAGTCTTTAGATTTGAATCATGATTTCACTTATGAGGTAGGAATTTCGCTTGTCTTTCCGTGGAACAAATAGCCCAGTGGTTGGGAGACAGTTTCTGGTGGATCGGGACCACGGTTCGAATCCCGGCAGGGTCCTTGATTCACTTTTTCTTTTTTCTAAGTCTTTAGATTAAAATCATGATTTCACTATTGAGGTAAGAATTTCGCTTGTCTTTGCGTGGAACACATAGCCCAGTGGTTGGGAAATAGTTTCTGGTGGGTCGGGACCACGGTTCGAATGCCGGCAGGGTCCTTAATTCACTTTTTCTTTTTTCTGAGTCTAAAGATTTGAATCATGATTTCACTTATGAGGTAAGATTTTCGCTTGTCTTTGCATGGAACAGATAGCCCAGTGGGTTGGGAGATAGTTTCTGGTGGATCGGGACCACGGTTCGAATCCCGGCAGTGTCCTTGATTAACTTTTTCTTTTTTCTGTGTCTAAAGATTTGAATCATGATTTCACTTATGAGGTAGGAATTTCGCTTGTCTTTGCGTGGAACAAATAGATCAGTGGTTAGGAGATAGTTTCTGGTGGATCGGGACCAAGGTTGGAATCCGGGCGGTGTCCTTGATTCACTTTTTCTTTTTTTCTGAGTCTAAAAATTTGAATCATGATTTCACTTATGAGGTAGATATTTCGCTTGTCTTTGCGTGGAACACATAGCCCAGTGGTTGGGAGACAGTTTCTGGTGGATAGGGACCACGGTTCGAATCCCGGCAGGGTACTAGATTCATTTTTTTTTTTTTTTTAAGTCTTTAGATTTGAATCATGATTTCATTTATGAGGTAATAATTTCGCTTGTCTTTGCGTGGAACAAATAGATCAGTGGTTGGGAGATAGTTTCTGGTGGATCGGGACCACGGTTGGAATCCGGGCAGTGTCCTTGATTCACTTTTTCTTTTTTTCTGAGTCTAAAGATTTGAATCATGATTTCACTTATGAGGTAGATATTTCGCTTGTCTTTGCGTGGAACAAATAGCACAGTGGTTGGGAGATAGTTTCTGGTGGGTCGGGACTACGGTTTTTATCCCGGCAGTGTCCTTGATTCACTTTTTTCTTTTTTCTAAGTTTTTAGATTTGAATCATGATTTCACTTATGAGGTAGGAATTTCGCTTGTCTTTGCGTGTAACAAATAGCCCAGTGGTTGAGAGACAGTTTCTGGTGGATCGGGACCACGGTTCGAATCCCGGCAGGGTCCTTGATTCACTTTTTCTTGTTTCTAAGTCTTTAGATTTGAATCATGATTTCACTTATGAGGTAAGAATTTCGCTTGTCTTTGCGTGGAACACATAGCCCAGTGGTTGGGAAATAGTTTCTGGTGGGTCGGGACTACGGTTTTTATCCCGGCAGTGTCCTTGATTCACTTTTTCTTTTTTCTAAGTCTTTAGATTTGAATCATGATTTCACTTATGAGGTAGGAATTTCGCTTGTCTTTCCGTGGAACAAATAGCCCAGTGGTTGGGAGACAGTTTCTGGTGGATCGGGACCACGGTTCGAATCCCGGCAGGGTCCTTGATTCACTTTTTCTTTTTTCTAAGTCTTTAGATTAAAATCATGATTTCACTATTGAGGTAAGAATTTCGCTTGTCTTTGCGTGGAACACATAGCCCAGTGGTTGGGAAATAGTTTCTGGTGGGTCGGGACCACGGTTCGAATGCCGGCAGGGTCCTTAATTCACTTTTTCTTTTTTCTGAGTCTAAAGATTTGAATCATGATTTCACTTATGAGGTAAGATTTTCGCTTGTCTTTGCATGGAACAGATAGCCCAGTGGGTTGGGAGATAGTTTCTGGTGGATCGGGACCACGGTTCGAATCCCGGCAGTGTCCTTGATTAACTTTTTCTTTTTTCTGTGTCTAAAGATTTGAATCATGATTTCACTTATGAGGTAGGAATTTCGCTTGTCTTTGCGTGGAACAAATAGATCAGTGGTTAGGAGATAGTTTCTGGTGGATCGGGACCAAGGTTGGAATCCGGGCGGTGTCCTTGATTCACTTTTTCTTTTTTTCTGAGTCTAAAAATTTGAATCATGATTTCACTTATGAGGTAGATATTTCGCTTGTCTTTGCGTGGAACACATAGCCCAGTGGTTGGGAGACAGTTTCTGGTGGATAGGGACCACGGTTCGAATCCCGGCAGGGTACTAGATTCATTTTTTTTTTTTTTTAAGTCTTTAGATTTGAATCATGATTTCATTTATGAGGTAATAATTTCGCTTGTCTTTGCGTGGAACAAATAGATCAGTGGTTGGGAGATAGTTTCTGGTGGATCGGGACCACGGTTGGAATCCGGGCAGTGTCCTTGATTCACTTTTTCTTTTTTTCTGAGTCTAAAGATTTGAATCATGATTTCACTTATGAGGTAGATATTTCGCTTGTCTTTGCGTGGAACAAATAGCACAGTGGTTGGGAGATAGTTTCTGGTGGGTCGGGACTACGGTTTTTATCCCGGCAGTGTCCTTGATTCACTTTTTCTTTTTTCTAAGTCTTTAGATTTGAATCATGATTTCACTTATGAGGTAGGAATTTCGCTTGTCTTTGCGTGGAACAAATAGCCCAGTGGTTGGGAGACAGTTTCTGGTGGATCGGGACCACGGTTCGAATCCCGGCAGGGTCCTTGATTCACTTTTTCTTTTTTCTAAGTCTTTAGATTTGAATCATGATTTCACTATTGAGGTAAGAATTTCGCTTGTCTTTGCGTGGAACACATAGCCCAGTGGTTGGGAAATAGTTTCTGGTGGGTCGGGACCACGGTTCGAATCCCGGCAGGGTCCTTAATTCACTTTTTCTTTTTTCTAAGTCTTTAGATTTGAATCATGATTTCACTTATGAGGTATAGATTGCGCTTGTCTTTGCGTGGAACAAATAGCCCAGTGGTTGGGAGATAGTTTCTGGTTGATCGGGACCACGGTTCGAATCCCGGCAGTGTCCTTGATTCACTTTTTCTTTTTTCTGATTTTAAAGATTTGAATCATGATTTCACTTATGAGGTAAGCATGTCGCATGTTTTTGCGTGGAACAGATAGCCCAGTGGCTGGGCGATAGTTTCTGGTGGATCGGGACCACGGTTGGAATCCGGGCGGTGTCCTTGATTCACTTTTTCTTTTTTTCTGAGTCTAAAGATTTGAATCATGATTTCACTTATGAGGTAGATATTTCGCTTGTCTTTGCGTGGAACAAATAGCACAGTGGTTGGGAGATAGTTTCTGGTGTGTCGGGACTACGGTTTTTATCCCGGCAGTGTCCTTGATTCACTTTTTCTTTTTTCTAAGTCTTTAGATTTGAATCATGATTTCACTTATGAGGTAGGAATTTCGCTTGTCTTTGCGTGGAACAAATAGCCCAGTGGTTGGGAGACAGTTTCTGGTGGATCGGGACCACGGTTCGAATCCCGGCAGGGTCCTTGATTCACTTTTTCTTTTTTCTAAGTCTTTAGATTTGAATCATGATTTCACTATTGAGGTAAGAATTTCGCTTGTCTTTGCGTGGAACACATAGCCCAGTGCTTGGGAAATAGTTTCTGGTGGGTCGGGACCACGGTTCGAATGCAGGCAGGGTCCTTGACTCACTTTTTCTTTTTTCTGAGTCTAAAGATTTGAATCATGATTTCACTTATGAGGTAAGATTTTCGCTTGTTTTTGCATGGAACAGATAGCCCAGTGGGTTGGGAGATAGTTTCTGGTGGATCGGGACCACGGTTGGAATCCGGGCGGTGTCCTTGATTCACTTTTTCTTTTTTTCTGAGTCTAAAGATTTGAATCAAGGTTTCATTTATGAGGTAGATATTTCGCTTGCCTTTGCGAGGAACAGATAGCCTAGTGGTTGGGAGATAGTTTCTGGTGGATCGTGACCACGGTTCGAATCCCGGCAGTGTCCTTGATTCACTTGTTCTTTTTTTCTGAGTCTAAAGATTTGAATCATGATTTCACTTATGAGGTAAGATTTTCGCTTGTCTTTGCGTGGAACAGATAGCCCAGTGGTTGGAAGAAAGTTTCTGGTGGATCGGGACCACGGTTCGAATCCCGGCAGTGTCCTTGATTCACTTTTTCTTTTTTCTGAGTCTAAAGATTTGAATCATGATTTCACTTATGAGGTAAGAATTTCGCATGTCTTTGCGTGGAACAGATAGCCCAGTGGTTCGGAGATAGTTTCTGGTGGATCGGGACCACGGTTCGAATCCCTGCAGCGTCCTTGATTCACTTTTTCTTTTTTTTTTAGTCTTTAGATTTGAATCATGATTTCACTTATGAGGTATAGATTGCGCTTGTCTTTGCGTGGAACAAATAGCCAAGTGTTTGGGAGATAGTTTCTGGTTGATCGGGACCACGGTTCGAATCCCGGCAGTGTCCTTGATTCACTTTTTCTTTTTTCTGAGTCTAAAGATTTGAATCATGATTTCACTTATGAGGTAAGAATTTCGCATGTCTTTGCGTGGAACAGATAGCCCAGTGGCTGGTCGATAGTTTCTGGTGGATCGGGACCACGGTTCGAATCCGGGCGGTGTCCTTGATTCACTTTTTCTTTTTTTATGAGTCTAAAGATTTGAATCATGATTTCACTTATGAGGTATATATTTTGCTTGTCTTTGCGTGGAACAAATAGCGTAGTGGTTGGGAGATAGTTTCTCGTGGGTCGGGACCACGGTTCTAATCCCGGCAGTGTCCTTGATTCACTTTTTTCTTTTTTCTAAGTTTTTAGATTTGAATCATGATTTCACTTATGAGGTAGGAATTTCGCTTGTCTTTGCGTGTAACAAATAGCCCAGTGGTTGAGAGACAGTTTCTGGTGGATCGGGACCACGGTTCGAATCCCGGCAGGGTCCTTGATTCACTTTTTCTTGTTTCTAAGTCTTTAGATTTGAATCATGATTTCACTTATGAGGTAAGAATTTCGCTTGTCTTTGCGTGGAACACATAGCCCAGTGGTTGGGAAATAGTTTCTGGTGGGTCGGGACCACGGTTCGAATCCCGGCAGGGTCCTTGATTCACTTTTTCTTTTTTCTAAGTCTTTAGAAAAAAGAAAAAGTGAATCATGCTTTCACTTATGAGGTACAGATTGCGCTCGTCTTTGCGTGGAACAAATAGCCCAGTGGTTGGGAGATAGTTTCCGGTTGATCGGGACCACGGTTCGAATCCCGGCAGTGTCCTTGATTCACTTTTTCTTTTTTCTGAGTTTAAAGATTTGAATCATGATTTCACTTATGAGGTAAGCATGTCGCATGTTTTTGCGTGGAACAGATAGCCCAGTGGCTGGGCGATAGTTTCTGGTGGATCGGGACCACGGTTGGAATCCGGGCGGTGTCCTTGATTCACTTTTTCTTTTTTTCTGAGTCTAAAGATTTGAATCATGATTTCACTTATGAGGTAGATATTTCGCTTGTCTTTGCATGGAACAGATAGCCTAGTGGTTGGGAGATAGTTTCTGGTGGATCGTGACCACGGTTCGAATCCCGGCAGTGTCCTTGGTTCACTTTTTCTTTTTTTCTGAGTCTAAAGATTTGAATCATGATTTCACTTATGAGGTAGATATTTCGCTTGTCTTTGCGTGGAACAAATAGCCCAGTGGTTGGGAGATAGTTTCTGGTTGATCGGGACCACGGTTCGAATCCTGGCAGTGTCCTTGATTCACTTTTTCTTTTTTCTGAGTCTAAAGATTTGAATCATGATTTCACTTATGAGGTAAGAATTTCGCATGTCTTTGCGTGGAACACATATCCCAGTGGCTGTGCGATAGTTTCTGGTGGATCGGGACCACGGTTCGAATCCCGGCAGTGTCCTTGATTCACTTTTTCTTTTTTTCTGAGTCTAAAGATTTGAATCATGATTTCACTTATGAGGTAGATATTTCGCTTGTCTTTGCGTGGAACACATAGCCCAGTGCTTGGGAAATAGTTTCTGGTGGATCGGGACCACGGTTCGAATCCCGGCAGTGTCCTTGATTCACTTTTTCTTTTTTTCTGAGTCTAAAGATTTGAATCATGATTTCACTTATGAGGTAGATATTTCGCTTGTCTTTGCGTGGAACACATAGCCCAGTGCTTGGGAAATAGTTTCTGGTGTGTCGGGACCACGGTTCGAATCCCGACAGGGTCCTTGATTCACTTTTTATTTTGTCTAAGTCTTGAGATTTGAATCATGATTTCACTCATGAGGTATAGATTGCGCTTGTCTTTGCGTGGAACAAATAGCCCAGTGGTTGGGAGATAGTTTCTGGTGTGTCGGGACTACGGTTTTTATCCCGGCAGTGTCCTTGATTCACTTTTTCTTTTTTCTAAGTCTTTAGATTTGAATCATGATTTCACTTATGAGGTAGGAATTTCGCTTGTCTTTGCGTGGAACAAATAGCCCAGTGGTTGGGAGACAGTTTCTGGTGGATCGGGACCACGGTTCGAATCCCGGCAGGGTCCTTGATTCACTTTTTCTTTTTTCTAAGTCTTTAGATTTGAATCATGATTTCACTATTGAGGTAAGAATTTCGCTTGTCTTTGCGTGGAACACATAGCCCAGTGCTTGGGAAATAGTTTCTGGTGGGTCGGGACCACGGTTCGAATGCAGGCAGGGTCCTTGACTCACTTTTTCTTTTTTCTGAGTCTAAAGATTTGAATCATGATTTCACTTATGAGGTAAGATTTTCGCTTGTTTTTGCATGGAACAGATAGCCCAGTGGGTTGGGAGATAGTTTCTGGTGGATCGGGACCACGGTTGGAATCCGGGCGGTGTCCTTGATTCACTTTTTCTTTTTTTCTGAGTCTAAAGATTTGAATCAAGGTTTCATTTATGAGGTAGATATTTCGCTTGCCTTTGCGAGGAACAGATAGCCTAGTGGTTGGGAGATTGTTTCTGGTGGATCGTGACCACGGTTCGAATCCCGGCAGTGTCCTTGATTCACTTGTTCTTTTTTTCTGAGTCTAAAGATTTGAATCATGATTTCACTTATGAGGTAAGATTTTCGCTTGTCTTTGCGTGGAACAGATAGCCCAGTGGTTGGAAGAAAGTTTCTGGTGGATCGGGACCACGGTTCGAATCCCGGCAGTGTCCTTGATTCACTTTTTCTTTTTTCTGAGTCTAAAGATTTGAATCATGATTTCACTTATGAGGTAAGAATTTCGCATGTCTTTGCGTGGAACAGATAGCCCAGTGGTTCGGAGATAGTTTCTGGTGGATCGGGACCACGGTTCGAATCCCTGCAGCGTCCTTGATTCACTTTTTCTTTTTTTTAAGTCTTTAGATTTGAATCATGATTTCACTTATGAGGTATAGATTGCGCTTGTCTTTGCGTGGAACAAATAGCCAAGTGTTTGGGAGATAGTTTCTGGTTGATCGGGACCACGGTTCGAATCCCGGCAGTGTCCTTGATTCACTTTTTCTTTTTTCTGAGTCTAAAGATTTGAATCATGATTTCACTTATGAGGTAAGAATTTCGCATGTCTTTGCGTGGAACAGATAGCCCAGTGGCTGGTCGATAGTTTCTGGTGGATCGGGACCACGGTTCGAATCCGGGCGGTGTCCTTGATTCACTTTTTCTTTTTTTATGAGTCTAAAGATTTGAATCATGATTTCACTTATGAGGTATATATTTTGCTTGTCTTTGCGTGGAACAAATAGCGTAGTGGTTGGGAGATAGTTTCTCGTGGGTCGGGACCACGGTTCTAATCCCGGCAGTGTCCTTGATTCACTTTTTTCTTTTTTCTAAGTTTTTAGATTTGAATCATGATTTCACTTATGAGGTAGGAATTTCGCTTGTCTTTGCGTGTAACAAATAGCCCAGTGGTTGAGAGACAGTTTCTGGTGGATCGGGACCACGGTTCGAATCCCGGCAGGGTCCTTGATTCACTTTTTCTTGTTTCTAAGTCTTTAGATTTGAATCATGATTTCACTTATGAGGTAAGAATTTCGCTTGTCTTTGCGTGGAACACATAGCCCAGTGGTTGGGAAATAGTTTCTGGTGGGTCGGGACCACGGTTCGAATCCCGGCAGGGTCCTTGATTCACTTTTTCTTTTTTCTAAGTCTTTAGAAAAAAGAAAAAGTGAATCATGCTTTCACTTATGAGGTACAGATTGCGCTCGTCTTTGCGTGGAACAAATAGCCCAGTGGTTGGGAGATAGTTTCCGGTTGATCGGGACCACGGTTCGAATCCCGGCAGTGTCCTTGATTCACTTTTTCTTTTTTCTGAGTTTAAAGATTTGAATCATGATTTCACTTATGAGGTAAGCATGTCGCATGTTTTTGCGTGGAACAGATAGCCCAGTGGCTGGGCGATAGTTTCTGGTGGATCGGGACCACGGTTGGAATCCGGGCGGTGTCCTTGATTCACTTTTTCTTTTTTTCTGAGTCTAAAGATTTGAATCATGATTTCACTTATGAGGTAGATATTTCGCTTGTCTTTGCATGGAACAGATAGCCTAGTGGTTGGGAGATAGTTTCTGGTGGATCGTGACCACGGTTCGAATCCCGGCAGTGTCCTTGGTTCACTTTTTCTTTTTTTCTGAGTCTAAAGATTTGAATCATGATTTCACTTATGAGGTAGATATTTCGCTTGTCTTTGCGTGGAACAAATAGCCCAGTGGTTGGGAGATAGTTTCTGGTTGATCGGGACCACGGTTCGAATCCTGGCAGTGTCCTTGATTCACTTTTTCTTTTTTCTGAGTCTAAAGATTTGAATCATGATTTCACTATTGAGGTAAGAATTTCGCGTGTCTTTGCGTGGAACAGATAGCCTAGTGGTTGGGAGATAGTTTCTGGTGGGTCGGGACCACGGTTCGAATCCCGTCAGGGTCCTTGATTCACTTTTTCTTTTTTCTAAGTCTTTAGATTTGAATCATGTTTTCACTTATGAGGTATAGATTGCGCTCGTCTTTGCGTGGAACAAATAGCCCAGTGGTTGGGAGATAGTTTCTGGTTGATCGGGACCACGGTTCGAATCCTGGCGGTGTCCTTGATTCACTTTTTCTTTTTTCTGAGTCTAAAGATTTGAATCATGATTTCACTTATGAGGTAAGAATTTCGCATGTCTTTGCGTGGAACAGATAGCCCAGTGGCTGGGCGATAGTTTCTGGTGGATCGGGACCACGGTTCGAATCCCGGCAGTGTCCTTGATTCACTTTTTCTTTTTTTCTGAGTCTAAAGATTTGAATCATGATTTCACTTATGAGGTAGATATTTCGCTTGTCTTTGCGTGGAACACATAGCCCAGTGCTTGGGAAATAGTTTCTGGTGTGTCGGGACCACGGTTCGAATCCCGGCAGGGTCCTTGATTCACTTTTTATTTTGTCTTAGTCTTGAGATTTGAATCATGATTTCACTCATGAGGTATAGATTGCGCTTGTCTTTGCGTGGAACAAATAGCCCAGTGGTTGGGAGATAGTTTCTGGTGGATCGGGACCACGGTTCGAATTCGGGCGTTGTCCTTGATTCACTTTTTCTTTTTTTCTGAGTCTAAAGATTTGAATCATGATTTCACTTATGAGGTAGATATTTCGCTTGTCTTTGCGTGGAACAAATAGCCCAGTGGTTGGGTGATAGTTTCTGGTGGGTCGGGACCACGGTTCTAATCCCGGCAGATTCCTTGATTCACTTTTTCTTTTTTCTAAGTTTTTAGATTTGAATCATGATTTCACTTATGAGGTAGGAATTTCGCTTGTCTTTGCGTGGAACAAATAGCCCAGTGGTTAGGAGACAGTTTCTGGTGGATCGGGACCACGGTATCGAATCCCGGCAGGGTCCTTGATTCACTTTTTCTTTTTTCTAAGTCATTAGATTTGAATCATGATTTCACTTATGAGGTAGGAATTTCGCTTGTCTTTGCGTGGAACAAATAGCCCAGTGGTTGAGAGACAGTTTCTGGTGGATCGGGACCACGGTTCGAATCCCGGCAGGGTCCTTGATTCAGTTTTTCTTTTTTCTAAGTCTTTAGATTTGAATCATGATTTCACTTATGAGGTAAGAATTTCGCTTGTCTTTGCGTGGAACACATAGCCCAGTGGTTGGGAAATAGTTTCTGGTGGGTCGGGACCACGGTTCGAATCCCGGCAGGGTGCTTGATTCTCTTTTTCTTTTTTCTAAGTCTTTAGATTTGAATCATGCTTTCACTTATGAGGTATAGATTGCGCTCGTCTTTGCGTGGAACAAATAGCCCAGTGGTTGGGAGATAGTTTCTTGTTGATCGGGACCACTGTTCGAATCCCGGCAGTGTCCTTGATTCACTTTTTCTTTTTTCTGAGTTTAAAGATTTGAATCATGATTTCACTTATGAGGTAAGCATTTCGCATGTTTTTGCGTGGAACAGATAGCCCAGTGGCTGGGCGATAGTTTCTTGTGGATCGGGACCACGGTTGGAATCCGGGCGGTGTCCTTGATTCACTTTTTCTTTTTTTCTGAGTCTAAAGATTTGAATCATGATTTCACTTATCAGGTAAGATTTTCGCTATCTTTGCATGGAACAGATAGCCCAGTGGGTTGGGAGATAGTTTCTGGTGTATCGGGACCACGGTTGGAATCCCTGCAGCGTCCTTGATTCACTTTTTCTTTTTTCTAAGTCTTTAGATTTGAATCATGCTTTCACTTATGAGGTATAGATTGCGCTCGTCTTTGCGTGGAACAAATAGCCCAGTGGTTGGGAGATAGTTTCTGGTTGATCGGGACCTCGGTTCGAATCCCGGCAGTGTCCTTGATTCACTTTTTCTTTTTTCTGAGTTCAAAGATTTGAATCATGATTTCACTTATGAGGTAGGAATTTCGCTTGTCTTTGCGTGGAACAAATAGCCCAGTGGTTGAGAGACAGTTTCTGGTGGATCGGGACCACGGTTCGAATCCCGGCAGGGTCCTTGATTCACTTTTTCTTTTTTCTAAGTCTTTAGATTTGAATCATGATTTCACTTATGAGGTAAGAATTTCGCTTGTCTTTGCGTGGAACACATAGCCCAGTGGTTGGGAAATAGTTTCTGGTGGGTCGGGACCACGGTTCGAATCCCGGCAGGGTGCTTGATTCTCTTTTTCTTTTTTCTAAGTCTTTAGATTTGAATCATGCTTTCACTTATGAGGTATAGATTGCTCTCGTCTTTGCGTGGAACAAATAGCCCAGTGGTTGGGAGATAGTTTCTTGTTGATCGGGACCACTGTTCGAATCCCGGCAGTGTCCTTGATTCACTTTTTCTTTTTTCTGAGTTTAAAGATTTGAATCATGATTTCACTTATGAGGTAAGCACTTCGCATGTTTTTGCGTGGAACAGATAGCCCAGTGGCTGGGCGATAGTTTCTGGTGGATCTGGACCACGGTTGGAATCCGGGCGGTGTCCTTGATTCATTTTTTCTTGTTTTCTGAGTTTAAAGATTTGAATCATGATTTCACTTATGAGGTAAGCATTTCGCATGTTTTTGCGTGGAACAGATAGCCCAGTGGCTGGGCGATAGTTTCTGGTGGATCGGGACCACGGTTGGAATCCGGGCGGTGTCCTTGATTCACTTTTTCTTTTTTTCTGAGTCTAAAGATTTGAATCATGATTTCACTTATCAGGTAAGATTTTCGCTATCTTTGCATGGAACAGATAGCCCAGTGGGTTGGGAGATAGTTTCTGGTGGATCGGGACCACGGTTGGAATCCCTGCAGCGTCCTTGATTCACTTTTTCTTTTTTCTAAGTCTTTAGATTTGAATCATGCTTTCACTTATGAGGTATAGATTGCGCTCGTCTTTGCGTGGAACAAATAGCCCAGTGGTTGGGAGACAGTTTCTGGTGGATCGGGACCACGGTTGGAATCCGGGCGGTGTCCTTGATTCACTTTTTCTTTTTTTCTGAGTCTAAAGATTTGAATCATGGTTTCACTTATGAGGTAGATATTTCGCTTGCCTTTGCGTGGAACAGATAGCCTAGTGGTTGGGAGATAGTTTCTGGTGGGTCGGGACCACGGTTCGAATCCCGTCAGGGTCCTTGATTCACTTTTTCTTGTTTCTAAGTCTTTAGATTTGAATCATGATTTCACTTATGAGGTATAGATTGCGCTCGTCTTTGCGTGGAACAAATAGCCCAGTGGTTGGGAGATAGTTTCTGGTTGATCGGGACCACGGTTCGAATCCTGGCAGTGTCCTTGATTCACTTTTTCTTTTTTCTGAGTCTAAAGATTTGAATCATGATTTCACTTATGAGGTAAGAATTTCGCATGTCTTTGCGTGGAACAGATATCCCAGTGGCTGTGCGATAGTTTCTGGTGGATCGGGACCACGGTTCGAATCCCGGCAGTGTCCTTGATTCACTTTTTCTTTTTTTCTGAGTCTAAAGATTTGAATCATGATTTCACTTATGAGGTAGATATTTCGCTTGTCTTTGCGTGGAACACATAGCCCAGTGCTTGGGAAATAGTTTCTGGTGGATCGGGACCACGGTTCGAATCCCGGCAGTGTCCTTGATTCACTTTTTCTTTTTTTCTGAGTCTAAAGATTTGAATCATGATTTCACTTATGAGGTAGATATTTCGCTTGTCTTTGCGTGGAACACATAGCCCAGTGCTTGGGAAATAGTTTCTGGTGTGTCGGGACCACGGTTCGAATCCCGACAGGGTCCTTGATTCACTTTTTATTTTGTCTAAGTCTTGAGATTTGAATCATGATTTCACTCATGAGGTATAGATTGCGCTTGTCTTTGCGTGGAACAAATAGCCCAGTGGTTGGGAGATAGTTTCTGGTGGATCGGGACCACGGTTCGAATTCGGGCGTTGTCCTTGATTCACTTTTTCTTTTTTTCTGAGTCTAAAGATTAGAATCATGGTTTCACTTATAAGGTAGATATTTCGCTTGCCTTTGCGTGGAACAGATAGCCTAGTGGTTGGGAGATAGTTTCTGGTGGGTCGGGACCACGGTTCGAATCCCGTCAGGGTCCTTGATTCACTTTTTCTTTTTTCTAAGTCTTTAGATTTGAATCATGTTTTCACTTATGAGGTATAGATTGCGCTCGTCTTTGCGTGGAACAAATAGCCCAGTGGTTGGGAGATAGTTTCTGGTTGATCGGGACCACGGTTCGAATCCTGGCGGTGTCCTTGATTCACTTTTTCTTTTTTCTGAGTCTAAAGATTTGAATCATGATTTCACTTATGAGGTAAGAATTTCGCATGTCTTTGCGTGGAACAGATAGCCCAGTGGCTGGGCGATAGTTTCTGGTGGATCGGGACCACGGTTCGAATCCCGGCAGTGTCCTTGATTCACTTTTTCTTTTTTTCTGAGTCTAAAGATTTGAATCATGATTTCACTTATGAGGTAGATATTTCGCTTGTCTTTGCGTGGAACACATAGCCCAGTGCTTGGAAAAATAGTTTCTGGTGGGTCGGGACCACGGTTTGAATCCCGGCAGGGTCCTTGATTCACTTTTTATTTTTTCTAAGTCTTTAGATTTGAATCATGATTTCACTCATGAGGTATAGATTGCGCTTGTCTTTGCGTGGAACACATAGCCCAGTGGTTGGGAGATAGTTTCTGGTGGATCGGGACCACGGTTGGAATCCGGGCGGTGTCCTTGATTCACTTTTTCTTTTTTTCTGAGTCTAAAGATTAGAATCATGGTTTCACTTATAAGGTAGATATTTCGCTTGCCTTTGCGTGGAACAGATAGCCTAGTGGTTGGGAGATAGTTTCTGGTGGGTCGGGACCACGGTTCGAATCCCGTCAGGGTCCTTGATTCACTTTTTCTTTTTTCTAAGTCTTTAGATTTGAATCATGTTTTCACTTATGAGGTATAGATTGCGCTCGTCTTTGCGTGGAACAAATAGCCCAGTGGTTGGGAGATAGTTTCTGGTTGATCGGGACCACGGTTCGAATCCTGGCGGTGTCCTTGATTCACTTTTTCTTTTTTCTGAGTCTAAAGATTTGAATCATGATTTCACTTATGAGGTAAGAATTTCGCATGTCTTTGCGTGGAACAGATAGCCCAGTGGCTGGGCGATAGTTTCTGGTGGATCGGGACCACGGTTCGAATCCCGGCAGTGTCCTTGATTCACTTTTTCTTTTTTTCTGAGTCTAAAGATTTGAATCATGATTTCACTTATGAGGTAGATATTTCGCTTGTCTTTGCGTGGAACACATAGCCCAGTGCTTGGGAAATAGTTTCTGGTGTGTCGGGACCACGGTTCGAATCCCGACAGGGTCCTTGATTCACTTTTTATTTTGTCTAAGTCTTGAGATTTGAATCATGATTTCACTCATGAGGTATAGATTGCGCTTGTCTTTGCGTGGAACAAATAGCCCAGTGGTTGGGAGATAGTTTCTGGTGGATCGGGACCACGGTTCGAATTCGGGCGTTGTCCTTGATTCACTTTTTCTTTTTTTCTGAGTCTAAAGATTTGAATCATGATTTCACTTATGAGGTAGATATTTCGCTTGTCTTTGCGTGGAACAAATAGCCCAGTGGTTGGGTGATAGTTTCTGGTGGGTCGGGACCACGGTTCTAATCCCGGCAGATTCCTTGATTCACTTTTTCTTTTTTCTAAGTTTTTAGATTTGAATCATGATTTCACTTATGAGGTAGGAATTTCGCTTGTCTTTTTGTGGAACAAATAGCCCAGTGGTTGGGAGATCGTTTCTGGAGGATCGGGACCACGGTTCGAATCTCGGCGAGGTCCTTGATTCGATTTTTCTTTTTTCTAAGTTTTTAGATTTGAATCATGATTTCACTCATGAGGTAGGAATTTCGCTTGTCTTTGCGTGGAACAAATAGCCCAGTGGTTGGGAGATAGTTTCTGGTGGATCGGGACCACGGTTCGAATCCATGCAAAGTCCTTGATTTACTTTTTCTTTTTTCCGAGTCTAAAGATTTGAATTATGATTTCACTTATGACTTAGGAATGTAATTTGTCTTTGCGTGGAACAGATAGCCCAGTGGTTGGGAGATAGTTTCTGGTGGATCGGGACCACGGTTCGAATCCCGACAAAGTCCTTGATTCACTTTTTCTTTTTTCTGAGTCTAAAGATTTGAATCATGATTTCACTTATGAGGTAATAATTTCGCTTGTCTTTGCGTGGAACAGATAGCCCAGTTTTTGTGAGATAATTTCTGGTGGATCGGTACCCCGGTTCGAATCCCGGCAGTGTCCTTAATCTTCTTTTTCTTTTTTTTCTGAGTCTAAAGATTTGAATCATGATTTCACTTATGAGGTAAGAATTTCGCATGTCTTTGCGTGGAACAGATAGTCCAGTGGTTGGGAGAAAGTTTATGGTGGATCAGCACCACGGTTTGAATCCCGGTAGGGTCCTCGATCCCCTTTTTCTTTTTTTCTGAGTCTAAAGATTTGAATCATGATTTCACTTATGAGGTAAGAATTCCGCTTGTCTTTGCGTGGAACAGATAGCCCAGTGGTTGGGAGATAGTTTCTGGTGGATCGGGACCCCGGTTCGAATCCCGACAAGGTCCTTGATTTATTTTTTATTTTTTGCGAGTCTAAAGATTTGAATTATGATTTCACTTATGACTTAGGAATTTCGTTTGTCTTTGCGTGGAACAGATAGCCCAGTGGTTGGGAGATCGTTTCTGGAGGATCGGGACCACGGTTCGAATCTCGGCGAGGTCCTTGATTTACTTATTCTTTTTTTCTGAGTCTAAAGATTTGAATCATGATTTCACTTATGAGGTAAGAATTCCGCACGTCTTTGCGTGGAACAGATAGCCCAGTGGTTGGGAGATAGTTTCTGGTGGATCGGGACCACGGTTCGAATCCCGATAAGGTCCTTGATTCACTTTTTCTTGTTGCTGAATCTAGAGATTTGAATCATGATTTAACTTATGAGGTAATAATTTCGCATGTCTTTGCGTGGAACAAATAGCCCAGTGGTTGAGAGATCGTTTCTGGAGGATCGGGACTACGGTTCGAATTTCGGCGAGGTCCTTGATTTACTTATTCTTTTTTTCTGAGTCTAAAGATTTGAATCATGATTTCACTTATGTTGAAGGAATTTCGCTTGTATTTGCGTGGAACAGATAGCCCAGTGGTTGGGAGATAGTTTCTGGTAGATCGGGACCACGGTTCGAATCCCGATAGGGTCCTGATCCCCTTTTTCTTTTATTCTGAGTCTTAAGATTTGAATCATGATTTCACTTATGTGGTATGAATTTCGCTTGTCTTTGCGGGGAACACTTAGCCCAGTGGTTTGGAGATAGTTTCTGGTGGATCGGGACCCCGGTTCGAATCCCGACAAGTTCCTTGATTCACTTTTTCTTTTTTCTGAGTCTAAAGATTTGAATCATGATTTCACTTATGACGTAAGAATACCGCATGTCTTTGCGTGGAACAGATAGCCCAGTGGTTGGGAGATAGTTTCTGGTGGATCGGGACCACGGTTCGAATCCCGACAAAGTCCTTGATTCACTTTTTCTTTTTTCTGAGTCTAAAGATTTGAATCATGATTTCACTTATGAGGTAATAATTTCGCTTGTCTTTGCGTGGAACAGATAGCCCAGTTTTTGTGAGATAATTTCTGGTGGATCGGTACCCCGGTTCGAATCCCGGCAGTGTCCTTAATCTTCTTTTTCTTTTTTTTCTGAGTCTAAAGATTTGAATCATGATTTCACTTATGAGGTAAGAATTTCGCATGTCTTTGCGTGGAACAGATAGTCCAGTGGTTGGGAGAAAGTTTATGGTGGATCAGCACCACGGTTTGAATCCCGGTAGGGTCCTCGATCCCCTTTTTCTTTTTTTCTGAGTCTAAAGATTTGAATCATGATTTCACTTATGAGGTAAGAATTCCGCTTGTCTTTGCGTGGAACAGATAGCCCAGTGGTTGGGAGATAGTTTCTGGTGGATCGGGACCCCGGTTCGAATCCCGACAAGGTCCTTGATTTATTTTTTATTTTTTGCGAGTCTAAAGATTTGAATTATGATTTCACTTATGACTTAGGAATTTCGTTTGTCTTTGCGTGGAACAGATAGCCCAGTGGTTGGGAGATCGTTTCTGGAGGATCGGGACCACGGTTCGAATCTCGGCGAGGTCCTTGATTTACTTATTCTTTTTTTCTGAGTCTAAAGATTTGAATCATGATTTCACTTATGAGGTAAGAATTCCGCACGTCTTTGCGTGGAACAGATAGCCCAGTGGTTGGGAGATAGTTTCTGGTGGATCGGGACCACGGTTCGAATCCCGATAAGGTCCTTGATTCACTTTTTCTTGTTGCTGAATCTAGAGATTTGAATCATGATTTAACTTATGAGGTAATAATTTCGCATGTCTTTGCGTGGAACAAATAGCCCAGTGGTTGAGAGATCGTTTCTGGAGGATCGGGACTACGGTTCGAATTTCGGCGAGGTCCTTGATTTACTTATTCTTTTTTTCTGAGTCTAAAGATTTGAATCATGATTTCACTTATGTTGAAGGAATTTCGCTTGTATTTGCGTGGAACAGATAGCCCAGTGGTTGGGAGATAGTTTCTGGTAGATCGGGACCACGGTTCGAATCCCGATAGGGTCCTGATCCCCTTTTTCTTTTATTCTGAGTCTTAAGATTTGAATCATGATTTCACTTATGTGGTATGAATTTCGCTTGTCTTTGCGGGGAACACTTAGCCCAGTGGTTTGGAGATAGTTTCTGGTGGATCGGGACCCCGGTTCGAATCCCGACAAGTTCCTTGATTCACTTTTTCTTTTTTCTGAGTCTAAAGATTTGAATCATGATTTCACTTATGACGTAAGAATACCGCATGTCTTTGCGTGGAACAGATAGCCCAGTGGTTGGGACATAGTTTCTGGTGCATCGTACCCCGGTTCGAATCCCGGCAGGTTCCTTGATTCACATTTTCTTTTTTCTAAGTCTTTAGATTTGAATCATGATTTCACTTATGAGGTAAGAATGTCGCATGTCTTTGCCTGGAACAAATAGCCCAGTGGTTGGGAGATAGTTTGTGGTGGATCGGGACCACGGTTCGAATCCCGGCAAAGTCCTTGATTCACATTTTCTTTTTTTAGAGTCTAAAGATTTTAATCATCATTTCACTTATGAGGTAAGAATTTCGCATGTCTTTGCGTGTACAAGATAGCCCAGTGGTTGGGAGATAGTTTCTGGTGGATCAGGACCACGGTTCGAATCCCGGTAGGGTCCTTGATCCCCTTTTTCTTGTTTCTGAGTCTAAAGATTTGAATCATGATTTAACTTATGAGGTAAGAATTTCGCATGTCTTTGCGTGTAAAAGATAGCCCAGTGGTTGGGATATAGTTTCTGGTGGATCAGGACCACGGTTCGAATCCGGGTAGGGTCATTGATCCCCTTTTTCTTTTTTTCTGAGTCTAAAGATTTGAATCATGATTTCACTTATGAGGTAAGAATTCCGCTTGTCTTTGCGTGGAACAGATAGCCCAGTGGTTGGGAGATAGTTTCTGGTGGATCGGGACCCCGGTTCGAATCCCGACAAGGTCCTTGATTTATTTTTTATTTTTTGCGAGTCTAAAGATTTGAATTATGATTTCACTTATGACTTAGGAATTTCGTTTGTCTTTGCGTGGAACAGATAGCCCAGTGGTTGGGAGATCGTTTCTGGAGGATCGGGACCACGGTTCGAATCTCGGCGAGGTCCTTGATTTACTTATTCTTTTTTTCTGAGTCTAAAGATTTGAATCATGATTTCACTTATGAGGTAAGAATTCCGCACGTCTTTGCGTGGAACAGATAGCCCAGTGGTTGGGAGATAGTTTCTGGTGGATCGGGACCACGGTTCGAATCCCGATAAGGTCCTTGATTCACTTTTTCTTGTTGCTGAATCTAGAGATTTGAATCATGATTTAACTTATGAGGTAATAATTTCGCATGTCTTTGCGTGGAACAAATAGCCCAGTGGTTGAGAGATCGTTTCTGGAGGATCGGGACTACGGTTCGAATTTCGGCGAGGTCCTTGATTTACTTATTCTTTTTTTCTGAGTCTAAAGATTTGAATCATGATTTCACTTATGTTGAAGGAATGTTGCTTGTCTTTGCGTGGAACAGATAGCCTAGTGGTTGGGAGATAGTTTCTGGTGGATCGGGACCACATTTCGAATCCCGTAAAAGTCCTTGATTCACTTTTTTTTCTGAGTCTAAAGATTTGAATCATGATTTCACCTATGAAGTAGGAATTTCGCTTTTCTTTGCGTGGAACAGATAGCCCAGTGGTTGGGAGATAGTTTCTTGTGGATCAGGACCCAGGTTCGAATCCCGGCAGTGTTCTTCATTCACTTTTTTTTTTTCTGAGTCTAAAATTTGAATCATTATTTCACTTATGAGCTAGGAATTTCGATTGTCTTTGCGTGGAACAGATAGCCCAGTGGTTGGGAGATAGTTTCTGGTGGATGGGGATGCCGGTTCGAATCCCGGCAGGGTCCTTGATTCACTCTTTCTTTTTCCTAAGTCTTTAGATTTGAATCGTGATTTCACTTATGACGTATGAATTTCGCTTGTCTTTGCGTGGAACAAATAGCCCAGTGGTTGAGAGATAGTTTGTGGTGGGTCGGGCCCACGGTTCGAATCCCGGCAGTGTTCTTGATTCACTTTTTCCTTTTTCTGAGTCTAAAGATTTGAATCATGATTTCACTTATGTGGTAGGAATTTCGCTTGTCTTTGAGTGGAACAGATAGCCCAGTGGTTGGGAGATAGTTTCTGTAGGATCGGGACCCCGGTTAGAATCCCGGCAGGGTCCTTGATTCACTTTTTTCATTTTTCTAAGTCTTTAAATTTGAATCATGATTTCACTTATGAGGTAGGAATGTCGCTTGTCTTTGCGTGGAACAAATAGCCCAGTGGTTGGGAGATAGTTTGTTGTGTGTCGGGACCCCGGTTCGAATCCCGGCAGTGTTCTTGATTCACTTTTTCCTTTTTCTGAGTCTAAAGATTTGAATCATGATTTCACTTATGTGGTAGGAATTTCGCTTGTCTTTGCGTGGAACACATGGCCCAGTGGTTGGGAGATAGTTCCTCGTGGATGGGGATGCCGGTTCGAATCCCGGCAGGGTCCTTGATTCACTTTTTCATTTTTCTAAGTCTTTAAATTTGAATCATGATTTCACTTATGAGGTAGGAATTTCGCTTGTCTTTGCGTGGAACAAATAGCCCAGTGGTTTGGAGATAGTTTCTTGTGGATCAGGACCCCGGTTCGAATCCCGGCAGGGTCCTTGAGTCACTCTTTCTTTTTCCCAAGTCTTTAGATTTGAATCGTGATTTCACTTATGACGTAGGAATTTCGCTAGTCTTTGCGTGGAACAGATAGCACAGTGGTTGGGAGATAGTTTCTGGTGGACCATGACCACGGTTCGAATCCCGACAAGGTCCTTGATTCACTTTTTCTTTTTTCTGAGTCTACAGATTTGAATCATTAATTCACTTATGAGGTAGGAATTTCGCTTGTCTTTGCGTGGAACAGATAGCCCAGTGGTTGGGAGATAATTTCTCGTGGATCCGTACCCCTGTTCGAATCCCGGCAGTGTCCTTGATCTTCTTTTTCTTTTTTTTCTGAGTCTAAAGATTTGAATTATGATTTCACTTATGACTTAGGAATTTCGTTTGTCTTTGCGTGGAACAGATAGCCCAGTGGTTGGGAGATAGTTTCTGGTGGATCGGGACCCCGGTTCGAATCCCGGCAGTGTCCTTGATCCCCTTTTTCTTTTTTCTGAGTCTAAAGATTTGAATCATGATTTCACTTATGAGGTAAGAATTTCGCTTGTCTTTGCGTGGAACAGATAGCCCAGTCGTTGGAAAAAAGTTTCTGGTGGATCGGGACCCCGGTTCGAATCCCGGTAGTGTCCTTGATCCCCTTTTTCTTTTTTCTGAGTCTAAAGATTTGAATCATAATTTCACTTATGAGGTAGGAATTTCGCTTGTCTTTGCGTGGAACAGATAGCCCAGTGGTTGGGAGATAGTTTCTGGTGGATCGGGACCACGGTTCGAATCCCGACAAGGTCCTTGATTCACTTTTTTTTTTTTCTGAGTCTACAGATTTGAATCATGATTTCACTTATGAGGTAAGAATTTCGCATGTCTTTGTGTGGAACAGATAGCCCAGTGGTTGGGAGATAGTTTCTGGTGGATCGGGACCCCGGTTCGAATCCCGGCAGTGTCCTTGATCCCCTTTTTCTTTTTTCTGAGTCTAAAGATTTGAATCATGATTTCACTTATGAGGTAAGAATTTCGCTTGTCTTTGCGTGGAACAGATAGCCCAGTGGTTGGCAGATAGTTTCTGGTGGATCGGGACGACGGTTCGAATCCTGGTAGGATCCTTGATCCCTTTTTTCTGAGTCTAAAGATTTGAATCATGATTTCACTTATGAGGTAAGAATTTCGCTTGTCTTTGCGTGGAACAGATAGCCCAGTGGTTGGGAGATAATTTCTGGTGGATCCGTACCCCTGTTCGAATCCCGGCAGTGTCCTTGATCTTCTTTTTCTTTTTTTTCTGAGTCTAAAGATTTGAATCGTGATTTCACTTATGAGGTAAGAATTTCGCATGTCTTTGCGTGGAACAGATAGTCCAGTGGTTGGGAGATAGTTTCTGGTGGATCAGCACCACGGTTTGAATCCCGGTAGGGTCCTCGATCCCCTTTTTCTTTTTTCCGAGTCTAAAGATTTGAATCATGATTTCACTTATGAGGTAAGAATTTCGCTTGTCTTTGCGTGGAACAGATAGCCCAGTGGTTGGGAGATAGCTTCTGGTGGATCGGGACCCCGGTTCGAATCCCGACAAGGTACTTGATTCACTTTTTCTTTTTTCTGAGTCTAAAGATTTGAATCATGATTTCACTTATGAGGTAAGAATTTCGCATGTCTTTGTGTGGAACAGATAGCCCAGTGGTTGGGAGATAGTTTCTGGTGGATCGGGACCCCGGTTCGAATCCCGGCAGTGTCCTTGATCCCCTTTTTCTTTTTTCTGAGTCTAAAGATTTGAATCATGATTTCACTTATGAGGTAAGAATTTCGCTTGTCTTTGCGTGGAACAGATAGCCCAGTGGTTGGCAGATAGTTTCTGGTGGATCGGGACGACGGTTCGAATCCTGGTAGGATCCTTGATCCCTTTTTTCTGAGTCTAAAGATTTGAATCATGATTTCACTTATGAGGTAAGAATTTCGCTTGTCTTTGCGTGGAACAGATAGCCCAGTGGTTGGGAGATAGTTTCTTGTGGATCGGGACCCCGGTTCGAATCCCTGCAGTGTCCTTGATCTTTTTTTTCTTTTTTTTTCTGAGTCTAAAGATTTGAATCATGATTTCACTTATGAGGTAAGAATTTCGCATGTCTTTGTGTGGAACAGATAGCCCAGTGGTTGGGAGATAGTTTCTGGTGGATCGGGACCACGGTTCGAATCCCGACAAGGTCCTTGATTCACTTGTTCTTTTTTCTGAGTCTAAAGATTTGAATCATGATTTCACTTATGAGGTAAGAATTTCGTCTTTGCGTGGAACAGATAGCCCAGTGGTTGGGAGATAGTTTCTGGTGGATCGGGACCCCGGTTCGAATCCCGGCAGTGTCCTTGATCCCCTTTTTCTTTTTTCTGAGTCTAAAGATTTGAATCATGATTTCACTTATGAGGTAAGAATTTCGCTTGTCTTTGCGTGGAACAGATAGCCCAGTGGTTGGCAGATAGTTTCTGGTGGATCGGGACGACGGTTCGAATCCTGGTAGGATCCTTGATCCCTTTTTTCTGAGTCTAAAGATTTGAATCATGATTTCACTTATGAGGTAAGAATTTCGCATGTCTTTGCGTGGAACAGATAGCCCAGTGGTTGGGAGATAGTTTCTGGTGGATCGGGACCACGGTTCGAATCCATGCAAAGTCCTTGATTTACTTTTTCTTTTTTCCGAGTCTAAAGATTTGAATCGTGATTTCACTTATGAGGTAGGAAATTCGCTTGTCTTTGCGTGGAACAGATAGCCCAGTGGTTAGCAGATAGTTTCTGGTGGATCGGGACCACGGTTCGAACCCCGACAAGGTCCTTGATTCACTTTTTTCTTTTTTTCTGAGTCTAAAGATTTGAATCATGATTTCACTTATGAGGTAAGAATTTCGCTTGTCTTTGCGTGGAACAGATAGCCCAGTGGTTGGGAGATAATTTCTGGTGGATCCGTACCCCTGTTCGAATCCCGACAAGGTCCTTGATTCACTTTTTTTTCTGAGTCTAAAGATTTGAATCATGATTTCACTTATGAGGTAAGAATTTCGTCTTTGCGTGGAACAGATAGCCCAGTGGTTGGGAGATAGTTTCTGGTGGATCGGGACCCCGGTTCGAATCCCGGCAGTGTCCTTGATCCCCTTTTTCTTTTTTCTGAGTCTAAAGATTTGAATCATGATTTCACTTATGAGGTAAGAATTTCGCTTGTCTTTGCGTGGAACAGATAGCCCAGTGGTTGGCAGATAGTTTCTGGTGGATCGGGACGACGGTTCGAATCCTGGTAGGATCCTTGATCCCTTTTTTCTGAGTCTAAAGATTTGAATCATGATTTCACTTATGAGGTAAGAATTTCGCTTGTCTTTGCGTGGAACAGATAGCCCAGTGGTTGGGAGATAGTTTCTTGTGGATCGGGACCCCGGTTCGAATCCCTGCAGTGTCCTTGATCTTTGTTTTTTTTTTTTTTCTGAGTCTAAAGATTTGAATCATGATTTCACTTATGAGGTAAGAATTTCGCATGTCTTTGTGTGGAACAGATAGCCCAGTGGTTGGGAGATAGTTTCTGGTGGATCGGGACCACGGTTCGAATCCCGACAAGGTCCTTGATTCACTTTTTCTTTTTTCTGAGTCTAAAGATTTGAATCATGATTTCATTTATGAGGTAAGAATTTCGTCTTTGCGTGGAACAGATAGCCCAGTGGTTGGGAGATAGTTTCTGGTGGATCGGGACCCCGGTTCGAATCCCGGCAGTGTCCTTGATCCCCTTTTTCTTTTTTCTGAGTCTAAAGATTTGAATCATGATTTCACTTATGAGGTAAGAATTTCGCTTGTCTTTGCGTGGAACAGATAGCCCAGTGGTTGGCAGATAGTTTCTGGTGGATCGGGACGACGGTTCGAATCCTGGTAGGATCCTTGATCCCTTTTTTCTGAGTCTAAAGATTTGAATCATGATTTCACTTATGAGGTAAGAATTTCGCATGTCTTTGCGTGGAACAGATAGCCCAGTGGTTGGGAGATAGTTTCTGGTGGATCGGGACCACGGTTCGAATCCATGCAAAGTCCTTGATTTACTTTTTCTTTTTTCCGAGTCTAAAGATTTGAATCGTGATTTCACTTATGAGGTAGGAAATTCGCTTGTCTTTGCGTGGAACAGATAGCCCAGTGGTTAGCAGATAGTTTCTGGTGGATCGGGACCACGGTTCGAACCCCGACAAGGTCCTTGATTCACTTTTTTCTTTTTTCTGAGTCTAAAGATTTGAATCATGATTTCACTTATGAGGTAAGAATTTCGCTTGTCTTTGCGTGGAACAGATAGCCCAGTGGTTGGGAGATAGTTTCTGGTGGATCGGGACGACGGTTCGAATCCTGGTAGGATCCTTGATCCCTTTTTTCTGAGTCTAAAGATTTGAATCATGATTTCACTTATGAGGTAAGAATTTCGCTTGTCTTTGCGTGGAACAGATAGCCCAGTGGTTGGGAGATAGTTTCTTGTGGATCGGGACCCCGGTTCGAATCCCTGCAGTGTCCTTGATCTTTTTTTTTTTTTTTTTCTGAGTCTAAAGATTTGAATCATGATTTCACTTATGAGGTAAGAATTTCGCATGTCTTTGTGTGGAACAGATAGCCCAGTGGTTGGGAGATAGTTTCTGGTGGATCGGGACCACGGTTCGAATCCCGACAAGGTCCTTGATTCACTTTTTCTTTTTTCTGAGTCTAAAGATTTGAATCATGATTTCATTTATGAGGTAAGAATTTCGTCTTTGCGTGGAACAGATAGCCCAGTGGTTGGGAGATAGTTTCTGGTGGATCGGGACCCCGGTTCGAATCCCGGCAGTGTCCTTGATCCCCTTTTTCTTTTTTCTGAGTCTAAAGATTTGAATCATGATTTCACTTATGAGGTAAGAATTTCGCTTGTCTTTGCGTGGAACAGATAGCCCAGTGGTTGGCAGATAGTTTCTGGTGGATCGGGACGACGGTTCGAATCCTGGTAGGATCCTTGATCCCTTTTTTCTGAGTCTAAAGATTTGAATCATGATTTCACTTATGAGGTAAGAATTTCGCATGTCTTTGCGTGGAACAGATAGCCCAGTGGTTGGGAGATAGTTTCTGGTGGATCGGGACCACGGTTCGAATCCATGCAAAGTCCTTGATTTACTTTTTCTTTTTTCCGAGTCTAAAGATTTGAATCGTGATTTCACTTATGAGGTAGGAAATTCGCTTGTCTTTGCGTGGAACAGATAGCCCAGTGGTTAGCAGATAGTTTCTGGTGGATCGGGACCACGGTTCGAACCCGGACAAGGTCCTTGATTCACTTTTTTCTTTTTTCTGAGTCTAAAGATTTGAATCATGATTTCACTTATGAGGTAAGAATTTCGCTTGTCTTTGCGTGGAACAGATAGCCCAGTGGTTGGGAGATAATTTCTGGTGGATCCGTACCCCTGTTCGAATCCCGACAAGGTCCTTGATTCACTTTTTTTTTCTGAGTCTAAAGATTTGAATCATGATTTCACTTATGAGGTAAGAATTTCGTCTTTGCGTGGAACAGATAGCCCAGTGGTTGGGAGATAGTTTCTGGTGGATCGGGACCCCGGTTCGAATCCCGGCAGTGTCCTTGATCCCCTTTTTCTTTTTTCTGAGTCTAAAGATTTGAATCATGATTTCACTTATGAGGTAGAAATTTCGCTTGTCTTTGCGTGGAACAGATAGCCCAGTGGTTGGGAGATAGTTTCTGGTGGATCGGGACCCCGGTTCGAATCCCGGCAGTGTCCTTGATCCCCTTTTTCTTTTTTCTGAGTCTAAAGATTTGAATAATGATTTCACTTATGACTTAGGAATTTCGTTTGTCTTTGCGTGGAACAGATAGCCCAGTGGTTGGGAGATAGTTTCTGTTGGATCAGGACGACGGTTCGAATCCTGGTAGGATCCTTGATCCCTTTTTTCTGAGTCTAAAGATTTGAATCATGATTTCACTTATGAGGTAAGAATTTCGCATGTCTTTGCGTGGAACAGATAGCCCAGTGGTTGGGAGATAGTTTCTGGTGGATCGGGACCACGGTTCGAATCCATGCAAAGTCCTTGATTTACTTTTTCTTTTTTCCGAGTCTAAAGATTTGAATTATGATTTCACTTATGACTTAGGAATTTCGTTTGTCTTTGCGTGGAACAGATAGCCCAGTGGTTGGGACATAGTTTCTGGTGGATCGGGACCCCGGTTCGAATCCCGGTAGTGTCCTTGATCCCCTTTTTCTTTTTTCTGAGTCTAAAGATTTGAATCATGATTTCACTTATGAGGTAAGAATTTCGTCTTTGCGTGGAACAGATAGCCCAGTGGTTGGGAGATAGTTTCTGGTGGATCGGGACCCCGGTTCGAATCCCGGCAGTGTCCTTGATCCCCTTTTTCTTTTTTCTGAGTCTAAAGATTTGAATCATGATTTCACTTATGAGGTAGAAATTTCGCTTGTCTTTGCGTGGAACAGATAGCCCAGTGGTTGGGAGATAGTTTCTGGTGGATCGGGACCCCGGTTCGAATCCCGGCAGTGTCCTTGATCCCCTTTTTCTTTTTTCTGAGTCTAAAGATTTGAATAATGATTTCACTTATGACTTAGGAATTTCGTTTGTCTTTGCGTGGAACAGATAGCCCAGTGGTTGGGAGATAGTTTCTGTTGGATCAGGACGACGGTTCGAATCCTGGTAGGATCCTTGATCCCTTTTTTCTGAGTCTAAAGATTTGAATCATGATTTCACTTATGAGGTAAGAATTTCGCATGTCTTTGCGTGGAACAGATAGCCCAGTGGTTGGGAGATAGTTTCTGGTGGATCGGGACCACGGTTCGAATCCATGCAAAGTCCTTGATTTACTTTTTCTTTTTTCCGAGTCTAAAGATTTGAATTATGATTTCACTTATGACTTAGGAATTTCGTTTGTCTTTGCGTGGAACAGATAGCCCAGTGGTTGGGACATAGTTTCTGGTGGATCGGGACCCCGGTTCGAATCCCGGTAGTGTCCTTGATCCCCTTTTTCTTTTTTCTGAGTCTAAAGATTTGAATCATGATTTCACTTATGAGGTAGGAATTTCGCTTGTCTTTGCGTGGAACAGATAGCCCAGTGGTTGGGAGATAGTTTCTGGTGGATCGGGACCCCGGTTCGAATCCCGGTAGTGTCCTTGATCCCCTTTTTCTTTTTTCTGAGTCTAAAGATTTGAATCATGATTTCACTTATGAGGTAGGAATTTCGCTTGTCTTTGCGTGGAACAGATAGCCCAGTGGTTGGGAGATAGTTTCTGGTGGATCGGGACCACGGTTCGAACCCCGACAAGGTACTTGATTCACTTTTTGTTTTTTCTGAGTCTAAAGATTCGAATCATGATTTCACTTATGACTTAGGAATTTCGTTTGTCTTTGCGTGGAACAGATAGCCCAGTGGTTGGGAGATAGTTTCTGTTGGATCAGGACGACGGTTCGAATCCTGGTAGGATCCTTGATCCCTTTTTTTCTGAGTCTAAAGATTTGAATCATGATTTCACTTATGAGGTAAGAATTTCGCATGTCTTTGCGTGGAACAGATAGCCCAGTGGTTGGGAGATAGTTTCTGTTGGATCAGGACGACGGTTCGAATCCTGGTAGGATCCTTGATCCCTTTTTTTCTGAGTCTAAAGATTTGAATCATGATTTCACTTATGAGGTAAGAATTTCGCATGTCTTTGCGTGGAACAGATAGCCCAGTGGTTGGGAGATAGTTTCTGGTGGATCGGGACCACGGTTCGAATCCATGCAAAGTCCTTGATTTACTTTTTCTTTTTTCCGAGTCTAAAGATTTGAATTATGATTTCACTTATGACTTAGGAATTTCGTTTGTCTTTGCGTGGAACAGATAGCCCAGTGGTTGGGAGATAGTTTCTGGTGGATCAGGACCCCGGTTCGAATCCCGACAAGGTACTTGATTCACTTTTTCTTTTTTCTGAGTCTAAAGATTTGAATCATGATTTCACTTATGAGGTAAGAATTTCGCATGTCTTTGCGTGGAACAGATAGCCCAGTGGTTGGGAGATAGTTTCTGGTGAATCGGGACCACGGTTCGAATCCATGCAAAGTCCTTGATTTACTTTTTCTTTTTTCCGAGTCTAAAGATTTGAATTATGATTTCACTTATGACTTAGGAATTTCGTTTGTCTTTGCGTGGAACAGATAGCCCAGTGGTTGGGAGATAGTTTCTGGTGGATCGGGACCACGGTTCGAATCCCGACAAGGTCCTTGATTCACTTTTTTCTTTTTTCTGAGTCTAAAGATTTGAATCATGATTTCACTTATGAGGTAAGAATTTCGGTTGTCTTTGCGTGAAACAGATAGCCCAGTGGTTGGGAGATAGTTTCTGGTGGATCGGGACCACGGTTCGAATCCCGACAAGGTCCTTGATTCACTTTTTCTTTTTTCTGAGTCTAAAGATTTGAATCATGATTTCACTTATGAGGTAAGAATTTCGCTTGTCTTTGCGTGGAACAGATAGCCCAGTGGTTGGGAGATAATTTCTGGTGGATCGGTACCCCGGTTCGAATCCCGGCAGTGTCCTTGATCTTCTTTTTCTTTTTTTTCTGAGTCTAAAGATTTGAATCGTGATTTCACTTATGAGGTAAGAATTTCGCTTGTCTTTGCGTGGAACAGATAGCCCAGTGGTTGGGAGATAGTTTCTGGTGAATCGGGACCACGGTTCGAATCCATGCAAAGTCCTTGATTTACTTTTTCTTTTTTCCGAGTCTAAAGATTTGAATTATGATTTCACTTATGACTTAGGAATTTCGTTTGTCTTTGCGTGGAACAGATAGCCCAGTGGTTGGGAGATAGTTTCAGGTGGATCGGGACCACGGTTCGAATCCCGACAAGGTCCTTGATTCACTTTTTATTTTTTCTGAGTCTAAAGATTTGAATCATGATTTCACTTATGAGGTAAGAATTTCGCTTGTCTTTGCGTGGAACAGATAGCCCAGTGGTTGGGAGATAGTTTCTTGTGGATCGGGACCCCGGTTCGAATCCCTGCAGTGTCCTTGATGTTGTTTTTCTTTTTTTTCTGAGTCTAAAGATTTGAATCATGATTTCACTTATGAGGTAAGAATTTCGCATGTCTTTGTGTGGAACAGATAGCCCAGTGGTTAGGAGATAGTTTCTGGTGGATCGGGACCCCGGTTCGAATCCCGGCAGTGTCCTTGATCCCCTTTTTCTTTTTTTCTGAGTCTAAAGATTTGAATCATGATTTCACTTATGAGGTAAGAATTTCGCTTGTCTTTGCGTGGAACAGATAGCCCAGTGGTTGGCAGATAGTTTCTGGTGGATCGGGACGACGGTTCGAATCCTGGTAGGATCCTTGATCCCTTTTTTCTGAGTCTAAAGATTTGAATCATGATTTCACTTATGAGGTAAGAATTTCGCATGTCTTTGCGTGGAACAGATAGCCCAGTGGTTGGGAGATAGTTTCTGGTGGATCGGGACCACGGTTCGAATCCATGCAAAGTCCTTGATTTACTTTTTCTTTTTTCCGAGTCTAAAGATTTGAATCGTGATTTCACTTATGAGGTAGGAAATTCGCTTGTCTTTGCGTGGAACAGATAGCCCAGTGGTTGGCAGATAGTTTCTGGTGGATCGGGACCACGGTTCGAACCCCGACAAGGTCCTTGATTCACTTTTTTCTTTTTTCTGAGTCTAAAGATTTGAATCATGACTCACTTATGAGGTAAGAATTTCGCTTGTCTTTGAGTGGAACAGATAGCCCAGTGGTTGGCAGATAGTTTCTGGTGGATCGGGACCACGGTTCGAATCCCGACAAGGTCCTTGATTCACTTTTTTTTTTCTGAGTCTAAAGATTTGAATCATGATTTCACTTATGAGGTAAGAATTTCGTCTTTGCGTGGAACAGATAGCCCAGTGGTTGGGAGATAGTTTCTGGTGAATCGGGACCACGGTTCGAATCCATGCAAAGTCCTTGATTTACTTTTTCTTTTTTCCGAGTCTAAAGATTTGAATTATGATTTCACTTATGACTTAGGAATTTCGTTTGTCTTTGCGTGGAACAGATAGCCCAGTGGTTGGGAGATAGTTTCTGGTGGATCGGGACCACGGTTCGAATCCCGACAAGGTCCTTGATTCACTTTTTTCTTTTTTCTGAGTCTAAAGATTTGAATCATGATTTCACTTATGAGGTAAGAATTTCGGTTGTCTTTGCGTGAAACAGATAGCCCAGTGGTTGGGAGATAGTTTCTGGTGGATCGGGACCACGGTTCGAATCCCGACAAGGTCCTTGATTCACTTTTTCTTTTTCTGAGTCTAAAGATTTGAATCATGATTTCACTTATGAGGTAAGAATTTCGCTTGTCTTTGCGTGGAACAGATAGCCCAGTGGTTGGGAGATAATTTCTGGTGGATCGGTACCCCGGTTCGAATCCCGGCAGTGTCCTTGATCTTCTTTTTCTTTTTTTTCTGAGTCTAAAGATTTGAATCGTGATTTCACTTATGAGGTAAGAATTTCGCTTGTCTTTGCGTGGAACTGATAGCCCAGTGGTTGGGAGATAGTTTCTGGTGAATCGGGACCACGGTTCGAATCCATGCAAAGTCCTTGATTTACTTTTTCTTTTTTCCGAGTCTAAAGATTTGAATTATGATTTCACTTATGACTTAGGAATTTCGTTTGTCTTTGCGTGGAACAGATAGCCCAGTGGTTGGGAGATAGTTTCAGGTGGATCGGGACCACGGTTCGAATCCCGACAAGGTCCTTGATTCACTTTTTATTTTTTCTGAGTCTAAAGATTTGAATCATGATTTCACTTATGAGGTAAGAATTTCGCTTGTCTTTGCGTGGAACAGATAGCCCAGTGGTTGGGAGATAGTTTCTTGTGGATCGGGACCCCGGTTCGAATCCCTGCAGTGTCCTTGATGTTGTTTTTCTTTTTTTTTCTGAGTCTAAAGATTTGAATCATGATTTCACTTATGAGGTAAGAATTTCGCATGTCTTTGTGTGGAACAGATAGCCCAGTGGTTAGGAGATAGTTTCTGGTGGATCGGGACCCCGGTTCGAATCCCGGCAGTGTCCTTGATCCCCTTTTTCTTTTTTTCTGAGTCTAAAGATTTGAATCATGATTTCACTTATGAGGTAAGAATTTCGCTTGTCTTTGCGTGGAACAGATAGCCCAGTGGTTGGCAGATAGTTTCTGGTGGATCGGGACGACGGTTCGAATCCTGGTAGGATCCTTGATCCCTTTTTTCTGAGTCTAAAGATTTGAATCATGATTTCACTTATGAGGTAAGAATTTCGCATGTCTTTGCGTGGAACAGATAGCCCAGTGGTTGGGAGATAGTTTCTGGTGGATCGGGACCACGGTTCGAATCCATGCAAAGTCCTTGATTTACTTTTTCTTTTTTCCGAGTCTAAAGATTTGAATCGTGATTTCACTTATGAGGTAGGAAATTCGCTTGTCTTTGCGTGGAACAGATAGCCCAGTGGTTGGCAGATAGTTTCTGGTGGATCGGGACCACGGTTCGAACCCCGACAAGGTCCTTGATTCACTTTTTTCTTTTTTCTGAGTCTAAAGATTTGAATCATGACTCACTTATGAGGTAAGAATTTCGCTTGTCTTTGCGTGGAACAGATAGCCCAGTGGTTGGCAGATAGTTTCTGGTGGATCGGGACCACGGTTCGAATCCCGACAAGGTCCTTGATTCACTTTTTTTTTTCTGAGTCTAAAGATTTGAATCATGATTTCACTTATGAGGTAAGAATTTCGTCTTTGCGTGGAACAGATAGCCCAGTGGTTGGGAGATAGTTTCTGGTGGATCGGGACCCCGGTTCGAATCCCGGCAGTGTCCTTGATCCCCTTTTTCTTTTTTCTGAGTCTAAAGATTTGAATCATGATTTCACTTATGAGGTAGGAATTTCGCTTGTCTTTGCGTGGAACAGATAGCCCAGTGGTTGGGAGATAGTTTCTGGTGGATCGGGACCACGGTTTGAACCCCGACAAGGTACTTGATTCACTTTTTGTTTTTTCTGAGTCTAAAGATTTGAATCATGATTTCACTTATGAGGTAAGAATTTCGTCTTTGCGTGGAACAGATAGCCCAGTGGTTGGGAGATAGTTTCTGGTGGATCGGGACCCCGGTTCGAATCCCGGCAGTGTCCTTGATCCCCTTTTTCTTTTTTCTGAGTCTAAAGATTTGAATCATGATTTCACTTATGAGGTAGGAATTTCGCTTGTCTTTTCGTTGAACAGATAGCCCAGTGGTTGGGAGATAGTTTCTGGTGGATCGGGACCACGGTTCGAACCCCGACAAGGTACTTGATTCACTTTTTGTTTTTTCTGAGTCTAAAGATTTGAATCATGATTTCACTTATGAGGTAAGAATTTCGTCTTTGCGTGGAACAGATAGCCCAGTGGTTGGGAGATAGTTTCTGGTGGATCGGGACCCCGGTTCGAATCCCGGCAGTGTCTTTGATCCCCTTTTTCTTTTTTCTGAGTGTAAAGACTTGAATCATGATTTCACTTATGAGGTAGGAATTTCGCTTGTCTTTGCGTGGAACAGATAGCCCAGTGGTTGGGAGATAGTTTCCGTTGGATCAGGACGACGGTTCGAATCCTGGTAGGATCCTTGATCCCTTTTTTCTGAGTCTAAAGATTTGAATCATGATTTCACTTATGAGGTAAGAATTTCGCATGTCTTTGCGTGGAACAGATAGCCCAGTGGTTGGGAGATAGTTTCTGGTGGATCGGGACCCCGGTTCGAATCCCGACAAGGTACTAGATTCCATTTTTCTTTTTTCCGAGTCTAAAGATTTGAATTATGATTTCACTTATGACTTAGGAATTTCGTTTGTCTTTGCGTGGAACAGATAGCCCAGTGGTTGGGAGATAGTTTCTGGTGGATCGGGACCACGGTTCGAATCCCGACAGGGTCCTTGATTCACTTTTTCTTTTTTCTGAGTCTACAGATTTGAATCATGATTTCACTTATGAGGTAAGAATTTCGCTTGTCTTTGCGTGGAACAGATAGCCCAGTGGTTGGGAGATAGTTTCTGGTGGATCGGGACCCCGGTTCGAATCCCGGCAGTGTCCTTGATCCCCTTTTTCTTTTTTCTGAGTCTAAAGATTTGAATCATAATTTCACTTATGAGGTAAGAATTTCGCTTGTCTTTGCGTGGAACAGATAGCCCAGTGGTTGGGAGATAGTTTCTGGTGGATCGGGACCACGGTTCGAATCCCGATAAGGTCCTTGATTCACTTTTTCTTTTTTCTGAGTCTACAGATTTGAATCATGATTTCACTTATGAGGTAAGAATTTCACATGTCTTTGCGTGGAACAGATAGTCCAGTGGTTTGGAGATAGTTTTTGGTGGATCAGCACCACGGTTTGAATCCCGGTAGGGTCCTCGATCCCCTTTTTCTTTTTTCCGAGTCTAAAGATTTGAATCATGATTTCACTTATGAGGTAAGAATTTCGCTTGTCTTTGCGTGGAACAGATAGCCCAGTAGTTGGCAGATAGTTTCTGGTGGATCGGGACCCCGGTTCGAATCCCGACAAGGTACTTGATTCACTTTTTCTTTTTTCTGAGTCTAAAGATTTGAATCATGATTTCACTTATGAGGTAAGAATTTCGCTTGTCTTTGCGTGGAACAGATAGCCCAGTGGTTGGGAGATAGTTTCTGGTGAATCGGGACCACGGTTCGAATCCATGCAAAGTCCTTGATTTACTTTTTCTTTTTTCCGAGTCTAAAGATTTGAATTATGATTTCACTTATGACTTAGGAATTTCGTTTGTCTTTGCGTGGAACAGATAGCCCAGTGGTTGGGAGATAGTTTCAGGTGGATCGGGACCACGGTTCGAATCCCGACAAGGTCCTTGATTCACTTTTTCTTTTTTCTGAGTCTAAAGATTTGAATCATGATTTCACTTATGAGGTAAGAATTTCGGTTGTCTTTGCGTGGAACAGATAGCCCAGTGGTTGGGAGATAGTTTCTTGTGGATCGGGACCCCGGTTCGAATCCCTGCAGTGTCCTTGATCTTGTTTTTCTTTTTTTTTCTGAGTCTAAAGATTTGAATCATGATTTCACTTATGAGGTAAGAATTTCGCATGTCTTTGTGTGGAACAGATAGCCCAGTGGTTGGGAGATAGTTTCTGGTGGATCGGGACCACGGTTCGAATCCCGACAAGGTCCTTGATTCACTTTTTCTTTTTTCTGAGTCTAAAGATTTGAATCATGATTTCACTTATGAGGTAAGAATTTCGTCTTTGCGTGGAACAGATAGCCCAGTGGTTGGGAGATAGTTTCTGGTGGATCGGGACCCCGGTTCGAATCCCGGCTGTGTCCTTGATCCCCTTTTTCTTTTTTCTGAGTCTAAAGATTTGAATCATGATTTCACTTATGAGGTAAGAATTTCGCTTGTCTTTGCGTGGAACAGATAGCCCAGTGGTTGGCAGATAGTTTCTGGTGGATCGGGACGACGGTTCGAATCCTGGTAGGATCCTTGATCCCTTTTTTCTGAGTCTAAAGATTTGAATCATGATTTCACTTATGAGGTAAGAATTTCGCTTGTCTTTGCGTGGAACAGATAGCCCAGTGGTTGGCAGATAGTTTCTGGTGGATCGGGACCACGGTTCGAACCCCGACAAGGTCCTTGATTCACTTTTTTCTTTTTTCTGAGTCTAAAGATTTGAATCATGATTTCACTTATGAGGTAAGAATTTCGCATGTCTTTGCGTGGAACAGATAGCCCAGTGGTTGGGAGATAGTTTCTGGTGGATCGGGACCACCGTTCGAATCCATGCAAAGTCCTTGATTTACTTTTTCTTTTTTCCGAGTCTAAAGATTTGAATCGTGATTTCACTTATGAGGTAGGAAATTCGCTTGTCTTTGCGTGGAACAGATAGCCCAGTGGTTGGCAGATAGTTTCTGGTGGATCGGGACCACGGTTCGAACCCCGACAAGGTCCTTGATTCACTTTTTTCTTTTTTCTGAGTCTAAAGATTTGAATCATGACTCACTTATGAAGTAAGAATTTCGCTTGTCTTTGCGTGGAACAGATAGCCCAGTGGTTGGCAGATAGTTTCTGGTGGATCGGGACCACGGTTCGAATCCCGACAAGGTCCTTGATTCACTTTTTCTTTTGTCTGAGTCTAAAGATTTGAATCATGATTTCACTTATGAGGTAGGAATTTCGCTTGTCTTTGCGTGGAACAGATCTCCCAGTAGTTGGGAGATAGTTTCTGGTGCATCGGGACCACGGTTCGAATCCCGGCAGTGTCCTTGATTCACTTTTTTTTCTGAGTCTAAAGATTTGAATCATTATTTCACTCATGAGGTAGGAATTTCGCATGTCTTTGCGTGGAACAGATAGCCCAGTGGTTGGGAGATAGTTTCTAGTGGATCGGGACCACGGTTCGAATCCCGGCAGGGTCCTTGATTTTCCTTTTCTTTTTTCTAAGTCTAAGGATTTGAATCATGATTTCACTTATGAGGAAGGAATGTTGCTTGTCTTTGCGTGGAACAGATAGCCCAGTGGTTGGGAGATAGTTTCTGGTGGATCGGGACCACGGTTCGAATCCCGGCAAAGTCCTTGATTCACATTTTCTTTTTTTTAGAGTCTAAAGATTTTAATCATCATTTCACTTATGAGGTAAGAATTTCGCATGTCTTTGCGTGTACAAGATAGCCCAGTGGTTGGGAGATAGTTTCTGGTGGATCAGGACCAAGGTTCGAATCCCGGTAGGGTCCTTGATCCCCTTTTTCTTGTTTCTGAGTCTAAAGATTTGAATCATGATTTAACTTATGAGGTAAGAATTTCGCATGTCTTTGCGTGTAAAAGATAGCCCAGTGGTTGGGAGATAGTTTCTGCTGGATCGGGATCCCGGTTCGAATCCCGGCAGGGTCCTTGAATCACTTTTTCTTTTTTCTAAGTCTTTAAATTTGAATCATGATTTCACTTATGAGGTAGGAATTTCGCTTGTCTTTGCGTGGAACAAATAGCCCAGTGGTTGGGAGATAGTTTCTGGTGGATCGGGACCCCAGTTCGAATCCCGGCAGGGTCCTTGATTCACTTTTTCTTTTTTTCTAAATCTTTAGATTTGAATCATGATTTAACTTATGAGGTAGGAATTTCGCTTGTCTTTGAGTGGAACAAATAGCCCAGTGGTTGGGAGATAGTTTATGGTGGGTCGGGACCACGGTTCTAATCCCGACAAGGTCCTAGATTCACTTTTTCTTTTTTCTGAGTCTAAAGATTTGAATCATGATTTCACTTATGAGGTAGGAATTTCGCTTGTCTTTGCGTGCAACAGATAGCCCAGTGGTTGGGAGATAGTTTCTGGTGGATCGGGACCACTGTTCGAATCCCGGCAGTGTTCTTGATCTTCTTGTTCTTTTTTTAAGAGTCTAAGGATTTGAATCTTGATTTCACTTATGAGGTATGAATTTCGCTTGTCTTTGCGTGGAACAGATAGCCCAGTGGTTGGGAGATAGTTTCTGGTGGATCGGGACCCCGGTTCGAATCCCGGCAGTGTCCTTGATCTTCTTTTCTTTTTTCTGAGTCTAAGGATTTGAATCATGATTTCACTTATGAGGTAGGAATTTCACTTGTCTTTGCGTGAAACAGATGGCCCAGTGGTTGGGAGATAGTTTCTGGTGGATCGGGACCCCGGTTCGAATCCCGGCAGTGTCCTTGATCTTTTTTTTCTTTTTTTTCAGAGTCTAAGGATTTGAATCATAATTTCACTTATGATGTAAGAATTTCGCTTGTCTTTGCGTGGAACAGATAGCCCTGTGGTTGGGAGATAGTTTCTGGTGGATCGGGACCCCGGTTCGAATCCCGGCAGTGTCCTTGATCTTATTTTTCTTTTTTTCTGAGTATAAGGATTTGAATCATGATTTCAGTTATGAGTTAGGAATTTCGATTGTCTTTGCGTGGAACAGATAGCCCAGTGGTTGGGAGATAGTTTCTTGTGGATCAGGACCACGGTTCAAATCCTGGTAGGGTCTTTGATCCCCTTACCTTTTTTTCTGAGTCTAAAGATTTGAATCATGATTTCACTTATGAGGTAGGAATTTTGCATGTCTTTGCGTGGAACAGTTAGGCCAGTGGTTGGGAGATAGTTTCTGGTGGATCGGGACAACGGTTCGAATCCCGGCAGTGTCCTTGATTCACTTTTTTCCTTTTTCAGAGTCTAAAGATTTGAATCATGATTTCACTTATGACGTATGAATTTCGCTTGTCTTTGCGTGGAACAGATAGCCCAGTGGTTGGTAGATAGTTTCTGGTGGATCGGGACCACGGTTCGAATCCCGACAATTTCCTTGATTCACTTTTTCTTTTTTCTGAGTCTAAAGATTTGAATCATGATTTCACTTATGAGGTAGGAATTTCACTTGTCTTTGCGTGGAACCGATAGCCCAGTGGTTTTGAGATAGTTTCTGGTGGATCGGGACCCCGGTTCGAAACCCGGCAGTGTCCTTGATCTTCTTTTCTTTTTTCTGAGTCTAAGGATTTGAATCATGATTTCACTTATGAGGTAGGAATTTCACTTGTCTTTGCGTGAAACAGATGGCCCAGTGGTTGGGAGATAGTTTCTGGTGGATCGGGACCCCGGTTCGAATCCCGGCAGTGTCCTTGATCTTTTTTTTCTTTTTTTTTCAGAGTCTAAGGATTTGAATCATAATTTCACTTATGATGTAATAATTTCGCTTGTCTTTGCGTGGAACAGATAGCCCTGTGGTTGGGAGATAGTTTCTGGTGGATCGGGACCCCGGTTCGAATCCCGGCAGTGTCCTTGATCTTATTTTTCTTTTTTTCTGAGTATAAGGATTTGAATCATGATTTCACTTATGAGTTAGGAATTTCGATTGTCTTTGCGTGGAACAGATAGCCCAGTGGTTGGGAGATAGTTTCTTGTGGATCAGGACCACGGTTCAAATCCTGGTAGGGTCTTTGATCCCCTTACCTTTTTTTCTGAGTCTAAAGATTTGAATCATGATTTCACTTATGAGGTAGGAATTTCGCATGTCTTTGCGTGGAACAGTTAGGCCAGTGGTTGGGAGATAGTTTCTGGTGGATCGGGACCACGGTTCGAATCCCGGCAGTGTCCTTGATTCACTTTTTCCTTTTTCAGAGTCTAAAGATTTGAATCATGATTTCACTTATGACGTATGAATTTCGCTTGTCTTTGCGTGGAACAGATAGCCCAGTGGTTGGTAGATAGTTTCTGGTGGATCGGGACCACGGTTCGAATCCCGACAATTTCCTTGATTCACTTTTTCTTTTTTCTGAGTCTAAAGATTTGAATCATGATTTCACTTATGAGGTAGGAATTTCACTTGTCTTTGCGTGGAACCGATAGCCCAGTGGTTTTGAGATAGTTTCTGGTGGATCGGAACCACGGTTCGAATCCCGACAAGTTCCTTAATTCACTTTTTCTTTGTTCTGAGTCTAAAGATTTGAATCATGATTTCACTTATGAGGTAGGAATTTCGCTTGTCTTTGCGTGAAAAAGATAGCCCAGTGGTTGAGACATGGTTTCTGGTGGATCGGGACCACGGTTCGAATCCCGGCAGTGTCCTCGTTTCTGTTTTTCCTTTTTCTGAGTCTAAAGATTTGAATCATGATTTCAGTAATGAGGTAGGAATTTCGATTGTCTTTGCGTGGAATAGATAGCCCAGTGGTTGGGAGAAAGTTTCTGGTGGATCGAGACCCCGGTTCGAATCCCAGCAGTGTCCTTGATCTTCTTTTTCGTTGTTTTTCTGAGTCTAAGGGTTTGAATCATGATTTCACTCATGCCGTATGAATTTCGCTTGTCTTTGCGTGGAACACATAGCCCAGTGGTTGGAAGATAGTTTCTGGTGGATCGGGACCACGGTTCGAATCCCGACAAGTTCCTTGATTCACTTTTTCTTTTTTCTGAGTCTAAAGATTTGAATCATGATTTCACTTATGAGGTAGGAATTTCGCATGTCTTTGCGTGGAACAGATAGCCCAGTGGTTTTGAGATAGTTTCTGGTGGATCGGGACCACGGTTCGAATGCCGGCAGTGTCATTGATTCACTTTTTCTTTTTTCTGAGTCTAAAGATTTGAATCATGATTTCACTTATGTGGTAGGAATTTCGTTTTTCTTTGCGTGGAACACATAGCCCAGTGGTTGGGAGATAGTTTCTGGTGGATCGGGACCCCGGTTCGAATCCCGGCAGGGTCCTTGATTCACTTTTTTTTTCCTAAGTCTTTAGATTTGAATCATGATTTCACTTATGACGTATGAATTTCGCTTGTCTTTGCGTGGAACAGATAGCCCAGTGGTTGGGAGATAGTTTCTGGTGGATCGGGACCCCGGTTCGAATCCCGGCAGTGTCCTTGATCTTCTTTTTTTTCTGAGTCTAAGGATTTGAATCATGATTTCACTTATGAGGTAGGAATTTCACTTGTCTTTGCGTGAAACAGATGGCCCAGTGGTTGGGAGATAGTTTCTGGTGGATCGGGACCCCGGTTCGAATCCCGGCAGTGTCCTTGATCTTTTTTTTCTTTTTTTTCAGAGTCTAAGGATTTGAATCATAATTTCACTTATGATGTAAGAATTTCGCTTGTCTTTGCGTGGAACAGATAGCCCAGTGGTTGGGAGATATTTTCTGGTGGATCGGGACCCCGGTTCGAATCCCGGCAGTGTCCTTGATCTTATTTTTCTTTTTTTCTGAGTCTAAGGATTTGAATCATGATTTCACTTATGAGTTAGGAATTTCGATTGTCTTTGCGTGGAACAGATAGCCCAGTGGTTGGGAGATAGTTTCTTGTGGATGAGGACCACGGTTCAAATCCTGGTAGGGTCTTTGATCCCCTTACCTTTTTTTCTGAGTCTAAAGATTTGAATCATGATTTCACTTATGAGGTAGGAATTTCGCATGTCTTTGCGTGGAACAGTTAGGCCAGTGGTTGGGAGATAGTTTCTGGTGGATCGGGACCACGGTTCGAATCCCGGCAGTGTCCTTGATTCACTTTTTCCTTTTTCAGAGTCTAAAGATTTGAATCATGATTTCACTTATGTGGTAGGAATTTCGCTTGTCTTTTCGTGGAACAGATAGCCCAGTGGTTGGGAGATAGTTTCTAGTGGATCGGGACCACGGTTCGAACACCGACAGTGTCCTTGATCTTCATTTTCTTTTTTTCTGAGTCTAAGGATTTGATCCATGATTTAACTTATGACGTATGAATTTCGCTTGTCTTTGCGTGGAACAGATAGCCCAGTGGTTGGGAGAAAGTTTCTGGTGGATCGAGACCCCGGTTCGAATCCCAGCAGAGTCCTTGATCTTCTTTTTCGTTTTTTTTCTGAGTCTAAGGGTTTGAATCATGATTTCACTCATGCCGTATGAATTTCGCTTGTCTTTGCGTGGAACACATAGCCCAGTGGTTGGGAGATAGTTTCTGGTGGATCGGGACCACGGTTCGAATCCCGACAAGTTCCTTGATTCACTTTTTCTTTTTTCTGAGTCTTAAGATTTGAATCATGATCTCACTTATGAGGTGAAAATTTCGATTGTCTTTGCGTGGAACAGATAGCCCAGTGGTTTTGAGATAGTTTCTGGTGGATCGGGACCACGGTTCGAATGCCGGCAGTGTCATTGATTCACTTTTTCCTTTTTCTGAGTCTAAAGATTTGAATCATGATTTCACTTATGAGGTAGGAATTTCACTTGTCTTTGCGTGAAACAGATGGCCCAGTGGTTGGGAGATAGTTTCTGGTGGATCGGGACCCCGGTTCGAATCCCGGCAGTGTCCTTGATCTTTTTTTTCTTTTTTTTCAGAGTCTAAGGATTTGAATCATAATTTCACTTATGATGTAAGAATTTCGCTTGTCTTTGCGTGGAACAGATAGCCCAGTGGTTGGGAGATATTTTCTGGTAGATCGGGACCCCGGTTCGAATCCCGGCAGTGTCCTTGATCTTATTTTTCTTTTTTTCTGAGTCTAAGGATTTGAATCATGATTTCACTTATGAGTTAGGAATTTCGATTGTCTTTGCGTGGAACAGATAGCCCAGTGGTTGGGAGATAGTTTCTTGTGGATGAGGACCACGGTTCAAATCCTGGTAGGGTCTTTGATCCCCTTACCTTTTTTTCTGAGTCTAAAGATTTGAATCATGATTTCACTTATGAGGTAGGCATTTCGCATGTCTTTGCGTGGAACAGTTAGGCCAGTGGTTGGGAGATAGTTTCTGGTGGATCGGGACCACGGTTCGAATCCCGGCAGTGTCCTTGATTCACTTTTTCCTTTTTCAGAGTCTAAAGATTTGAATCATGATTTCACTTATGTGGTAGGAATTTCGCTTGTCTTTTCGTGGAACAGATAGCCCAGTGGTTGGGAGATAGTTTCTAGTGGATCGGGACCACGGTTCGAACACCGACAGTGTCCTTGATCTTCTTTTTCTTTTTTTCTGAGTCTAAGGATTTGATCCATGATTTAACTTATGACGTATGAATTTCGCTTGTCTTTGCGTGGAACAGATAGCCCAGTGGTTGGGAGAAAGTTTCTGGTGGATCGAGACCCCGGTTCGAATCCCAGCAGAGTCCTTGATCTTCTTTTTCGTTTTTTTTCTGAGTCTAAGGGTTTGAATCATGATTTCACTCATGCCGTATGAATTTCGCTTGTCTTTGCGTGGAACACATAGTCCAGTGGTTGGGAGATAGTTTCTGGTGGATCGGGACCACGGTTCGAATCCCGACAAGTTCCTTGATTCACTTTTTCTTTTTGCTGAGTCTTAAGATTTGAATCATGATCTCACTTATGAGGTGAAAATTTCGATTGTCTTTGCGTGGAACAGATAGCCCAGTGGTTTTGAGATAGTTTCTGGTGGATCGGGACCACGGTTCGAATGCCGGCAGTGTCATTGATTCACTTTTTCCTTTTTCTGAGTCTAAAGATTTGAATCATGATTTCACTTATGTGGTAGGAATTTCGCTTGTATTTGCGTGGAACAGATAGCCCAGTCGTTGGGAGATAGTTTCTGGTGGATCGGGACAACGGTTCGAATCCCGTCAAAGTCCTTGATTCACTTTTTCTTTTTTCTAAGTCTAAAGATTTGAATCATGATGTCATTTATGAGGTGGAAATTTCGCTTGTCTTTTAGTGGAACACATAGCCCCGTGGTTGGGAGATAGTTTCTGGTGGATCGGGACCACGGTTCGAATCCAGACAAGGTCCTTGATTCACTTTTTCTTTTTTCTAAGTCTTTAGATTTGAATCATGATTTCACTTATGAGGTAGGAATTTCGCTTGTCTTTGCGTGGAACAAATAGCCCAGTGGTTGGGAGATAGTTTCTGGTGGATCGGGACCACGGTTCGAATCCCGACAAGGTTCTTGATTGACTTTGTATTTTTTTCTGAGTATAAATATTTCAATTTTGATTTCACTTATGATGTAGGAATTTCGCTTGTCTTTGCGCGGAACAGATAGCCCAGTGGTTTGGAGATAGTTTCTGGTGGGTCGGGACCACGGTTCGAATCCCGGCAGTGTCCTTGATTCACTTTTTCCTTGTTCTAAGTCTTTAGATTTGAATCATGATTTCACTTATGACGTATGAATTTCGCTTGTCTTTGCGTGGAACACATAGCCCAGTGGTTGGTAGATAGTTTCTGGTGGATCGGGACCACGGTTCGAATCCCGACAAGTTCCTTGATTCACTTTTTCTTTTTTCTGAGTCTAAAGATTTGAATCATGATTTCACTTATGAGGTGAACATTTCAATTGTCTTTGCGTGGAACAGATAGCCCAGTGGTTTTGAGATAGTTTCTGGTGGATCGGGACCACGGTTCGAATCCCGACAAGTTCCTTGATTCACTTTTTCTTTTTTCTGAGTCTAAAGATTTGAATCATGATTTCACTTATGAGTTAGGAATTTCACTTGTCTTTGCGTGGAACCGATAGCCCAATGGTTGGGAGATATTTTCTGGTGGGTCGGGACCACGGTTCGAATCCCGGCAGTGTCCTCGTTTCTGTTTTTCCTTTTTCTGAGTCTAAAGATTTGAATCATGAGTTCACTTATGAGGTAGGAATTTCGCTTGTCTTTGCGTGGAAAAGATAGCCCAGTGGTTGAGACATGGTTTCTGGTGGATCGGGACCACGGTTCGAATCCCGGCAGTGTCCTCGTTTCTGTTTTTCCTTTTTCTGAGTCTAAAGATTTGAATCATGATTTCACTTATGACGTATGAATTTCGCTTGTCTTTGCGTGGAACACATAGCCCAGTGGTTGGGAGATAGTTTCTGGTGGATCGGGACAACGGTTCGAATCCCGGCAAAGTCCTTGATTAACTTTTTCTTTTTTCTGAGTCTAAAGATTTGAATCATGAATTCACTAATGAGGTAGGAATTTCGCTTGTCTTTGCGTGAAACAGATAGCCCAGTGGTTTTGAGATAGTTTCTGGTGGATCGGGACCACGGTTCGAATCCCGACAAGTTCCTTGATTCACTTTTTCTTTTTTCTGAGTCTAAAGATTTGAATCATGATGTCATTTATGAGGTGGAAATTTCGCTTGTCTTTTAGTGAAACACATAGCCCAGTGGTTGGTAGATAGTTTCTGGTGGATCGGGACCACGGTTCGAATCCCGACAAGTTCCTTGATTCGCTTTTTCTTTTTTCTGAGTCTAAAGATTTGAATCATGATGTCATTTATGAGGTGGAAATTTCGCTTGTCTTTTAGTGAAACACATAGCCCAGTGGTTGGTAGATAGTTTCTGGTGGATCGGGACCACGGTTCGAATCCCGACAAGTTCCTTGATTCGCTTTTTCTTTTTTCTGAGTCTAAAGATTTGAATCATGATTTCACTTATGAGGTGAAAATTTCGATTGTCTTTGCGTGGAACAGATAGCCCAGTGGTTGGTAGATAGTTTCTGGTGGATCGGGACCACGGTTCAAATCCCGACAAGTTCCTTGATTCGCTTTTTCTTTTTTCTGAGTCTAAAGATTTGAATCATGATGTCATTTATGAGGTGGAAATTTCGCTTGTCTTTTAGTGAAACACATAGCCCAGTGGTTGGTAGATAGTTTCTGGTGGATCGGGACCACGGTTCGAATCCCGACAAGTTCCTTGATTCGCTTTTTCTTTTTTCTGAGTCTAAAGATTTGAATCATGATTTCACTTATGAGGTGAAAATTTCGATTGTCTTTGCGTGGAACAGATAGCCCAGTGGTTTTGAGATAGTTTCTGGTGGATCGGGACCACGGTTCGAATGCCGGCAGTGTCATTGATTCACTTTTTCCTTTTTCTGAGTCTAAAGATTTGAATCATGATTTCACTTATGACGTATGAATTTCGCTTGTCTTTGCGTGGAACACATAGCCCAGTGGTTGGGAGATAGTTTCTGGTGGATCGGGACAACGGTTCGTATCCCGTCAAAGTCCTTGATTCACTTTATTTTTTTTTCTGAGTCTAAAGATTTGAATCATGAATTCACTAATGAGGTAGGAATTTCGCTTGTCTTTGCGTGAAACAGATAGCCCAGTGGTTTTGAGATAGTTTCTGGTGGATCGGGACCACGGTTTGAATCCCGACAAGTTCCTTGATTAACTTTTTCTTTTTTCTGAGTCTAAAGATTTGAATCATGATGTCATTTATGAGGTGGAAATTTCGCATGTCTTTTAGTGAAACACATAGCCCAGTGGTTGGTAGATAGTTTCTGGTGGATCGGGACCACGGTTCGAATCCCGACAAGTTCCTTGATTCGCTTTTTCTTTTTTCTGAGTGTTAAGATTTGAATCATGATGTCATTTATGAGGTGGAAATTTCGCTTGTCTTTTAGTGAAACACATAGCCCAGTGGTTGGTAGATAGTTTCTGGTGGATCGGGACCACGGTTCGAATCCCGACAAGTTCCTTGATTCGCTTTTTCTTTTTTCTGAGTCTAAAGATTTGAATCATGATTTCACTTATGAGGTGAAAATTTCGATTGTCTTTGCGTGGAACAGATAGCCCAGTGGTTTTGAGATAGTTTCTGGTGGATCGGGACCACGGTTCGAATCCCGACAAGTTCCTTGATTCAATTTTTCTTTTTTCTGAGTCTAAAGATTTGAATCATGATTTCACTTATGAGTTAGGAATTTCACTTGTCTTTGCGTGGAACCGATAGCCCAGTGGTTTTGAGATAGTTTCTGGTGGATCGGAACCACGGTTCGAATCCCGACAAGTTCCTTGATTCACTTTTTCTTTTTTCTGAGTCTAAAGATTTGAATCATGATTTCACTTATGAGTTAGGAATTTCACTTGTCTTTGCGTGGAACCGATAGCCCAATGGTTGGGAGATATTTTCTGGTGGGTCGGGACCACGGTTCGAATCCCGGCAGTGTCCTCGTTTCTGTTTTTCCTTTTTCTGAGTCTAAAGATTTGAATCATGAGTTCACTTATGAGGTAGGAATTTCGCTTGTCTTTGCGTGGAAAAGATAGCCCAGTGGTTGAGACATGGTTTCTGGTGGATCGGGACCACGGTTCGAATCCCGGCAGTGTCCTCGTTTCTGTTTTTCCTTTTTCTGAGTCTAAAGATTTGAATCATGATTTCAGTAATGAGGTAGGAATTTCGATTGTCTTTGCGTGGAACAGATAGCCCAGTGGTTGAGAGAAAGTTTCTGGTGGATCGAGACCCCGGTTCGAATCCCAGAAGTGTCCTTGATCTTCTTTTTCGTTTTTTTTTCTGAGTCTAAGGGTTTGAATCATGATTTCACTCATGCCGTATGAATTTCGCTTGTTTTTGCGTGGAACACATAGCCCAGTGGTTGGGAGATAGTTTCTGGTGGATCGGGACCACGGTTCGAATCCCGACAAATTCCTTGATTCACTTTTTCTTTTTTCTGAGTCTAAAGATTTGAATCATGATCTCACTTATGAGGTAGGAATTTCGCTTGTCTTTGCGTGTAACAGATAGCCCAGTGGTTGGGAGATAGTTTCTGGTGGGTCGGAACCACGGTTCGAATCCCGGCAGATTCCTTGATTCACTTTTTCTTTTTTCAGAGTCTAAAGATTTGAATCATGATCTCACTTATGAGGTGAAAATTTCGATTGTCTTTGCGTGGAACAGATAGCCCAGTGGTTTTGAGATAGTTTCTGGTGGATCGGGACAACGGTTCGAATCCCGGCAAGGTCCTTGATTCACAATTTATTTTGTCTAAGTCTTTAGATTTGAATCATGATTTCACTTATGAGGTAGGAATTTCGCTTGTCTTTGCGTGGAACAGATAGCCCAGTGGTTGGGAGATAGTTTCTGGTAAATCGGGACCACGGTTCGAATCCCGACAAGGTCCTTGATTGACTCTTCTTTGTTCTCAGTCTAAAGATTTGAATCATGATTTCACTTATGAGGTAGGAATTTCGCTTGTCTTTGCGTGTAACAGATAGCCCAGTGGTTGGGAGATAGTTTCTGGTGGGTCGGGACCACGGTTCGAATCCCGGCTGATTCCTTGATTCACTTTTTCTTTTTTCAGAGTCTAAAGATTTGAATCATGATTTCACTTATGACGTAGGAATTTCGCTTGTCTTTGCGTGGAACACATAGCCCAATGGTTGGGAGATAGTTTCTGGTGGATCGGGACAACGGTTCGAATCCCGTCAAAGTCCTTGATTCACTTTATTTTTTTTTTCTGAGTCTAAAGATTTGAATCATGAAGTCACTAATGAGGTAGGAATTTCGCTTGTCTTTGCATGGAACCGATAGCCCAATGGTTGGGAGATATTTTCTGGTGGGTCGGGACCACTGTTCGAATCCCGGCAGTGTCCTCGTTTCTGTTTTTCCTTTTTCTGAGTCTAAAGATTTGAATCATGAGTTCACTTATGAGGTAGGAATTTCGCTTGTCTTTGCGTGGAAAAGATAGCCCAGTGGTTGAGACATAGTTTCTGGTGGATCGGGACCATGGTTCGAATCCCGGCAGTGTCCTCGTTTCTGTTTTTCCTTTTTCTGAGTCTAAGGGTTTGAATCATGATTTCAGTAATGAGGTATGAATTTCGCTTGTCTTTGCGTGGAACACATAGCCCAATGGTTGGGAGATAGTTTCTGGTGGATCGGGACAACGGTTCGAATCCCGTCAAAGTCCTTGATTCACTTTATTTTTTTTTCTGAGTCTAAAGATTTGAATCATGAATTCACTAATGAGGTAGGAATTTCGCTTGTCTTTGCGTGAAACAGATAGCCCAGTGGTTGGGAGACAGTTTCTGGTGGATCGGGGCCACGGTTCGAATCCCAGCAGGGTCCTCGATTCACTTTTTTTTTCTAAGTCTTTATATTTGAATCATGATGTCATTTATGAGGTGGAAATTTCGCTTGTCATTTAGTGGAACACATAGCCCCGTGGTTGGGAGATAGTTTCTGGTGGATCGGGACCACGGTTCAAATCCAGACAAGGTCCTTGATTCACTTTTTCTTTTTTTCTGAGTATAAAGATTTGAATCATGATTTCACTTATGGGGTAGGAATTTCGCTTGTCTTTGCGTGGAACAAATAGCCCCGTGGTTGGGAGATAGTTTCTGGTGGATCGGGACCACGGTTCAAATCCAGAAAAGGTCCTTGATTCACTTTTTCTTTTTTTCTGAGTATAAAGATTTGAATCATGATTTCACTTATGAGGTAGGAATTTCGTTTGTCATTGGGTAGAACAGATAGCCCAGTGGTTTGGAGATAGTATCTGGTGGGTCGGGACCACGGTTCGAATCCCGACAAGGTCCTAGATTCACTTTTCCTTTTTTCTGAGTTCATAGATTTTAATCATGATTTCACTTATGAGGTAGGAATTTCGCTAGTCTTTGCGTGGAACAGATAGCCCAGTGGTTGGGAGATAGTTTCTGGTGGATCTGGACCACGGTTCGAATCCCGGCAGTGTCCTTGATCTTCTTTTCTTTTTCTCTGAGTCTAAAGATTTGAATCATGATTTTACTTATGACGTAGGAATTTCGCTTGTATTTGCGTGGAACAGATAGCCCAGTGGTTGCGCGATAGTTTCTGGTGGATCGGGACCCCGGTTCGAATCCCGACAAGGTCCTTGATTGACTCTTCTTTTTTCTGAGTCTAAAGATTTGAATCATGATTTCACTTATGGGGTAGGAATTTCGCTTGTCTTTGCGTGGAACAAATAGCCCCGTGGTTGGGAGATAGTTTCTGGTGGATCGGGACCACGGTTCAAATCCAGAAAAGGTCCTTGATTCACTTTTTCTTTTTTTCTGAGTATAAAGATTTGAATCATGATTTCACTTATGAGGTAGGAATTTCGTTTGTCATTGGGTAGAACAGATAGCCCAGTGGTTTGGAGATAGTATCTGGTGGATCGGGACCACGGTTCGAATCCCGACAAGGTCCTAGATTCACTTTTCCTTTTTTCTGAGTTCATAGATTTTAATCATGATTTCACTTATGAGGTAGGAATTTCGCTAGTCTTTGCGTGGAACAGATAGCCCAGTGGTTGGGAGATAGTTTCTGGTGGATCTGGACCACGGTTCGAATCCCGGCAGTGTCCTTGATCTTCTTTTCTTTTTCTCTGAGTCTAAAGATTTGAATCATGATTTTACTTATGACGTAGGAATTTCGCTTGTATTTGCGTGGAACAGATAGCCCAGTGGTTGCGCGATAGTTTCTGGTAGATCGGGACCACGGTTCGAATCCCGGTAGGGTCCTGATCCCCTTTTTTCTTTTATTCTGAGTCTAAAGATTTGAATCATGAGTTCACTTATGTGGTTATAATTTCGCATGTCTTTGCGTGGATTAGATAGCCCAGTGGTTGCGCGATAGTTTCTGGTGGATCGGGACCCCGGTTTGAATCCCGACAAGGTCCTTGATTGACTCTTCTTTTTTCTGAGTCTAAAAATTTGAATCATGATTTCACTTATGAGGTAGGAATTTCGCATGTCATTGCGTGGAACAGATAGCCCAGTGGTTGGGAGATAGTTTCTGGTGGGTCGGGGCCACGGTTCGAATCCCAGCAGGGTCCTCGATTCACTTTTTCTTTTGTCTAAGTCTTTATATTTGAATCATGATTTCACTTATGAGGTAGGAATTTCGCTTGTCTTTGCGTGGAACAAATAGTCCAGTGGTTGGGAGATAGTTTCTGGTGGGTCGTGACCACGGTTCGAATGCCGGCAGTGTCCTTCATTCACTTTTTCCTTTTTCTGAGTCTAAAGATTTGAATCAAAGATTTCAATTTTGATTTCACTTATGAGGTAGGAATTTCGCTTGTCTTTGCGTGGAACAGATAGCCCAGTGGTTTGGAGATAGTTTCTGGTGGGTCGGGACCACGGTTCGAATCCCGGCAGTGTCCTTGATTTCCTTTGTCTAAGTCTTTAGATTTGAATCATGATTTCACTTATGAGGTAGGAATTTCGTTTGTCTTTTGGGTGGAACAGATAGCCCAGTGGTTGGGAGATAGTTTCTGGTCGATCTGGACCACGGTTCGAATCCCGGCAGTGTCCTTGATCTTCTTTTTCTTTTTCTCTGAGTCTAAAGATTTGAATCATGATTTTACTCATGAAGTAGGAATTTCGCTTGTATTTGCGTGGAACAGATAGCCCAGTGGTTGGGAGATAGTTTCTGGTAGATCGGGACCACGGTTCGAATCCCGGTAGGGTCCTGATCCCCTTTTTTATTTTATTCTGAGTCTAAAGATTTGAATCATGAGTTCACTTATGTGGTAATAATTTCGCATGTCTTTGCGTGGAACAGATAGCCCAGTGGTTGGGCGATAGTTTCTGGTGGATCGGGACCCCGGTTCGAATCCCGACAAGGTCCTTAATTGACTCTTCTTTTTTCTGAGTCTAAAAATTTGAATCATGATTTCACTTATGAGGTAGGAATTTCGCTTGTGTTTGCGTGGAACAGATAGCCCAGTGGTTGGGAGATAGTTTTTGGTGGGTCGTGGCCACGGTTCGAATCCCAGCAGGGTCCTCGATTCACTTTTTCTTTTGTCTAAGTCTTTATATTTGAATCATGATTTCACTTATGAGGTAGGAATTTCGCTTGTCTTTGCGTGGAACAAATAGCCCAGTGGTTGGGAGATAGTTTCTGGTGGGTCGTGACCACGGTTCGAATGCCGGCAGTGTCCTTGATTCACTTTTTCCTTTTTCTGAGTCTAAAGATTTGAATCAAAGATTTCAATTTTGATTTCACTTATGAGGTAGGAATTTCGCTTGTCTTTGCGTGGAACAGATAGCCCAGTGGTTTGGAGATAGTTTCTGGTGGGTCGGGACCACGGTTCGAATCCCGGCAGTGTCCTTAATTTCCTTTTTCTAAGTCTTTAGATTTGAATCATGATTTCACTTATGAGGTAGGAATTTCGTTTGTCTTTGGGTGGAAGAGATAGCCCAGTGGTTGGGAGATAGTTTCTGGTCGATCTGGACCACGGTTCGAATCCCGGCAGTGTCCTTGATCTTCTTTTTCTTTTTCTCTGATTCTAAAGATTTGAATCATGATTTTACTCATGAAGTAGGAATTTCGCTTGTATTTGGGGGAAACAGATAGCCCAGAGGTTGGGAGATAGTTTCTGGTAGATCGGGACCACGGTTCGAAACCCGGTAGGGTCCTTGATCCCCTTTTTCTTTTATTCTGAGTCTAAAGATTTGAATCATGAGTTCACTTATGTGGTAAGAATTTCGCATGTCTTTGCTTGGAACAGATAGCCCAGTGGTTGGGATATAGTTTCTGGTAAATCTGGACCACTGTTCGAATCCCGGCAGTGTCCTTGATCTTCTTTTTCTTTTTCTCTGAGTCTAAAGATTTGATTCATGAGTTCACTTATGTGGTAAGAATTTCGCATGTCTTTGCGTGGAACAGATAGCCCAGTGGTTGGCCGATAGTTTCTGGTGGATCGGGACCCCGGTTCGAATCCCGGCATGGTCCTTGATTCACAATTTATTTTGTCTAAGTCTTTAGATTTGAATCATGATTTCACTTATGAGGTAGGAATTTCGCTTGTCTTTGCGTGGAACAAATAGCCCAGTGGTTGGGAGATAGTTTCGGGTGGGTCGGGACCACGGTTCGAATCCCGGCAGTGTCCTTGATTCACTTTTTCTTTTTTCTGAGTCTAAAGATTTGAATCATGATTTCACTTATGAAGTAGGAATTTCGCATGTCTTTGCGTCGAACAGATAGCCCAGTGGTTGGGAGATATTTCTGGTGGGTCGGGACCACGGTTCGAATCCCGGCAGTGTCCTTAATTTCCTTTTTCTAAGTCTTTAGATTTGAATCATGATTTCACTTATGAGGTAGGAATTTCGTTTGTCTTTGGGTGGAAGAGATAGCCCAGTGGTTGGGAGATAGTTTCTGGTCGATCTGGACCACGGTTCGAATCCCGGCAGTGTCCTTGATCTTCTTTTTCTTTTTCTCTGATTCTAAAGATTTGAATCATGATTTTACTCATGAAGTAGGAATTTCGCTTGTATTTGGGGGAAACAGATAGCCCAGAGGTTGGGAGATAGTTTCTGGTAGATCGGGACCACGGTTCGAAACCCGGTAGGGTCCTTGATCCCCTTTTTCTTTTATTCTGAGTCTAAAGATTTGAATCATGAGTTCACTTATGTGGTAAGAATTTCGCATGTCTTTGCTTGGAACAGATAGCCCAGTGGTTGGGATATAGTTTCTGGTAAATCTGGACCACTGTTCGAATCCCGGCAGTGTCCTTGATCTTCTTTTTCTTTTTCTCTGAGTCTAAAGATTTGATTCATGAGTTCACTTATGTGGTAAGAATTTCGCATGTCTTTGCGTGGAACAGATAGCCCAGTGGTTGGCCGATAGTTTCTGGTGGATCGGGACCCCGGTTCGAATCCCGGCATGGTCCTTGATTCACAATTTATTTTGTCTAAGTCTTTAGATTTGAATCATGATTTCACTTATGAGGTAGGAATTTCGCTTGTCTTTGCGTGGAACAAATAGCCCAGTGGTTGGGAGATAGTTTCGGGTGGGTCGGGACCACGGTTCGAATCCCGGCAGTGTCCTTGATTCACTTTTTCTTTTTTCTGAGTCTAAAGATTTGAATCATGATTTCACTTATGAAGTAGGAATTTCGCATGTCTTTGCGTCGAACAGATAGCCCAGTGGTTGGGAGATATTTCTGGTGGGTCGGGACCACGGTTCGAATCCCGGCAGATTCCTTGATTCACTTTTTCTTTTTTCTGAGTCTAAAGATTTGAATCATGATTTCACTTATGACGTATGAATTTCGCTTGTCTTTGCGTGGAACACATAGCCCAGTGGTTGGGAGAGAGTTTCTGGTGGATCGGGGCCCCGTTTCCAATCCCGGCAGTGTCCTTGATTCACTTTTTTCTTTTTCCTAAGTCTTTAGATTTGAATCATGATTTCACTTATGAGGTAGGAATTTCGCTTGTCTTTGCGTGGAACAAATAGCCCAGTGGTTGGGAGATAGTTTCGGGTGGGTCGGGACCACGGTTTGAATCCCGGCAGTGTCCTTGATTCACTTTTTCTTTTTTCTGAGTCTAAAGATTTGAATCATGATTTCACTTATGACGTATAATTTCGATTGTCTTTGCGTGGAACACATAGCCCCGTGGTTGGGAGATAGTTTCTGGTGGATCGGGACCCCCGTTTTAATCCCGGAAGGGTCGTTGATTCACTTTTTTTTGTCTGAGTATAAATATTTGAATCATGATTTCACTTATGTGGTAGGACTTTCGCTGGTCTTTGCGTGGAACAGATAGCCTCGTGGTTGGGAGATAGTTTTTTAGTGGATCGGGACCACGGTTCGAATCCCGACAAGGTCCTTGACTCACCTTTTCTTTTTTCTGAGTCTAAAGATTTGAATCATGATTTCACTTATGAGGTAGATATTTCGCTTGTCTTTGCGTGGAACAAATAGCCCAGTGGTTGGGAGATAGTTTCTGGTGGGTCGGGACCACGGTTCGAATGCCGGCAGTGTCCTTGATTCACTTTTTCTTTTTTCTGAGTCTAAAGATTTGAATCATGATTTCACTTATGGGGTAGGAATTTCGCTTATCTTTGCGTGGAACAGATAGCCCAGTGGTTTGGAGATAGTATCTGGTGGATCGGGACCACGGTTCGAATCCCGACAAGGTCCTAGATTCACTTTTCCTATTTTCTGAGTTCATAGATTTGAATCATGATTTCACTTATGAGGTAGGAATTTCGCTAGTTTTTGCGTGGAACAGATAGCCCAGTGGTTGGGAGATAGTTTCTGGTAGATCGGGACCACGGTTCGAATCCCGCTAGGGTCCTGATCCCCTTTTTCTTTTATTCTGAGTCTAAAGATTTGAATCATGAGTTCACTTATGTGGTAATAATTTCGCATGCCTTTGCGTGGAACAGATAGCCCAGTGGTTGGGCGATAGTTTCTGGTGGATCGGGACCCCGGTTCGAATCCCGGAAGTGTCCTTGATCTTCTTTTCTTTTTCTCTGAGTCTAAAGATTTGAATCATGATTTCACTTATGAGGTAGGAATTTCGCTTGTCTTTGCGTGGAACAGATAGCCCAGTGGTTGGGAGATAGTTTCTGGTAGATCGGGACCACGGTTCGAATCCCGACAAGGTCCTTGATTCACTTTTCCTTTTTTTCTGAGTTCATAGATTTGAATCATGATTTCATTTATGAGGTAGGAAATTCGCTAGTCTTTGCGTGGAACAGATAGCCCAATGGTTGGGAGATAGTTTTGGGTGGATCGGGACCACGGTTCGAATCCCGACAAGGGCCTTGATTGCCTCTTCTTTTTCTGAGTCTAAAGATTTGAATCATGATTTCACTTATGAGGTAGGAATTTCGTTTGTCTCTGCGTGGAACACATAGCCCAGTGGTTGGGAGAGAGTTTCTGGTGGATCGGGGCCCCGGTTCGAATCCCGGCAGTGTCCTTGATTCACTTTTTCTTTTTTCTGAGTCTAAAGATTTGAATCATGATTTCACTTATGACGTATGAATTTCGCTTGTCTTTGCGTGGAACAAATAGCCCAGTGCATGGGAGATAGTTTCGGTGGGTCGGGACCACGGTTCGAATCCCATAAGTGTCCTTGATTGACTTTTTCTTTTTTCTAAGTCTTTAGATTTGAATCATGATTTCACTTATGAGGTAGGAATTTCGCTTGTCTTTGCGTGGAACAAATAGCCCAGTGGTTTGGAGATAGTATCTGGTGGGTCGGGACCACGGTTCGAATGCCGGCAGTGTCCTTGATTCACTTTTTCCTTTTTCTGAGTCTAAAGATTTGAATCAAAGATTTCAATTTTGATTTCACTTATGAGGTAGGAATTTCGCTTGTCTTTGCGTGGAACAGATAGCCCAGTGGTTTGGATATAGTTTCTGGTGGGTCGGGACCACGGTTCGAATCCCGGCAGTGTCTTTGATTCACTTTTTCCTTTTTCTGAGTCTAAAGATTTGAATCAAAGATTTCAATTTTGATTTCACTTATGAGGTAGGAATTTCGCTTGTCTTTGCGTGGAACAGATAGCCCAGTGGTTTGGAGATAGTTTCTGGTGGGTCGGGACCACGGTTCTAATCCCGGCAGTGTCCTTGATTCACTTTTTCTTTTGTCTGAGTCTAAAGATTTGAATCAAGATTTCACTGATGGGGTTGGAATTTCGCTTATCTTTGCGTGGAACAGATAGCCCAGTGGTTTGGAGATAGTATCTGGTGGATCGGGACCACGGTTCGAATCCCGACAAGGTCCTAGATTCACTTTTTCTTTTTTTGAAGTCTTTAGATTTGAATCATGATTTCACCTATGAGGTAGGAATTTCGCTTTTCTTTGCGTGGAACAGATAGCCCAGTGGTTGGGACACAGTTTCTGGTGGATCGGCACCCCGGTTCCAATCCCGGCAGGGTCCTTGATTCACTTTTGCTTTCTTCTAAGTCTTTAGATTTGAATCTTGATTTCACTTATGAGGTAGGAATTTCGCTTGTCTTTGCCTGGAACAAATAGCACAGTGGTTGGGAGATAGTTTCTGGTGGGTCGGGACCACGGTTCGAATCCTGGCAGTGTCCTTGATTCACTTTTTCTTTTTTCTGAGTCTAAAGATTTGAATCATGATTTCACTTATGAGGTAGGAATTTCGCTTGTCTTTGCGTGTAACAGATAGCCCAGTGGTTGGGAGATAGTTTCTGGTGGGTCGGGACCACTGTTCGAATCCCGGCAGTGTCCTCGATTCACTTTTTCCTTTTTCTGAGTCTAAAGATTTGAATCATGATTTCACTTATGTGGTCGGAAATTCGCTTGTCTTTGCGTGGAACACATAGCCCAGTGGTTGGGAGAGAGTTTCTGGTGGATCGGGACCACGGTTCGAATCCCGGCAGTGTCTTTGATTCACTTTTTCCTTTTTCTGAGTCTAAAGATTTGAATCATGATTTCACTTATGGGGTAGGAATTTCGCTTATCTTTGCGTGGAACAGATAGCCCAGTGGTTTGGAGATAGTATCTGGTGGATCGGGACCACGGTTCGAATCCCGACAAGGTCCTAGATTCACTTTTCCTATTTTCTGACTTCATAGATTTGAATCATGATTTCACTTATGAGGTAGGAATTTCGCTAGTTTTTGCGTGGAACAGATAGCCCAGTGGTTGGGAGATAGTTTCTGGTAGATCGGGACCACGGTTCGAATCCCGCTAGGGTCCTGATCCCCTTTTTCTTTTATTCTGAGTCTAAAGATTTGAATCATGAGTTCACTTATGTGGTAATAATTTCGCATGCCTTTGCGTGGAACAGATAGCCCAGTGGTTGGGCGATAGTTTCTGGTGGATCGGGACCCCGGTTCGAATCCCGGAAGTGTCCTTGATCTTCTTTTCTTTTTCTCTGAGTCTAAAGATTTGAATCATGATTTCACTTATGAGGTAGGAATTTCGCTTGTCTTTGCGTGGAACAGATAGCCCAGTGGTTGGGAGATAGTTTCTGGTAGATCGGGACCACGGTTCGAATCCCGACAAGGTCCTTGATTCACTTTTCCTTTTTTTCTGAGTTCATAGATTTGAATCATGATTTCATTTATGAGGTAGGAATTTCGCTAGTCTTTGCGTGGAACAGATAGCCCAATGGTTGGGAGATAGTTTTGGGTGGATCGGGACCACGGTTCGAATCCCGACAAGGGCCTTGATTGACCCTTCTTTTTCTGAGTCTAAAGATTTGAATCATGATTTCACTTATGAGGTAGGAATTTCGTTTGTCTCTGCGTGGAACACATAGCCCAGTGGTTGGGAGAGAGTTTCTGGTGGATCGGGGCCCCGGTTCGAATCCCGGCAGTGTCCTTGATTCACTTTTTCTTTTTTCTGAGTCTAAAGATTTGAATCATGATTTCACTTATGACGTATGAATTTCGCTTGTCTTTGCGTGGAACAAATAGCCCAGTGCATGGGAGATAGTTTCGGTGGGTCGGGACCACGGTTCGAATCCCATAAGTGTCCTTGATTGACTTTTTCTTTTTTCTAAGTCTTTAGATTTGAATCATGATTTCACTTATGAGGTAGGAATTTCGCTTGTCTTTGCGTGGAACAAATAGCCCAGTGGTTTGGAGATAGTTTCTGGTGGGTCGGGACCACGGTTCGAATGCCGGCAGTGTCCTTGATTCACTTTTTCCTTTTTCTGAGTCTAAAGATTTGAATCAAAGATTTCAATTTTGATTTCACTTATGAGGTAGGAATTTCGCTTGTCTTTGCGTGGAACAGATAGCCCAGTGGTTTGGAGATAGTTTCTGGTGGGTCGGGACCACGGTTCTAATCCCGGCAGTGTCCTTGATTCACTTTTTCTTTTGTCTGAGTCTAAAGATTTGAATCAAGATTTCACTGATGGGGTTGGAATTTCGCTTATCTTTGCGTGGAACAGATAGCCCAGTGGTTTGGAGATAGTATCTGGTGGATCGGGACCACGGTTCGAATCCCGACAAGGTCCTAGATTCACTTTTTCTTTTTTTGAAGTCTTTAGATTTGAATCATGATTTCACCTATGAGGTAGGAATTTCGCTTTTCTTTGCGTGGAACAGATAGCCCAGTGGTTGGGACACAGTTTCTGGTGGATCGGCACCCCGGTTCCAATCCCGGCAGGGTCCTTGATTCACTTTTGCTTTCTTCTAAGTCTTTAGATTTGAATCTTGATTTCACTTATGAGGTAGGAATTTCGCTTGTCTTTGCCTGGAACAAATAGCACAGTGGTTGGGAGATAGTTTCTGGTGGGTCGGGACCACGGTTCGAATCCTGGCAGTGTCCTTGATTCACTTTTTCTTTTTTCTGAGTCTAAAGATTTGAATCATGATTTCACTTATGAGGTAGGAATTTCGCTTGTCTTTGCGTGTAACAGATAGCCCAGTGGTTGGGAGATAGTTTCTGGTGGGTCGGGACCACTGTTCGAATCCCGGCAGTGTCCTCGATTCACTTTTTCCTTTTTCTGAGTCTAAAGATTTGAATCATGATTTCACTTATGTGGTCGGAAATTCGCTTGTCTTTGCGTGGAACACATAGCCCAGTGGTTGGGAGAGAGTTTCTGGTGGATCGGGACCACGGTTCGAATCCCGGCAGTGTCTTTGATTCACTTTTTCCTTTTTCTGAGTCTAAAGATTTGAATCATGATTTCACTTATGGGGTAGGAATTTCGCTTATCTTTGCGTGGAACAGATAGCCCAGTGGTTTGGAGATAGTATCTGGTGGATCGGGACCACGGTTCGAATCCCGACAAGGTCCTAGATTCACTTTTCCTATTTTCTGACTTCATAGATTTGAATCATGATTTCACTTATGAGGTAGGAATTTCGCTAGTTTTTGCGTGGAACAGATAGCCCAGTGGTTGGGAGATAGTTTCTGGTAGATCGGGACCACGGTTCGAATCCCGCTAGGGTCCTGATCCCCTTTTTCTTTTATTCTGAGTCTAAAGATTTGAATCATGAGTTCACTTATGTGGTAATAATTTCGCATGCCTTTGCGTGGAACAGATAGCCCAGTGGTTGGGCGATAGTTTCTGGTGGATCGGGACCCCGGTTCGAATCCCGGAAGTGTCCTTGATCTTCTTTTCTTTTTCTCTGAGTCTAAAGATTTGAATCATGATTTCACTTATGAGGTAGGAATTTCGCTTGTCTTTGCGTGGAACAGATAGCCCAGTGGTTGGGAGATAGTTTCTGGTAGATCGGGACCACGGTTCGAATCCCGACAAGGTCCTTGATTCACTTTTCCTTTTTTTCTGAGTTCATAGATTTGAATCATGATTTCATTTATGAGGTAGGAATTTCGCTAGTCTTTGCGTGGAACAGATAGCCCAATGGTTGGGAGATAGTTTTGGGTGGATCGGGACCACGGTTCGAATCCCGACAAGGGCCTTGATTGACCCTTCTTTTTCTGAGTCTAAAGATTTGAATCATGATTTCACTTATGAGGTAGGAATTTCGTTTGTCTCTGCGTGGAACACATAGCCCAGTGGTTGGGAGAGAGTTTCTGGTGGATCGGGGCCCCGGTTCGAATCCCGGCAGTGTCCTTGATTCACTTTTTCTTTTTTCTGAGTCTAAAGATTTGAATCATGATTTCACTTATGACGTATGAATTTCGCTTGTCTTTGCGTGGAACAAATAGCCCAGTGCATGGGAGATAGTTTCGGTGGGTCGGGACCACGGTTCGAATCCCATAAGTGTCCTTGATTGACTTTTTCTTTTTTCTAAGTCTTTAGATTTGAATCATGATTTCACTTATGAGGTAGGAATTTCGCTTGTCTTTGCGTGGAACAAATAGCCCAGTGGTTTGGAGATAGTTTCTGGTGGGTCGGGACCACGGTTCGAATGCCGGCAGTGTCCTTGATTCACTTTTTCCTTTTTCTGAGTCTAAAGATTTGAATCAAAGATTTCAATTTTGATTTCACTTATGAGGTAGGAATTTCGCTTGTCTTTGCGTGGAACAGATAGCCCAGTGGTTTGGAGATAGTTTCTGGTGGGTCGGGACCACGGTTCGAATCCCGGCAGTGTCTTTGATTCACTTTTTCCTTTTTCTGAGTCTAAAGATTTGAATCAAAGATATCAATTTTGATTTCACTTATGAGGTAGGAATTTCGCTTGTCTTTGCGTGGAACAGATAGCCCAGTGTTTTGGAGATAGTTTCTGGTGGGTCGGGACCACGGTTCTAATCCCGGCAGTGTCCTTGATTCACTTTTTCTTTTGTCTGAGTCTAAAGATTTGAATCAAGATTTCACTGATGGGGTTGGAATTTCGCTTATCTTTGCGTGGAACAGATAGCCCAGTGGTTTGGAGATAGTATCTGGTGGATCGGGACCACGGTTCGAATCCCGACAAGGTCCTAGATTCACTTTTTCTTTTTTTGAAGTCTTTAGATTTGAATCATGATTTCACCTATGAGGTAGGAATTTCGCTTGTCTTTGCGTGGAACAGATAGCCCAGTGGTTGGGACACAGTTTCTGGTGGATCGGCACCACGGTTCCAATCCCGGCAGGGTCCTTGATTCACTTTTGCTTTCTTCTAAGTCTTTAGATTTGAATCTTGATTTCACTTATGAGGTAGGAATTTCGCTTGTCTTTGCCTGGAACAAATAGCACAGTGGTTGGGAGATAGTTTCTGGTGGGTCGGGACCACGGTTCGAATCCTGGCAGTGTCCTTGATTCACTTTTTCTTTTTTCTGAGTCTAAAGATTTGAATCATGATTTCACTTATGAGGTAGGAATTTCGCTTGTCTTTGCGTGTAACAGATAGCCCAGTGGTTGGGAGATAGTTTCTGGTGGGTCGGGACCACTGTTCGAATCCCGGCAGTGTCCTCGATTCACTTTTTCCTTTTTCTGAGTCTAAAGATTTGAATCATGATTTCACTTATGTGGTCGGAAATTCGCTTGTCTTTGCGTGGAACACATAGCCCAGTGGTTGGGAAATAGTTTCTGGTGGGTCGGGACCACGGTTCTAATCCCGGCAGTGTCCTTGATTCACTTTTTCGTTTTTTCTATATCTAAAGATTTGAATCATGATTTCACTTATGAGGTAGGAATTTCGCTTGTCTTTGCGTGGAACAGATAGCCCAGTGGTTGGGAGATAGTTTCTGGTGAATCGGGACCACGGTTCGAATCTCGGCAGTGTCCTTGATTAACTTTTTTTCTGAGTATAAAGATTTGAATCATGATTTCACTTATGTGGTAGGACTTTCGCTGGTCTTTGCGTGGAACAGATAGCCTCGTTGTTGGGAGATAGTTTTTTGGTGGATCGGGACCACGGTTCGAATCCCGACAAGGTCCTTGATTCACTTTTTTTTCTGAGTCTAAATATTTGAATCATGATTTCACTTATGAGGTAGGAATTTCGCTTGTCTTTGGCTAGAACAGATAGCCCAGTGGTTGCGAGATAGTTTCTGGTAGATCGGGACCACGGTTCGAATCCCGGTAGGGTCCTGATCCCCTTTTTCTTTTATTCTGAGTCTAAAGATTTGAATCATGAGTTCACTTATGTGGTAATAATTTCGCATGCCTTTGCGTGGAACAGATAGCCCAGTGGTTGGGCGATAGTTTCTGGTGGATCGGGACCCCGGTTCGAATCCCGGCAGTGTCCTTGATCTTCTTTTTTTTTTCTCTGAGTCTAAAGATTTGAATCATGATTTTACTTATGACGTAGGAATTTCGCTTGTATTTGCGTGGAACAGATAGCCCAGTGGTTGGGAGATAGTTTCTGGTAGATCGGGACCACGGTTCGAATCCCGGTAGTGTCCAGATCCCCTTTTTCTTTTATTCTGAGTCTAAAGATTTGAATCATGAGTTCACTTATGTGGTAATAATTTCGCATGCCTTTGCGTGGAACAGATAGCCCAGTGGTTGGGCGATAGTTTCTGGTGGATCGGGACCCCGGTTCGAATCCCGGCATGGTCCTTGATTCACAATTTATTTTGTCTAAGTCTTTAGATTTGAATCATGATTTCACTTATGAGGTAGGAATTTCGCTTGTCTTTGCGTGGAACAGATAGCCCAGTGGTTGGGAGATAGTTTCTGGTAGATCGGGACCACGGTTCGAATCCCGACAAGGTCCTTGATTCACTTTTCCTTTTTTTCTGAGTTCATAGATTTGAATCATGATTTCATTTATGAGGTAGGAATTTCGCTAGTCTTTGCGTGGAACAGATAGCCCAATGGTTGGGAGATAGTTTTGGGTGGATCGGGACCACGGTTGGAATCCCGACAAGGGCCTTGATTGACTCTTCTTTTTTCTGAGTCTAAAGATTTGAATCATGATTTCACTTATGAGGTAGGAATTTCGTTTGTCTCTGCGTGGAACACATAGCCCAGTGGTTGGGAGAGAGTTTCTGGTGGATCGGGGCCCCGGTTCGAATCCCGGCAGTGTCCTTGATTCACTTTTTCTTTTTTCTGAGTCTAAAGATTTGAATCATGATTTCACTTATGACGTATGAATTTCGCTTGTCTTTGCGTGGAACAAATAGCCCAGTGCTTGGGAGATAGTTTCGGTGGGTCGGGACCACGGTTCGAATCCCATAAGTGTCCTTGATTGACTTTTTCTTTTTTCTAAGTCTTTAGATTTGAATCATGATTTCACTTATGAGGTAGGAATTTCGCTTGTCTTTGCGTGGAACAAATAGCCCAGGGGTTTGGAGATAGTTTCTGGTGGGTCGGGACCACGGTTCGAATGCCGGCAGTGTCCTTGATTCACTTTTTCCTTTTTCTGAGTCTAAAGATTTGAATGAAAGATTTCAATTTTGATTTCACCTATGAGGTAGGAATTTCGCTTGTCTTTGCGTGGAACAGATAGCCCAGTGGTTTGGAGATAGTTTCTGGTGGGTCGGGACCACGGTTCGAATCCCGGCAGTGTCTTTGATTCACTTTTTCCTTTTTCTGAGTCTAAAGATTTGAATCAAAGATTTCAATTTTGATTTCACTTATGAGGTAGGAATTTCGCTTGTCTTTGCGTGGAACACATAGCCCAGTGGTTGGGAGAGAGTTTCTGGTGGATCGGGGCCCCGGTTCGAATCCCGGCAGTGTCCTTGATTCACTTTTTCTTTTTTCTGAGTCTAAAGATTTGAATCATGATTTCACTTATGACGTATGAATTTCGCTTGTCTTTGCGTGGAACAAATAGCCCAGTGGTTTGGAGATAGTTTCTGGTGGGTCGGGACCACGGTTCGAATGCCGGCAGTGTCCTTGATTGACTTTTTCTTTTTTCTAAGTCTTTAGATTTGAATCATGATTTCACTTATGAGGTAGGAATTTCGCTTGTCTTTGCGTGGAACAAATAGCCCAGTGGTTTGGAGATAGTTTCTGGTGGGTCGGGACCACGGTTCGAATGCCGGCAGTGTCCTTGATTCACTTTTTCCTTTTTCTGAGTCTAAAGATTTCATTCAAAGATTTCAATTTTGATTTCACTTATGAGGTAGGAATTTCGCTTGTCTTTGCGTGGAACAGATAGCCCAGTGGTTTGGAGATAGTTTCTGGTGGGTCGGGACCACGGTTCGAATCCCGGCAGTGTCTTTGATTCACTTTTTCCTTTTTCTGAGTCTAAAGATTTGAATCAAAGATTTCAATTTTGATTTCACTTATGAGGTAGGAATTTCGCTTGTCTTTGCGTGGAACAGATAGCCCAGTGGTTTGGAGATAGTTTCTGGTGGGTCGGGACCACGGTTCTAATCCCGGCAGTGTCCTTGATTCACTTTTTCTTTTGTCTGAGTCTAAAAATTTGAATCATGATTTCACTGATGGGGTTGGAATTTCGCTTATCTTTGCGTGGAACAGATAGCCCAGTGGTTTGGAGATAGTATCTGGTGGATCGGGACCACGGTTCGAATCCCGACAAGGTCCTAGATTCACTTTTTCTTTTTTTGAAGTCTTTAGATTTGAATCATGATTTCACCTATGAGGTAGGAATTTCGCTTGTCTTTGCGTGGAACAGATAGCCCAGTGGTTGGGACACAGTTTCTGGTGGATCGGCACCCCGGTTCCAATCCCGGCAGGGTCCTTGATTCACTTTTGCTTTCTTCTAAGTCTTTAGATTTGAATCTTGATTTCACTTATGAGGTAGGAATTTCGCTTGTCTTTGCGTGGAACAAATAGCACAGTGGTTGGGAGATAGTTTCTGGTGGGTCGGGACCACGGTTCGAATCCTGGCAGTGTCCTTGATTCACTTTTTCTTTTTTCTGAGTCTAAAGATTTGAATCATGATTTCACTTATGAGGTAGGAATTTCGCTTGTCTTTGCGTGTAACAGATAGCCCAGTGGTTGGGAGATAGTTTCTGGTGGGTCGGGACCACTGTTCGAATCCCGGCAGTGTCCTCGATTCACTTTTTCCTTTTTCTGAGTCTAAAGATTTGAATCATGATTTAACTTATGTGGTCGGAATTTCGCTTGTCTTTGCGTGGAACACATAGCCCAGTGGTTGGGAAATAGTTACTGGTGGGTCGGGACCACGGTTCTAATCCCGGCAGTGTCCTTGATTCACTTTTTCGTTTTTTCTATATCTAAAGATTTGAATCATGATTTCACTTATGAGGTAGGAATTTCGCTTGTCTTTGCGTGGAACAGATAGCCCAGTGGTTGGGAGATAGTTTCTGGTGAATCGGGACCACGGTTCGAATCTCGGCAGTGTCCTTGATTAACTTTTTTTTCTGAGTATAAAGATTTGAATCATGATTTCACTTATGTGGTAGGACTTTCGCTGGTCTTTGCGTGGAACAGATAGCCTCGTTGTTGGGAGATAGTTTTTTGGTGGATCGGGACCACGGTTCGAATCCCGACAAGGTCCTTGATTCACTTTTTTTTCTGAGTCTAAATATTTGAATCATGATTTCACTTATGACGTAGGAATTTCGCTTGTCTTTGGCTAGAACAGATAGCCCAGTGGTTGCGAGATAGTTTCTGGTGGGTCGGGACCACGGTTCTAATCCCGGCAGTGTCCTTGATTCACTTTTGCTTCTGTCTAAGTCTTTAGATTTGAATCTTGATTTCACTTATGAGGTAGGAATTTCGCTTGTCTTTGCCTGGAACAAATAGCACAGTGGTTGTGAGATAGTTTCTGGTGAATCGGGACCACGGTTCGAATCTCGGCAGTGTCCTTGATTAACTTTTTTTCTGAGTATAAAGATTTGAATCATGATTTCACTTATGTGGTAGGACTTTCGCTGGTCTTTGCGTGGAACAGATAGCCTCGTGGTTGGGAAATAGTTTCTGGTGGGTCGGGACCAAGGTTTGAATCCCGGCAGGGTCCTTGATTCACTTTTTCTTTTTTCTAAGTTTTTAGATTTGAATCATGATTTCACTTATGAGGTAGGATTTTCGCTTGTCTTTGCGTGGAACAAATAGCCCAGTGGTTGGGAGATAGTTTCTGGTGAATCGGGACCACGGTTCGAATCCCGACAAGGTCCTTGACTCACTTTTTTTTTGTTTCTGGGTCTAAAGATTTGAATCATGATTTCACTTATGAGGTAGGAATTTCGCTTGTCTTTGCGTGGAACACATAGCCCAGTGGTTGGGAAATAGTTTCTGGTGGGTCGGGACCAAGGTTTGAATCCCGGCAGGGTCCTTGATTCACTTTTTTTTTTTCTAAGTTTTTAGATTTGAATCATGATTTCACTTATGAGGTAGGATTTTCGCTTGTATTTGCGTGGAACAAATAGCCCAGTGGTTGGGAGATAGTTTCTGGTGAATCGGGACCACGGTTCGAATCTCGGCAGTGTCCTTGATTAACTTTTTTTATGAGTATAAAGATTTGAATCATGATTTCACTTATGTGGTAGATATTTCGCTTGTCTTTGCGTGGAACAAATAGCCCAGTGGTTGGGAGATAGTTTCTGGTGGGTCGGCACCACGGTTCTAATCCCGGCAGTGTCCTTGATTCACTTTTTCTTTTTTCTAAGTTTTTTTAGATTTGAATCATGATTTCACTTATGAGGTAGGAATTTCGCTTGTCTTTGCGTGGAACAAATAGCCCAGTGGTTGGGAAATAGTTTCTGGTGGGTCGGGACCACGGTTTGAATCCCGGCAGGGTCCTTGATTCACTTTTTCTTTTTTCTAAGTTTTTAGATTTGAATCATGATTTCACTTATGAGGTAGGAATTTCGCTTGTCTTTGCGTGGAACAAATAGCCCAGTGGTTGGGAGATAGTTTCTGGTGAATCGGGACCACGGTTCGAATCTCGGCAGTGTCCTTGATTAACTTTTTTTCTGAGTATAAAGATTTGAATCATGATTTCACTTATGTGGTAGGACTTTCGCTGGTCTTTGCGTGGAACAGATAGCCTCGTTGTTGGGAGATAGTTTTTTGGTGGATCGGGACCACGGTTCGAATCCCGACAAGGTCCTTGATTCACTTTTTTTTCTGAGTCTAAATATTTGAATCATGATTTCACTTATGACGTAGGAATTTCGCTTGTCTTTGGCTAGAACAGATAGCCCAGTGGTTGCGAGATAGTTTCTGGTGGGTCGGGACCACGGTTCTAATCTCGGCAGTGTCCTTGATTAACTTTTTTTTCTGAGTATAAAGATATGAATCATGATTTCACTTATGTGGTAGGACTTTCGCTGGTCTTTGCGTGGAACAGATAGCCTCGTTGTTGGGAGATAGTTTTTTGGTGGATCGGGACCACGGTTCGAATCCCGACAAGGTCCTTGATTCACTTTTTTTTCTGAGTCTAAATATTTGAATCATGATTTCACTTATGACGTAGGAATTTCGCTTGTCTTTGGCTAGAACAGATAGCCCAGTGGTTGCGAGATAGTTTCTGGTGGGTCGGGACCACGGTTCTAATCCCGGCAGTGTCCTTGATTCACTTTTGCTTCTGTCTAAGTCTTTAGATTTGAATCTTGATTTCACTTATGAGGTAGGAATTTCGCTTGTCTTTGCCTGGAACAAATAGCACAGTGGTTGTGAGATAGTTTCTGGTGAATCGGGACCACGGTTCGAATCTCGGCTGTGTCCTTGATTAACTTCTTTTCTGAGTATAAAGATTTGAATCATGATTTCACTTATGTGGTAGGACTTTCGCTGGTCTTTGCGTGGAACAGATAGCCTCGTGGTTGGGAAATAGTTTCTGGTGGGTCGGGACCAAGGTTTGAATCCCGGCAGGGTCCTTGATTCACTTTTTCTTTTTTCTAAGTTTTTAGATTTGAATCATGATTTCACTTATGAGGTAGGATTTTCGCTTGTCTTTGCGTGGAACAAATAGCCCAGTGGTTGGGAGATAGTTTCTGGTGAATCGGGACCACGGTTCGAATCCCGACAAGGTCCTTGACTCACTTTTTTTTTGTTTCTGGGTCTAAAGATTTGAATCATGATTTCACTTATGAGGTAGGAATTTCGCTTGTCTTTGCGTGGAACACATAGCCCAGTGGTTGGGAAATAGTTTCTGGTGGGTCGGGACCAAGGTTTGAATCCCGGCAGGGTCCTTGATTCACTTTTTCTTTTTTCTAAGTTTTTAGATTTGAATCATGATTTCACTTATGAGGTAGGATTTTCGCTTGTCTTTGGCTAGAACAGATAGCCCAGTGGTTGCGAGATAGTTTCTGGTGGGTCGGGACCACGGTTCTAATCCCGGCAGTGTCCTTGATTCACTTTTGCTTCTGTCTAAGTCTTTAGATTTGAATCTTGATTTCACTTATGAGGTAGGAATTTCGCTTGTCTTTGCCTGGAACAAATAGCACAGTGGTTGTGAGATAGTTTCTGGTGAATCGGGACCACGGTTCGAATCTCGGCAGTGTCCTTGATTAACTTTTTTCTGAGTATAAAGATTTGAATCATGATTTCACTTATGTGGTAGGACTTTCGCTGGTCTTTGCGTGGAACAGATAGTCTCGTGGTTGGGAGATAGTTTTTTAGTGGATCGGGACCACGGTTCGAATCCCGACAAGGTCCTTGACTCACTTTTTCTTTTTTCTAAGTTTTTTAGATTTGAATCATGATTTCACTTATGAGGTAGGAATTTCGCTTGTCTTTGCGTGGAACAAATAGCCCAGTGGTTGGGAAATAGTTTCTGGTGGGTCGGGACCACGGTTTGAATCCCGGCAGGGTCCTTGATTCACTTTTTCTTTTTTCTAAGTTTTTAGATTTGAATCATGATTTCACTTATGAGGTAGGAATTTCGCTTGTCTTTGCGTGGAACAAATAGCCCAGTGGTTGGGAGATAGTTTCTGGTGAATCGGGACCACGGTTCGAATCTCGGCAGTGTCCTTGATTAACTTTTTTTCTGAGTATAAAGATTTGAATCATGATTTCACTTATGTGGTAGGACTTTCGCTGGTCTTTGCGTGGAACAGATAGCCTCGTTGTTGGGAGATAGTTTTTTGGTGGATCGGGACCACGGTTCGAATCCCGACAAGGTCCTTGATTCACTTTTTTTTCTGAGTCTAAATATTTGAATCATGATTTCACTTATGACGTAGGAATTTCGCTTGTCTTTGGCTAGAACAGATAGCCCAGTGGTTGCGAGATAGTTTCTGGTGGGTCGGGACCACGGTTCTAATCTCGGCAGTGTCCTTGATTAACTTTTTTTTCTGAGTATAAAGATTTGAATCATGATTTCACTTATGTGGTAGGACTTTCGCTGGTCTTTGCGTGGAACAGATAGCCTCGTTGTTGGGAGATAGTTTTTTGGTGGATCGGGACCACGGTTCGAATCCCGACAAGGTCCTTGATTCACTTTTTTTTCTGAGTCTAAATATTTGAATCATGATTTCACTTATGACGTAGGAATTTCGCTTGTCTTTGGCTAGAACAGATAGCCCAGTGGTTGCGAGATAGTTTCTGGTGGGTCGGGACCACGGTTCTAATCCCGGCAGTGTCCTTGATTCACTTTTGCTTCTGTCTAAGTCTTTAGATTTGAATCTTGATTTCACTTATGAGGTAGGAATTTCGCTTGTCTTTGCCTGGAACAAATAGCACAGTGGTTGTGAGATAGTTTCTGGTGAATCGGGACCACGGTTCGAATCTCGGCAGTGTCCTTGATTAACTTTTTTTCTGAGTATAAAGATTTGAATCATGATTTCACTTATGTGGTAGGACTTTCGCTGGTCTTTGCGTGGAACAGATAGCCTCGTGGTTGGGAAATAGTTTCTGGTGGGTCGGGACCAAGGTTTGAATCCCGGCAGGGTCCTTGATTCACTTTTTCTTTTTTCTAAGTTTTTAGATTTGAATCATGATTTCACTTATGAGGTAGGATTTTCGCTTGTCTTTGCGTGGAACAAATAGCCCAGTGGTTGGGAGATAGTTTCTGGTGAATCGGGACCACGGTTCGAATCCCGACAAGGTCCTTGACTCACTTTTTTTTTGTTTCTGGGTCTAAAGATTTGAATCATGATTTCACTTATGAGGTAGGAATTTCGCTTGTCTTTGCGTGGAACACATAGCCCAGTGGTTGGGAAATAGTTTCTGGTGGGTCGGGACCAAGGTTTGAATCCCGGCAGGGTCCTTGATTCACTTTTTCTTTTTTTAAGTTTTTAGATTTGAATCATGATTTCACTTATGAGGTAGGATTTTCGCTTGTCTTTGCGTGGAACAAATAGCCCAGTGGTTGGGAGATAGTTTCTGGTGAATCGGGACCACGGTTCGAATCTCGGCAGTGTCCTTGATTAACTTTTTTTATGAGTATAAAGATTTGAATCATGATTTCACTTATGTGGTAGATATTTCGCTTGTCTTTGCGTGGAACAAATAGCCCAGTGGTTGGGAGATAGTTTCTGGTGGGTCGGCACCACGGTTCTAATCCCGGCAGTGTCCTTGATTCACTTTTTCTTTTTTCTAAGTTTTTTAGATTTGAATCATGATTTCACTTATGAGGTAGGAATTTCGCTTGTCTTTGCGTGGAACAAATAGCCCAGTGGTTGGGAAATAGTTTCTGGTGGGTCGGGACCACGGTTTGAATCCCGGCAGGGTCCTTGATTCACTTTTTCTTTTTTCTAAGTTTTTAGATTTGAATCATGATTTCACTTATGAGGTAGGAATTTCGCTTGTCTTTGCGTGGAACAAATAGCCCAGTGGTTGGGAGATAGTTTCTGGTGAATCGGGACCACGGTTCGAATCTCGACAAGGTCCTTGATTCACTTTTTTTTCTGAGTCTAAATATTTGAATCATGATTTCACTTATGACGTAGGAATTTCGCTTGTCTTTGGCTAGAACAGATAGCCCAGTGGTTGCGAGATAGTTTCTGGTGGGTCGGGACCACGGTTCTAATCCCGGCAGTGTCCTTGATTCACTTTTGCTTCTGTCTAAGTCTTTAGATTTGAATCTTGATTTCACTTATGAGGTAGGAATTTCGCTTGTCTTTGCCTGGAACAAATAGCACAGTGGTTGTGAGATAGTTTCTGGTGAATCGGGACCACGGTTCGAATCTCGGCAGTGTCCTTGATTAACTTTTTTCTGAGTATAAAGATTTGAATCATGATTTCACTTATGTGGTAGGACTTTCGCTGGTCTTTGCGTGGAACAGATAGTCTCGTGGTTGGGAGATAGTTTTTTAGTGGATCGGGACCACGGTTCGAATCCCGACAAGGTCCTTGACTCACTTTTTTTTTGTTTCTGGGTCTAAAGATTTGAATCATGATTTCACTTATGAGGTAGGAATTTCGCTTGTCTTTGCGTGGAACAAATAGCCCAGTGGTTGGGAAATAGTTTCTGGTGGGTCGGGACCACGGTTTGAATCCCGGCAGGGTCCTTGATTCACTTTTTCTTTTTTCTAAGTTTTTAGATTTGAATCATGATTTCACTTATGAGGTAGGAATTTCGCTTGTCTTTGCGTGGAACAAATAGCCCAGTGGTTGGGAGATAGTTTCTGGTGAATCGGGACCACGGTTCGAATCTCGGCAGTGTCCTTGATTAACTTTTTTTCTGAGTATAAAGATTTGAATCATGATTTCACTTATGTGGTAGATATTTCGCTTGTCTTTGCGTGGAACAAATAGCCCAGTGGTTGGGAGATAGTTTCTGGTGGGTCGGCACCACGGTTCTAATCTCGGCAGTGTCCTTGATTCACTTTTTCTTTTTTCTAAGTTTTTAGATTTGAATCATGATTTCACTTATGAGGTAGGAATTTCGCTTGTCTTTGCGTGGAACAAATAGCTCAGTGGTTGGGAAATAGTTTCTGGTGAATCGGGACCACGGTTCGAATCTCGGCAGTGTCCTTGATTAACTTTTTTTCTGAGTATAAAGATTTGAATCATGATTTCACTTATGTGGTAGATATTTCGATTGTCTTTGCGTGGAACAAATAGCCCAGTGGTTGGGAGATAGTTTCTGGTGGGTCGGCACCACGGTTCTAATCCCGGCAGTGTCCTTGATTCACTTTTTTCTTTTTTCTAAGTTTTTAGATTTGAATCATGATTTCACTTATGAGGTAGGAATTTCGCTTGTCTTTGCGTGGAACAAATAGCCCAGTGTTTGGGAGATAGTTTCTGGTGAATCGGGACCACGGTTCGAATCTCGGCAGTGTCCTTGATTAACTTTTTTTCTGAGTATAAAGATTTGAATCATGATTTCACTTATGTGGTAGGACTTTCGCTGGTCTTTGCGTGGAACAGATAGCCTCGTGGTTGGGAGATAGTTTTTTGGTGGATCGGGACCACGGTTCGAATCCCGACAAGGTCCTTGATTCACTTTTTCTTTTTTCTGAGTCTAAAGATTTGAATCATGATTTCACTTATGAGGTAGGAATTTCGGCTGTCTTTGCTTGGAACAGATAGCCCAGTGGTTGGGACACAGTTTCTGGTGGATCGGGACCCCGCTTCGAATCCCGGCAGGGTCCTTGATTCACTTTGTCTTGTTTCTAAGTCTTTAGATTTGAATAATGATTTAACTTATGAGGTACATATTTCGCTTGTCTTTGCGTGGAACAGATAGCCCAGTGGTTGGGAGATAGTTTCTCGTGGGTCGGGACCACGGTTCGAATCCCGGCAGTGTCCTCGATTCACTTTTTCCTTTTTCTGAGTCTAAAGATTTGAATCATGATTTCACTTATGTGGTCGGAATTTTGCTTGTCTTTGGGTGTAACACAAAGCCCAGTGGTTGGGAAATAGTTTCTGGTGGATCGGGACCACGTTTCTAACCAGGCAGTGTCCTTGATTCACTTTTGCTTTTTTCTAAGTCTTTAGATTTGAATCTTGATTTCACTTATGAGGTAGGAATTTCGCTTGTCTTTGCCTGGAACAAATAGCACAGTGGTTGTGAGATAGTTTCTGGTGAATCGGGACCACGGTTCGAATCTCGGCAGTGTCCTTGATTAACTTTTTTCTGAGTATAAAGATTTGAATCATGATTTCACTTATGTGGTAGGACTTTCGCTGGTCTTTGCGTGGAACAGATAGTCTCGTGGTTGGGAGATAGTTTTTTAGTGGATCGGGACCACGGTTCGAATCCCGACAAGGTCCTTGACTCACTTTTTTTTTGTTTCTGGGTCTAAAGATTTGAATCATGATTTCACTTATGAGGTAGGAATTTCGCTTGTCTTTGCGTGGAACAAATAGCCCAGTGGTTGGGAAATAGTTTCTGGTGGGTCGGGACCACGGTTTGAATCCCGGCAGGGTCCTTGATTCACTTTTTCTTTTTTCTAAGTTTTTAGATTTGAATCATGATTTCACTTATGAGGTAGGAATTTCGCTTGTCTTTGCGTGGAACAAATAGCCCAGTGGTTGGGAGATAGTTTCTGGTGAATCGGGACCACGGTTCGAATCTCGGCAGTGTCCTTGATTAACTTTTTTTCTGAGTATAAAGATTTGAATCATGATTTCACTTATGTGGTAGATATTTCGCTTGTCTTTGCGTGGAACAAATAGCCCAGTGGTTGGGAGATAGTTTCTGGTGGGTCGGCACCACGGTTCTAATCCCGGCAGTGTCCTTGATTCACTTTTTCTTTTTTCTAAGTTTTTAGATTTGAATCATGATTTCACTTATGAGGTAGGAATTTCGCTTGTCTTTGCGTGGAACAAATAGCTCAGTGGTTGGGAAATAGTTTCTGGTGAATCGGGACCACGGTTCGAATCTCGGCAGTGTCCTTGATTAACTTTTTTTCTGAGTATAAAGATTTGAATCATGATTTCACTTATGTGGTAGATATTTCGATTGTCTTTGCGTGGAACAAATAGCCCAGTGGTTGGGAGATAGTTTCTGGTGGGTCGGCACCACGGTTCTAATCCCGGCAGTGTCCTTGATTCACTTTTTTCTTTTTTCTAAGTTTTTAGATTTGAATCATGATTTCACTTATGAGGTAGGAATTTCGCTTGTCTTTGCGTGGAACAAATAGCCCAGTGTTTGGGAGATAGTTTCTGGTGAATCGGGACCACGGTTCGAATCTCGGCAGTGTCCTTGATTAACTTTTTTTCTGAGTATAAAGATTTGAATCATGATTTCACTTATGTGGTAGGACTTTCGCTGGTCTTTGCGTGGAACAGATAGCCTCGTGGTTGGGAGATAGTTTTTTGGTGGATCGGGACCACGGTTCGAATCCCGACAAGGTCCTTGATTCACTTTTTCTTTTTTCTGAGTCTAAAGATTTGAATCATGATTTCACTTATGAGGTAGGAATTTCGGCTGTCTTTGCTTGGAACAGATAGCCCAGTGGTTGGGACACAGTTTCTGGTGGATCGGGACCCCGCTTCGAATCCCGGCAGGGTCCTTGATTCACTTTGTCTTGTTTCTAAGTCTTTAGATTTGAATAATGATTTAACTTATGAGGTACATATTTCGCTTGTCTTTGCGTGGAACAGATAGCCCAGTGGTTGGGAGATAGTTTCTCGTGGGTCGGGACCACGGTTCGAATCCCGGCAGTGTCCTCGATTCACTTTTTCCTTTTTCTGAGTCTAAAGATTTGAATCATGATTTCACTTATGTGGTCGGAATTTTGCTTGTCTTTGGGTGTAACACAAAGCCCAGTGGTTGGGAAATAGTTTCTGGTGGATCGGGACCACGTTTCTAACCAGGCAGTGTCCTTGATTCACTTTTGCTTTTTTCTAAGTCTTTAGATTTGAATCTTGATTTCACTTATGAGGTAGGAATTTCGCTTGCCTTTGCCTGGAACAAATAGCACAGTGGTTGGGACACAGTTTCTGGTGGATCGGGACCCCGCTTCGAATCCCGGCAGGGTCCTTGATTCACTTTTTCTTTTTTCTAAGTCTTTAGATTTGAATAATGATTTAACTTATGAGGTACATATTTCGCTTGTCTTTGCGTGGAACAAATAGCCCAGTGGTTGGGAGATAGTTTCTCGTGGGTCGGGACCACGGTTCGAATCCCGGCAGTGTCCTCGATTCACTTTTCCCTTTTTCTGAGTCTAAAGATTTGAATCATGATTTCACTTATGTGGTCGGAATTTTGCTTGTCTTTGGGTGTAACACAAAGCCCAGTGGTTGGGAAATAGTTTCTGGTGGATCGGGACCACGTTTCTAACCAGGCAGTGTCCTTGATTCACTTTTGCTTTTTTCTAAGTCTTTAGAATTGAATCTTGATTTCACTTATGAGGTAGGAATTTCGCTTGCCTTTGCCTGGAACAAATAGCACAGTGGTTGGGACACAGTTTAAGGTGGATCGGGACCCCGCTTCGAATCCCGGCAGGGTCCTTGATTCACTTTTTCTTTTTTCTAAGTCTTTAGATTTGAATAATGATCTAACTTATGAGGTACATATTTCGCTTGTCTTTGCGTGGAACAGATAGCCCAGTGGTTGGGAGATAGTTTCTCGTGGGTCGGGACCACGGTTCGAATCCCGGCAGTGTCCTCGATTCACTTTTTCCTTTTTCTGAGTCTAAAGATTTGAATCATGATTTCACTTAAGTGGTCGGAATTTTGCTTGTCTTTGCGTGGAACACAAAGCCCAGTGGTTGGGAAATAGTTTCTGGTGGGTCGGGACCACGTTTCTAACCAGGCAGTGTCCTTGATTCACTTTTGCTTTTTTCTAAGTCTTTAGATTTGAATCATGATTTCACTTATGAGGTTATAGATTGCGCTTGTCTTTGCGTGGAACAAATAGCCCACTGGTTGGGAGATAGTTTCTGGTGGGTCGGGACCACGGTTCGAATCCGGACAAGGTCCTTGATTCACTTTTTCTTTTTGCTGAGTCTAAGGATTTGAATCGTGATTTCACTTATGATGTAAGAATTTCGCTTGTCTTTGCGTGGAACAGATAGCCTAGTGGTTGGGAGATAGTTTTTTGGTGGATCGTGACCACGGTTCGAATCCCGGCAGTGTCCTTGACTCACTTTTTCTTTTGTCCAAGTCTTTAGATTTGAATCATGATTTCACTTATGAGGTAAGAAATTCGCTTGTCTTTGCGTGGAACACATAGCCCAGTGGTTGGGAAATAGTTTCTGGTGGGTCGGGACTACGGTTCGAATCCCGGCAGGGTCCTTGATTCACTCTTTCTTTTTTCTAAGTCTTTAGATTTGAATCATGATTTCACTTATGAGGTATAGATTGCGCTTGTCTTTGCTTGGAACAAATAGCCCAGTGGTTGGGATATAGTTTCTGGTGGGTCGGGACCACGGTTCGAATCCGGACAAGGTCCAGGATTCACTTTTTCTTTTTGCTGAGTCTAAGGATTTGAATCGTGATTTCACTTATGAGGTAAGAATTTCGCTTGTCTTTGCGTGGAACAGATAGCCTAGTGGTTGGGAGATAGTTTCTGGTGGATCGTGACCACGGTTCGAATCCCGGCAGTGTCCTTGACTCACTTTGTCTTTTTTCTGAGTCTAAAGATTTGAATAATGATTTCACTTATGAGGTAGATATTTCGCTTGTCTTTGCGTGGAACAAATAGCCCAGTGGTTGGGAGATAGTTTTTCGTGGGTCGGGACCACGGTTCGAATCCCGGCAGTGTCCTCGATTCACTTTTTCCTTTTTCTGAGTCTAAAGATTTGAATCATGATTTCACTTATGTGGTCGGAATTTTGCTTGTTTTTGGGTGTAACACAAAGCCCAGTGGTTGGGAAATAGTTTCTGGTGGATCGGGACCACGTTTCTAACCAGGCAGTGTCCTTGCTTCACTTTTGTTTTTTTCTAAGTCTTTAGATTTGAATCTTGATTTTACTTATGAGGTAGGAATTTCGCTTGCCTTTGCCTGGAACAAATAGCACAGTGGTTGGGACACAGTTTCTGGTGGATCGGGACCCCGCTTCGAATCCCGGCAGGGTCCTTGATTCACTTTTTCTTTTTTCTAAGTCTTTAGATTTGAATAATGATTTAACTTATGAGGTACATATTTCGCTTGTCTTTGCGTGGAACAGATAGCCCAGTGGTTGGGAGATAGTTTCTCGTGGGTCGGGACCACGGTTCGAATCCCGGCAGTGTCCTCGATTCACTTGTTTCCTTTTTCTGAGTCTAAAGATTTGAATCATGATTTCACTTAAGTGGTCAGAATTTTGCTTGTCTTTGCGTGGAACACAAAGCCCAGTGGTTGGGAAATAGTTTCTGGTGGGTCGGGACCACGTTTTCAACCAGGCAGTGTCCTTGATTCACTTTTGCTTTTTTCTAAGTCTTTAGATTTGAATCATGATTTCACTTATGAGGTTATAGATTGCGCTTGTCTTTGCGTGGAACAAATAGCCCAGTGGTTGGGAGATAGTTTCTGGTGGGTCGGGACCACGGTTCGAATCCGGACAAGGTCCTTGATTCACTTTTTCTTTTTACTGAGACTAAGGATTTGAATCGTGATTTCACTTATGATGTAAGAATTTCGCTTGTCTTGCGTGGAACAGATAGCCTAGTGGTTGGGAGATAGTTTCTGGTGGATCGTGACCACGGTTCGAATCCCGGCAGTGTCCTTGATTCACTTTTTCTTTTGTCTAAGTCTTTAGATTTGAATCATGATTTCGAAAATGAGGTAAGAAATTCGCTTGTCTTTGCGTGGAACACATAGCCCAGTGGTTGGGAAATAGTTTCTGGTGGGTCGGGACTACGGTTCGAATCCCGGCAGGGTCCTTGATTCACTCTTTCTTTTTTCTAAGTCTTTAGATTTGAATCATGATTTCACTTATGAGGTATAGATTGCGCTTGTCTTTGCTTGGAACAAATAGCCCAGTGGTTGGGATATAGTTTCTGGTGGGTCGGGACCACGGTTCGAATCCGGAAAAGGTCCAGGATTCACTTTTTCTTTTTGCTGAGTCTAAGGATTTGAATCGTGATTTCACTTATGAGGTAAGAATTTCGCTTGTCTTTGCGTGGAACAGATAGCCTAGTGGTTGGGAGATAGTTTCTGGTGGATCGTGACCACGGTTTGAATCCCGGCAGTGTCCTTGACTCACTTTGTCTTTTTTCTGAGTCTAAAGATTTGAATCATGATTTCACTTATGAGGTAGATATTTCGCTTGTCTTTGCGTGGAACAAATAGCCCAGTGGTTGGGAGATAGTTTCTGGTGGGTCGGCACCACGGTTCTAATCCCGGCAGTGTCCTTGATTCACTTTTTCTTTTTTCTAAGTTTTTAGATTTGAATCATGATTTCACTTATGAGGTAGGAATTTCGCTTGTCTTTGCGTGGAACAGATAGCCCAGTGGTTGGGAGATAGTTTCTGGTGGATCGGGACCACGGTTCGAATCACGGCAAAGTCCTTGATTCACTTTTTCTTTTTTCTGAGTCTAAAGATTTGAATCATGATTTCACTTATGAGGTAGGAATTTCACTTGTCTTTGCTTGGAACAGATAGCCCAGTGGTTAAGACACAGTTTCTGGTGGATCGGGACCCCGCTTCGAATCCCGGCAGGGTCCTTGATTCACTTTTTTGTTTCTAAGTCTTTAGATTTGAATAATGATTTAACTTATGAGGTACATATTTCGCTTGTCTTTGCGTGGAACAGATAGCCCAGTGGTTGGGAGATAGTTTCTCGTGCGTCGGGACCACGGTTCGAATCCCGGCAGTGTCCTCGATTCACTTTTTCCTTTTTCTGAGTCTAAAGATTTGAATCATGATTTCACTTATGTGGTCGGAATTTTGCTTGTCTTTGGGTGGAACACAAAGCCCAGTGGTTGGGAAATAGTTTCTGGTGGATCGGGACCACGTTTCTAACCAGGCAGTGTCCTTGATTCACTTTTGCTTTTTTCTAAGTCTTTAGATTTGAATAATGATTTAAATTATGAGGTACATATTTCGCTTGTCTTTGCGTGGAACAAATAGCCCAGTGGTTGGGAGACAGTTTCTGGTGGGTCGGGACCACGGTTCGAATCCCGGCAGGGTCCTTGATTCACTTTTTCTTTTTTCTGAGTCTAAAGATTTGAATCATGATTACACTTATGAGGTAGATATTTCGCTTGTCTTTGCGTGGAACAAATAGCCCAGTGGTTGGGAGATAGTTTCTGGTGGGTCGGCACCACGGTTCTAAACCCGGCAGTGTCCTTGATTCACTTTTTCTTTTTTCTACGTTTTTAGATTTGAATCATGATTTCACTTATGAGGTAGGAATTTCGCTTGTCTTTGCGTGGAACAAATAGCCCAGTTGTTGGGAGACAGTTTCTGGTGGATCGGGACCACGGTTCGAATCCCGGCAGGGTCCTTGATTCACTTTTTCTGTTTTCTAAGTTTTTAGATTTGAATCATGATTTCACTTATGAGGTAGGAATTTCGCTTGTCTTTGCGTGGAACAAATAGCCCAGTGGTTGGGAGACAGTTTCTGGTGGGTCGGGACCACGGTTCGAATCCCGGCAGGGTCCTTGATTCACTTTTTCTTTTTTCTAAGTCTAAAGATTTGAATCATGATTTCACTTTTGAGGTAGGAATTTCGCTTGTCTTTGCGTGGAACAAATAGCTCAGTGGTGGGGAGATAGTTTCTGGTGGATCGGGACCACGGTTCGAATCCGGGCGGTGTCCTTGATTCACTTTTTCTTTTTTCTGAGTCTAAAGATTTGAATCATGATTTCACTTATGAGGTAGATATTTCGCTTGTCTTTGCGTGGAACAAATAGCCCAGTGGTTGGGAGATAGTTTCTGGTGGGTCGGCACCACGGTTCTAATCCCGGCAGTGTCCTTGATTCACTTTTTCTTTTTTCTAAGTTTTTAGATTTGAATCATGATTTCACTTATGAGGTAGGAATTTCGCTTGTCTTTGCGTGGAACAAATAGCCCAGTGGTTGGGATACAGTTTCTGGTGGGTCGGGACCACGGTTCGAATCCCCGCAGGGTCCTTGATTCACTTTTTCTTTTTTCTAAGTCTAAAGATTTGAATCATGATTTCACTTTTGAGGTAGGAATTTCGCTTGTCTTTGCGTGGAACAAATAGCCCAGTGGTTGGGAGACAGTTTCTGGTGGATCGGGACCACGGTTCGAATCCCGGCAGATTCCTTGATTCACTTTTTCTTTTTTCTAAGTCTTTATATTTGAATCGTGATTTCACTTATGATGTAAGAATTTCGCTTGTCTTTGCGTGGAACAGATAGCCTAGTGGTTGGGAGATAGTTTCTGGTGGATCGTGACCACGGTTTGAATCCCGGCAGTGTCCTTGACTCACTTTTTCTTTTTTCTAAGTCTTTAGATTTGAATCATGATTTCACTTATGAGGTATAGATTGCGCTTGTCTTTGCTTGGAACAAATAGCCCAGTGGTTGGGATATAGTTTCTGGTGGGTCGGGACCACGGTTCGAATCCGGACAAGGTCCAGGATTCACTTGTTCTTTTTGCTGAGTCTAAGGATTTGAATCGTGATTTCACTTATGAGGTAAGAATTTCGCTTGTCTTTGCGTGGAACAGATAGCCTAGTGGTTGGGAGATAGTTTCTGGTGGATCGTGACCACGGTTCGAATCCCGGCAGTGTCCTTGACTCACTTTGTCTTTTTTCTGAGTCTAAAGATTTGAATCATGATTGCACTTATGAGGTAGATATTTCGCTTGTCTTTGCGTGGAACAAATAGCCCAGTGGTTGGGAGATAGTTTCTGTTGGGTCGGCACCACGGTTCTAATCCCGGCAGTGTCCTTGATTCACTTTTTCTTTTTTCTAAGTTTTTAGATTTGAATCATGATTTCACTTATGAGGTAGGAATTTCGCTTGTCTTTGCGTGGAACAAATAGCCAAGTGGTTGGGAGACAGTTTCTGGTGGATCGGGACCACGGTTCGAATCCCGGCAGGGTCCTTGATTCACTTTTTCTGTTTTCTAAGTCTTTAGATTTGAATCATGATTTCACTTATGAGGTAAGAATTTCGCTTGTCTTTGCGTGGAACAGATAGCCCAGTGGTTGGAAGAAAGTTTCTGGTGGGCCGGGACCATGGTTCGAATCCCGGCAGTGTCCTTGATTCACTTTGTTTTTGCTGAGTCTAAGGATTTGAATCATGATTTCACTTATGAGGTAAGAATTTCGCTTGTCTATGCGTGAAACAGATAGCCCAGTGGTTGGAAGATAATTTCTGGTGGGTCGGGACCACGGTTCTAATCCCGGCAGTGTCCTTGATTCACTTTGTTTTTGCTGAGTCTAAGGATTTGAATCATGATTTCACTTATGAGGTAGGAATTTCGCTTGTCTTTGCGTGGAACAGATAGCCCAGTGGTTGGGAGATAGTTTCTGGTGGGTCGGGACCACGGTTCGAATCCCGGCAGATTCCTTGATTCACTTTTTCTTTTTTCTAAGTCTTTATATTTGAATCATGATTTCACTTATGAGGTAGGAATTTCGCTTGTCTTTGCGTGGAACAAATAGCCCAGTGGTTGGGACATAGTTTCTGGTGGGTCGGGACCACGGTTCGAATCCGGACAAGGTCCTTGATTCACTTTTTCTTTTTGCTGAGTCTAAGGATTTGAATCGTGATTTCACTTATGATGTAAGAATTTCGCTTGTCTTTGCGTGGAACAGATAGCCTAGTGGTTGGGAGATAGTTTCTGGTTGATCGTGACCACGGTTCGAATCCCGGCAGTGTCCTTGACTCACTTTGTCTTTTTTCTAAGTCTTTAGATTTGAATCATGATTTCACTTATTAGGTAAGAATTTCGCTTGTCTTTGCGTGGAACACATAGACCAGTGGTTGGGAAATAGTTTCTGGTGGGTCGGGACTACGGTTCGAATCCCGGCAGGGTCCTTGATTCACTCTTTCTTTTTTCTAAGTCTTTGGATTTGAATCATGATTTCACTTATGAGGTATAGATTGCGCTTGTCTTTGCGTGGAACAAATAGCCCAGTGGTTGGGAGATAGTTTCTGGTGGGTCGGGACCACGGTTCGAATTCGGACAAGGTCCTTGATTCACTTTTTCTTTTTGCTGAGTCTAAGGATTTGAATCGTGATTTCGCTTATGAGGTAAGAATTTCGCTTGTCTTTGCGTGGAACAGATAGCCTAGTGGTTGGGAGATAGTTTCTGGTGGATCGTGACCACGGTTCTAATCCCGGCAGTGTCCTTGACTCACTTTGTCTTTTTTCTAAGTCTTTAGATTTGAATCATGATTTCACTTATGAGGTAGGAATTTCGCTTGTCTTTGCGTGGAACAAATAGCCCAGTGGTTGGGAGATAGTTTCTGGTGGATCGGGACCACGGTTCGAATCCCGTCAGGGTCCTTGATTCACTTTTTCTTTTTTCTAAGTCTTTAGATTTGAATCATGATTTCACTTATGAGGTAGGAATTTCGCTTGTCTTTGCGTGGAACAAATTGCCCAGTGGTTGGGAGACAGTTTCTGGTGGGTCGGCACCACGGTTCTAATCCCGGCAGTGTCCTTGATTCACTTTTTCTTTTTTTCTAAGTTTTTAGATTTGAATCATGATTTCACTTATGAGGTAGGAATTTCGCTTGTCTTTGCGTGGAACAAATAGCCCAGTGGTTGGGAGACAGTTTCTGGTGGATCGGGACCACGGTTCGAATCCCGGCAGGGTCCTTGATTCACTTTTTCTGTTTTCTAAGTCTTTAGATTTGAATCATGATTTCACTTATGAGGTAAGAATTTCGCTTGTCTTTGCGTGGAACAGATAGCCCAGTGGTTGGAAGAAAGTTTCTGGTGGGCCGGGACCATGGTTCGAATCCCGGCAGTGTCCTTGATTCACTTTGTTTTTGCTGAGTCTAAGGATTTGAATCATGATTTCACTTATGAGGTAAGAATTTCGCTTGTCTATGCGTGGAACAGATAGCCTAGTGGTTGGAAGATAATTTCTGGTGGGTCGGGACCACGGTTCTAATCCCGGCAGTGTCCTTGATTCACTTTGTTTTTGCTGAGTCTAAGGATTTGAATCATGATTTCACTTATGAGGTAGGAATTTCGCTTGTCTTTGCGTGTAACAGATAGCCCAGTGGTTGGGAGATAGTTTCTGGTGGGTCGGGACCACGGTTCGAATCCCGGCAGATTCCTTGATTCACTTTTTCTTTTTTCTAAGTCTTTATATTTGAATCATGATTTCACTTATGAGGTAGGAATTTCGCTTGTCTTTGCGTGGAACAAATAGCCCAGTGGTTGGGACATAGTTTCTGGTGGGTCGGGACCAAGGTTCGAATCCGGACAAGGTCCTTGATTCACTTTTTCTTTTTGCTGAGTCTAAGGATTTGAATCGTGATTTCACTTATGATGTAAGAATTTCGCTTGTCTTTGCGTGGAACAGATAGCCCAGTGGTTGGGAGACAGTTTCTGGTGGGTCGGGACCACGGTTCGAATCCCGGCAGTGTCCTTGATTCACTTTGTTTTTGCTGAGTCTAAGGATTTGAATCATGATTTCACTTATGAGGTAGGAATTTCGCTTGTCTTTGCGTGTAACAGATAGCCTAGTGGTTGGGAGATAGTTTCTGGTTGATCGTGACCACGGTTCGAATCCCGGCAGTGTCCTTGACTCACTTTGTTTTTTTTCTAAGTCTTTAGATTTGAATCATGATTTCACTTATGAGGTAAGAATTTCGCTTGTCTTTGCGTGGAACACATAGACCAGTGGTTGGGAAATAGTTTCTGGTGGGTCGGGACTACGGTTCGAATCCCGGCAGGGTCCTTGATTCACTCTTTCTTTTTTCTAAGTCTTTGGATTTGAATCATGATTTCACTTATGAGGTATAGATTGCGCTTGTCTTTGCGTGGAACAAATAGCCCAGTGGTTGGGAGACAGTTTCTGGTGGATCGGGACCACGGTTCGAATCCCGGCAGGGTCCTTGATTCACTTTGTCTGTTTTCTAAGTCTTTAGATTTGAATCATGATTTCACTTATGAGGTAAGAATTTCGCTTGTCTTTGCGTGGAACAGATAGCCCAGTGGTTGGAAGAAAGTTTCTGGTGGGCCGGGACCATGGTTCGAATCCCGGCAGTGTCCTTGATTCACTTTGTTTTTGCTGAGTCTAAGGATTTGAATCATGATTTCACTTATGAGGTAAGAATTTCGCTTGTCTATGCGTGGAACAGATAGCCTAGTGGTTGGAAGATAATTTCTGGTGGGTCGGGACCACGGTTGTAATCCCGGCAGTGTCCTTGATTCACTTTGTTTTTGCTGAGTCTAAGGATTTGAATCATGATTTCACTTATGAGGTAGGAATTTCGCTTGTCTTTGCGTGGAACAAATAGCCCAGTGGTTGGGAGATAGTTTCTGGTGGGTCGGGACCACGGTTCGAATCCCGGCAAAGTCCTTGATTCGCTTTTTCTTTTGTCTGAGTCTAAAGATTTGAATCATGATTTCACTTTTGAGGTAGATATTTCGCTTGTCTTTGCGTGGAACACATAGCCCAGTCGTTGGGAGACAGTTTCTGGTGGATCGGGACCACGGTTCGAATCCCGGCAGGGTACTTGATTCACTTTTTCTTTTTTTTTAAGTCTTTAGATTTGAATCATGATTTCACTTATGAGGTAAGACTTTCGCTTGTCTTTGCGTGGAACAAATATCCCAGTGGTTGGCAAATAGTTTCTGGTGGGTCGGGACCACGGTTCGAATCCCGGCAGGGTCCTTGATTCACTTTTTCTTTTTTCTAAGTCTTTAGATTTGAATCATGATTTCACATATGAGGTATAGATTGCGCTTGTCTTTGCGTGGAACAAATATCCCAGTGGTTGGGAGACAGTTTCTGGTGGATCGGGACCACGGTTCGAATCCCGGCAGGGTCCTTGATTCACTTTTTCTTTGTTCTAAGTCTTTAGATTTGAATCATGATTTCACTTATGAGGTAAGAATTTCGCTTGTCTTTGCGTGGAACACATAGCCCAGTGGTTGGGAAATAGTTTCTGGTGTGTCGGGACTACGGTTCGAATCCCGGCAGGGTCCTTGATTCACTTTTTCTTTTTACTAAGTCTTTAGATTTGAATCATGATTTCACTTATGAGGTATAGATTGCGCTTGTCTTTGCGTGGAACAAATAGCCCAGTGGTTGGGAGATAGTTTCTGGTGGGTCGGGACCACGGTTCGAATCCGGACAAGGTCCTTGATTCACTTTTTCTTTTTGCTGAGTCTAAGGATTTGAATCGTGATTTCACTTATGAGTTAAGAATGTCGCTTGTCTTTGCGTGGAACAGATAGCCTAGTGGTTGGGAGATAGTTTCTGGTGGATCGTGACCACGGTTCGAATCCCGGCAGTGTCCTTGACTCACTTTGTCTTTTTTCTGAGTCTAAAGATTTGAATCAAGATTTCACTTATGAGGTAGATATTTCGCTTGTCTTTGCGTGGAACAAATAGCCCAGTGGTTGGGAGACAGTTTCTGGTGGATCGGGACCACGGTTCGAATCCCGTCAGGGTCCTTGATTCACTTTTTCTTTTTTCTAAGTCTTTAGATTTGAACCATGATTTCACTTATGAGGTAAGAATTTCGCTTGTCTTTGCGTGGAACACATAGCCCAGTGGTTGGGACATAGTTTCTGTTGGCTCGGGACCACGGTTCGAATCCCGACAAGGTCCTTGATTCACTTTTTCTTTTAGCTGAGTCTAAGGATTTGAATCATTATTTCACTTATGAGGTAAGAATTTCGCTTGTCTATGCGTGGAACAGATAGCCCAGTGGTTGGGATATAGTTTCTGGTGGGTCGGGACCACGGTTCTAATCCCGGCAGTGTCCTTGATTCACTTTTTCTTTTTTCTGAGTCTAAAGATTTGAATCATGATTTCACTTTTGAGGTAGATATTTCGCTTGTCTTTGCGTGGAACACATAGCCCAGTCGTTGGGAGACAGTTTCTGGTGGATCGGGACCACGGTTCGAATCCCGGCAGGGTACTTGATTCACTTTTTCTTTTTTTTAAGTCTTTAGATTTGAATCATGATTTCACTTATGAGGTATAGATTGCGCTTGTCTTTGCGTGGAACAAATAGCCCAGTGGTTGGGATATAGTTTCTGGTGGGTCGGGACCACGGTTCGAATCCGGACAAGGTCCTTGATTCACTTTTTCTTTTTGCTGAGTCTAAGGATTTGAATCGTGATTTCGCTTATGAGGTATAGATTGCTCTTGTCTTTGCGTGGAACAAATATCCCAGTGGTTGGGAGATAGTTTCTGGTGGGTCGGGACCACGGTTCTAATCCCGGCAGTGTCCTTGATTCACTTTTTCTTTTTTCTGAGTCTAAAGATTTGAATCATGATTTCACTTTTGAGGTAGATATTTCGCTTGTCTTTGCGTGGAACACATAGACCAGTGGTTGGGAAATAGTTTCTGGTGGGTCGGGACTACGGTTCGAATCCCGGCAGGGTCCTTGATTCACTCTTTCTTTTTTCTAAGTCTTTGGATTTGAATCATGATTTCACTTATGAGGTATAGATTGCGCTTGTCTTTGCGTGGAACAAATAGCCCAGTGGTTGGGATATAGTTTCTGGTGGGTCGGGACCACGGTTCGAATCCGGACAAGGTCCTTGATTCAATTTTTCTTTTTGCTGAGTCTAAGGATTTGAATCAAGATTTCACATATGAAGTAGATATTTCGCTTGTCTTTGCGTGGAACAAATAGCCCAGTGGTTGGGAGACAGTTTCTAGTGGATCGGGACCACGGTTCGAATCCCGTCAGGGTCCTTGATTCACTTTTTCTTTTAGCTGAGTCTAAGGATTTGAATCATTATTTCACTTATGAGGTAAGAATTTCGCTTGTCTATGCGTGGAACAGATAGCCCAGTGGTTGGGATATAGTTTCTGGTGGGTCGGGACCACGGTTCTAATCCCGGCAGTGTCCTTGATTCACTTTTTCTTTTTTCTAAGTCTTTAGATTTGAATCATGATTTCACTTATGAGGTAAGAATTTCGCTTGTCTTTGCGTGGAACACATAGCCCAGTGGTTGGGACATAGTTTCTGTTGGCTCGGGACCACGGTTCGAATCCCGACAAGGTCCTTGATTCACTTTTTCTTTTAGCTGAGTCTAAGGATTTGAATCATTATTTCACTTATGAGGTAAGAATTTCGCTTGTCTATGCGTGGAACAGATAGCCCAGTGGTTGGGATATAGTTTCTGGTGGGTCGGGACCACGGTTCTAATCCCGGCAGTGTCCTTGATTCACTTTTTCTTTTTTCTGAGTCTAAAGATTTGAATCATGATTTCACTTTTGAGGTAGATATTTCGCTTGTCTTTGCGTGGAACACATAGCCCAGTCGTTGGGAGACAGTTTCTGGTGGATCGGGACCACGGTTCGAATCCCGGCAGGGTACTTGATTCACTTTTTCTTTTTTTTAAGTCTTTAGATTTGAATCATGATTTCACTTATGAGGTATAGATTGCGCTTGTCTTTGCGTGGAACAAATAGCCCAGTGGTTGGGATATAGTTTCTGGTGGGTCGGGACCACGGTTCGAATCCGGACAAGGTCCTTGATTCACTTTTTCTTTTTGCTGAGTCTAAGGATTTGAATCGTGATTTCGCTTATGAGGTATAGATTGCTCTTGTCTTTGCGTGGAACAAATATCCCAGTGGTTGGGAGATAGTTTCTGGTGGGTCGGGACCACGGTTCTAATCCCGGCAGTGTCCTTGATTCACTTTTTCTTTTTTCTGAGTCTAAAGATTTGAATCATGATTTCACTTTTGAGGTAGATATTTCGCTTGTCTTTGCGTGGAACACATAGACCAGTGGTTGGGAAATAGTTTCTGGTGGGTCGGGACTACGGTTCGAATCCCGGCAGGGTCCTTGATTCACTCTTTCTTTTTTCTAAGTCTTTGGATTTGAATCATGATTTCACTTATGAGGTATAGATTGCGCTTGTCTTTGCGTGGAACAAATAGCCCAGTGGTTGGGATATAGTTTCTGGTGGGTCGGGACCACGGTTCGAATCCGGACAAGGTCCTTGATTCAATTTTTCTTTTTGCTGAGTCTAAGGATTTGAATCAAGATTTCACTTATGAAGTAGATATTTCGCTTGTCTTTGCGTGGAACAAATAGCCCAGTGGTTGGGAGACAGTTTCTAGTGGATCGGGACCACGGTTCGAATCCCGTCAGGGTCCTTGATTCACTTTTTCTTTTTTCTAAGTCTTTAGATTTGAATCATGATTTCACTTATGAGGTAAGAATTTCGCTTGTCTTTGCGTGGAACACATAGCCCAGTGGTTGGGACATAGTTTCTGTTGGCTCGGGACCACGGTTCGAATCCCGACAAGGTCCTTGATTCACTTTTTCTTTTAGCTGAGTCTAAGGATTTGAATCATTATTTCACTTATGAGGTAAGAATTTCGCTTGTCTATGCGTGGAACAGATAGCCCAGTGGTTGGGATATAGTTTCTGGTGGGTCGGGACCACGGTTCTAATCCCGGCAGTGTCCTTGATTCACTTTTTCTTTTTTCTGAGTCTAAAGATTTGAATCATGATTTCACTTTTGAGGTAGATATTTCGCTTGTCTTTGCGTGGAACACATAGCCCAGTCGTTGGGAGACAGTTTCTGGTGGATCGGGACCACGGTTCGAATCCCGGCAGGGTACTTGATTCACTTTTTCTTTTTTTTAAGTCTTTAGATTTGAATCATGATTTCACTTATGAGGTATAGATTGCGCTTGTCTTTGCGTGGAACAAATAGCCCAGTGGTTGGGATATAGTTTCTGGTGGGTCGGGACCACGGTTCGAATCCGGACAAGGTCCTTGATTCACTTTTTCTTTTTGCTGAGTCTAAGGATTTGAATCGTGATTTCGCTTATGAGGTATAGATTGCTCTTGTCTTTGCGTGGAACAAATATCCCAGTGGTTGGGAGATAGTTTCTGGTGGGTCGGGACCACGGTTCTAATCCCGGCAGTGTCCTTGATTCACTTTTTCTTTTTTCTGAGTCTAAAGATTTGAATCATGATTTCACTTTTGAGGTAGATATTTCGCTTGTCTTTGCGTGGAACACATAGACCAGTGGTTGGGAAATAGTTTCTGGTGGGTCGGGACTACGGTTCGAATCCCGGCAGGGTCCTTGATTCACTCTTTCTTTTTTCTAAGTCTTTGGATTTGAATCATGATTTCACTTATGAGGTATAGATTGCGCTTGTCTTTGCGTGGAACAAATAGCCCAGTGGTTGGGATATAGTTTCTGGTGGGTCGGGACCACGGTTCGAATCCGGACAAGGTCCTTGATTCAATTTTTCTTTTTGCTGAGTCTAAGGATTTGAATCGTGATTTCGCTTATGAGGTAAGAATTTCGCTTGTCTTTGCGTGGAACAGATAGCCTAGTGGTTGGGAGATAGTTTCTGGTGGATCGTGACCACGGTTCGAATCCCGGCAGTGTCCTTGACTCACTTTGTCTTTGTTCTGAGTCTAAAGATTTGAATCATGATTTCACTTCTGAGGTAGATATTTCGCTTGTCTTTGCGTGGAACAAATAGCCCAGTGGTTGGGAGATAGTTTCTGGTGGGTCGGCACCACGGTTCTAATCCCGGCAGTGTCTTTGATTCACTTTTTCTTTTTTCTAAGTTTTTAGATTTGAATCATGATTTCACTTATGAGGTAGGAATTTCGCTTGTCTTTGCGTGAAACAAATAGCCCAGTGGTTGGGAGATAGTTTCTGGTGGATCGGGACCACGGTTCGAATCCAGTCAGGGTCCTTGATTCACTTTTTCTTTTTTCTAAGTCTTTAGATTTGAATCATGATTTCACTTATGAGGTAGGAATTTTGCTTGTCTTTGCGTGGAACAAATAGCCCAGTGGTTGGGAGATAGTTTCTGGTGGGTCGGGACCACGGTTCGAATCCCGGCAAAGTCCTTGATTCACTTTTTCTTTTGTCTGAGTCTAAAGATTTGAATCATGATTTCACTTTTGAGGTAGATATTTCGCTTGTCTTTGCGTGGAACAAATAGCCCAGTGGTTGGGATATAGTTTCTGGTGGGTCGGGACCACGGTTCGAATCCGGACAAGGTCCTTGATTCAATTTTTCTTTTTGCTGAGTCTAAGGATTTGAATCGTGATTTCGCTTATGAGGTAAGAATTTCGCTTGTCTTTGCGGGGAACAGATAGCCTAGTGGTTGGGAGATAGTTTCTGGTGGATCGTGACCACGGTTCGAATCCCGGCAGTGTCCTTGACTCACTTTGTCTTTGTTCTGAGTCTAAAGATTTGAATCATGATTTCACTTCTGAGGTAGATATTTCGCTTGTCTTTGCGTGGAACAAATAGCCCAGTGGTTGGGAGATAGTTTCTGGTGGGTCGGCACCACGGTTCTAATCCCGGCAGTGTCTTTGATTCACTTTTTCTTTTTTCTAAGTTTTTAGATTTGAATCATGATTTCACTTATGAGGTAGGAATTTCGCTTGTCTTTGCGTGAAACAAATAGCCCAGTGGTTGGGAGATAGTTTCTGGTGGATCGGGACCACGGTTCGAATCCAGTCAGGGTCCTTGATTCACTTTTTCTTTTTTCTAAGTCTTTAGATTTGAATCATGATTTCACTTATGAGGTAAGAATTTCGCTTGTCTTTGCGTGGAACACATAGCCCAGCGGTTGGGAAATAGTTTCCGGTGGGTCGGGACCACGGTTCTAATCCCGGCAGTGTCCTTGATTCACTTTTTTCTTTTTTCTAAGTCTTTAGATTTGAATCATGATTTCACTTATGAGGTAGGAATTTTGCTTGTCTTTGCGTGGAACAAATAGCCCAGTGGTTGGGAGATAGTTTCTGGTGGGTCGGGACCACGGTTCGAATCCCGGCAAAGTCCTTGATTCACTTTTTCTTTTGTCTGAGTCTAAAGATTTGAATCATGATTTCACTTTTGAGGTAGATATTTCGCTTGTCTTTGCGCGGAACACATAGCCCAGTCGTTGGGAGACAGTTTCTGGTGGATCGGGACCACGGTTCGAATCCCGGCAGGGTACTTGATTCACTTTTTCTTTTTTTTAAGTCTTTAGATTTGAATCATGATTTCACTTATGAGGTAAGAATTTCGCTTGTCTTTGCGTGGAACAAATATCCCAGTGGTTGGCAAATAGTTTCTGGTGGGTCGGGACCACGGTTCGAATCCCGGCAGGGTCCTTGATTCACTTTTTCTTTTTTCTAAGTCTTTAGATTTGAATCATGATTTCACATATGAGGTATAGATTGCGCTTGTCTTTGCGTGGAACAAATATCCCAGTGGTTGGGAGACAGTTTCTGGTGGATCGGGACCACGGTTCGAATCCCGGCAGGGTCCTTGATTCACTTTTTCTTTTTTCTAAGTCTTTAGTTTTGAATCATGATTTCACTTATGAGGTAAGAATTTCGCTTGTCTTTGCGTGGAACAGATAGCCCAGTGGTTGGTAAATAGTTTCTGGTGGGTCGGGACTACGGTTCGAATCCCGGCAGGGTCCTTGATTCACTTTTTCTTTTTTCTAAGTCTTTAGATTTTAATCATGATTTCACTTATGAGGTATACATTGCGCTTGTCTTTGCGTGGAACAAATAGCCCAGTGGTTGGGAGATAGTTTCTGGTGGGTCGGGACCACGGTTCGAATCCGGACAAGGTCCTTGATTCACTTTTTCTTTTTGCTGAGTCTAAGGATTTGAATCGTGATTTCACTTATGAGGTAAGAATGTCGCTTGTCTTTGCGTGGAACAGATAGCCCAGTGGTTGGGATATAGTTTCTGGTGGATCGTGACCACGGTTCGAATCCCGGCAGTGTCCTTGACTCACTTTGTCTTTTTTCTGAGTCTAAAGATTTGAATCATGATTTCACTTATGAGGTAGATATTTCGCTTGTCTTTGCGTGGAACAAATAGCCCAGTGGTTGGGAGATAGTTTCTGGTGGGTCGGCACCACGGTTCTAATCCCGGCAGTGTCCTCGATTCACTTTTTCTTTTTTCTAAGTTTTTAGATTTGAATCATGATTTCACTTATGAGGTAGGAATTTCGCTTGTGTTTGCGTGGAACAAATAGCCCAGTGGTTGGGAGACAGTTTCTGGTGGATCGGGACCACGGTTCGAATCCCGTCAGGGTCCTTGATTCACTTTTTCTTTAAGCTGAGTCTAAGGATTTGAATCATTATTTCACTTATGAGGTAAGAATTTCGCTTGTCTATGCGTGGAACAGATAGCCCAGTGGTTGGGATATAGTTTCTGGTGGGTCGGGACCACGGTTCTAATCCCGGCAGTGTTCTTGATTCACTTTTTCTTTTTTCTGAGTCTAAAGATTTGAATCATGATTTCACTTTTGAGGTAGATATTTCGCTTGTCTTTGCGTGGAACACATAGCCCAGTCGTTGGGAGACAGTTTCTGGTGGATCGGGACCACGGTTCGAATCCCGGCAGGGTACTTGATTCACTTTTTCTTTTTTTTAAGTCCTTAGATTTGAATCATGATTTCACTTATGAGGTATAGATTGCGCTTGTCTTTGCGTGGAACAAATAGCCCAGTGGTTGGGATATAGTTTCTGGTGGGTCGGGACCACGGTTCGAATCCGACAAGGTCCTTGATTCACTTTTTCTTTTTGCTGAGTCTAAGGATTTGAATCATGATTTCACTTTTGAGGTAGATATTTCGCTTGTCTTTGCGTGGAACACATAGACCAGTGGTTGGGAAATAGTTTCTGGTGGGTCGGGACTACGGTTCGAATCCCGGCAGGGTCCTTGATTCACTCTTTCTTTTTTCTAAGTCTTTGGATTTGAATAATGATTTCACTTATGAGGTATAGATTGCGCTTGTCTTTGCGTGGAACAAATAGCCCAGTGGTTGGGATATAGTTTCTGGTGGGTCGGGACCACGGTTCGAATCCGGACAAGGTCCTTGATTCACTTTTTCTTTTTGCTTAGTCTAAGGATTTGAATCGTGATTTCGCTTATGAGGTAAGAATTTCGCTTGTCTTTGCGTGGAACAGATAGCCTAGTGGTTGGGAGATAGTTTCTGGTGGATCGTGACCACGGTTCGAATCCCGGCAGTGTCCTTGACTCACTTTGTCTTTGTTCTGAGTCTAAAGATTTGAATCATGAATTCACTTCTGAGGTAGATATTTCGCTTGTCTTTGCGTGGAACAAATAGCCCAGTGGTTGGGAGATAGTTTCTGGTGGGTCGTCACCACGGTTCTAATCCCGGCAGTGTCTTTGATTCACTTTTTCTTTTTTCTAAGTTGTTAGATTTGAATCATGATTTCACTTATGAGGTAGGAATTTCGCTTGTCTTTGCGTGGAACAAATAGCCCAGTGGTTGGGAGATAGTTTCTGGTGGATCGGGACCACGGTTCGAATCCCGGCAGGGTCCTTGATTCACTTTTTCTTTTTTCTAAGTCTTTAGATTTGAATCATGATTTCACTTATGAGGTAAGAATTTCGCTTGTCTTTGCGTGGAACACATAGCCCAGCGGTTGGGAAATAGTTTCCGGTGGGTCGGGACCACGGTTCTAATCCCGGCAGTGTCCTTGATTCACTTTTTTCTTTTTTCTAAGTCTTTAGATTTGAATCATGATTTCACTTATGAGGTAGGAATTTTGCTTGTCTTTGCGTGGAACAAATAGCCCAGTGGTTGGGAGATAGTTTCTGGTGGGTCGGGACCACGGTTCGAATCCCGGCAAAGTCCTTGATTCACTTTTTCTTTTGTCTGAGTCTAAAGATTTGAATCATGATTTCACTTTTGAGGTAGATATTTCGCTTGTCTTTGCGTGGAACACATAGCCCAGTCGTTGGGAGACAGTTTCTGGTGGATCGGGACCACGGTTCGAATCCCGGCAGGGTACTTGATTCACTTTTTTTTTTTAAGTCTTTAGATTTGAATCATGATTTCACTTATGAGGTAAGAATTTCGCTTGTCTTTGCGTGGAACAAATATCCCAGTGGTTGGCAAATAGTTTCTGGTGGGTCGGGACCACGGTTCGAATCCCGGCAGGGTCCTTGATTCACTTTTTCTTTTTTCTAAGTCTTTAGATTTGAATCATGATTTCACATATGAGGTATAGATTGCGCTTGTCTTTGCGTGGAACAAATATCCCAGTGGTTGGGAGACAGTTTCTGGTGGATCGGGACCACGGTTCGAATCCCGGCAGGGTCCTTGATTCACTTTTTCTTTTTTCTAAGTCTTTAGATTTGAATCATGATTTCACTTATGAGGTAAGAATTTCGCTTGTCTTTGCGTGGAACACATAGCCCAGTGGTTGGGAAATAGTTTCTGGTGGGTCGGGACTACAGTTCGAATCCCGGCAGGGTCCTTGATTCACTTTTTCTTTTTTCTAAGTCTTTAGATTTGAATCATGATTTCACTTATGAGGTATAGATTGCGCTTGTCTTTGCGTGGAACAAATAGCCCAGTGGTTGGGAGATAGTTTCTGGTGGGTAGGGACCACGGTTCGAATCCCGGCAAAGTCCTTGATTCACTTTTGCTTTTTTCTAAGTCTTTAGATTTGAATCTTGATTTCACTTATGAGGTAGGAATTTCGCTTGTCTTTGCCTGGAACAAATAGCACAGTGGTTGGGAGATAGTTTCTGGTGGGTCGGAACCCCGGTTCGAATCCCGGCAGTGTCCTTGATTCACTTTTTCTTTTTTTTTGAGTCTAAAGATTTGAATCATGATTTCACTTATGAGGTAGGAATTTCGCTTGTCTTTGCGTGGAACAAATAGCCCAGTGGTTGGGAGATAGTTTCTGGTGGGTCGGGACCCCGGTTCGAATCCCGGCAGTGTCCTTGATCCACTTTTTCTTTTTTTCTGAGTCTAAAGATTTGAATCATGATTTCACTTATGAGGTAGGAATTTCGCTTGTCTTTGCGTGGAACAAATAGGCCAGTGGTTGGGAGATAGTTTCTTGTGGGTCGGGACCACGGTTCGAATCCCGGCAGTATCCTTGATTCACTTTTTCCTTTTTGCTGAGTCTAAGGATTTGAATCGTGATTTCACTTATGAGGTAAGAATGTTGCTTGTCTTTGCGTGGAACAGATAGCCTAGTGGTTGGGAGATAGTTTCTGGTGGATCGTGACCACGGTTCGAATCCCGGCAGTGTCCTTGACTCACTTTGTCTTTTTTCTGAGTCTAAAGATTTGAATCATGATTTCACTTATGAGGTAGATATTTCGCTTGTCTTTGCGTGGAACAAATAGCCCAGTGGTTGGGAAATAGTTTCTGGTGGGTCGGCACCACGGTTCTAATCCCGGCAGTGTCCTTGATTCACTTTTTCTTTTTTCTAAGTTTTTAGATTTGAATCATGATTTCACTTATGAGGTAGGAATTTCGCTTGTCTTTGCGTGGAACAAATAGCCCAGTGGTTGGGAGACAGTTTCTGGTGGATCGGGACCACGGTTCGAATCCCGTCAGGGTCCTTGATAAACTTTTTCTTTTTTATAAGTCTTAAGATTTGAATCATGATTTCACTTATGAGGTAAGAATTTCGCTTGTCTTTGCGTGGAACACATAGCCCAGTGGTTGGGACATAGTTTCTGGTGGCTCGGGACCACGGTTCGAATCCGGACAAGGTCCTTTATTCACTCTTTCTTTTTGCTGAGTCTAAGGATTTGAATCGTGATTTCACTTATGAGGTAAGAATTTCGCTTGTCTTTGCGTGGAACAGATAGCCTAGTGGTTGGGAGATAGTTTCTGGTGGATCGTGACCACGGTTCGAATCCCGGCAGTGTTCTTGACTCACTTTTTCTTTTTTCTGAGTCTAAAGATTTGAATCATGATTTCCCTTATGAGGTAGATATTTTGCTTGTCTTTGCGTGGAACAAATAGCCCAGTGGTTGGGAGACAGTTTCTGGTGGATCGGGACCACGTTTCGAATCCCGGCAGGGTCCTTGATTCACTTTTTCTTTTTTCTAAGTCTTTAGATTTGAATCATGATTTCACTTATGAGGTAAGAATTTCGTTTGTCTTTGCGTGGAACACATAGCCCAGTGGTTGGGAAATAGTTTCTGGTGGGTCGGGACTACGGTTCGAATCCCGGCAGGGTCCTTGATTCACTTTTTCTTTTGTCTGAGTCTAAAGATTTGAATCATGATTTCACTTATGAGGTAAGAATTTCGCTTGTCTTTGCGTGGAACACATAGCCCAGCGGTTGGGAAATAGTTTCTGGTGGGTCGGGACCACGGTTCTACTCCCGGCAGTGTCCTTGATTCACTTTTTTCTTTTTTCTAAGTCTTTAGATTTGAATCATGATTTCACTTATGAGGTAGGAATTTTGCTTGTCTTTGCGTGGAACAAATAGCCCAGTGGTTGGGACATAGTTTCTGGTGGGTCGGGACCACGGTTCGGATCCCGGCAAAGTCCTTGATTCACTTTTTCTTTTGTCTGAGTCTAAAGATTTGAATCATGATTTCACTTTTGAGGTAGATATTTCGCTTGTCTTTGCGTGGAACACATAGCCCAGTCGTTGGGAGACAGTTTCTGGTGGATCCGGACCACGGTTCTAATCCCGGCAGGGTCCTTGATTCACTTTTGCTTTTTTCTTAGTCTTTAGATTTGAATCTTGATTTCACTTATGAGGTAAGAATTTCGCTTGTCTTTGCGTGGAAAAGAGAGCCCAGTGGTTGGGAGATAGTTTCTGGTGAATCGGGACCACGGTTCGAATCTCGGCAGTGTCCTTGATTAACTTTTTTTTTTCTGAGTATAAAGATTTGAATCATGATTTCACTTATGAGGTAAGAATTTCGCTTGTCTTTGCGTGGAACAAATATCCCAGTGGTTGGCAAATAGTTTCTGGTGGGTCGGGACCACGGTTCGAATCCCGGCAGGGTCCTTGATTCACTTTTTCTTTTTTCTAAGTCTTTAGATTTGAATCATGATTTCACATATGAGGTATAGATTGCGCTTGTCTTTGCGTGGAACAAATATCCCAGTGGTTGGGAGACAGTTTCTGGTGGATCGGGACCACGGTTCGAATCCCGGCAGGGTCCTTGATTCACTTTTTCTTTTTTCTAAGTCTTTAGATTTGAATCATGATTTCACTTATGAGGTAAGAATTTCGCTTGTCTTTGCGTGGAACACATAGCCCAGTGGTTGGGAAATAGTTTCTGGTGGGTCGGGACTACAGTTCGAATCCCGGCAGGGTCCTTGATTCACTTTTTCTTTTTTCTAAGTCTTTAGATTTGAATCATGATTTCACTTATGAGGTATAGATTGCGCTTGTCTTTGCGTGGAACAAATAGCCCAGTGGTTGGGAGATAGTTTCTGGTGGGTAGGGACCACGGTTCGAATCCCGGCAAAGTCCTTGATTCACTTTTGCTTTTTTCTAAGTCTTTAGATTTGAATCTTGATTTCACTTATGAGGTAGGAATTTCGCTTGTCTTTGCCTGGAACAAATAGCACAGTGGTTGGGAGATAGTTTCTGGTGGGTCGGAACCCCGGTTCGAATCCCGGCAGTGTCCTTGATTCACTTTTTCTTTTTTTTTGAGTCTAATGATTTGAATCATGATTTCACTTATGAGGTAGGAATTTCGCTTGTCTTTGCGTGGAACAAATAGCCCAGTGGTTGGGAGATAGTTTCTGGTGGGTCGGGACCCCGGTTCGAATCCCGGCAGTGTCCTTGATCCACTTTTTCTTTTTTTCTGAGTCTAAAGATTTGAATCATGATTTCACTTATGAGGTAGGAATTTCGCTTGTCTTTGCGTGGAACAAATAGGCCAGTGGTTGGGAGATAGTTTCTTGTGGGTCGGGACCACGGTTCGAATCCCGGCAGTGTCCTTGATTCACTTTTTCCTTGTTGCTGAGTCTAAGGATTTGAATCGTGATTTCACTTATGAGGTAAGAATGTTGCTTGTCTTTGCGTGGAACAGATAGCCTAGTGGTTGGGAGATAGTTTCTGGTGGATCGTGACCACGGTTCGAATCCCGGCAGTGTCCTTGACTCACTTTGTCTTTTTTCTGAGTCTAAAGATTTGAATCATGATTTCACTTATGAGGTAGATATTTCGCTTGTCTTTGCGTGGAACAAATAGCCCAGTGGTTGGGAAATAGTTTCTGGTGGGTCGGCACCACGGTTCTAATCCCGGCAGTGTCCTTGATTCACTTTTTCTTTTTTCTAAGTTTTTAGATTTGAATCATGATTTCACTTATGAGGTAGGAATTTCGCTTGTCTTTGCGTGGAACAAATAGCCCAGTGGTTGGGAGACAGTTTCTGGTGGATCGGGACCACGGTTCGAATCCCGTCAGGGTCCTTGATAAACTTTTTCTTTTTTATAAGTCTTAAGATTTGAATCATGATTTCACTTATGAGGTAGAATTTCGCTTGTCTTTGCGTGGAACACATAGCCCAGTGGTTGGTACATAGTTTCTGGTGGCTCGGGACCACGGTTCGAATCCGGACAAGGTCCTTTATTCACTCTTTCTTTTTGCTGAGTCTAAGGATTTGAATCGTGATTTCACTTATGAGGTAAGAATTTCGCTTGTCTTTGCGTGGAACAGATAGCCTAGTGGTTGGGAGATAGTTTCTGGTGGATCGTGACCACGGTTCGAATCCCGGCAGTGTTCTTGACTCACTTTTTCTTTTTTCTGAGTCTAAAGATTTGAATCATGATTTCCCTTATGAGGTAGATATTTTGCTTGTCTTTGCGTGGAACAAATAGCCCAGTGGTTGGGAGACAGTTTCTGGTGGATCGGGACCACGTTTCGAATCCCGGCAGGGTCCTTGATTCACTTTTTCTTTTTTCTAAGTCTTTAGATTTGAATCATGATTTCACTTATGAGGTAAGAATTTCGTTTGTCTTTGCGTGGAACACATAGCCCAGTGGTTGGGAAATAGTTTCTGGTGGGTCGGGACTACGGTTCGAATCCCGGCAGGGTCCTTGATTCACTTTTTCTTTTGTCTGAGTCTAAAGATTTGAATCATGATTTCACTTATGAGGTAAGAATTTCGCTTGTCTTTGCGTGGAACACATAGCCCAGCGGTTGGGAAATAGTTTCTGGTGGGTCGGGACCACGGTTCTACTCCCGGCAGTGTCCTTGATTCACTTTTTTCTTTTTTCTAAGTCTTTAGATTTGAATCATGATTTCACTTATGAGGTAGGAATTTTGCTTGTCTTTGCGTGGAACAAATAGCCCAGTGGTTGGGACATAGTTTCTGGTGGGTCGGGACCACGGTTCGGATCCCGGCAAAGTCCTTGATTCACTTTTTCTTTTGTCTGAGTCTAAAGATTTGAATCATGATTTCACTTTTGAGGTAGATATTTCGCTTGTCTTTGCGTGGAACACATAGCCCAGTCGTTGGGAGACAGTTTCTGGTGGATCCGGACCACGGTTCTAATCCCGGCAGGGTCCTTGATTCACTTGTTCTTTTTTGAAGTCTTTAGATTTGAATCATGATTTCACCTATGAGGTAGGAATTTCGCTTGTCTTTGCGTGGAACAGACAGTCCAGTGGTTGGGACACAGTTTCTGGTGGATCGGCACCCCGGTTCGAATCCCGGCAGGGTCCTTGATTCACTTTTGCTTTTTTCTAAGTCTTTAGATTTGAATCTTGATTTCACTTATGAGGTAGGAATTTCGCTTGTCTTTGCCTGGAACAAATAGCACAGTGGTTGGGAGATAGTTTCTGGTGGGTCGGAACCCCGGTTCGAATCCCGGCAGTGTCCTTGATTCACTTTTTCTTTTTTTCTGAGTCTAAAGATTTGAATCATGATTTCACTTATGAGGTAGGAATTTCGCTTGTCTTTGCGTGGAACAAATAGCCAAGTGGTTGGGAGATAGTTTCTGGTGGGTCGGGACCACGGTTCGAATCCCGACAAGGTCCTTGACTCACTTTTTCTTTTTTCTGAGTCTAAAGATTTGAATCATGATTTCACTTATGAGGTAAGAATTTCGCTTGTCTTTGCGTGGAACAAATAGCCCAGTGGTTGGGAGATAGTTTCTGGTGGGTCGGGACCACGGTTCAAATCCCGGCAATGTCCTTGATTCACTTTTTTTTCTGAGTATAAAGATTTGAATCATGATTTCACTTATGTGGTAGGACTTTCGTTTTTCTTTGCGTGGAACAGATAGCCCCGTGGTTGGGAGATAGTTTTTTGGTGGATCGGGACCACGGTTCGAATCCCGACAAGGTCCTTGACTCACTTTTTCTTTTTTTCTGAGTCTAAAGATTTGAATCATGATTTCACTTATGAGGTAAGAATTTCGCTTGTCTTTGCGTGGAACAAATAGCCCAGTGGTTGGGAGATAGTTTCTGGTGGGTCGGGACCACGGTTCTAATCCCGGCAGTGTCCTTGATTCACTTTTTCTTTTTTCTAAGTCTTTAGATTTGAATCATGATTTCACTTATGACGTATAATTTAGCTTGTCTTTGCCTGAAACAAATAGCCCAGTGGTTGGGAGATAGTTTCTGGTGGGTCGGGACCACGGTTCAAATCCCGGCAATGTCCTTGATTCACTTTTTTTCTGAGTATAAAGATTTGAATCATTATTTCACTTATGTGGTAGGACTTTCGCTGTTCTTTGCGTGGAACAGATAGCCCCGTGGTTGGGAGATAGTTTTTTGGTGGATCGGGACCACGGTTCGAATCCCGACAAGGTCCTTGACTCACTTTTTCTTTTTCTGAGTCTAAAGATTTGAATCATGATTTCACTTATGAGGTAGATATTTCGCTTGTCTTTGCGTGGAACACACAGCCCAGTGGTTGGGAAATAGTTTCTGGTGGGTCGGGACCACGGTTCGAATCCCGGCAGTGTCCTTGATTCACTTTTTACTTTTTCTAAGTCTAAAGATTTGAATCATGATTTCACTTATGAGGTAGGAATTTCGCTTGTCTTTGCGTGGAACAGAGAGCCCAGTGGTTGGGAGATAGTTTCTGGTGGATCGGCACCCCGGTTCGAATCCCGGCAGAGTCCTTGATTCACTTTTGCTTTTTTTCTGAGTATAAAGATTTGAATCATTATTTCACTTATGTGGTAGGACTTTCGCTGTTCTTTGCGTGGAACAGATAGCCCCGTGGTTGGGAGATAGTTTTTTGGTGGATCGGGACCACGGTTCGAATCCCGACAAGGTCCTTGACTCACTTTTTCTTTTTCTGAGTCTAAAGATTTGAATCATGATTTCACTTATGAGGTAGATATTTCGCTTGTCTTTGCGTGGAACAGACAGCCCAGTGGTTGGGACACAGTTTCTGGTGGATCGGCACCCCGGTTCGAATCCCGGCAGGGTCCTTGATTCACTTTTGCTTTTTTCTAAGTATTTAGATTTGAATCTTGATTTCACTTATGAGGTAGGAATTTCGCTTGTCTTTGCCTGGAACAAATAGCACAGTGGTTGGGAGATAGTTTCTGGTGGGTCGGAACCCCGGTTCGAATCCCGGCAGTGTCCTTGATTCACTTTTTCTTTTTTTCTGAGTCTAAAGATTTGAATCATGATTTCACTTATGAGGTAGGAATTTCGCTTGTCTTTGCGTGGAACAAATAGCCCAGTGGTTGGGAGATAGTTTTTGGTGGGTCGGGACCCCGGTTCGAATCCCGGCAGTGTCCTTGATCCACTTTTTCTTTTTTTTCTGAGTCTAAAAATTTGAATCATGATTTCACTTATGAGGTAGGAATTTCGCTTGTCTTTGCGTGGAACAAATAGCCCAGTGGTTGGAAGATATTTTCTGGTGGATCGGGACCACGGTTCGAATCCCGACAAGGTCCTTGACTCACTTTTTCTTTTTTCTGAGTCTAAAGATTTGAATCATGATTTCACTCATGAGGTAAGAATTTCGCTTGTCTTTGCGTGGAACAAATAGCCCAGTGGTTGGGAGATAGTTTCTGGTGGGTCGGGACCACGGTTCGAATCCCGGCAGTGTCCTTTATTCACTTTTTCTTTTTTCTAAGTCTTTAGATTTGAATCATGATTTCACTTATGAGGTAGGAATTTCGCTTGTCTTTGCGTGGAACAGAAAGCCCAGTGGTTGGGAAATAGTTTCTGGTGGGTCGGGACCACGGTTCGAATCCCGGCAGGGTCCTTGACTCACTTTTTCTTTTTTCTGAGTCTAAAGATTTGAATCATGATTTCACTTATGAGGTAAGATTTTCGCTAGTCTTTGCATGGAACAGATAGCCCAGTGGGTTGGGAGATAGTTTCTGGTGGATCGGGACCACGGTTCGAATCCCGGCAGTGTCCTTGATTCACTTTTTCCATTTTTCTAAGTTTAAAGATTTGAATCATGATTTCACTTATGAGGTAGGAATTTCGCTTGTCTTTGCGTGGAACAGAAAGCCCAGTGGTTGGGAGATAGTTTCTGGTGGATCGGCACCCCGGTTCGAATCCCGGCAGGGTCCTTGATTCACTTTTGTTTTTTTCTAAGTCTTTAGATTTGAATCTTGATTTCACTTATGAGGTAGGAATTTCGCTTGTCTTTGCCTGGAACAAATAGCACAGTGGTTGGGAGATAGTTTCTGGTGGGTCGGAACCCCGTTTCGAATCCCGGCAGTGTCCTTGATTCACTTTTTCTTTTTTTCTGAGTCTAAAGATTTGAATCATGATTTCACTTATGAGGTAGATATTTCGCTTGTCTTTGCGTGGAACAGACAGCCCAGTGGTTGGGACACAGTTTCTGGTGGACCGGCACCCCGGTTCGAATCCCGGCAGGGTCCTTGATTCACTTTTGCTTTTTTCTAAGTCTTTTGATTTGAATCTTGATTTCACTTATGAGGTAGGAATTTCGCTTGTCTTTGCGTGGAACAAATAGATCAGTGGTTGGGAGATAGTTTCTTGTGGATCGGGACCACGGTTGGAATCCGGGCGGTGTCCTTGATTCACTTTTTCTTTTTTTCTGAGTCTAAAGATTTGAATCATGATTTCACTTATGAGGTAGATATTTCGCTTGTCTTTGCGTAGAACAGAAAGCCTAGTGGTTGGGAGATAGTTTCTGGTAGATCGTGACCACGGTTCGAATCCCGGCAGTGTCCTTGACTCACTTTTTCTTTTTTTCTGAGTCTAAAGATTTGAATCATTATTTCACTTATGAGGTAAGATTTGCGCTTGTCTTTGCGTGGAACAGAGAGCCCAGTGGTTGGAAGATAGTTTCTTGTGGGTCGGGACCACGGTTCGAATCCCGGCAGTGTCCTTGATTCACTTTTTCCTTTTTCTAAGTCTTTAGATTTGAATCATGATTTCACTTATGAGGTAGGAATTTCGCTTGTCTTTGCGTGGAACAAATAGCCCAGTGGTTGGGAGACAGTTTCTGGTGGATCGGGACCACGGTTCGGTTCCTGGCAGGGTCCTTGATTCACTTTTTCTTTTTCTAAGTCTTTAGATTTGAATCATGATTTCACTATTGAGGTAAGAATTTCGCTTGTCTTTGCGTGGAACAGATAGCCCAGTGGTTGGAAGAAAGTTTCTGGTGGGTCGGGACCATGGTTCGAATTCCGGCAGTGTCCTTGATTCACTTTTTCTTTTTGCTGAGTAAAAGGATTTGAATTATGATTTCACTTATGAGGTAGGAATTTTGCTTGTCCTTGCGTGGAACAAATAGCCCAGTGGTTGGGAGACAGTTTCTGGTGGATCGGGACTACGGTTCGAATCCCGGCAGGGTCCTTGATTCACTTTTTCCTTTTTTTTAAGTCTTTAGATTTGAATCATGATTTCACTATTGAGGTAAGAATTTCGCTTGTCTTTGCGTGGAACACATAGCCCAGTGGTTGGGAAATAGTTTCTGGTGGGTCGGGACCACGGTTCGAATCCCGGCAGGGTCCTTAATTCAGTTTTTCTTTTTTCCAAGTCTTTAGATTTGAATCGTGACTTCACTTATGAGGTATAGATTGCGCTTGTCTTTGCGTGGAACAAATAGCCCAGTGGTTGGGAGATAGTTTCTGGTGGGTCGGGACTACGGTTCGAATCCCGGCAGTGTCCTTGATTCACTTTTTCTTTTTTTCTGAGTCTAAAGATTTGAATCATGATTTCACTTATGAGGTAGATATTTCGCTTGTCTTTGCGTGGAACACATAACCCAGTGGTTGGGAAATAGTTTCTGGTTGGTCGGGACCACGGTTCGAATCCCGGCAGGGTCCTTGACTCAATTTTTCTTTTTTTTGAGTCTAAAGATTTGAATCATGATTTCACTTATGAGGTAAGATTTTCGCTTGTCTTTGCATGGAACAGATAGCCCAGGGGGTTGGGAGATAGTTTCTGGTGGATCGGGACCACGGATCGAATCCCGGCAGTGTCCTTGATTCACTTGTTCTTTTTTTCTGAGTCTAAAGATTTGAATCATGATTTCACTTATGAGGTAAGATTTTCGCTTGTCTTTGCGTGGAACAGATAGCCCAGTGGTTGGAAGAAAGTTTCTGGTGGATTGGGACCACGGTTCGAATCCGGGTGGTGTCCTTGATTCACTTTTTCTTTTTTTATGAGTCTAAAGATTTGAATCATGATTTCACTTATGAGGTATATATTTTGCTTGTCTTTGCGTGGAACAAATAGCGTAGTGGTTGGGAGATAGTTTCTCGTGGGTCGGGAGCACGGTTCTAATCCCGGCAGTGTCCTTGATTCACTTTTTTCTTTTTTCTAAGTTTTTAGATTTGAATCATGATTTCACTTATGAGGTAAGATTTTCGCTTGTCTTTGCGTGGAACAGATAGCCCAGTGGTTGGAAGAAAGTTTCTGGTGGATCGGGACCACGGTTCGAATCCGGGCGGTGTCCTTGATTCACTTTTTCTTTTTTTATGAGTCTAAAGATTTGAATCATGATTTCACTTATGAGGTATATATTTTGCTTGTCTTTGCGTGGAACAAATAGCGTAGTGGTTGGGAGATAGTTTCTCGTGGGTCGGGAGCACGGTTCTAATCCCGGCAGTGTCCTTGATTCACTTTTTTCTTTTTTCTAAGTTTTTAGATTTGAATCATGATTTCACTTATGAGGTAAGATTTTCGCTTGTCTTTGCATGGAACAGATAGCCCAGTGGGTTGGGAGATAGTTTCTGGTGGATCGGGACCACGGTTCGAATCCCGGCAGTGTCCTTGATTAACTTTTTCTTTTTTCTGAGTCTAAAGATTTGAATCATGATTTCACTTATGAGGTAGGAATTTCGCTTGTCTTTGCGTGGAACAAATAGATCAGTGGTTGGGAGATAGTTTCTGGTGGATCGGGACCACGGTTGGAATCCGGGCGGTGTCCTTGATTCACTATTTCTTTTTTTCTGAGTCTAAAGATTTGAATCATGATTTCACTTATGAGGTAGATATTTCGCTTGTCTTTGCGTGGAACAGATAGCCTAGTGGTTGGGAGATAGTTTCTGGTGGATCGTGACCACGGATCGAATCCCGGCAGTGTCCTTGATTCACTTGTTCTTTTTTTCTGAGTCTAAAGATTTGAATCATGATTTCACTTATGAGGTAAGATTTTCGCTTGTCTTTGCGTGGGACAGATAACCCAGTGGTTGGAAGAAAGATTCTGGTGGATCGGGACCACGGTTCGAATCCGGGCGGTGTCCTTGATTCACTTTTTCTTTGTTTATGAGTCTAAAGATTTGAATCATGATTTCACTTATGAGGTATATATTTTGCTTGTCTTTGCGTGGAACAAATAGCGTAGTGGTTGGGAGATAGTTTCTCGTGGGTCGGGAGCACGGTTCTAATCCCGGCAGTGTCCTTGATTCACTTTTTTCTTTTTTCTAAGTTTTTAGATTTGAATCATGATTTCACTTATGAGGTAGGAATTTCGCTTGTCTTTGCGTGGAACAAATAGCCCAGTGGTTAGGAGACAGTTTCTGGTGGATCGGGACCACGGTTCGAATCCCGGCAGGGTCCTTGATTCACTTTTTCTTGTTTCTAAGTCATTATATTTGAATCATGATTTCACTTATGAGGTAGGAATTTCGCTTGTCTTTGCGTGGAACAAATAGCCCAGAGGTTGAGAGACAGTTTCTGGTGGATCGGGACCACGGTTCGAATCCCGGCAGGGTCCTTGATTCACTTTTTTTTGTCTAAGTCTTTAGATTTGAATCATGATTTCACTTATGAGGTAAGAATTTCGCTTGTCTTTGCGTGGAACACATAGCCCAGTGGTTGGAAAATAGTTTCTGGTGGGTCGGGACCACGGTTCGAATCCCGGCAGGGTCCTTAATTCACTTTTTCTTTTTTCTAAGTCTTTAGATTTGAATCATGACTTCACTTATGAGGTATAGATTGCGCTTGTCTTTGCGTGGAACAAATAGCCCAGTGGTTGGGAAATAGTTTCTGGTGGGTCGGGACTACGGTTCGAATCCCGGCAGTGTCCTTGATTCACTTTTTCTTTTTTTCTGAGTCTAAAGATTTGAATCATGATTTCACTTATGAGGTAGATATTTCGCTTGTCTTTGCGTGGAACACATAGCCCAGTGGTTGGGAGATAGTTTCTTGTGGGTCGGGACCACGGTTCGAATCCCGGCAGTGTCCTTGATTCACTTTTTCCTTTTTCTAAGTCTAAAGATTTGAATCATGATTTCACTTATGAGGTAGGAATTTCGCTTGTCTTTGCGTGGAAAAGAGAGCCCAGTGGTTGGGAGATAGTTTCTGGTGAATCGGGACCACGGTTCGAATCTCGGCAGTGTCCTTGATTAACTTTTTTTTTTTCTGAGTATAAAGATTTGAATCATGATTTCACTTATGTGGTAGGACTTTCGCTGGTCTTTGCGTGGAACAAATAGCCCCGTGCTTGGGAGATAGTTTTTTGGTGGATCGGGACCACGGTTCGAATCCCGACAAGGTCCTTGACTCACTTTTTCTTTTTTCTGAGTCTAAAGATTTGAATCATGATTTCACTTATGAGGTAAGAATTTCGCTTGTCTTTGCGTGGAACAAATAGCCAAGTGGTTGGGAGATAGTTTCTGGTAGGTCGGGACCACGGTTCGAATCCCGACAAGGTCCTTGACTCACTTTTTCTTTTTTCTGAGTCTAAAGATTTGAATCATGATTTCACTTATGAGGTAAGAATTTCGCTTGTCTTTGCGTGGAACAAATAGCCCAGTGGTTGGGAGATAGTTTCTGGTGGGTCGGGACCACGGTTCTAATCCCGGCAGTGTCCTTGATTCACTTTTTCTTTTTTCTAAGTCTTTAGATTTGAATCATGATTTCACTAATGACGTAGAATTTAGCTTGTCTTTGCCTGAAACAAATAGCCCAGTGGTTGGGAGATAGTTTCTGGTGGGTCGGGACCACGGTTCAAATCCCGGCAATGTCCTTGATTCACTTTTTTTTCTGAGTATAAAGATTTGAATCATGATTTCACTTATGTGGTAGGATTTTCGCTTTTCTTTGCGTGGAACAGATAGCCCCGTGGTTGGGAGATAGTTTTTTGGTGGATCGGGACCACGGTTCGAATCCCGACAAGGTCCTTGACTCACTTTTTCTTTTTTCTGAGTCTAAAGATTTGAATCATGATTTCACTTATGAGGTAAGAATTTCGCTTGTCTTTGCGTGGAACACATAGCCCAGTGGTTGGAAAATAGTTTCTGGTGGGTCGGGACCACGGTTCGAATCCCGGCAGGGTCCTTAATTCACTTTTTCTTTTTTCTAAGTCTTTAGATTTGAATCATGACTTCACTTATGAGGTATAGATTGCGCTTGTCTTTGCGTGGAACAAATAGCCCAGTGGTTGGGAAATAGTTTCTGGTGGGTCGGGACTACGGTTCGAATCCCGGCAGTGTCCTTGATTCACTTTTTCTTTTTTTCTGAGTCTAAAGATTTGAATCATGATTTCACTTATGAGGTAGATATTTCGCTTGTCTTTGCGTGGAACACATAGCCCAGTGGTTGGGAGATAGTTTCTTGTGGGTCGGGACCACGGTTCGAATCCCGGCAGTGTCCTTGATTCACTTTTTCCTTTTTCTAAGTCTAAAGATTTGAATCATGATTTCACTTATGAGGTAGGAATTTCGCTTGTCTTTGCGTGGAAAAGAGAGCCCAGTGGTTGGGAGATAGTTTCTGGTGAATCGGGACCACGGTTCGAATCTCGGCAGTGTCCTTGATTAACTTTTTTTTTTTCTGAGTATAAAGATTTGAATCATGATTTCACTTATGTGGTAGGACTTTCGCTGGTCTTTGCGTGGAACAAATAGCCCCGTGCTTGGGAGATAGTTTTTTGGTGGATCGGGACCACGGTTCGAATCCCGACAAGGTCCTTGACTCACTTTTTCTTTTTTCTGAGTCTAAAGATTTGAATCATGATTTCACTTATGAGGTAAGAATTTCGCTTGTCTTTGCGTGGAACAAATAGCCAAGTGGTTGGGAGATAGTTTCTGGTAGGTCGGGACCACGGTTCGAATCCCGACAAGGTCCTTGACTCACTTTTTCTTTTTTCTGAGTCTAAAGATTTGAATCATGATTTCACTTATGAGGTAAGAATTTCGCTTGTCTTTGCGTGGAACAAATAGCCCAGTGGTTGGGAGATAGTTTCTGGTGGGTCGGGACCACGGTTCTAATCCCGGCAGTGTCCTTGATTCACTTTTTCTTTTTTCTAAGTCTTTAGATTTGAATCATGATTTCACTAATGACGTAGAATTTAGCTTGTCTTTGCCTGAAACAAATAGCCCAGTGGTTGGGAGATAGTTTCTGGTGGGTCGGGACCACGGTTCAAATCCCGGCAATGTCCTTGATTCACTTTTTTTTCTGAGTATAAAGATTTGAATCATGATTTCACTTATGTGGTAGGACTTTCGCTTTTCTTTGCGTGGAACAGATAGCCCCGTGGTTGGGAGATAGTTTTTTGGTGGATCGGGACCACGGTTCGAATCCCGACAAGGTCCTTGACTCACTTTTTCTTTTTTCTGAGTCTAAAGATTTGAATCATGATTTCACTTATGAGGTAAGAATTTCGCTTGTCTTTGCGTGGAACAAATAGCCCAGTGGTTGGGAGATAGTTTCTGGTGGGTCGGGACCACGGTTCTAATCCCGGCAGTGTCCTTGATTCACTTTTTCTTTTTTCTAAGTCTTTAGATTTGAATCATGATTTCACTTATGACGTATAATTTAGCTTGTCTTTGCCTGAAACAAATAGCCCAGTGGTTGGGAGATAGTTTCTGGTGGGTCGGGACCACGGTTCAAATCCCGGCAATGTCCTTGATTCACTTTTTTTCTGAGTATACAGATTTGAATCATTATTTCACTTATGTGGTAGGACTTTCGCTGTTCTTTGCGTGGAACAGATAGCCCCGTGGTTGGGAGATAGTTTTTTGGTGGATCGGGACCACGGTTCGAATCCCGACAAGGTCCTTGACTCACTTTTTCTTTTTCTGAGTCTAAAGATTTGAATCATGATTTCACTTATGAGGTAGATATTTCGCTTGTCTTTGCGTGGAACACACAGCCCAGTGGTTGGGAAATAGTTTCTGGTGGGTCGGGACCACGGTTCGAATCCCGGCAGTGTCCTTGATTCACTTTTTCCTTTTTCTAAGTCTAAAGATTTGAATCATGATTTCACTTATGAGGTAGGAATTTCGCTTGTCTTTGCGTGGAACAGAGAGCCCAGTGGTTGGGAGATAGTTTCTGGTGGATCGGCACCCCGGTTCGAATCCCGGCAGAGTCCTTGATTCACTTTTGCTTTTTTTCTGAGTATAAAGATTTGAATCATTATTTCACTTATGTGGTAGGACTTTCGCTGTTCTTTGCGTGGAACAGATAGCCCCGTGGTTGGGAGATAGTTTTTTGGTGGATCGGGACCACGGTTCGAATCCCGACAAGGTCCTTGACTCACTTTTTCTTTTTCTGAGTCTAAAGATTTGAATCATGATTTCACTTATGAGGTAAGAATTTCGCTTGTCTTTGCGTGGAACAGACAGCCCAGTGGTTGGGACACAGTTTCTGGTGGATCGGCACCCCGGTTCGAATCCCGGCAGGGTCCTTGATTCACTTTTGCTTTTTTCTAAGTATTTAAATTTGAATCTTGATTTCACTTATGAGGTAGGAATTTCGCTTGTCTTTGCCTGGAACAAATAGCACAGTGGTTGGGAGATAGTTTCTGGTGGGTCGGAACCCCGGTTCGAATCCCGGCAGTGTCCTTGATTCACTTTTTCTTTTTTTCTGAGTCTAAAGATTTGAATCATGATTTCACTTATGAGGTAGGAATTTCGCTTGTCTTTGCGTGGAACAAATAGCCCAGTGGTTGGGAGATAGTTTTTGGTGGGTCGGGACCCCGGTTCGAATCCCGGCAGTGTCCTTGATCCACTTTTTCTTTTTTTCTGAGTCTAAAAATTTGAATCATGATTTCACTTATGAGGTAGGAATTTCGCTTGTCTTTGCGTGGAACAAATAGCCCAGTGGTTGGAAGATATTTTCTGGTGGATCGGGACCACGGTTCGAATCCCGACAAGGTCCTTGACTCACTTTTTCTTTTTTCTGAGTCTAAAGATTTGAATCATGATTTCACTCATGAGGTAAGAATTTCGCTTGTCTTTGCGTGGAACAAATAGCCCAGTGGTTGGGAGATAGTTTCTGGTGGGTCGGGACCACGGTTCGAATCCCGGCAGTGTCCTTTATTCACTTTTTCTTTTTTCTAAGTCTTTAGATTTGAATCATGATTTCACTTATGAGGTAGGAATTTCGCTTGTCTTTGCGTGGAACAGAAAGCCCAGTGGTTGGGAAATAGTTTCTGGTGGGTCGGGACCACGGTTCGAATCCCGGCAGGGTCCTTGACTCACTTTTTCTTTTTTCTGAGTCTAAAGATTTGAATCATGATTTCACTTATGAGGTAAGATTTTCGCTAGTCTTTGCATGGAACAGATAGCCCAGTGGGTCGGGAGATAGTTTCTGGTGGATCGGGACCACGGTTCGAATCCCGGCAGTGTCCTTGATTCACTTTTTCCATTTTTCTAAGTCTAAAGATTTGAATCATGATTTCACTTATGAGGTAGGAATTTCGCTTGTCTTTGCGTGGAACAGAAAGCCCAGTGGTTGGGAGATAGTTTCTGGTGGATCGGCACCCCGGTTCGAATCCCGGCAGGGTCCTTGATTCACTTTTGTTTTTTTCTAAGTCTTTAGATTTGAATCTTGATTTCACTTATGAGGTAGGAATTTCGCTTGTCTTTGCCTGGAACAAATAGCACAGTGGTTGGGAGATAGTTTCTGGTGGGTCGGAACCCCGTTTCGAATCCCGGCAGTGTCCTTGATTCACTTTTTCTTTTTTTCTGAGTCTAAAGATTTGAATCATGATTTCACTTATGAGGTAGATATTTCGCTTGTCTTTGCGTGGAACAGACAGCCCAGTGGTTGGGACACAGTTTCTGGTGGACCGGCACCCCGGTTCGAATCCCGGCAGGGTCCTTGATTCACTTTTGCTTTTTTCTAAGTCTTTAGATTTGAATCTTGATTTCACTTATGAGGTAGGAATTTCGCTTGTCTTTGCGTGGAACAAATAGATCAGTGGTTGGGAGATAGTTTCTGGTGGATCGGGACCACGGTTGGAATCCGGGCGGTGTCCTTGATTCACTTTTTCTTTTTTTTTGAGTCTAAAGATTTGAATCATGATTTCACTTATGAGGTAGATATTTCGCTTGTCTTTGCGTAGAACAGAAAGCCTAGTGGTTGGGAGATAGTTTCTGGTAGATCGTGACCACGGTTCGAATCCCGGCAGTGTCCTTGACTCACTTTTTCTTTTTTTCTGAGTCTAAAGATTTGAATCATGATTTCACTTATGAGGTAAGATTTGCGCTTGTCTTTGCGTGGAACAGAGAGCCCAGTGGTTGGAAGATAGTTTCTTGTGGGTCGGGACCACGGTTCGAATCCCGGCAGTGTCCTTGATTCACTTTTTTCCTTTTTCTAAGTCTTTAGATTTGAATCATGATTTCACTTATGAGGTAGGAATTTCGCTTGTCTTTGCGTGGAACAAATAGCCCAGTGGTTGGGAGACAGTTTCTGGTGGATCGGGACCACGGTTCGGTTCCTGGCAGGGTCCTTGATTCACTTTTTCTTTTTCTAAGTCTTTAGATTTGAATCATGATTTCACTATTGAGGTAAGAATTTCGCTTGTCTTTGCGTGGAACAGATAGCCCAGTGGTTGGAAGAAAGTTTCTGGTGGGTCGGGACCATGGTTCGAATTCCGGCAGTGTCCTTGATTCACTTTTTCTTTTTGCTGAGTAAAAGGATTTGAATTATGATTTCACTTATGAGGTAGGAATTTCGCTTGTCCTTGCGTGGAACAAATAGCCCAGTGGTTGGGAGACAGTTTCTGGTGGATCGGGACTACGGTTCGAATCCCGGCAGGGTCCTTGATTCACTTTTTCCTTTTTTTTAAGTCTTTAGATTTGAATCATGATTTCACTATTGAGGTAAGAATTTCGCTTGTCTTTGCGTGGAACACATAGCCCAGTGGTTGGGAAATAGTTTCTGGTGGGTCGGGACCACGGTTCGAATCCCGGCAGGGTCCTTAATTCAGTTTTTCTTTTTTCCAAGTCTTTAGATTTGAATCGTGACTTCACTTATGAGGTATAGATTGCGCTTGTCTTTGCGTGGAACAAATAGCCCAGTGGTTGGGAGATAGTTTCTGGTGGGTCGGGACTACGGTTCGAATCCCGGCAGTGTCCTTGATTCACTTTTTCTTTTTTTCTGAGTCTAAAGATTTGAATCATGATTTCACTTATGAGGTAGATATTTCGCTTGTCTTTGCGTGGAACACATAGCCCAGTGGTTGGGAGATAGTTTCTGGTGGATCGGGACCACGGTTGGAATCCGGGCGGTGTCCTTGATTCACTTTTTCTTTTTTTCTGAGTCTAAAGATTTGAATCATGATTTCACTTATGAGGTAGGAATTTCGCTTGTCTTTGCCTGGAACAAATAGCACAGTGGTTGGGAGATAGTTTCTGGTGGATCGGGACCACGGTTCGAATCCCGGCAGTGTCCTTGATTCACGTTTTCCATTTTTCTAAGTCTAAAGATTTGAATCATGATTTCACTTATGAGGTAGGAATTTCGCTTGTCTTTGCGTGGAACAGAAAGCCCAGTGGTTGGGAGATAGTTTCTGGTGGATCGGCACCCCGGTTCGAATCCCGGCAGGGTCCTTGATTCACTTTTGTTTTTTTCTAAGTCTTTAGATTTGAATCTTGATTTCACTTATGAGGTAGGAATTTCGCTTGTCTTTGCCTGGAACAAATAGCACAGTGGTTGGGAGATAGTTTCTGGTGGGTCGGAACCCCGTTTCGAATCCCGGCAGTGTCCTTGATTCACTTTTTCTTTTTTTCTGAGTCTAAAGATTTGAATCATGATTTCACTTATGAGGTAGATATTTCGCTTGTCTTTGCGTGGAACAGAAAGCCCAGTGGTTGGGACACAGTTTCTGGTGGACCGGCACCCCGGTTCGAATCCCGGCAGGGTCCTTGATTCACTTTTGCTTTTTTCTAAGTCTTTAGATTTGAATCTTGATTTCACTTATGAGGTAGGAATTTCGCTTGTCTTTGCGTGGAACAAATAGATCAGTGGTTGGGAGATAGTTTCTGGTAGATCGTGACCACGGTTCGAATCCCGGCAGTGTCCTTGACTCACTTTTTCTTTTTTTCTGAGTCTAAAGATTTGAATCATGATTTCACTTATGAGGTAAGATTTGCGCTTGTCTTTGCGTGGAACAGAGAGCCCAGTGGTTGGAAGATAGTTTCTTGTGGGTCGGGACCACGGTTCGAATCCCGGCAGTGTCCTTGATTCACTTTTTCCTTTTTCGAAGTCTTTAGATTTGAATCATGATTTCACTTATGAGGTAGGAATTTCGCTTGTCTTTGCGTGGAACAAATAGCCCAGTGGTTGGGAGACAGTTTCTGGTGGATCGGGACCACGGTTCGGTTCCTGGCAGGGTCCTTGATTCACTTTTTCTTTTTCTAAGTCTTTAGATTTGAATCATGATTTCACTATTGAGGTAAGAATTTCGCTTGTCTTTGCGTGGAACAGATAGCCCAGTGGTTGGAAGAAAGTTTCTGGTGGGTCGGGACCATGGTTCGAATTCCGGCAGTGTCCTTGATTCACTTTTTCTTTTTGCTGAGTAAAAGGATTTGAATTATGATTTCACTTATGAGGTAGGAATTTCGCTTGTCCTTGCGTGGAACAAATAGCCCAGTGGTTGGGAGACAGTTTCTGGTGGATCGGGACTACGGTTCGAATCCCGGCAGGGTCCTTGATTCACTTTTTCCTTTTTTTTAAGTCTTTAGATTTGAATCATGATTTCACTATTGAGGTAAGAATTTCGCTTGTCTTTGCGTGAAACACATAGCCCAGTGGTTGGGAAATAGTTTCTGGTGGGTCGGGACCACGGTTCGAATCCCGGCAGGGTCCTTAATTCAGTTTTTCTTTTTTCCAAGTCTTTAGATTTGAATCGTGACTTCACTTATGAGGTATAGATTGCGCTTGTCTTTGCGTGGAACAAATAGCCCAGTGGTTGGGAGATAGTTTCTGGTGGGTCGGGACTACGGTTCGAATCCCGGCAGTGTCCTTGATTCACTTTTTCTTTTTTTCTGAGTCTAAAGATTTGAATCATGATTTCACTTATGAGGTAGATATTTCGCTTGTCTTTGCGTGGAACACATAGCCCAGTGGTTGGGAAATAGTTTCTGGTTGGTCGGGACCACGGTTCGAATCCCGGCAGGGTCCTTGACTCAATTTTTCTTTTTTTATAGTCTAAAGATTTGAATCATGATTTCACTTATGAGGTAAGATTTTCGCTTGTCTTTGCATGGAACAGATAGCCCAGGGGGTTGGGAGATAGTTTCTGGTGGATCGGGACCACGGATCGAATCCCGGCAGTGTCCTAGATTCACTTGTTCTTTTTTTCTGAGTCTAAAGATTTGAATCATGATTTCACTTATGAGGTAAGATTTTCGCTTGTCTTTGCGTGGAACAGATAGCCCAGTGGTTGGAAGAAAGTTTCTGGTGGATCGGGACCACGGTTCGAATCCGGGTGGTGTCCTTGATTCACTTTTTCTTTTTTTCTGAGTCTAAAGATTTGAATCATGATTTCACTTATGAGGTAGATATTTCGCTTGTCTTTGCGTGGAACACATAGCCCAGTGGTTGGGAGATAGTTTCTGGTGGATCGGGACCACGGTTGGAATCCGGGCGGTGTCCTTGATTCACTTTTTCTTTTTTTCTGAGTCTAAAGATTTGAATCATGATTTCACTTATGAGGTAGGAATTTCGCTTGTCTTTGCCTGGAACAAATAGCACAGTGGTTGGGAGATAGTTTCTGGTGGATCGGGACCACGGTTCGAATCCCGGCAGTGTCCTTGATTCACTTTTTCCATTTTTCTAAGTCTAAAGATTTGAATCATGATTTCACTTATGAGGTAGGAATTTCGCTTGTCTTTGCGTGGAACAGAAAGCCCAGTGGTTGGGAGATAATTTTTTGGGTGGATCGGCACCCCGGTTCGAATCCCGGCAGGGTCCTTGATTCACTTTTGTTTTTTTCTAAGTCTTTAGATTTGAATCTTGATTTCACTTATGAGGTAGATATTTCGCTTGTCTTTGCGTAGAACAGAAAGCCTAGTGGTTGGGAGATAGTTTCTGGTAGATCGTGACCACGGTTCGAATCCCGGCAGTGTCCTTGACTCACTTTTTCTTTTTTTCTGAGTCTAAAGATTTGAATCATGATTTCACTTATGAGGTAAGATTTGCGCTTGTCTTTGCGTGGAACAGAGAGCCCAGTGGTTGGAAGATAGTTTCTTGTGGGTCGGGACCACGGTTCGAATCCCGGCAGTGTCCTTGATTCACTTTTTCCTTTTTCTAAGTCTTTAGATTTGAATCATGATTTCACTTATGAGGTAGGAATTTCGCTTGTCTTTGCGTGGAACAAATAGCCCAGTGGTTGGGAGACAGTTTCTGGTGGATCGGGACCACGGTTCGGTTCCTGGCAGGGTCCTTGATTCACTTTTTCTTTTTCTAAGTCTTTAGATTTGAATCATGATTTCACTTATGAGGTATAGATTGCGCTTGTCTTTGCGTGGAACAAATAGCCCAGTGGTTGGGAGATAGTTTCTGGTGGGTCGGGACTACGGTTCGAATCCCGGCAGTGTCCTTGATTCACTTTTTCTTTTTTTCTGAGTCTAAAGATTTGAATCATGATTTCACTTATGAGGTAGATATTTCGCTTGTCTTTGCGTGGAACACATAGCCCAGTGGTTGGGAAATAGTTTCTGGTTGGTCGGGACCACGGTTCGAATCCCGGCAGGGTCCTTGACTCAATTTTTCTTTTTTTTGAGTCTAAAGATTTGAATCATGATTTCACTTATGAGGTAAGATTTTCGCTTGTCTTTGCATGGAACAGATAGCCCAGGGGGTTGGGAGATAGTTTCTGGTGGATCGGGACCACGGATCGAATCCCGGCAGTGTCCTAGATTCACTTGTTCTTTTTTTCTGAGTCTAAAGATTTGAATCATGATTTCACTTATGAGGTAAGATTTTCGCTTGTCTTTGCGTGGAACAGATAGCCCAGTGGTTGGAAGAAAGTTTCTGGTGGATCGGGACCACGGTTCGAATCCGGGTGGTGTCCTTGATTCACTTTTTCTTTTTTTCTGAGTCTAAAGATTTGAATCATGATTTCACTTATGAGGTAGATATTTCGCTTGTCTTTGCGTGGAACACATAGCCCAGTGGTTGGGAGATAGTTTCTGGTGGATCGGGACCACGGTTGGAATCCGGGCGGTGTCCTTGATTCACTTTTTCTTTTTTTCTGAGTCTAAAGATTTGAATCATGATTTCACTTATGAGGTAGGAATTTCGCTTGTCTTTGCCTGGAACAAATAGCACAGTGGTTGGGAGATAGTTTCTGGTGGATCGGGACCACGGTTCGAATCCCGGCAGTGTCCTTGATTCACTTTTTCCATTTTTCTAAGTCTAAAGATTTGAATCATGATTTCACTTATGAGGTAGGAATTTCGCTTGTCTTTGCGTGGAACAGAAAGCCCAGTGGTTGGGAGATAGTTTCTGGTGGATCGGCACCCCGGTTCGAATCCCGGCAGGGTCCTTGATTCACTTTTGTTTTTTTCTAAGTCTTTAGATTTGAATCTTGATTTCACTTATGAGGTAGGAATTTCGCTTGTCTTTGCCTGGAACAAATAGCACAGTGGTTGGGAGATAGTTTCTGGTGGATCGGGACCACGGTTGGAATCCGGGCGGTGTCCTTGATTCACTTTTTCTTTTTTTCTGAGTCTAAAGATTTGAATCATGATTTCACTTATGAGGTAGATATTTCGCTTGTCTTTGCGTAGAACAGAAAGCCTAGTGGTTGGGAGATAGTTTCTGGTAGATCGTGACCACGGTTCGAATCCCGGCAGTGTCCTTGACTCACTTTTTCTTTTTTTCTGAGTCTAAAGATTTGAATCATGATTTCACTTATGAGGTAAGATTTGCGCTTGTCTTTGCGTGGAACAGAGAGCCCAGTGGTTGGAAGATAGTTTCTTGTGGGTCGGGACCACGGTTCGAATCCCGGCAGTGTCCTTGATTCACTTTTTCCTTTTTCTAAGTCTTTAGATTTGAATCATGATTTCACTTATGAGGTAGGAATTTCGCTTGTCTTTGCGTGGAACAAATAGCCCAGTGGTTGGGAGACAGTTTCTGGTGGATCGGGACCACGGTTCGGTTCCTGGCAGGGTCCTTGATTCACTTTTTCTTTTTCTAAGTCTTTAGATTTGAATCATGATTTCACTATTGAGGTAAGAATTTCGCTTGTCTTTGCGTGGAACAGATAGCCCAGTGGTTGGAAGAAAGTTTCTGGTGGGTCGGGACCATGGTTCGAATTCCGGCAGTGTCCTTGATTCACTTTTTCTTTTTGCTGAGTAAAAGGATTTGAATTATGATTTCACTTATGAGGTAGGAATTTCGCTTGTCCTTGCGTGGAACAAATAGCCCAGTGGTTGGGAGACAGTTTCTGGTGGATCGGGACTACGGTTCGAATCCCGGCAGGGTCCTTGATTCACTTTTTCCTTTTTTTTAAGTCTTTAGATTTGAATCATGATTTCACTATTGAGGTAAGAATTTCGCTTGTCTTTGCGTGGAACACATAGCCCAGTGGTTGGGAAATAGTTTCTGGTGGGTCGGGACCACGGTTCGAATCCCGGCAGGGTCCTTAATTCAGTTTTTCTTTTTTCCAAGTCTTTAGATTTGAATCGTGACTTCACTTATGAGGTATAGATTGCGCTTGTCTTTGCGTGGAACAAATAGCCCAGTGGTTGGGAGATAGTTTCTGGTGGGTCGGGACTACGGTTCGAATCCCGGCAGTGTCCTTGATTCACTTTTTCTTTTTTTCTGAGTCTAAAGATTTGAATCATGATTTCACTTATGAGGTAGATATTTCGCTTGTCTTTGCGTGGAACACATAGCCCAGTGGTTGGGAAATAGTTTCTGGTTGGTCGGGACCACGGTTCGAATCCCGGCAGGGTCCTTGACTCAATTTTTCTTTGTTTTGAGTCTAAAGATTTGAATCATGATTTCACTTATGAGGTAAGATTTTCGCTTGTCTTTGCATGGAACAGATAGCCCAGGGGGTTGGGAGATAGTTTCTGGTGGATCGGGACCACGGATCGAATCCCGGCAGTGTCCTAGATTCACTTGTTCTTTTTTTCTGAGTCTAAAGATTTGAATCATGATTTCACTTATGAGGTAAGATTTTCGCTTGTCTTTGCGTGGAACAGATAGCCCAGTGGTTGGAAGAAAGTTTCTGGTGGATCGGGACCACGGTTCGAATCCGGGTGGTGTCCTTGATTCACTTTTTCTTTTTTTATGAGTCTAAAGATTTGAATCATGATTTCACTTATGAGGTATATATTTTGCTTGTCTTTGCGTGGAACAAATAGCGTAGTGGTTGGGAGATAGTTTCTCGTGGGTCGGGAGCACGGTTCTAATCCCGGCAGTGTCCTTGATTCACTTTTTTCTTTTTTCTAAGTTTTTAGATTTGAATCATGATTTCACTTATGAGGTAAGATTTTCGCTTGTCTTTGCGTGGAACAGATAGCCCAGTGGTTGGAAGAAAGTTTCTGGTGGATCGGGACCACGGTTCGAATCCGGGCGGTGTCCTTGATTCACTTTTTCTTTTTTTATGAGTCTAAAGATTTGAATCATGATTTCACTTATGAGGTATATATTTTGCTTGTCTTTGCGTGGAACAAATAGCGTAGTGGTTGGGAGATAGTTTCTCGTGGGTCGGGAGCACGGTTCTAATCCCGGCAGTGTCCTTGATTCACTTTTTTCTTTTTTCTAAGTTTTTAGATTTGAATCATGATTTCACTTATGAGGTAGGAATTTCGCTTGTCTTTGCGTGGAACAAATAGATCAGTGGTTGGGAGATAGTTTCTGGTGGATCGGGACCACGGTTGGAATCCGGGCGGTGTCCTTGATTCACTTTTTCTTTTTTTCTGAGTCTAAAGATTTGAATCATGATTTCACTTATGAGGTAGATATTTCGCTTGTCTTTGCGTGGAACAGATAGCCTAGTGGTTGGAAGATAGTTTCTTGTGGGTCGGGACCACGGTTCGAATCCCGGCAGTGTCCTTGATTCACTTTTTCCTTTTTCTAAGTCTTTAGATTTGAATCATGATTTCACTTATGAGGTAGGAATTTCGCTTGTCTTTGCGTGGAACAAATAGCCCAGTGGTTGGGAGACAGTTTCTGGTGGATCGGGACCACGGTTCGGTTCCTGGCAGGGTCCTTGATTCACTTTTTCTTTTTCTAAGTCTTTAGATTTGAATCATGATTTCACTATTGAGGTAAGAATTTCGCTTGTCTTTGCGTGGAACAGATAGCCCAGTGGTTGGAAGAAAGTTTCTGGTGGGTCGGGAGCACGGTTCTAATCCCGGCAGTGTCCTTGATTCACTTTTTTCTTTTTTTCTAAGTTTTTAGATTTGAATCATGATTTCACTTATGAGGTAGGAATTTCGCTTGTCTTTGCGTGGAACAAATAGCCCAGTGGTTAGGAGACAGTTTCTGGTGGATCGGGACCACGGTTCGAATCCCGGCAGGGTCCTTGATTCACTTTTTCTTGTTTCTAAGTCATTAGATTTGAATCATGATTTCACTTATGAGGTAGGAATTTCGCTTGTCTTTGCGTGGAACAAATAGCCCAGAGGTTGAGAGACAGTTTCTGGTGGATCGGGACCACGGTTCGAATCCCGGCAGGGTCCTTGATTCACTTTTTTTTGTCTAAGTCTTTAGATTTGAATCATGATTTCACTTATGAGGTAAGAATTTCGCTTGTCTTTGCGTGGAACACATAGCCCAGTGGTTGGAAAATAGTTTCTGGTGGGTCGGGACCACGGTTCGAATCCCGGCAGGGTCCTTAATTCACTTTTTCTTTTTTCTAAGTCTTTAGATTTGAATCATGACTTCACTTATGAGGTATAGATTGCGCTTGTCTTTGCGTGGAACAAATAGCCCAGTGGTTGGGAAATAGTTTCTGGTGGGTCGGGACTACGGTTCGAATCCCGGCAGTGTCCTTGATTCACTTTTTCTTTTTTTCTGAGTCTAAAGATTTGAATCATGATTTCACTTATGAGGTAGATATTTCGCTTGTCTTTGCGTGGAACACATAGCCCAGTGGTTGGGAAATAGTTTCTGGTTGGTCGGGACCACGGTTCGAATCCCGGCAGGGTCCTTGACTCACTTTTCCTTTTTTTTGAGTCTAAAGATTTGAATCATGATTTCACTTATGAGGTAAGATTTTCGCTTGTCTTTGCATGGAACAGATAGCCCAGTGGGTTGGGAGATAGTTTCTGGTGGATCGGGACCACGGTTCGAATCCCGGCAGTGTCCTTGATTAACTTTTTCTTTTTTCTGAGTCTAAAGATTTGAATCATGATTTCACTTATGAGGTAGGAATTTCGCTTGTCTTTGCGTGGAACAAATAGATCAGTGGTTGGGAGATAGTTTCTCGTGGGTCGGGAGCACGGTTCTAATCCCGGCAGTGTCCTTGATTCACTTTTTTCTTTTTTCTAAGTTTTTAGATTTGAATCATGATTTCACTTATGAGGTAGGAATTTCGCTTGTCTTTGCGTGGAACAAATAGCCAAGTGGTTAGGAGACAGTTTCTGGTGGATCGGGACCACGGTTCGAATCCCGGCAGGGTCCTTGATTCACTTTTTCTTGTTTCTAAGTCATTAGATTTGAATCATGATTTCACTTATGAGGTAATAATTTCGCATGTCTTTGCGTGGAACAAATAGCCCAGTGGTTGGGAGATAGTTTTTGGTGGGTCGGGACCCCGGTTCGAATCCCGGCAGGGTCCTTGATTCACTTTTTCTTTGTCTTAAGTCTTTAGATTTGAATCATGATTTCACTTATGAGGTAGGAATTTCGCTTGTCTTTTTGTGGAACAAATAGCCCAGTGGTTGGGAGATCGTTTCTGGAGGATCGGGACCACGGTTCGATTCTCGGCGAGGTCCTTGATTTACTTATTCTTTTTTTCTGAGTCTAAAGATTTGAATCATGATTTCACTTATGAGGTAAGAATTCCGCATGTCTTTGCGTGGAACAGATAGCCCAGTGGTTGGGAGATAGTTTCTGGTGGATCGGGACCACGGTTCGAATCCCGATAAGGTCCTTGATTCACTTTTTCTTGTTGCTGAGTCGAAGGATTTGAATCATGATTTCACTTATGAGGTAGGATTTTCACTTGTCTTTGCGTGGAACACATAGCCCAGTGGTTGGGATATAGTTTCTGGTGGATCGGGACCACGGTTCCAATCCCTGTAGGGTCCTTGATCCCCTTTTTCTTTTTTTCTGAGTCTAGAGATTTGAATCATGATTTCACTTATGAGGTCATAATTTCGCATGTCTTTGCGTGGAACAAATAGCCCAGTGGTTGGGAGATCGTTTCTGGAGGATCGGGACTACGGTTCGAATCTCGGCGAGGTCCTTGATTTACTTATTCTTTTTTTCTGAGTCTAAAGATTTGAATCATGATTTCACTTATGTTGAAGGAATGTTGCTTGTCTTTGCGTGGAACAGATAGCCTAGTGGTTGGGAGATAGTTTCCGGTGGATCCGGACCACATTTCAAATCCCGTAAAAGTCCTTGATTCACTTTTTTTTCTGAGTCTAAAGATTTGAATCATGATTTCACTTATGAGGTAGGAATTTCGCTTGTCTTTGCGTGGAACAAATAGCCCAGTGGTTGGGAGATAGTTTCTTGTGGATCAGGACCCCGCTTCGAATCCCGGCAGGGTCCTTGATTCACTCTTTCTTTTTCCCAAGTCTTTAGATTTGTATCGTGATTTCACTTATGACGTAGGAATTTCGCTAGTCTTTGCGTGGAACAGATAGCCCAGTGGTTGGGAGATAGTTTCTGGCGGATCGGAACCCCGGTTCGAATCCCGGCAGGGTCCTTGATTCACTGTTTCTTGTGTCTAAGTCTTTAGATTTGAATCATGATTTCACTTATGAGGTAGGAATGTCGCTTGTCTTTGCGTGGAACAAATAGCCCAGTGGTTGGGAGATAGTTTGTGGTGGGTCGGGACCCCGGTTCGAATCCCTGCAGTGTTCTTCTTTCACTTTTTCCTTTTTCTGAGTCTAAAGATTTGAATCATGATTTCACTTATGTGGTAGGAATTTCGCTTGTCTTTGCGTGGAACACATGGCCCAGTGGTTGGGAGATAGTTTCTGGTGGATGGGGATGCCGGTTCGAACCCCGGCAGGGTCCTTGATTCACTTTTTCATTTTTCTAAGTCTTTAAATTTGAATCATGATTTCACTTATGAGGTAGGAATTTCGCTTGTCTTTGCGTGGAACAAATAGCAGAGTGGTTTGGAGATAGTTTCTTGTGGATCAGGACCCCGGTTCGAATCCCGGCAGGGTCCTTAAATCACTCTTTCTTTTTCCAAAGTCTTTAGATTTGAATCGTGATTTCACTTATGACGTAGGAATTTCGCTAGTCTTTGCGTGGAACAGATAGCACAGTGGTTGGGAGATAGTTTCTGGTGGACCATGACCACGGTTCGAATCCCGACAAGGTCCTTGATTCACTTTTTCTTTTTTCTGAGTCTAAAGATTTGAATCATTATTTCACTTATGAGGTAGGAATTTCGCTTGTCTTTGCGTGGAACAGATAGCCCAGTGGTTGGGAGATAGTTTCTTGTGGATCGGGACCCCGGTTCGAATCCCGGCAGGGTCCTTGATCCACTCTTTCTTTTTCCTAAGTCTTTAGATTTGAATCGTGATTTCACTTATGACGTATGAATTTCGCATGTCTTTGCGTGGAACAAATAGCCCAGTGATTGAGAGATAGTTTGTGGTGGGTCGGGCCCACGGTTCGAATCCCGGCAGTGTTCTTGATTCACTTTTTCCTTTTTCTGAGTCTAAAGATTTGAATCATGATTTCACTTATGTGGTAGGAATTTCGCTTGTCTTTGAGTGGAACAGATAGCCCAGTGGTTGGGAGATAGTTTCTGGTGGATCGGGACCCCGGTTAGAATCCCGGCAGGGTCCTTGATTCACTTTTTCTTGTGTCTAAGTCTTTAGATTTGAATCATGATTTCACTTATGAGGTACGAATGTCGCTTGTCTTTGCGTGGAACACATAGCCCAGTGGTTGGGAGATAGTTTCTGGTGGATCGGGACCACATTTCGAATCCCGTCAAAGTCCTTGATTCACTTTTTCTTCTAAATCTAAAGTTTTGAATCATGTTTTCAGCTATGAGGTAGGAATTTCGCTTGTCTTTGCGTGGAACAGATAGCCCAGTGGTTGGGAGATAGTTTTTGTTGGATCGTACCCCGGTTCGAATCCCGGCAGTGTCCTTGATTCACTTTTTCCTTTTTCTGAGTCTAAAGATTTGAATCATGATTTCACTTATGACGTATGAATTTCGCTTGTCTTTGAGTGGAACAAATAGCCCAGTGGTTGGGAGATAGTTTGTGGTGGGTCGGGACCCCGGTTCGAATCCCTGCAGTGTTCTTCTTTCACTTTTTCCTTTTTCTGAGTCTAAAGATTTGAATCATGATTTCACTTATGTGGTAGGAATTTCGCTTGTCTTTGCGTGGAACACATGGCCCAGTGGTTGGGAGATAGTTTCTGGTGGATGGGGATGCCGGTTCGAATCCCGGCAGGGTCCTTGATTCACTTTTTCATTTTTCTAAGTCTTTAAATTTGAATCATGATTTCACTTATGAGGTAGGAATTTCGCTTGTCTTTGCGTGGAACAAATAGCAGAGTGGTTTGGAGATAGTTTCTTGTGGATCAGGACCCCGGTTCGAATCCCGGCAGGGTCCTTAAATCACTCTTTCTTTTTCCAAAGTCTTTAGATTTGAATCGTGATTTCACTTATGACGTAGGAATTTCGCTAGTCTTTGCGTGGAACAGATAGCACAGTGGTTGGGAGATAGTTTCTGGTGGACCATGACCACGGTTCGAATCCCGACAAGGTCCTTGATTCACTTTTTCTTTTTTCTGAGTCTAAAGATTTGAATCATTATTTCACTTATGAGGTAGGAATTTCGCTTGTCTTTGCGTGGAACAGATAGCCCAGTGGTTGGGAGATAGTTTCTTGTGGATCGGGACCCCGGTTCGAATCCCGGCAGGGTCCTTGATTCACTCTTTCTTTTTCCTAAGTCTTTAGATTTGAATCGTGATTTCACTTATGACGTATGAATTTCGCATGTCTTTGCGTGGAACAAATAGCCCAGTGATTGAGAGATAGTTTGTGGTGGGTCGGGCCCACGGTTCGAATCCCGGCAGTGTTCTTGATTCACTTTTTACTTTTTCTGAGTCTAAAGATTTGAATCATGATTTCACTTATGTGGTAGGAATTTCGCTTGTCTTTGCGTGGAACACATAGCCCAGTGGTTGGGAGATAGTTTCTTGTGGATCGGGACCCCGGTTCGAATCCCGGCAGGGTCCTTGATTCACTCTTTCTTTTTCCTAAGTCTTTAGATTTGAATCGTGATTTCACTTATGACGTATGAATTTCGCATGTCTTTGCGTGGAACAAATAGCCCAGTGATTGAGAGATAGTTTCTGGTGGATCGGGACCCCGGTTAGAATCCCGGCAGGGTCCTTGATTCACTTTTTCTTGTGTCTAAGTCTTTAGATTTGAATCATGATTTCACTTATGAGGTACGAATGTCGCTTGTCTTTGCGTGGAACACATAGCCCAGTGGTTGGGAGATAGTTTCTGGTGGATCGGGACCACATTTCGAATCCCGTCAAAGTCCTTGATTCACTTTTTCTTCTAAATCTAAAGTTTTGAATCATGTTTTCAGCTATGAGGTAGGAATTTCGCTTGTCTTTGCTTGGAACAGATAGCCCAGTGGTTGGGAGATAGTTTTTGTTGGATCGTACCCCGGTTCGAATCCCGGCAGTGTCCTTGATTCACTTTTTCCTTTTTCTGAGTCTAAAGATTTGAATCATGATTTCACTTATGACGTATGAATTTCGCTTGTCTTTGAGTGGAACACTTAGCCGAGTGGTTGGGAGATAGTTTCTGGTGGATCGGGACCACGGTTTGAATCCCGGCAGGGTCCTTGATTTACGTTTTCTTTGTTCTGTGTCTAAGGATTTGAATCATGATTTCACTTATGAGGTAGGAATTTCGCTTGTCTTTGCGTGGAACAGATAGCTCAGTGGTTGGGAGATAGTTTCTGGTGGATCGGGACCACGGTTCGAACCCCGACAGAGCACTTGATTCACTTTTTCCTTTTTCTGAGGCTAAAGATTTGAATCATGATTTCACTTATGAGGTAGGAATTTCGCTTGTCTTTGCGTGGAACACTTAGCCCAGTGGTTGGGAGATTGTTTCTGGTGGATCGGGACCCCGGTTCGAATCCCGGCAGGGTCCTTGATTCACTTTTTCCTTTTTCTGAGTCTTTATATTTGAATCATGATTTCACCTATGAAGTAGGAATTTCGCTTGTCTTTGCGTGGAACAGATAGCCCAGTGGTTGGGAGATAGTTTCTGGTGGATCGGGACCCCGGTTAGAATCCCGGCAGGGTCCTTGATTCACTTGTTCTTGTGTCTAAGTCTTTAGATTTGAATCATGATTTCACTTATGAGGTACGAATGTCGCTTGTCTTTGCGTGGAACACATAGCCCAGTGGTTGGGAGATAGTTTCTGGTGGATCGGGACCACATTTCGAATCCCGTCAAAGTCCTTGATTCACTTTTTCTTCTAAATCTAAAGTTTTGAATCATGTTTTCAGCTATGAGGTAGGAATTTCGCTTGTCTTTGCGTGGAACACATAGCCCAGTGGTTGTGAGATAGTTTCAGTTGGATCGTACCCCGGTTCGAATCCCGGCAGTGTCCTTGATTCACTTTTTCCTTTTTCTGAGTCTAAAGATTTGAATCATGATTTCACTTATGACGTATGAATTTCGCTTGTCTTTGAGTGGAACACTTAGCTAAGTGGTTGGGAGATAGTTTCTGGTGGATCGGGACCACGGTTTGAATCCCGGCAGGGTCCTTGATTTACGTTTTCTTTGTTCTGTGTCTAAGGTTTTGAATCATGATTTCACTTATGAGGTAGGAATTTCGCTTGTCTTTGCGTGGAACAGATAGCTCAGTGGTTGGGAGATAGTTTCTGGTGGATCGGGACCACGGTTCGAACCCCGACAAGGCACTTGATTCACTTTTTCCTTTTTCTGAGGCTAAAGATTTGAATCATGATTTCACTTATGAGGTAGGAATTTCGCTTGTCTTTGCGTGGAACACTTAGCCCAGTGGTTGGGAAATAGTTTCTGGTGGGTCGGGACTACGGTTCGAATCCCGGCTGGGTCCTTGATTCACTTTTTCTTTTTTCTAAGTCTTTAGATTTGAATCATGATTTCACTTATGAGGTAGGAATTTCGCTTGTCTTTGCGTGGAACACATAGCCCAGTGGTTGGGAGATAGTTTCTGGTGGATCGGGACCACATTTCGAATCCCGTCAAAGTCCTTGATTTACGTTTTCTTTGTTCTGTGTCTAAGGATTTGAATCATGATTTCACTTATGAGGTAGGAATTTCGCTTGTCTTTGCGTGGAACAGATAGCTCAGTGGTTGGGAGATAGTTTCTGGTGGATCGGGACCACGGTTCGAACCCCGACAAGGCACTTGATTCACTTTTTCCTTTTTCTGAGGCTAAAGATTTGAATCATGATTTCACTTATGAGGTAGGAATTTCGCTTGTCTTTGCGTGGAACACTTAGCCCAGTGGTTGGGAAATAGTTTCTGGTGGGTCGGGACTACGGTTCGAATCCCGGCTGGGTCCTTGATTCACTTTTTCTTTTTTCTAAGTCTTTAGATTTGAATCATGATTTCACTTATGAGGTAGGAATTTCGCTTGTCTTTGCGTGGAACACATAGCCCAGTGGTTGGGAGATAGTTTCTGGTGGATCGGGACCACATTTCGAATCCCGTCAAAGTCCTTGATTCACTTTTTTTTTCTAAATCTAAAGTTTTGAATCATGATTTCAGCTATGAGGTAGGAATTTCGCTTGTCTTTGCGTGGAACAGATAGCCCAGTGGTTGGGAGATAGTTTCTGTTGGATCGTACCCCGGTTCGAATCCCGGCAGTGTCCTTGATTCACTTTTTCCTTTTTTCTGAGTCTAAAGATTTGAATCATGATTTCACCTATGAAGTAGGAATTTCGCTTGTCTTTGCGTGGAACAGATAGCCCAGTTGTTGGGAGATAGTTTCTGGTGGATCAGGACCCCGGTTCGAAGCCCGGCAGTGTCATTGATCTTTGTTTTCTTTTTTCTGAGTCTAAGGATTTGAATCATGATTTCACTTATGACGTATGAATTTCGCTTGTCTTTGCGTGGAACAGATAGCCTACTGGTTGGGATATAGTTTCTGGTGGATCGTGACCACGGTTCGAATCCCGGCAGTGTCCTTGACTCACTTTTTCTTTTTTCTGAGTCTAAAGATTTGAATCATGATTTCACTTATAAGGTAAGAATTTCGCATGTCTTTGCGTTGAACAGATAGCCTAGTGGTTGGGAGATAGTTTCTGGTGGATCGTGACCACGGTTCGAATCCCGGCAGGGTCCTTGATTCACTTTTTTTTTGTAAGTCTTTAGATTTGAATCATGATTTCACTTATGAGGTATAGATTGCGCTTGTCTTTGCGTGGAACAAATAGCCCAGTGGTTGGGAGATAGTTTCTGGTGCGTCGGGACCACTGTTCGAATCCCGACAAGGTCCATGATCCGCTTTTTCTTTTTGCTGAGTCTAAGTATTTGAATCATGATTTCACTTATGAGGTAAGAATTTCGCTTGTCTTTGCGTGGAACACATAGCCCAGTGGTTGGGAAATAGTTTCTGGTGGGTCGGGACTACGGTTCGAATCCCGGCTGGGTCCTTGATTCACTTTTTCTTTTTTCTAAGTCTTTAGATTTGAATCATGATTTCACTTATGAGGTAGGAATATCGCTTGTCTTTGCGTGGAACACATAGCCCAGTGGTTGGGAGATAGTTTCTGGTGGATCGGGACCACATTTCGAATCCCGTCAAAGTCCTTGATTCACTTTTTTTTTCTAAATCTAAAGTTTTGAATCATGATTTCAGCTATGAGGTAGGAATTTCGCTTGTCTTTGCGTGGAACAGATAGCCCAGTGGTTGGGAGATAGTTTCTGTTGGATCGTACCCCGGTTCGAATCCCGGCAGTGTCCTTGATTCACTTTTTCCTTTTTTCTGAGTCTAAAGATTTGAATCATGATTTCACTTATGACGTATGAATTTCGCTTGTCTTTGCGTGGAACACATAGCCCAGTGGTTGGGAGATAGTTTCTGGTGGATCGGGACCCCAGTTCAAATCCCGGCAGGGTCCTTGATTTACTTTTTCTTTTTTCTAAGTCTAAGGATTTGAATCATGATTTCACTTATGAGGTAGGAATTTCGCTTGTCTTTGCGTGGAACAGATAGCCCAGTGGTTGGGAGATAGTTTCTGGTGGATCGGGACCACTGTTCGAATCCTGGCAACGTCCTTGATTCACTTTTTTTTCTGAGTCTTTAGATTTGAATCATGATTTCACTTATGAAGTAGGAATTTCGCTTGTCTTTGCGTGGAACAGATAGCCCAGTGGTTGGGAGATAGTTTCTGGTGGATCGGGACCACGGTTCGATTCCCGACAAGGTCCTTGATTCACTTTTTCTTTTTCAGAGTCTAAAGATTTGAATCGTGATTTCACTTATGAGGTAGGAATTTCGCTTGTCTTTGCGTGAAACAGATGGCCCAGTGGTTGGGAGATAGTTTATGGTGGATCAGGACCCCGGTTCGAATCCCGGCAGTGTCATTGATCTTTTTTTCTTTTTTCTGAGTCTAAGGATTTGAATCATGATTTCACTTATGAGGTAGGAATTTCGCTTGTCTTTGCGTGGAACAGATAGCCCAGTGGTTAGGAGATAGTTTCTGGTGGATCGGGACCACTGTTCGAATCCCGGCAGGGTCCTTGATTCACTTTTTCTTTTTTGTAAGGCTTTGAATCAGGCTTTGAATCATGATTTCACTTATGACGTATGAATTTCGCTTGTCTTTGCGTGGAACAGATTGCCCAGTGGTTGGGAGAAAGTTTCTGGTGGATCGAGACCCGGTTCGAATCCCAGCAGTGACCTTGATCTTCTTTTTCATGTTTTCTGAGTCAAAAGATTTGAATCATGATTTCACTTATGAGGTATGAATTTCGCTTGTCTTTGCGTGGAACAGATAGCCTACTGGTTGGGATATAGTTTCTGGTGGATCGTGACCACGGTTCGAATCCCGGCAGTGTCCTTGACTCACTTTTTCTTTTTTCTGAGTCTAAAGATTTGAATCATGATTTCACTTATAAGGTAAGAATTTCGCATGTCTTTGCGTTGAACAGATAGCCTAGTGGTTGGGAGATAGTTTCTGGTGGATCGTGACCACGGTTCGAATCCCGGCAGGGTCCTTGATTCACTTTTTTTTTGTAAGTCTTTAGATTTGAATCATGATTTCACTTATGAGGTATAGATTGCGCTTGTCTTTGCGTGGAACAAATAGCCCAGTGGTTGGGAGATAGTTTCTGGTGCGTCGGGACCACTGTTCGAATCCCGACAAGGTCCATGATCCGCTTTTTCTTTTTGCTGAGTCTAAGTATTTGAATCATGATTTCACTTATGAGGTAAGAATTTCGCTTGTCTTTGCGTGGAACACATAGCCCAGTGGTTGGGAAATAGTTTCTGGTGGGTCGGGACTACGGTTCGAATCCCGGCTGGGTCCTTGATTCACTTTTTCTTTTTTCTAAGTCTTTAGATTTGAATCATGATTTCACTTATGAGGTAGGAATATCGCTTGTCTTTGCGTGGAACACATAGCCCAGTGGTTGGGAGATAGTTTCTGGTGGATCGGGACCACATTTCGAATCCCGTCAAAGTCCTTGATTCACTTTTTTTTTCTAAATCTAAAGTTTTGAATCATGATTTCAGCTATGAGGTAGGAATTTCGCTTGTCTTTGCGTGGAACAGATAGCCCAGTGGTTGGGAGATAGTTTCTGTTGGATCGTACCCCGGTTCGAATCCCGGCAGTGTCCTTGATTCACTTTTTCCTTTTTTCTGAGTCTAAAGATTTGAATCATGATTTCACTTATGACGTATGAATTTCGCTTGTCTTTGCGTGGAACACATAGCCCAGTGGTTGGGAGATAGTTTCTGGTGGATCGGGACCCCAGTTCAAATCCCGGCAGGGTCCTTGATTTACTTTTTCTTTTTTCTAAGTCTAAGGATTTGAATCATGATTTCACTTATGAGGTAGGAATTTCGCTTGTCTTTGCGTGGAACAGATAGCCCAGTGGTTGGGAGATAGTTTCTGGTGGATCGGGACCACTGTTCGAATCCTGGCAACGTCCTTGATTCACTTTTTTTTCTGAGTCTTTAGATTTGAATCATGATTTCACTTATGAAGTAGGAATTTCGCTTGTCTTTGCGTGGAACAGATAGCCCAGTGGTTGGGAGATAGTTTCTGGTGGATCGGGACCACGGTTCGATTCCCGACAAGGTCCTTGATTCACTTTTTCTTTTTCAGAGTCTAAAGATTTGAATCGTGATTTCACTTATGAGGTAGGAATTTCGCTTGTCTTTGCGTGAAACAGATGGCCCAGTGGTTGGGAGATAGTTTATGGTGGATCAGGACCCCGGTTCGAATCCCGGCAGTGTCATTGATCTTTTTTTCTTTTTTCTGAGTCTAAGGATTTGAATCATGATTTCACTTATGAGGTAGGAATTTCGCTTGTCTTTGCGTGGAACAGATAGCCCAGTGGTTAGGAGATAGTTTCTGGTGGATCGGGACCACTGTTCGAATCCCGGCAGGGTCCTTGATTCACTTTTTCTTTTTTGTAAGGCTTTGAATCAGGCTTTGAATCATGATTTCACTTATGACGTATGAATTTCGCTTGTCTTTGCGTGGAACAGATTGCCCAGTGGTTGGGAGAAAGTTTCTGGTGGATCGAGACCCGGTTCGAATCCCAGCAGTGACCTTGATCTTCTTTTTCATGTTTTCTGAGTCAAAAGATTTGAATCATGATTTCACTTATGAGGTAGGAATTTCGCTTGTCTTTGCGTGGAACAGATAGCCCAGTGGTTGGGAGATAGTTTCTGGTGGATCGGGACCACTGTTCGAATCCTGGCAACGTCCTTGATTCACTTTTTTTTCTGAGTCTTTAGATTTGAATCATGATTTCACTTATGAAGTAGGAATTTCGCTTGTCTTTGGGTGGAACCGATAGCCCAGTGGTTGGGAGATAGTTTCTGGTGGATCGGGACCACGGTTCGAATCCAAGCAAAGTCCTTGATTCACGTTTTCTTTTTTCTGAGTCTAAAGATTTGAATCATGATTTCACTTATGAAGTAGGAATTTCGCTTGTCTTTGGGTGGAACCGATAGCCCAGTGGTTGGGAGATAGTTTCTGGTGGATCGGGACCCCGGTTCGAATCCCGGCAGTGTCCTTGATCTTATTTTCTTTTTTTCTGAGTCTAAGGCTTTGAATCATGATTTCACTTATGACGTATGAATTTCGCTTGTCTTTGCGTGGAACAGATTGCCCAGTGGTTGGGAGATAGTTTCTGGTGGGTCGGGACCACGGTTCGAATCCCGGCAGTGTCCTTGATTCTCTTTTTCCTTTTTCTGAGTCTAAATATTTGAATCATGAGTTCACTAATGAGGTAGGAATTTCAATTGTATTTGCGTGGAACAGATAGCCCAGTGGTTGGGGGATAGTTTCTGGTAGATCGGAACCCCGGTTCGAATCCCTGCAGTGTCCTTCATCTTCTTTTTATTTTTTTTCTTAGTCTAAGGATTAGAATCATGATTTCACTTATGACGTTAGAATTTCGGTTGTCTTTGCGTGAAATAGATAGCCCAGTGGTTGGGAGATAGTTTCTGGTGCGTCGGGACCACTGTTCGAATCCCGACAAGGTCCTTGATCCGCTTTTTCTTTTTGCTGAGTCTAAGGATTTGAATCATGATTTCACTTATGAAGTAAGAATTTCGCTTGTCTTTGCGTGGAACAGATAGCCCAGTGGTTGGGAGATAGTTTCTGGTGGGTCGGGACCACGGTTCGAATCCCGACAAGGTCCTTGATTCACTTTTTTTTTTGCTGAGCCTAAGGATTTGAATCATGATTTCACTTATGAGGTAGGAATTTCGCTTGTCTTTGCGTGGAACACATAGCCCAGTGGTTGGGAGATAGTTTCTGGTGGATCGGGACCACATTTCGAATCCCGTCAAAGTCCTTGATTCACTTTTTTTTTCTAAATCTAAAGTTTTGAATCATGATTTCAGCTATGAGGTGGGAATTTCGCTTGTCTTTGCGTGAAACAGATGGCCCAGTGGTGGGGAGATAGTTTCTGGTGGATCAGGACCCCGGTTCGAATCCCGGCAGTGTCATTGATCTTTTTTTCTTTTTTCTGAGTCTAAGGATTTGAATCATGATTTCACTTATGACGTATGAATTTCGCTTGTCTTTGCGTGGAACAGATAGCCCAGTGGTTGGGAAATAGTTTCTGGTGGATCGGGACCACGGTTTGAATCCCGACAAGGTCCTTGATTCACTTTTTCTTTTTTCAGAGTCTAAAGATTTGAATCATGATTTCACTTATGAGGTAGGAATTTCGCTTGTCTTTGCGTGAAACAGATGGCCCAGTGGTTGGGAGATAGTTTCTGGTGGATCGGGACCCCGGTTCGAATCCCGGCAGGGTCCTTAATTCACTTTTTCCTTTTTCTGAGTCTTTAGATTTGAATCATGATTTCACTTATGAGGTATAGATTGCGCTTGTCTTTGCCTGGAACAAATAGCCCAGTGGTTGGGAGATAGTTTCTGGTGGATCGGGACCACGGTTCGAATCCCGACAAGGTCCTTGATTCACTTTTTCTTTTTTCTGAGTCTAAAGATTTGAATCATGATTTCACTAATGAGGTAGGAATTTCGATTGAGTTTGCATGGAACACATAGCCCAGTGGTTGGGAGAAAGTTTCTGGTGGATCGGGACCCCGGTTCGAATCCCGGCAGTGTCCTTGATCTTATTTTTCTTTTTTTCTGAGTCTAAGGCTTTGAATCATGATTTCACTTATGACGTATGAATTTCGCTTGTCTTTGCGTGGAACAGATTGCCCAGTGGTTGGGAGATAGTTTCTGGTGGGTCGGGACCACGGTTCGAATCCCGGCAGTGTCCTTGATTCTCTTTTTCCTTTTTCTGAGGCTAAATATTTGAATCATGAGTTCACTAATGAGGTAGGAATTTCGATTGTATTTGCGTGGAACAGATAGCCCAGTGGTTGGGAGATAGTTTCTGGTAGATCGGAACCCCGGTTCGAATCCCGGCAGTGTCCTTCATCTTATTTTTAATTTTTTTCTGAGTCTAAGGATTTGAATCATGATTTTACTTATGACGTTAGAATTTCGATTGTCTTTGCGTGGAACAGATAGCCCAGTGGTTGGGAGAAAGTTTCTGGTGGATCGAAACAACGGTTCGAATCCCAGCAGTGTCCTTGATATTCGTTTTTTTCTGAGTCTAAGGATTTGAATCATGATTTTACTTATGACGTATGAATTTCGCTTGTCTTTGCGTGGAACACATAGCCCAGTGGTTGGGAGATAGTTTCTGGTAGATCGGAACCCCGGTTCGAATCCCGGCAGTGTCCTTCATCTTCTTTTTATTTTTTTCTGAGTCTAAGGATTAGAATCATGATTTCACTTATGACGTTAGAATTTCGGTTGTCTTTGCGTGAAACAGATAGCCCAGTGGTTGGGAGATAGTTTCTGGTAGATCGCAACCCCGGTTCGAATCCCGGCAGTGTCCTTCATCTTCTTTTTATTTATTTTTCTAAGTCTAAGGATTAGAATCATGATTTCACTTATGACGTTAGAATTTCGGTTGTCTTTGCGTGAAACAGATAGCCCAGTGGTTGGGAGAAAGTTTCTGGTGGATCGAGACCCCGGTTCGAATCCCAGCAGTGTCCTTGATTCACTTTTTCTTTTGTCTGAGTCTAAAGATTTGAATCATGATTTCACTTATGAGGTAGGAATTTCACTTGTCTTTGCGTGGAGCAGATAGCCCAGTGGTTGTGAGATATTTTCTGGTGGATCGTGACCACGGTTCCAATCCCGACAAGGTCCTTGATTCACTTTTTCTTTTTTCTGAGTCTAAAGATTTGAATCGTGATTTCACTTATGAGGTAAAAATTTCGCTTGTCTTTGCGTGGAATAGATAGCCCAGTGGTTGGGAGATAGTTTCTGGTAGATCGGAACCCCGGTTCGAATCCCGGCAGTGTCCTTCATCTTCTTTTTATTTTTTTCTGAGTCTAAGGATTAGAATCATGATTTCACTTATGACGTTAGAATTTCGGTTGTCTTTGCGTGGAACAGATAGCCCAGTGGTTGGGAGAAAGTTTCTGGTGGATCGAGACCCCGGTTCGAATCCCAGCAGTGTCCTTGATCTTCTTTTTCGTTTTTTTCGGAGTCTAAGGATTTGAATCATGATTTTACTAATGACGTTAGAATTTCGATTGTCTTTGCGTGGAACAGATAGCCCAGTGGTTGGGAGAAAGTTTCTGCTGGATCGAAACAACGGTTCGAATCCCAGCAGTGTCCTTGATTCACTTTTTCTTTTGTCTGAGTCTAAAGATTTGAATCATGATTTCACTTATGAGGTAGGAATTTCACTTGTCTTTGCGTGGAGCAGATAGCCCAGTGGTTGTGAGATATTTTCTGGTGGATCGTGACCACGGTTCCAATCCCGACAAGGTCCTTGATTCACTTTTTCTTTTTTCTGAGTCTAAAGATTTGAATCGTGATTTCACTTATGAGGTAAAAATTTCGCTTGTCTTTGCGTGGAATAGATAGCCCAGTGGTTGGGAGATAGTTTCTGGTAGATCGGAACCCCGGTTCGAATCCCGGCAGTGTCCTTCATCTTCTTTTTATTTTTTTCTGAGTCTAAGGATTAGAATCATGATTTCACTTATGACGTTAGAATTTCGGTTGTCTTTGCGTGGAACAGATAGCCCAGTGGTTGGGAGAAAGTTTCTGGTGGATCGAGACCCCGGTTCGAATCCCAGCAGTGTCCTTGATCTTCTTTTTCGTTTTTTTCGGAGTCTAAGGATTTGAATCATGATTTTACTAATGACGTTAGAATTTCGATTGTCTTTGCGTGGAACAGATAGCCCAGTGGTTGGGAGAAAGTTTCTGCTGGATCGAAACAACGGTTCGAATCCCAGCAGTGTCCTTGATATTCGTTTTTTTCTGAGTCTCAGGATTTGAATCATGATTTTACTTATGACGTATGAATTTCGCTTGTCTTTGCGTGGAACAAATAACCCAGTGGTTGGGAGATAGTTTGTGGTGGGTCGGGACCTCAGTTCGAATCCCGGCAGGGTCCTTGATTCACTTTTTCTTTTTTCTGAGTCTAAAGATTTGAATCATGATTTCACTTATGTGGTTGGGAGATAGTTTGTGGTGGGTCGGGACCACGGTTCGAATCCCGGCAGTGTTCTTGATTCACTTTTTCCTTTTTATGAGTCTAAAGATTTGAATCATGATTTCACTTATGTCGTAGGAATTTCGCTTGGAACAGATAACCCAGTGGTTGGGAGATAGTTTCTGGTGGATAGGAACCCCGGTTCGAATCCCAGCAGGATCCTTGCTTCATTTGTCTTTTTTCTAAGTCTTAAAATTTGAATCCTGATTTCACTTATGAGGTAGGAATTTCGCTTGTCTTTGCGTGGAACAGATAGCCCAGTGGTTGGGAGATAGTTTGTGGTGGGTCGGGACCACGGTTCGAATCCCGGCAGTGTTCTTGATTCACTTTTTCCTTTTTCTGAGTCTAAAGATTTGAATCATGATTTCACATATGTGGTAGGAATTTCGCTTGTCTTTGCGTGGAACAAATAACCCAGTGGTTGGGAGATAGTTTGTGGTGGGTCGGGACCTCAGTTCGAATCCCGGCAGGGTCCTTGATTCAATTTTTCTTTTGTCTAAGTCTTTAGATTTGAATCATGATTTCACTTATGAGGTAGGAATGTCGCTAATCTTTGCGTGGAACAAATAGCCCAGTGGTTGGGAGAAAGTTTCTGGTGGGCCGGGACCATGGTTCGAATCCCGGCAGTGTCCTTGATTCACTTTGTTTTTGCTGAGTCTAAGGATTTGAATCATGATTTCACTTATGAGGTAAGAATTTCGCTTGTCTATGCGTGAAACAGATAGCCTAGTGGTTGGGAGATAGTTTCTGGTGGATCGGGACCACGGTTCGAATCCCGGCAGGGTCCTTGATTCACTTTTTTCTTTTTTCTAAGTCTTAAAATTTGAATCCTGATTTCACTTATGAGGTAGGAATTTCGCTTGTCTTTGCGTGGAACAGATAGCCCAGTGGTTGGGAGATAGTTTGTGGTGTGTCGGGACCACGGTTCGAATCCCGGCAGTGTTCTTGATTCACTTTTTCCTTTTTCTGAGTCTAAAGATTTGAATCATGATTTCACTTATGTGGTAGGAATTTCGCTTGTCTTTGCGTGGAACAAATAGCCCAGTGGTTGGGAGATAGTTTGTGGTGGGTCGGGACCACAGTTCGAAACCCTGCAGTGTTCTTCATTCACTTTTTCTTTTTTCTGAGTCTAAAGATTTGAATCATGATTTCACTTATGTGGTTGGGAGATAGTTTGTGGTGGGTCGGGACCACGGTTCGAATCCCGGCAGTGTTCTTGATTCACTTTTTCCTTTTTATGAGTCTAAAGATTTGAATCATGATTTCACTTATGTCGTAGGAATTTCGCTTGGAACAGATAACCCAGTGGTTGGGAGATAGTTTCTGGTGGATAGGAACCCCGGTTCGAATCCCAGCAGGATCCTTGCTTCATTTTTCTTTTTTCTAAGTCTTAAAATTTGAATCCTGATTTCACTTATGAGGTAGGAATTTCGCTTGTCTTTGCGTGGAACAGATAGCCCAGTGGTTGGGAGATAGTTTGTGGTGGGTCGGGACCACGGTTCGAATCCCGGCAGTGTTCTTGATTCACTTTTTCCTTTTTCTGAGTCTAAAGATTTGAATCATGATTTCACATATGTGGTAGGAATTTCGCTTGTCTTTGCGTGGAACAAATAACCCAGTGGTTGGGAGATAGTTTGTGGTGGGTCGGGACCACAGTTCGAAACCCTGCAGTGTTCTTCATTCACTTTTTCTTTTTTCTGAGTCTAAAGATTTGAATCATGATTTCACTTATGTGGTAGGAATTTCGCTTGTCTTTGCGTGGAACAGATAGCCCAGTGGTTGGGAGATAGTTTCTTGTGGATCGGAACCCCGGTTCTAATCCCAGCAGGATCCTTGCTTCATTTTTCTTTTTTTTCTAAGTCTTAAAATTTGAATCCTGATTTCACTTATGAGGTAGGAATTTCGCTTGTCTTCACGTGGAACAAATAGCCCAGTCGTTGGGAAATAGTTTGTGGTGGGTCGGGACCACAGTTCGAATCCCGGCAGTGTTCTTCATTCACTTTTTTTCTTTTTCTGAGTCTAAAGATTTGAATCATGATTTCACTTATGAGGTAAGAATTTCGCTTGTCTTTGCGTGGAACAGATAGCCCAGTGGTTGGGAGATAGTTTCTGGTGAATCGTGATCCCGGTTCGTATCCCGGCAGTGTCCTTGATCTTCTTTTTCTTTTTTCTAAGTCTTTAAATTTGAATCATGATTTCACTCATGAGGTAGGAATTTCGCTTGTCTTTGCGTGGAACACATGGCCCAGTGGTTGGGAGATAGTTTCTGGTGGTAAGGGATCCGGGTTCGAATCCCGGCAGGGTCCATGATTCACTTTTTCTTTTTTCTAAGTCTTTAAATTTGAATCATGATTTCACTTATGAGGTAGGAATTTCGCTTGTCTTTGCGTGGAACAGATAGCCCAGTGGTTGGGAGATAGTTTGTGGTGGGTCGGGACCACGGTTCGAATCCCGGCAGTGTTCTTGATTCACTTTTTCTTTTTTCTAAGTCTTTACATTTGAATCATGATTTCACTTATGAGGTAGGAATTTCGCTTGTCTTTGCGTGGAACACTTAGCCCAGTGGTTGGGAGATAGTTTCTGGTGGATCGGGACCACGGTTCGAATCCCGACAAGGTGCTTGAGTCCCCTTATTCTTTGTTCTGAGTCTAAAGATTTGAATCATGATTTCACTTATGTGGTAGGAATTTTGCTTGTCTTTGCGTGGAACAGATAGCCCAGTGGTTGGGAGATAGTTTCTTGTGGATCGGAACCCCGGTTCTAATCCCGGCAGGGTCATTGATTCACTTTTTTTGTTTGAGTCTAAAAATTTGAATCATGATTTCACTTATGACGTATGAATTTCGCTTCACTTTGCGTGGACCAGATAGCCCAGTGGTTGGGAGATAGTTTCTGGTGGATCGGGACCCCAGTTCGAATCCCGGCAGGGTCCTTGATTCACTTTTTCTTTTTTTTCTAATTCTTTAGATTTGAATCATGATTTCACTTATGTGGTAGGAATTTCGCTTGTCTTCACGTGGAACAAATAGCCCAGTCGTTGGGAAATAGTTTGTGGTGGGTCGGGACCACAGTTCGAATCCCGGCAGTGTTCTTCATTCACTTTTTTCTTTTTCTGAGTCTAAAGATTTGAATCATGATTTCACTTATGAGGTAAGAATTTCGCTTGTCTTTGCGTCGAACAGATAGCCCAGTGGTTGGGAGATAGTTTCTGGTGAATCGTGATCCCGGTTCGTATCCCGGCAGTGTCCTTGATCTTCTTTTTCTTTTTTCTAAGTCTTTAAATTTGAATCATGATTTCACTTATGACGTATGAATTTCGCTTGTCTTTTCGTGCAACAAATAGCCCAGTGGTTGGGAGATAATTTGTGGTGGGTCGGGACCGCGGTTCGAATCACGGGTGTGTTTTTGATTCACTTTTTCCTTTTTCTGAGTCTAAAGATTTGAATCATGATTTCACTTATGTCGTAGGAATTTCGCTTGGAACAGATAGCCCAGTGGTTGGGAGATAGTTTCTTGTGGATCAGGACCACGGTTCGAATCCAGGTAGTGTTCTTGATCCCCTTATCTTTTTTCTAAGTCTAAAAATTTGAATCATGATTTCACTTATGAGGTAGGAATTTCGCATGTCTTTGCGTGGAACATATAGCCCAGTGGTTGGGAGATAGTTTCTGGTGAATCGGGACCACGGTTCGAATCCCGGCAGTGTCCTTGATCTTCTTTTTTTTCTGAGTCTAAGGATTTGAATCATGATTTCACTTATGACGTTTGAATTTCGCTTGTCTTTGCGTGGAACAGATAGCCCAGTCGTTAGAAGATAGTTTCTGGTGGATCGGGACCACGGTTCGAATCCCGGCAGTGTCCTTGATCTTCTTTTTTCTTTTTTTCTGAGTCTAAGGATTTGAATCTTGATTTCTCTTATGAGGTGAGAATTTTGCATGTCTTTGCGTGGAATAGATAGCCAAGTGGTTGGGAGATAGTTTCTAGTGGATCGGGACCACAGTTCGAATCCCGACAAGGTCCTTGATTCACTTTTTCTTTTTTCTGAGTCAAAGGATTTGAATCTTGATTTCACTTATGATGTAGGAATTTCGCTTGTCTTTGCGTGGAACAGATAGCCCAGTGGTTGCGAGATAGTTTCTTGTGGATCAGGACCACGGTTCGAATCCAAGTCGGGTCCTCGATCCCCATTTTCTTTTTTCTGAGTCTAAAGATTTGAATCATGATTTCACTTATGAGGTAAGAATTTCACTTGTCTTTGCGTGGAACAGCTCTCCCAGTGGTTGGGAGATAGTTTCTGGTGGATCGGGACCCGGGTTCGAATCCGGCAGGGTCCTTGATTCACTTTTTTTCTTTTTTCTAAGTCTTTAGATTTGAATCATGATTTCACTTATAAGGTAGGAATTTCGCTTGTCTTTGCGTGGAACAGATAGCCCAGTGGTTGGGAGATAGTTTGTGGTGGATCGGGACCACGGTTCGAATCCCGGCAGTGTCCTTGATTCACTTTTTTTTTCTGAGTCTAAAGATTTGAATTATGATTTCACTTATGACGTAGGAATTTCGCTTGTCTTTGCGTGAAATAGATAGCCAAGTGGTTGGGAGATAGTTTCTAGTGGATCGGGACCACAGTTCGAATCCCGACAAGCTCCTTGATTCACTTTTTCTTTTTTCTGAGTCAAAGGATTTGAATCTTGATTTCACTTATGATGTAGGAATTTCGCTTGTCTTTGCGTGGAACAGATAGCCCAGTGGTTGCGAGATAGTTTCTTGTGGATCAGGACCACGGTTCGAATCCAAGTCGGGTCCTCGATCCCCATTTTCTTTTTTCTGAGTCTAAAGATTTGAATCATGATTTCACTTATGAGGTAAGAATTTCACTTGTCTTTGCGTGGAACAGCTCTCCCAGTGGTTGGGAGATAGTTTCTGGTGGATCGGGACCCGGGTTCGAATCCGGCAGGGTCCTTGATTCACTTTTTTTCTTTTTTCTAAGTCTTTAGATTTGAATCATGATTTCACTTATAAGGTAGGAATTTCGCTTGTCTTTGCGTGGAACAGATAGCCCAGTGGTTGGGAGATAGTTTGTGGTGGATCGGGACCACGGTTCGAATCCCGGCAGTGTCCTTGATTCACTTTTTTTTTCTGAGTCTAAAGATTTGAATTATGATTTCACTTATGACGTAGGAATTTCGCTTGTCTTTGCGTGAAATAGATAGCCAAGTGGTTGGGAGATAGTTTCTAGTGGATCGGGACCACAGTTCGAATCCCGACAAGCTCCTTGATTCACTTTTTCTTTTTTCTGAGTCAAAAGATTTGAATCTTGATTTCACTTATGATGTGGGAATTACGCTTGTCTTTGCGTGGAACAGATAGCCCAGTGGATGGGAGATAGTTTCTTGTGGATCAGGACAACGGTTCGAATCCCAGTCGGGTCCTCGATCCCCATTTTCTTTTTTCTGAGTCTAAGGATTTGAATCATGATTTCACTTATGAGGTGAGAATTTTGCATGTCTTTGCGTGGAATAAATAGCCAAGTGGTTGGGAGATAGTTTCTAGTGGATCGGGACCACAGTTCGAATCCCGACAAGGTCCTTGATTCAATTTTTCTTTTTTTCTGATTCTAAAGATTTGAGTCATGATTTCACTTATGACGTATGAATTTCGCTTGTCTTTGCGTGGAACGCATAGCCCAGTGGTTGGGAGATAGTTTCTGGTGGATCGGGACAACGGTTCGAATCCCGACAAGATCCTTGATCTTCTTTTTCTTTTTTTCTGAGTCTAAGGATTTGAATCAGGATTTCACTTATGACGTATGGATTTCGTTTGTCTTTGCGTGGAACAGATAGCCCAGTGGTTGGGAGATAGTTTCTTGTGGATCGGGACCCCGGTTCGAATCCAGGCAGTGTCTTTGATCTTCTTGTTCTTTTTTTCTGAGTCTAAGGATTTGAATCATGATTTCACTTATGATGTAGGAATTTGGCTTGTCTTTGCGTGGAACAGATAGCCCAGTGGTTGGGAGATAGTTTCTGGTGAATCGTGATCCCGGTTCGTATCCCGGCAGTGTCCTTGATCTTCTTTTTCTTTTTTCTAAGTCTTTAAATTTGAATCATGATTTCACTCATGAGGTAGGAATTTCGCTTGTCTTTGCGTGGAACACATGGCCCAGTGGTTGGGAGATAGTTTCTGGTGGTAAGGGATCCGGGTTCGAATCCCGGCAGGGTCCATGATTCACTTTTTCTTTTTTCTAAGTCTTTAAATTTGAATCATGATTTCACTTATGAGGTAGGAATTTCGCTTGTCTTTGCGTGGAACAGATAGCCCAGTGGTTGGGAGATAGTTTGTGGTGGGTCGGGACCACGGTTCGAATCCCGGCAGTGTTCTTGATTCACTTTTTCTTTTTTCTAAGTCTTTACATTTGAATCATGATTTCACTTATGAGGTAGGAATTTCGCTTGTCTTTGCGTGGAACACTTAGCCCAGTGGTTGGGAGATAGTTTCTGGTGGATCGGGACCACGGTTCGAATCCCGACAAGGTGCTTGAGTCCCCTTATTCTTTGTTCTGAGTCTAAAGATTTGAATCATGATTTCACTTATGTGGTAGGAATTTTGCTTGTCTTTGCGTGGAACAGATAGCCCAGTGGTTGGGAGATAGTTTCTTGTGGATCGGAACCCCGGTTCTAATCCCGGCAGGGTCATTGATTCACTTTTTTTGTTTGAGTCTAAAAATAATTGAATCATGATTTCACTTATGACGTATGAATTTCGCTTCACTTTGCGTGGACCAGATAGCCCAGTGGTTGGGAGATAGTTTCTGGTGGATCGGGACCCCAGTTCGAATCCCGGCAGGGTCCTTGATTCACTTTTTCTTTTTTTTCTAATTCTTTAGATTTGAATCATGATTTCACTTATGTGGTAGGAATTTCGCTTGTCTTCACGTGGAACAAATAGCCCAGTCGTTGGGAAATAGTTTGTGGTGGGTCGGGACCACAGTTCGAATCCCGGCAGTGTTCTTCATTCACTTTTTTCTTTTTCTGAGTCTAAAGATTTGAATCATGATTTCACTTATGAGGTAAGAATTTCGCTTGTCTTTGCGTCGAACAGATAGCCCAGTGGTTGGGAGATAGTTTCTGGTGAATCGTGATCCCGGTTCGTATCCCGGCAGTGTCCTTGATCTTCTTTTTCTTTTTTCTAAGTCTTTAAATTTGAATCATGATTTCACTTATGACGTATGAATTTCGCTTGTCTTTTCGTGCAACAAATAGCCCAGTGGTTGGGAGATAATTTGTGGTGGGTCGGGACCGCGGTTCGAATCACGGGTGTGTTTTTGATTCACTTTTTCCTTTTTCTGAGTCTAAAGATTTGAATCATGATTTCACTTATGTCGTAGGAATTTCGCTTGGAACAGATAGCCCAGTGGTTGGGAGATAGTTTCTTGTGGATCAGGACCACGGTTCGAATCCAGGTAGTGTTCTTGATCCCCTTATCTTTTTTCTAAGTCTAAAAATTTGAATCATGATTTCACTTATGAGGTAGGAATTTCGCATGTCTTTGCGTGGAACATATAGCCCAGTGGTTGGGAGATAGTTTCTGGTGAATCGGGACCACGGTTCGAATCCCGGCAGTGTCCTTGATCTTCTTTTTTTTCTGAGTCTAAGGATTTGAATCATGATTTCACTTATGACGTTTGAATTTCGCTTGTCTTTGCGTGGAACAGATAGCCCAGTCGTTAGAAGATAGTTTCTGGTGGATCGGGACCACGGTTCGAATCCCGGCAGTGTCCTTGATCTTCTTTTTTCTTTTTTTCTGAGTCTAAGGATTTGAATCTTGATTTCTCTTATGAGGTGAGAATTTTGCATGTCTTTGCGTGGAATAGATAGCCAAGTGGTTGGGAGATAGTTTCTAGTGGATCGGGACCACAGTTCGAATCCCGACAAGGTCCTTGATTCACTTTTTCTTTTTTCTGAGTCAAAGGATTTGAATCTTGATTTCACTTATGATGTAGGAATTTCGCTTGTCTTTGCGTGGAACAGATAGCCCAGTGGTTGCGAGATAGTTTCTTGTGGATCAGGACCACGGTTCGAATCCAAGTCGGGTCCTCGATCCCCATTTTCTTTTTTCTGAGTCTAAAGATTTGAATCATGATTTCACTTATGAGGTAAGAATTTCACTTGTCTTTGCGTGGAACAGCTCTCCCAGTGGTTGGGAGATAGTTTCTGGTGGATCGGGACCCGGGTTCGAATCCGGCAGGGTCCTTGATTCACTTTTTTTCTTTTTTCTAAGTCTTTAGATTTGAATCATGATTTCACTTATAAGGTAGGAATTTCGCTTGTCTTTGCGTGGAACAGATAGCCCAGTGGTTGGGAGATAGTTTGTGGTGGATCGGGACCACGGTTCGAATCCCGGCAGTGTCCTTGATTCACTTTTTCTTTTTTCTGAGTCAAAAGATTTGAATCTTGATTTCACTTATGATGTGGGAATTACGCTTGTCTTTGCGTGGAACAGATAGCCCAGTGGATGGGAGATAGTTTCTTGTGGATCAGGACAACGGTTCGAATCCCAGTCGGGTCCTCGATCCCCATTTTCTTTTTTCTGAGTCTAAGGATTTGAATCATGATTTCACTTATGAGGTGAGAATTTTGCATGTCTTTGCGTGGAATAAATAGCCAAGTGGTTGGGAGATAGTTTCTAGTGGATCGGGACCACAGTTCGAATCCCGACAAGGTCCTTGATTCAATTTTTCTTTTTTTCTGATTCTAAAGATTTGAGTCATGATTTCACTTATGACGTATGAATTTCGCTTGTCTTTGCGTGGAACGCATAGCCCAGTGGTTGGGAGATAGTTTCTGGTGGATCGGGACAACGGTTCGAATCCCGACAAGATCCTTGATCTTCTTTTTCTTTTTTTCTGAGTCTAAGGATTTGAATCAGGATTTCACTTATGACGTATGGATTTCGTTTGTCTTTGCGTGGAACAGATAGCCCAGTGGTTGGGAGATAGTTTCTTGTGGATCGGGACCCCGGTTCGAATCCAGGCAGTGTCTTTGATCTTCTTGTTCTTTTTTTCTGAGTCTAAGGATTTGAATCATGATTTCACTTATGATGTAGGAATTTGGCTTGTCTTTGCGTGGAACAGTTAGCCCAGTGGTTTGGAGATAGTTTCTGGTGGATCGGGACAACGGTTCGAATCCCGACAAGGTCCTTGATCTTCTTTTTCTTTTTTTCTGAGTCTAAGGATTTGAATCAGGATTTCACTTATGACGTATGAATTTCGCTTGTCTTTGCGTGGAACAGATAGCCCAGTGGTTGGGAGATAGTTTCTGGTGGATCGGGACCCCGGTTCGAATCAGGCAGGGTCATTGATCTTCTTGTTCTTGTTTTCTGAGTCTAAGGATTTGAATCATGATTTCACTTATGAGGTAGGAAATTCGCTTGTCTTTGCGTGGAACAGATAGCCCAGTGGTTGGGAGATAGTTTCTGGCGGATCGGGACCACGGTTCAAATCCCGGCAGTGTCCATGATTCACTTTTTCCTTTTTCAAAGTCTAAATATTTGAATCATGATGTCACTCATGACGTAGGAATTTCGCTTGTCTTTGCGTGGAACACATAGCCCAGTGGTTGGGAGATAGTTTCTGGTGGATCGGGACCCCGGTTCGAATCCAGGCAGTGTCTTTGATCTTCTTTTTCTTGTTTTGTCTAAGTCTTTGGATTTGAATCATGATTTCACTTATGAGGTAGGAATTTCGCATGTCTTTGCGTGGAACAGATAGCCCAGTGGGTGGGAGATAGTTTCTTGTGGATCAGAACCACGGTTCGAATCCAGGTAGGGTCCTTGATCCCCTTACACTTTTTCTGAGTCTAAAGATTTGAATCATGATTTCACTTATGAGGTAGGAATTTCGCATGTCTTTGCGTGGAACAGATAGGCCTGTGGTTGGGAGGTAGTTTCTGGCGGATCGGGACCACGGTTCAAATCACGGCAGTGTCCTAGATTCACTTTTTCTTTTTTTAAAGTCTAAAGATTTGAATCATGATTTCACTCATGACGTAGGAATTTCGCTTGTCTTTGCGTGGAACACATAGCCCAGTGGTTGGGAGATAGTTTCTGGTGGATCGGGACCCCGGTTCGAATCCATGCAGTATCTTTGATCTTCTTTTTCTTGTTTTCTGAGTCTAAGGATTTGAATCATAATTTCACTTATGACGTATGAATTTCGCTTGTCTTTGCGTGGAACTGATTGCCCAGTGGTTGGGAGATAGTTTCTGGTGGATCGGGACCCGGTTCGAATCCCGGCAGTGTCCTTGATTCACTTTTTTCTGTTTTCTAAGTCTTTAGATTTGAATCATGATTTCACTTATGAGGTAGGAATTTCGCTTGTCTTTGCGTAGTACAGATAGCCCAGTGCTTAAGAGATAGTTTCCGATGAATCGGAACCCCGGTTCGAATCCCGGCAGGGTCCTTGATTCACTTTTTCTTGTTTCTAAGTCTAAAGATTTGATTCATGATTTCACTTATGACGTAAGAATTCCGCATGTCTTTGCGTTGAACAGATTGCCCAGTGGTTGGGAGATAGTTTGTAGTGGGTCGGGATCCCGGTTCGAATCCCGGCAGTGTCCTATATCTTCTTTTTCTTGTTTTATGAGTCTTTAGATTTGAATCATGATTTCACTTATGACGTATGAATTTCGCTTGTCTTTGCGTGGAACAGATAGCCCAGTGGTTGGGAAATAGTTTCTTGTGGATCAGGACCCCGGTTCTAATCCCGGCAGGGTCATTGATTCTTTTTTTTCTTTTGTTCTGAGTCTAAAGAATTGAATCATGATTTCACTTATGACGTATGAATTTCGCTTGTCTTTGTGTGGACCAGATAGCCCAGTGGTTGGGAGATAGTTTCTGGTGGATCGGGACCCCGGTTCGAATCCCGGCAGGGTCCTTGATTCACTTTTTCTTGTTTCTAAGTCTGAAGATTTGAATCATGATTTCACTTATGAGGTACTAATTTCGCTGGTCTTTGCGTGGAACAAATAGCCCAGTGGTTAAGAGATAGTTTCTGGTAGATCGGGACCCCGGTTCGAATCCCGGCAGTGTCCTTGAACTTCTTTTTCTTTTTATTTCTGAGTCTAATGATTTGAATCATGATTTCACTTATGAGGTAATAATTTCGCTGGTCTTTGCGTGGAACAGATAGCCCAGTGGTTGGGAGATAGTTTCGGGTGGATCGGGACCACGGTTCGAATCCCGACAAGGTCCTTGATTGACTCTTCTTTTTTTTAGAGTCTAAAGTTTTGAATCATGATTTCACTTATGAGGTAGGAATTTCGCTTGTCTTTGCGTGGAACACATAGCCCAGTGGTTGGGAGAAAGTTTCTGGTGGATCAGGACCACGGTTCGAATCCCGGCAGTGTCCTTGATTCACTTTTTCTTTTTCCTAAGTCTTTAGATTTGAATAATGATTTCACTTATGAGGTAGGAATTTCGCTTGTCTTTGCGTGGAACAAATAGCCCAGTGGTTGTGAGATAGTTTCTGGTGGATCGGGACCACGGTTCGAATCCCGGCAAAGTCCTTGATTCACATTTTCTTTTTTTTGAGTCTAAAGATTTGAATCATGATTTCACTTATGAGGTAAGAATTTCGCATGTCTTTGCGTGTAAAAGATAGCCCAATGGTTGGGAGATAGTTTCTGGTGGATCGGGACCACGGTTCAAATCCCGACAATGTCCTTGATTCACTTCTTCTTCTTTGTTGAGTCTAAGGATTTGAATCATGATTTCACTTATGACGTATGGATTTCGTTTGTCTTTGCGTGGAACAGATAGCCCAGTGGTTGGGAGATAGTTTCTTGTGGATCGGGACCCCGGTTCGAATCCAGGCAGTGTCTTTGATCTTCTTGTTCTTTTTTTCTGAGTCTAAGGATTTGAATCATGATTTCACTTATGATGTAGGAATTTGGCTTGTCTTTGCGTGGAACAGTTAGCCCAGTGGTTTGGAGATAGTTTCTGGTGGATCGGGACAACGGTTCGAATCCCGACAAGGTCCTTGATCTTCTTTTTCTTTTTTTCTGAGTCTAAGGATTTGAATCAGGATTTCACTTATGACGTATGAATTTCGCTTGTCTTTGCGTGGAACAGATAGCCCAGTGGTTGGGAGATAGTTTCTGGTGGATCGGGACCCCGGTTCGAATCAGGCAGGGTCATTGATCTTCTTGTTCTTGTTTTCTGAGTCTAAGGATTTGAATCATGATTTCACTTATGAGGTAGGAAATTCGCTTGTCTTTGCGTGGAACAGATAGCCCAGTGGTTGGGAGATAGTTTCTGGCGGATCGGGACCACGGTTCAAATCCCGGCAGTGTCCATGATTCACTTTTTCCTTTTTCAAAGTCTAAATATTTGAATCATGATGTCACTCATGACGTAGGAATTTCGCTTGTCTTTGCGTGGAACACATAGCCCAGTGGTTGGGAGATAGTTTCTGGTGGATCGGGACCCCGGTTCGAATCCAGGCAGTGTCTTTGATCTTCTTTTTCTTGTTTTGTCTAAGTCTTTGGATTTGAATCATGATTTCACTTATGAGGTAGGAATTTCGCATGTCTTTGCGTGGAACAGATAGCCCAGTGGGTGGGAGATAGTTTCTTGTGGATCAGAACCACGGTTCGAATCCAGGTAGGGTCCTTGATCCCCTTACACTTTTTCTGAGTCTAAAGATTTGAATCATGATTTCACTTATGAGGTAGGAATTTCGCATGTCTTTGCGTGGAACAGATAGGCCTGTGGTTGGGAGGTAGTTTCTGGCGGATCGGGACCACGGTTCAAATCACGGCAGTGTCCTAGATTCACTTTTTCTTTTTTTAAAGTCTAAAGATTTGAATCATGATTTCACTCATGACGTAGGAATTTCGCTTGTCTTTGCGTGGAACACATAGCCCAGTGGTTGGGAGATAGTTTCTGGTGGATCGGGACCCCGGTTCGAATCCATGCAGTATCTTTGATCTTCTTTTTCTTGTTTTCTGAGTCTAAGGATTTGAATCATAATTTCACTTATGACGTATGAATTTCGCTTGTCTTTGCGTGGAACTGATTGCCCAGTGGTTGGGAGATAGTTTCTGGTGGATCGGGACCCGGTTCGAATCCCGGCAGTGTCCTTGATTCACTTTTTTCTGTTTTCTAAGTCTTTAGATTTGAATCATGATTTCACTTATGAGGTAGGAATTTCGCTTGTCTTTGCGTAGTACAGATAGCCCAGTGCTTAAGAGATAGTTTCCGATGAATCGGAACCCCGGTTCGAATCCCGGCAGGGTCCTTGATTCACTTTTTCTTGTTTCTAAGTCTAAAGATTTGATTCATGATTTCACTTATGACGTAAGAATTCCGCATGTCTTTGCGTTGAACAGATTGCCCAGTGGTTGGGAGATAGTTTGTAGTGGGTCGGGATCCCGGTTCGAATCCCGGCAGTGTCCTATATCTTCTTTTTCTTGTTTTATGAGTCTTTAGATTTGAATCATGATTTCACTTATGACGTATGAATTTCGCTTGTCTTTGCGTGGAACAGATAGCCCAGTGGTTGGGAAATAGTTTCTTGTGGATCAGGACCCCGGTTCTAATCCCGGCAGGGTCATTGATTCTTTTTTTTCTTTTGTTCTGAGTCTAAAGAATTGAATCATGATTTCACTTATGACGTATGAATTTCGCTTGTCTTTGTGTGGACCAGATAGCCCAGTGGTTGGGAGATAGTTTCTGGTGGATCGGGACCCCGGTTCGAATCCCGGCAGGGTCCTTGATTCACTTTTTCTTGTTTCTAAGTCTGAAGATTTGAATCATGATTTCACTTATGAGGTACTAATTTCGCTGGTCTTTGCGTGGAACAAATAGCCCAGTGGTTAAGAGATAGTTTCTGGTAGATCGGGACCCCGGTTCGAATCCCGGCAGTGTCCTTGAACTTCTTTTTCTTTTTATTTCTGAGTCTAATGATTTGAATCATGATTTCACTTATGAGGTAATAATTTCGCTGGTCTTTGCGTGGAACAGATAGCCCAGTGGTTGGGAGATAGTTTCGGGTGGATCGGGACCACGGTTCGAATCCCGACAAGGTCCTTGATTGACTCTTCTTTTTTTTAGAGTCTAAAGTTTTGAATCATGATTTCACTTATGAGGTAGGAATTTCGCTTGTCTTTGCGTGGAACACATAGCCCAGTGGTTGGGAGAAAGTTTCTGGTGGATCAGGACCACGGTTCGAATCCCGGCAGTGTCCTTGATTCACTTTTTCTTTTTCCTAAGTCTTTAGATTTGAATAATGATTTCACTTATGAGGTAGGAATTTCGCTTGTCTTTGCGTGGAACAAATAGCCCAGTGGTTGTGAGATAGTTTCTGGTGGATCGGGACCACGGTTCGAATCCCGGCAAAGTCCTTGATTCACATTTTCTTTTTTTTGAGTCTAAAGATTTGAATCATGATTTCACTTATGAGGTAAGAATTTCGCATGTCTTTGCGTGTAAAAGATAGCCCAATGGTTGGGAGATAGTTTCTGGTGGATCGGGACCACGGTTCAAATCCCGACAATGTCCTTGATTCACTTCTTCTTCTTTGTTGAGTCTAAGGATTTGAATCATGATTTCACTTATGACGTAAGAATTTCGCTTGTCTTTGCGTGGAACAGATAGCCCTGTGCTTGAGAGATATTTTCTGGTGGATCAGGATCCCGGTTCGAATTCCGACAGGATCCTTGATTCACTTTTTCTTTTTTTTCTAATTCTTTAGATTTGAATCATGATTTCACTTATGAGGTAGGAATTTCGCTTGTCTTTGCGTGGAACAAATAGCCCAGTGGTTTGAAAATAGTTTATGGTGGGTCGGGACCACGGTTCGAATCCCGGCAGTGTTCTTGATTCACTTTTTCTTTTTTCTAAGTTTTTAGATTTGAATCATGATTTCATATATGAGGTAGGAATTTCGCTTGTCTAAAGATTTTTTCCGAGTCTAAAGATTTGAATCATGATTTCACTTACGTGGTAGGAATTTCGCTTGTCTTTGCGTTGAACAGATAGCCCAGTGGTTGGGAGATAATTTCTTGTGGATCGGGACAACGGTTCGAATCCCGGCAGTGTCCTTGATTCACTTTTTCTTTTTTTCTGAGTCTAAAGATTTGAATCATGATTTCATCAGGAATTTCGCTTGTCTTTGCGTGGAACAAATAGCCCTGTGGTTGGGAGATAGTTTCTGGTGGATCGGGATCCCGGTTTGAATTTTGGCAGGGTCCTTGATTCACTTTTTCTTTCTTCTAAGTCTTTAAATTTGAATCATGATTTCACTTATGAGGTTGGAATGTCGCTTGTCTTTGTGTGGAACAAGTAGCCCAGTGGTTGGGAGATAGTTTGTGGTGGGTCGGGACCACGGTTCGAATCCCGTCGGTGTCCTTGATTCACTTTTTCCTTTTTCTGAGTCTAAAGATTTGAATCATGATTTCAGTTATGAGGTAAGAATTTCGCTTGTCTTTGCGTGAAACAGATAGCCCAGTGGTTGGGAGATAGTTTCTGGTGGATCGGGACCCCGGTTCGAATCCCAGCAAAGTCCATGATTCACTTTTTCTTTTGTCTGAGTCTAAAGATTTGAATCATGATTTCACTTATGAGGTGAAAATTTCGATTGTCTTTGCGTGGAACAGATAGCCCAGTGGTTTTGAGATAGTTTCTGGTGGATCGGGACCACGGTTCGAATCCCGACAATTTCCTTGATTCACTTTTTCTTTTTTCCTGAGTCTAAAGATTTGAATCATGATTTCACTTATGAGGTAGGAATTTCACTTGTCTTTGCGTGGAACAGATAGCCCAATGGTTGGAGATATTTTCTGGTGGGTCGGGACCCAGGTTCGAATCCCGGCAGTGTCCTTGATTCTGTTTTTCCTTTTTCTTAGTCTAAAGATTTGAATCATGAGTTCACTTATGAGGTAGGAATTTCGCTTGTCTTTACGTGGAAAAGATAGCCCAGTGGTTGGGACATAGTTTTTGGTGGATCGGGACCACGGTTCGAATCCCGACAAGGTCCTAGATTCACTTTTTCTTTTTTCTGAGTCTAAAGATTTCAATCATGATTTCACTTATGAGGTAGGAATTTCGCTTGTCTTTGGGTAGAACAGATAGCCCAGTGGTTGGGAGATAGTTTCTGGTGGGTCGGGACCCAGGTTCGAATCCCGGCAGTGTCCTTGATTCTGTTTTTCCTTTTTCTGAGTCTAAAGATTTGAATCATGATTTCAGTTATGAGGTTAGAATTTCGCTTGTCTTTGCGTGGAACAGATAGCCCAGTGGTTGGGAGATCGTTTCTGGTGGGTCGGGACCCCGGTTCTAATCCCGACAAGGTCCTTGATTCACTTTTTCTTTTTTTCTTGATTCGCTTGTCTTTGCGTGGAACAAATAGCCCAGTGGTTGGGAGATAGTTTGTGGTGGGTCGGGACCACGGTTCGATTCCCGTCAGTCTTCTTGATTCACTTTTTCCTTTTTCTGAGTCTAACGATTTGAATCATGATTTCACTTTTGTGGTAGGAATTTCGTTTGTCTTTGCGTGAAACAGATAGCCCAGTGGTTGGGAGATAGTTTATGGTGAATCGGGATCCCGGTTCGAATCCCGGCAGTGTCCTTGATCTTCTTTTTCTTGTTTTATGAGTCTAAGGATTTGAATCATGATTTCACTTATGAAGTATGAATTTCGCTTGTCTTTGCGTGGAACAAATAGCCCAGTGGTTGGGAGATAGTTTCTGGTGGATCGGGACCTCAGTTCGAATAGCGGCAGGGTCCTTGATTCACTTTTTTCTTTTTTCTAAGTCTTAAAATTTGAATCCTGATTTCACTTATGAGGTAGGAATTTCGCTTGTCTTTGCGTGGAACAGATAGCCCAGTGGTTGGGAGATAGTTTGTGGTGGGTCGGGACCACGGTTCGAATCCCGGCAGTGTTCTTGATTCACTTTTTCCTTTTTCTGAGTCTAAAGATTTGAATCATGATTTCACTTATGTGGTAGGAATTTCGCTTGTCTTTGCGTGGAACAAATAGCCCAGTGGTTGGGATATAGTTTGTGGTGGGTCGGGACCACAGTTCGAAACTCTGCAGTGTTCTTCATTCACTTTTTCTTTTGTCTGAGTCTAAAAATTTGAATCATGATTTCACTTATGTGGTAGGAATTTCGCTTGTCTCTGCGTGGAACAGATAGCCCAGTGGTTTTGAGATAGTTTCTGGTGGATCGGGACCACGGTTCGAATCCCGACAATTTCCTTGATTCACTTTTTCTTTTTTCCTGAGTCTAAAGATTTGAATCATGATTTCACTTATGAGGTAGGAATTTCACTTGTCTTTGCGTGGAACAGATAGCCCAATGGTTGGAAATATTTTCTGGTGGGTCGGGACCCAGGTTCGAATCCCGGCAGTGTCCTTGATTCTGTTTTTCCTTTTTCTTAGTCTAAAGATTTGAATCATGAGTTCACTTATGAGGTAGGAATTTCGCTTGTCTTTACGTGGAAAAGATAGCCCAGTGGTTGGGACATAGTTTTTGGTGGATCGGGACCACGGTTCGAATCCCGACAAGGTCCTAGATTCACTTTTTCTTTTTTCTGAGTCTAAAGATTTCAATCATGATTTCACTTATGAGGTAGGAATTTCGCTTGTCTTTGGGTAGAACAGATAGCCCAGTGGTTGGGAGATAGTTTCTGGTGGGTCGGGACCCAGGTTCGAATCCCGGCAGTGTCCTTGATTCTGTTTTTCCTTTTTCTGAGTCTAAAGATTTGAATCATGATTTCAGTTATGAGGTTAGAATTTCGCTTGTCTTTGCGTGGAACAGATAGCCCAGTGGTTGGGTGATCGTTTCTGGTGGGTCGGGACCCCGGTTCTAATCCCGACAAGGTCCTTGATTCACTTTTTCTTTTTTTCTTGATTCGCTTGTCTTTGCGTGGAACAAATAGCCCAGTGGTTGGGAGATAGTTTGTGGTGGGTCGGGACCACGGTTCGATTCCCGTCAGTCTTCTTGATTCACTTTTTCCTTTTTCTGAGTCTAACGATTTGAATCATGATTTCACTTTTGTGGTAGGAATTTCGTTTGTCTTTGCGTGAAACAGATAGTCCAGTGGTTGGGAGATAGTTTATGGTGAATCGGGATCCCGGTTCGAATCCCGGCAGTGTCCTTGATCTTCTTTTTCTTGTTTTATGAGTCTAAGGATTTGAATCATGATTTCACTTATGAAGTATGAATTTCGCTTGTCTTTGCGTGGAACAAATAGCCCAGTGGTTGGGAGATAGTTTCTGGTGGATCGGGACCTCAGTTCGAATAGCGGCAGGGTCCTTGATTCACTTTTTTCTTTTTTCTAAGTCTTAAAATTTGAATCCTGATTTCACTTATGAGGTAGGAATTTCGCTTGTCTTTGCGTGGAACAGATAGCCCAGTGGTTGGGAGATAGTTTGTGGTGGGTCGGGACCACGGTTCGAATCCCGGCAGTGTTCTTGATTCACTTTTTCCTTTTTCTGAGTCTAAAGATTTGAATCATGATTTCACTTATGTGGTAGGAATTTCCCTTGTCTTTGCGTGGAACAAATAGCCCAGTGGTTGGGATATAGTTTGTGGTGGGTCGGCACCACAGTTCGAAACTCTGCAGTGTTCTTCATTCACTTTTTCTTTTGTCTGAGTCTAAAAATTTGAATCATGATTTCACTTATGTGGTAGGAATTTCGCTTGTCTCTGCGTGGAACAGATAGCCCAGTGGTTGGGGGATAGTTTCTGGTGGATAGGGATCCCGGTTCGAATCCCGACAAGGTCCTAGATTCACTTTTTCTTTTTTCTGGGTCTTAAGATTTGAATCATGATTTCACTTATGAGGTAGGAATTTCACTTGTCTCTGCGTGGAACAGATAGCCCAGTGGTTCGGAGATAGTTTGTGGTGGGTCGGGATCACGGTTCGAATCCCAGCAGTGTCCTTGATCTTCTTTTTCTTTTTTTTCTGAGTCTAAAGATTTGAATCATGATTGCACTTATGACGTATATATTTCGCTTGTCTTTGCGTGGAACAGATAGCCCAGTGGTTGTGAGATAGTTTCTGGTGGATCGAGACCCCGGTTCGAATCCCAGCAAAGTCCATGATTCACTTTTTCTTTTGTCTGAGTCTAAAGATTTGAATCATGATTTCACTTATGAGGTGAAAATTTCGATTGTCTTTGCGTGGAACAGATAGCCCAGTGGTTTTGAGATAGTTTCTGGTGGATCGGGACCACGGTTCGAATCCCGACAATTTCCTTGATTCACTTTTTCTTTTTTTCTGAGTCTAAAGATTTGAATCATGATTTCACTTATGAGGTAGGAATTTCACTTGTCTTTGCGTGGAACAGATAGCCCAATGGTTGGAGATATTTTCTGGTGGGTCGGGACCCAGGTTCGAATCCCGGCAGTGTCCTTGATTCTGTTTTTCCTTTTTCTTAGTCTAAAGATTTGAATCATGAGTTCACTTATGAGGTAGGAATTTCGCTTGTCTTTACGTGGAAAAGATAGCCCAGTGGTTGGGACATAGTTTTTGGTGGATCGGGACCACGGTTCGAATCCCGACAAGGTCCTAGATTCACTTTTTCTTTTTTCTGAGTCTAAAGATTTCAATCATGATTTCACTTATGAGGTAGGAATTTCGCTTGTATTTGGGTAGAACAGATAGCCCAGTGGTTGGGAGATAGTTTCTGGTGGGTCGGGACCCAGGTTCGAATCCCGGCAGTGTCCTTGATTCACTTTTTCTTTTTTCTGAGTCTAAAGATTTCAATCATGATTTCACTTATGAGGTAGGAATTTCGCTTGTCTTTGGGTAGAACAGATAGCCCAGTGGTTGTGAGATAGTTTCTGGTGGATCGGGACCACGGTTCGATTCCCGACAAGTTCCTTGATTCACTTTTCTTTTTTCTGAGTCTAAAGATTTGAATCATGATTTCACATATGAGGTAGGAATTTCGATTGTCTTTGCGTGGAACAGATAGCCCAGTGGTTGGGAGAAAGTTTCTGGTTGATCGAGACCCCGGTTCGAATCCCAGCAGTGTCCTTGATCTTCTTTTTCGTTTTTTTCTGAGTCTAAGGATTTGAATCATGATTTCACTTATGACGTATGAATTTCGCTTGTCTTTGCGTGGAAAAGATAGCCAAGTGGTTGAGACATAGTTTCTGGTGGATCGGGACCACGGTTCGAATCCCGACAAGGTCCTTGATTCACTTTATTTTTTTTCTGAGTCTAAAGATTTGAATCATGAATTCACTAATGAGGTAGGAATTTCGCTTGTCTCTGCGTGCAACAGATAGCCCAGTGGTTGGGAGACAGTTTCTGGTGGATCGGGGCCCCGGTTCGAATCCCAGCAGGGTCCTCGATTCACTTTTTCTTTTTTCTAAGTCTTTATATTTGAATCATGATGTCGTTTATGAGGTGGAAATATCGCTTGTCTTTTAGTGGAACACATAGCCCCGTGGTTGGGAGATAGTTTCTGGTGGATCGGGACCACGGTTCGAATCCAGACAAGGTCCTAGTTTCTGTTTTTCCTTTTTCTAAGTCTAAAGATTTGAATCATGAGTTCACTTATGAGGTAGGAATTTCGCTTGTCTTTGCGTGGAAAAGATAGCCCAGTGGTTGAGACATAGTTTCTTGTGGATCGGGACCACGGTTCGAATCCCGACAAGGTCCTTGATTCACTTTTTCTTTTTTCTGAGTCTAAAGATTTGAATCATGATTTCAGTAATGAGGTAGGAATTTCGATTGTCTTTGCGTGGAACAGATAGCCCAGTGGTTTTGAGATAGTTTCTGGTGGATCGGGACCACGGTTCGAATCCCGGCAGTGTCCTCGTTTCTGTTTTTCCTTTTTCTGAGTCTAAAGATTTGAATCATGATTTCAGTAATGAGGTAGGAATTTCGATTGTCTTTGCGTGGAACAGATAGCCCAGTGGTTGGGAGAAAGTTTCTGGTGGATCGGGACCACGGTTCGAATCCCGACAAGGTCCTTGATTGACTTTGTCTTTTTTTCTGAGTATAAAGATTTCAATTTTGATTTCACTTATGATGTAGGAATTTCGCTTGTCTTTGCGTGGAACAGATAGCCCAGTGGTTTGGAGATAGTTTCTGGTGGGTCGGGACCACGGTTCGAATCCCGGCAGTGTCCTTGATTCACTTTTTCCTTTTTCTAAGTCTTTAGATTTGAATAATGATTTCACTTATGAGGTAGGAATTTCGTTTGTCTTTGCGTGGAACAGATAGCCCAGTGGTTGGGAGATAGTTTCTGGTGGATCGGGACCCCGGTTCGAATCCCGGCAGGGTCCTTGATTCACTTTTTCTTTTTCCTAAGTCTTTAGATTTGAATCATGATTTCAGTTATGACGTTTGAATTTCGCTTGTCTTTGCGTGGAACACATAGCACAGTGGTTGGTAGATAGTTTCTGGTGGATCGGGACCACGGTTCGAATCCCGAAAAGTTCCTCGATTCACTTTTTCTTTTTTCTGAGTCTAAAGATTTGAATCATGATTTCACTTATGAGTTAGGAATTTCACTTGTCTTTGCGTGGAACCGATAGCCCAATGGTTTTGAGATATTTTCTGGTGGATCGGGACCCCGGTTCGAATCCCGGCAGGGTCCTTGATTCATTTTTTCTTTTTCCTAAGTCTTTAGATTTGAATCATGATTTCACTTATGACGTATGAATTTCGCTTGTCTTTGCGTGGAACACATAGCACAGTGGTTGGTAGATAGTTTCTGGTGGATCGGGACCACGGTTCGAATCCCGAAAAGTTCCTTGATTCACTTTTTCTTTTTTCTGAGTCTAAAGATTTGAATCATGATTTCACTTATGAGTTAGGAATTTCATTTGTCTTTGCGTGGAACCGATAGACAATGGTTGGGAGATATTTTCTGGTGGGTCGGGACCACGGTTCGAATCCCGGCAGTTTCCTCGTTTCTGTTTTTCCTTTTTCTGAGTCTAAAGATTTGAATCATGAGTTCACTTATGAGGTAGGAATTTCGCTTGTCTTTGCGTGGAAAAGATAGCCCAGTGGTTGAGACATAGTTTCTGGTGGATCGGGACCACGGTTCGAATCCCGGCAGTGTCCTCGTTTCTGTTTTTCCTTTTTCTGAGTCTAAAGATTTGAATCATAAGTTCACTTATGAGGTAGGAATTTCGCTTGTCTTTGCGTGGAAAATATAGCCCAGTAGTTGAGACATAGTTTCTGGTGGATCGGGACCACGGTTCGAATCCCGACAAGGTCCTTGATTCACTTTTTCTTTTTTCTGAGTCTAAAGATTTGAATCATGATTTCAGTAATGAGGTAGGAATTTCGATTGTCTTTGCGTGGAACAGATAGCCCAGTGGTTTTGAGATAGTTTCTGGTGGATCGGGACCACGGTTCGAATCCCGGCAGTGTCCTCGTTTCTGTTTTTCCTTTTTCTGAGTCTAAAGATTTGAATCATGATTTCAGTAATGAGGTAGGAATTTCGATTGTCTTTGCGTGGAACAGATAGCCCAGTGGTTGGGAGAAAGTTTCTGGTGGATCGGGACCACGGTTCGAATCCCGACAAGTTCCTTGATTCACTTTTTCTTTTTTTCTGAGTCTAAAGATTTGAATCATGAATTCACTAATGAGGTAGGAATTTCGCTTGTCTCTGCGTGCAACAGATAGCCCAGTGGTTGGGAGACAGTTTCTGGTGGATCGGGGCCCCGGTTCGAATCCCAGCAGGGTCCTCGATTCACTTTTTCTTTTTTCTAAGTCTTTATATTTGAATCATGATGTCGTTTATGAGGTGGAAATTTCGCTTGTCTTTTAGTGGAACACATAGCCCCGTGGTTGGGAGATAGTTTCTGGTGGATCGGGACCACGGTTCGAATCCAGACAAGGTCCTTGATTCACTTTTTCTTTTTTCTAAGTCTTTAGATTTGAATCATGATTTCACTTATGAGGTAGGAATTTCGCTTGTCTTTGCGTGGAACAAATAGCCCAGTGGTTGGGAGATAGTTTCTGGTGGGTCGGGACCACGGTTCGAATCCCGGCAGTGTCCTAGTTTCTGTTTTTCCTTTTTCTAAGTCTAAAGATTTGAATCATGAGTTCACTTATGAGGTAGGAATTTCGCTTGTCTTTGCGTGGAAAAGATAGCCCAGTGGTTGAGACATAGTTTCTTGTGGATCGGGACCACGGTTCGAATCCCGACAAGGTCCTTGATTCACTTTTTCTTTTTTCTGAGTCTAAAGATTTGAATCATGATTTCAGTAATGAGGTAGGAATTTCGATTGTCTTTGCGTGGAACAGATAGCCCAGTGGTTTTGAGATAGTTTCTGGTGGATCGGGACCACGGTTCGAATCCCGGCAGTGTCCTCGTTTCTGTTTTTCCTTTTTCTGAGTCTAAAGATTTGAATCATGATTTCAGTAATGAGGTAGGAATTTCGATTGTCTTTGCGTGGAACAGATAGCCCAGTGGTTGGGAGAAAGTTTCTGGTGGATCGGGACCACGGTTCGAATCCCGACAAGGTCCTTGATTGACTTTGTCTTTTTTTCTGAGTATAAAGATTTCAATTTTGATTTCACTTATGATGTAGGAATTTCGCTTGTCTTTGCGTGGAACAGATAGCCCAGTGGTTTGGAGATAGTTTCTGGTGGGTCGGGACCACGGTTCGAATCCCGGCAGTGTCCTTGATTCACTTTTTCCTTTTTCTAAGTCTTTAGATTTGAATAATGATTTCACTTATGAGGTAGGAATTTCGTTTGTCTTTGCGTGGAACAGATAGCCCAGTGGTTGGGAGATAGTTTCTGGTGGATCGGGACCCCGGTTCGAATCCCGGCAGGGTCCTTGATTCACTTTTTCTTTTTCCTAAGTCTTTAGATTTGAATCATGATTTCAGTTATGACGTTTGAATTTCGCTTGTCTTTGCGTGGAACACATAGCACAGTGGTTGGTAGATAGTTTCTGGTGGATCGGGACCACGGTTCGAATCCCGAAAAGTTCCTCGATTCACTTTTTCTTTTTTCTGAGTCTAAAGATTTGAATCATGATTTCACTTATGAGTTAGGAATTTCACTTGTCTTTGCGTGGAACCGATAGCCCAATGGTTTTGAGATATTTTCTGGTGGATCGGGACCCCGGTTCGAATCCCGGCAGGGTCCTTGATTCATTTTTTTTTTTCCTAAGTCTTTAGATTTGAATCATGATTTCACTTATGACGTATGAATTTCGCTTGTCTTTGCGTGGAACACATAGCACAGTGGTTGGTAGATAGTTTCTGGTGGATCGGGACCACGGTTCGAATCCCGAAAAGTTCCTTGATTCACTTTTTCTTTTTTCTGAGTCTAAAGATTTGAATCATGATTTCACTTATGAGTTAGGAATTTCATTTGTCTTTGCGTGGAACCGATAGACAATGGTTGGGAGATATTTTCTGGTGGGTCGGGACCACGGTTCGAATCCCGGCAGTTTCCTCGTTTCTGTTTTTCCTTTTTCTGAGTCTAAAGATTTGAATCATGAGTTCACTTATGAGGTAGGAATTTCGCTTGTCTTTGCGTGGAAAAGATAGCCCAGTGGTTGAGACATAGTTTCTGGTGGATCGGGACCACGGTTCGAATCCCGGCAGTGTCCTCGTTTCTGTTTTTCCTTTTTCTGAGTCTAAAGATTTGAATCATAAGTTCACTTATGAGGTAGGAATTTCGCTTGTCTTTGCGTGGAAAATATAGCCCAGTAGTTGAGACATAGTTTCTGGTGGATCGGGACCACGGTTCGAATCCCGACAAGGTCCTTGATTCACTTTTTCTTTTTTCTGAGTCTAAAGATTTGAATCATGATTTCAGTAATGAGGTAGGAATTTCGATTGTCTTTGCGTGGAACAGATAGCCCAGTGGTTTTGAGATAGTTTCTGGTGGATCGGGACCACGGTTCGAATCCCGGCAGTGTCCTCGTTTCTGTTTTTCCTTTTTCTGAGTCTAAAGATTTGAATCATGATTTCAGTAATGAGGTAGGAATTTCGATTGTCTTTGCGTGGAACAGATAGCCCAGTGGTTGGGAGAAAGTTTCTGGTGGATCGGGACCACGGTTCGAATCCCGACAAGTTCCTTGATTCACTTTTTCTTTTTTTCTGAGTCTAAAGATTTGAATCATGATTTCACTTATGAGTTAGGAATTTCACTTGTCTTTGCGTGGAACCGATAGCCCAATGGTTGGGAGATATTTTCTGGTGGGTCGGGACCACGGTTCGAATCCCGGCAGTGTCCTCGTTTCTGTTTTTCCTTTTTCTGAGTCTAAAGATTTGAATCATGAGTTCACTTATGAGGTACGAATTTCGCTTGTCTTTGCGTGGAAAAGATAGCCCTGTGGTTGAGACATAGTTTCTGGTGGTACGGGACCACGGTTCGAATCCCGGCAGTGTCCTCGTTTCTGTTTTTCCTTTTTCTGAGTCTAAAGATTTGAATCATGAATTCAGTAATGAGTTAGGAATTTCGATTGTCTTTGCGTGGAACAGATAGCCCAGTGGTTGGGAGAAAGTTTCTGGTGGATCGAGACCCCGGTTCGAATCCTAGCAGTGTCCTTGATCTTCTTTTTCGTTTTTTTTTCTGAGTCTAAGGGTTTGAATCATGATTTCACTCATGCCGTATGAATTTCGCTTGTCTTTGCGTGGAACACATAGCCCAGTGGTTGGGAGATAGTTTCTGGTGGATCGGGACCACGGTTCGAATCCCGACAAGTTCCTTGATTCACTTTTTCTTTTTTCTGAGTCTAAAGATTTGAATCATGATCTCACTTATGAGGTGAAAATTTCGATTGTCTTTGCGTGGAACAGATAGCCCAGTGGTTTTGAGATAGTTTCTGGTGGATCGGGACCACGGTTCGAATGCCGGCAGTGTCATTGATTCACTTTTTCCTTTTTCTGAGTCTAAAGAATTGAATCATGATTTCACTTATGTGGTAGGAATTTCGTTTGTCTTTGCGTGGAACAGATAGCCCAGTGGTTGGGAGATAGTTTCTGGTAGATCGGGACCACGGTTCGAATCCCGGTAGGGTCCTGATCCCCTTTTTCTTTTATTCTGAGTCTAAAGATTTGAATCATGAGTTCACTTATGTGGTAATAATTTCGCATGTCTTTGCGTGGAACAGATAGCCCAGTGGTTGGGCGATAGTTTCTTGTGGATCGGGACCCCAGTTCGAATCCCGGCATGGTCCTTGATTCACAATTTATTTTGTCTAAGTCTTTAGATTTGAATCATGACTTCACTTATGAGGTAGGAATTTCGCTTGTCTTTGCGTGGAAAAGATAGCCAAGTGGTTGAGACATAGTTTCTGGTGGATCGGGACCACGGTTCGAATCCCGACAAGGTCCTTGATTCACTATTTCTTTTTTCTGAGTCTAAAGATTTGAATCATGATTTCAGTAATGAGGTAGGAATTTCGATTTTCTTTGCGTGGAACAGATAGCCCAGTGGTTTTGAGATAGTTTCTGGTGGATCGGGACCACGGTTCGAATGCCGGCAGTGTCCTTGATTCACTTTTGCTTTTTTCTAAGTCTTTACATTTGAATCTTGATTTCACTTATGAGGTAGGAATTTCGCTTGTCTTTGCGTGGAACACTTAGCCCAGTGGTTGGGAGATAGTTTCTGGTGGATCGGGACAACGGTTCGAATCCCGTCAAAGTACTTGATTCACTTTATTTTTTTTTTCTGAGTCTAAAGATTTGAATCATGAATTCACTAATGAGGTAGGAATTTCGCTTGTCTCTGCGTACAACAGATAGCCCAGTGGTTGGGAGACAGTTTCTGGTGGATCGGGGCCCCGGTTCGAATCCCAGCAGGGTCCTCGATTCACTTTTTTTTTTCTAAGTCTTTATATTTGAATCATGATGTCGTTTATGAGGTGGAAATTTCGCTTGTCTTTTAGTGGAACACATAGCCCCGTGGTTGGGAGATAGTTTCTGGTGGATCGGGACCACGGTTCGAATCCAGACAAGGTCCTTGATTCACTTTTTCTTTTTTCTAAGTCTTTAGATTTGAATCATGATTTCACTTATGAGGTAGGAATCTCGCTTGTCTTTGCGTGGAACAAATAGCCCAGTGGTTGGGAGATAGTTTCTGGTGGGTCGGGACCACGGTTCGAATCCCGGCAGTGTCCTAGTTTCTGTTTTTCCTTTTTCTAAGTCTAAAGATTTGAATCATGAGTTCACTTATGAGGTAGGAATTTCGCTTGTCTTTGCGTGGAAAAGATAGCCCAGTGGTTGAGACATAGTTTCTTGTGGATCGGGACCACGGTTCGAATCCCGACAAGGTCCTTGATTCACTTTTTCTTTTTTCTGAGTCTAAAGATTTGAATCATGATTTCAGTAATGAGGTAGGAATTTCGATTGTCTTTGCGTGGAACAGATAGCCCAATGGTTTTGAGATAGTTTCTGGTGGATCGGGACCACGGTTCGAATCCCGGCAGTGTCCTCGTTTCTGTTTTTCCTTTTTCTGAGTCTAAAGATTTGAATCATGATTTCAGTAATGAGGTAGGAGTTTCGATTGTCTTTGCGTGGAACAGATAGCCCAGTGGTTGGGAGAAAGTTTCTGGTGGATCGGGACCACGGTTCGAATCCCGACAAGGTCCTTGATTGACTTTGTCTTTTTTTCTGAGTATAAAGATTTCAATTTTGATTTCACTTATGATGTAGGAATTTCGCTTGTCTTTGCGTGGAACAGATAGCCCAGTGGTTTGGAGATAGTTTCTGGTGGGTCGGGACCACGGTTCGAATCCCGGCAGTGTCCTTGATTCACTTTTTCCTTTTTCTAAGTCTTTAGATTTGAATAATGATTTCACTTATGAGGTAGGAATTTCGTTTGTCTTTGCGTGGAACAGATAGCCCAGTGGTTGGGAGATAGTTTCTGGTGGATCGGGACCCCGGTTCGAATCCCGGCAGGGTCCTTGATTCACTTTTTCTTTTTCCTAAGTCTTTAGATTTGAATCATGATTTCACTTATGACGTATGAATTTCGCTTGTCTTTGCGTGGAACACATAGCACAGTGGTTGGTAGATAGTTTCTGGTGGATCGGGACCACGGTTCGAATCCCGAAAAGTTCCTTGATTCACTTTTTCTTTTTTCTGAGTCTAAAGATTTGAATCATGAGTTCACTTATGAGTTAGGAATTTCACTTGTCTTTGCGTGGAACCGATAGCCCAATGGTTGGGAGATATTTTCTGGTGGATCGGGACCCCGGTTCGAATCCCGGCAGGGTCCTTGATTTATTTTTTATTTTTCCTAAGTCTTTAGATTTGAATCATGATTTCACTTATGACGTATGAATTCCGCTTGTCTTTGCGTGGAACACATAGCACAGTGGTTGGTAGATAGTTTCTGGTGGATATGGACCACGGTTCGAATCCCGAAAAGTTCCTTGATTCACTTTTTCTTTTTTCTGAGTCTAAAGATTTGAATCATGATTTCACTTATGAGTTAGGAATTTCACTTGTCTTTGCGTGGAACCGATAGACAATGGTTGGGAGATATTTTCTGGTGGGTCGGGACCACGGTTCGAATCCCGGCAGTTTCCTCGTTTCTGTTTTTCCTTTTTCTGAGTCTAAAGATTTGAATCATGAGTTCACTTATGAGGTAGGAATTTCGCTTGTCTTTGCGTGGAAAAGATAGCCCAGTGGTTGAGACATAGTTTCTGGTGGATCGGGACCACGGTTCGAATCCCGGCAGTGTCCTCGTTTCTGTTTTTCCTTTTTCTGAGTCTAAAGATTGGAATCATGATTTCAGTAATGAGGTAGGAATTTCGATTGTCTTTGCGTGGAACAGATAGCCCAGTGGTTGGGACAAAGTTTCTGGTGGATCGAGACCCCGGTTTGAATCCCAGCAGTGTCCTTGATCTTCTTTTTCGTTTATTTTGTTTCTGAGTCTAAGGATTTGAATCATGAATTCACTTATGACGTATGAATTTCGCTTGTCTTTACGTGGAACCGATAGCCCAATGGTTGGGAGATATTTTCTGGTGGGTCGGGACCACGGTTCGAATCCCGGCAGTGTCCTAGTTTCTGTTTTTCCTTTTTCTGAGTCTAAAGATTTGAATCATAAGTTCACTTATGAGGTAGGAATTTCGCTTGTCTTTGCGTGGAAAATATAGCCCAGTGGTTGAGACATAGTTTCTGGTGGATCGGGACCACGGTTCGAATCCCGACAAGGTCCTTGATTCACTTTTTCTTTTTTCTGAGTCTAAAGATTTGAATCATGATTTCAGTAATGAGGTAGGAATTTCGATTGTCTTTGCGTGGAACAGATAGCCCAGTGGTTTTGAGATAGTTTCTGGTGGATCGGGACCACGGTTCGAATCCCGGCAGTGTCCTCGTTTCTGTTTTTCCTTTTTCTGAGTCTAAAGATTTGAATCATGATTTCAGTAATGAGGTAGGAATTTCGATTGTCTTTGCGTGGAACAGATAGCCCAGTGGTTGGGAGAAAGTTTCTGGTGGATCGGGACCACGGTTCGAATCCCGACAAGTTCCTTGATTCACTTTTTCTTTTTTTCTGAGTCTAAAGATTTGAATCATGATTTCACTTATGAGTTAGGAATTTCACTTGTCTTTGCGTGGAACCGATAGCCCAATGGTTGGGAGATATTTTCTGGTGGGTCGGGACAACGGTTCGAATCCCGGCAGTGTCCTCGTTTCTGTTTTTCCTTTTTCTGAGTCTAAAGATTTGAATCATGAGTTCACTTATGAGGTAGGCATTTCGATTGTCTTTGCGTGGAACAGATAGCCCAGTGGTTGGGAGAAAGTTTCTGGTGAATCGAGACCCCGGTTCGAATCCCAGCAGTGTCCTTGATCTTCTTTTTCGTTTTTTTTTTCTGAGTCTAAGGGTTTGAATCATGATTTCACTCATGCCGTATGAATTTCGCTTGTCTTTGCGTGGAACACATAGCCCAGTGGTTGGGAGATAGTTTCTGGTAGATCGGGACCACGGTTCGAATCCCGGTAGGGTCCTGATCCCCTTTTTCTTTTATTCTGAGTCTAAAGATTTGAATCATGAGTTCACTTATGTGGTAATAATTTCGCATGTCTTTGCGTGGAACAGATAGCCCAGTGGTTGGGCGATAGTTTCTGGTGGATCGGGACCCCAGTTCGAATCCCGGCATGGTCCTTGATTCACAATTTATTTTGTCTAAGTCTTTAGATTTGAATCATCACTTCACTTATGAGGTAGGAATTTCGCTTTTCTTTGCGTGGAACAGATAGCCCATTGGTTGGGAGATAGTTTCTGGTAGATCGGGACCACGGTTCGAATCCCGACAAGGTCCTTGATTGACTCTTCTTTTTTCTGAGTCTAAAGATTTGAATCATGATTTCACTTATGAGGTAGGAATTTCGCTTGTCTTTGCGTGGAACAGATAGCCCAGTGGTTGGGAGATAGTTTCTGGTGGATCGGCACCCCGGTTCGAATCCCGGCAGGGTCCTTGATTCACTTTTTCTTTTTCCTAAGTCTTTATATTTGAATCATGATTTCACTTATGACGTATGAATTTCGCTTGTCTTTGCGTGGAACACATAGCACAGTGGTTGGTAGATAGTTTCTGGTGGATCGGGACCACGGTTCGAATCCCGAAAAGTTCCTTGATTCACTTTTTTTTCTTTTTTCTGAGTCTAAAGATTTGAATCATGATTTCACTTATGAGTTAGGAATTTCACTTGTCTTTGCGTGGAACCGATAGCCCAATGGTTGGGAGATATTTTCTGGTGGATCGGGACCCCGGTTCGAATCCCGGCAGGGTCCTTGATTCACTTTTTCTTTTTCCTAAGTCTTTAGATTTGAATCATGATTTCACTTATGATGTATGAATTTCGCTTGTCTTTGCGTGGAACAGATAGCCCAGTGGTTGGGAGATAGTTTCTGGTGGATCGGGACCCCGGTTCGAATCCCGTCAGGGTTCTTCGGTTTACTTTTTCTTTTTCCTAAGTCTTTAGATTTGAATCATGATTTCACTTATGACGTATGAATTTCGCTTGTCTTTGCGTGGAACACATAGCACAGTGGTTGGTAGATAGTTTCTGGTGGATCGGGACCACGGTTCGAATCCCGAAAAGTTCCTTGATTCACTTTTTCTTTTTTCTGAGTCTAAAGATTTGAATCATGATTTCACTTATGAGTTAGGAATTTCACTTGTCTTTGCGTGGAACCGATAGCCCAATGGTTGGGAGATATTTTCTGGTGGGTCGGGACCACGGTTCGAATCCCGGCAGTGTCCTCGTTTCTGTTTTTCCTTTTTCTGAGTCTAAAGATTTGAATCATGAGTTCACTTATGAGGTAGGAATTTCGCTTGTCTTTGCGTGGAAAAGATAGCCCAGTGGTTTTGAGATAGTTTCTGGTGGATCGGGACCACGGTTCGAATCCCGGCAGGGTCCTTGATTCACTTTTTCTGTTTTCTAAGTCTTTAGATTTGAATCATGATTTCACTTATGAGGTAAGAATTTCGCTGGTCTTTGCGTGGAACAGATAGCCTCGTGGTAGGGAGATAGTTTTTTGGTGGATCGGGACCACGGTTCGAATCTTTCCTTTTTCTCAGTCTAAAGATTTGAATCATGATTTCACTTATGAGGTAGGAATTTCGCTTGTCTTTGCGTGGAACAGATAGCCCAGTGGTTGGGAAATAGTTTCTGGTGGGTCGGGACTACGGTTCGAATCCCGGCAGGGTCCTTGATTCACTTTTTCGTTTTTTCTAAATCTAAAGATTTGAATCAAGATTTCACTTATGAGGTAAGAATTTCGCTTGTCTTTGCGTGGAACAGATAGCCCAGTGGTTGGGAGATAGTTTCTGGTGGATCGGGACCACGGTTCGAATCCCGACAAGGTCCTAGATTCACTATTTCTTTTTTGAAGTCTTTAGATTTGAATCATGATTTCACCTATGAGGTAGGAATTTCGCTTGTCTTTGCGTGGAACAGATAGCCCAGTGGTTGGGACACAGTTTCTGGTGGATCGGCACCCCGGTTCCAATCCCGGCAGGGTCCTTGATTCACTTTTGCTTCTGTCTAAGTCTTTAGATTTGAATCTTGATTTCACTTATGAGGTAGGAATTTCGCTTGTCTTTGCCTGGAACAAATAGCACAGTGGTTGTGAGATAGTTTCTGGTGGGTCGGGACCCCGGTTCGAATGCCGGCAGTGTCCTTGATTTACTTTTTCTTTTTTTCTGGGTCTAAAGATTTGAATCATGATTTCACTTATGAGGTAGGAATTTCGCTTGTCTTTGCGTGAAACACATAGCCCAGTGGTTGGGAAATAGTTTCTGGTGGGTCGGGAACACGGTTCTAATCCCGGCAGTGTCCTTGATTCACTTTTTCGTTTTTTCTAAATCTAAAGATTTGAATCATGATTTCACTTATGAGGTAGGAATTTCGCTTGTCTTTGCGTGGAACAGATAGCCCAGTGGTTGGGAGATAGTTTCTGGTGAATCGGGACCACGGTTCGAATCTCGGCAGTGTCCTTGATTAAGTTTTTTTCTGAGTATAAAGATTTGAATCATGATTTCACTTATGTGGTAGGACTTTCGCTGGTCTTTGCGTGGAACAGATAGCCCAGTGGTTGGAAGAAAGTTTCTGGTGGGTCGGGACCATGGTTCGAATCCTGGCAGTGTCCTTGATTCACTTTTTCTTTTTTCTGAGTCTAAAGATTCGAATCATGATTTCACTTATGAGGTAGGAATTTCGCTTGTCTTTGCGTGGAACAGATAGCCCAGTGGTTGGGAGATAGTTTCTGGTGGGTCGGGACCACTGTTCGAATCCCGGCAGTGTCCTCGATTCACTTTTTCCTTTTTCTGAGTCTAAAGATTTGAATCATGATTTCACTTATGTGGTCGGAATTTCGCTTGTCTTTGCGTGGAACACATAGCCCGGTGGTTGGGAAATAGTTTCTGGTGGGTCGGGACCACGGTTCTAATCCCGGCAGTGTCCTTGATTCACTTTTTCTTTTTTCTAAGTCTTTAGATTTGAATAATGATTTAACTTATGAGGTACATATTTCGCTTGTCTTTGCGTGGAACAGATAGCCCAGTGGTTGGGAGATAGTTTATCGTGGGTCGGGACCACGGTTCGAATCCCGGCAGTGTCCTCGATTCACTCTTTCCTTTTTCTCAGTCTTAAGATTTGAATCATGATTTCACTTATGTGGTCGGAATTTTGCTTGTCTTTGCGTGGAACAGATAGCCCAGTGGTTGGGAGACAGTTTCTGGTGGATCGGGACCACGGTTCGAATCCCGGCAGGGTCCTTGATTCACTTTTTCTGTTTTCTAAGTCTTTAGATTTGAATCATGATTTCACTTATGAGGTAAGAATTTCGCTGGTCTTTGCGTGGAACAGATAGCCTCGTGGTTGGGAGATAGTTTTTTGGTGGATCGGGACCACGGTTCGAATCCCGACAAGGTCCTTGATTCACTTTTTGTTTTTCTGAGTCTAAAGATTTCCATCATGATTTCACTAATGTGGTCGGAATTTTGCTTGTCTTTGCGTGGAACACATAGCCCAGTGGTTGGGAAATAGTTTCTGGTGGGTCGGGACCACGTTTCTAACCAGGCAGTGTCCTTGATTCACTTTTTCTTTTTTTCTAAGTCTTTAGATTTGAATCATGATTTCACTTATGAGGTAAGAATTTCGCTTGTCTTTGCGTGGAACACATAGCCCAGTGGTTGGGAAATAGTTTCTGGTGGGTCGGGACTACGGTTCGAATCCCGGCAGGGTCCTTGATTCACTTTTTAGTTTTTTCTAAATCTAAAGATTTGAATCATGATTTCACTTATGAGGTAGGAATTTCGCTTGTCTTTGCGTGGAACAGATAGCCCAGTGGTTGGGAAATAGTTTCTGGTGGGTCGGGACTACGGTTCGAATCCCGGCAGGGTCCTTGATTCACTTTTTCGTTTTTTCTAAATCTAAAGATTTGAATCAAGATTTCACTTATGAGGTAAGAATTTCGCTTGTCTTTGCGTGGAACAGATAGCCCAGTGGTTGGGAGATAGTTTCTGGTGGATCGGGACCACGGTTCGAATCCCGACAAGGTCCTAGATTCACTATTTCTTTTTTGAAGTCTTTAGATTTGAATCATGATTTCACCTATGAGGTAGGAATTTCGCTTGTCTTTGCGTGGAACAGATAGCCCAGTGGTTGGGACACAGTTTCTGGTGGATCGGCACCCCGGTTCCAATCCCGGCAGGGTCCTTGATTCACTTTTGCTTCTGTCTAAGTCTTTAGATTTGAATCTTGATTTCACTTATGAGGTAGGAATTTTGCTTGTCTTTGCCTGGAACAAATAGCACAGTGGTTGTGAGATAGTTTCTGGTGGGTCGGGACCCCGGTTCGAATGCCGGCAGTGTCCTTGATTCACTTTTTCTTTTTTTCTGGGTCTAAAGATTTGAATCATGATTTCACTTATGAGGTAGGAATTTCGCTTGTCTTTGCGTGGAACACATAGCCCAGTGGTTGGGAAATAGTTTATGGTGGGTCGGGACTACGGTTCGAATCCCGGCAGGGTCCTTGATTCACTTTTTCGTTTTTTCTAAATCTAAAGATTTGAATCATGATTTCACTTATGAGGTAGGAATTTCGCTTGTCTTTGCGTGGAACAGATAGCCCAGTGGTTGGGAAATAGTTTCTGGTGGGTCGGGACTACGGTTCGAATCCCGGCAGGGTCCTTGATTCACTTTTTCGTTTTTTCTAAATCTAAAGATTTGAATCAAGATTTCACTTATGAGGTAAGAATTTCGCTTGTCTTTGCGTGGAACAGATAGCCCAGTGGTTGGGAGATAGTTTCTGGTGGATCGGGACCACGGTTCGAATCCCGACAAGGTCCTAGATTCACTATTTCTTTTTTGAAGTCTTTAGATTTGAATCATGATTTCACCTATGAGGTAGGAATTTCGCTTGTCTTTGCGTGGAACAGATAGCCCAGTGGTTGGGACACAGTTTCTGGTGGATCGGCACCCCGGTTCCAATCCCGGCAGGGTCCTTGATTCACTTTTGCTTCTGTCTAAGTCTTTAGATTTGAATCTTGATTTCACTTATGAGGTAGGAATTTTGCTTGTCTTTGCCTGGAACAAATAGCACAGTGGTTGTGAGATAGTTTCTGGTGGGTCGGGACCCCGGTTCGAATGCCGGCAGTGTCCTTGATTCACTTTTTCTGTTTTCTAAGTCTTTAGATTTGAATCATGATTTCACTTATGAGGTAAGAATTTCGCTGGTCTTTGCGTGGAACAGATAGCCTCGTGGTTGGGAGATAGTTTTTTGGTGGATCGGGACCACGGTTCGAATCCCGACAAGGTCCTTGATTCACTTTTTGTTTTTCTGAGTCTAAAGATTTGAATCATGATTTCACTTATGTGGTCGGAATTTTGCTTGTCTTTGCGTGGAACACATAGCCCAGTGGTTGGGAAATAGTTTATGGTGGGTCGGGACCACGTTTCTAACCAGGCAGTGTCCTTGATTCACTTTTGCTTTTTTCTAAGTCTTTAGATTTGAATCTTGATTTCACTTATGAGGTAGGAATTTCGCTTGCCTTTGCCTGGAACAAATAGCACAGTGGTTGTGAGATAGTTTATGGTGGGTCGGGACCCCGGTTCGAGTCCCGGCAGTGTCCTTGATTCACTTTTTCGTTTTTTCTAAATCTAAAGATTTGAATCATGATTTCACTTATGAGGTAGGAATTTCGCTTGTCTTTGCGTGGAACAGATAGCCCAGTGGTTGGGAGATAGTTTCTGGTGAATCGGGACCACGGTTCGAATCCGGGCGGTGTCCTTGATTCACTTTTTCTTTTTTCTAAGTCTTTAGATTTGAATCATGATTTCACTTATGAGGTAAGAATTTCGCTTGTCTTTGTGTGGAACACATAGCCCAGTGGTTGGGAAATAGTTTCTGGTGGGTCGGGACCACGGTTCGAATCCCGGCAGGGTCCTTGATTCACTTTTTCTTTTTTCTAAGTCTAAAGATTTCAATCATGATTTCACTTATGAGGTAGGAATTTCGCTTGTCTTTGCGTGGAACAAATAGCTCAGTGGTGGCGAGACAGTTTCTGGTGGATCGGGACCACGGTTCGAGTCCGGGCGGTGTCCTTGATTCACTTTTTCTTTTTTCTGAGTCTAAAGATGTGAATCATGATTTCACTTATGAGGTAGATATTTCGCTTGTCTTTGCGTGGAACAAATAGCCCAGTGGTTGGGAGATAGTTTCTGGTGGGTCGGCACCACGGTTCTAATCCCGGCAGTGTCCTTGATTCACTTTTTCTTTTTTCTAAGTCTTTAGATTTGAATCATGATTTCACTTATGAGGTAGGAATTTCGCTTGTCTTTGCGTGGAACAAATAGCCCAGTGGTTGGGAGACAGTTTCTGGTGGATCGGGACTACGGTTCGAATCCCGGCAGGGTCCTTGATTCACGTTTTCTTTTTTCTAAGTCTTTAGATTTGAATCATGATTTCACTTATGAGGTAAGAATTTCGCTTGTCTTTGCGTGGAACACATAGCCCAGTGGTTGGGAAATAGTTTCTGGTGGGTCGGGACTACGGTTCGAATCCCGGCAGGGTCCTTGATTCACTTTTTCGTTTTTTGTAAATCTAAAGATTTGAATCATGATTTCACTTATGAGGTAGGAATTTCGCTTGTCTTTGCGTGGAACAGATAGCCCAGTGGTTGGGAAATAGTTTCTGGTGGGTCGGGACTACGGTTCGAATCCCGGCAGGGTCCTTGATTCACTTTTTCGTTTTTTCTAAATCTAAAGATTTGAATCAAGATTTCACTTATGAGGTAGATATTTCGCTTGTCTTTGCGTGGAACAAATAGCCCAGTGGTTGGGAGACAGTCTCTGGTGGATCGGGACCACGGTTCGAATCCCGGCAGGGTCCTTGATTCACTTTTTTTTCTTTTTTCTAAGTCTTTAGATTTGAATCATGATTTCACTTATGAGGTAAGAATTTCGCTTGTCTTTGCGTGGAACAGATAGCCTAGTGGTTGGGAGATAGTTTCTGGTGGATCGAGACCACGGTTCGAATCCCGGCAGTGTCCTTGACTCACTTTTTCTTTTTTCTGAGTCTAAGGATTTGAATCGTGATTTCACTTATGATGTAAGAATTTCGCTTGTCTTTGCGTGGAACAGATAGCCTAGTGGTTGGGAGATAGTTTCTGGTGGATCGTGACCACGGTTTGAATCCCGGCAGTGTCCTTGACTCACTTTGTCTTTTTTCTAAGTCTTAAGATTTGAATCATGATTTCACTTATGAGGTAGGAATTTCGCTTGTCTTTGCGTGGAACAAATAGCCCAGTGGTTGGGAGACAGTTTTTGGTGGGTCGGGACTACGGTTCGAATCCCGGCAGGGTCCTTGATTCACTTTTTTTTTTCTAAGTCTTTAGATTTGAATTATGATTTCACTTATGAGGTAAGAATTTCGCTTGTCTTTGCGTGGAACACATAGCCCAGTGGTTGGGAAATAGTTTCTGGTGGGTCGGGACTACGGTTCGAATCCCGGCAGGGTCCTTGATTCACTTTTCGTTTTTTCTAAATCTAAAGATTTGAATCATGATTTCACTTATGAGGTAGGAATTTCGCTTGTCTTTGCGTGGAACAGATAGCCCAGTGGTTGGGAAATAGTTTCTGGTGGGTCGGGACTACGGTTCGAATCCCGGCAGGGTCCTTGATTCACTTTTGTTTTTTCTTTTTTCTAAGTCTTTAGATTTGAATCATGATTTCACTTATGAGGTAAGAATTTCGCTTGTCTTTGCGTGGAACAAATAGCCCAGTGGTTGGGAGATAGTTTCTGGAGGGTCGGGACCACGGTTCGAATCCGGACAAGGTCCTTGATTCACTTTTTCTTTTTGCTGAGTCTAAGGATTTGAATCGTGATTTCACTTATGATGTAAGAATTTCGCTTGTCTTGCGTGGAACAGATAGCCTAGTGGTTGGGAGATAGTTTCTGGTGGATCGTGACCACGGTTCGAATCCCGGCAGTGTCCTTGACTCACTTTGTCTTTTTTCTAAGTCTTTAGATTTGAATCATGATTTCACTTATGAGGTAAGATTTTCGCTTGTCTTTGCGTGGAACACATAGCCCAATGGTTGGGAAATAGTTTTTGGTGGGTCGGGACTACGGTTCGAATCCCGGCAGGGTCCTTGATTCACTCTTTCTTTTTTCTAAGTCTTTAGATTTGAATCATGATTTCACTTATGAGGTATAGATTGCGCTTGTCTTTGCGTGGAACAAATAGCCCAGTGGTTGGGATATAGTTTCTGGTGGGTCGGGACCACGGTTCGAATCCGGACAAGGTCCTTGATTCACTTTTTCTTTTTGCTGAGTCTAAGGATTTGAATCGTGATTTCACTTATGAGGTAAGAATTTCGCTTGTCTTTGCGTGGAACACATAGCCCAGTGGTTGGGAAATAGTTTCTGGTGGGTCGGGACCACGGTTCGAATCCGGACAAGGTCCTTGATTCACTTTTTCTTTTTGCTGAGTCTAAGAATTTGAATCGTGATTTCACTTATGAGGTAAGAATGTCGCTTGTCTTTGCGTGGAACAGATAGCCTAGTGGTTGGGAGATAGTTTCTGGTGGATCGTGACCACGGTTCGAATCCCGGCAGTGTCCTTGACTCACTTTGTCTTTTTTCTGAGTCTAAAGATTTGAATCATGATTTCACTTATGAGGTAGGAATTTCGCTTGTCTTTGCGTGGAACAAATAGCCCAGTGGTTGAGAGATAGTTTCTGGTGGGTCGGGACCACGGTTCGAATCCCGACAAGGTCCTTGATTCACTTTTTCTTTTTGCTGAGTCTAAGGATTTGAATCATGATTTCACTTATGAGGTAAGAATTTCGCTTGTCTTTGCATGGAACACATAGCCCAGTGGTTGGGAAATAGTTTCTGGTGGGTCGGGACTACGGTTCGAATCCCGGCAGGGTCCTTGATTCACTTTTTCTTTTTTCTAAGTCTTTAGATTTTAATCATGATTTCACTTATGAGGTATAGATTGCGCTTGTCTTTGCGTGGAACAAATAGCCCAGTGGTTGGGAGATAGTTTCTGGTGGGTCGGGACCACGGTTCGAATCCGGACAAGGTCCTTGATTCACTCTTTCTTTTTGCTGAGTCTAAGGATTTGAATCGTGATTTCACTTATGAGGTAAGAATTTCGCTTGTCTTTGCGTGGAACAGATAGCCTAGTGGTTGGGAGATAGTTTCTGGTGGATCGTGACCACGGTTCGAATCCCGGCAATGTTCTTGACGCACTTTTTCTTTTTTCTGAGTCTAAAGATTTGAATCATGATTTCACTTATGAGGTAGGAATTTCGCTTGTCTTTGCGTGGAACAAATAGCCTAGTGGTTGGGAGATAGTTTCTGGAGGGTCGGGACCACTGTTCGAATCCGGACAAGCTCCTTGATTCACTTTTTATTTTTGCTGAGTCTAAGGATTTGAATCATGATTTCACTTATGAGGTAAGAATTTCGCTTGTCTATGAGTGGAACAGTAAGCCCAGTGGTTGGGAGATAGTTTCTGGTGGGTCTGGTGGGTCGGGACCACGGTTTCTGGTGGGTCGGGACCACGGTTCTAATCCCGGCAGTGTACTTGATTCACTTTTTCTTTTTTCTAAGTCTTTAGATTTGAATCATGATTTCACTTATGAGGTAAGAATTTCGCTTGTCTTTGCGTGGAAAAAATAGCCCAGTGGTTGGGAGATAGTTTCTGGAGGGTCGGGACCACGGTTCGAATCCGGACAAGGTCCTTGATTCACTTTTTCTTTTTGCTGAGTCTAAGGATTTGAATCGTGATTTCACTTATGATGTAAGAATTTCGCTTGTCTTTGCGTGGAACAGATAGCCCAGTCGTTGGGAGACAGTTTCTGGTGGATCGGGACCACGGTTCGAATCCCGGCAGGGTACTTGATTCACTTTTTCTTTTTTTTAAGTCTTTAGATTTGAATCATGATTTCACTTATGAGGTAAGAATTTCGCTTGTCTTTGCGTGGAACACATAGCCCAGTGGTTGGGAGATAGTTTCTGGTGGGTCGGGACCACGGTTCTAATCCCGGCAGTGTCCTTGATTCACTTTTTCTTTTTTCTAAGTCTTTAGATTTGAATCATGATTTCACTTATGAGGTAGGAATTTCGCTTGTCTTTGCGTGGAACAAATATCCCAGTGGTTGGGAGATAGTTTCTGGTGGGTCGGGACCACGGTTCGAATCCCGGCAAAGTCCTTGATTCACTTTTTCTTTTGTCTGAGTCTAAAGATTTGAATCATGATTTCACTTTTGAGGTAGATATTTCGCTTGTCTTTGCGTGGAACACATAGCCCAGTGGTTGGGAGATAGTTTCTGGTGGGTCGGGACCACGGTTCTAATCCCGGCAGTGTCCTTGATTCACTTTTTCTTTTTTCTAAGTCTTTAGATTTGAATCATGATTTCACTTATGAGGTAGGAATTTCGCTTGTCTTTGCGTGGAACAAATATCCCAGTGGTTGGGAGATAGTTTCTGGTGGGTCGGGACCACGGTTCGAATCCCGGCAAAGTCCTTGATTCACTTTTTCTTTTTTTTAAGTCTTTAGATTTGAATCATGATTTCACTTATGAGGTTAGAATTTCGCTTGTCTTTGCGTGGAACACATAGCCCAGTGGTTGGGAGATAGTTTCTGGTGGGTCGGGACCACGGTTCTAATCCCGGCAGTGTCCTTGATTCACTTTTTCTTTTTTCTAAGTCTTTAGATTTGAATCATGATTTCACTTATGAGGTAGGAATTTCGCTTGTCTTTGCGTGGAACAAATATCCCAGTGGTTGGGAGATAGTTTCTGGTGGGTCGGGACCACGGTTCGAATCCCGGCAAAGTCCTTGATTCACTTTTTCTTTTGTCTGAGTATAAAGATTTGAATCATGATTTCACTTTTGAGGTAGATATTTCGCTTGTCTTTGCGTGGAACACATAGCCCAGTGGTTGGGAGATAGTTTCTGGTGGGTCGGGACCACGGTTCTAATCCCGGCAGTGTCCTTGATTCACTTTTTCTTTTTTCTAAGTCTTTAGATTTGAATCATGATTTCACTTATGAGGTAGGAATTTCGCTTGTCTTTGCGTGGAACAAATATCCCAGTGGTTGGGAGATAGTTTCTGGTGGGTCGGGACCACGGTTCGAATCCCGGCAAAGTCCTTGATTCACTTTTTCTTTTTTTTAAGTCTTTAGATTTGAATCATGATTTCACTTATGAGGTTAGAATTTCGCTTGTCTTTGCGTGGAACACATAGCCCAGTGGTTGGGAGATAGTTTCTGGTGGGTCGGGACCACGGTTCTAATCCCGGCAGTGTCCTTGATTCACTTTTTCTTTTTTCTAAGTCTTTAGATTTGAATCATGATTTCACTTATGAGGTAGGAATTTCGCTTGTCTTTGCGTGGAACAAATATCCCAGTGGTTGGGAGATAGTTTCTGGTGGGTCGGGACCACGGTTCGAATCCCGGCAAAGTCCTTGATTCACTTTTTCTTTTGTCTGAGTCTAAAGATTTGAATCATGATTTCACTTTTGAGGTAGATATTTCGCTTGTCTTTGCGTGGAACACATAGCCCAGTGGTTGGGAGATAGTTTCTGGTGGGTCGGGACCACGGTTCTAATCCCGGCAGTGTCCTTGATTCACTTTTTCTTTTTTCTAAGTCTTTAGATTTGAATCATGATTTCACTTATGAGGTAGGAATTTCGCTTGTCTTTGCGTGGAACAAATATCCCAGTGGTTGGGAGATAGTTTCTGGTGGGTCGGGACCACGGTTCGAATCCCGGCAAAGTCCTTGATTCACTTTTTCTTTTTTTTAAGTCTTTAGATTTGAATCATGATTTCACTTATGAGGTTAGAATTTCGCTTGTCTTTGCGTGGAACACATAGCCCAGTGGTTGGGAGATAGTTTCTGGTGGGTCGGGACCACGGTTCTAATCCCGGCAGTGTCCTTGATTCACTTTTTCTTTTTTCTAAGTCTTTAGATTTGAATCATGATTTCACTTATGAGGTAGGAATTTCGCTTGTCTTTGCGTGGAACAAATATCCCAGTGGTTGGGAGATAGTTTCTGGTGGGTCGGGACCACGGTTCGAATCCCGGCAAAGTCCTTGATTCACTTTTTCTTTTGTCTGAGTATAAAGATTTGAATCATGATTTCACTTTTGAGGTAGATATTTCGCTTGTCTTTGCGTGGAACACATAGCCCAGTGGTTGGGAGATAGTTTCTGGTGGGTCGGGACCACGGTTCTAATCCCGGCAGTGTCCTTGATTCACTTTTTCTTTTTTCTAAGTCTTTAGATTTGAATCATGATTTCACTTATGAGGTAGGAATTTCGCTTGTCTTTGCGTGGAACAAATATCCCAGTGGTTGGGAGATAGTTTCTGGTGGGTCGGGACCACGGTTCGAATCCCGGCAAAGTCCTTGATTCACTTTTTCTTTTTTTTAAGTCTTTAGATTTGAATCATGATTTCACTTATGAGGTTAGAATTTCGCTTGTCTTTGCGTGGAACACATAGCCCAGTGGTTGGGAGATAGTTTCTGGTGGGTCGGGACCACGGTTCTAATCCCGGCAGTGTCCTTGATTCACTTTTTCTTTTTTCTAAGTCTTTAGATTTGAATCATGATTTCACTTATGAGGTAGGAATTTCGCTTGTCTTTGCGTGGAACAAATATCCCAGTGGTTGGGAGATAGTTTCTGGTGGGTCGGGACCACGGTTCGAATCCCGGCAAAGTCCTTGATTCACTTTTTCTTTTGTCTGAGTCTAAAGATTTGAATCATGATTTCACTTTTGAGGTAGATATTTCGCTTGTCTTTGCGTGGAACAGATAGCCCAGTCGTTGGGAGACAGTTTCTGGTGATCGGGACCACGGTTCGAATCCCGGCAGGGTCCTTGATTCACTTTTTCTTTTTTCTAAGTCTTTAGATTTGAATCATGATTTCACTTATGAGGTAAGAATTTCGCTTGTCTTTGCGTGGAACACATAGCCCAGTGGTTGGGAGACAGTTTCTGGTGGATCGGGACCACGGTTCGAATCCCGGCAGTGTTCTTGACTCACTTTTTCTTTTTTCTGAGTCTAAAGATTTGAATCATGATTTCACTTATGAGGTAGATATTTCGCTTGTCTTTGCGTGGAACAAATAGCCCAGTGGTTGGGAGACAGTTTCTGGTGGATCGTGACCACGGTTCGAATCCCGGCAGTGTCCTTGACTCACTTTGTCTTTTTTCTGAGTCTAAAGATTTGAATCATGATTTCACTTATGAGGTAGGAATTTCGCTTGTCTTTGCGTGGAACAAATAGCCCAGTGGTTGAGAGATAGTTTCTGGTGGGTAGGGACCACGGTTCGAATCCCGACAAGGTCCTTGATTCACTTTTTCTTTTTGCTGAGTCTAAGGATTTGAATCATTATTTCACTTATGAGGTAAGAATTTCGCTTGTCTTTGCGTGGAACAGATAGCCTAGTGGTTGGGAGATAGTTTCTGGTGGATCGTGACCACGGTTCGAATCCCGGCAATGTTCTTGACTCACTTTTTCTTTTTTCTGAGTCTAAAGATTTGAATCATGATTTCACTTATGAGGTAGGAATTTCGCTTGTCTTTGCGTGGAACAAATAGCCTAGTGGTTGGGAGATAGTTTCTGGAGGGTCGGGACCACGGTTCGAATCCGGACAAGGTCCTTGATTCACTTTTTATTTTTGCTGAGTCTAAGGATTTGAATCATGATTTCACTTATGAGGTAAGAATTTCGCTTGTCTATGAGTGGAACAGTAAGCCCAGTGGTTGGGAGATAGTTTCTGGTGGGTCTGGTGGGTCGGGACCACGGTTTCTGGTGGGTCGGGACCACGGTTCTAATCCCGGCAGTGTACTTGATTCACTTTTTCTTTTTTCTAAGTCTTTAGATTTGAATCATGATTTCACTTATGAGGTAAGAATTTCGCTTGTCTTTGCGTGGAAAAAATAGCCCAGTGGTTGGGAGATAGTTTCTGGAGGGTCGGGACCACGGTTCGAATCCGGACAAGGTCCTTGATTCACTTTTTCTTTTTGCTGAGTCTAAGGATTTGAATCGTGATTTCACTTATGATGTAAGAATTTCGCTTGTCTTTGCGTGGAACAGATAGCCCAGTCGTTGGGAGACAGTTTCTGGTGGATCGGGACCACGGTTCGAATCCCGGCAGGGTACTTGATTCACTTTTTCTTTTTTTTAAGTCTTTAGATTTGAATCATGATTTCACTTATGAGGTAAGAATTTCGCTTGTCTTTGCGTGGAACACAAAACCCAGTGGTTGGGAGATAGTTTCTGGTGGGTCGGGACCACGGTTCTAATCCCGGCAGTGTCCTTGATTCACTTTTTCTTTTTTCTAAGTCTTTAGATTTGAATCATGATTTCACTTATGAGGTAGGAATTTCGCTTGTCTTTGCGTGGAACAAATATCCCAGTGGTTGGGAGATAGTTTCTGGTGGGTCGGGACCACGGTTCGAATCCCGGCAAAGTCCTTGATTCACTTTTTCTTTTGTCTGAGTCTAAAGATTTGAATCATGATTTCACTTTTGAGGTAGATATTTCGCTTGTCTTTGCGTGGAACACATAGCCCAGTGGTTGGGAGATAGTTTCTGGTGGGTCGGGACCACGGTTCTAATCCCGGCAGTGTCCTTGATTCACTTTTTCTTTTTTCTAAGTCTTTAGATTTGAATCATGATTTCACTTATGAGGTAGGAATTTCGCTTGTCTTTCCGTGGAACAAATATCCCAGTGGTTGGGAGATAGTTTCTGGTGGGTCGGGACCACGGTTCGAATCCCGGCAAAGTCCTTGATTCACTTTTTCTTTTTTTTAAGTCTTTAGATTTGAATCATGATTTCACTTAAGAGGTTAGAATTTCGCTTGTCTTTGCGTGGAACACATAGCCCAGTGGTTGGGAGATAGTTTCTGGTGGGTCGGGACCACGGTTCTAATCCCGGCAGTGTCCTTGATTCACTTTTTCTTTTTTCTAAGTCTTTAGATTTGAATCATGATTTCACTTATGAGGTAGGAATTTCGCTTGTCTTTGCGTGGAACAAATATCCCAGTGGTTGGGAGATAGTTTCTGGTGGGTCGGGACCACGGTTCGAATCCCGGCAAAGTCCTTGATTCACTTTTTCTTTTGTCTGAGTCTAAAGATTTGAATCATGATTTCACTTTTGAGGTAGATATTTCGCTTGTCTTTGCGTGGAACACATAGCCCAGTGGTTGGGAGATAGTTTCTGGTGGGTCGGGACCACGGTTCTAATCCCGGCAGTGTCCTTGATTCACTTTTTCTTTTTTTTAAGTCTTTAGATTTGAATCATGATTTCACTTATGAGGTTAGAATTTCGCTTGTCTTTGCGTGGAACAAATATCCCAGTGGTTGGGAGACAGTTTCTGGTGGATCGGGACCACGGTTCGAATCCCGGCAGGGTCCTTGATTCACTTTTTTCTTTTTTCTAAGTCTTTAGATTTGAATCATGATTTCACTTATGAGGTAAGAATTTCGCTTGTCTTTGCGTGGAACACATAGCCCAGTGGTTGACAAATAGTTTCTGGTGGGTCGGGACCACGGTTCGAATCCCGGCAGTGTTCTTGACTCACTTTTTCTTTTTTCTGAGTCTAAAGATTTGAATCATGATTTCACTAATGAGGTAGATATTTCGCTTGTCTTTGCGTGGAACAAATAGCCCAGGGGTTGGGAGATAGTTTCTGGTGGGTCGGGACCACGGTTCGAATCTGGACAAGGTCCTTGATTCACTTTTTCTTTTTGCTGAGTCTAAGGATTTGAATCGTGATTTCACTTATGAGGTAAGAATGTCGCTTGTCTTTGCGTGGAACAGATAGCCTAGTGGTTGGGAGATGGTTTCTGGTGGATCGTGACCACGGTTCGAATCCCGGCAGTGTCCTTGACTCACTTTGTCTTTTTTCTGAGTCTAAAGATTTGAATCATGATTTAACTTATGAGGTAGGAATTTCGCTTGTCTTTGCGTGGAACAAATAGCCCAGTGGTTAAGAGATAGTTTCTGGTGGGTCGGGACCACGGTTCGAATCCCGACAAGGTCCTTGATTCACTTTTTCTTTTTGCTGAGTCTAAGGATTTGAATCATGATTTCACTTATGAGGTAGGAATTTCGCTTGTCTTTCCGTGGAACAAATATCCCAGTGGTTGGGAGATAGTTTCTGGTGGGTCGGGACCACGGTTCGAATCCCGGCAAAGTCCTTGATTCACTTTTTCTTTTTTTTAAGTCTTTAGATTTGAATCATGATTTCACTTATGAGGTTAGAATTTCGCTTGTCTTTGCGTGGAACACATAGCCCAGTGGTTGGGAGATAGTTTCTGGTGGGTCGGGACCACGGTTCTAATCCCGGCAGTGTCCTTGATTCACTTTTTCTTTTTTCTAAGTCTTTAGATTTGAATCATGATTTCACTTATGAGGTAGGAATTTCGCTTGTCTTTGCGTGGAACAAATATCCCAGTGGTTGGGAGATAGTTTCTGGTGGGTCGGGACCACGGTTCGAATCCCGGCAAAGTCCTTGATTCACTTTTTCTTTTGTCTGAGTCTAAAGATTTGAATCATGATTTCACTTTTGAGGTAGATATTTCGCTTGTCTTTGCGTGGAACACATAGCCCAGTGGTTGGGAGATAGTTTCTGGTGGGTCGGGACCACGGTTCTAATCCCGGCAGTGTCCTTGATTCACTTTTTCTTTTTTTTAAGTCTTTAGATTTGAATCATGATTTCACTTATGAGGTTAGAATTTCGCTTGTCTTTGCGTGGAACAAATATCCCAGTGGTTGGGAGACAGTTTCTGGTGGATCGGGACCACGGTTCGAATCCCGGCAGGGTCCTTGATTCACTTTTTTCTTTTTTCTAAGTCTTTAGATTTGAATCATGATTTCACTTATGAGGTAAGAATTTCGCTTGTCTTTGCGTGGAACACATAGCCCAGTGGTTGACAAATAGTTTCTGGTGGGTCGGGACCACGGTTCGAATCCCGGCAGTGTTCTTGACTCACTTTTTCTTTTTTCTGAGTCTAAAGATTTGAATCATGATTTCACTAATGAGGTAGATATTTCGCTTGTCTTTGCGTGGAACAAATAGCCCAGGGGTTGGGAGATAGTTTCTGGTGGGTCGGGACCACGGTTCGAATCTGGACAAGGTCCTTGATTCACTTTTTCTTTTTGCTGAGTCTAAGGATTTGAATCGTGATTTCACTTATGAGGTAAGAATGTCGCTTGTCTTTGCGTGGAACAGATAGCCTAGTGGTTGGGAGATGGTTTCTGGTGGATCGTGACCACGGTTCGAATCCCGGCAGTGTCCTTGACTCACTTTGTCTTTTTTCTGAGTCTAAAGATTTGAATCATGATTTAACTTATGAGGTAGGAATTTCGCTTGTCTTTGCGTGGAACAAATAGCCCAGTGGTTAAGAGATAGTTTCTGGTGGGTCGGGACCACGGTTCGAATCCCGACAAGGTCCTTGATTCACTTTTTCTTTTTGCTGAGTCTAAGGATTTGAATCATGATTTCACTTATGAGGTAAGAATTTCGCTTGTCTATGCGTGGAACAAATATCCCAGTGGTTGGGAGACAGTTTTTGGTGGGTCGGGACTACGGTTCGAATCCCGGCAGGGTCCTTGATTCACTTTTTTCTTTTTTCTAAGTCTTTAGATTTGAATCATGATTTCACTTATGAGGTAAGAATTTCGCTTGTCTTTGCGTGGAACACATAGCCCAGTGGTTGGCAAATAGTTTCTGGTGGGTCGGGACCACGGTTCGAATCCCGGCAGTGTTCTTGACTCACTTTTTCTTTTTTCTGAGTCTAAAGATTTGAATCATGATTTCACTAATGAGTAGCCCAGTGGTTGGGAGACAGTTTCTGGTGGATCGGGACCACGGTTCGAATCCCGGCAGGGTCCTTGATTTACTTTTTTTTCTTTTTTCTAAGTCTTTAGATTTGAATCATGATTTCACTTATGAGGTAAGAATTTCGCTTGTCTTTGCGTGGAACACATAACCCAGTGGTTGGCAAATAGTTTCTGGTGGGTCGGGACCACGGTTCGAATCCCGGCAGTGTTCTTGACTCACTTTTTCTTTTTTCTGAGTCTAAAGATTTGAATCATGATTTCACTTATGAGGTAGATATTGCGCTTGTCTTTGCGTGGAACAAATAGCCCAGTGGTTGGGAGATAGTTTCTGGTGGGTCGGGACCACGGTTCGAATCCGGACAAGGTCCTTGATTCACTTTTTCTTTTTGCTGAGTCTAAGGATTTGAATCGTGATTTCACTTATGAGGTAAGAATGTCGCTTGTCTTTGCGTGGAACAGATAGCCTAGTGGTTGGGAGATAGTTTCTGGTGGATCGTGACCACGGTTCGAATCCCGGCAGTGTCCTTGACTCACTTTGTCTTTTTTCTAAGTCTTTAGATTTGAATCATGATTTCACTTATAAGGTAAGAACTTCGCTTGTCTTTGCGTGGAACACATAGCCCAATGGTCGGGAAATAGTTTTTGGTGGGTCGGGACTACGGTTCGAATCCCGGCAGGGTCCTTGATTCACTCTTTCTTTTTTCTAAGTCTTTAGATTTGAATCATGATTTCACTTATGAGGTAAGAATTTCGCTTGTCTATGCGTGGAACAGATAGCCCAGTGGTTGGGAGATAGTTTCTGGTGGGTCGGGACCACGGTTCTAATCCCGGCAGTGTCCTTGATTCACTTTTTCTTTTTTCTAAGTCTTTAGATTTGAATCATGATTTCACTTATGAGGTAGGAATTTCGCTTGTCTTTGCGTGGAACAAATATCCCAGTGGTTGGGAGACAGTTTCTGGTGGATCGGGACCACGGTTCGAATCCCGGCAGGGTCCTTGATTCACTTTTTTCTTTTTTCTAAGTCTTTAGATTTGAATCATGATTTCACTTATGAGGTAAGAATTTCGCTTGTCTTTGCGTGGAACACATAGCCCAGTGGTTGGCAAATAGTTTCTGGTGGGTCGGGACCACGGTTCGAATCCCGGCAGTGTTCTTGACTCACTTTTTCTTTTTTCTGAGTCTAAAGATTTGAATCATGATTTCACTAATGAGGTAGATATTTCGCTTGTCTTTGCGTGGAACAAATAGCCCAGTGGTTGGGAGACAGTTTCTGGTGGATCGGGACCACGGTTCGAATCCCGGCAGGGTCCTTGATTCACTTTTTTTTCTTTTTTCTAAGTCTTTAGATTTGAATCATGATTTCACTTATGAGGTAAGAATTTCGCTTGTCTTTGCGTGGAACACATAGCCCAGTGGTTGGCAAATAGTTTCTGGTGGGTCGGGACCACGGTTCGAATCCCGGCAGTGTTCTTGACTCACGTTTTCTTTTTTCTGAGTCTAAAGATTTGAATCATGATTTCACTTATGAGGTAGATATTGCGCTTGTCTTTGCGTGGAACAAATAGCCCAGTGGTTGGGAGATAGTTTCTGGTGGGTCGGGACCACGGTTCGAATCCGGACAAGGTCCTTGATTCACTTTTTCTTTTTGCTGAGTCTAAGGATTTGAATCGTGATTTCACTTATGAGGTAAGAATGTCGCTTGTCTTTGCGTGGAACAGATAGCCTAGTGGTTGGGAGATAGTTTCTGGTGGATCGTGACCACGGTTCGAATCCCGGCAGTGTCCTTGACTCACTTTGTCTTTTTTCTAAGTCTTTAGATTTGAATCATGATTTCACTTATGAGGTAAGAACTTCGCTTGTCTTTGCGTGGAACACATAGCCCAATTGTCGGGAAATAGTTTTTGGTGGGTCGGGACTACGGTTCGAATCCCGGCAGGGTCCTTGATTCACTCTTTCTTTTTTCTAAGTCTTTAGATTTGAATCATGATTTCACTTATGAGGTAAGAATTTCGCTTGTCTATGCGTGGAACAGATAGCCCAGTGGTTGGGAGATAGTTTCTGGTGGGTCGGGACCACGGTTCTAATCCCGGCAGTGTCCTTGATTCACTTTTTCTTTTTTCTAAGTCTTTAGATTTGAATCATGATTTCACTTATGAGGTAGGAATTTCGCTTGTCTTTGCGTGGAACAAATATCCCAGTGGTTGGGAGACAGTTTCTGGTGGATCGGGGCCACGGTTCGAATCCCGGCAGGGTCCTTGATTCACTTTTTTCTTTTTTCTAAGTCTTTAGATTTGAATCATGATTTCACTTATGAGGTAAGAATTTCGCTTGTCTTTGCGTGGAACACATAGCCCAGTGGTTGGCAAATAGTTTCTGGTGGGTCGGGACCACGGTTCGAATCCCGGCAGTGTTCTTGACTCACTTTTTCTTTTTTCTGAGTCTAAAGATTTGAATCATGATTTCACTTATGAGGTAGATATTTCGCTTGTCTTTGCGTGGAACAAATAGCCCAGTGGTTGGGAGACAGTTTCTGGTGGATCGGGACCACGGTTCGAATCCCGGCAAGGTCCTTGATTCACTTTTTTTTTTTTTCTAAGTCTTTAGATTTGAATCATGATTTCACTTTTGAGGTAAGAATTTCGCTTGTCTTTGCATGGAACACATAGCCCAGTGGTTGGGAATAAGTTTCTGGTGGGTCGGGACTACGGTTCGAATCCCGGCAGGGTCCTTGATTCACTTTTTCTTTTTTCTAAGTCTTTAGATTTGAATCATGATTTCACTTATGAGGTAGATATTTCGCTTGTCTTGGCGTGGAACAAATAGCCCAGTGGTTGGGAGATAGTTTCTGGTGGGTCGGGACCACGGTTCTAATCCCGGCAGTGTCCTTGATTCACTTTTTCTTTGTTCTAAGTTTTTAGATTTGAATCATGATTTCACTTATGAGGTAAGAATTTCAATTGTCTATGCGTGGAACAGATAGCCCAGTGGTTGGGGATAGTTTCTGGTGGGTCGGGACCACGGTTCTAATCCCGGCAGTGTCCTTGATTCACTTTTTCTATTTTCTAAGTCTTTAGATTTGAATCATGATTTCACTTATGAGGTAAGAATTTCGCTTGTCTTTGCGTGGAACACATAGCCCAGTGGTTGGCAAATAGTTTCTGGTGGGTCGGGACTACGGTTCGAATCCCGGCAGGGTCCTTGATTCACTTGTTCTTTTTTCTAAGTCTTTAGATTTGAATCATGATTTCACTTATGAGGTATAGATTGCTCTTGTCTTTGCGTGGAACAAATAGCCCACTGGTTGGGAGATAGTTTCTGGAGGGTCGGGACCACGGTTCGAATCCGGACAAGGTCCTTGATTCACTCTTTCTTTTTGCTGAGTCTTTAGATTTGAATCGTGATTTCACTTATGAGGTAAGAATTTCGCTTGTCTTTGCGTGGAACAAATATCCCAGTGGTTGGGAGATAGTTTCTGGTGGGTCGGGACCACGGTTCGAATCCCGGCAAAGTCCTTGATTCACTTTTTCTTTTGTCTGAGTCTAAAGATTTGAATCATGATTTCACTTTTGAGGTAGATATTTCGCTTGTCTTTGCGTGGAACACATAGCCCAGTGGTTGGGAGATAGTTTCTGGTGGGTCGGGACCACGGTTCTAATCCCGGCAGTGTCCTTGATTCACTTTTTCTTTTTTCTAAGTCTTTAGATTTGAATCATGATTTCACTTATGAGGTAGGAATTTCGCTTGTCTTTCCGTGGAACAAATATCCCAGTGGTTGGGAGATAGTTTCTGGTGGGTCGGGACCACGGTTCGAATCCCGGCAAAGTCCTTGATTCACTTTTTCTTTTTTTTAAGTCTTTAGATTTGAATCATGATTTCACTTATGAGGTTAGAATTTCGCTTGTTTTTGCGTGGAACACATAGCCCAGTGGTTGGGAGATAGTTTCTGGTGGGTCGGGACCACGGTTCTAATCCCGGCAGTGTCCTTGATTCACTTTTTCTTTTTTCTAAGTCTTTAGATTTGAATCATGATTTCACTTATGAGGTAGGAATTTCGCTTGTCTTTGCGTGGAACACATAGCCCAGTGGTTGGGAGATAGTTTCTGGTGGGTCGGGACCACGGTTCTAATCCCGGCAGTGTCCTTGATTCACTTTTTCTTTTTTCTAAGTCTTTAGATTTGAATCATGATTTCACTTATGAGGTAGGAATTTCGCTTGTCTTTGCGTGGAACAAATATCCCAGTGGTTGGGAGATAGTTTCTGGTGGATCGGGACCACGGTTCGAATCCCGGCAGGGTACTTGATTCACTTTTTCTTTTTTTTAAGTTTTTAGATTTGAATCATGATTTCACTTATGAGGTAAGAATGTCGCTTGTCTTTGCGTGGAACAGATAGCCCAGTGGTTGGGAGATAGTTTCTGGTGGGTCGGGACCACGGTTCTAATCCCGGCAGTGTCCTTGATTCACTTTCTCTTTTTTCTAAGTCTTTAGATTTGAATCATGATTTCACTTATGAGGTAGGAATTTCGCTTGTCTTTGCATGGAACAAATATCCCAGTGGTTGGGAGACAGTTTCTGGTGGATCGGGACCACGGTTCGAATCCCGGCAGGGTCCTTGATTCACTTTTTCTTTTTTCTAAGTCTTTAGATTTGAATCATGATTTCACTTATGAGGTAAGAATTTCGCTTGTCTTTGCGTGGAACACATAGCCCAGTGGTTGGGAGACAGTTTCTGGTGGATCGGGACCACGGTTCGAATCCCGGCAGTGTTCTTGACTCACTTTTTCTTTTTTCTGAGTCTAAAGATTTGAATCATGATTTCACTTATGAGGTAGATATTTCGCTTGTCTTTGCGTGGAACAAATAGCCCAGTGGTTGGGAGACAGTTTCTGGTGGATCGGGACCACGGTTCGAATCCCGGCAGGGTCCTTGATTCACTTTTTTGTTCTTCTTTTTTCAAAGTCTTTAGATTTGAATCATGATTTCACTTATGAGGCAAGAATTTCGCTTGTCTTTGCGTGGAACACATAGCCCAGTGGTTGGGAAATAGTTTCTGGTGGTTCGGGACTACGGTTCGAATCCCGGCAGGGTCCTTCATTCACTTTTTCTTTTTTCTAAGTCTTTAGATTTGAATCATGATTTCACTTATGAGGTATAGATTGCGCTTGTCTTTGCGTGGAACAAATAGCCCAGGGGTTGGGAGATAGTTTCTGGTGGGTCGGGACCACGGTTCGAATCTGGACAAGGTCCTTGATTCACTTTTTCTTTTTGCTGAGTCTAAGGATTTGAATCGTGATTTCACTTATGAGGTAAGAATGTCGCTTGTCTTTGCGTGGAACAGATAGCCTAGTGGTTGGGAGATGGTTTCTGGTGGATCGTGACCACGTTTCGAATCCCGGCAGTGTCCTTGACTCACTTTGTCTTTTTTCTGAGTCTAAAGATTTGAATCATGATTTAACTTATGAGGTAGGAATTTCGCTTGTCTTTGCGTGGAACAAATAGCCCAGTGGTTAAGAGATAGTTTCTGGTGGGTCGGGACCACGGTTCGAATCCCGACAAGGTCCTTGATTCACTTTTTCTTTTTGCTGAGTCTAAGGATTTGAATCATGATTTCACTTATGAGGTAAGAATTTCGCTTGTCTATGCGTGGAACAAATATCCCAGTGGTTGGGAGACAGTTTCTGGTGGATCGGGACCACGGTTCGAATCCCGGCAGGGTCCTTGATTCACTTTTTTCTTTTTTCTAAGTCTTTAGATTTGAATCATGATTTCACTTATGAGGTAAGAATTTCGCTTGTCTTTGCGTGGAACACATAGCCCAGTGGTTGGCAAATAGTTTCTGGTGGGTCGGGACCACGGTTCGAATCCCGGCAGTGTTCTTGACTCACTTTTTCTTTTTTCTGAGTCTAAAGATTTGAATCATGATTTCACTAATGAGGTAGATATTTCGCTTGTCTTTGCGTGGAACAAATAGCCCAGTGGTTGGGAGACAGTTTCTGGTGGATCGGGACCACGGTTCGAATCCCGGCAGGGTCCTTGATTCACTTTTTTTTCTTTTTTCTAAGTCTTTAGATTTGAATCATGATTTCACTTATGAGGTAAGAATTTCGCTTGTCTTTGCGTGGAACACATAGCCCAGTGGTTGGCAAATAGTTTCTGGTGGGTCGGGACCACGGTTCGAATCCCGGCAGTGTTCTTGACTCACTTTTTCTTTTTTCTGAGTCTAAAGATTTGAATCATGATTTCACTTATGAGGTAGATATTGCGCTTGTCTTTGCGTGGAACAAATAGCCCAGTGGTTGGGAGATAGTTTCTGGTGGGTCGGGACCACGGTTCGAATCCGGACAAGGTCCTTGATTCACTTTTTCTTTTTGCTGAGTCTAAGGATTTGAATCGTGATTTCACTTATGAGGTAAGAATGTCGCTTGTCTTTGCGTGGAACAGATAGCCTAGTGGTTGGGAGATAGTTTCTGGTGGATCGTGACCACGGTTCGAATCCCGGCAGTGTCCTTGACTCACTTTGTCTTTTTTCTAAGTCTTTAGATTTGAATCATGATTTCACTTATGAGGTAAGAACTTCGCTTGTCTTTGCGTGGAACACATAGCCCAATGGTCGGGAAATAGTTTTTGGTGGGTCGGGACTACGGTTCGAATCCCGGCAGGGTCCTTGATTCACTCTTTCTTTTTTCTAAGTCTTTAGATTTGAATCATGATTTCACTTATGAGGTAAGAATTTCGCTTGTCTATGCGTGGAACAGATAGCCCAGTGGTTGGGAGATAGTTTCTGGTGGGTCGGGACCACGGTTCTAATGCCGGCAGTGTCCTTGATTCACTTTTTCTTTTTTCTAAGTCTTTAGATTTGAATCATGATTTCACTTATGAGGTAGGAATTTCGCTTGTCTTTGCGTGGAACAAATATCCCAGTGGTTGGGAGACAGTTTCTGGTGGATCGGGGCCACGGTTCGAATCCCGGCAGGGTCCTTGATTCACTTTTTTCTTTTTTCTAAGTCTTTAGATTTGAATCATGATTTCACTTATGAGGTAAGAATTTCGCTTGTCTTTGCGTGGAACACATAGCCCAGTGGTTGGCAAATAGTTTCTGGTGGGTCGGGACCACGGTTCGAATCCCGGCAGTGTTCTTGACTCACTTTTTCTTTTTTCTGAGTCTAAAGATTTGAATCATGATTTCACTTATGAGGTAGATATTTCGCTTGTCTTTGCGTGGAACAAATAGCCCAGTGGTTGGGAGACAGTTTCTGGTGGATCGGGACCACGGTTCGAATCCCGGCAAGGTCCTTGATTCACTTCTTTTTTTTTTTTTCTAAGTCTTTAGATTTGAATCATGATTTCACTTTTGAGGTAAGAATTTCGCTTGTCTTTGCATGGAACACATAGCCCAGTGGTTGGGAAATAGTTTCTGGTGGGTCGGGACTACGGTTCGAATCCCGGCAGGGTCCTTGATTCACTTTTTCTTTTTTCTAAGTCTTTAGATTTGAATCATGATTTCACTTATGAGGTAGATATTTCGCTTGTCTTGGCGTGGAACAAATAGCCCAGTGGTTGGGAGATAGTTTCTGGTGGGTCGGGACCACGGTTCTAATCCCGGCAGTGTCCTTGATTCACTTTTTCTTTGTTCTAAGTTTTTAGATTTGAATCATGATTTCACTTATGAGGTAAGAATTTCAATTGTCTATGCGTGGAACAGATAGCCCAGTGGTTGGGGGATAGTTTCTGGTGGGTCGGGACCACGGTTCTAATCCCGGCAGTGTCCTTGATTCACTTTTTCTTTTTTCTAAGTCTTTAGATTTGAATCATGATTTCACTTATGAGGTAAGAATTTCGCTTGTCTTTGCGTGGAACACATAGCCCAGTGGTTGGCAAATAGTTTCTGGTGGGTCGGGACTACGGTTCGAATCCCGGCAGGGTCCTTGATTCACTTGTTTTTTTTCTAAGTCTTTAGATTTGAATCATGATTTCACTTATGAGGTATAGATTGCTCTTGTCTTTGCGTGGAACAAATAGCCCACTGGTTGGGAGATAGTTTCTGGAGGGTCGGGACCACGGTTCGAATCCGGACAAGGTCCTTGATTCACTCTTTCTTTTTGCTGAGTCTAAGGATTTGAATCGTGATTTCACTTATGAGGTAAGAATTTCGCTTGTCTTTGCGTGGAACAGATAGCCTAGTGGTTGGGAGATAGTTTCTGGTGGATCGTGACCACGGTTCGAATCCCGGCAGTGTTCTTGACTCACTCTTTCTTTTTTCTGAGTCTAAAGATTTGAATCATGATTTCACTTATGAGGTAGATATTTCGCTTGTCTTTGCGTGGAACAAATAGCCCAGTGGTTGGGAGACAGTTTCTGGTGGATCGGGACCACGGTTCGAATCCCGGCAGGGTCCTTTATTCACTTTTTCTTTTTTCTTTTTTCTAAGTCTTTAGATTTGAATCATGATTTCACTTATGAGGTAGGAATTTCGCTTGTCTTTGCATGGAACAAATATCCCAGTGGTTGGGAGACAGTTTCTGGTGGATCGGGACCACGGTTCGAATCCCGGCAGGGTCCTTGATTCACTTTTTCTTTTTTCTAAGTCTTTAGATTTGAATCATGATTTCACTTATGAGGTAAGAATTTCGCTTGTCTTTGCGTGGAACACATAGCCCAGTGGTTGGGAGACAGTTTCTGGTGGATCGGGACCACGGTTCGAATCCCGGCAGTGTTCTTGACTCACTTTTTCTTTTTTCTGAGTCTAAAGATTTGAATCATGATTTCACTTATGAGGTAGATATTTCGCTTGTCTTTGCGTGGAACAAATAGCCCAGTGGTTGGGAGACAGTTTCTGGTGGATCGGGACCACGGTTCGAATCCCGGCAGGGTCCTTGATTCACTTTTTTGTTCTTCTTTTTTCAAAGTCTTTAGATTTGAATCATGATTTCACTTATGAGGCAAGAATTTCGCTTGTCTTTGCGTGGAACACATAGCCCAGTGGTTGGGAAATAGTTTCTGGTGGTTCGGGACTACGGTTCGAATCCCGGCAGGGTCCTTCATTCACGTTTTCTTTTTTCTAAGTCTTTAGATTTGAATCATGATTTCACTTATGAGGTATAGATTGCGCTTGTCTTTGCGTGGAACAAATAGCCCAGGGGTTGGGAGATAGTTTCTGGTGGGTCGGGACCACGGTTCGAATCTGGACAAGGTCCTTGATTCACTTTTTCTTTTTGCTGAGTCTAAGGATTTGAATCGTGATTTCACTTATGAGGTAAGAATGTCGCTTGTCTTTGCGTGGAACAGATAGCCTAGTGGTTGGGAGATGGTTTCTGGTGGATCGTGACCACGGTTCGAATCCCGGCAGTGTCCTTGACTCACTTTGTCTTTTTTCTGAGTCTAAAGATTTGAATCATGATTTAACTTATGAGGTAGGAATTTCGCTTGTCTTTGCGTGGAACAAATAGCCCAGTGGTTAAGAGATAGTTTCTGGTGGGTCGGGACCACGGTTCGAATCCCGACAAGGTCCTTGATTCACTTTTTCTTTTTGCTGAGTCTAAGGATTTGAATCATGATTTCACTTATGAGGTAAGAATTTCGCTTGTCTATGCGTGGAACAAATATCCCAGTGGTTGGGAGACAGTTTCTGGTGGATCGGGACCACGGTTCGAATCCCGGCAGGGTCCTTGATTCACTTTTTTCTTTTTTCTAAGTCTTTAGATTTGAATCATGATTTCACTTATGAGGTAAGAATTTCGCTTGTCTTTGCGTGGAACACATAGCCCAGTGGTTGGCAAATAGTTTCTGGTGGGTCGGGACCACGGTTCGAATCCCGGCAGTGTTCTTGACTCACTTTTTCTTTTTTCTGAGTCTAAAGATTTGAATCATGATTTCACTAATGAGGTAGATATTTCGCTTGTCTTTGCGTGGAACAAATAGCCCAGTGGTTGGGAGACAGTTTCTGGTGGATCGGGACCACGGTTCGAATCCCGGCAGGGTCCTTGATTCACTTTTTTTTCTTTTTTCTAAGTCTTTAGATTTGAATCATGATTTCACTTATGAGGTAAGAATTTCGCTTGTCTTTGCGTGGAACACATAGCCCAGTGGTTGGCAAATAGTTTCTGGTGGGTCGGGACCACGGTTCGAATCCCGGCAGTGTTCTTGACTCACTTTTTCTTTTTTCTGAGTCTAAAGATTTGAATCATGATTTCACTTATGAGGTAGATATTGCGCTTGTCTTTGCGTGGAACAAATAGCCCAGTGGTTGGGAGATAGTTTCTGGTGGGTCGGGACCACGGTTCGAATCCGGACAAGGTCCTTGATTCACTTTTTCTTTTTGCTGAGTCTAAGGATTTGAATCGTGATTTCACTTATGAGGTAAGAATGTCGCTTGTCTTTGCGTGGAACAGATAGCCTAGTGGTTGGGAGATAGTTTCTGGTGGATCGTGACCACGGTTCGAATCCCGGCAGTGTCCTTGACTCACTTTGTCTTTTTTCTAAGTCTTTAGATTTGAATCATGATTTCACTTATGAGGTAAGAACTTCGCTTGTCTTTGCGTGGAACACATAGCCCAATGGTCGGGAAATAGTTTTTGGTGGGTCGGGACTACGGTTCGAATCCCGGCAGGGTCCTTGATTCACTCTTTCTTTTTTCTAAGTCTTTAGATTTGAATCATGATTTCACTTATGAGGTAAGAATTTCGCTTGTCTATGCGTGGAACAGATAGCCCAGTGGTTGGGAGATAGTTTCTGGTGGGTCGGGACCACGGTTCTAATGCCGGCAGTGTCCTTGATTCACTTTTTCTTTTTTCTAAGTCTTTAGATTTGAATCATGATTTCACTTATGAGGTAGGAATTTCGCTTGTCTTTGCGTGGAACAAATATCCCAGTGGTTGGGAGACAGTTTCTGGTGGATCGGGGCCACGGTTCGAATCCCGGCAGGGTCCTTGATTCACTTTTTTCTTTTTTCTAAGTCTTTAGATTTGAATCATGATTTCACTTATGAGGTAAGAATTTCGCTTGTCTTTGCGTGGAACACATAGCCCAGTGGTTGGCAAATAGTTTCTGGTGGGTCGGGACCACGGTTCGAATCCCGGCAGTGTTCTTGACTCACTTTTTCTTTTTTCTGAGTCTAAAGATTTGAATCATGATTTCACTTATGAGGTAGATATTTCGCTTGTCTTTGCGTGGAACAAATAGCCCAGTGGTTGGGAGACAGTTTCTGGTGGATCGGGACCACGGTTCGAATCCCGGCAAGGTCCTTGATTCACTTTTTTTTTTTTTTCTAAGTCTTTAGATTTGAATCATGATTTCACTTTTGAGGTAAGAATTTCGCTTGTCTTTGCATGGAACACATAGCCCAGTGGTTGGGAAATAGTTTCTGGTGGGTCGGGACTACGGTTCGAATCCCGGCAGGGTCCTTGATTCACTTTTTCTTTTTTCTAAGTCTTTAGATTTGAATCATGATTTCACTTATGAGGTAGATATTTCGCTTGTCTTGGCGTGGAACAAATAGCCCAGTGGTTGGGGGATAGTTTCTGGTGGGTCGGGACCACGGTTCTAATCCCGGCAGTGTCCTTGATTCACTTTTTCTTTTTTCTAAGTCTTTAGATTTGAATCATGATTTCACTTATGAGGTAAGAATTTCGCTTGTCTTTGCGTGGAACACATAGCCCAGTGGTTGGCAAATAGTTTCTGGTGGGTCGGGACTACGGTTCGAATCCCGGCAGGGTCCTTGATTCACTTGTTCTTTTTTCTAAGTCTTTAGATTTGAATCATGATTTCACTTATGAGGTATAGATTGCTCTTGTCTTTGCGTGGAACAAATAGCCCACTGGTTGGGAGATAGTTTCTGGAGGGTCGGGACCACGGTTCGAATCCGGACAAGGTCCTTGATTCACTCTTTCTTTTTGCTGAGTCTAAGGATTTGAATCGTGATTTCACTTATGAGGTAAGAATTTCGCTTGTCTTTGCGTGGAACAGATAGCCTAGTGGTTGGGAGATAGTTTCTGGTGGATCGTGACCACGGTTCGAATCCCGGCAGTGTTCTTGACTCACTCTTTCTTTTTTCTGAGTCTAAAGATTTGAATCATGATTTCACTTATGAGGTAGATATTTCGCTTGTCTTTGCGTGGAACAAATAGCCCAGTGGTTGGGAGACAGTTTCTGGTGGATCGGGACCACGGTTCGAATCCCGGCAGGGTCCTTGATTCACTTTTTCTTTTTTCTTTTTTCTAAGTCTTTAGATTTGAATCATGATTTCACTTATGAGGTAAGAATTTCGCTTGTCTTTGCGTGGAACACATAGCCCAGTGGTTGGGAAATAGTTTCTGGTGGGTCGGGACTACGGTTCGAATCCCGGCAGGGTCCTTGATTCACTTTTTCTTTTTTCTAAGTCTTTAGATTTGAATCATGATTTCACTTATGAGGTATAGATTGCGCTTGTCTTTGCGTGGAACAAATAGCCCAGTGGTTGGGAGATAGTTTCTGGTTGGTCGGGACCACGGTTCGAATCCGGACAAGGTCCTTGATTCACTCTTTCTTTTTGCTGAGTCTAAGGATTTGAATCGTGATTTCACTTATGAGGTAAGAATTTCGCTTGTCGTTGCGTGGAACAGATAGCCTAGTGGTTGGGAGATAGTTTCTGGTGGATCTGTGACCACGGTTCGAATCCCGGCAGTGTTCTTGACTCACTTTTTCTTTTTTCTGAGTCTAAAGATTTGAATCATGATTTCACTTATGAGATAGATATTTCGCTTGTCTTTGCGTGGAACAAATAGCCCAGTGGTTGGGAGACAGTTTCTGGTGGATCGGGACCACCGTTCGAATCCCGGCAGGGTCCTAGATTCACTTTTTCTTTTTTCTAAGTCTTTAGATTTGAATCATGATTTCACTTATGAGGTAAGAATTTCGTTTGTCTTTGCGTGGAACACATAGCCCAGTGGTTGGGAGATAGTTTCTGGTGGATCGGGACCACGGTTCGAATCCCGGCAGTGTCCTTGATTCACTTTTTTCTTTTTCAGAGTCTAAAGATTTGAATCATGATTTCACTTATGAGGTAGGATTTTCGTTTATCTTTGCGTAGAACAGATAGCCCAGTGGTGGGAGTTTCTGGTAGATCGGGACCACGGTTCGAATCCCGGCAGGGTCCTTGATTCACTTTTTCTTATTCTAAGTCTTTAGATTTGAATCATGATTTCAGTTATGACGTAGGAATTTCGCATGTCTTTGAGTGGAACAGATAGCCCAGTGGTTGGGAGATAGTTTCTGGTGAGTCGGGACCACGGTTCGAATCCCGGAAAGGTCCTTGATTCACTTGGTCTTTTGTCTAAGTCTTTAGATTTGAATCATGATTTCACTTATAACGTATGAATTTCGCTTGTCTTTCCGTGGAACAGATAGCCCACTGGTTGGGAGATAGTTTTTTGGCGGATCGGGACCACGGTTCGAATCCCGGCAAAGTCCTTGATTAACTTTTTCTTTTTTCTGAGTCTAAGGATTTGAATCATGATTTCATTTATGAGGTAGGAATTTCGCTTGTCTTTGCGTGGAACACATAGCCCAGTGGTTGAGACATAGTTTATGGTGGATCGGGACCACGGTTCGAATCCCGGCAGTGTCCTTGATTCACTTTCTTTCTTTTTCAGAGTCTAAAGATTTGAATCATGATTTCACTTATGAGGTAGGAATTTCGTTTATCTTTGCGTAGAACAGATAGCCCAGTGGTGGGGAGTTTCTGGTAGATCGGGACCACGGTTCGAATCCCGGTAGGGTCCTTGATCCCCTTTTTCATTTTTCTTAGTCTAAGGATTTGAATCATTATTTCACTTATGACGAATGAATTTCGCTTGTCTTTGCGTGGAACAGATAGCCCAGTGGTTGGGAGATAGTTTCTGGTGGATTGGGACCCCGGTTCGAATCCCGGCAGGGTCATTTATTCACTTTTTCTTTTTTCTGAGTCTAAAGATTTGAATCATGATTTCACTTATTAGGTAGGATTTTCGCTTGTCTTTGCGTGGAACAGATAGCCCAGTGGTTGGAATATAGTTTCTTTTGGATCGGGGCCCCGGTTCGAACCCCGGTAGGGTCCTTGAACCCCTTTTTCTTTTTTCTGAGTCTAAAGATTTGAACCATGATTTCACTTATGAGGTAAGAATTTCGCATGTCTTTGCGTGGAACAGATAGCCCAGTGGTTGGGAGATAGTTTCTGGTGGATCGGGACCACGGTTCGAATCCCGGCAGGGTCCTTGATTCACTTTTTCTTATTCTTAGTCTTTAGATTTGAATCATGATTTCAGTTATGACGTAGGAATTTCGCATGTCTTTGCGTGGAACAGATAGTCCAGTGGTTGGGAGATAGTTTCTGGTGGATCGGGACCACGGTTCGAATCCCGGCAGTGTCCTTGATCTTCTTTTTCTTTTTTCTGAGTCTAAGGATTTGAATCATGTCTACACTTATGACGTATGAATTTCGCTTGTCTTTTCGTGGAACAGATAGCCCAGTGGTTGGGAGATAGTTTCTGGTGGATCGGGACCCCGGTTCGAATCCCGGCAGTGTCCTTGATCTTCTTTTTCTGTTTTTCTGAGTCTAAAGATTTGAATCATGATTAGGAATGACTTAGGAATTTCGCTTGTCTTTGCGTGAAACAGATAGCCCAGTGGTTGGGAGATAGTTTCTGGTGGATCGGACCACGGTTCGAATCCCGGCAATGTCCTTGATTCACTTTTTCCTTGTTCTGAGTATAAAGATTTCAATCATGATCTCACTTATGAGGTAGGAATTTCGTTTGTCTTTGCGTAGAACAGATAGCCCAGTGGTGGGGAGTTTCTGGTAGATCGGGACCACGGTTCGAATCCCGGTAGGGTCCTTGATCCCCTTTTCATTTTTCTTAGCCTAAAGATTTGAATCATGATTTAAATTATGAGGTAGGAATTTCGCTTGTCTTTGCGTGGAACAGATAGCCCAGTGGTTGAGTGATAGTTTCTGGTGGATCGGGACCACGGTTCGAATCCCGGCAAGGTTCTTTATTCACTTTTTCTTTTTGTCTAAGTCTAAAGATTTGCATCGTGATTTTACTTATGAGGTAAGAATTGTGCTTGTCTGTGCGTGGAACAGATAGCCTCGTGGTTGGGAGATAGTTTCTGGTGGATCGGGACCAAGGTTCGAATCCCAGCTGTGTCCTTGATCTCCTTTTTTTTTTTTCTGAGTCTAAGGATTTGAACCATGATTTTACTTATGAGGTAAGAATTTCGAATCCCGACAAGGTCCTTGATTAACTATTTCTTTTGTCTAAGTCTAAAGATTTGAATCATGATTTCACTTATGACGAATGAATTTCGCTTGTCTTTGCGTAGAACAGATAGCCCAGTGGTTGGGAGATAGTTTCTGGTGGATTGTGACCCCGGTTAGAATCCCGGCAGGGTCATTGATTCACTTTTTCTTTTTTCTGAGTCTAAAGATTTGAATCATGATTTCACTTATGAGGTAGGAATTTCGCTTGTCTTTGCGTGGAAAACATAGCCCAGTGGTTGGGAGATAGTTTCTGGTGGATCGGGACCACGGTTCGAATCCCGGCAGTGTCCTTGATCTTCTTTTTCTTTTTTTCTGAGTCTAAAGATTTGAATCATGATTTCACTTAAGACGTATGAATTTCGCTTGTCTTTTCGTGGAACAGATAGCCCAGTGGTTGGGAGATAGTTTCTGGTTGATCGGGACCACGGTTCGAATCCCGGCAGTGTCCTTGATTCACTCTTCCTTTTTCAGAGTCTAAAGATTTGAATCATGATTTCACTTATGACGTATGAATTTCGCTTGTCTTTACGTGGAACAGATAGCCCAGTGGTTGGGAGATAGTTTCTGGTGGAGCGGGACCACGGTTCGAATCCCGACAAGGTCCTAGATTCACTTTTTCTTTTTTCTGAGTCTAAAGATTTGAATCATGATTTCACTTATGACTTAGGAATTTCGCTTGTCTTTGCGTGGAACAGATAGCCCAGTGGTTGGGAGATAGTTTATGGTGGATCGGGACCACGGTTCGAATCCCGACAAGGTCCTTGATTCACTTTTTCTTTTTTTTCTGAGTCTAAAGATTTGAATCATGATTTCACTTATGAGATAGCCCAGTGGTTTGGGAGATAGTTTCTGGTGGATCGGGACCACGGTTCGAATCCTGGCAAGGTACTTGATTCACTTTTTCTTTTTTCTGAGTCTAAAGATTTGAATCATGATTCACTTATGAGGTAGGAGTTTCGCTTGTCTTTGCGTGGAACAGATAGCCCAGTGGTTGGCAGATAGTTTCTGGTGGATCGGGACCCCGGTTCGAATCCCGACAAGGTACTTGATTCACTTTTTCTTTTTTCTAAGTCAAAAGATTTGAATCATGATTTCACTCATGAGGTAGGAATTTCGCTTGTCTTTGCGTGGAACAAAAAGCCCAGTGGTTGGGAGATAGTTTGTGGTGGGTCGGGACCATGGTTCGAATCCCGGCAGTGTTCTTGATTCACTTTTTTTTCTAAGTCTTTAAATTTGAATCATGATTTCACTCATGAGGTAGGAATTTCGCTTGTCTTTGCGTGGAACAAATAGCCCAGTTGTTGGGACATAGTTTGTGGTGGGTCGGGACCATGGTTCGAATCCCGGCAGTGTTCTTGATTCACTTTTTCCTTTTTTTGAGTCTAAAGATTTGAATCATGATTTCACTTATGTGGTAGGAATTTCGCTTGTCTTTGCGTGGAACAGATAGCCCAGTGGTTGGGAGATAGTTTCTGGTGGATCGGGACCCCGGTTCGAATCCCGGCATTGTTCTTGATTCATTTTTTCCTTTTTCTGAGACTAAATATTTGAATCATGATTTCACTCATGAGGTAGGAATTTCGCTTGTCTTTGCGTGGAACAAATAGCCCTGTTGTGGGGAGATAGTTTGTGGTGGGTCTGGACCATGGTTCGAATCACGGCAGTGTTGTTGATTCACTTTTTCCTTTGTTTGACTCTAAAGATTTGAATCATGATTTCACTCATGAGGTAGAAATTTCGCTTGTCTTTGCGTGGAACAAATAGCCCAGTTGTTGGGAGATAGTTTGTGGTGGATCGGGACCACGGTTCGAATCCCGGCAGTGTTCTTGATTCACTTTTTCCTTTTTCTGAGTCTTTAAATTTGAATCATGATTTCACTCATGAGGTAGGAATTTCGCTTGTCTTTGCGTGGAACAGATAGCCCAGTGGTTGGGAGATAGTTTCTGGTGGATCGGGACCACGGTTCGAATCCCGGCAGTGTTCTTGATTCACTTTTTCCTTTTTCTGAGTCTAAAGATTTGAATCATGATTTCACTTATGTGGTAGGAATTTCGCTTGTCTTTGCGTGGAACAGATAGCCCAGTGGTTGGGAGATAGTTTCTGGTGGATCGGGATTCCCGGTTCGAATCCCGGCAGGTTCCTTGATATACTTTTTCTTTTTTCTAAGTCTTTAAATTTGAATCATGATTTCACTCATGAGGTAGGAATTTCGCTTGTCTTTGCGTGGAACAAATAGCCCAGTGGTTGGGAGATAGTTTCTGGTGGATCGGGACCCCGGTTCGAATCCCGACAAGGTCCTAGATTCACTTGTTCTTTTTCCTAAGTCTTTAGATTTGAATCATGATTTCACTTATGAGGTAGAAATTTCGCTTGTCTTTGCGTGGAACAAATAGCCCAGTTGTTGGGAGATAGTTTGTGGTGGGTCGGGACCACGGTTCGAATCCCGGCAGTGTTCTTGATTCACTTTTTCCTTTTTCTGAGTCTAAAGATTTGAATCATGATTTCACTTATGTGGTAGGAATTTCGCTTGTCTTTGCGTGGAACAGATAGCCCAGTGATTGGGAGATAGTTTCTGGTGGATCGGGACCCCGGTTCGAATCCCGGCAGTGTTCTTGATTCACTTTTTCCTTTTTCTAAATCTTTAAATTTGAATCATGATTTCACTCATGAGGTAGGAATTTCGCTTGTCTTTGCGTGGAACAAATAGCCCAGTTGTTGGGAGATAGTTTGTGGTGGGTCGGGACCATGGTTCGAATCCCGGCAGTGTTCTTGATTCACTTTTTCCTTTTTTTGAGTCTAAAGATTTGAATCATGATTTCACTTATGTGGTAGGAATTTCGCTTGTCTTTGCGTGGAACAGATAGCCCAGTGGTTGGGAGATAGTTTCTGGTGGATCGGGACCCCGGTTCGAATCCCGGCAGTGTTCTTGATTCATTTTTTCCTTTTTCTGAGACTAAATATTTGAATCATGATTTCACTCATGAGGTAGGAATTTCGCTTGTCTTTGCGTGGAACAAATAGCCCTGTTGTTGGGAGATAGTTTGTGGTGGGTCTGGACCATGGTTCGAATCACGGCAGTGTTGTTGATTCACTGTTTCCTTTGTTTGACTCTAAAGATTTGAATCATGATTTCACTTATGAGGTAGAAATTTCGCTTGTCTTTGCGTGGAACAAATAGCCCAGTTGTTGGGAGATAGTTTGTGGTGGGTCGGGACCACGGTTCGAATCCCGGCAGTGTTCTTGATTCACTTTTTCCTTTTTCTGAGTCTAAAGATTTGAATCATGATTTCACCTATGTGGTAGAATTTCGCTTGTCTTTGCGTGGAACAAATAGCCCAGTTGTTGGGAGATAGTTTCTGGTGGATCGGGACCCCGGTTCGAATCCCGGCAGTGTTCTTGATTCACTTTTTCCTTTTTCTGAGTCTAAAGATTTGAATCATGATTTCACTTATGTGGTAGGAATTTCGCTTGTCTTTGCGTGGAACAGATAGCCCAGTGATTGGGAGATAGTTTCTGGTGGATCGGGACCCCGGTTCGAATCCCGGCAGTGTTCTTGATTCACTTTTTCCTTTTTCTGAGTCTAAAGATTTGAATCATGATTTCACTCATGAGGTAGGAATTTCGCTTGTCTTTGCGTGGAACAGATAGCCCAGTGGTTGGGAGATAGTTTCTGGTGGATCGGGACCACGGTCCGAATCCCGGCAGGGTCCTTGATATACTTTTTCTTTTTTCTAAGTCTTTAAATTTGAATCATGATTTCACTCATGAGGTAGGAATTTCGCTTGTCTTTGCGTGGAACAAATAGCCCAGTGGTTGGGAGATAGTTTCTGGTGGATCGGGACCCCGGTTCGAATCCCGACAAGGTCCTAGATTCACTTTTTCTTTTTCCTAAGTCTTTAGATTTGAATCATGATTTCACTTATGAGGTAGAAATTTCGCTTGTCTTTGCGTGGAAAAAATAGCCCAGTTGTTGGGAGATAGTTTGTGGTGGGTCGGGACCACGGTTCGAATCCCGGCAGTGTTCTTGATTCACTTTTTCCTTTTTCTGAGTCTAAAGATTTGAATCATGATTTCACTTATGTGGTAGGAATTTCGCTTGTCTTTGCGTGGAACAGATAGCCCAGTGATTGGGAGATAGTTTCTGGTGGATCGGGACCCCGGTTCGAATCCCGGCAGTGTTCTTGATTCACTTTTTCCTTTTTCTGAGTCTAAAGATTTGAATCATGATTTCACTCATGAGGTAAGAATTTCGCTTGTCTTTGCGTGGAACAGATAGCCCAGTGGTTGGGAGATAGTTTCTGGTGGATCGGGACCACGGTCCGAATCCCGGCAGGGTCCTTGATATACTTTTTCTTTTTTCTAAGTCTTTAAATTTGAATAATGATTTCACTCATGAGGTAGGAATTTCGCTTGTCTTTGCGTGGAACAGATAGCCCAGTGGTTGGGAGATAGTTTCTGGTGGATCGGGACCACGGTTCGAATCCCGGCAGTGTTCTTGATTCACTTTTTCCTTTTTCTGAGTCTAAAGATTTGAATCATGATTTCACTTATGTGGTAGGAATTTCGCTTGTCTTTGCGTGGAACAGATAGCCCAGTGGTTGGGAGATAGTTTCTGGTGGATCGGGATTCCCGGTTCGAATCCCGACAAGGTCCTAGATTCACTTTTTCTTTTTCCTAAGTCTTTAGATTTGAATCATGATTTCACTTATGAGGTAGAAATTTCGCTTGTCTTTGCGTGGAAAAAATAGCCCAGTTGTTGGGAGATAGTTTCTGGTGGATCGGGACCACGGTTCGAATCCCGGCAGTGTTCTTGATTCACTTTTTCCTTTTTCTGAGTCTAAAGATTTGAATCATGATTTCACTTATGTGGTAGGAATTTCGCTTGTCTTTGCGTGGAACAGATAGCCCAGTGGTTGGGAGATAGTTTCTGGTGGATCGGGATTCCCGGTTCGAATCCCGACAAGGTCCTAGATTCACTTTTTCTTTTTCCTAAGTCTTTAGATTTGAATCATGATTTCACTTATGAGGTAGAAATTTCGCTTGTCTTTGCGTGGAAAAAATAGCCCAGTTGTTGGGAGATAGTTTGTGGTGGGTCGGGACCACGGTTCGAATCCCGGCAGTGTTCTTGATTCACTTTTTCCTTTTTCTGAGTCTAAAGATTTGAATCATGATTTCACTTATGTGGTAGGAATTTCGCTTGTCTTTGCGTGGAACAGATAGCCCAGTGATTGGGAGATAGTTTCTGGTGGATCGGGACCCCGGTTCGAATCCCGGCAGTGTTCTTGATTCACTTTTTCCTTTTCCTGAGTCTAAAGATTTGAATCATGATTTCACTCATGAGGTAGGAATTTCGCTTGTCTTTGCGTGGAACAGATAGCCCAGTGGTTGGGAGATAGTTTCTGGTGGATCGGGACCACGGTCCGAATCCCGGCAGGGTCCTTGATATACTTTTTCTTTTTTCTAAGTCTTTAAATTTGAATAATGATTTCACTCATGAGGTAGGAATTTCGCTTGTCTTTGCGTGGAACAGATAGCCCAGTGGTTGGGAGATAGTTTCTGGTGGATCGGGACCACGGTTCGAATCCCGGCAGTGTTCTTGATTCACTTTTTCCTTTTTCTGAGTCTAAAGATTTGAATCATGATTTCACTTATGTGGTAGGAATTTCGCTTGTCTTTGCGTGGAACAGATAGCCCAGTGGTTGGGAGATAGTTTCTGGTGGATCGGGACCCCGGTTCGAATCCCGACAAGGTCCTAGATTCACTTTTTCTTTTTCCTAAGTCTTTAGATTTGAATCATGATTTCACTTATGAGGTAGAAATTTCGCTTGTCTTTGCGTGGAACAGATAGCCCAGTGGTTGGGAGATAGTTTCTGGTGGATCGGGACCACGGTCCGAATCCCGGCAGGGTCCTTGATATACTTTTTCTTTTTTCTAAGTCTTTAAATTTGAATCATGATTTCACTCATGAGGTAGGAATTTCGCTTGTCTTTGCGTGGAACAAATAGCCCAGTGGTTGGGAGATAGTTTCTGGTGGATCGGGACCCCGGTTCGAATCCCGACAAGGTCCTAGATTCACTTTTTCTTTTTCCTAAGTCTTTAGATTTGAATCATGATTTCACTTATGAGGTAGAAATTTCGCTTGTCTTTGCGTGGAACAGATAGCCCAGTGGTTGGGAGATAGTTTCTGGTGGATCGGGACCACGGTCCGAATCCCGGCAGGGTCCTTGATATACTTTTTCTTTTTTCTAAGTCTTTAAATTTGAATAATGATTTCACTCATGAGGTAGGAATTTCGCTTGTCTTTGCGTGGAACAGATAGCCCAGTGGTTGGGAGATAGTTTCTGGTGGATCGGGACCACGGTTCGAATCCCGGCAGTGTTCTTGATTCACTTTTTCCTTTTTCTGAGTCTAAAGATTTGAATCATGATTTCACTTATGTGGTAGGAATTTCGCTTGTCTTTGCGTGGAACAGATAGCCCAGTGGTTGGGAGATAGTTTCTGGTGGATCGGGATTCCCGGTTCGAATCCCGTCAGGTTCCTTGATATACTTTTTCTTTTTTCTAAGTCTTTAAATTTGAATCATGATTTCACTCATGAGGTAGGAATTTCGCTTGTCTTTGCGTGGAACAAATAGCCCAGTGGTTGGGAGATAGTTTCTGGTGGATCGGGACCCCGGTTCGAATCCCGACAAGGTCCTAGATTCACTTTTTCTTTTTCCTAAGTCTTTAGATTTGAATCATGATTTCACTTATGAGGTAGAAATTTCGCTTGTCTTTGCGTGGAACAAATAGCCCAGTTGTTGGGAGATAGTTTGTGGTGGGTCGGGACCACGGTTCGAATCCCGGCAGTGTTCTTGATTCACTTTTTCCTTTTTCTGAGTCTAAAGATTTGAATCATGATTTCACCTATGTGGTAGAATTTCGCTTGTCTTTGCGTGGAACAGATAGCCCAGTGGTTGGGAGATAGTTTCTGGTGGATCGGGACCACGGTTCGAATCCCGGCAGCGTCATTGATTCACTTTTTTTTCTGAGTCTAAAGATTTGAATCATGATTTCACCTATGAGGTAGGAATTTCGCTTGTCTTTACGTGAAACAGATAGCCCAGTGGTTGGGAGATAGTTTCTGGTGGATCGGGACCCCGGTTCGAATCCCGACAAGGTCCTAGATTCACTTTTTCTTTTTCCTAAGTCTTTAGATTTGAATCATGATTTCACTTATGAGGTAGAAATTTCGCTTGTCTTTGCGTGGAACAAATAGCCCAGTTGTTGGGAGATAGTTTGTGGTGGGTCGGGACCATGGTTCGAATCCCTGCAGTGTTCTTGATTCACTTTTTTCTTTGTTCTAAGTCTTTAAATGTGAATCATGATTTCACTCATGAGGTAGGAATTTCGCTTGTCTTTGCGTGGAACAAATAGCCCAGTTGTTGGGAGATAGTTTGTGGTGGGTCGGGACCATGGTTCGAATCCCGGCAGTGTTCTTGGTTCACTTTTTCCTTTTTTTGAGTCTAAAGATTTGAATCATGATTTCACTTATGTGGTAGGAATTTCGCTTGTCTTTGCGTGGAACAGAAAGCCCAGTGGTTGGGAGATAGTTTCTGGTGGATCGGGACCCCGATTCGAATCCCGGCAGTGTCCTTGATTCACTTTTTCTTTTTTCTGAGTCTAAAGATTTGAATCATGATTTCACTTACGTGGTAGGAATTTCGCTTGTCTTTGCGTGGAACAGATAGCCCAGTGGTTGGGAGATAGTTTCTGGTGGATCGGGATCCCGGTTCGAATCCCGGCAGGTTCCTTGATATACTTTTTCTTTTTTCTAAGTCTTTAAGTTTGAATCATGATTTCACTCATGAGGTAGGAATTTCGCTTGTCTTTGCGTGGAACAAATAGCCCAGTAGTTGGGAGATAGTTTCTGGTGGATCGGGACCCCGGTTCGAATCCGGCAGGGTCCTTGATTCGATTTTTTTCTTTTGTCTAAGTCTTTAGATTTGAATCATGATTTCACTTATGAGGTAGAAATTTCGCTTGTCTTTGCGTGGAACAAATAGCCCAGTGGTTGGGAGATAGTTTGTGGTGGGTCGGGACCATGGTTCGAATCCCGGCAGTGTTCTTGATTCACTTTTTTCTTTGTTCTAAGTCTTTAAATTTGAATCATGATTTCACTCATGAGGTAGGAATTTCGCTTGTCTTTGCGTGGAACAAATAGCCCAGTTGTTGGGAGATAGTTTGTGGTGGGTCGGGACCATGGTTCGAATCCCGGCAGTGTTCTTGATTCACTTTTTCTTTTTTCTGAGTCTAAAGATTTGAATCATGATTTCACTTATGTGGTAGGAATTTCGCTTGTCTTTGCGTGGAACAGATAGCCCAGTGGTTGGGAGATAGTTTCTGGTGGATCGGGATCCCGGTTCGAATCCCGGCAGGTTCCTTGATATACTTTTTCTTTTTTCTAAGTCTTTAAGTTTGAATCATGATTTCACTCATGAGGTAGGAATTTCGCTTGTCTTTGCGTGGAACAAATAGCCCAGTAGTTGGGAGATAGTTTCTGGTGGATCGGGACCCCGGTTCGAATCCGGCAGGGTCCTTGATTCGATTTTTTTCTTTTGTCTAAGTCTTTAGATTTGAATCATGATTTCACTTATGAGCTAGAAATTTCGCTTGTCTTTGCGTGGAACAAATAGCCCAGTGGTTGGGAGATAGTTTGTGGTGGGTCGGGACCATGGTTCGAATCCCGGCAGTGTTCTTGATTCACTTTTTTCTTTGTTCTAAGTCTTTAAATTTGAATCATGATTTCACTCATGAGGTAGGAATTTCGCTTGTCTTTGCGTGGAACAAATAGCCCAGTTGTTGGGAGATAGTTTGTGGTGGGTCGGGACCATGGTTCGAATCCCGGCAGTGTTCTTGACTCACTTTTTCCTTTTTTTGAGTCTAAAGATTTGAATCATGATTTCACTTATGTGGTAGGAATTTCGCTTGTCTTTGCGTGGAACAGATAGCCCAGTGGTTGGGAGATAGTTTCTGGTGGATCGGGACCACGGTTCGAATCCCGGCAGTGTTCTTGATTCACTTTTTCCTTGTTCTGAGTCTAAAGATTTGAATCATGATTTCATTCATGAGGTAGGAATTTCGCTTGTCTTTGCGTGGAACAGATAGCCCAGTGGTTGGGAGATAGTTTCTGGTGGATCGGGGTCCCGGTTCGAATCCCGGCAGCGTCATTGATTCACTTTTTTTTTCTGAGTCTAAAGATTTGAATCATGATTTCTTTTAGGAGGTAGGAATTTCGCTTGTCTTTACGTGAAACAGATAGCCCAGTGGTTGGGAGATAGTTTCTGGTGGATCGGGACCCCGGTTCGAATCCCGACAAGGTCCTAGATTTACCTTTTCTTTTTCCTAGGTCTTTAGATTTGAATCATGATTTCACTTATGAGGTAGAAATTTCGCTTGTCTTTGCGTGGAACAGATAGCCCAGTGGTTGGGAAATAGTTTCTGGTGGATCGGGACCACGGTTCGAATCCCGGCAGTGTTCTTGATTCACTTTTTCCTTGTTCTGAGTCTAAAGATTTGAATCATGATTTCATTCATGAGGTAGGAATTTCGCTTGTCTTTGCGTGGAACAGATAGCCCAGTGGTTGGGAGATAGTTTCTGGTGGATCGGGACCACGGTTCGAATCCCAGCATGTTCTTGATATACTTTTTCTTTTTTCTAAGTCTTTAAATTTGAATTATGATGTCACTCATGAGGTAGGAATTTCGCTTGTCTTTGCGTGGAACAGATAGCCCAGTGGTTGGGAGATAGTTTCTGGTGGATCGGGACCACGGTTCGAATCCCGGCACTGTTCTTGATTCACTTTTTCTTTTTCCTAAGTCTTTAGATTTGAATCATGATTTCACATTTTGAGGTAGAAATTTCGCTTGTCTTTGCGTGGAACAAATAGCCCAGTTGTTGGGAGATAGTTTGTGGTGGATCGGGACCATGGTTCGAATCCCGGCAGTGTCCTTGATTAACTTTTTTCTTTTTTCTAAGTCTTTAAATTTGAATCATGATTTCACTCATGAGGTAGGAATTTCGCTTGTCTTTGCGTGGAACAAATAGCCCAGTAGTTGGGAGATAGTTTGTGGTGGGTCGGGACCATGGTTCGAATCCCGGCAGTGTTCTTGATTAACTTTTTCCCTTTTTTGAGTCTAAAGATTTGAATCATGATTTCACTAATGAGGTAGGAATTTCGATTGTCTTTGCGTGGAACAAATAGCCCTGTTGTTGGGAGATAGTTTGTGGTGGGTCGGGACCATGGTTCGAATCACGGCAGTGTTGTTGATTTTCTTTTTTTCCCTTTTTTTGAGTCTAAAGATTTGAATCATGATTTCACTTACGTGGTAGGAATTTCGCTTGTCTTTGCGTGGAACAGATAGCCCAGTGGTTGGGAGATAGTTTCTGGTGGATCGGGACCACGGTTCGAATCCCGGCAGGGTCCTTGATATACTTTTTTTTTCTAAGTCTTTAAATTTGAATCATGATTTCACTCATGAGGTAGGAATTTCGCTTGTCTTTGCGTGGAAAAGATAGCCCAGTGGTTGGGAGATAGTTTCTGGTGGATCGGGACCACGGTGCGAATCCCGGCAGTGTTCTTGATTCACTTTTTCCTTTTTCTGAGTCTTTAAATTTGAATCATGATTTCACTCATGAGGTAGGAATTTCGCTTGTCTTTGCGTGGAACAAATAGCCCAGTGGTTGGGAGATAGTTTGTGGTGGGTCGGGACCCCGGTTCTAATCCCGGCAGTTTCCTTGATTCATTTTGTCTTTTGTCTAAGTCTTTAGATTTGAATCATGATTTCACTTATGAGGTAGGAATGTCGCTTGTCTTTGCAGGGAACAAATAGCCCAGTGGTTGGGAGACAGTTTCTGGTGGATCGGGACCCCAGTTCGAATCCCGGCAGTGTCCTTGAATCACTTTTTCTTTTTTCTGAGTCTAAAGATTTGAATCATGATTTCACTTATGAGGTAGGAATTTTGCTTGTCTTTGCGTGTAACAGATAGCCCAGTAGTTGGGAGATAGTTTCTGGTGGATAGGGACCACGGTTCGAATCCCGGCAGTTTCCTTGATTCACTTTTTCCTTTTTCTGAGTCTAAAGATTTGAATCATGATTTAACTTATGTGGTAGGAATTTCGCTTGTCTTTGCATGAAACAGATGGCCCAGTGGTTCGGAGATAGTTTCTGGTGGATCGGGACCACGGTTCGAACCCCGACAAGGTACTTGATTCACTTTTTCTTTTTTCTGATTCTAAGGATTTGAATCATGATTTCACTTATGACGTATGAATTTCGCTTGTCTTTTCGTGGAACAGATAGCCCAGTGGTTGGGAGATAGTTTCTGGTGGATCGGACCCCGGTTCGAATCCATGCAAAGTCCTTGATTTACTTTTTCTTTTTTCCGAGTCTAAAGATTTGAATCATGATTTCACTTATGAGGTAAGAATTCCGCTTGTCTTTGCGTGGAACAGATAGCCCAGTGGTTGGGAGATAGTTTCTGGTGGATCGGGACCCCGGATCGAATCCCGGCAGTGTCCTTGATTCACTTTTTCTTTTTTCTGAGTCTAAAGATTTGAATCATGATTTCACTTATGAGGTTAGAATTTCGCTTGTCTTTGCGTGGAACAGATAGCCCAGTGGTTGGGAGATAGTTTCTGGTGGATCGGGACCCCGGTTCGAATCCCGGCAGTGTCCTTGATTCACTTTTTCCTTTTTCTGAGTCTAAGGATTTGAATCATGATTTCACTTATGACGTATGAATTTCGCTTGTCTTTGCGTGGAACACATAGCCCAGTGGTTGGAGATAGTTTCTGGTGGATCGGGACCCCGGATCGAATCCCGGCAGTGTCCTTGATTCACTTTTTCTTTTTTCTGAGTCTAAAGATTTGAATCATGATTTCACTTATGAGGTTAGAATTTCGCTTGTCTTTGCGTGGAACAGATAGCCCAGTGGTTGGGAGATAGTTTCTGGTGGATCGGGACCCCGGTTCGAATCCCGGCAGTGTCCTTGATTCACTTTTTCCTTTTTCTGAGTCTAAGGATTTGAATCATGATTTCACTTATGACGTATGAATTTCGCTTGTCTTTGCGTGGAACACATAGCCCAGTGGTTGGAGATAGTTTCTCGTGGATCGGGTCCACGGTTCGAACCCCGACAAGGTACTTGATTCACTTTTTCTTTTTTCTGAGTCTAAAGATTTGAATCATGACTTCACTTATGAGGTAGTAATTTGGCTTGTCTTTGCGTGGAACAGATAGCCCAGTGGTTGGGAGATAGTTCCTGGTGGATCGGGACCCCGGTTCGAACCCCGGCAGTGTCATTGATCTTATTTGTTTTTCTGAGTCTAAGGATTTGAATCATGATTTCACTTATGACGTATGAATTTCGCTTTTCTTTGCGTGGAACACATAGCCCAGTGGTTCGGAGATAGTTTTTTGTGGATCAGGACCACGGTTCGAATCCTGGTAGGGTCTTTGATCCCCTCACATTTGTTCTAAGTCTTTAAATTTGAATCATGATTTCACTTATGAGGTAGGAATTTCGCTTGTCTTTGCGTGAAACAGATAGCCCAGTGGATGGGAGATAGTTTCTGGTGGATCAGGATCCCGGTTCGAATCCCGGCAGGTTCCTTGATATATACTTTTTCTTTTTTCTAAGTCTTTAAATTTGAATCATGATTTCACTCATGAGGTAGGAATTTCGCTTGTCTTTGCGTGGAACAAATAGCCCAGTGGTTGGGAGATAGTTTGTGGTGGGTCGGGACCACGGTTCGAATCCCGACAGTGTTCTTGATTCACTTTTTCCTTTTTCTGAGTCTAAAGATTTGAATCATGATTTCACCTATGTGGTAGAATTTCGCTTGTCTTTGCGTGGAACAGATAGCCCAGAAGTTGGGAGATAGTTTCTGGTGGATCGGGATTCCCGGTTCGAATCCCGGCAGGGTCATTGATTCACTTTTTCTTTGTCCTAAGTCTTTAGATTTGAATCATGATTTCACTTATGAGGTAGAAATTTCGCTTGTCTTTGCATGAAACAGATGGCCCAGTGGTTCGGAGATAGTTTCTGGTGGATCGGGACCACGGTTCGGACCCCGACAAGGTACTTTATTCACTTTTTCTTTTTTCTGATTCTAAGGATTTGAATCATGATTTCACTTATGAGGTAGAAATTTCGCTTGTCTTTGCGTGGAACAAATAGCCCAGTTGTTGGGAGATAGTTTGTGGTGGGTCGGGACCACGGTTCGAATCCCGGCAGTGTTCTTGATTCACTTTTTCCTTTTTCTGAGTCTAAAGATTTGAATCATGATTTCACCTATGTGGTAGAATTTCGCTTGTCTTTGCGTGGAACAGATAGCCCAGTGGTTGGGAGATAGTTTCTGGTGAATCGGGGTCCCGGTTCGAATCCCGGCAGGGTCATTGATTCACTTTTTTTTCTGAGTCTAAAGATTTGAATCATGATTTCACTTATGAGGTAGGAATTTCGCTTGTCTTTACGTGAAACAGATAGCCCAGTGGTTGGGAGATAGTTTCTGGTGGATCGGGACCCCGGTTCGAATCCCGACAAGGTCCTAGATTCACTTTTTCTTTTTTCTAAGTCTTTAGATTTGAATCATGATTTCACTTATGAGGTAGAAATTTCGCTTGTCTTTGCATGGAACAAATAGCCCAGTTGTTGGGAGATAGTTTGTGGTGGGTCGGGACCATGGTTCGAATCCCGGCAGTGTTCTTGATTCACTTTTTCCTTTTTTTGAGTCTAAAGATTTGAATCATGATTTCACTTATGTGGTACGAATTTCGCTTGTCTTTGCGTGGAAGAGATAGCCCAGTGGTTGGGAGATACTTTCTGGTGGATCGGGATCACGGTTCGAATCCCGGCAGGGTCCTTGATATACTTTTTCCTTTTTCTAAGTCTTTAAATTTGAATCATGATTTCACTCATGATGTAGGAATTTCGCTTGTCTTTGCGTGGAACAGATAGCCCAGTGGTTGGGAGATAGTTTCTGGTGGATCGGGACCACGGTTCGAATCCCGGCAGTGTTCTTGATTTACTTTTTACTTTTTCTGAGTCTAAAGATTTGAATCATGATTTCACTTATGTGGTAGGAATGTTGCTTGTCTTTGCGTGGAACAGATAGCCCAGTGGATGGGAGATAGATTCTGGTGGATCGGGATCCTGGTTCGAATCCCGGCGATTCCTTGATATACTTTTTCCTTTTTCTAAGTCTTTAAATTTGAATCATGATTTCACTCTTGAGGTAGGAATTTCGCTTGTCATTGCGTGGAACAAATAGCCCAGTGGTTGGGAGATAGTTTGTGGTGGGTCGGGACCACGGTTCGAATCCCGGCAGTGTTCTTGATTCACTTTTTCCTTTTTCTGAGTCTAAAGATTTGAATCGTGATTTCACATATGAGGTAGGAATTTCGCTTGTCTTTACGTGAAACAGATAGCCCAGAGGTTGGGAGATAGTTTCTGGTGGATCGGGACCACGGTTCGAATCCCGACAAGGTGCTTGATTCACTTTTTCTTTTTTCAGAGTCTAAAGATTTGAATCATGATTTCACTTATGACGTATGAATTTCGCTTTTCTTTGCGTGGAACACATAGCCCAGTGGTTCGGAGATAGTTTCTGGTGGATCGGGACCACGGTTCGAACCCCGACAAGGTACTTGATTCACTTTTTCTTTTTTCTGAGTCTAAGGATTTGAATCATGATTTCACTTATGACGTATGAATTTCGCTTGTCTTTTCGTGGAACAGATAGCCCAGTGGTTGGGAGATAGTTTCTGGTGGATTGGACCCTGGTTCGAATCCCGGCAGTGTCCTTGATCTTTTTTTTCTTTGTTCTGAGTCTAAGGATTTGAATCATGATTTCACTTATGACGTATGAATTTCGCTTGTCTTTGCGTGGAAAACATAGCCCAGTGGTTGGGATATAGTTTCTGGTGGATCGGGACCACGGTTCGAATCCCAGCAAAGTCCTTGATTCACTTTTTCTTTTGTCTGAGTCTAAAGATTTGAATCATGATTTCACTTATGAGGTGAAAATTTTGCTTGTCTTTGCGTGGAACAGATAGCCCAGTGGATGGGAGATAGTTTCTGGTGGATCGGGATCCCGGTTCGAATTCCGGCGATTCCTTGATATACTTTTTCTTTTTTCTAAGTCTTTTAATTTGAATCATGATTTCACCTATGTGGTAGAATTTCGCTTGTCTTTGCGTGGAACAGATAGCCAAGTGGTTGGGAGATAGTTTGTGGTGGGTCGGGACCACGGTTCGAATCCCGGCAGTGTTCTTGATTCACTTTTTCCTTTTTCTGAGTCTAAAGATTTGAATCGTGATTTCACTTATGAGGTAGGAATTTCGCTTGTCTTTACGTGAAACAGATAGCCCAGAGGTTTGGAGATAGTTTCTGGTGGATCGGGACCACGGTTCGAATCCCGACAAGGTGCTTGATTCACTTTTTCTTTTTTCAGAGTCTAAAGATTTGAATCATGATTTCACTTATGACGTATGAATTTCGCTTTTCTTTGCGTGGAACACATAGCCCAGTGGTTCGGAGATAGTTTCTGGTGGATCGGGACCACGGTTCGAACCCCGACAAGGTACTTGATTCACTTTTTCTTTTTTCTGAGTCTAAGGATTTGAATCATGATTTCACTTATGACGTATGAATTTCGCTTGTCTTTTCGTGGAACAGATAGCCCAGTGGTTGGGAGATAGTTTCTGGTGGATTGGACCCTGGTTCGAATCCCGGCAGTGTCCTTGATCTTTTTTTTCTTTGTTCTGAGTCTAAGGATTTGAATCATGATTTCACTTATGACGTATGAATTTCGCTTGTCTTTGCGTGGAAAACATAGCCCAGTGGTTGGGATATAGTTTCTGGTGGATCGGGACCACGGTTCGAATCCCAGCAAAGTCCTTGATTCACTTTTTCTTTTGTCTGAGTCTAAAGATTTGAATCATGATTTCACTTATGAGGTGAAAATTTTGCTTGTCTTTGCGTGGAACAGATAGCCCAGTGGATGGGAGATAGTTTCTGGTGGATCGGGATCCCGGTTCGAATCCCGGCGATTCCTTGATATACTTTTTCTTTTTTCTAAGTCTTTTAATTTGAATCATGATTTCACCTATGTGGTAGAATTTCGCTTGTCTTTGCGTGGAACAGATAGCCCAGTGGTTGGGAGATAGTTTGTGGTGGGTCGGGACCACGGTTCGAATCCCGGCAGTGTTCTTGATTCACTTTTTCCTTTTTCTGAGTCTAAAGATTTGAATCGTGATTTCACTTATGAGGTAGGAATTTCGCTTGTCTTTACGTGAAACAGATAGCCCAGAGGTTTGGAGATAGTTTCTGGTGGATCGGGACCACGGTTCGAATCCCGACAAGGTGCTTGATTCACTTTTTCTTTTTTCAGAGTCTAAAGATTTGAATCATGATTTCACTTATGACGTATGAATTTCGCTTTTCTTTGCGTGGAACACATAGCCCAGTGGTTCGGAGATAGTTTCTGGTGGATCGGGACCACGGTTCGAACCCCGACAAGGTACTTGATTCACTTTTTCTTTTTTCTGAGTCTAAGGATTTGAATCATGATTTCACTTATGACGTATGAATTTCGCTTGTCTTTTCGTGGAACAGATAGCCCAGTGGTTGGGAGATAGTTTCTGGTGGATTGGACCCTGGTTCGAATCCCGGCAGTGTCCTTGATCTTTTTTTTCTTTGTTCTGAGTCTAAGGATTTGAATCATGATTTCACTTATGACGTATGAATTTCGCTTGTCTTTGCGTGGAAAACATAGCCCAGTGGTTGGGATATAGTTTCTGGTGGATCGGGACCACGGTTCGAATCCCAGCAAAGTCCTTGATTCACTTTTTCTTTTGTCTGAGTCTAAAGATTTGAATCATGATTTCACTTATGAGGTGAAAATTTTGCTTGTCTTTGCGTGGAACAGATAGCCCAGTGGATGGGAGATAGTTTCTGGTGGATCGGGATCCCGGTTCGAATCCCGGCGATTCCTTGATATACTTTTTCTTTTTTCTAAGTCTTTTAATTTGAATCATGATTTCACTCTTGAGGTAGGAATTTCGCTTGTCTTTGCGTGGAACAAATAGCCCAGTGGTTGGGAGATAGTTTGTGGTGGGTCGGGACCACGGTTCGAATCCCGGCAGTGTTCTTGATTCACTTTTTCCTTTTTCTGAGTCTAAAGATTTGAATCATGATTTCACCTATGTGGTAGAATTTCGCTTGTCTTTGCGTGGAACAGATAGCCCAGTGGTTGGGAGATAGTTTCTGGTGGATCGGGGTCCCGGTTCAAATCCCGGCAGGGTCATTGATTCACTTTTTTTTCTGAGTCTAAAGATTTGAATCGTGATTTCACTTATGAGGTAGGAATTTCGCTTGTCTTTACGTGAAACAGATAGCCCAGTGGATGGGAGATAGTTTCTGGTGGATCGGGATCCCGGTTCGAATCCCGGCGATTCCTTGATATACTTTTTCTTTTTTCTAAGTCTTTTAATTTGAATCATGGTTTCACTCTTGAGGTAGGAATTTCGCTTGTCTTTGCGTGGAACAAATAGCCCAGTGGTTGGGAGATAGTTTGTGGTGGGTCGGGACCACGGTTCGAATCCCGGCAGTGTTCTTGATTCACTTTTTCCTTTTTCTGAGTCTAAAGATTTGAATCATGATTTCACCTATGTGGTAGAATTTCGCTTGTCTTTGCGTGGAACAGATAGCCCAGTGGTTGGGAGATAGTTTCTGGTGGATCGGGGTCCCGGTTCGAATCCCGGCAGGGTCATTGATTCACTTTTTTTTTCTGAGTCTAAAGATTTGAATCGTGATTTCACTTATGAGGTAGGAATTTCGCTTGTCTTTACGTGAAACAGATAGCCCAGTGGTTGGGAGATAGTTTCTGGTGGATCGGGACCACGGTTCGAATCCCGACAAGGTCCTTGATTCACTTTTTCTTTTTTCAGAGTCTAAAGATTTGAATCATGATTTCACTTATGACATATGAATTTCGCTTTTCTTTGCGTGGATCACATAGCCCAGTGGTTCGGAGATAGTTTCTGGTGGATCGGGACCACGGTTCGAACCCCGACAAGGTACTTGATTCACTTTTTCTTTTTTCTGAGTCTAAGGATTTGAATCATGATTTCACTTATGACGTATGAATTTCGCTTGTCTTTTCGTGGAACAGATAGCCCAGTGGTTGGGAGATAGTTTCTGGTGGATTGGACCCTGGTTCGAATCCCGGCAGTGTCCTTGATCTTTTTTTCTTTGTTCTGAGTCTAAGGATTTGAATCATGATTTCACTTATGACGTATGAATTTCGCTTGTCTTTGCGTGGAAGACACAGCCCAGTGGTTGGGATATAGTTTCTGGTGAATCGGGACCACGGTTCGAATCCCAGCAAAGTCCTTGATTCACTTTTTCTTTTGTCTGAGTCTAAAGATTTGAATCATGATTTCACTTATGAGGTGAAAATTTTGCTTGTTTTTGCGTGGAACAGATAGCCCAGTGGTTGGGAGATAGTTTCTGGTGGATCGGGACCACGGTTCGAATCCCGACAAGGTCCTTGATTCACTTTTTTTTCAGAGTCTAAAGATTTGAATCATGATTTTACTTATGAGGTAGGAATTTCGCTTGTCTTTGCGTGAAACGGATGGCCCAGTTGTTGGGAGATAGTTTCTGGTGGTTCGGGACCCCGGTTCGAATCCCGGCAGTGTCATTGATCTTATTTTTCTTTTTTTTCTGAGTCTAAGGATTTGAATCATGATTTCACTTATGACGTATGAATTTCGCTTTTCTTTGCGTGGAACACATAGCCCAGTGGTTCGGAGATAGTTTCTGGTGGATCAGGACCACGGTTCGAACCCCGACAAGGTACTTGTTTCACTTTTCTTTTTTCTGAGTCTAAGGATTTGAATCATGATTTCACTTATGACGTATGCATTTCGCTTGTCTTTTCGTGGAACACATAGCCCAGTGGTTCGGAGATAGTTTCTGGTGGATCGGGACCACGGTTCGAACCCCGACAAGGTCCTTGATTCACTTTTTCTTTTTTCTGAGTCTAAGGATTTGAATCATGATTTTACTAATGACGTATGCATTTCGCTTGTCTTTTCGTGGAACAGATAGCCCAGTGGTTGGGAGATAGTTTCTAGTGGATTGGACCCTGGTTCGAATCCCTGCAGTGTCCTTGATCTTATTTTTCTTTTTTCTGAGTCTAAAGATTTGAATCATGATTTCACTTATGACATATGAATTTCGCTTGTCTTTGCGTGGAAAACATAGCCCAGTGGTTGGGATATAGTTTCTGGTGGATCGGGACCACGGTTCGAATCCCAGCAAAGGCCTTGATTCACTTTTTCTTTTTTCAGAGTCTAAAGATTTGAATCATGATTTTACTTATGAGGTAGGAATTTCGCTTGTCTTTGCGTGAAACGGATGGCCCAGTTGTTGGGAGATAGTTTCTGGTGGTTCGGGACCCCGGTTCGAATCCCGGCAGTGTCATTGATCTTATTTTTCTTTTTTTTCTGAGTCTAAGGATTTGAATCATGATTTCACTTATGACGTATGAATTTCGCTTGTCTTTACGTGAAACAGATAGCCCAGTGGTTGGGAGATAGTTTCTGGTGGATCGGGACCCCGGTTCGAATCCCGACAAGGTCCTAGATTCACTTTTTCTTTTTTCTAAGTCTTTAGATTTGAATCATGATTTCACTTATGAGGTAGAAATTTCGCTTGTCTTTGCGTGGAACAAATAGCCCAGTTGTTGGGAGATAGTTTGTGGTGGATCGGGACCATGGTTCGAATCCCGGCAGTGTTCTTGATTCACTTTTTCCTTTTTTTGAGTCTAAGGATTTGAATCATGATTTCACTTATGACGTATGAATTTCGCTTTTCTTTGCGTGGAACACATAGCCCAGTGGTTCGGAGATAGTTTCTGGTGGATCGGGACCACGGTTCGAACCCCGACAAGGTACTTGATTCACTTTTTCTTTTTTCTGAGTCTAAGGATTTGAATCATGATTTCACTTATGACGTATGAATTTCGCTTGTCTTTTCGTGGAACAGATAGCCCAGTGGTTGGGAGATAGTTTCTGGTGGATTGGACCCTGGTTCGAATCCCGGCAGTGTCCTTGATCTTTTTTTTCTTTGTTCTGAGTCTAAGGATTTGAATCATGATTTCACTTATGACGTATGAATTTCGCTTGTCTTTGCGTGGAAAACATAGCCCAGTGGTTGGGATATAGTTTCTGGTGGATCGGGACCACGGTTCGAATCCCAGCAAAGTCCTTGATTCACTTTTTCTTTTGTCTGAGTCTAAAGATTTGAATCATGATTTCACTTATGAGGTGAAAATTTTGCTTGTCTTTGCGTGGAACAGATAGCCCAGTGGATGGGAGATAGTTTCTGGTGGATCGGGATCCCGGTTCGAATCCCGGCGATTCCTTGATATACTTTTTCTTTTTTCTAAGTCTTTTAATTTGAATCATGATTTCACTCTTGAGGTAGGAATTTCGCTTGTCTTTTCGTGGAACAAATAGCCCAGTGGTTGGGAGATAGTTTGTGGTGGGTCGGGACCACGGTTCGAATCCCGGCAGTGTTCTTGATTCACTTTTTCCTTTTTCTGAGTCTAAAGATTTGAATCATGATTTCACCTATGTGGTAGAATTTCGCTTGTCTTTGCGTGGAACAGATAGCCCAGTGGTTGGGAGATAGTTTCTGGTGGATCGGGGTCCCGGTTCGAATCCCGGCAGGGTCATTGATTCACTTTTTGTTTCTGAGTCTAAAGATTTGAATCGTGATTTCACTTATGAGGTAGGAATTTCGCTTGTCTTTACGTGAAACAGATAGCCCAGTGGATGGGAGATAGTTTCTGGTGGATCGGGATCCCGGTTCGAATCCCGGCGATTCCTTGATATACTTTTTCTTTTTTCTAAGTCTTTTAATTTGAATCATGGTTTCACTCTTGAGGTAGGAATTTCGCTTGTCTTTGCGTGGAACAAATAGCCCAGTGGTTGGGAGATAGTTTGTGGTGGGTCGGGACCACGGTTCGAATCCCGGCAGTGTTCTTGATTCACTTTTTCCTTTTTCTGAGTCTAAAGATTTGAATCATGATTTCACCTATGTGGTAGAATTTCGCTTGTCTTTGCGTGGAACAGATAGCCCAGTGGTTGGGAGATAGTTTCTGGTGGATCGGGGTCCCGGTTCGAATCCCGGCAGGGTCATTGATTCACTTTTTTTTTCTGAGTCTAAAGATTTGAATCGTGATTTCACTTATGAGGTAGGAATTTCGCTTGTCTTTACGTGAAACAGATAGCCCAGTGGTTGGGAGATAGTTTCTGGTGGATCGGGACCACGGTTCGAATCCCGACAAGGTCCTTGATTCACTTTTTCTTTTTTCAGAGTCTAAAGATTTGAATCATGATTTCACTTATGACGTATGAATTTCGCTTTTCTTTGCGTGGATCACATAGCCCAGTGGTTCGGAGATAGTTTCTGGTGGATCGGGACCACGGTTCGAACCCCGACAAGGTACTTGATTCACTTTTTCTTTTTTCTGAGTCTAAGGATTTGAATCATGATTTCACTTATGACGTATGAATTTCGCTTGTCTTTTCGTGGAACAGATAGCCCAGTGGTTGGGAGATAGTTTCTGGTGGATTGGACCCTGGTTCGAATCCCGGCAGTGTCCTTGATCTTTTTTTTCTTTGTTCTGAGTCTAAGGATTTGAATCATGATTTCACTTATGACGTATGAATTTCGCTTGTCTTTGCGTGGAAAACACAGCCCAGTGGTTGGGATATAGTTTCTGGTGGATCGGGACCACGGTTCGAATCCCAGCAAAGTCCTTGATTCACTTTTTCTTTTGTCTGAGTCTAAAGATTTGAATCATGATTTCACTTATGAGGTGAAAATTTTGCTTGTTTTTGCGTGGAACAGATAGCCCAGTGGTTGGGAGATAGTTTCTGGTGGATCGGGACCACGGTTCGAATCCCGACAAGGTCCTTGATTCACTTTTTTTTCAGAGTCTAAAGATTTGAATCATGATTTTACTTATGAGGTAGGAATTTCGCTTGTCTTTGCGTGAAACGGATGGCCCAGTTGTTGGGAGATAGTTTCTGGTGGTTCGGGACCCCGGTTCGAATCCCGGCAGTGTCATTGATCTTATTTTTTTTTTTTTTTCTGAGTCTAAGGATTTGAATCATGATTTCACTTATGACGTATGAATTTCGCTTTTCTTTGCGTGGAACACATAGCCCAGTGGTTCGGAGATAGTTTCTGGTGGATCAGGACCACGGTTCGAACCCCGACAAGGTACTTGTTTCACTTTTCTTTTTTCTGAGTCTAAGGATTTGAATCATGATTTCACTTATGACGTATGCATTTCGCTTGTCTTTTCGTGGAACACATAGCCCAGTGGTTCGGAGATAGTTTCTGGTGGATCGGGACCACGGTTCGAACCCCGACAAGGTCCTTGATTCACTTTTTCTTTTTTCTGAGTCTAAAGATTTGAATCATGACTTCACTTATGAGGTAGGAATTTCGCTTGTCTTTGCGTGGAACAGATAGCCCAGTGGTTGGGAGATAGTTTCTGGTAGATCGGGACCACGGTTCGAATCCCGACAAGGTCCTTGATTCACTTTTTTTTCAGAGTCTAAAGATTTGAATCATGATTTTACTTATGACGTATGCATTTCGCTTGTCTTTTCGTGGAACAGATACCCCAGTGGTTGGGAGATAGTTTCTGGTGGATTGGACCCTGGTTCGAATCCCTGCAGTGTCCTTGATCTTATTTTTCTTTGTTCTGAGTCTAAGGATTTGAATCATGATTTCACTTATGACGTATGAATTTCGCTTGTCTTTGCGTGGAAAACACAGCCCAGTGGTTGGGATATAGTTTCTGGTGGATCGGGACCACGGTTCGAATCCCAGCAAAGTCCTTGATTCACTTTTTCTTTTGTCTGAGTCTAAAGATTTGAATCATGATTTCACTTATGAGGTGAAAATTTTGCTTGTTTTTGCGTGGAACAGATAGCCCAGTGGTTGGGAGATAGTTTCTGGTGGATCGGGACCACGGTTCGAATCCCGACAAGGTCCTTGATTCACTTTTTTTTCAGAGTCTAAAGATTTGAATCATGATTTTACTTATGAGGTAGGAATTTCGCTTGTCTTTGCGTGAAATGGATGGCCCAGTTGTTGGGAGATAGTTTCTGGTGGTTCGGGACCCCGGTTTGAATCCCGGCAGTGTCATTGATCTTATTTTTCTTTTTTTTCTGAGTCTAAGGATTTGAATCATGATTTCACTTATGACGTATGAATTTCGCTTTTCTTTGCGTGGAACACATAGCCCAGTGGTTCGGAGATAGTTTCTGGTGGATCAGGACCACGGTTCGAACCCCGACAAGGTACTTGTTTCACTTTTCTTTTTTCTGAGTCTAAGGATTTGAATCATGATTTCACTTATGACGTATGCATTTCGCTTGTCTTTTCGTGGAACACATAGCCCAGTGGTTCGGAGATAGTTTCTGGTGGATCGGGACCACGGTTCGAACCCCGACAAGGTCCTTGATTCACTTTTTCTTTTTTCTGAGTCTAAAGATTTGAATCATGACTTCACTTATGAGGTAGGAATTTCGCTTTTCTTTGCGTGGAACACATAGTCCAGTGGTTCGGAGATAGTTTCTGGTGGATCGGGACCACGGTTCGAACCCCGACAAGGTACTTGTTTCACTTTTCTTTTTTCTGAGTCTAAGGATTTGAATCATGATTTCACTTATGACGTATGCATTTCGTTTGTCTTTTCGTGGAACACATAGCCCAGTGGTTCGGAGATAGTTTCTGGTGGATCGGGACCACGGTTCGAACCCCGACAAGGTCCTTGATTCACTTTTTTCTTTTTTCTGAGTCTAAGGATTTGAATCATGATTTCACTTATGACATATGAATTTCGCTTGTCTTTGCGTGGAAAACATAGCCCAGTGGTTGGGAGATAGTTTCTGGTGGATCGGGACCACGGTTCGAATCCCAGCAAAGTCCTTGATTCACTTTTTCTTTTTTCTGAGTCTAAAGATTTGAATCATGACTTCACTTATGAGGTAGGAATTTCGCTTGTTTTTGCGTGGAACAGATAGCCCAGTGTTTGGGATATAGTTTCTGGTGGATCGGGACCACGGTTCGAATCCCGACAAGGTCCTTGATTCACTTTTTCTTTTTTCAGAGTCTAAAGATTTGAATCATGATTTCACTTATGACGTATGAATTTCACTTTTCTTTGCGTGGAACACATAGCCCAGTGGTTGGGAGATAGTTTCTGGTGGATCGGGACCACGGTTCGAACCCCGACAAGGTACTTGATTCACTTTTTCTTTTTTATGAGTTTAAAGATTTGAATCATGATTTCACTTATGACTTAGGAATTTCGCTTGTCTTTGCGTGGAACAGACAGCCCAGTGGTTAGGAGATAGTTTCTGGTGGATCGGGACCACGGTTCGAATCCCGACAAGGTCCTTGATTCACTTTTTTTTTTCAGAGTCTAAAGATTTGAATCATGATTTCACTTTTGAGTTAGGAATTTCGCTTGTCTTTGCGTGAAACGGATGGCCCAGTTGTTGGGAGATAGTTTCTGGTGGTTCGGGACCCCGGTTCGAATCCCGGCAGTGTCATTGATCTTATTTTTCTTTTTTTTCTGAGTCTAAGTATTTGAATCATGATTTCACTTATGACGTATGAATTTCGCTTTTCTTTGCGTGGAACACATAGCCCAGTGGTTCGGAGATAGTTTCTGGTGGATCGGGACCACGGTTCGAACCCCGACAAGGTCCTAGATTCACTTTTTCTTTTTTCTGAGTCTAAGGATTTGAATAATGATTTCACTTATGTGGTACGAATTTCGCTTGTCTTTGCGTGGAAGAGATAGCCCAGTGGTTGGGAGATACTTTCTGGTGGATCGGGATCACGGTTCGAATCCCGGCAGGGTCCTTGATATACTTTTTCCTTTTTCTAAGTCTTTAAATTTGAATCATGATTTCACTCATGAGGTAGGAATTTCGCTTGTCTTTGCGTGGAACAGATAGCCCAGTGGTTGGGAGATAGTTTCTGGTGGATCGGGACCACGGTTCGAATCCCGGCAGTGTTCTTGATTTACTTTTTACTTTTTCTGAGTCTAAAGATTTGAATCATGATTTCACTTATGTGGTAGGAATGTTGCTTGTCTTTGCGTGGAACAGATAGCCCAGTGGATGGGAGATAGTTTCTGGTGGATCGGGATCCCGGTTCGAATCCCGGCGATTCCTTGATTCACTTTTTCCTTTTTCTGAGTCTAAAGATTTGAATCATGATTTCACCTATGTGGTAGAATTTCGCTTGTCTTTGCGTAGAACAGATAGCCCAGTGGTTGGGAGATAGTTTCTGGTGGATCGGGGTCCTGATTCGAATCCCGGCAGGGTCATTGATTCACTTTTTTTTTCTGAGTCTAAAGATTTGAATCGTGATTTCACTTATGAGGTAGGAATTTCGCTTGTCTTTACGTGAAACAGATAGCCCAGTGGTTGGGAGATAGTTTCTGGTGGATCGGGACCACGGTTCGAATCCCGACAAGGTCCTTGATTCACTTTTTCTTTTTTCAGAGTCTAAAGATTTGAATCATGATTTCACTTATGACGTATGAATTTCGCTTTTCTTTGCGTGGAACACATAGCCCAGTGGTTCGGAGATAGTTTCTGGTGGATCGGGACCACGGTTCGAACCCCGACAAGGTACTTGATTCACTTTTTCTGTTTTCTGAGTCTAAGGATTTGAATCATGATTTCACTTATGACGTATGAATTTCGCTTGTCTTTTCGTGGAACAGATAGCCCAGTGGTTGGGAGATAGTTTCTGGTGGATTGGACCCTGGTTCGAATACCGGCAGTGTCCTTGATCTTATTTTTCTTTGTTCTGAGTCTAAGGATTTGAATCATGATTTCACTTATGACGTATGAATTTCGCTTGTCTTTGCGTGGAAAACATAGCCCAGTGGTTGGGATATAGTTTCTGGTGGATCGGGACCACGGTTCGAATCCCAGCAAAGTCCTTGATTCACTTTTTCTTTTGTCTGAGTCTAAAGATTTGAATCATGATTTCACTTATGAGGTGAAAATTTTGCTTGTTTTTGCGTGGAACAGATAGCCCAGTGGTTGGGAGATAGTTTCTGGTGGATCGGGACCACGATTCGAATCCCGACAAGGTCCTTGATTCACTTTTTTTTCAGAGTCTAAAGATTTGAACCATGATTTTACTTATGAGGTAGGAATTTCGCTTGTCTTTGCGTGAAACGGATGGCCCAGTTGTTGGGAGATAGTTTCTGGTGGTTCGGGACCCCGGTTCGAATCCCGGCAGTGTCATTGATCTTATTTTTCTTTTTTTCTGAGTCTAAGGATTTGAATCATGATTTCACTTATGACGTATGAATTTCGCTTTTCTTTGCGTGGAACACATAGCCCAGTGGTTCGGAGATAGTTTCTGGTGGATCGGGACCACGGTTCGAACCCCGACAAGGTACTTGTTTCACTTTTCTTTTTTTCTGAGTCTAAGGATTTGAATCATGATTTCACTTATGACGTATGCATTTCGCTTGTCTTTTCGTGGAACACATAGCCCAGTGGTTCGGAGATAGTTTCTGGTGGATCGGGACCACGGTTCGAATCCCGACAAGGTCCTTGATTCACTTTTTCTTTTTTCAGAGTCTAAAGATTTGAATCATGATTTCACTTATGACGTATGAATTTCGCTTTTCTTTGCGTGGAACACATAGCCCAGTGGTTCGGAGATAGTTTCTGGTGGATCGGGACCACGGTTCGAACCCCGACAAGGTACTTGATTCACTTTTTCTTTTTTCTGAGTCTAAGGATTTGAATCATGATTTCACTTATGACGTATGAATTTCGCTTGTCTTTTCGTGGAACAGATAGCCCAGTGGTTGGGAGATAGTTTCTGGTGGATTGGACCCTGGTTCGAATACCGGCAGTGTCCTTGATCTTATTTTTCTTTGTTCTGAGTCTAAGGATTTGAATCATGATTTCACTTATGACGTATGAATTTCGCTTGTCTTTGCGTGGAAAACATAGCCCAGTGGTTGGGATATAGTTTCTGGTGGATCGGGACCACGGTTCGAATCCCAGCAAAGTCCTTGATTCACTTTTTCTTTTGTCTGAGTCTAAAGATTTGAATCATGATTTCACTTATGAGGTGAAAATTTTGCTTGTTTTTGCGTGGAACAGATAGCCCAGTGGTTGGGAGATAGTTTCTGGTGGATCGGGACCACGGTTCGAATCCCGACAAGGTCCTTGATTCACTTTTTTTTCAGAGTCTAAAGATTTGAACCATGATTTTACTTATGAGGTAGGAATTTCGCTTGTCTTTGCGTGAAACGGATGGCCCAGTTGTTGGGAGATAGTTTCTGGTGGTTCGGGACCCCGGTTCGAATCCCGGCAGTGTCATTGATCTTATTTTTCTTTTTTTCTGAGTCTAAGGATTTGAATCATGATTTCACTTATGACGTATGAATTTCGCTTTTCTTTGCGTGGAACACATAGCCCAGTGGTTCGGAGATAGTTTCTGGTGGATCGGGACCACGGTTCGAACCCCGACAAGGTACTTGTTTCACTTTTCTTTTTTTCTGAGTCTAAGGATTTGAATCATGATTTCACTTATGACGTATGCATTTCGCTTGTCTTTTCGTGGAACACATAGCCCAGTGAGTCGGAGATAGTTTCTGGTGGATCGGGACCACGGTTCGAATCCCGACAAGGTCCTTGATTCACTTTTTCTTTTTTCAGAGTCTAAAGATTTGAATCATGATTTCACTTATGACGTATGAATTTCGCTTTTCTTTGCGTGGAACACATAGCCCAGTGGTTCGGAGATAGTTTCTGGTGGATCGGGACCACGGTTCGAACCCCGACAAGGTACTTGATTCACTTTTTCTTTTTTCTGAGTCTAAGGATTTGAATCATGATTTCACTTATGACGTATGAATTTCGCTTGTCTTTTCGTGGAACAGATAGCCCAGTGGTTGGGAGATAGTTTCTGGTGGATTGGACCCTGGTTCGAATCCCGGCAGTGTCCTTGATCTTATTTTTCTTTGTTCTGAGTCTAAGGATTTGAATCATGATTTCACTTATGACGTATGAATTTCGCTTGTCTTTGCGTGGAAAACATAGCCCAGTGGTTGGGATATAGTTTCTGGTGGATCGGGACCACGGTTCGAATCCCAGCAAAGTCCTTGATTCACTTTTTCTTTTGTCTGAGTCTAAAGATTTGAATCATGATTTCACTTATGAGGTGAAAATTTTGCTTGTTTTTGCGTGGAACAGATAGCCCAGTGGTTGGGAGATAGTTTCTGGTGGATCGGGACCACGGTTCGAATCCCGACAAGGTCCTTGATTCACTTTTTTTTCAGAGTCTAAAGATTTGAATCATGATTTTACTTATGAGGTAGGAATTTCGCTTGTCTTTGCGTGAAACGGATGGCCCAGTTGTTGGGAGATAGTTTCTGGTGGTTCGGGACCCCGGTTCGAATCCCGGCAGTGTCATTGATCTTATTTTTCTTTTTTTTCTGAGTCTAAGGATTTGAATCATGATTTCACTTATGACGTATGAATTTCGCTTTTCTTTGCGTGGAACACATAGCCCAGTGGTTCGGAGATAGTTTCTGGTGGATCGGGACCACGGTTCGAACCCATACAAGGTACTTGTTTCACTTTTCTTTTTTCTGAGTCTAAGGATTTGAATCATGATTTCACTTATGACGTATGCATTTCGCTTGTCTTTTCGTGGAACACATAGCCCAGTGGTTCGGAGATAGTTTCTGGTGGATCGGGACCACGGTTCGAATCCCGACAAGGTCCTTGATTCACTTTTTCTTTTTTCAGAGTCTAAAGATTTGAATCATGATTTCACTTATGACGTATGAATTTCGCTTTTCTTTGCGTGGAACACATAGCCCAGTGGTTCGGAGATAGTTTCTGGTGGATCGGGACCACGGTTCGAACCCCGACAAGGTACTTGATTCACTTTTTCTTTTTTCTGAGTCTAAGGATTTGAATCATGATTTCACTTATTACGTATGAATTTCGCTTGTCTTTTCGTGGAACAGATAGCCCAGTGGTTGGGAGATAGTTTCTGGTGGATTGGACCCTGGTTCGAATCCCGGCAGTGTCCTTGATCTTATTTAGCTGTTCCGACTTAGCAGTCGGAACAGGTTTTGTTTTTGTTGGGATTATTATTTTTATTATTATTATTATTATTATTATTATTATTATTATTATTATTATTATTCTTTGTTTCTGTCAAAATTGCCATAGCTTTTGTACACGATTTTGTACGAACCTAAGCTCTAAAATAATAGATATGGGAGATTCAGATCTTACATCAAATTGAAGCTTAGAACATGAAATTATGCTAAGAGTAAAATTGTTCAAGTTCTTCATTAATTAGCTGAGTTATAATGACATGAATATTTAATTAGGCAATCTTGTTCCCACCATATCTCAAGAAGTATATGTCTGATCCTCAAACTGTTTTCAAATATAGACTCGTCTTATTATGTAGCTCTGTAGCGTGGCAAAAAATTCATAAAACGTCATCAATGACGTCATTTGTTGGCGCGTTTTTGTTCTGTGTACAAAACACTTGGCGCTGAAAGGACAAATGTTTTGACAGTCAAAAACACGATATTTTCAATTAAAATTACGAATTAGTTTCCTAAATTACATAAACTGTTTTGAAAAGTTAATTGCTTTTAATAAGAGATGTTCCTGGTCATTAAAACTTATCAAAGTAGAACAATTTCCACGATAATTAACGATTCAGTGACAAATCGGACACCAATGGCTTGGAGACGAGGTTCCGTTCATCGACTAAAAATGTAGTCAGGATGCCCTGCGACACAGAGAAAAATGCACGCGAAATGCCGTAACGAAATAGCCGACTTCTGGGTACCAGTCGCTGCACACTATTTATACAAAAATATCGATCTATAGCGTATTGAAACGGTGGCTTGTGCATGTGTACATGTACGTCGTGATTCTGTTGCCCAGGGCGCTCGACGATTTTGTCCCGGGCGCTACATTTGAATATTAACTAGTTAATCTTTGCAGCACCATATCTCAAGAAGTACACAGCCGATTTTCAAACTTTTATCAGTTATAGACTCCTTGGGCATTGGAGATTAGCTTTGGGAAAACGTGACCCAATGTTGACGTTTATTTAGGGGTCAACCGGAAGTGGGACCATATCTCAAGAACTACACAACCGATTTTCAAACTTTTTTCAGTTATAGACTCCTTGGGCACCAAAGATCAGCCTTGGGTAACCATGACCCCATGTTGACCTTTACTTCCGGGTCAACCGGAAGTGAGACCATATCTCAAGAACTACACAACCGATTTTCAAACTTTTTTCAGTTATAGACTCCTTGGCATTGGAGATTAGTTTTGGGAAATCGTGACCCAATGTTGACCTTTACTTAGGGGTCAACCAGAAGTGGGACCATATCTCAAGAACTACACAACCGATTTTCAAACTTTTTTCAGTTATAGACTCCTTGGGCACCAAAGATCAGCCTTGGGTAACCATGACCCCATGTTGACCTTTACTTCCGGGTCAACCGGAAGTGAGACCATATCTCAAGAACTACACAACCGATTTTCAAACTTTTTTCAGTTATAGACTCCTTGGCATTGGAGATTAGTTTTGGGAAATCGTGACCCAATGTTGACCTTTACTAGGGGTCAACCGGAAGTGGGGCCATATCTCAAGAACTACACAACCGATTTTCAATTTCTTTTCAGTTATAGATCCTTTGAGCTTTAAAAATTGAACTAGGGTTACCATGACCCCATGTTAACCTTTCCTTCCGGGTCAACCGGAAGTGGGATCATTACTCAAGAATTACACAACCCATTTTCAATTTTTTTTCAGTGATAGAGTCTTTGAGCATTGAAGATTAGCCTTGTTCTACCGTGACCCAATGTTGATCTTACTTCTAGGTCAACCGGAAGTGGGACCATATCTCAAGAACTACAGAGCCGATTTTCTTTGTTTTCAGTTATAAACCCTTTGAGCAATGAAGATAAGCCTTGGGTTACCGTAACCCCATGTTGACCTTTAATTCCGGGTCAACCGGAAATGGAACCATATCGTTCAATCTTGAACTGAGGCTCACTTTAAATGTCTGGATCAATAAATCAAAGCACAACAAAACGGAACAGCTTTGTGTTTGTTCACAAACACTTAGTGTCTAGTTTTCTTTGTTCTGAGTCTAAGGATTTGAATCATGATTTCACTTATGACGTATGAATTTCGCTTGTCTTTGCGTGGAAAACATAGCCCAGTGGTTGGGATATAGTTTCTGGTGGATCGGGACCACGGTTCGAATCCCAGCAAAGTCCTTGATTCACTTTTTCTTTTGTCTGAGTCTAAAGATTTGAATCATGATTTCACTTATGAGGTGAAAATTTTGCTTGTTTTTGCGTGGAACAGATAGCCCAGTGGTTGGGAGATAGTTTCTGGTGGATCGGGACCACGGTTCGAATCCCGACAAGGTCCTTGATTCACTTTTTTTTCAGAGTCTAAAGATTTGAATCATGATTTTACTTATGAGGTAGGAATTTCGCTTGTCTTTGCGTGAAACGGATGGCCCAGTTGTTGGGAGATAGTTTCTGGTGGTTCGGGACCCCGGTTCGAATCCCGGCAGTGTCATTGATCTTATTTTTCTTTTTTTTCTGAGTCTAAGGATTTGAATCATGATTTCACTTATGACGTATGAATTTCGCTTTTCTTTGCGTGGAACACATAGCCCAGTGGTTCGGAGATAGTTTCTGGTGGATCGGGACCACGGTTCGAACCCCGACAAGGTACTTGTTTCACTTTTCTTTTTTCTGAGTCTAAGGATTTGAATCATGATTTCACTTATGACGTATGCATTTCGCTTATCTTTTCGTGGAACACATAGCCCAGTGGTTCGGAGATAGTTTCTGGTGGATCGGGACCACGGTTCGAACCCCGACAAGGTCCTTGATTCACTTTTTCTTTTTTCTGAGTCTAAGGATTTGAATCATGATTTCACTTATGACGTATGCATTTCGCTTGTCTTTTCGTGGAACAAATAGCCCAGTGGTTGGGAGATAGTTTCTGGTGGATTGGACCCTGGTTCGAATCCCTGCAGTGTCCTTGATCTTATTTTTCTTTTTTCTGAGTCTAAGGATTTGAATCATGATTTCACTTATGACATATGAATTTCGCTTGTCTTTGCGTGGAAAACATAGCCCAGTGGTTGGGATATAGTTTCTGGTGGATCGGGACCACGGTTCGAATCCCAGCAAAGGCCTTGATTCACTTTTTCTTTTTTCTGAGTCTAAAGATTTGAATCATGACTTCACTTATGAGGTAGGAATTTCGCTTGTCTTTGCGTGGAACAGATAGCCCAGTGGTTGGGATATAGTTTCTGGTGGATCGGGACCACGGTTCGAATCCCGACAAGGTCCTTGATTCACTTTTTCTTTTTTCAGAGTCTAAAGATTTGAATCATGATTTCACTTATGACGTATGAATTTCACTTTTCTTTGCGTGGAACACATAGCCCAGTGGTTGGGAGATAGTTTCTGGTGGATCGGGACCACGGTTCGAATCCCGACAAGGTCCTTGATTCACTTTTTCTTTTTTCAGAGTCTAAGGATTTGAATCATGATTTCACTTATGACGTATGAATTTCGCTTGTCTTTGCGTGGAAAACATAGCCCAGTGGTTGGGATATAGTTTCTGGTGGATCGGGACCACGGTTCGAATCCCAGCAAAGTCCTTGATTCACTTTTTCTTTTGTCTGAGTCTAAAGATTTGAATCATGATTTCACTTATGAGTTGAAAATTTCGATTGTCTTTGCGTGGAACAGATAGCCCAGTGGTTGGGAGATAGTTTCTGGTAGATCGAGACCACGGTTCGAACCCCGACAAGGTACTTGATTCACTTTTTCTTTTTTCTGAGTTTAAAGATTTGAATCATGATTTCACTTATGACTTAGGAATTTCGCTTGTCTTTGCGTGGAACAGACAGCCCAGTGGTTGGGAGAGAGTTTCTGGTGGATCGGTCCACGGTTCGAATCTCGGCAAAGTCCTTGATTCACTTTTTCTTTTTTCTGAGTCTAAAGATTTGAATCATGATTTCACTTATGAGGTGAAAATTTCGATTGTCTTTGCGTGGAACAGATAACCCAGTGGTTGGGAGATAGTTTCTGGTGGATCGGGACCACGGTTCGAACCCCGACAAGGTACTTGATTCACTTTTTCTTTTTTCTGAGTCTAAAGATTTGAATCATGACTTCACTTATGAGGTAGGAATTTCGCTTGTTTTTGCGTGGAACAGATAGCCCAGTGGTTGGGAGATAGTTTCTGGTGGATCGGGACCACGGTTCAAATCCCGACAAGGTCCTTGATTCACTTTTTTTTCAGAGTCTAAAGATTTGAATCATGATTTCACTTATGAGGTAGGAATTTCGCTTGTCTTTGCGTGAAACGGATGGCCCAGTTGTTGGGAGATAGTTTCTGGTGGTTCGGGACCCCGGTTCGAATCCCGGCAGTGTCATTGATCTTATTTTTCTTTTTTTTCTGAGTCTTAGTATTTGAATCATGATTTCACTTATGACGTATGAATTTCGCTTTTCTTTGCGTGGAACACATAGCCCAGTGGTTCGGAGATAGTTTCTGGTGGATCGGGACCACGGTTCGAACCCCGACAAGGTACTTGTTTCACTTTTCTTTTTTCTGAGTCTAAGGATTTGAATCATGATTTCACTTATGACGTATGCATTTCGCTTGTCTTTTCGTGGAACACATAGCCCAATGGTTCGGAGATAGTTTCTTGTGGATCGGGACCACGGTTCGAACCCCGACAAGGTCCTTGATTCACTTTTTCTTTTTTCTGAGTCTAAGGATTTGAATCATGATTTCACTTATGATTTATGCATTTCGCTTGTCTTTTCGTGGAACAGATAGCCCAGTGGTTGGGAGATAGTTTCTGGTGGATCGGGACCACGGTTCGAATCCCAGCAAAGTCCTTGATTCACTTTTTCTTTTGTCTGAGTCTAAAGATTTGAATCATGATTTCACTTATGACTTAGGAATTTCGCTTGTCTTTGCGTGGAACAGACAGCCCAGTGGTTGGGAGAGAGTTTCTGGTGGATCGGTCCACGGTTCGAATCTCGGCAAAGTCCTTGATTCACTTTTTCTTTTTTCTGAGTCTAAAGATTTGAATCATGATTTCACTTATGAGGTAGGAATTTCGCTTGTCTTTGCGTGAAACGGATGGCCCAGTTGTTGGGAGATAGTTTCTGGTGGTTCGGGACCCCGGTTCGAATCCCGGCAATGTCATTGATCTTATTTTTCTTTTTTTTCTGAGTCTAAGTATTTGAATCATGATTTCACTTATGACGTATGAATTTCGCTTTTTTTTTGCGTGGAACACATAGCCCAATGGTTCGGAGATAGTTTCTGGTGGATCGGGACCACGGTTCGAACCCCGACAAGGTCCTTGATTCACTTTTTCTTTTTTTTGAGTCTAAGGATTTGAATCATGATTTCACTTATGACTTAGGAATTTCGCTTGTCTTTGCGTGGAACAGACAGCCCAGTGGTTGGGAGAGAGTTTCTGGTGGATCGGTCCACGGTTCGAATCTCGGCAAAGTCCTTGATTCACTTTTTCTTTTTTCTGAGTCTAAAGATTTGAATCATGACTTCACTTATGAGGTAGGAATTTCGCTTGTTTTTGCGTGGAACAGATAGCCCAGTGGTTGGGAGATAGTTTCTGGTGGATCGGGACAACGGTTCGAATCCCGACAAGGTCCTTGATTCACTTTTTTTTTCAGAGTCTAAAGATTTGAATCATGACTTCACTTATGAGGTAGGAATTTCGCTTGTTTTTGCGTGGAACAGATAGCCCAGTGGTTGGGAGATAGTTTCTGGTGGATCGGGACCACGGTTCGAATCCCGACAAGGTCCTTGATTCACTTTTTTTTTCAGAGTCTAAAGATTTGAATCATGATTTCACTTATGACTTAGGAATTTCGCTTGTCTTTGCGTGAAACGGATGGCCCAGTTGTTGGGAGATAGTTTCTGGTGGTTCGGGACCCCGGTTCGAATCCCGGCAGTGTCATTGATCTTATTTTTCTTTTTTTTCTGAGTCTTAGTATTTGAATCATGATTTCACTTATGACGTATGAATTTCGCTTTTCTTTGCGTGGAACACATAGCCCAGTGGTTCGGAGATAGTTTCTGGTGGATCGGGACCACGGTTCGAACCCCGACAAGGTACTTGTTTCACTTTTCTTTTTTCTGAGTCTAAGGATTTGAATCATGATTTCACTTATGACGTATGCATTTCGCTTGTCTTTTCGTGGAACACATAGCCCAATGGTTCGGAGATAGTTTCTTGTGGATCGGGACCACGGTTCGAACCCCGACAAGGTCCTTGATTCACTTTTTCTTTTTTCTGAGTCTAAGGATTTGAATCATGATTTCACTTATGATTTATGCATTTCGCTTGTCTTTTCGTGGAACAGATAGCCCAGTGGTTGGGATGCAGTTTCTGGTGGATCGGGACCACGGTTCGAATCCCAGCAAAGTCCTTGATTCACTTTTTCTTTTGTCTGAGTCTAAAGATTTGAATCATGATTTCACTTATGAGTTGAAAATTTCGATTGTCTTTGCGTGGAACAGATAGCCCAGTGGTTGGGAGATAGTTTCTGGTAGATCGGGACCACGGTTCGAACCCCGACAAGGTACTTGATTCACTTTTTCTTTTTTCTGAGTTTAAAGATTTGAATCATGATTTCACTTATGACTTAGGAATTTCGCTTGTCTTTGCGTGGAACAGACAGCCCAGTGGTTGGGAGAGAGTTTCTGGTGGATCGGTCCACGGTTCGAATCTCGGCAAAGTCCTTGATTCACTTTTTCTTTTTTCTGAGTCTAAAGATTTGAATCATGATTTCACTTATGAGGTGAAAATTTCGATTGTCTTTGCGTGGAACAGATAGCCCAGTGGTTGGGAGATAGTTTCTGGTGGATCGGGACCACGGTTCGAACCCCGACAAGGTACTTGATTCACTTTTTCTTTTTTCTGAGTCTAAAGATTTGAATCATGACTTCACTTATGAGGTAGGAATTTCGCTTCTTTTTGCGTGGAACAGATAGCCCAGTGGTTGGGAGATAGTTTCTGGTGGATCGGGACCACGGTTCGAATCCCGACAAGGTCCTTGATTCACTTTTTTTTTCAGAGTCTAAAGATTTGAATCATGATTTCACTTATGAGGTAGGAATTTCGCTTGTCTTTGCGTGAAACGGATGGCCCAGTTGTTGGGAGATAGTTTCTGGTGGTTCGGGACCCCGGTTCGAATCCCGGCAGTGTCATTGATCTTATTTTTCTTTTTTTTCTGAGTCTAAGTATTTGAATCATGATTTCACTTATGACGTATGAATTTCGCTTTTCTTTGCGTGGAACACATAGCCCAGTGGTTCGGAGATAGTTTCTGGTGGATCGGGACCACGGTTCGAACCCCGACAAGGTACTTGTTTCACTTTTCTTTTTTCTGAGTCTAAGGATTTGAATCATGATTTCACTTATGACGTATGCATTTCGCTTGTCTTTTCGTGGAACACATAGCCCAATGGTTCGGAGATAGTTTCTGGTGGATCGGGACCACGGTTCGAACCCCGACAAGGTACTTGTTTCACTTTTCTTTTTTCTGAGTCTAAGGATTTGAATCATGATTTCACTTATGATTTATGCATTTCGCTTGTCTTTTCGTGGAACAGATAGCCCAGTGGTTGGGAGATAGTTTCTGGTGGATCGGGACCACGGTTCGAATCCCAGCAAAGTCCTTGATTCACTTTTTCTTTTGTCTGAGTCTAAAGATTTGAATCATGATTTCACTTATGACTTAGGAATTTCGCTTGTCTTTGCTTGGAACAGACAGCCCAGTGGTTGGGAGAGAGTTTCTGGTGGATCGGTCCACGGTTCGAATCTCGGCAAAGTCCTTGATTCACTTTTTCTTTTTTCTGAGTCTAAAGATTTGAATCATGATTTCACTTATGAGGTGAAAATTTCGATTGTCTTTGCGTGGAACAGATAGCCCAGTGGTTGGGAGATAGTTTCTGGTGGATCGGGACCATGGTTCGAACCCCGACAAGGTACTTGATTCACTTTTTTTTTCTGAGTCTAAGGATTTGAAACATGATTTCACTTATGACGTATAAATTTCGCTTGTCTTTTCGTGGAACAGATAGCCCAGTGGTTGGGAGATAGTTTCTGGTGGATCGGGACCACGGTTCGAATCCCGACAAGGTCCTTGATTCACTTTTTCTTTTTTCAGAGTCTAAGGATTTGAATCATGATTTCACTTATGACGTATGAATTTCGCTTGTCTTTGCGTGGAAAACATAGCCCAGTGGTTGGCATATAGTTTCTGGTGGATCGGGACCACGGTTCGAATCCCAGCAAAGTCCTTGATTCACTTTTTCTTTTGTCTGGGTCTAAAGATTTGAATCATGATTTCACTTATGAGGTGAAAATTTCGATTGTCTTTGCGTGGAACAGATAGCCCAGTGGTTGGGAGATAGTTTCTGGTGGATCGGGACCACGGTTCAAACCCCGACAAGGTACTTGATTCACTTTTTCTTTTTTCTGAGTCTAAGAATTTGAATCATGATTTCACTTATGACGTATGAATTTCGCTTGTCTTTTCGTGGAATAGATAGCCCAGTGGTTGGGAGATAGTTTCTGGTGGTTCGGGACCACGGTTCGAATCCCAGCAAAGTCCTTGATTCACTTTTGCTTTTGTCTGAGTCTAAGGATTTGAATCATGATTTCACTTATGATTTATGCATTTCGCTTGTCTTTTCGTGGAACAGATAGCCCAGTGGTTGGGAGATAGTTTCTGGTGGATCGGGACCACGGTTCGAATCCCAGCAAAGTCCTTGATTCACTTTTTCTTTTGTCTGAGTCTAAAGATTTGAATCATGATTTCACTTATGACTTAGGAATTTCGCTTGTCTTTGCTTGGAACAGACAGCCCAGTGGTTGGGAGAGAGTTTCTGGTGGATCGGTCCACGGTTCGAATCTCGGCAAAGTCCTTGATTCACTTTTTCTTTTTTCTGAGTCTAAAGATTTGAATCATGATTTCACTTATGAGGTGAAAATTTCGATTGTCTTTGCGTGGAACAGATAGCCCAGTGGTTGGGAGATAGTTTCTGGTGGTTCGGGACCCCGGTTCGAATCCCGGCAGTGTCATTGATCTTATTTTTCTTTTTTTTCTGAGTCTAAGTATTTGAATCATGATTTCACTTATGACGTATGAATTTCGCTTTTCTTTGCGTGGAACATTTAGCCCAGTGGTTCGGAGATAGTTTCTGGTGGATCGGGACCACGGTTCGAACCCCGACAAGGTACTTGTTTCACTTTTCTTTTTTCTGAGTCTAAGGATTTGAATCATGATTTCACTTATGACGTATGCATTTCGCTTGTCTTTTCGTGGAACACATAGCCCAATGGTTCGGAGATAGTTTCTGGTGGATCGGGACCACGGTTCGAACCCCGACAAGGTACTTGTTTCACTTTTCTTTTTTCTGAGTCTAAGGATTTGAATCATGATTTCACTTATGATTTATGCATTTCGCTTGTCTTTTCGTGGAACAGATAGCCCAGTGGTTGGGAGATAGTTTCTGGTGGATCGGGACCACGGTTCGAATCCCAGCAAAGTCCTTGATTCACTTTTTCTTTTGTCTGAGTCTAAAGATTTGAATCATGATTTCACTTATGACTTAGGAATTTCGCTTGTCTTTGCTTGGAACAGACAGCCCAGTGGTTGGGAGAGAGTTTCTGGTGGATCGGTCCACGGTTCGAATCTCGGCAAAGTCCTTGATTCACTTTTTCTTTTTTCTGAGTCTAAAGATTTGAATCATGACTTCACTTATGAGGTGAAAATTTCGATTGTCTTTGCGTGGAACAGATAGCCCAGTTGTTGGGAGATAGTTTCTGGTGGTTCGGGACCCCGGTTCGAATCCCGGCAGTGTCATTGATCTTATTTTTCTTTTTTTTCTGAGTCTAAGTATTTGAATCATGATTTCACTTATGACGTATGAATTTCGCTTTTCTTTGCGTGGAACACATAGCCCAGTGGTTCGGAGATAGTTTCTGGTGGATCGGGACCACGGTTCGAACCCCGACAAGGTCCTTGATTCACTTTTTCTTTTTTCTGAGTCTAAGGATTTGAATCATGATTTCACTTATGATTTATGCATTTCGCTTGTCTTTTCGTGGAACAGATAGCCCAGTGGTTGGGAGATAGTTTCTGGTGGATCGGGACCACGGTTCGAATCCCAGCAAAGTCCTTGATTCACTTTTTCTTTTGTCTGAGTCTAAAGATTTGAATCATGATTTCACTTATGACTTAGGAATTTCGCTTGTCTTTGCTTGGAACAGACAGCCCAGTGGTTGGGAGAGAGTTTCTGGTGGATCGGTCCACGGTTCGAATCTCGGCAAAGTCCTTGATTCACTTTTTCTTTTTTCTGAGTCTAAAGATTTGAATCATGATTTCACTTATGAGGTGAAAATTTCGATTGTCTTTGCGTGGAACAGATAGCCCAGTGGTTGGGAGATAGTTTCTGGTGGTTCGGGACCCCGGTTCGAATCCCGGCAGTGTCATTGATCTTATTTTTCTTTTTTTTCTGAGTCTAAGTATTTGAATCATGATTTCACTTATGACGTATGAATTTCGCTTTTCTTTGCGTGGAACACATAGCCCAGTGGTTCGGAGATAGTTTCTGGTGGATCGGGACCACGGTTCGAACCCCGACAAGGTACTTGTTTCACTTTTCTTTTTTCTGAGTCTAAGGATTTGAATCATGATTTCACTTATGACGTATGCATTTCGCTTGTCTTTTCGTGGAACACATAGCCCAATGGTTCGGAGATAGTTTCTGGTGGATCGGGACCACGGTTCGAACCCCGACAAGGTACTTGTTTCACTTTTCTTTTTTCTGAGTCTAAGGATTTGAATCATGATTTCACTTATGATTTATGCATTTCGCTTGTCTTTTCGTGGAACAGATAGCCCAGTGGTTGGGAGATAGTTTCTGGTGGATCGGGACCACGGTTCGAATCCCAGCAAAGTCCTTGATTCACTTTTTCTTTTGTCTGAGTCTAAAGATTTGAATCATGATTTCACTTATGACTTAGGAATTTCGCTTGTCTTTGCTTGGAACAGACAGCCCAGTGGTTGGGAGAGAGTTTCTGGTGGATCGGTCCACGGTTCGAATCTCGGCAAAGTCCTTGATTCACTTTTTCTTTTTTCTGAGTCTAAAGATTTGAATCATGATTTCACTTATGAGGTGAAAATTTCGATTGTCTTTGCGTGGAACAGATAGCCCAGTGGTTGGGAGATAGTTTCTGGTGGATCGGGACCATGGTTCGAACCCCGACAAGGTACTTGATTCACTTTTTTTTTCTGAGTCTAAGGATTTGAAACATGATTTCACTTATGACGTATAAATTTCGCTTGTCTTTTCGTGGAACAGATAGCCCAGTGGTTGGGAGATAGTTTCTGGTGGATCGGGACCACGGTTCGAATCCCGACAAGGTCCTTGATTCACTTTTTCTTTTTTCAGAGTCTAAGGATTTGAATCATGATTTCACTTATGACGTATGAATTTCGCTTGTCTTTGCGTGGAAAACATAGCCCAGTGGTTGGCATATAGTTTCTGGTGGATCGGGACCACGGTTCGAATCCCAGCAAAGTCCTTGATTCACTTTTTCTTTTGTCTGGGTCTAAACATTTGAATCATGATTTCACTTATGAGGTGAAAATTTCGATTGTCTTTGCGTGGAACAGATAGCCCAGTGGTTGGGAGATAGTTTCTGGTGGATCGGGACCACGGTTCAAACCCCGACAAGGTACTTGATTCACTTTTTCTTTTTTCTGAGTCTAAGAATTTGAATCATGATTTCACTTATGACGTATGAATTTCGCTTGTCTTTTCGTGGAATAGATAGCCCAGTGGTTGGGAGATAGTTTCTGGTGGTTCGGGACCACGGTTCGAATCCCAGCAAAGTCCTTGATTCACTTTTGCTTTTGTCTGAGTCTAAAGATTTGAATCATGATTTCACTTATGAGGTGAACATTTCGATTGTCTTTGCGTGGAACAGACAGCCCAGTGGTTGGGAGATAGTTTCTGGTGGATCTGGACCACGGTTCGAACCCCGACAAGGTACTTGATTCACTTTTTCTTTTTTTCTGAGTCTAAGGATTTGAATCATGATTTCACTTATGACGTATGCATTTCGCTTGTCTTTCCGTGGAAAACATAGCCCAGTGGTTGGGATAAAGTTTCTGGTGGATCGGGACCACGGTTCGAATCCCAGCAAAGTCCTTGATTCACTTTTTCTTTTTTCTGAGTCTAAAGATTTGAATCATGACTTCACTTATGAGGTAGGAATTTCGCTTGTCTTTGCGTGGAACAGATAGCCCAGTTGTTGGGAGATAGTTTCTGGTGGTTCGGGACCCCGGTTCGAATCCCGGCAGTGTCATTGATCTTATTTTTCTTTTTTTTCTGAGTCTAAGTATTTGAATCATGATTTCACTTATGACGTATGAATTTCGCTTTTCTTTGCGTGGAACACATAGCCCAGTGGTTCGGAGATAGTTTCTGGTGGATCGGGACCACGGTTCGAACCCCGACAAGGTCCTTGATTCACTTTTTCTTTTTTCTGAGTCTAAGGATTTGAATCATGATTTCACTTATGATTTATGCATTTCGCTTGTCTTTTCGTGGAACAGATAGCCCAGTGGTTGGGAGATAGTTTCTGGTGGATCGGGACCACGGTTCGAATCCCAGCAAAGTCCTTGATTCACTTTTTCTTTTGTCTGAGTCTAAAGATTTGAATCATGATTTCACTTATGACTTAGGAATTTCGCTTGTCTTTGCTTGGAACAGACAGCCCAGTGGTTGGGAGAGAGTTTCTGGTGGATCGGTCCACGGTTCGAATCTCGGCAAAGTCCTTGATTCACTTTTTCTTTTTTCTGAGTCTAAAGATTTGAATCATGATTTCACTTATGAGGTGAAAATTTCGATTGTCTTTGCGTGGAACAGATAGCCCAGTGGTTGGGAGATAGTTTCTGGTGGTTCGGGACCCCGGTTCGAATCCCGGCAGTGTCATTGATCTTATTTTTCTTTTTTTTCTGAGTCTAAGTATTTGAATCATGATTTCACTTATGACGTATGAATTTCGCTTTTCTTTGCGTGGAACACATAGCCCAGTGGTTCGGAGATAGTTTCTGGTGGATCGGGACCACGGTTCGAACCCCGACAAGGTACTTGTTTCACTTTTCTTTTTTCTGAGTCTAAGGATTTGAATCATGATTTCACTTATGACGTATGCATTTCGCTTGTCTTTTCGTGGAACACATAGCCCAATGGTTCGGAGATAGTTTCTGGTGGATCGGGACCACGGTTCGAACCCCGACAAGGTACTTGTTTCACTTTTCTTTTTTCTGAGTCTAAGGATTTGAATCATGATTTCACTTATGATTTATGCATTTCGCTTGTCTTTTCGTGGAACAGATAGCCCAGTGGTTGGGAGATAGTTTCTGGTGGATCGGGACCACGGTTCGAATCCCAGAAAAGTCCTTGATTCACTTTTTCTTTTGTCTGAGTCTAAAGATTTGAATCATGATTTCACTTATGACTTAGGAATTTCGCTTGTCTTTGCTTGGAACAGACAGCCCAGTGGTTGGGAGAGAGTTTCTGGTGGATCGGTCCACGGTTCGAATCTCGGCAAAGTCCTTGATTCACTTTTTCTTTTTTCTGAGTCTAAAGATTTGAATCATGATTTCACTTATGAGGTGAAAATTTCGATTGTCTTTGCGTGGAACAGATAGCCCAGTGGTTGGGAGATAGTTTCTGGTGGATCGGGACCATGGTTCGAACCCCGACAAGGTACTTGATTCACTTTTTTTTTCTGAGTCTAAGGATTTGAAACATGATTTCACTTATGACGTATAAATTTCGCTTGTCTTTTCGTGGAACAGATAGCCCAGTGGTTGGGAGATAGTTTCTGGTGGATCGGGACCACGGTTCGAATCCCGACAAGGTCCTTGATTCACTTTTTCTTTTTTCAGAGTCTAAAGATTTGAATCATGATTTCACTTATGACGTATGAATTTCGCTTGTCTTTGCGTGGAAAACATAGCCCAGTGGTTGGCATATAGTTTCTGGTGGATCGGGACCACGGTTCGAATCCCAGCAAAGTCCTTGATTCACTTTTTCTTTTGTCTGGGTCTAAACATTTGAATCATGATTTCACTTATGAGGTGAAAATTTCGATTGTCTTTGCGTGGAACAGATAGCCCAGTGGTTGGGAGATAGTTTCTGGTGGATCGGGACCACGGTTCAAACCCCGACAAGGTACTTGATTCACTTTTTCTTTTTTCTGAGTCTAAGAATTTGAATCATGATTTCACTTATGACGTATGAATTTCGCTTGTCTTTTCGTGGAATAGATAGCCCAGTGGTTGGGAGATAGTTTCTGGTGGTTCGGGACCACGGTTCGAATCCCAGCAAAGTCCTTGATTCACTTTTGCTTTTGTCTGAGTCTAAAGATTTGAATCATGATTTCACTTATGAGGTGAACATTTCGATTGTCTTTGCGTGGAACAGATAGCCCAGTGGTTGGGAGATAGTTTCTGGTGGATCTGGACCACGGTTCGAACCCCGACAAGGTACTTGATTCACTTTTTCTTTTTTTCTGAGTCTAAGGATTTGAATCATGATTTCACTTATGACGTATGCATTTCGCTTGTCTTTCCGTGGAAAACATAGCCCAGTGGTTGGGATAAAGTTTCTGGTGGATCGGGACCACGGTTCGAATCCCAGCAAAGTCCTTGATTCACTTTTTCTTTTTTCTGAGTCTAAAGATTTGAATCATGACTTCACTTATGAGGTAGGAATTTCGCTTGTCTTTGCGTGGAACAGATAGCCCAGTTGTTGGGAGATAGTTTCTGGTGGTTCGGGACCCCGGTTCGAATCCCGGCAGTGTCATTGATCTTATTTTTCTTTTTTTTCTGAGTCTAAGTATTTGAATCATGATTTCACTTATGACGTATGAATTTCGCTTTTCTTTGCGTGGAACACATAGCCCAGTGGTTCGGAGATAGTTTCTGGTGGATCGGGACCACGGTTCGAACCCCGACAAGGTACTTGTTTCACTTTTCTTTTTTCTGAGTCTAAGGATTTGAATCATGATTTCACTTATGACGTATGCATTTCGCTTGTCTTTTCGTGGAACACATAGCCCAATGGTTCGGAGATAGTTTCTTTTGGATCGGGACCACGGTTCGAACCCCGACAAGGTCCTTGATTCACTTTTTCTTTTTTCTGAGTCTAAGGATTTGAATCATGATTTCACTTATGATTTATGCATTTCGCTTGTCTTTTCGTGGAACAGATAGCCCAGTGGTTGGGAGATAGTTTCTGGTGGATCGGGACCACGGTTCGAATCCCAGCAAAGTCCTTGATTCACTTTTTCTTTTGTCTGAGTCTAAAGATTTGAATCATGATTTCACTTATGACTTAGGAATTTCGCTTGTCTTTGCTTGGAACAGACAGCCCAGTGGTTGGGAGAGAGTTTCTGGTGGATCGGTCCACGGTTCGAATATCGGCAAAGTCCTTGATTCACTTTTTCTTTTTTCTGAGTCTAAGGATTTGAATCATGATTTCACTTATGACGTATGAATTTCGCTTGTCTTTGCGTGGAACAGATAGCCCAGTGGTTTGGTAGATAGTTTCTGGTGGATCGGGACCACGGTTCGAACCCCGACAAGGTACTTGATTCACTTTTTCTTTTTTCTGAGTCTAAGGATTTGAATCATGATTTCACTTATGACGTATGAATTTCGCTTGTCTTTTCGTGGAACAGATAGCCCAGTGGTTGGGAGATAGTTTCTGGTGGATTGGACCCTGGTTCGAATCCCGGCAGTGTCCTTGATCTTATTTTTCTTTTTTCTGAGTCTAAGGATTTGAATCATGATTTCACTTATAACGTATGAATTTCGCTTGTCTTTGCGTGGAAAACATAGCCCAGTGGTTGGGATATAGTTTCTGGTGGACCGGGACCACGGTTCGAACCCCGACAAGGTACTTGATTCACTTTTTCTTTTTTCTGAGTTTAAAGATTTGAATCATGATTTCACTTATGACTTAGGAATTTCGCTTGTCTTTGCGTGGAACAGACAGCCCAGTGGCTGGGAGTGAGTTTCTGGTGGATCGGGACCACGGTTCGAATCTCGGCAAAGTCCTTGATTCACTTTTTTTTTCTGAGTCTAAAGATTTGAATCATGACTTCACTTATGAGGTAGGAATTTCGCTTGTCTTTGCGTGGAACAGATAGCCCAGTGGTTGGGAGATAGTTTCTGGTGGATCGGGACCACGGTTCGAATCCCGACAAGGTCCTTGATTCACTTTTTTTTTCAGAGTCTAAAGATTTGAATCATGATTTCACTTATGAGGTCGGAATTTCGCTTGTCTTTGCGTGGAACAGTTTGCCCAGTGGTTGGGAGATAGTTTCTGGTGGATCGGGACCACGGTTCGAATCCCGACAAAGTCCTTGATTCACTTTTTCTTTTTTTCTGAGTCTTTAGATTTGAATCATGATGTCACTTATGACGTAGGAATTTCGCTTGTCTTTTCGTGGAACAGATAGCCCAGTGGTTGGGAGATAGTTTCTGGTGGATCGGACCCTGGTTCGAATCCCGGCAGTGTCCTTGATCTTATTTTTCTTTTTTCTGAGTCTAAGGATTTGAATCATGATTTCACTCATGACGTATGAATTTCGCTTGTCTTTGCGTGGAAAACATAGCCCAGTGGTTGGGATATAGTTTCTGGTGGATCGGGACCACGGTTCGAATCCCAGCAAAGTCCTTGATTCACTTTTTCTTTTTTCTGAGTCTAAAGATTTGAATCATGATTTCACTTATGACGTTAGAATTTCGGTTGTCTTTGCGTGAAACAGATAGCCCAGTGGTTGGGAGATAGTTTCTGGTGGATCGGGACCACGGTTCGAATCCCAGCAAAGTCCTTGATTCACTTTTTCTTTTGTCTGAGTCTAAAGATTTGAATCATGATTTCACTTATGACTTAGGAATTTCGCTTGTCTTTGCTTGGAACAGACAGCCCAGTGGTTGGGAGAGAGTTTCTGGTGGATCGGTCCACGGTTCGAATATCGGCAAAGTCCTTGATTCACTTTTTCTTTTTTCTGAGTCTAAGGATTTGAATCATGATTTCACTTATGACGTATGAATTTCGCTTGTCTTTGCGTGGAACAGATAGCCCAGTGGTTTGGTAGATAGTTTCTGGTGGATCGGGACCACGGTTCGAACCCCGACAAGGTACTTGATTCACTTTTTCTTTTTTCTGAGTCTAAGGATTTGAATCATGATTTCACTTATGACGTATGAATTTCGCTTGTCTTTTCGTGGAACAGATAGCCCAGTGGTTGGGAGATAGTTTCTGGTGGATTGGACCCTGGTTCGAATCCCGGCAGTGTCCTTGATCTTATTTTTCTTTTTTCTGAGTCTAAGGATTTGAATCATGATTTCACTTATAACGTATGAATTTCGCTTGTCTTTGCGTGGAAAACATAGCCCAGTGGTTGGGATATAGTTTCTGGTGGACCGGGACCACGGTTCGAACCCCGACAAGGTACTTGATTCACTTTTTCTTTTTTCTGAGTTTAAAGATTTGAATCATGATTTCACTTATGACTTAGGAATTTCGCTTGTCTTTGCGTGGAACAGACAGCCCAGTGGCTGGGAGTGAGTTTCTGGTGGATCGGGACCACGGTTCGAATCTCGGCAAAGTCCTTGATTCACTTTTTTTTTCTGAGTCTAAAGATTTGAATCATGACTTCACTTATGAGGTAGGAATTTCGCTTGTCTTTGCGTGGAACAGATAGCCCAGTGGTTGGGAGATAGTTTCTGGTGGATCGGGACCACGGTTCGAATCCCGACAAGGTCCTTGATTCACTTTTTTTTTCAGAGTCTAAAGATTTGAATCATGATTTCACTTATGAGGTCGGAATTTCGCTTGTCTTTGCGTGGAACAGTTTGCCCAGTGGTTGGGAGATAGTTTCTGGTGGATCGGGACCACGGTTCGAATCCCGACAAAGTCCTTGATTCACTTTTTCTTTTTTTCTGAGTCTTTAGATTTGAATCATGATGTCACTTATGACGTAGGAATTTCGCTTGTCTTTTCGTGGAACAGATAGCCCAGTGGTTGGGAGATAGTTTCTGGTGGATCGGACCCTGGTTCGAATCCCGGCAGTGTCCTTGATCTTATTTTTCTTTTTTCTGAGTCTAAGGATTTGAATCATGATTTCACTCATGACGTATGAATTTCGCTTGTCTTTGCGTGGAAAACATAGCCCAGTGGTTGGGATATAGTTTCTGGTGGATCGGGACCACGGTTCGAATCCCAGCAAAGTCCTTGATTCACTTTTTCTTTTTTCTGAGTCTAAAGATTTGAATCATGATTTCACTTATGACGTTAGAATTTCGGTTGTCTTTGCGTGAAACAGATAGCCCAGTGGTTGGGAGATAGTTTCTGGTGGATCGGGACCACGGTTCGAATCCCAGCAAAGTCCTTGATTCACTTTTTCTTTTGTCTGAGTCTAAAGATTTGAATCATGATTTCACTTATGACTTAGGAATTTCGCTTGTCTTTGCTTGGAACAGACAGCCCAGTGGTTGGGAGAGAGTTTCTGGTGGATCGGTCCACGGTTCGAATATCGGCAAAGTCCTTGATTCACTTTTTCTTTTTTCTGAGTCTAAGGATTTGAATCATGATTTCACTTATGACGTATGAATTTCGCTTGTCTTTGCGTGGAACAGATAGCCCAGTGGTTTGGTAGATAGTTTCTGGTGGATCGGGACCACGGTTCGAACCCCGACAAGGTACTTGATTCACTTTTTCTTTTTTCTGAGTCTAAGGATTTGAATCATGATTTCACTTATGACGTATGAATTTCGCTTGTCTTTTCGTGGAACAGATAGCCCAGTGGTTGGGAGATAGTTTCTGGTGGATTGGACCCTGGTTCGAATCCCGGCAGTGTCCTTGATCTTATTTTTCTTTTTTCTGAGTCTAAGGATTTGAATCATGATTTCACTTATAACGTATGAATTTCGCTTGTCTTTGCGTGGAAAACATAGCCCAGTGGTTGGGATATAGTTTCTGGTGGACCGGGACCACGGTTCGAACCCCGACAAGGTACTTGATTCACTTTTTCTTTTTTCTGAGTTTAAAGATTTGAATCATGATTTCACTTATGACTTAGGAATTTCGCTTGTCTTTGCGTGGAACAGACAGCCCAGTGGCTGGGAGTGAGTTTCTGGTGGATCGGGACCACGGTTCGAATCTCGGCAAAGTCCTTGATTCACTTTTTTTTTCTGAGTCTAAAGATTTGAATCATGACTTCACTTATGAGGTAGGAATTTCGCTTGTCTTTGCGTGGAACAGATAGCCCAGTGGTTGGGAGATAGTTTCTGGTGGATCGGGACCACGGTTCGAATCCCGACAAGGTCCTTGATTCACTTTTTTTTTCAGAGTCTAAAGATTTGAATCATGATTTCACTTATGAGGTCGGAATTTCGCTTGTCTTTGCGTGGAACAGTTTGCCCAGTGGTTGGGAGATAGTTTCTGGTGGATCGGGACCACGGTTCGAATCCCGACAAAGTCCTTGATTCACTTTTTCTTTTTTTCTGAGTCTTTAGATTTGAATCATGATGTCACTTATGACGTAGGAATTTCGCTTGTCTTTTCGTGGAACAGATAGCCCAGTGGTTGGGAGATAGTTTCTGGTGGATCGGACCCTGGTTCGAATCCCGGCAGTGTCCTTGATCTTATTTTTCTTTTTTCTGAGTCTAAGGATTTGAATCATGATTTCACTCATGACGTATGAATTTCGCTTGTCTTTGCGTGGAAAACATAGCCCAGTGGTTGGGATATAGTTTCTGGTGGATCGGGACCACGGTTCGAATCCCAGCAAAGTCCTTGATTCACTTTTTCTTTTTTCTGAGTCTAAAGATTTGAATCATGATTTCACTTATGACGTTAGAATTTCGGTTGTCTTTGCGTGAAACAGATAGCCCAGTGGTTGGGAGATAGTTTCTGGTGGATCGGGACCACGGTTCGAATCCCGACAAGGTCCTTGATTCACTTTTTCTTTTTCAGAGTCTAAAGATTTGAATCATGATTTCACTTATGACGTATGAATTTCACTTTTCTTTGCGTGGAACACATAGCCCAGTGGTTGGGACATAGTTTCTGGTGGATCGGGACCACGGTTCGAACCCCGACAAGGTACTTGATTCATTTTTTCTGTTTTCAAAGTCTAAGGATTTGAATCATGATTTCACTTATGACGTATGAATTTCGCTTGTCTTTTCGTGGAACAGATAGCCCAGTGGTTGGGAGATAGTTTCTGGTGGATTGGACCCTGGTTCGAATCCCGGCAGTGTCCTTCATGTTCTTTTTCCTTTTTTTCTGAATCTAAGGATTATTTTTCTTTTTTTCTGAGTCTAAGGATTTGAATCATGATTTCACTTATGACGTATGAATTTCGCTTGTCTTTGCGTGGAACAGATAGCCCAGTGGTTTGGTAGATAGTTTCTGGTGGATCGGGACCACGGTTCGAACCCCGACAAGGTACTTGATTCACTTTTTCTTTTTTCTGAGTCTAAGGATTTGAATCATGATTTCACTTATGACGTATGAATTTCGCTTGTCTTTTCGTGGAACAGATAGCCCAGTGGTTGGGAGATAGTTTCTGGTGGATTGGACCCTGGTTCGAATCCCGGCAGTGTCCTTGATCTTATTTTTCTTTTTTCTGAGTCTAAGGATTTGAATCATGATTTCACTTATGACGTATGAATTTCGCTTGTCTTTGCGTGGAAAACATAGCCCAGTGGTTGGGATATAGTTTCTGGTGGACCGGGACCACGGTTCGAATCCCAGCAAAGTCCTTGATTCACTTTTTCTTTTTTCTGAGTCTAAAGATTTGAATCATGACTTCACTTATGAGGTAGGAATTTCGCTTGTCTTTGCGTGGAACAGATAGCCCAGTGGTTGGGAGATAGTTTCTGGTGGATCGGGACCACGGTTCGAACCCCGACAAGGTACTTGATTCACTTTTTCTTTTTTCTGAGTTTAAAGATTTGAATCATGATTTCACTTATGACTTAGGAATTTCGCTTGTCTTTGCGTGGAACAGACAGCCCAGTGGCTGGGAGTGAGTTTCTGGTGGATCGGGACCACGGTTCGAATCTCGGCAAAGTCCTTGATTCAATTTTTTTTTTCTGAGTCTAAAGATTTGAATCATGACTTCACTTATGAGGTAGGAATTTCGCTTGTCTTTGCGTGGAACAGATAGCCCAGTGGTTGGGAGATAGTTTCTGGTGGATCGGGACCACGGTTCGAATCCCGACAAAGTCCTTGATTCACTTTTTCTTTTTTTCTGAGTCTTTAGATTTGAATCATGATGTCACTTATGACGTAGGAATTTCGCTTGTCTTTTCGTGGAACAGATAGCCCAGTGGTTGGGAGATAGTTTCTGGTGGATCGGACCCTGGTTCGAATCCCGGCAGTGTCCTTGATCTTATTTTTCTTTTTTCTGAGTCTAAGGATTTGAATCATGATTTCACTCATGACGTATGAATTTCGCTTGTCTTTGCGTGGAAAACATAGCCCAGCAGTTGGGATATAGTTTCTGGTGGATCGGGACCACGGTTCGAATCCCAGCAAAGTCCTTGATTCACTTTTTCTTTTTTCTGAGTCTAAAGATTTGAATCATGATTTCACTTATGACGTTAGAATTTCGGTTGTCTTTGCGTGAAACAGATAGCCCAGTGGTTGGGAGATAGTTTCTGGTGGATCGGGACCACGGTTCGAATCCCGACAAGGTCCTTGATTCACTTTTTTCTGAGTCTAAAGATTTGAATCGTGATTTCACTTATGAGGTAGGAATTTCGCTTGTCTTTTGAGTGGAACAGATAGCCCAGTGGTTGGGAGATAGTTTCTGGTGGATCGGGACCACGGTTCGAATCCCGACAAGGTCCTTGATTCACTTTTTCTTTTTTTCTGAGTCTAAAGATTTGAATAATGATTTCACTTATGAGGTAAGAATTTCGCTTGTCTTTGCGTGGAACAGATAGCCCAGTGGTTGGCAGATAGTTTGGGTGGATCGGGACCCCGGTTCGAATACCGACAAGGTACTTGATTCACTGTTTCTTTTTTCTGAGTCAAAAGATTTGAATCATGATTTCACTTATGACTTTGGAATTTCGTTTGTCTTTGCGTGGAACAGATAGCCCAGTGGTTGGGAGATAGTTTCTGGTGGATCGGGACCACGGTTCGAATCCCGGCAAAGTCCTTGATTCACTTTTTCTTTTTTCTGAGTCTTTAGATTTGAATCATGATTTCACTTATGACGTAGGAATTTCGCTTGTCTTTGCGTGGAACAGAGTTAGCCCAGTGGTTGGGAAAAAGTTTATGGTGGATCGGGACCACGGTTCGAATTCCGACAAGGTCCTTGATTCACTTTTTCTTTTTTCTGAGTCTAAAGATTTGAATCATGATTTCACTTATGAGGTAAGAATTTCGCTTGTCTTTGCGTGGAACAGATCTCCCAGTGGTTGGGAGATAATTTCTGGTGGATCGGGACCACGGTTCGAATCCCGGCAACGTCCTTGATTCACTTTTTCTTTTTTCTGAGTCTTTAGATTTGAATTATGATTTCACTTATGAGGTAGGAATTTCGCTTGTCTTTGCGTGGAACAGTTAGCCCAGTGGTTGGGAGATAGTTTCTGGTGGATCGGGACCACGGTTCGAATCCATGCAAAGTCCTTGATTTACTTTTTCTTTTTTCCTAGTCTAAAGATTTGAATTATGATTTCACTTATGACTTAGGAATTTCGTTTGTCTTTGCGTGAAACAGATAGCCCAGTGGTTGGGAGATAGTTTCTGGTGGATCGGGACCACGGTTCGAATCCCGACAAAGTCCTTGATTCAGTTTTTCTTTTTTTCTGAGTTTTTAGATTTGAATCATGATGTCACTTATGACGTAGGAATTTCGCTTGTCTTTGCGTGGAACAGTTAGCCCAGTGGTTGGGAGAAAGTTTCTGGTGGATCGGGACCACGGTTCGAATTCCGACAAGGTCCTTGATTCACTTTTCCTTTGTTTTGAGTCTAAAGATTTGAATCATGATTTCACTTATGAGGTAAGAATTTCGCTTGTCTTTGCGTGGAACAGATCTCCCAGTGGTTGGGAGATAGTTTCTGGTGGATCGGGACCACGGTTCGAATCCCGACAAGGTCCTTGATTCACTTTTTCTTTTTTTCTGAGTCTAAAGATTTGAATAATGATTTCACTTATGAGGTAAGAATTTCGCTTGTCTTTGCGTGGAACAGATAGCCCAGTGGTTGGCAGATAGTTTGGGTGGATCGGGACCCCGGTTCGAATACCGACAAGGTACTTGATTCACTGTTTCTTTTTTCTGAGTCAAAATATTTGAATCATGATTTCACTTATGACTTTGGAATTTCGTTTGTCTTTGCGTGGAACAGATAGCCCAGTGGTTGGGAGATAGTTTCTGGTGGATCGGGACCACGGTTCGAATCCCGGCAAAGTCCTTGATTCACTTTTTCTTTTTTCTGAGTCTTTAGATTTGAATCATGATTTCACTTATGACGTAGGAATTTCGCTTGTCTTTGCGTGGAACAGAGTTAGCCCAGTGGTTGGGAAAAAGTTTATGGTGGATCGGGACCACGGTTCGAATTCCGACAAGGTCCTTGATTCACTTTTTCTTTTTTCTGAGTCTAAAGATTTGAATCATGATTTCACTTATGAGGTAAGAATTTCGCTTGTCTTTGCGTGGAACAGATCTCCCAGTGGTTGGGAGATAATTTCTGGTGGATCGGGACCACGGTTCGAATCCCGGCAACGTCCTTGATTCACTTTTTCTTTTTTCTGAGTCTTTAGATTTGAATTATGATTTCACTTATGAGGTAGGAATTTCGCTTGTCTTTGCGTGGAACAGTTAGCCCAGTGGTTGGGAGATAGTTTCTGGTGGATCGGGACCACGGTTCGAATCCATGCAAAGTCCTTGATTTACTTTTTCTTTTTTCCTAGTCTAAAGATTTGAATTATGATTTCACTTATGACTTAGGAATTTCGTTTGTCTTTGCGTGAAACAGATAGCCCAGTGGTTGGGAGATAGTTTCTGGTGGATCGGGACCACGGTTCGAATCCCGACAAAGTCCTTGATTCAGTTTTTCTTTTTTTCTGAGTTTTTAGATTTGAATCATGATGTCACTTATGACGTAGGAATTTCGCTTGTCTTTGCGTGGAACAGTTAGCCCAGTGGTTGGGAGAAAGTTTCTGGTGGATCGGGACCACGGTTCGAATTCCGACAAGGTCCTTGATTCACTTTTCCTTTGTTTTGAGTCTAAAGATTTGAATCATGATTTCACTTATGAGGTAAGAATTTCGCTTGTCTTTGCGTGGAACAGATCTCCCAGTGGTTGGGAGATAGTTTCTGGTGGATCGGGACCACGGTTCGAATCCCGGCAACGTCCTTGATTCACTTTTTCTTTTTTCTGAGTCTTTAGATTTGAATCATGATTTCACTTATGACGTAGGAATTTCGCTTGTCTTTGCGTGGAACAGTTAGCCCAGTGGTTGGGAGATAGTTTCTGGTGGATCGGGACCACGGTTCGAATCCCGACAAGGTACTTGATTCACTTTTTCTTTTTTTCTGAGTCTAAAGATTTGAATCATGACTTCACTTATGAGGTAGGAATTTCACTTTTCTTTGCGTGGAACAGATAGCCCAGTGGTTGGGAGATAGTTTCTGGTGGATCGGGACCACGGTTAGAATCCCGGCAAAGTCCTTGATTCACTTTTTCTTTTTTCTGAGTCTAAAGATTTGAATCATGATTTCACTAATGAGGTAGGAATTTCGATTGTCTTTGCGTGGAACAGATAGCCCGGTGGTTTGGAGATAGTTTGTTTTGGATCGGGACCACGGTTCGAATCCCGACAAGGTCCTTGATTCACTTTTTCTTTTTTCTGAGTCTAAAGATTTGAATCATGATTTCACTTATGAGGTAAGAATTTCGCTTGTCTTTGCGTGGAACAGATAGCCCAGTGGTTGGCAGATAGTTTCTGGTGGATCGGGACCCCGGTTCGAATCCCGACAAGGTACTTGATTCACTTTTTTCTTTTTTTCTGAGTCTAAAGATTTGAATCCTGATTTCACTTATGAGGTAGGAATTTCGCTTGTCTTTGCGTGGAACAGTTTGCCCAGTGGTTGGGAGATAGTTTCTGGTGGATCGGGACCACGGTTCGAATCCCGACAAGGTCCTTGATTCACTTTTTCTTTGTTCTGAGTCTAAAGATTTGAATCATGATTTCACTTATGAGGTAAGAATTTCTCTTGTCTTTGCGTGGAACAGATCTCCCAGTGGTTGGGAGATAGTTTCTGGTGGATCGGGACCACGGTTCGAATCCCGGCAACGTCCTTGATTCACTTTTTCTTTTTTCTGAGTCTTTAGATTTGAATTATGATTTCACTTATGAGGTAGGAATTTCGCTTGTCTTTGCGTGGAACAGTTAGCCCAGTGGTTGGGAGATAGTTTCTGGTGGATCGGGACCACGGTTCGAATCCATGCAAAGTCCTTGATTTACTTTTTCTTTTTTCCTAGTCTAAAGATTTGAATTATGATTTCACTTATGACTTAGGAATTTCGTTTGTCTTTGCGTGAAACAGATAGCCCAGTGGTTGGGAGAAAGTTTCTGGTGGATCGGGACCACGGTTCGAATTCCGACAAGGTCCTTGATTCACTTTTCCTTTTTTTTGAGTCTAAAGATTTGAATCATGATTTCACTTATGAGGTAAGAATTTCGCTTGTCTTTGCGTGGAACAGATCTCCCAGTGGTTGGGAGATAGTTTCTGGTGGATCGGGACCACGGTTCGAATCCCGGCAACGTCCTTGATTCACTTTTTCTTTTTTCTGAGTCTTTAGATTTGAATCATGATTTCACTTATGACGTAGGAATTTCGCTTGTCTTTGCGTGGAACAGTTAGCCCAGTGGTTTGGAGATAGTTTCTGGTGGATCGGGACCACGGTTCGAATCCCGACAAGGTACTTGATTCACTTTTTCTTTTTTTCTGAGTCTAAAGATTTGAATCATGACTTCACTTATGAGGTAGGAATTTCACTTTTCTTTGCGTGGAACAGATAGCCCAGTGGTTGGGAGATAGTTTCTGGTGGATCGGGACCACGGTTAGAATCCCGGCAAAGTCCTTGATTCACTTTTTCTTTTTTCTGAGTCTAAAGATTTGAATCATGATTTCACTAATGAGGTAGGAATTTCGATTGTCTTTGCGTGGAACAGATAGCCCGGTGGTTTGGAGATAGTTTGTTTTGGATCGGGACCACGGTTCGAATCCCGACAAGGTCCTTGATTCACTTTTTCTTTTTTCTGAGTCTAAAGATTTGAATCATGATTTCACTTATGAGGTAAGAATTTCGCTTGTCTTTGCGTGGAACAGATAGCCCAGTGGTTGGCAGATAGTTTCTGGTGGATCGGGACCCCGGTTCGAATCCCGACAAGGTACTTGATTCACTTTTTTCTTTTTTTCTGAGTCTAAAGATTTGAATCCTGATTTCACTTATGAGGTAGGAATTTCGCTTGTCTTTGCGTGGAACAGTTTGCCCAGTGGTTGGGAGATAGTTTCTGGTGGATCGGGACCACGGTTCGAATCCCGACAAGGTCCTTGATTCACTTTTTCTTTGTTCTGAGTCTAAAGATTTGAATCATGATTTCACTTATGAGGTAAGAATTTCTCATGTCTTTGCGTGGAACAGATAGCCCAGTGGTTGGGAGATAGTTTCTGGTGGATCGGGACCCCGGTTCGAATCCCGGCAGTGTCCCTGATCTTCTTTTTTTTCTGAGTCTAAAGATTTGAATCATGATTTCACTTATGAGGTAAGAATTTCGCATGTCTTTGCGTGGAACAGATAGCCCAGTGGTTGAGGATAGTTTCTGGTGGATCAGGACCACGGTTCGAATCCCGGTAGGGTCCTCGATCCCCTTTTTCTTTTTTCTGAGTCTAAAGATTTGAATCATGATTTCACTTATGAGGTAAGAATTTCGCTTGTCTCTGCGTGGAACAGATAGCCCAGTGGATGGCAGATAGTTTCTGGTGGATCGGGACCACGGTTCGAACCCCGACAAGGTACTTGATTCACTTTTTTTTTTCTGAGTCTAAAGATTTGAATCATGATTTCACTTATGACGTTAGAATTTCGGTTGTCTTTGCGTGAAATAGTTAGCCCAGTGGTTGGGAGAAAGTTTCTGGTGGATCGGGACCACGGTTCGAATTCCGACAAGGTCCTTGATTCACTTTTTCTTTTTTCTGAGTCTAAAGATTTGAATCATGATTTCACTTATGACGTAGGAATTTCGCTTGTCTTTGCGTGGAACAGTTAGCCCAGTGGTTGGGAGATAGTTTCTGGTGGATCGGGACCACGGTTAGAATCCCGGCAAAGTCCTTGATTCACTTTTTCTTTTTTCTGAGTCTAAAGATTTGAATCATGATTTCACTTATGAGGTAGGAATTTCGATTGTCTTTGCGTGGAACAGATAGCCCGGTGGTTTGGAGATAGTTTGTTTTGGATCGGGACCACGGTTCGAATCCCGACAAGGTCCTTGATTCACTTTTTCTTTTTTCTGAGTCTAAAGATTTGAATCATGATTTCACTTATGAGGTAAGAATTTCGCTTGTCTTTGCGTGGAACAGATAGCCCAGTGGTTGGCAGATAGTTTCTGGTGGATCGGGACCCCGGTTCGAATCCCGACAAGGTACTTGATTCACTTTTTCTTTTTTTCTGAGTCTAAAAATTTGAATCATGATTTCACTTATGAGGTAGGAATTTCGCTTGTCTTTGCGTGGAACAGATAGCCCAGTGGCTGGGAGATAGTTTCTGGTGGATCAGCACCACGGTTCGAATCCCGGTAGGGTCCTCGATCCCCTTTTTCTTTTTTCTGAGTCTAAAGATTTGAATCATGATTTCACTTATGAGGTAAGAATTTCGCTTGTCTTTGCGTGGAACAGATAGCCCAGTGGTTGGCAGATAGTTTCTGGTGGATCGGGACCACGGTTCGAACCCCGACGAGGTACTTGATTCACTTTTTCTTTTTTCTGAGTCTAAAGATTTGAATCATGATTTCACTAATGACGTTAGAATTTCGGTTGTCTTTGCGTGGAACAGTTAGCCAAGTGGTTGGGAGATAGTTTCTGGTGGATCGGGACCACGGTTCGAATCCCGACAAGGTACTTGATTCACTTTTTCTTTTTTTCTGAGTCTAAAGATTTGAATCATGACTTCACTTATGAGGTAGGAATTTCGCTTGTCTTTGCGTGGAACAGATAGCCCAGTGGTTGGCAGATAGTTTCTGGTGGATCGGGACCCCGGTTCGAATCCCGACAAGGTACTTGATTCACTTTTTTCTTTTTTTCTGAGTCTAAAGATTTGAATCCTGATTTCACTTATGAGGTAGGAATTTCGCTTGTCTTTGCGTGGAACAGTTTGCCCAGTGGTTGGGAGATAGTTTCTGGTGGATCGGGACCACGGTTCGAATCCCGACAAGGTCCTTGATTCACTTTTTCTTTGTTCTGAGTCTAAAGATTTGAATCATGATTTCACTTATGAGGTAAGAATTTCTCTTGTCTTTGCGTGGAACAGATCTCCCAGTGGTTGGGAGATAGTTTCTGGTGGATCGGGACCACGGTTCGAATCCCGGCAACGTCCTTGATTCACTTTTTCTTTTTTCTGAGTCTTTAGATTTGAATTATGATTTCACTTATGAGGTAGGAATTTCGCTTGTCTTTGCGTGGAACAGTTAGCCCAGTGGTTGGGAGATAGTTTCTGGTGGATCGGGACCACGGTTCGAATCCATGCAAAGTCCTTGATTTACTTTTTCTTTTTTCCTAGTCTAAAGATTTGAATTATGATTTCACTTATGACTTAGGAATTTCGTTTGTCTTTGCGTGAAACAGATAGCCCAGTGGTTGGGAGAAAGTTTCTGGTGGATCGGGACCACGGTTCGAATTCCGACAAGGTCCTTGATTCACTTTTCCTTTTTTTTGAGTCTAAAGATTTGAATCATGATTTCACTTATGAGGTAAGAATTTCGCTTGTCTTTGCGTGGAACAGATCTCCCAGTGGTTGGGAGATAGTTTCTGGTGGATCGGGACCACGGTTCGAATCCCGGCAACGTCCTTGATTCACTTTTTCTTTTTTCTGAGTCTTTAGATTTGAATCATGATTTCACTTATGACGTAGGAATTTCGCTTGTCTTTGCGTGGAACAGTTAGCCCAGTGGTTTGGAGATAGTTTCTGGTGGATCGGGACCACGGTTCGAATCCCGACATGGTACTTGATTCACTTTTTCTTTTTTTCTGAGTCTAAAGATTTGAATCATGACTTCACTTATGAGGTAGGAATTTCACTTTTCTTTGCGTGGAACAGATAGCCCAGTGGTTGGGAGATAGTTTCTGGTGGATCGGGACCACGGTTAGAATCCCGGCAAAGTCCTTGATTCACTTTTTCTTTTTTCTGAGTCTAAAGATTTGAATCATGATTTCACTAATGAGGTAGGAATTTCGATTGTCTTTGCGTGGAACAGATAGCCCGGTGGTTTGGAGATAGTTTGTTTTGGATCGGGACCACGGTTCGAATCCCGACAAGGTCCTTGATTCACTTTTTCTTTTTTCTGAGTCTAAAGATTTGAATCATGATTTCACTTATGAGGTAAGAATTTCGCTTGTCTTTGCGTGGAACAGATAGCCCAGTGGTTGGCAGATAGTTTCTGGTGGATCGGGACCCCGGTTCGAATCCCGACAAGGTACTTGATTCACTTTTTTCTTTTTTTCTGAGTCTAAAGATTTGAATCCTGATTTCACTTATGAGGTAGGAATTTCGCTTGTCTTTGCGTGGAACAGTTTGCCCAGTGGTTGGGAGATAGTTTCTGGTGGATCGGGACCACGGTTCGAATCCCGACAAGGTCCTTGATTCACTTTTTCTTTGTTCTGAGTCTAAAGATTTGAATCATGATTTCACTTATGAGGTAAGAATTTCTCATGTCTTTGCGTGGAACAGATAGCCCAGTGGTTGGGAGATAGTTTCTGGTGGATCGGGACCCCGGTTCGAATCCCGGCAGTGTCCCTGATCTTCTTTTTTTTCTGAGTCTAAAGATTTGAATCATGATTTCACTTATGAGGTAAGAATTTCGCATGTCTTTGCGTGGAACAGATAGCCCAGTGGTTGAGGATAGTTTCTGGTGGATCAGGACCACGGTTCGAATCCCGGTAGGGTCCTCGATCCCCTTTTTATTTTTTCTGAGTCTAAAGATTTGAATCATGATTTCACTTATGAGGTAAGAATTTCGCTTGTCTCTGCGTGGAACAGATAGCCCAGTGGATGGCAGATAGTTTCTGGTGGATCGGGACCACGGTTCGAACCCCGACAAGGTACTTGATTCACTTTTTTTTTTCTGAGTCTAAAGATTTGAATCATGATTTCACTTATGACGTTAGAATTTCGGTTGTCTTTGCGTGAAATAGTTAGCCCAGTGGTTGGGAGAAAGTTTCTGGTGGATCGGGACCACGGTTCGAATTCCGACAAGGTCCTTGATTCACTTTTTCTTTTTTCTGAGTCTAAAGATTTGAATCATGATTTCACTTATGACGTAGGAATTTCGCTTGTCTTTGCGTGGAACAGTTAGCCCAGTGGTTGGGAGATAGTTTCTGGTGGATCGGGACCACGGTTTGAATCCCGACAAGGTACTTGATTCACTTTTTCTTTTTTTCTGAGTCTAAAGATTTGAATCATGACTTCACTTATGAGGTAGGAATTTCGCTTGTCTTTGCGTGGAACAGATAGCCCAGTGGTTGGGAGATAGTTTCTGGTGGATCGGGACCACGGTTAGAATCCCGGCAAAGTCCTTGATTCACTTTTTCTTTTTTCTGAGTCTAAAGATTTGAATCATGATTTCACTTATGAGGTAGGAATTTCGATTGTCTTTGCGTGGAACAGATAGCCCGGTGGTTTGGAGATAGTTTGTTTTGGATCGGGACCACGGTTCGAATCCCGACAAGGTCCTTGATTCACTTTTTCTTTTTTCTGAGTCTAAAGATTTGAATCATGATTTCACTTATGAGGTAAGAATTTCGCTTGTCTTTGCGTGGAACAGATAGCCCAGTGGTTGGCAGATAGTTTCTGGTGGATCGGGACCCCGGTTCGAATCCCGACAAGGTACTTGATTCACTTTTTCTTTTTTTCTGAGTCTAAAAATTTGAATCATGATTTCACTTATGAGGTAGGAATTTCGCTTGTCTTTGCGTGGAACAGATAGCCCAGTGGCTGGGAGATAGTTTCTGGTGGATCAGCACCACGGTTCGAATCCCGGTAGGGTCCTCGATCCCCTTTTTCTTTTTTCTGAGTCTAAAGATTTGAATCATGATTTCACTTATGAGGTAAGAATTTCGCTTGTCTTTGCGTGGAACAGATAGCCCAGTGGTTGGCAGATAGTTTCTGGTGGATCGGGACCACGGTTCGAACCCCGACGAGGTACTTGATTCACTTTTTCTTTTTTCTGAGTCTAAAGATTTGAATCATGATTTCACTAATGACGTTAGAATTTCGGTTGTCTTTGCGTGGAACAGTTAGCCAAGTGGTTGGGAGATAGTTTCTGGTGGATCGGGACCACGGTTCGAATCCCGACAAGGTACTTGATTCACTTTTTCTTTTTTTCTGAGTCTAAAGATTTGAATCATGACTTCACTTATGAGGTAGGAATTTCGCTTGTCTTTGCGTGGAACAGATAGCCCAGTGGTTGGGAGATAGTTTCTGGTGGATCGGGACCACGGTTAGAATCCCGGCAAAGTCCTTGATTCACTTTTTCTTTTTTCTGAGTCTAAAGATTTGAATCATGATTTCACTAATGAGGTAGGAATTTCGATTGTCTTTGCGTGAAACAGATAGCCCAGTGGTTGGCAGATAGTTTCTGGTGGATCGGGACCCCGGTTCGAATCCCGACAAGGTACTTGATTCACTTGTTCTTTTTTTCTGAGTCTAAAAATTTGAATCATGATTTCACTTATGAGGTAGGAATTTCGCTTGTCTTTGCGTGGAACAGATAGCCCAGTGTCTGGGAGATAGTTTCTGGTGGATCAGCACCACGGTTCGAATCCCGGTAGGGTCCTCGATCCCCTTTTTCTTTTTTCTGAGTCTAAAGATTTGAATCATGATTTCACTTATGAGGTAAGAATTTCGCTTGTCTTTGCGTGGAACAGATAGCCCAGTGGTTGGCAGATAGTTTCTGGTGGATCGGGACCACGGTTCGAACCCCGACAAGGTACTTGATTCACTTTTTCTTTTTTTCTGAGTCTAAAGATTTGAATCATGATTTCACTTATGACGTTAGAATTTCGGTTGTCTTTGCGTGGAACAGTTAGCCAAGTGGTTGGGAGATAGTTTCTGGTGGATCGGGACCACGGTTCGAATCCCGACAAGGTACTTGATTCACTTTTTCTTTTTTTCTGAGTCTAAAGATTTGAATCATGACTTCACTTATGAGGTAGGAATTTCGCTTGTCTTTGCGTGGAACAGATAGCCCAGTGGTTGGGAGATAGTTTCTGGTGAATCGGGACCACGGTTCGAATCCATGCAAAGTCCTTGATTTACTTTTTCTTTTTTCTGAGTCTTTAGATTTGAATCATGATTTCACTTATGACGTAGGAATTTCGCTTGTCTTTGCGTGGAACAGTTAGCCCAGTGGTTGGGAGATAGTTTCTGGTGGATCGGGACCACGGTTCGAATCCCGGCAGTGTCCTTGATCTTCTTTTTCTTTTTCTCTGACTCTTAAGATTTGATTTATGATTTTACTTATGACGTAGGAATTTCGCTTGTATTTGCGTGGAACACATAGCCCACTGGTTGGGAAATAGTTTCTGGTGGGTCGGGACCACGGTTCTAATCCCGGCAGTGTCCTTGATTCACTTTTTCGTTTTTTCTAAATCTAAAGATTTGAATCATGATTTCACTTATGAGGTAGGAATTTCGCTTGTCTTTGCGTGGAACAGATAGCCCAGTGGTTGGGAGATAGTTTCTGGTGAATCGGGACCACGGTTCGAATCTCGGCAGTGTCCTTGATTAACTTTTTTTCTGAGTATAAAGATTTGAATCATGATTTCACTTATGTGGTTGGACTTTCGTGGGTCTTTGCGTGGAACAGATAGCCTCGTGGTTGGGAGATAGTTTTTTAGTGGATCGGGACCACGGTTCGAATCCCGGCAAAGTCCTTGATTTACTTTTTCTTTTTTCTGAGTCTGAAGATTTGAATCATGATTTCACTTATGAGGTAGATATTTCGCTTGTCTTTGCGTGGAACAAATAGCCCTGTGGTTGGGAGATAGTTTCTGGTGGATCAGGACCACGGTTCGAATCCCGACAAGGTCCTTGATTGACTTTGTCTTTTTTTCTGAGTATAAAGATTTCAATTTTGATTTCACTTATGATGTAAGAATTTCGCATGTCTTTGCGTGGAACAGATAGCCCAGTGGTTGGGATATAGTTTCTGGTGGATCTGGACCACGGTTCGAATCCCGGCAGTGTCCTTGATCTTCTTTTTCTTTTTCTCTGAGTCTAAAGATTTGATTTATGATTTTACTTATGACGTAGGAATTTCGCTTGTATTTGCGTGGAACAGATAGCCCAGTGGTTGGGAGATAGTTTCTGGTAGATCGGGACCACGGTTCGAATCCGGTAGGGTCCTTGATCCCCTTTTTCTTTTATTCTGAGTCTAAAGATTTGAATCATGATTTCACTTATTTGGTCGGAATTTCGCTTGTCTTTGCGTGGAACACATAGCCCACTGGTTGGGAAATAGTTTCTGGTGGGTCGGGACCACGGTTCTAATCCCGGCAGTGTCCTTGATTCACTTTTTCGTTTTTTCTAAATCTTAAGATTTGAATCATGATTTCACTTATGAGGTAGGAAATTCGCTTGTCTTTGCGTGGAACAGATAGCCCAGTGGTTGGGAGATAGTTTCTGGTGAATCGGGACCACGGTTCGAATCCATGCAAAGTCCTTGATTTACTTTTTCTTTTTTCTGAGTCTTTAGATTTGAATCATGATTTCACTTATGACGTAGGAATTTCGCTTGTCTTTGCGTGGAACAGTTAGCCCAGTGGTTGGGAGATAGTTTCTGGTGGATCGGGACCACGGTTCGAATCCCGGCAGTGTCCTTGATCTTCTTTTTCTTTTTCTCTGACTCTTAAGATTTGATTTATGATTTTACTTATGACGTAGGAATTTCGCTTGTATTTGCGTGGAACACATAGCCCACTGGTTGGGAAATAGTTTCTGGTGGGTCGGGACCACGGTTCTAATCCCGGCAGTGTCCTTGATTCACTTTTTCGTTTTTTCTAAATCTAAAGATTTGAATCATGATTTCACTTATGAGGTAGGAATTTCGCTTGTCTTTGCGTGGAACAGATAGCCCAGTGGTTGGGAGATAGTTTCTGGTGAATCGGGACCACGGTTCGAATCTCGGCAGTGTCCTTGATTAACTTTTTTTCTGAGTATAAAAATTTGAATCATGATTTCACTTATGTGGTTGGACTTTCGTGGGTCTATGCGTGGAACAGATAGCCTCGTGGTTGGGAGTTAGTTTTTTGGTGGATCGGGACCACGGTTCGAATCCCGACAAGGTCCTTGATTCACTTTTTCTTTTTTCTGAGTCTAAAGATTTGAATCATGATTTCACTTATGTGGTTGGAGTTTCGTGGGTCTTTGCGTGGAACACATAGCCCACTGGTTGGGAAATAGTTTCTGGTGGGTCGGGACCACGGTTCTAATCCCGGCAGTGTCCTTGATTCACTTTTTCGTTTTTTCTAAATCTAAAGATTTGAATCATGATTTCACTTATGAGGTAGGAATTTCGCTTGTCTTTGCGTGGAACAGATAGCCCAGTGGTTGGGAGATAGTTTCTGGTGAATCGGGACCACGGTTCGAATCTCGGCAGTGTCCTTGATTAACTTTTTTTCTGAGTATAAAGATTTGAATCATGATTTCACTTATGTGGTTGGACTTTCGTGGGTCTTTGCGTGGAACAGATAGCCTCGTGGTTGGGAGATAGTTTTTTTGTGGATCGGGACCACGGTGCGAATCCCGACAAGGTCCTTGACTCACCTTTTCTTTTTTCTGAGTCTAAAGATTTGAATCATGATTTCACTTATGAGGTAGATATTTCGCTTGTCTTTGCGTGGAACAAATAGCCCAGTGGTTGGGAGATAGTTTCTGGTGGGTCGGGACCACGGTTCTAATCCCGGCAGTGTCCTTGATTCACTTTTTCGTTTTTTCTAAGTCTTTAGATTTGAATCATGATTTCACTTATGAGGTAGGAATTTCGCTTGTCTTTGCGTGGAACAGATAGCCCAGTGGTTGGGAGATAGTTTCTGGTGAATCGGGACCACGGTTCGAATCTCGGCAGTGTCCTTGATTAACTTTTTTTCTGAGTATAAAGATTTGAATCATGATTTCACTTATGTGGTTGGACTTTCGTGGGTCTTTGCGTGGAACAGATAGCCTCGTGGTTGGGAGATAGTTTTTTTTGTGGATCGGGACCACGGTTCGAATCCCGACAAGGTCCTTGACTCACCTTTTCTTTTTTCTGAGTCTAAAGATTTGAATCATGATTTCACTTATGAGGTAGATATTTCGCTTGTCTTTGCGTGAAACAAATAGCCCAGTGGTTGGGAGATAGTTTCTGGTGGGTCGGGACCACGGTTCTAATCCCGGCAGTGTCCTTGATTCACTTTTTCGTTTTTTCTAAGTCTTTAGATTTGAATCATGATTTCACTTATGAGGTAGGAATTTCGCTTGTCTTTGCGTGGAACAGATAGCCCAGTGGTTGGGAGATAGTTTCTGGTGAATCGGGACCACGGTTCGAATCTCGGCAGTGTCCTTGATTAACTTTTTTTCTGAGTCTAAAGATTTGAATCATGATTTCACTTATGTGGTAGGACTTTCGCTGGTCTTTGCGTGGAACAGATAGCCTCGTGGTTGGGAGTTAGTTTTTGGTGGATCGGGACCACGGTTCGAATCCCGACAAGGTCCTTGATTCACTTTTTCTTTTTTCTGAGTCTAAAGATTTGAATCATGATTTAACTTATGTGGTTGGACTTTCGTGGGTCTTTGCGTGGAACAGATAGCCTCGTGGTTGGGAGATAGTTTTTTAGTGGATCGGGACCACGGTTCGAATCCCGGCAAAGTCCTTGATTTACTTTTTCTTTTGACTGAGTCTAAAGATTTGAATCATGATTTCACTTATGAGGTAGATATTTCGCTTGTCTTTGCGTGGAACAAATAGCCCTGTGGTTGGGAGATAGTTTCTGGTGGATCAGGACCACGGTTCGAATCCCGACAAGGTCCTTGATTGACTTTGTCTTTTTTTCTGAGTATAAAGATTTCAATTTTGATTTCACTTATGATGTAAGAATTTCGCATGTCTTTGCGTGGAACAGATAGCCCAGTGGTTGGGATATAGTTTCTGGTGGATCTGCACCACGGTTCGAATCCCGGCAGTGTCCTTGATCTTCTTTTTCTTTTTCTCTGAGTCTAAAGATTTGATTTATGATTTTACTTATGACGTAGGAATTTCGCTTGTATTTGCGTGGAACAGATAGCCCAGTGGTTGGGAGATAGTTTCTGGTAGATCGGGACCACGGTTCGAATCCCGGTAGGGTCCTTGATCCCCTTTTTCTTTTATTCTGAGTCTAAAGATTTGAATCATGATTTCACTTATTTGGTCGGAATTTCGCTTGTTTTTGCGTGGAACACATAGCCCACTGGTTGGGAAATAGTTTCTGGTGGGTCGGGACCACGGTTCTAATCCCGGCAGTGTCCTTGATTCACTTTTTCGTTTTTTCTAAATCTAAAGATTTGAGTCATGATTTCACTTATGAGGTAGGAATTTCGCTTGTCTTTGCGTGGAACAGATAGCCCAGTGGTTGGGAGATAGTTTCTGGTGGATCGGGACCACGGTTCGAATCACGGCAAAGTCCTTGATTCACTTTTTCTTTTTTCTGAGTCTAAATATTTGAATCATGATTTCACTTATGAGGTAGGAATTTCGCTTGTCTTTGCTTGGAACAGATAGCCCAGTGGTTGGGACACAGTTTCTGGTGGATCGGGACCCCGCTTCAAATCCCGGCAGGGTCCTTGATTCACTTTTTCTTTTTTCTAAGTCTTTAGATTTGAATAATGATTTAACTTATGAGGTACATATTTCGCTTGTCTTTGCGTGGAACAGATAGCCCAGTGGTTGGGAGATAGTTTCTCGTGGGTCGGGACCACGGTTCGAATCCCGGCAGTGTCCTCGATTCACTTTTTCCTTTTTCTGAGTCTAAAGATTTGAATCATGATTTCACTTATGTGGTCGGAATTTTGCTTGTCTTTGCGTGGAACACATAGCCCAGTGGTTGGGAAATAGTTTCTGGTGGGTCGGGACCACGTTTCTAACCAGGCAGTGTCCTTGATTCACTTTTGCTTTTTTCTAAGTCTTTAGATTTGAATCTTGATTTCACTTATGAGGTAGGAATTTCGCTTGCCTTTGCCTGGAACAAATAGCACAGTGGTTGGGACACAGTTTCTGGTGGATCGGGACCCCGCTTCGAATCCCGGCAGGGTCCTTGATTCACTTTTTCTTTTTTTCTAAGTCTTTAGATTTGAATAATGATTTAACTTATGAGGTACATATTTCGCTTGTCTTTGCGTGGAACAGATAGCCCAGTGGTTGGGAGATAGTTTCTCGTGGGTCGGGACCTCGGTTTAAATCCCGGCAGTGTCCTTGATTCACTTTTTTTTTCCTGAGTCTAAAGATTTGAATCATGATTTCACTTATGATGTAGGAATTTCGCTTGTCTTTGCGTGGAACACATAGCCCAGTGGTTGGGAAATAGTTTCTGGTGGGTCGGGACCACGTTTCTAACCAGGCAATGTCCTTGATTCACTTTTGCTTTTTTCTAAGTCTTTAGATTTGAATCTTGATTTCACTTATGAGGTAGGAATTTCGCTTGCCTTTGCCTGGAACAAATAGCACAGTGGTTGTGAGATAGTTTCTGGTGGGTCGGGACCCCGGTTCGAATCCCGGCAGTGTCCTTGATTCACTTTTTCTTTTTTTCTGAGTCTAAAGATTTGAATCATGATTTCACTTATGAGGTAGGAATTTCGCTTGTCTTTGCGTGGAACAAATAGCCCAGTGGTTGGGAGATAGTTTCTGGTGGGTCGGGACCACGGTTCTAATCCCGGCAGTGTCCTTGATTCACTTTTTCGTTTTTTCTAAGTCTTTAGATTTGAATCATGATTTCACTTATGAGGTAGGAATTTCGCTTGTCTTTGCGTGGAACAGATAGCCCAGTGGTTGGGAGATAGTTTCTGGTGAATCGGGACCACGGTTCGAATCTCGGCAGTGTCCTTGATTAACTTTTTTTCTGAGTATAAAGATTTGAATCCTGATTTCACTTATGTGGTTGAACTTTCGCTGGTCTTTGCGTGGAACAGATAGCCTAGTGGTTGGGAGATACTTTTTTGGTGGATCGGGACCACGGTTCGAATCCCGACAAGGTCCTTGTTTCACTTTTTTTTCTGAGTCTAAATATTTGAATTATGATTTCACTTATGACGTAGGAATTTCGCTTGTCTTTGGGTAGAACAGATAGCCCAGTGGTTGCGAGATAGTTTCTGGTGGGTCGGGACCACGGTTCGAATCCGGACAAGGTCCTTGATTCACTCTTTCTTTTTGCTGAGTCTAAGGATTTGAATCGTGTTTTCACTTATGAGGTAAGAATTTCGCTTGTCTTTGCGTGGAACAGATAGCCTAGTGGTTGGGAGATAGTTTCTGGTGGATCGTGACCACGGTTCGAATCCCGGCAGTGTTCTTGACTCACTTTTTCTTTTTTCTGAGTCTAAAGATTTGAATCATGATTTCACTTATGAGGTAGATATTTCGCTTGTCTTTGCGTGGAACACATAGCCCAGTGGTTGGCAAATAGTTTCTGGTGGGTCGGGACCACGGTTCGAATCCCGGCAGGGTCCTTGATTCACTTTTTTTTTAAGTCTTTAGATTTGAATCATGATTTCTCTTATGAGGTATAGATTGCGCTTGTCTTTGCGTGGAACAAATAGCCCAGTGGTTGAGAGATAGTTTCTGGTGGGTCGGGACCACGGTTCGAATCCCGACAAGGTCCTTGTTTCACTTTTTCTTTTTGCTGAGTCTAAGGATTTGAATCGTGATTTCACTTATGAGGTAAGAATTTCGCTTGTCTATGCGTGGAACAGATAGCCCAGTGGTTGGGAGAAAGTTTCTGGTGGTTCGGGACCACGGTTCTAATCCCGGCAGTGTCCTTGATTCACTTTTTCTTTTTTCTAAGTCTTTAGATTTGAATCATGATTTCACTTATGAGGTAAGAATTTCGCTTGTCTTTGCGTGGAACACATAGCCCAGTGGTTGGGAAATAGTTTCTGGTGGGTCGGGACTACGGTTCGAATCCCGGCAGGGTCCTTGATTCACTTTTTCTTTTTTCTAAGTCTTTAGATTTGAATCATGATTTCACTTATGAGGTATAGATTGCGCTTGTCTTTGCGTGGAACAAATAGCCCAGTGGTTGGGAGATAGTTTCTGGTGGGTCGGGACCACGGTTCGAATCCGGACAAGGTCCTTGATTCACTCTTTCTTTTTGCTGAGTCTAAGGATTCGAATCGTGATTTCACTTATGAGGTAAGAATTTCGCTTGTCTTTGCGTGGAACAGATAGCCTAGTGGTTTGGAGATAGTTTCTGGTGGATCGTGACCACGGTTCGAATCCCGGCAGTGTTCTTGACTCACTTTTTCTTTTTTCTGAGTCTAAAGATTTGAATCATGATTTCATTTATGAGGTAGATATTTCGCTTGTCTTTGAGTGGAACAAATAGCCCAGTGGTTGGGAGACAGTTTCTGGTGGATCGGGACCACTGTTCGAATCCCGGCAGGGATCTTGATTCACTTTTTCTTTTTTCTAAGTCTTTAGATTTGAATCATGATTTCACTTATGAGGTATAGATTGCGCTTGTCTTTGCGTGGAACAAATAGCCCAGTGGTTGGGAGATAGTTTCTGGTGGGTCGGGACCACGATTCGAATCCGGACAAGGTCCTTGATTCACTTTTTCTTTTTGCTGAGTCTAAGGATTTGAATCATGATTTCACTTATGAGGTAAGAATGTCGCTTGTCTTTGCGTGGAACAGATAGCCTAGTGGTTGGGAGATAGTTTCTGGTGGATCGTGACCACGGTTCGAATCCCGGCAGTGTCCTTGACTCACTTTGTCTTTTTTCTAAGTCTTTAGATTTGAATCATGATTTCACTTATGAGGTAAGAATTTCGCTTGTCTTTGCGTGGAACAAATATCCCAGTGGTTGGGAGACAGTTTCTGGTGGATCGGGACCACGGTTCGAATCCCGGCAGGGTCCTTCATTCACTTTTTTCTTTTTTCTAAGTCTTTAGATTTGAATCATGATTTCACTTATGAGGTAAGAATTTCGCTTGTCTTTGCGTGGAACACATAGCACAGTGGTTGGCAAATAGTTTCTGGTGGGCCGGGACCACGGTTCGAATCCCAGCAGTGTCCTTGATTCACTTTTTCTTTTGTCTAAGTCTTTAGATTTGAATCATGATTTCACTTATGAGGTAGGAATTTCGCTTGTCTTTGCGTGGAACAGATAGCCCAGTGGTTGGGAGATAGTTTCTGGTGAATCGGGACCACGGTTCGAATCTCGGCAGTGTCCTTGATTAACTTTTTTTTCTGAGTATAAAGATTTGAATCCTGATTTCACTTATGAGCTAGACATTTCGCTTGTCTTTGAGTGGAACAAATAGCCCAGTGGTTGGGAGACAGTTTCTGGTGGATCGGGACCACGGTTCGAATCCCGGCAGGGTCCTTGATTCACTTTTTCTTTTTTCTAAGTCTTAAGATTTGAATCATGATTTCACTTATGAGGTAAGAATTTCGCTTGTCTTTGCGTGGAACACATAGCCCAGTGGTTGGGAAATAGTTTCTGGTGGGTCGGGACTACGGTTCGAATCCTGGCAGGGTCCTTGATTCACTTTTTCTTTTTTCTAAGTCTTTAGATTTGAATCATGATTTCACTTATGAGGTATAGATTGCGCTTGTCTTTGCGTGGAACAAATAGCCCAGTGGTTGGGAGATAGTTTCTGGTGGGTCGGGACCACGGTTCGAATCCGGACAAGGTCCTTGATTCACTTTTTCTTTTTGCTGAGTCTAAGGATTTGAATCGTGATTTCACTTATGAGGTAAGAATGTCGCTTGTCTTTGCGTGGAACAGATAGCCTAGTGGTTGGGAGATAGTTTCTGGTGGATCGTGACCACGGTTCGAATCCCGGCAGTGTCCTTGACTTACTTTGTCTTTTTTCTGAGTCTAAAGATTTGAATCATGATTTCACTTATGAGGTAGATATTTCGCTTGTCTTTGCGTGGAACAAATAGCCCAGTGGTTGGGAGATAGTTTCTGGTGGGTCGGCACCACGGTTCTAATCCCGGCAGTGTCCTTGATTCACTTTTTCTTTTTTCTAAGTTTTTAGATTTGAATCATGATTTCACTTATGAGGTAGGAATTTCGCTTGTCTTTGCGTGGAACAAATAGCCCAGTGGTTGGGAGACAGTTTCTGGTGGATCGGGACCACGGTTCGAATCCCGTCAGGGTCCTTGATTCACTTTTTCTTTTTTCTAAGTCTTTAGATTTGAATCATGATTTCACTTATGAGGTAAGAATTTCGCTTGTCTTTGCGTGGAACACATAGCCCAGTGGTTGGGACATAGTTTCTGGTGGGTCGGGACCACGGTTCTAATCCTGGCAGTGTCCTTGATTCACTTTTTTCTTTGTTCTAAGTCTTTAGATTTGAATCATGATTTCACTTATGAGGTAGGAATTTTGCTTTTCTTTGCGTGGAACAAATAGCGCACTGGTTGGGAGATAGTTTCTGGTGGGTCGGGACCACGGTTCGAATCCCGGCAAAGTCCTTGATTCACTTTTTCTTTTGTCTGAGTCTAAAGATTTGAATCATGATTTCACTTTTGAGGTAAATAATTCGCTTGTCTTTGCGTGGAACACATAGCCCAGTCGTTGGGAGACAGTTTCTGGTGGATCGGGACCACGGTTCGAATCCCGGCAGGGTACTTGATTCACTTTTTCTTTTGTTTAAGTCTTTAGATTTGAATCATGATTTCACTTATGAGGTAAGAATTTCGCTTGTCTTTGCGTGGAACAGATAGCCCAGTGGTTGTGAGATAGTTTCTGGTGGGTCGGGACCACGGTTCTAATCACGGCAGTGTCCTTGATTCACTTTTTCTTTTTTCTAAGTCTTTAGATTTGAATCATGATTTCACTTATGAGCTAGATATTTCGCTTGTCTTTGAGTGGAACAAATAGCCCAGTGGTTGGGAGACAGTTTCTGGTGGATCGGGACCACGGTTCGAATCCCGGCAGGGTCCTTGATTCACTTTTACTTTTTTCTAAGTCTTTAGATTTGAATCATGATTTCACTTATGAGGTAAGAATTTCGCTTGTCTTTGCGTGGAACACATAGCCCAGTGGTTGGGAAATAGTTTCTGGTGGGTCGGGACTACGGTTCGAATCCTGGCAGGGTCCTTGATTCACTTTTTCTTTTTTCTAAGTCTTTAGATTTGAATCATGATTTCACTTTTGAGGTATAGATTGCGCTTGTCTTTGCGTGGAACAAATAGCCCAGTGGTTGGGAGATAGTTTCTGGTGGGTCGGGACCACGGTTCTAATCCGGACAAGGTCCTTGATTCACTTTTTCTTTTTGCTGAGTCTAAGGATTTGAATCGTGATTTCACTTATGAGGTAAGAATGTCGCTTGTCTTTGCGTGGAACAGATAGCCTAGTGGTTGGGAGATAGTTTCTGGTGGATCGTGACCACGGTTCGAATCCCGGCAGTGTCCTTGACTCACTTTGTCTTTTTTCTGAGTCTAAAGATTTGAATCATGATTTCACTTATGAGGTAGATATTTCGCTTGTCTTTGCGTGGAACAAATAGCTCAGTGGTTGGGAGATAGTTTCTGGTGGGTCGGCACCACGGTTCTAATCCCGGCAGTGTCCTTGATTCACTTTTTCTTTTTTCTAAGTTTTTAGATTTGAATCATGATTTCACTTATGAGGTAGGAATTTCGCTTGTCTTTGCGTGGAACAAATAGCCCAGTGGTTGGGAGACAGTTTCTGGTGGATCGGGACCACGGTTCGAATCCCGGCAGGGTCCTTGATTCACTTTTTCTTTTTTCTAAGTCTTTAGATTTGAATCATGATTTCACTTATGAGGTAAGAATTTCGCTTGTCTTTGCGTGGAACACATAGCCCAGTGGTTGGAAAATAGTTTCTGGTGGGTCGGGACTACGGTTCGAATCCTGGCAGGGTCCTTGATTCACTTTTTCTTTTTTCTAAGTCTTTAGATTTGAATCATGATTTCACTTATGAGGTAGGAATTTCGCTTGTCTTTGCGTGGAACAAATAGCCCAGTGGTTTGGAAATAGTTTGTGGTGGGTCGGGACCACGGTTCGAATCCCGTCAGTGTTCTTGATTAACTTTTTCCTTTTTCTGAGTCTAACGATTTGAATCATGATTTCACTTATGTGGTAGGAATTTCGCTTGTCTTTGCGTGGAACAGATAGCCCAGTGGTTGGGAGATAGTTTCTGGTGGATCGTGACCACGGTTCGAATCCCGGCAGTGTCCTTGACTCACTTTGTCTTTTTTCTGAGTCTAAAGATTTGAATCATGATTTCACTTATGAGGTAGATATTTCGCTTGTCTTTGCGTGGAACAAATAGCCCAGTGGTTGGGAGATAGTTTCTGGTGGGTCGGCACCACGGTTCTAATCCCGGCAGTGTCCTTGATTCACTTTTTCTTTTTTCTAAGTTTTTAGATTTGAATCATGATTTCACTTATGAGGTAGGAATTTCGCTTGTCTTTGCGTGGAACAAATAGCCCAGTGGTTGGGAGACAGTTTCTGGTGGATCGGGACCACGGTTCGAATCCCGTTAGGGTCCTTGATTCACTTTTTCTTTTTTATAAGTCTTTAGATTTGAATCATGATTTCACTTATGAGGTAAGAATTTCGCTTGTCTTTGCGTGGAACACATAGCCCAGTGGTTGGGACATAGTTTCTGGTGGGTCGGGACCACGGTTCTAATCCTGGCAGTGTCCTTGATTCACTTTTTTCTTTGTTCTAAGTCTTTAGATTTGAATCATGATTTCACTTATGAGGTAGGAATTTTGCTTGTCTTTGCGTGGAACAAATAGCGCAGTGGTTCGGAGATAGTTTCTGGTGGGTCGGGACCACGGTTCGAATCCCGGCAAAGTCCTTGATTCACTTTTTCTTTTGTCTGAGTCTAAAGATTTGAATCATGATTTCACTTTTGAGGTAAATAATTCGCTTGTCTTTGCGTGGAACACATAGCCCAGTCGTTGGGAGACAGTTTCTGGTGGATCGGGACCACGGTTCGAATCCCGGCAGGGTACTTGATTCACTTTTTCTTTTTTTTAAGTCTTTAGATTTGAATCATGATTTCACTTATGAGGTAAGAATTTCGCTTGTCTTTGCGTGGAACACATAGCCCAGTGGTTGGGACATAGTTTCTGGTGGGTCGGGACCACGGTTCTAATCCTGGCAGTGTCCTTGATTCACTTTTTTCTTTGTTCTAAGTCTTTAGATTTGAATCATGATTTCACTTATGAGGTAGGAATTTTGCTTGTCTTTGCTTGGAACAAATAGCGCAGTGGTTGGGAGATAGTTTCTGGTGGGTCGGGACCACGGTTCGAATCCCGGCAAAGTCCTTGATTCACTTTTTCTTTTGTCTGAGTCTAAAGATTTGAATCATGATTTCACTTTTGAGGTAAATAATTCGCTTGTCTTTGCGTGGAACAAATAGCCCAGTCGTTGGGAGACAGTTTCTGGTGGATCGGGACCACGGTTCGAATCCCGTCAGGGTACTTGATTCACTTTTTCTTTTTTTTAAGTCTTTAGATTTGAATCATGATTTCACTTATGAGGTAAGAATTTCGCTTGTCTTTGCGTGGAACAGATAGCCCAGTGGTTGTGAGATAGCTTCTGGTGGGTCGGGACCACGGTTCTAATCCCGGCAGTGTCCTTGATTCACTTTTTCTTTTTTCTAAGTCTTTAGATTTGAATCATGATTTCACTTATGAGGTAGAAATTTTGCTTGTCTTTGCGTGGAACAAATAGCGCAGTGGTTGGGAGGTAGTTTCTGGTGGGTCGGGACCACGGTTCGAATCCCGGCAAAGTCCTTGATTCACTTTTTCTTTTGTCTGAGTCTAAAGATTTGAATCATGATTTCACTTTTGAGGTAAATAATTCGCTTGTCTTTGCGTGGAACACGTAGCCCAGTCGTTGGGAGACAGTTTCTGGTGGATCGGGACCACGGTTCGAATCCCGTCAGGGTACTTGATTCACTTTTTCTTTTTTTTAAGTCTTTAGATTTGAATCATGATTTCACTTATGTGGTAGGAATTTCGCTTGTCTTTGCGTGGAACAAATAGCCAAGTGGTTTGGAAATAGTTCGGGTGGGTCGGGACCACGGTTCGAATCCCTGCAGTGTTCTTGATTCACTTTTTCCTTTTTCTAAGTCTTTAAATTTGAATCATGATTTCACTTATGAGGTAGGAATTTCGCTTGTCTTTGCGTGGAACAAATAGCCCAGTGGTTGGGAGATAGTTTGTGGTGGATCGGGACCCCAGTTCGAATCCCGGCAGGGTCCTTGCTTCACTTTTTATTTGTTCTAAGTCTTTAGATTTGAATCATGATTTCACTTATGAGGTAGGAATTTCGCTTGTCTTTGCGTGGAACACTTAGCCCAGTGGTTTGGAGATAGTTTGTGGTGGGTCGGGACCACGGTTCGAATCCCGTCAGTGTTCTTGATTCACTTTGTTTTTCTGAGTCTAATGATTTGAATCATGATTTCACTTATGTGGTAGGAATTTCGCTTGTCTTTGCGTGGAACAAATAGCCCAGTGGTTCGGAGATAGTTTGTGGTGGATCGGGACCCCAGTTCGAATCCCGGCAGGGTCCTTGCTTCACTTTTTATTTGTTCTAAGTCTTTAGATTTGAGTCATGATTTCACTTATGAGGTAGGAATTTCGCTTGTCTTTGCGTGGAACACTTAGCCCAGTGGTTGGGAGATAGTTTGTGGTGGATTGGGACCACGGTTCGAATCCCGACAAGGTCCTTGGTTGACTTTTTTTTTCTGAGTCTAATGATTTGAATCCTGATTTCACTTATGTGGTAGGAATTTTCCTTGTCTTTGCGTGGAACAGATAGCCAAGTGGTTGGGAGATAGTTTGTGGTGGGTCGGGACCACGGTTCGAATCCCGTCAGTGTTCTTGATTAACTTTTTCCTTTTTCTGAGTCTAACGATTTGAATCATGATTTCACTTATGTGGTAGGAATTTCGCTTGTCTTTGCGTGGAACAAATAGCCCAGTGGTTTGGAAATAGTTTGTGGTGGGTCGGGACCACGGTTCGAATCCCGTCAGTGTTCTTGATTCACTTTTTCCTTTTTCTGAGTCTAACGATTTGTATCATGATTTCACTTATGAGGTAGGAATTTCGCTTGTCTTTGCGTGGAACAAATAGCCCAGTGGTTGGGAGATAGTTTCTGGTGGATCGGGATCCCGGTTCGAATCCCGGCAGTGTCCTTGATCTTCTTTTTCTTGTTTAATGAGTCTAATGATTTGAATCATGATTTCACTTATGACGTATTAATTTCGCTTGTCTTTGCGTGGAACAAATAGCCCAGTGGTTGGGAGATAGTTCGGTTGGGTCGGGACCACGGTTCGAATCCCGGCAGTGTTCTTGATTCACTTTTTCCTTTTTCTGAGTCTAAAGATTTGAATCATGATTTCACTTATGTGGTAGGAATTTCCCTTGTCTTTGCGTGGAACAGATAGCCCAGTGGTTGGGAGATAGTTTCTGGTGGATCGGGATCACGGTTCGAATCCCGGCAGTGTCCTTGATCTTCGTTTTCTTGTTTAATGAGTCTAATGATTTGAATCATGATTTCACTAATGACGTATGAATTTCGTTTGTCTTTGCGTGGAACAAATAGCCCAGTGGTTGGGAGATAATTTGTGGTGGGTCGGGACCACGGTTCGAATCCCGGCAGTGTTCTTGATTCACTTTTTCCTATTTCTGAGTCTAAAGATTTGAATCATGATTTCACTTATGTGGTAGTAATTTCGCTTGTCTTTGCGTGGAACAGATAGCCCAGTGGTTGTGAGATAGTTTCTGGTGGATTGGGACCACGGTTCGAATCCCAAAGTCCTTGATTCTCTTTTTGTTTTGACTGAGTCTAAAGATTTGAATCATGATTTCACTTATGAGGTGAAAATTTCGATTGCATTTGCGTGGAACAGATAGCCCAGTGGTTGGGAGATAGTTTCTGGTGGATTGGGACCACGGTTCGAATCCCAAAGTCCTTGATTCTCTTTTTGTTTTGACTGAGTCTAAAGATTTGAATCATGATTTCACTTATGAGGTGAAAATTTCGATTGCCTTTGCGTGGAACAGATAGCCCAGTGGTTGGAAGATAGTTTCTGGTGGATCGGGACCCCGGTTCGAACCCCGACAAGTTCCTTGATTCACTCTTCTTTTTTCTGAGTCTAAAGATTTGAATCATGATTTCACATATGAGGTAGGAATTTCGCTTGTCTTTGCGTGGAACAGATAGCCCAGTGGTTTGGAGATAGTTTCTGGTGGATCAGGACCACGGTTCGAACCCAGACAAGGTACTTGATTCACTTTTTCTTTTTTCTAAGTCTAAAGATTTGAATCATGACTTCACTTATGAGGTAAGAATTTCGCTTGTCTTTGCGTGGAACAGATAGCCCAGTGGTTGGGAGATAGTTTCTGTTGGATCGGGACCACGATTCGAATCCATGCAAAGTCCTTGATCCACTTTTTCTTTGTTCTGAGTCTAAAGATTTGAATCATGATTTCACTAATGAGGTAGGAATTTCGATTGTCTTTGCGTGGAACAGATAGCCCAGTGGTTGGGAGATAGTTTCTGGTAGATCGGGACCCCGGTTCGAATCCCGGCAGTGTCCTTCATCTTCTTTTTCTTTTTTTTCTGAGTCTAAGGATTAGAATCATGATTTCACTTATGACGTTAGAATTTCGGTTGTCTTTGCGTGAAACAGATAGCCCAGTGGTTGGAAGATAGTTTCTGGTGGATCGGGACCACAGTTCGAATCCCGGCAAAGTCCTTGATTCACTTTTTCTTTTTTCTGAGTCTTAAGATTTGAATCATGATTTCACTTATGAGGTAAGAATTTCGCTTGTCTTTGCGTGAAACAGATAGCACAGTGGTTGGGGGATAGTTTCTGGTGGATCGGGACCACGGTTCGAATCCATGCAAAGTCCTTGATCCACTTTTTCTTTTTTCTGAGTCTAAAGATTAGAATCATGATTTCACTTATGACGTTACAATTTCGGTTGTCTTTGCGTGAAACAGATAGCCTAGTGGTTGGAAGATAGTTTCTGGTGGATCGGGACCACAGTTCGAATCCCGGCAAAGTCCTTGATTCACTTTTTCTTTTTTCTGAGTCTAAAGATTTGAATCATGATTTCACTTATGAGGTAAGAATTTCGCTTGTCTTTGCGTGAAACAGATAGCACAGTGGTTGGGAGATAGTTTCTGGTGGATCGGGACCACGTTTCGAACCCCGACAAGGTACTTGATTCACTTTTTTTTCTGAGTCTAAAGATTTGAATCATGATTTCACTTATGAGGTAGGAATAACGCTTGTCTTTGCGTGGAACAGATAGCCCAGTGGTTGGAAGATAGTTTCTGGTGGATCGGGACCACGGTTCGAACCCCGACAAGGTACTTGATTCACTCTTCTTTTGTCTGAGTCTAAAGATTTGAATCATGATTTCACATATGAGGTAGGAATTTCGCTTGTCTTTGAGTGGAACAGATAGCCCAGTGGTTTGGAGATAGTTTCTGGTGGATCTGGACCACGGTTCGAACCCCGACAAGGTACTTGATTCACTTTTTCTTTTTTCTGAGTCTAAAGATTTTAATCATGACTTCACTTTTGAGGTAAGAATTTCGCTTGTCTTTGCGTGGAACAGATAGCCCAGTGGTTGGGAGATAGTTTCTGGTGGATTGGGACCACGGTTCGAATCCCAAAGTCCTTGATTCTCTTTTTGTTTTGACTGAGTCTAAAGATTTGAATCATGATTTCACTTATGAGGTGAAAATTTCGATTGCCTTTGCGTGGAACAGATAGCCCAGTGGTTTTGAGATAGTTTCTGGTGGATCGGGACCACTGTTCGAATCCCGACAAGTTCCTTGATTCACTTTTTATTTGTTCTGAGTCTAAAAAATTTGAATCATGATTTCACTTATGACGTAGGAATTTCGCTTGTCTTTGCGTGGAACAGATAGCCCAGTGGTTGGGAGATAGTTTCTGGTGGATCAGGACCACGGTTCGAATCCCGGTAGGGTCCTCGATCCCCTTTTTCTTTTTTCTGAGTCTAAAGATTTTAATCATAATTTCACTTATGACGTAGGAATTTCGCTTGTCTTTGCGTGGAACAGATAGCCCAGTGGTTGGGAGATAGTTTCTTTTGGATCGGGACCACGGTTCGAACCCCGACAAGGTACTTGATTCACTTTTTTTTTCTGAGTCTAAAGATTTGAATCATGATTTCACTAATGAGGTAGGAATTTCGATTGTCTTTGCGTGGAACAGATAGCCCAGTGGTTGGGAGATAGTTTCTTTTGGATCGGGACCACGGTTCGAATCCCGGCAGTGTCCTTCATCTTCTTTTTTTTTTTTTTTCTGAGTGTAAGGATTAGAATCATGATTTCACTTATGACGTTAGAATTTCGGTTGTCTTTGCGTGAAACAGATAGCCCAGTGGTTGGAAGATAGTTTCTGGTGGATCGGGACCACAGTTCGAATCCCGGCAAAGTCCTTGATTCACTTTTTCTTTTTTCTGAGTCTAAAGATTTGAATCATGATTTCACTAATGAGGTAGGAATTTCGATTGTCTTTGCGTGGAACAGATAGCCCAGTGGTTGGGAGATAGTTTCTGGTGGATCGAGACCCCGGTTCGAATCCTGGCAGTGTCCTTGATCTTCTTCTTTTTTTCTGTGTCTAAGGATTTGAACCATGATTTCACTTATGACGTTATAATTTCGGTTGTCTTTGCGTGGAACAGATAGCCCAGTGGTTGGAAGATAGTTTCTGGTGGATCGGGACCCCAGTTCGAATCCCGGCAGGGTCCTTGATTCACTTTTTCTTTTTTTCTAATTCTTTAGATTTGAATCATGATTTCACTTAAGATGTGAAAATTTCGATTGCCTTTGCGTGGAACAGATAGCCCAGTGGTTTTGAGATAGTTTCTGGTGGATCGGGACCACTGTTCGAATCCCGACAAGTTCCTTGATTCACGTTTTATTTGTTCTGAGTCTAAAAAAATTGAATCATGATTTCACTTATGAGGTAGGAATTTCGCTTGTCTTTGCGTGGAACAGATAGCCCAGTGTATGGGAGATAGTTTCTGGTAGATGGGGACCCCGGTTCAAATCCCGGCAGTGTCCTTCATCTTCTTTTTCTTTTTTTTCTGAGTGTAAGGATTAGAATCATGATTTCAATTATGACGTTAGAATTTCGGTTGTCTTTGCGTGAAACAGATAGCCCAGTGGTTGGAAGATAGTTTCTGGTGGATCGGGACCACAGTTCGAATCCCGGCAAAGTCCTTGATTCACTTTTTCTTTTTTCTGAGTCTAAAGATTTGAATCATGATTTCACTAATGAGGTAGGAATTTCGCTTGTCTTTGCGTGGAACAGATAGCCCAGTGGTTGGGAGATAGTTTCTGGTGGATCGGGACCCCAGTTCGAATCCCGGCAGGGTCCTTGATTCACTTTTTCTTTTTTTCTAATTCTTTAGATTTGAATCATGATTTCACTTATGATGTGAAAATTTCGATTGCCTTTGCGTGGAACAGATAGCCCAGTGGTTTTGAGATAGTTTCTGGTGGATCTGGACCACGGTTCGAACCCCGACAAGGTACTTGATTCACTTTTTCTTTTTTCTGAGTCTAAAGATTTTAATCATGACTTCATTTTTGAGGTAAGAATTTCGCTTGTCTTTGCGTGGAACAGATAGCCCAGTGGTTGGGAGATAGTTTCTGGTGGATCGGGACCCCGGTTCGAATCCCAAAGTCCTTGATTCTCTTTTTGTTTTGACTGAGTCTAAAGATTTGAATCATGATTTCACTTATGAGGTGAACATTTCGATTGCCTTTGCGTGGAACAGATAGCCCAGTGGTTGGGAGATAGTTTCTGGTGGATCAGGACCACGGTTCGAATCCCGGTAGGGTCCTCGATCCCCTTTTTCTTTTTTCTGAGTCTAAAGATTTGAATCATGATTTCACTTATGACGTAGGAATTTCGCTTGTCTTTGCGTGGAACAGATAGCCCAGTGGTTGGGAGATAGTTTCTTTTGGATCGGGACCACGGTTCGAATCCCGGCAAGGTCCTTGATTCACTTTTTCTTTTGTTCTGAGTCTAAAGATTTGAATCGTGATTTCACTTATGAGGTAGGAAATTCGCTTGTCTTTGCGTGGAACAGATAGCCCAGTTGTTGGGAGATAGTTTCTGGTGGATCGGGACCACGGTTCGAATCCCAAAGTCCTTGATTCTCTTTTTGTTTTGACTGAGTCTAAAGATTTGAATCATGATTTCACTTATGAGGTGAAAATTTCGATTGCCTTTGCGTGGAACAGATAGCCCAGTGGTTTTGAAATAGTTTCTGGTGGATCGGGACCACTGTTCGAATCCCGACAAGTTCCTTGATTCACTTTTTATTTGTTCTGAGTCTAAAAAATTTGAATCATGATTTCACTTATGAGGTAGGAATTTCGCTTGTCTTTGCGTGGAGCAGATAGCCCAGTGTATGGGAGATAGTTTCTGGTAGATGGGGACCCCGGTTCGAATCCCGGCAGTGTCCTTCATCTTCTTTTTCTTTTTTTTCTGAGTGTAAGGATTAGAATCATGATTTCACTTATGACGTTAGAATTTCGGTTGTCTTTGCGTGAAACAGATAGCCCAGTGGTTGGAAGATAGTTTCTGGTGGATCGGGACCACAGTTCGAATCCCGGCAAAGTCCTTGATTCACTTTTTCTTTTTTCTGAGTCTAAAGATTTGAATCATGATTTCACTAATGAGGTAGGAATTTCGATTGTCTTTGCGTGGAACAGATAGCCCAGTGGTTGGGAGATAGTTTCTTTTGGATCGGGACCACGGTTCGAATCCCGACAAGGTCCTTGATTCACTTTTTCTTTTTTTCTGAGTCTAAAGATTTGAATCGTGATTTCACTTATGAGGTAGGAAATTCGCTTGTCTTTGCGTGGAACAGATAGCCCAGTTGTTGGGAGATAGTTTCTGGTGGATTGGGACCACGGTTCGAATCCCAAAGTCCTTGATTCTCTTTTTGTTTTGACTGAGTCTAAAGATTTGAATCATGATTTCACTTATGAGGTGAAAATTTCGATTGCCTTTGCGTGGAACAGATAGCCCAGTGGTTTTGAGATAGTTTCTGGTGGATCGGGACCACTGTTCGAATCCCGACAAGTTCCTTGATTCACTTTTTATTTGTTCTGAGTCTAAAAAATTTGAATCATGATTTCACTTATGAGGTAGGAATTTCGCTTGTCTTTGCGTGAAACAGATAGCCCAGTGGTTGGGAGATAGTTTCTGGTGGATCAGGACCACGGTTCGAATCCCGGTAGGGTCCTCGATCCCCTTTTTCTTTTTTCTCAGTCTAAAGATTTGAATCATGATTTCACTTATGACGTAGGAATTTCGCTTGTCTTTGCGTGGAACATATAGCCCAGTGGTTGGGAGATAGTTTCTGGTGGATCGGGACCACGGTTCGAACCCCGACAAGGTACTTGATTCACTTTTTTTTTTGAGTCTAAAGATTTGAATCATGATTTCACTTATGATGTTTGAATTTCGGTTGTCTTTGCGTGAAACAGATAGCCCATTGGTTGGGAGATAGTTTATGGTGGATCGGGACCACGGTTAGAATCCCTGCAAAGTCCTTGATTCACTTTTTCTTTTTTCTGAGTCTAAAGATTTGAATCATGATTTCACTAATGAGGTAGGAATTTCGATTGTCTTTGCGTGGAACAGATAGCCCAGTGGTTGGGAGATAGTTTTTTTTGGATCGGGACCACGGTTCGAATCCCGACAAGGTCCTTGATTCACTTTTTCTTTTTTTCTGAGTCTAAAGATTTGAATCGTGATTTCACTTATGAGGTAGGAAATTCGCTTGTCTTTGCGTGGAACAGATAGCCCAGTTGTTGGGAGATAGTTTCTGGTGGATTGGGACCACGGTTCGAATCCCAAAGTCCTTGATTCTCTTTTTGTTTTGACTGAGTCTAAAGATTTGAATCATGATTTCACTTATGAGGTGAAAATTTCGATTGCCTTTGCGTGGAACAGATAGCCCAGTGGTTTTGAGATAGTTTCTGGTGGATCGGGACCACTGTTCGAATCCCGACAAGTTCCTTGATTCACTTTTTATTTGTTCTGAGTCTAAAAAATTTGAATCATGATTTCACTTATGAGGTAGGAATTTCGCTTGTCTTTGCGTGGAACAGATAGCCCAGTGTATGGGAGATAGTTTCTGGTAGATGGGGACCCCGGTTCGAATCCCGGCAGTGTCCTTCATCTTCTTTTTCTTTTTTTTCTGAGTGTAAGGATTAGAATCATGATTTCACTTATGACGTTAGAATTTCGGTTGTCTTTGCGTGAAACAGATAGCCCAGTGGTTGGAAGATAGTTTCTGGTGGATCGGGACCACAGTTCGAATCCCGGCAAAATCCTTGATTCACTTTTTCTTTTTTCTGAGTCTAAAGATTTGAATCATGATTTCACTTATGACGTTATAATTTCGGTTGTCTTTGCGTGGAACAGATAGCCCAGTGGTTGGGAGATAGTTTCTGGTGGATCGGGACCACGGTTCGAACCCCGACAAGGTACTTGATCTTCTTTTTTGTTTTCTGTGTCTAAGGATTTGAATCATGATTTCACTTATGACGTTATAATTTCGGTTGTCTTTGCGTGGAACAGATAGCCCAGTGGTTGGGAGATAGTTTATGGTGGATCGGGACCACGGTTAGAATCTCTGCAAAGTCCTTGATTCACTTTTTCTTTTTTCTGAGTCTAAAGATTTGAATCGTGATTTCACTTATGAGGTAGGAAATTCGCTTGTCTTTGCGTGGAACAGATAGCCCAGTTGTTGGGAGATAGTTTCTGGTGGATTGGGACCACGGTTCGAATCCCAAAGTCCTTGATTCTCTTTTTGTTTTGACTGAGTCTAAAGATTTGAATCATGATTTCACTTATGAGGTGAAAATTTCGATTGCCTTTGCGTGGAACAGATAGCCCAGTGGTTTTGAGATAGTTTCTGGTGGATCGGGACCACTGTTCGAATCCCGACAAGTTCCTTGATTCACTTTTTATTTGTTCTGAGTCTAAAAAATTTGAATCATGATTTCACTTATGAGGTAGGAATTTCGCTTGTCTTTGCGTGGAACAGATAGCCCAGTTGTTGGGAGATAGTTTCTGGTGGATTGGGACCACGGTTCGAATCCCAAAGTCCTTGATTCTCTTTTTGTTTTGACTGAGTCTAAAGATTTGAATCATGATTTCACTTATGAGGTACGAAATTCGTTTGTCTTTGCGTGGAACAAATAGCCCAGTGGTTGGGAGATAGTTTGTGGTGGGTCGGGACCACGGTTCGAATCCCGGCAGTGTTCTTGATTCACTTTTTTCCTTTTTTCTGAGTCTAAAGATTTGAATCATGATTTCACTAATGACGTTAGAATTTCGGTTGTCTTTGCGTGAAACAGATAGCCCAGTGGTTGGGAGATAGTTTTTGGTAGATGGGGACCCCGGTTCGAATCCCGGCAGTGTCCTTCATCTTCTTTTTCTTTTTTTTCTGAGTGTAAGGATTAGAATCATGATTTCACTTATGACGTTAGAATTTCGGTTGTCTTTGCGTGAAACAGATAGCCCAGTGGTTGGGAGATAGTTTTTGGTGGATCGGGACCCCGGTTCGAATCCTGGTAGGATCCTTAATCCCTTTTGTTCTGAGTCTAAAGATTTGAATCATGATTTCACTTATGAGGTAGGAATTTCGCTTGTCTTTGCGTGGAACAAATAGCCCAGTGGTTGGGAGATAGTTTGTGGTGGGTCGGGACCACGGTTCGAATCCCGGCAGTGTTCTTGATTCACTTTTTTCCTTTTTTCTGAGTCTAAAGATTTGAATCATGATTTCACTAATGAGGTAGGAATTTCGATTGTCTTTGCGTGGAACAGATAGCCCAGTGGTTGGGAGATAGTTTCTGGTAGATGGGGACCCCGGTTCGAATCCCGGCAGTGTCCTTCATCTTCTTTTTCTTCTTTTTCTGAGTGTAAGGATTAAAATCATGATTTCACTTATGACGTTAGAATTTCGGTTGTCTTTGCGTGAAACAGATAGCCCGGTGGTTGGGAGATAGTTTCTGGTGGATCGGGACCACGGTTCGAATCCAGGCAGTGTCTTTGATCTTCTTTTTCTTTTTTTCTGAGTCTAAGGATTTGAATCAGGATTTCACTTATGACGTATGAATTTCGCTTGTCTTTGCGTGGAACAGATAGCCCAGTGGTTGGGAGATAGTTTCTGGTGGATCGGGACCACGTTTCAAATCCCGGCAGTGTCCTTGATTCACTTTTTCCTTTTTCAGAGTCTAAAGATTTGAATCATGATTTCACTTATGACGTATGAATTTCGCTTGTATTTGCGTGGAACAGATAGCCCAGTGGTTTGGGAGATAGTTTCTGGTGGATCGGGACCATGGTTCGAATCCCGACAAGGTCCTATATTCACTTTTTCTTTTTTTCTGAGTTTAAAGATTTGAATCATGATTTCACTTATGAGGTAGGAATTTCGCTTGTCTTTGCGTGGAACAGATAGCCCAGTGGTTTGGAGATAGTTTCTGGTGGATCGGGACCACAGTTCGAATCCCGACAAGGTCCTTGATTCACTTTTTCTTTTTTTCTGAGTCTAAGGATTTGAATCAGGATTTCACTTATGACGTATGAATTTCGCTTGTCTTTGCGTGGAACAGATAGCCCAGTGGTTGGGAGATAGTTTCTGGTGGATCGGGACCACGTTTCAAATCCCGGCAGTGTCCTTGATTCACTTTTTCCTTTTTCAGAGTCTAAAGATTTGAATCATGATTTCACTTATGACGTATGAATTTCGCTTGTCTTTGCGTGGAACAGATAGCCCAGTGGTTTGGGAGATAGTTTCTGGTGGATCGGGACCATGGTTCGAATCCCGACAAGGTCCTATATTCACTTTTTCTTTTTTTCTGAGTTTAAAGATTTGAATCATGATTTCACTTATGACGTATGAATTTCGCTTGTATTTGCGTGAAACACATAGCCCAGTGGTTGGGAGAAATTTTCTGGTGGATCGGGACCCCGGTTCGAATCCCGACAAGGTCCTCGATCTTCTTTTTCTTTTTTTCTGAGTCTAAGGATTTGAATCAGGATTTCACTTATGACGTATGAATTTCGGTTGTCTTTGCGTGGAACAGATAGCCCAGTGGTTTGGGAGATAGTTTCTGGTGGATCGGGACCCCGGTTCGAATCCCGGCAGTGTCCTTGATCTTTTTTTTCTTTTTTCTGAATCTAAGGATTATTATTTTTTTTCTGAGTCTAAGGATTTGAATCATGATTTCACTTATGACGTAGATATTTCGCTTGTCTTTGCGTGGAACAGATAGCCCAGTGGTTTGGGAGATAATTTCTGGTGGATCGGGACCACGGTTCGAATCCCGACAAGGTCCTAGATTCACTTTTTCTTTTTTTCTGAGTTTAAAGATTTGAATCATGATTTCACTTATGAGGTAGGAATTTCGCTTGTCTTTGCGTGGAACAGATAGCCCAGTGGTTTGGAGATAGTTTCTGGTGGATCGGGACCACGGTTCGAATCCCGACAAGGTCCTTGATTCACTTTTTCTTTTTTCTGAGTCTAAAGATTTGAGTCATGATTTCACTTATGACGTATGAATTTCGCTTGTCTTTGCGTGGAACAGATAGCCCAGTGGTTGGGAGATAGTTTCTGGTGGATCGGGACCCCGGTTCAAATCCCGGCAGTGTCTTTTAATTGTTTTTCTTTTTTTCTGAGTCTAAGGATTTGAATCAGGATTTCACCAATGACGTATGAATTTCGCTTGTCTTTGCGTGGAACAGATAGCCCAGTGGTTGGGAGATAGTTTCTGGTGGATCGGGACCACGTTTCAAATCCCGGCAGTGTCCTTGATTCACTTTTTCCTTTTTCAGAGTCTAAAGATTTGAATCATGATTTCACTTATGACGTATGAATTTCGCTTGTCTTTGCGTGGAACAGATAGCCCAGTGGTTTGGGAGATAGTTTCTGGTGGATCGGGACCACGGTTCGAGTCCCGACAAGGTCATACATTCACTTTTTCTTTTTTTCTGTGTTTAAAGATTTGAATCATGATTTCACTTATAATGTAGGAATTTCGCTTGTCTTTGCGTGGAACAGATAGCCCAGTGGTTTGGAGATAGTTTCTGGTGGATCGGGACCACGGTTCGAATCCCGACAAGGTCCTAGATTCACTTTTTCTTTTTTTCTGAGTTTAAAGATTTGAATCATGATTTCACTTATGAGGTAGGAATTTCGCTTGTCTTTGCGTGGAACAGATAGCCCAGTGGTTTGGAGATAGTTTCTGGTGGATCGGGACCACGGTTCGAATCCCGACAAGGTCCTTGATTCACTTTTTCTTTTTTCTGAGTCTAAAGATTTGAGTCATGATTTCACTTATGACGTATGAATTTCGCTTGTCTTTGCGTGGAACAGATAGCCCAGTGGTTGGGAGATAGTTTCTGGTGGATCGGGACCCCGGTTCAAATCCCGGCAGTGTCTTTTATTTTTTATTTTTTTTTCTGAGTCTAAGGATTTGAATCAGGATTTCACTTATGACGTATGAATTTCGCTTGTCTTTGCGTGGAACAGATAGCCCAGTGGTTGGGAGATAGTTTCTGGTGGATCGGGACCACGTTTCAAATCCCGGCAGTGTCATTGATTCACTTTTTCCTTTTTCAGAGTCTAAAGATTTGAATCATGATTTCACTTATGACGTATGAATTTCGCTTGTATTTGCGTGAAACACATAGCCCAGTGGTTGGGAGAAATTTTCTGGTGGATCGGGACCCCGGTTCGAATCCCGACAAGGTCCTCGATCTTCTTTTTCTTTTTTTCTGAGTCTAAGGATTTGAATCAGGATTTCACTTATGACGTATGAATTTCGGTTGTCTTTGCGTGGAACAGATAGCCCAGTGGTTTGGGAGATAGTTTCTGGTGGATCGGGACCCCGGTTCGAATCCCGGCAGTGTCCTTGATCTTTTTTTTCTTTTTTCTGAATCTAAGGATTATTATTTTTTTTCTGAGTCTAAGGATTTGAATCATGATTTCACTTATGACGTAGATATTTCGCTTGTCTTTGCGTGGAACAGATAGCCCAGTGGTTTGGGAGATAATTTCTGGTGGATCGGGACCACGGTTCGAATCCCGACAAGGTCCTAGATTCACTTTTTCTTTTTTTCTGAGTTTAAAGATTTGAATCATGATTTCACTTATGAGGTAGGAATTTCGCTTGTCTTTGCGTGGAACAGATAGCCCAGTGGTTTGGAGATAGTTTCTGGTGGATCGGGACCACGGTTCGAATCCCGACAAGGTCCTTGATTCACTTTTTCTTTTTTCTGAGTCTAAAGATTTGAGTCATGATTTCACTTATGACGTATGAATTTCGCTTGTCTTTGCGTGGAACAGATAGCCCAGTGGTTGGGAGATAGTTTCTGGTGGATCGGGACCCCGGTTCAAATCCCGGCAGTGTCTTTTAATTGTTTTTCTTTTTTTCTGAGTCTAAGGATTTGAATCAGGATTTCACCAATGACGTATGAATTTCGCTTGTCTTTGCGTGGAACAGATAGCCCAGTGGTTGGGAGATAGTTTCTGGTGGATCGGGACCACGTTTCAAATCCCGGCAGTGTCCTTGATTCACTTTTTCCTTTTTCAGAGTCTAAAGATTTGAATCATGATTTCACTTATGACGTATGAATTTCGCTTGTCTTTGCGTGGAACAGATAGCCCAGTGGTTTGGGAGATAGTTTCTGGTGGATCGGGACCACGGTTCGAGTCCCGACAAGGTCCTAGATTCACTTTTTCTTTTTTTCTGTGTTTAAAGATTTGAATCATGATTTCACTTATAATGTAGGAATTTCGCTTGTCTTTGCGTGGAACAGATAGCCCAGTGGTTTGGAGATAGTTTCTGGTGGATCGGGACCACGGTTCGAATCCCGACAAGGTCCTAGATTCACTTTTTCTTTTTTTCTGAGTTTAAAGATTTGAATCATGATTTCACTTATGAGGTAGGAATTTCGCTTGTCTTTGCGTGGAACAGATAGCCCAGTGGTTTGGAGATAGTTTCTGGTGGATCGGGACCACGGTTCGAATCCCGACAAGGTCCTTGATTCACTTTTTCTTTTTTCTGAGTCTAAAGATTTGAGTCATGATTTCACTTATGACGTATGAATTTCGCTTGTCTTTGCGTGGAACAGATAGCCCAGTGGTTGGGAGATAGTTTCTGGTGGATCGGGACCCCGGTTCAAATCCCGGCAGTGTCTTTTATTTTTTATTTTTTTTTCTGAGTCTAAGGATTTGAATCAGGATTTCACTTATGACGTATGAATTTCGCTTGTCTTTGCGTGGAACAGATAGCCCAGTGGTTGGGAGATAGTTTCTGGTGGATCGGGACCACGTTTCAAATCCCGGCAGTGTCCTTGATTCACTTTTTCCTTTTTCAGAGTCTAAAGATTTGAATCATGATTTCACTTATGACGTATGAATTTCGCTTGTCTTTGCGTGGAACAGATAGCCCAGTGGTTTGGGAGATAGTTTCTGGTGGATCGGGACCACGGTTCGAGTCCCGACAAGGTCCTAGATTCACTTTTTTTTTTTCTGTGTTTAAAGATTTGAATCATGATTTCACTTATAATGTAGGAATTTCGCTTGTCTTTGCGTGGAACAGATAGCCCAGTGGTTTGGAGATAGTTTCTGGTGGATCGGGACCACGGTTCGAATCCACACAAGGTCTTTGATTCACTTTTTTCTTTTTCTGAGTCTAAAGATTTGAGTCATGATTTCACTTATGACGTATGAATTTCGCTTGTATTTGCGTGGAACACATAGCCCAGTGGTTGGGAGATAGTTTCTGGTGGATCGGGACCCCGGTTCAAATCCCGGCAGTGTCCTTGATTCACTTTTTCCTTTTTCAGAGTCTAAAGATTTGAATCATGATTTCACTTATGAGGTAGGAATTTCGCTTGTCTTTGCGTGTAACACATAGCCCAGTGGTTGGGAGATAGTTTCTGGTGGATCGGGACCACGTTTCAAATCCCGGCAGTGTCCTTGATTCCCTTTTTCCTTTTTCAGAGTCTAAAGATTTGAATCATGATTTCACTTATGACGTATGAATTTCGCTTGTCTTTACGTGGAACAGATAGCCCAGTGGTTTGGTAGATAGTTTCTGGTGGATCGGGACCACAGTTCGAATCCCGACAAGGTCCTTGATTCACTTTTTTCTTTTTTCTGAGTCTAAAGATTTGAGTCATGATTTCACTTATGACGTATGAATTTCGCTTGTATTTGCGTGGAACACATAGCCCAGTGGTTGGGAGAAATTTTCTGGTGGATCGGGACCACGGTTCGAATCCCGACAAGGTCCTCGATCTTCTTTTTCTTTTTTTCTGAGTCTAAGGATTTTAATCAGGATTTCACTTATGACGTATGAATTTCGCTTGTCTTTGCGTGGAACAAATAGCCCAGTGGTGGGGAAATAGTTTGTGGTGGGTCGGGACCACGGTTCGAATCCCGGCAGTGTTCTTGATTCACTTTTTTCCTTTTTCTGAGTCTAAAGATTTGAATCATGATTTCACTTATGTGGTAGGAATTTCGATTGTCTTTGTGTGGAACAGATAGGCCAGTGGTTGGGAGATAGTTTCTGGTGGATCGGGACCACGTTTCAAATCCCGGCAGTGTCCTTGATTCACTTTTTCCTTTTTCAGAGTCTAAAGATTTGAATCATGATTTCACTTATGTGGTAGGATTTTCCTTTGTCTTTGCGTGGAACAGATAGCCCAGTGGTTGGGAGATAGTTTCTGGTGGATCGGGACCCCGGTTCGAATCCCGGCAGTGTCCTTGATCTTCTTTTTCTTTTTTCTGAATCTAAGGATTATTTTTCTTTTTTTTCTGAGTCTAAGGATTTGAATCATGATTTCACTTATGAGGTAGGAATTTCGCTTGTCTTTGCGTGGAACAGATAGCCCAGTGGTTTGGAGATAGTTTCTGGTGGATCGGGGCCACGGTTTGAATCCCGACAAGGTCCTTGATTCACTTTTTCTTTTTTCTGAGTCTAAAGATTTGAGTCATGATTTCACTTATGACTTAGGAATTTCGCTTGTCTTTGTGTGGAACAGATAGCCCAGTGGTTGGAATATAGTTTCTGGTGGATCGGGACCACGGTTCGAATCCCGGCAAAGTCCTTGATTCACATTTTCTTTTGTTTGAGTCTAAAGATTTGAATCATGATTTCACTTATGAGGTAAGAATTTCGCATGTCTTTGCGTGGAACAGATCTCCCAGTGGTTGGGAGATAGTTTCTGGTGGATCAGGACCACGATTCGAATCCCGGTAGGGTCCTTGATCCCCTTTTTCTTGTTTCTCAGTCTAAAGATTTGAATCATGATTTAACTTATGAGGTAAGAATTTCGCATGTCTTTGCGTGTAAAAGATAGCCCAGTGGTTGGGAGATAGTTTCTGGTGGATCGGGACCACGGTTCGAGTCCCGGTAGGGTCCTTGATCCCATTTTTCTTGTTTTTGAGTCTAAATATTTGAATCATGATTTAACTCATGAGGTAAGAATGTCGCATGTCTTTGCGTGTAAAATATAGCCCAGTGGTTGGGAGATAGTTTCTGGTGGATCGGGACCCCCGTTCGAATCCCGACAAGGTACTTGATTCACTTTTTCTTTTTTCTGAGTATAAAGATTTGAATCATTATTTCACTCATAAGGTAGGAATTTCGCTTGTCCTTGCGTGGAACAGATGACCCAGTGGTTGGGAGACAGTTTCTGGTGGATCGGGACCCACGGTTCGAATCCCGGCAGTGTTCTTGATTCACTTTTTTCCTTTTTCTGAGTCTAACAATTTGAATCATGATTTCACTTATGTGGTAGGAATTTCGCTTGTCTTTGCGTGGAACAGATAGCCCAGTGGTTGGCGATAGTTTCTGGTGGATCGTGACCCCGGTTCGAATCCCGGCAGTGTCCTTGATCTTCTTTCTTTTTTTCTGAGTGTAAGGATTTGAATCATGATTTCATTTATGACGTATGAATTTCGCTTGTCTTTGCGTGGAACAGATAGCCCAGTGGTTTGGAGATAGTTTCTTGTGGATCAGAACCACGGTTCGAATCCAGGTATGGTCCTTGATCCCCTTACCTTTTTCTGAGTCTAAAGATTTGAATCATGATTTCACTTATGAGGTAGGAATTTCGCATGTCTTTGCGTGGAACAGATAGGCCAGTGGTTGGGAGATAGTTTCTGGTGGATCGGGACCACGGTTCGAATAACGGCAGTGTCCTTGATTCACTTTTTCCTTTTTCAGAGTCTAAAGATTTGAATCATGATTTCACTTATGTGGTAGGAATTTCGCTTGTCTTTGCGTGTAACACATAGCCCAGTGGTTTGGAGATAGTTTCTGGTGGATCGTGACCCCGGTTCGAATCCCGGCAGTGTCCTTGATCTTCTTTCTTTTTTTCTGAGTGTAAGGATTTGAATCATGATTTCATTTATGACGTATGAATTTCGCTTGTCTTTGCGTGGAACAGACAGCCCAGTGGTTTGGAGATAGTTTCTGGTGGATCGGGACCACGGTTCGAATCCCGGCAAAGTCCTTGATTCAAATTTTCTTTTGTTTGAGTCTAAAGATTTGAATCATGATTTCACTTATGAGGTAAGAATTTCGCATGTCTTTGCGTGGAACAGATCTCCCAGTGGTTGGGAGAAAGTTTCTGGTGGATCGGGACCACGGTTCGAATCCCGGCAGTGTCCTTGATTCACTTTTTTCTTTTTTCTGAGTCTAAAGATTTGAGTCATGATTTCACTTATGACGTATGAATTTCGCTTGTATTTGCGTGGAACATATAGCCCAGTGGTTTGGAGGAAGTTTATGGTGGATCGGGACCCCGGTTCGAATCCCGGCAGTGTCCTTCATCCCCCTTTTTCATTTGTCTGAATCTAAGGATTTGAATCATGATTTCACTTATGACGTATGAATTTCGCTTGTCTTTGCGTGAAACAGATAGCCCAGTGGTTGGGAAAAAGTTTCTGGTAGATCGGGACCCCGGTTCGAATCCCGACAAGGTACTTGATTCACTTTTTCTTTTTTCTGAGTATAAAGATTTGAATCATTATTTCACTCATAAGGTAGGAATTTCGCTTGTCCTTGCGTGGAACAGATGACCCAGTGGTTGGGAGACAGTTTCTGGTGGATCGGGACCCACGGTTCGAATCCCGACAAGGTACTTGATTCACTTTTTCTTTTATTCTGAGTCTAAAAATTTGAATCATGATTTCACTTATGTGGTAGGAATTTCGCTTGTCTTTGCGTGGAACAGATAGCCAAGTGGTTGGCGATAGTTTCTGGTGGATCGTGACCCCGGTTCGAATCCCGGCAGTGTCCTTGATCTTCTTCTTTTTTTTCTGAGTGTAAGGATTTGAATCATGATTTCATTTATGACGTATGAATTTCGCTTGTCTTTGCGTGGAACAGATAGCCTAGTGGTTTGGAGATAGTTTCTGGTGGATCGGGACCACGGTTCGAATCCCGGCAAAGTCCTTGATTCAAATTTTCTTTTGTTTGAGTCTAAAGATTTGAATCATGATTTCACTTATGAGGTAAGAATTTCGCATGTCTTTGCGTGGAACAGATCTCCCAGTGGTTGGGAGATAGTTTCTGGTGGATCGGGACCACGTTTCAAATCCCGGCAGTGTCCTTGATTCACTTTTTCCTTTTTCAGAGTCTAAAGATTTGAATCATGATTTCACTTATGTGGTAGGAATTTCGCTTGTCTTTGCGTGGAACAGATAGCCCAGTGGTTGGGAGATAGTTTCTGGTGGATCGGGACCCCGGTTCGAATCCCGGCAGTGTCCTTGATCTTCTTTTTCTTTTTTCTGAATCTAAGGATTATTTTTCTTGTTTTCTGAGTCTAAGGATTTGAATCATGATTTCACTTATGAGGTAGGAATTTCGCTTGTCTTTGCGTGGAACACATAGCCCAGTGGTTGGGAGAAAGTTTCTGGTGGATCGGGACCACGGTTCGAATCCCGAAAAGGTCCTTGATTCACTTTTTTCTTTTTTCTGAGTCTAAAGATTTGAGTCATGATTTCACTTATGACGTATGAATTTCGCTTGTATTTGCGTCGAACACATAGCCCAGTGGTTAGGAGAAATTTTCTGGTGGATCGGGACCACGGTTCGAATCCCGACAAGGTCCTCGATCTTCATTTTCTTTTTTTCTGAGTCTAAGGATTTTAATCAGGATTTCACTTATGACGTATGAATTTCGCTTGTTTTTGCGTGGAACAAATAGCCCAGTGGTTGGGAAATAGTTTGTGGTGGGTCGGGACCACGGTTCGAATCCCGGCAGTGTTCTTGATTCACTTTTTTCCTTTTTCTGAGTCTAAATATTTGAATCATGATTTCACTTATGTGGTAGGAATTTCGATTGTCTTTGTGTGGAACAGATAGGCCAGTGGTTGGGAGATAGTTTCTGGTGGATCGGGACCACGTTTCAAATCCCGGCAGTATCCTTGATTCACTTTTTCCTTTTTCAGAGTCTAAAGATTTGAATCTTGATTTCACTTATGTGGTAGGAATTTCGCTTGTCTTTGCGTGGAACAGATAGCCCAGTGGTTGGCGATAGTTTCTGGTGGATCGTGACCCCGGTTCGAATCCCGGCAGTGTCCTTGATCTTCTTTCTTTTTTTCTGAGTGTAAGGATTTGAATCATGATTTCATTTATGAATTATGGATTTCGCTTGTCTTTGCGTGGAACAGATATCCCAGTGGTTTGGAGGAAGTTTATGGTGGATCGGGACCCCGTTTCGAATCCCGGCAGTGTCCTTCATCCCCCTTTTTCATTTGTCTGAGTCTAAGGATTTGAATCATGATTTCACTTATGACGTATGAATTTCGCTTGTCTTTGCGTGAAACAGATAGCCCAGTGGTTGGGAAAAAGTTTCTGGTAGATCGGGACCACGGTTTGAATCCCGATAAGGTCCTTGATCCCCTTTTTCTTTTTTCTGAGTCTAAAGATTTGAATCAAGATTTTACTTATGAGGTATGACTTTCGCTCGTCTTTGCGTGGAACAAATAGCCCAGTGGTTGGGAAATAGTTTCTGGTGGATCTGGACCCCGGTTCGATTCCCGGCAGTGTCCTTGATCTTCTTTTTCTTTTTTTCTGAATCTAAGGATTATTTTTCTTTTTTTCTGAGTCTAAGGATTTGAATCAGGATTTCACTTATGACGTATGAATTTCGCTTGTCTTTGCGTGGAACAGATAGCCCAGTGGTTGGGAGATAGTTTCTGGTGGATCGGGACCACGTTTCAAATCCCGGCAGTGTCCTTGATTCACTTTTTCCTTTTTCAGAGTCTAAAGATTTGAATCATGATTTCACTTATGACGTATGAATTTCGCTTGTCTTTGCGTGGAACAGATAGCCCAGTGGTTGGGAGATAGTTTCTTGTGGATCAGAACCACGGTTCGAGTCCAGGTAGGGTCCTTGATCCCCTTACCTTTTTTCTGAGTCTAAAGATTTGAATCATGATTTCACTGATGTGGTACGCATTTCGCTTGTCTTTGTGTGGAACAGATAGCCCAGTGGTTGGGAGATAGTTTCTGGTGGATCGGGACCACGGTTCGAATCCCGGCAGTGTCCTTGATTCACTTTTTCCTTTTTCAGAGTCTAAAGATTTGAATCATGATTTCACTTATGTGGTAGGAATTTCGCTTGTCTTTGCGTGTAACACATAGCCCAGTGGTTTGGAGATAGTTTCTTGTGGATCAGAACCACGGTTCGAATCCAGGTAGGGTCCTTGATCCCCTTACCTTTTTTCTGAGTCTAAAGATTTGAATCATGATTTCACTTATGACGTAAGAATTTCGCTTGTCTTTGCGTGGAACAGATAGCCCAGTGGTTGGGAGATAGTTTCTTGTGGATCAGAACCACGGTTCGAATCCAGGTAGGGTCCTTGATCCCCTTACCTTTTTTCTGAGTCTAAAGATTTGAATCATGATTTCACTTATGACGTATGAATTTCGCTTGTCTTTGCGTGGAACAGATAACCCAGTGGTTTGGAGATAGTTTCTGGTGGATCGGGACCACGGTTCGAATCCCGGCAGTGTCCTTGATTCACTTTTTCCTTTTTCAGAGTCTAAAGATTTGAATCATGATTTCACTTATGTGGTAGGAATTTCGCTTGTCTTTGCGTGTAACACATAGCCCAGTGGTTTGGAGATAGTTTCTGGTGGATCGGGACCCCGGTTCGAATCCAGGCATTGTCTTTGAGCTTCTTTTTTTTTTTTTCTGAGTCTAAAGATTTGAATCAGGATTTCACTTATGACGTAAGAATTTCGCTTGTCTTTGCGTGGAACAGATAGCCCAGTGGTTGGGAGATAGTTTCTTGTGGATCAGAACCACGGTTCGAATCCAGGTAGGGTCCTTGATCCCCTTACCTTTTTTCTGAGTCTAAAGATTTGAATCATGATTTCACTTATGACGTATGAATTTCGCTTGTCTTTGCGTGGAACAGATAGCCCAGTGGTTTGGGAGATAGTTTCTGGTGGATCGGGACCACGGTTCGAATCCCGACAAGGTCATACATTCACTTTTTCTTTTGTTCTGAGTTTAAAGATTTGAATCATGATTTCACTTATGAGGTAGGAATTTCGCTTGTCTTTGCGTGGAACAGATAACCCAGTGGTTTGGAGATAGTTTCTGGTGGATCGGGACCACGGTTCGAATCCCGACAAGGTCCTTGATTCACTTTTTTCTTTTTTCTGAGTCTAAAGATTTGAGTCATGATTTCACTTATGACGTATGAATTTCGCTTGTATTTGCGTGGAACACATAGCCCAGTGGTTGGGAGAAAGTTTCTGGTGGATCGGGACCACGGTTCGAATCCCGACAAGGTCCTCGATCTTCTTTTTTTTTTCTGAGTCTAAGGATTTAAATCAGGATTTCACTTATGACGTATGCATTTCGCTTGTCTTTGCGTGGAACAGATAGCCCAGTGGTTGGGAGATAGTTTCTTGTGGATAAGAACCACGGTTCGAATCCAGGTAGGGTCCTTGATCCACTTACCTTTTTTCTGAGTCTAAAGATTTGAATCATGATTTCATTTATGAGGTAGGAATTTCGCGTGTCTTTGCGTGGAACAGATAGGCCAGTGGTTGGGAGATAGTTTCTGGTGGATCGGGACCACGGTTCGAATCCCGGCAGTGTCCTTGATTCACTTTTTCCTTTTTCAGAGTCTAAAGATTTGAATCATGATTTCACTTATGTGGTAGGAATTTCGCTTGTCTTTGCGTGTAACATATAGCCCAGTGGTTTGGAGATAGTTTCTGGTGGATCGGGACCCCGGTTCGAATCCAGGCAGTGTCTTTGATCTTCTTTTTCTTTTTTTCTGAGTCTAAAGATTTGAATCAGGATTTCACTTATGACGTAAGAATTTTGCTTGTCTTTGGGTGGAACAGATAGCCCAGTGGTTGGGAGATAGTTTCTTGTGGATCAGAACCACGGTTCGAATCCAGGTAGGGTCCTTGATCCCCTTACCTTTTTTCTGAGTCTAAAGATTTGAATCATGATTTCACTTATGACGTATGAATTTCGCTTGTCTTTGCGTGGAACAGATAGCCCAGTGGTTTGGGAGATAGTTTCTGGTGGATCGGGACCACGGTTCGAATCCCGACAAGGTCATACATTCACTTTTTCTTTTGTTCTGAGTTTAAAGATTTGAATCATGATTTCACTTATGAGGTAGGAATTTCGCTTGTCTTTGCGTGGAACAGATAACCCAGTGGTTTGGAGATAGTTTCTGGTGGATCGGGACCACGGTTCGAACCCCGACAAGGTACTTGATTCACTTTTTCTTTTTTCTGAGTTTAAAGATTTGAATCATGATTTCACTTATGACTTAGGAATTTCGCTTGTCTTTGCGTGGAACAGACAGCCCAGTGGCTGGGAGTGAGTTTCTGGTGGATCGGGACCACGGTTCGAATCCCGACAAGGTCATACATTCACTTTTTCTTTTGTTCTGAGTTTAAAGATTTGAATCATGATTTCAGTTATGAGGTAGGAATTTCGCTTGTCTTTGCGTGGAACAGATAACCCAGTGGTTTGGAGATAGTTTCTGGTGGATCGGGACCACGGTTCGAATCCCGGCAGTGTCCTTGATTCACTTTTTCCTTTTTCAGAGTCTAAAGATTTGAATCATGATTTCACTTATGTGGTAGGAATTTCGCTTGTCTTTGCGTGTAACACATAGCCCAGTGGTTTGGAGATAGTTTCTGGTGGATCGGGACCCCGGTTCGAATCCAGGCATTGTCTTTGATCTTCTTTTTCTTTTTTTCTGAGTCTAAAGATTTGAATCAGGATTTCACTTATGACGTAAGAATTTCGCTTGTCTTTGCGTGGAACAGATAGCCCAGTGGTTGGGAGATAGTTTCTTGTGGATCAGAACCACGGTTCGAATCCAGGTAGGGTCCTTGATCCCCTTACCTTTTTTCTGAGTCTAAAGATTTGAATCATGATTTCACTTATGACGTATGAATTTCGCTTGTCTTTGCGTGGAACAGATAACCCAGTGGTTTGGGAGATAGTTTCTGGTGGATCGGGACCACGGTTCGAATCCCGACAAGGTCCTTGATTCACTTTTTTCTTTTTTCTGAGTCTAAAGATTTGAATCATGATTTCACTTATGACGTATGAATTTCGCTTGTCTTTGCGTGGAACAGATAGCCCAGTGGTTTGGGAGATAGTTTCTGGTGGATCGGGACCACGGTTCGAATCCCGACAAGGTCATACATTCACTTTTTCTTTTGTTCTGAGTTTAAAGATTTGAATCATGATTTCACTTATGAGGTAGGAATTTCGCTTGTCTTTGCGTGGAACAGATAACCCAGTGGTTTGGAGATAGTTTCTGGTGGATCGGGACCACGGTTCGAATCCCGGCAGTGTCCTTGATTCACTTTTTCCTTTTTCAGAGTCTAAAGATTTGAATCATGATTTCACTTATGTGGTAGGAATTTCGCTTGTCTTTGCGTGTAACACATAGCCCAGTGGTTTGGAGATAGTTTCTGGTGGATCGGGACCCCGGTTCGAATCCAGGCATTGTCTTTGATCTTCTTTTTCTTTTTTTCTGAGTCTAAAGATTTGAATCAGGATTTCACTTATGACGTAAGAATTTCGCTTGTCTTTGCGTGGAACAGATAGCCCAGTGGTTGGGAGATAGTTTCTTGTGGATCAGAACCACGGTTCGAATCCAGGTAGGGTCCTTGATCCCCTTACCTTTTTTCTGAGTCTAAAGATTTGAATCATGATTTCACTTATGACGTATGAATTTCGCTTGTCTTTGCGTGGAACAGATAACCCAGTGGTTTGGGAGATAGTTTCTGGTGGATCGGGACCACGGTTCGAATCCCGACAAGGTCCTTGATTCACTTTTTTCTTTTTTCTGAGTCTAAAGATTTGAATCATGATTTCACTTATGACGTATGAATTTCGCTTGTCTTTGCGTGGAACAGATAGCCCAGTGGTTTGGGAGATAGTTTCTGGTGGATCGGGACCACGGTTCGAATCCCGACAAGGTCATACATTCACTTTTTCTTTTGTTCTGAGTTTAAAGATTTGAATCATGATTTCACTTATGAGGTAGGAATTTCGCTTGTCTTTGCGTGGAAAAAATAACCCAGTGGTTTGGAGATAGTTTCTGGTGGATCGGGACCACGGTTCGAATCCCGGCAGTGTCCTTGATTCACTTTTTCCTTTTTCAGAGTCTAAAGATTTGAATCATGATTTCACTTATGTGGTAGGAATTTCGCTTGTCTTTGCGTGTAACACATAGCCCAGTGGTTTGGAGATAGTTTCTGGTGGATCGGGACCCCGGTTCGAATCCAGGCATTGTCTTTGATCTTCTTTTTCTTTTTTTCTGAGTCTAAAGATTTGAATCAGGATTTCACTTATGACGTAAGAATTTCGCTTGTCTTTGCGTGGAACAGATAGCCCAGTGGTTGGGAGATAGTTTCTTGTGGATCAGAACCACGGTTCGAATCCAGGTAGGGTCCTTGATCCCCTTACCTTTTTTCTGAGTCTAAAGATTTGAATCATGATTTCACTTATGACGTATGAATTTCGCTTGTCTTTGCGTGGAACAGATAACCCAGTGGTTTGGGAGATAGTTTCTGGTGGATCGGGACCACGGTTCGAATCCCGACAAGGTCCTTGATTCACTTTTTTCTTTTTTCTGAGTCTAAAGATTTGAGTCATGATTTCACTTATGACGTATGAATTTCGCTTGTATTTGCTTGGAACACATAGCCCAGTGGTTGGGAGAAAGTTTCTGGTGGATCGGGACCACGGTTCGAATCCCGACAAGGTCCTCGATCTTCTTTTTTTTTCTGAGTCTAAGGATTTAAATCAGGATTTCACTTATGACGTATGCATTTCGCTTGTCTTTGCGTGGAACAGATAGCCCAGTGGTTGGGAGATAGTTTCTTGTGGATAAGAACCACGGTTCGAATCCAGGTAGGGTCCTTGATCCACTTACCTTTTTTCTGAGTCTAAAGATTTGAATCATGATTTCACTTATGAGGTAGGAATTTCGCGTGTCTTTGCGTGGAACAGATAGGCCAGTGGTTGGGAGATAGTTTCTGGTGGATCGGGACCACGGTTCGAATCCCGGCAGTGTCCTTGATTCACTTTTTCCTTTTTCAGAGTCTAAAGATTTGAATCATGATTTCACTTATGTGGTAGGAATTTCGCTTGTCTTTGCGTGTAACATATAGCCCAGTGGTTTGGAGATAGTTTCTGGTGGATCGGGACCCCGGTTCGAATCCAGGCATTGTCTTTGATCTTCTTTTTCTTTTTTTCTGAGTCTAAAGATTTGAATCAGGATTTCACTTATGACGTAAGAATTTCGCTTGTCTTTGCGTGGAACAGATAGCCCAGTGGTTGGGAGATAGTTTCTTGTGGATCAGAACCACGGTTCGAATCCAGGTAGGGTCCTTGATCCCCTTACCTTTTTTCTGAGTCTAAAGATTTGAATCATGATTTCACTTATGACGTATGAATTTCGCTTGTCTTTGCGTGGAACAGATAACCCAGTGGTTTGGGAGATAGTTTCTGGTGGATCGGGACCACGGTTCGAATCCCGACAAGGTCCTTGATTCACTTTTTTCTTTTTTCTGAGTCTAAAGATTTGAGTCATGATTTCACTTATGACGTATGAATTTCGCTTGTATTTGCTTGGAACACATAGCCCAGTGGTTGGGAGAAAGTTTCTGGTGGATCGGGACCACGGTTCGAATCCCGACAAGGTCCTCGATCTTCTTTTTTTTTCTGAGTCTAAGGATTTAAATCAGGATTTCACTTATGACGTATGCATTTCGCTTGTCTTTGCGTGGAACAGATAGCCCAGTGGTTGGGAGATAGTTTCTTGTGGATAAGAACCACGGTTCGAATCCAGGTAGGGTCCTTGATCCACTTACCTTTTTTCTGAGTCTAAAGATTTGAATCATGATTTCACTTATGAGGTAGGAATTTCGCGTGTCTTTGCGTGGAACAGATAGGCCAGTGGTTGGGAGATAGTTTCTGGTGGATCGGGACCACGGTTCGAATCCCGGCAGTGTCCTTGATTCACTTTTTCCTTTTTCAGAGTCTAAAGATTTGAATCATGATTTCACTTATGTGGTAGGAATTTCGCTTGTCTTTGCGTGTAACATATAGCCCAGTGGTTTGGAGATAGTTTCTGGTGGATCGGGACCCCGGTTCGAATCCAGGCAGTGTCTTTGATCTTCTTTTTCTGTTTTTCTGAGTCTAAAGATTTGAATCAGGATTTCACTTATGACGTAAGAATTTTGCTTGTCTTTGCGTGGAACAGATAGCCCAGTGGTTGGGAGATAGTTTCTTGTGGATCAGAACCACGGTTCGAATCCAGGTAGGGTCCTTGATCCCCTTACCTTTTTTCTGAGTCTAAAGATTTGAATCATGATTTCACTTATGACGTATGAATTTCGCTTGTCTTTGCGTGGAACAGATAGCCCAGTGGTTTGGGAGATAGTTTCTGGTGGATCGGTACCACGGTTCGAATCCCGACAAGGTCATACATTCACTTTTTCTTTTGTTCTGAGTTTAAAGATTTGAATCATGATTTCACTTATGAGGTAGGAATTTCGCTTGTCTTTGCGTGGAACAGATAACCCAGTGGTTTGGAGATAGTTTCTGGTGGATCGGGACCACGGTTCGAATCCCGACAAGGTCATACATTCACTTTTTTCTTTTTTCTGAGTCTAAAGATTTGAGTCATGATTTCACTTATGACGTATGAATTTCGCTTGTATTTGCGTGGAACACATAGCCCAGTGGTTGGGAGAAATTTTCTGGTGGATCGGGACCACGGTTCGAATCCCGACAAGGTCCTCGATCTTCTTTTTTTTTTCTGAGTCTAAGGATTTAAATCAGGATTTCACTTATGACGTATGCATTTCGCTTGTCTTTGCGTGGAACAGATAGCCCAGTGGTTGGGAGATAGTTTCTTGTGGATAAGAACCACGGTTCGAATCCAGGTAGGGTCCTTGATCCACTTACCTTTTTTCTGAGTCTAAAGATTTGAATCATGATTTCACTTATGAGGTAGGAATTTCGCGTGTCTTTGCGTGGAACAGATAGGCCAGTGGTTGGGAGATAGTTTCTGGTGGATCGGGACCACGGTTCGAATCCCGGCAGTGTCCTTGATTCACTTTTTCCTTTTTCAGAGTCTAAAGATTTGAATCATGATTTCACTTATGTGGTAGGAATTTCGCTTGTCTTTGCGTGGAACATATAGCCCAGTGGTTTGGAGATAGTTTCTGGTGGATCGGGACCCCGGTTCGAATCCAGGCAGTGTCTTTGATCTTCTTTTTCTTTTTTTCTGAGTCTAAAGATTTGAATCAGGATTTCACTTATGACGTAAGAATTTTGCTTGTCTTTGCGTGGAACAGATAGCCCAGTGGTTGGGAGATAGTTTCTTGTGGATCAGAACCACGGTTCGAATCCAGGTAGGGTCCTTGATCCCCTTACCTTTTTTCTCAGTCTAAAGATTTGAATCATGATTTCACTTATGACGTATGAATTTCGCTTGTCTTTGCGTGGAACAGATAGCCCAGTGGTTTGGGAGATAGTTTCTGGTGGATCGGGACCACGGTTCGAATCCCGACAAGGTCATACATTCACTTTTTCTTTTGTTCTGAGTTTAAAGATTTGAATCATGATTTCACTTATGAGGTAGGAATTTCGCTTGTCTTTGCGTGGAACAGATAACCCAGTGGTTTGGAGATAGTTTCTGGTGGATCGGGACCACGGTTCGAATCCCGACAAGGTCCTTGATTCACTTTTTTCTTTTTTCTGAGTCTAAAGATTTGAGTCATGATTTCACTTATGACGTATGAATTTCGCTTGTATTTGCGTGGAACACATAGCCCAGTGGTTGGGAGAAAGTTTCTGGTGGATCGGGACCACGGTTCGAATCCCGACAAGGTCCTCGATCTTCTTTTTTTGTTCTGAGTCTAAGGATTTAAATCAGGATTTCACTTATGACGTATGCATTTCGCTTGTCTTTGCGTGGAACAGATAGCCCAGTGGTAGGGAGATAGTTTCTGGTGGATCTGGACCCCGGTTCGAATCCCGGCAGTGTCCTTGATCTTCTTTTTCTTTTTTTCTGAATCTAAGGATTATTTTTCTTTTTTTCTGAGTCTAAGGATTTGAATCAGGATTTCACTTATGACGTATGAATTTCGCTTGTCTTTGCGTGGAACAGATAGCCCAGTGGTTGGGAGATAGTTTCTGGTGGATCGGGACCACGTTTCAAATCCCGGCAGTGTCCTTGATTCACTTTTTCCTTTTTCAGAGTCTAAAGATTTGAATCATGATTTCACTTATGACGTATGAATTTCGCTTGACTTTGCGTGGAACAGATAGCCCAGTGGTTGGGAGATAGTTTCTTGTGGATCAGAACCACGGTTCGAGTCCAGGTAGGGTCCTTGATCCCCTTACCTTTTTTCTGAGTCTAAAGATTTGAATCATGATTTCACTTATGTGGTACGCATTTCGCTTGTCTTTGTGTGGAACAGATAGCCCAGTGGTTGGGAGATAGTTTCTTGTGGATCGGGACCCCGGTTCGAATCCCGGCAGTGTCCTTGATCTTCTTTTTCTTTTTTCTGAATCTAAGGATTATTTTTCTTTTTTTCTGAGTCTAAGGATTTGAATCATGATTTCAATTTTGACGTATGAATTTCGCATGTCTTTGCGTGGAACAGATAGGCCAGTGGTTGGGAGATAGTTTCTGGTGGATCGGGACCACGGTTCGAATCCCGGCAGTGTCCTTGATTCACTTTTTCCTTTTTCAGAGTCTAAAGATTTGAATCATGATTTCACTTATGTGGTAGGAATTTCGCTTGTCTTTGCGTGTAACACATAGCCCAGTGGTTTGGAGATAGTTTCTGGTGGATCGGGACCCCGGTTCGAATCCAGGCAGTGTCTTTGATCTTCTTTTTCTTTGTTTCTGAGTCTAAAGATTTGAATCATGATTTCACTTATGACGTATGAATTTCGCTTGTCTTTGCGTGGAACAGATAGCCCAGTGGTTTGGGAGATAGTTTCTGGTGGATCGGGACCACGGTTCGAATCCCGACAAGGTCATACATTCACTTTTTCTTTTGTTCTGAGTTTAAAGATTTGAATCATGATTTCACTTATGAGGTAGGAATTTCGCTTGTCTTTGCGTGGAACAGATAACCCAGTGGTTTGGAGATAGTTTCTGGTGGATCGGGACCACGGTTCGAATCCCGACAAGGTCCTTGATTCACTTTTTTCTTTTTTCTGAGTCTAAAGATTTGAGTTATGATTTCACTTATGACGTATGAATTTCGCTTGTATTTGCGTGGAACACATAGCCCAGTGGTTGGGAGAAAGTTTCTGGTGGATCGGGACCACGGTTCGAATCCCGACAAGGTCCTCGATCTTCTTTTTTTTCTGAGTCTAAGGATTTAAATCAGGATTTCACTTATGACGTATGCATTTCGCTTGTCTTTGCGTGGAACAGATAGCCCAGTGGTTGGGAGATAGTTTCTTGTGGATAAGAACCACGGTTCGAATCCAGGTAGGGTCCTTGATCCACTTACCTTTTTTCTGAGTCTAAAGATTTGAATCATGATTTCACTTATGAGGTAGGAAATTCGCGTGTCTTTGCGTGGAACAGATAGCCCAGTGGTTGGGAGATAGTTTCTGGTGGATCGGGACCACGGTTCAAATCCCGGCAGTGTCTTGATTCACTTTTTCCTTTTTCAGAGTCTAACGATTTGAATCATGATTTCACTTATGTGGTAGGAATTTCGCTTGTCTTTGCGTGGAACACATAGCCCAGTGGTTGGGAGATAGTTTGTGGTGGATCAGAACCACGGTTCGAATCCAGGTAGGGTCCTTGATCCCCTTACCTTTTTTCTGAGTCTAAAGATTTGAATCATGATTTCACTTATGACGTATGAATTTCGCTTGTCTTTGCGTGGAACAGATAGCCCAGTGGTTTGGAGATAGTTTCTGGTGGATCGGGACCACGGTTCGAATCCCGACAAGGTCCTTGATTCACTTTTTTCTTTTTTCTGAGTCTAAAGATTTGAGTCATGATTTCACTTATGACCTATGGATTTCGCTTGTATTTGCGTGGAACACATAGCCCAGTGGTTGGGAGAAAGTTTCTGGTGGATCGGGACCACGGTTCGAATCCCGACAAGGTCCTCGATCTTCTTTTTCTTTTTTTCTGAGTCTAAGGATTTGAATCAGGATTTCACTTATGACGTATGAATTTCGCTTGTCTTTGCGTGGAACAGATGGCCCAGTGGTTTGGAGATAGTTTCTTGTGGATCAGAACCACGGTTCGAATCCAGGTAGGGTCCTTGATCCCCTTACCTTTTTTTCTGAGTCTAAAGATTTGAATCATGATTTCACTTATGAGGTAGGAATTTCGCATATCTTTGCGTGGAACAGATAGCCCAGTGGTTTGGAGATAGTTTCTGCTGGATCGGGACCACGGTTCGAATCCCGACAAGGTCCTTGATTCACTTTTTCTTTTTTCTGAGTCTAAATATTTGAATCAAGATTTTACTTATGAGGTATGACTTTCGCTCGTCTTTGCGTGGAACAAATAGCCCAGTGCTTGCGAGATAGTTTCTTGTGGATCAGAACCACGGTTCGAATCCAGGTAGGGTCCTTGATCCACTTACCTTTTTTCTGAGTCTAAAGATTTGAATCATGATTTCACTTATGAGGTAGGAAATTCGCGTGTCTTTGCGTGGAACAGATAGCCCAGTGGTTGGGAGATAGTTTCTGGTGGATCGGGACCACGGTTCAAATCCCGGCAGTGTCTTGATTCACTTTTTCCTTTTTCAGAGTCTAACGATTTGAATCATGATTTCACTTATGTGGTAGGAATTTCGCTTGTCTTTGCGTGGAACACATAGCCCAGTGGTTGGGAGATAGTTTGTGGTGGATCAGAACCACGGTTCGAATCCAGGTAGGGTCCTTGATCCCCTTACCTTTTTTCTGAGTCTAAAGATTTGAATCATGATTTCACTTATGACGTATGAATTTCGCTTGTCTTTGCGTGGAACAGATAGCCCAGTGGTTTGGAGATAGTTTCTGGTGGATCGGGACCACGGTTCGAATCCCGACAAGGTCCTTGATTCACTTTTTTCTTTTTTCTGAGTCTAAAGATTTGAGTCATGATTTCACTTATGACCTATGGATTTCGCTTGTATTTGCGTGGAACACATAGCCCAGTGGTTGGGAGAAAGTTTCTGGTGGATCGGGACCACGGTTCGAATCCCGACAAGGTCCTCGATCTTCTTTTTCTTTTTTTCTGAGTCTAAGGATTTGAATCAGGATTTCACTTATGACGTATGAATTTCGCTTGTCTTTGCGTGGAACAGATGGCCCAGTGGTTTGGAGATAGTTTCTTGTGGATCAGAACCACGGTTCGAATCCAGGTAGGGTCCTTGATCCCCTTACCTTTTTTTCTGAGTCTAAAGATTTGAATCATGATTTCACTTATGAGGTAGGAATTTCGCATATCTTTGCGTGGAACAGATAGCCCAGTGGTTTGGAGATAGTTTCTGCTGGATCGGGACCACGGTTCGAATCCCGACAAGGTCCTTGATTCACTTTTTCTTTTTTCTGAGTCTAAATATTTGAATCAAGATTTTACTTATGAGGTATGACTTTCGCTCGTCTTTGCGTGGAACAAATAGCCCAGTGCTTGCGAGATAGTTTCTTGTGGATCAGAACCACGGTTCGAATCCAGGTAGGGTCCTTGATCCCCTTACCTTTTGTTCTGAGTTTAAAGATTTGAATCATGATTTCATTTATGAGGTAGGAATTTCGCTTGTCTTTGCGTGGAACAGATAGCCAAGTGGTTTGGAGATAGTTTCTGGTGGATCGGGACCACGGTTCGAATCCCGACAAGGTCCTTGATTCACTTTTTTCTTTTTTCTGAGTCTAAAGATTTGAGTCATGATTTCACTTATGACCTATGGATTTCGCTTGTATTTGCGTGGAACACATAGCCCAGTGGTTGGGAGAAAGTTTCTGGTGGATCGGGACCACGGTTCGAATCCCGACAAGGTCCTCTATCTTCTTTTTCTTTTGTTCTGAGTCTAAGGATTTGAATCAGGATTTCACTTATGACGTATGAATTTCGCTTGTCTTTGCGTGGAACAGATGGCCCAGTGGTTTGGAGATAGTTTCTTGTGGATCAGAACCACGGTTCGAATCCAGGTAGGGTCCTTGATCCCCTTACCTTTTTTCTGAGTCTAAAGATTTGAATCATGATTTCACTTATGAGGTAGGAATTTCGCATGTCTTTGCGTGGAACAGATAGCCCAGTGGTTTGGAGATAGTTTCTGCTGGATCGGGACCACGGTTCGAATCCCGACAAGGTCCTTGATTCACTTTTTCTTTTTTCTGAGTCTAAATATTTGAATCATGATTTCACTTATGAGGTTTGAATTTCGCTTGTCTTTGCGTGGAACAGATAGCCCAGTGCTTGCGAGATAGTTTCTTGTGGATCAGAACCACGGTTCGAATCCAGGTAGGGTCCTTGATCCCCTTACCTTTTTTTCTGAGTCTAAAGATCTGAATCATGATTTTACCTATGAGGTAGGAATTTCGAATGTCTTTCTGTGGAACAGATAGGTCAGTGGTTGGGAGATAGTTTCTGGTTAATCGGGACCACGGTTCGAATCCCGGCAGTGTCCTTGATTCACTCTTCCTTTTTCAGAGTCTAAAGATTTGAATCATGATTTCACTTATGTGGCAGGAATTTCGCTTGTCTTTGCGTGGAACACATAGCCCAGTGGTTGGGAGATAGTTTCTTGTGGATCGGGACCCCGGTTCGAATCCCGGCAGTGTCCTTGATCTTCTTTTTATTTTTTTCTGAATCTAAGGATTTGAATCATGATTTAACTTATAACGTATGAATTTCGCTTGTCTTTGCGTGGAACAGATAGCCCAGTGGTTGGGAGATAGTTTCTGGTGGATCGGGACCACGGTTCGAATCCCAGCAAAGTCCTTGATTCACTTTTTCTTTTTTCTAAGTCTAAAGATTTGAATCATGATTTCACTTATGAGGTAGGAATTTCGCTTGTCTTTGCGTGGAACAGATAGCCCAGTGGTTTGGAGATAGTTTCTGCTGGATCGGGACCACGGTTCGAATCCCGACAAGGTCCTTGATTCACTTTTTCTTTTTTCTGAGTCTAAATATTTGAATCATGATTTCACTTATGAGATAGGAATTCCGCTTGTCTTTGCGTGGAACAGATAGCCCAGTGCTTGCGAGATAGTTTCTTGTGGATCAGAACCACGGTTCGAATCCAGGTAGGGTCCTTGATCTTCTTTTTCTTTTTATCTGAATCTAAGGATTATTTTTCTTTTTTTCTGAGTCTAAGGATTTGAATCATGATTTCACTTATGAAGTATGAATTTCGCTTGTCTTTGCGTGGAACAGATAGCCCAGTGGTTTGGGAGATAGTTTCTGGTGGATCGGGACCCCGGTTCGAATCCCGGCAGTGTCCTTGATCTTCTTTTTATTTTTTTCTGAGTCTAAGCATTTGAATCATGATTTCAGTTATGACGTATGAATTTCGCTTGTCTTTTCGTGGAACAGATAGCCCAGTGGTTGGGAGTCAGTTTCTGGTGGATCGGGACCCCGGTTCGAATCCCGGCAGTGTCGTTGATCTTCTTTTTCTTTTTTTCTGAGTCTAAGGATTTGAATCATGATTTAACTTATGACGTATGAATTTCGCTTGTCTTTGCGTGAAACAGATAGCCCAGTGGTTTGGGAGATAGTTTCTGGTGGATCGGCACCACGGTTCGAATCCCGACAAGGTCCTTGATTCACTCTTCCTTTTTCAGAGTCTAAATATTTGAATCATGATTTCACTTATGAGGTAGGAATTTCGCTTGTCTTTGCGTGGAACAGATAGCCCAGTGGTTTGGAGATAGTTTCTGCTGGATCGGGACCACGGTTCGAATCCCGACAAGGTCCTTGATTCACTTTTTCTTTTTTCTGAGTCTAAATATTTGAATCATGATTTCACTTATGAGGTAGGAATTCCGCTTGTCTTTGCGTGGAACAGATAGCCCAGTGCTTGCGAGATAGTTTCTTGTGGATCAGAACCACGGTTCGAATCCAGGTAGGGTCCTTGATCCCCTTACCTTTTTTTCTGAGTCTAAAGATCTGAATCATGATTTTACCTATGAGGTAGGAATTTCGCATGTCTTTCTGTGGAACAGATAGGTCAGTGGTTGGGAGATAGTTTCTGGTTAATCGGGACCACGGTTCGAATCCCGGCAGTGTCCTTGATTCACTCTTCCTTTTTCAGAGTCTAAAGATTTGAATCATGATTTCACTTATGTGGTAGGAATTTCGCTTGTCTTTGCGTGGAACACATAGCCCAGTGGTTGGGAGATAGTTTCTGGTGGATCGGGACCCCGGTTCGAATCCCGGCAGTGTCCTTGATCTTCTTTTTCTTTTTTTTCTGAATCTAAGGATTCTTTTTCTTTTTTTCTGAGTCTAAGGATTTGAATCATGATTTTACTTATGACGTATGAATTTCGCTTGTCTTTGCGTAGAACAGATAGCCCAGTGGTTTGGGAGATAGTTTCTGGTGGATCGGGACCCCGGTTCGAATCCCGACAAGGTCCTAGATTCACTTTTTCTTTTGTCTAAGTCTTTTGATTTGAATCATGATTTCACTTATGAGGTAGGAATTTCGATAGGAATTTCGATTGTCTTTGATTGGAATAGATAGCCCAGTGGTCGGGAGATAGTTTCTTATGGATCAGGACCACGGTTCGAATCCCGACAAGGTCCTAGATTCACTTTTTCTTTTTTCTGAGTCTAAAGATTTGAATCATGATTTTACTTATGACGTATGAATTTCGCTTGTCTTTGCGTGGAACAGGTAGCCCAGTGGTTGGGAAATAGTTTCTGGTGGATCGTGACCCCGGTCCGAATCCCGGCAGTGTCCTTGATCTTCTTTTTTTTTTTTTTTGAATCTAAGGATTTTTTTTCTTTTTTTCTGAGTCTAAGGATTTGAATCATGATTTCACTTATGATGTAGGAATTTCGCTTGTCTTTGCGTAAAACAGATAGCCCAGTGGTTTGGGAGATAGTTTCTGGTAGATCAGAACCACGTTTCGAATCCACGTAGGGTCCTTGATCCCCTTACCTTTTTTCTGAGTCTAAAGATCTGAATCATGATTTTACTTATGAGGTAGGAATTTCGCATGTCTTTGCGTGGAACACATAGCCCAGTGGTTGGGAGATAGTTTCTGGTGGATCGGGACCCCGGTTCGAATCCCGGCAGGGTCCTTGATCTTCTTTTTCTAATTTTCTGAGTCTAAGGATTTGAATTATGATTTCACTTATGTGGTAGGAATTTCGCATGTCTTTGCGTGGAACACATAGCCCAGTGGTTGGGAGATAGTTTTTTGTGGATCACGACCACGGTTCGAATCCCGACAAGGTCCTTGATTCACTTTTTCTTTTTTCTGAGTCTAAAGATTTGAATCATGATTTCACTTATGAGGTAGGAATTTCGCATGTCTTTGCGTGGAACAGATAGTCCAGTGGTTGGGCGATAGTTTCTGGTAGATCGGGACCACGGTTCGAATCCAGGTAGGGTCCTTGATCCACTCTTCTTTTTTCTGAGTCTAAAGATTTTAACCATGATTTCGCTTATGAGGTAAGAATTTCGCTTGTCTTTGCGTGGAACAGATAGCCCAGTGGTTGGGAGATAGTATCGGGTGGATCGGGACCACGGTTCGAATCCCGACAAGGTTCTTGATTCAGTTTTCCTTTTTTCTGAGTTCATAGATTTGAATCATGATTTCATTTATGAGGTAGGAATTTTGCTAGTCTTTGCGGGGAACACATAGCCCAGTGGTTGGGAGATAGTTTTGGGTGGATCGGGACCACGGTTCGAATCCCGACAAGGTCCTTGATTGACTCTTTTTTTTCTGAGTCTAAAGATTTAAATCATGATTTCACTTATGAGGTAGGAATTTCGTTGTCCTTGCGTGGAACAGATAGCCCAGTGGTTGGGAGATAGTTTCTGGTGGATAGGGACCACGGTTCGAATCCCGGCAGTGTCCTTGATTCACTTTTTCCTTTTTCTGAGTCTAAATATTTGAATCATGATTTCACTTAAGTGGTAGGAATTGTGAGTGTCTTTGCGTGGAACACATAGCCCAGTGGTTGGGAGACAGTTTCTGGTTGATCGGGACCACGGTTCGAATCCCGGCAGTGTCCTTGATTCACTCTTCCTTTTTCTGAGTCTAAAGATTTGAATCATGACTTCACTTATGAGGTAGGAATTTCGCTTGTCTTTGCGTGGAACACATAGCCCAGTGGTTGGGAGATAGTTTCTGGTGGATCGGGACCCCGGTTCGAATCCCGGCAGTGTCCTTGATCTTCTTTTTATTTTTTTCTGAGTCTAAGCATTTGAATCATGATTTCAGTTATGACGTATGAATTTCGCTTGTCTTTTCGTGGAACAGATAGCCCAGTGGTTGGGAGTCAGTTTCTGGTGGATCGGGACCCCGGTTCGAATCCCGGCAGTGTCGTTGATCTTCTTTTTCTTTTTTTCTGAGTCTAAGGATTTGAATCATGATTTAACTTATGACGTATGAATTTCGCTTGTCTTTGCGTGGAACAGATAGCCCAGTGGTTGGGAGATAGTTTCTGGTGGATCGGGACCACGGTTCGAATCCCGGCAAAGTCCTTGATTAACTTTTTCTTTTTTCTGAGTCTAAAGATTTGAATCATGATTTCACTTATGAGGTAGGAATTTCGCTTGTCTTTGCGTGGAACAGATAGCCCAGTGGTTGGGATATAGTTTCTGGTGGATCGGGACCACGGTTCATATACCGACAATGTCCTTGATTCACTTTTTCTTTTTTCTGAGTCTAAAGATTTTAATCGTGATTTCAGTTATGAGGTAGGAATTTCCCTTGTCTTTTCGTGGAAAAGATAGCCCAGTGGTTGGGATATAGTTTCTGGTAGATCGCGACCCCGTTTCGAATCCCGGCATTGTCCTTCATCTTCTTTTTTTTCTGAGTCTAAGGATTAGAATCATGATTTCACTTATGACGTATGAATTTCGCTTGTCTTTGCGTGGAACACATAGCCCAGTGGTTGAGAGATAGTTTCTGGTTGATCGGGACCACGGTTCGAATCCCAGCAAAGTCCTTGATTTTTTTTTCTTTTGTCTGAGTCTAAGCATTTGAATCATGATTTCAGTTATGACGTATGAATTTCGCTTGTCTTTTCGTGGAACAGATAGCCCAGTGGTTGGGAGTCGGTTTCTGGTGGATCGGGACCCCGGTTCGAATCCCGGCAGTGTCGTTGATCTTCTTTTTCTTTATTTTCTGAGTCTAAGGATTTGAATCATGATTTAACTTATGACGTATGAATTTCGCTTGTCTTTGCGTGGAACAGATAGCCCAGTGGTTGGGAGATAGTTTCTGGTGGATCGGGACCACGGTTCGAATCCCGGCAAAGTCCTTGATTAACTTTTTCTTTTTTCTGAGTCTAAAGATTTGAATCATGATTTCACTTATGACTTAGGAATTTCGCTTGTCTTTGCGTGGAACAGATAGCCCAGTGGTTGGGATATAGTTTCTGGTGGATCGGGACCACGGTTCATATACCGACAATGTCCTTGATTCACTTTTCTTTTTTCTGAGTCTAAAGATTTTAATCGTGATTTCAGTTATGAGGTAGGAATTTCGCTTGTCTTTTCGTGGAACAGATAGCCCAGTGGTTGGGATATAGTTTCTGGTAGATCGCGACCCCGTTTCGAATCCCGGCATTGTCCTTCATCTTCTTTTTTTTCTGAGTCTAAAGATTAGAATCATGATTTCACTTATGACGTATGAATTTCGCTTGTCTTTGCGTGGAACACATAGCCCAGTGGTAGAGAGATAGTTTCTGGTTGATCGGGACCACGGTTCGAATCCCAGCAAAGTCCTTGATTTTTTTTTATTTTGTCTAAGTCTAAGCATTTGAATCATGATTTCAGTTATGACGTATGAATTTCGCTTGTCTTTTCGTGGAACAGATAGCCCAGTGGTTGGGAGTCAGTTTCTGGTGGATCGGGACCCCGGTTCGAATCCCGGCAGTGTCGTTGATCTTCTTTTTCTTTTTTTCTGAGTCTAAGGATTTGAATCATGATTTAACTTATGACGTATGAATTTCGCTTGTCTTTGCGTGGAACAGATACCCCAGTGGTTGGGAGATAGTTTCTGGTGGATCGGGACCACGGTTCGAATCCCGGCAAAGTCCTTGATTAACTTTTTCTTTTTTCTGAGTCTAAAGATTTGAATCATGATTTCACTTATGACTTAGGAATTTCGCTTGTCTTTGCGTGGAACAGATAGCCCAGTGGTTGGGATATAGTTTCTGGTGGATCGGGACCACGGTTCGAATCCCAGCAAAGTCCTTGATTTTTTTTTCTTTTGTCTTAGTCTAAAGATTTGAATCATGATTTCACTTATGAGGTGAAAATTTCGATTGTCTTTGCGTGGAACAGATAACCCAGTGGTTTTGACATAGTTTCTGGTAGATCGGGACCACGGTTCGAATCCCGGTAGGGTCCTTGATCCACTCTTCTTTTTTCTGAGTCTAAAGATTTTAACCATGATTTCACTTATGAGGTAGGAATTTCGCTTGTCTTTGCGTGGAACAGATAGCCCAGTGGTTGGGAGATAGTTTCTGGTGAATAGGGACCACGGTTCGAATCCCGGCAAAGTCCTTGATTCACTTTTTCTTTTTTCTGAGTCTAAAGATTTCAATCATGATTTCACTTATGACGTAGGAATTTCGCTTGTCTTTGCGTGGAACACATAAACCAGTGGTTGGGAGATAGTTTCTTGTGGATCACGACCACGGTTCGAATCCCGACAAGGTCCTTAATTCACTTTTTCTTTTTTCTGAGTCTAAAGATTTGAATCATGATTTCACTTATGAGGTAGGAATTTCGCATGTCTTTGCGTGAAACAGATAGCCCAGTGGTTGGGCGATAGTTTCTGGTGGATCGGGACCCCGGTTCGAATCCCGGCATGGTCCTTGATTCACAATTTATTTTGTCTAAGTCTTTAGATTTGAATCATGATTTCACTTATGAGGTAGGAATTTCGCTTGTCTTTGCGTGGAACACATAAACCAGTGGTTGGGAGATAGTTTCTTGTGGATCACGACCACGGTTCGAATCCCGACAAGGTCCTTGATTCACTTTTTCTTTTTTCTGAGTCTAAAGATTTGAATCATGATTTCACTTATGAGGTAGGAATTTCGCATGTCTTTGCGTGGAACAGATAGCCCAGTGGTTGGGCGATAGTTTCTGGTGGATCGGGACCCCGGTTCGAATCCCGGCATGGTCCTTGATTCACAATTTATTTTGTCTAAGTCTTTAGATTTGAATCATGATTTCACTTATGAGGTAGGAATTTCGCTTGTCTTTGCGTGGAACAGATAGCCCAGTGGTTGGGAGATAGTTTCTGGTAGATCGGGACCACGGTTCGAATCCCGGTAGGGTCCTTGATCCACTCTTCTTTTTTCTGAGTCTAAAGATTTTAACCATGATTTCACTTATGAGGTAAGAATTTCGCTTGTCTTTGCGTGGAACAGATAGCCCAGTGGTTGGGAGATAGTATCGGGTGGATCGGGACAACGGTTCGAATCCCGACAAGGTTCTTGATTCAGTTTTCCTTTTTTCTGAGTTCATAGATTTGAATCATGATTTCATTTATGAGGTAGGAATTTCGCTAGTCTTTGCGGGGAACACATAACCCAGTGGTTGGGAGATAGTTTTGGGTGGATCGGGACCGCGGTTCGAATCCCGACAAGGTCCTTGATTGACTCTTTTTTTTCTGAGTCTAAAGATTTGAATCATGATTTCACTTATGTGGTAGTAATTGTGAGTGTCTTTGCGTGGAACACATAGCCCAGTGGTTGGGAGACAGTTTCTGGTGGATCAGGGCCCCGGTTCGAATCCCGGCAGGGTCCTTGATTCACTTTTTCTAATTTTCTGAGTTTAAGGATTTGAATTATGATTTCACTCATGACGTATGGATTTCGAGTGTCTTTGCGTGGAACACATAGCCCAGTGGTTGGGAGACAGTTTCTGGTGGATCGTGGCCCCGGTTCGAATCCAGGCACGGTCCTTCATTCACTTTTTCTGTTTTCTGAGTCTAAATATTTGAATCATGATTTCACTTATGAGGTAGGAATTTCGCTTGTCTTGGCGTGGAACACAAAGCTCAGTGGTTGGAAGACATTTTCTGGTGGATCGGGACCACGGTTCTAATCCCGATAAGGTCCTTGATTCACTTTTTCTTTTTTCTGAGTCTAAGGATTTGAATCATGATTTCACTCATGGCGTATGCATTTCGCTTGTCTTTGCGTGGAACAGATAGCCCAGTGGTTGGGATATAGTTTTTGGTGTATCGGGACCACGGTTCGAATCCCAGCAAAGTCCTTGATTCACAATTTATTTTGTCTAAGTCTTTAGATTTGAATCATGATTTCACTTATGAGGTAGGAATTTCGCTTGTCTTTGCGTGGAACACATAAACCAGTGGTTGGGAGATAGTTTCTTGTGGATCACGACCACGGTTCGAATCCCGACAAGGTCCTTGATTCACTTTTTCTTTTTTCTGAGTCTAAAGATTTGAATCATGATTTCACTTATGAGGTAGGAATTTCGCATGTCTTTGCGTGGAACAGATAGCCCAGTGGTTGGGCGATAGTTTCTGGTGGATCGGGACCCCGGTTCGAATCCCGGCATGGTCCTTGATTCACAATTTATTTTGTCTAAGTCTTTAGATTTGAATCATGATTTCACTTATGACGTAAAAATTTCGTTTGTCTTTGCGTGGAACACATAGCCCAGTTGTTGGGAGATAGTTTCTGGTGGATCAGGACGACGGTTCGAATCCCGGTAGGGTCCTTGATCCGCTTTTTCTTTTGTTCTGAGTCTAAAGATTTAAAATCATCATTTCACTTATGAGGTAAAAATTTCGCATGGCTTGCGTGGAACAGATAGCACAGTGGTTGGGAGACAGTTTCTGGTGGATCGGGACCCCGGTTCGAATCCCGACAAGGTCCTTGGTTCACTTTTTCTTTTTTTTTGAGTCTAAAGATTTGAATCATGATTTCACTTATGAGGTAGGAATTTCGCTTGTCTTTTCGTGGAACAGATAGCCCAGTGGTTGGGATATAGTTTCTGGTAGATCGCGACCCCGTTTCGAATCCCGGCATTGTCCTTCATCTTCTTTTTTTTCTGAGTCTAAAGATTAGAATCATGATTTCACTTATGACGTATGAATTTCGCTTGTCTTTGCGTGGAACACATAGCCCAGTGGTAGAGAGATAGTTTCTGGTTGATCGGGACCACGGTTCGAATCCCAGCAAAGTCCTTGATTTTTTTTTATTTTGTCTAAGTCTAAGCATTTGAATCATGATTTCAGTTATGACGTATGAATTTCGCTTGTCTTTTCGTGGAACAGATAGCCCAGTGGTTGGGAGTCAGTTTCTGGTGGATCGGGACCCCGGTTCGAATCCCGGCAGTGTCGTTGATCTTCTTTTTCTTTTTTTCTGAGTCTAAGGATTTGAATCATGATTTAACTTATGACGTATGAATTTCGCTTGTCTTTGCGTGGAACAGATACCCCAGTGGTTGGGAGATAGTTTCTGGTGGATCGGGACCACGGTTCGAATCCCGGCAAAGTCCTTGATTAACTTTTTCTTTTTTCTGAGTCTAAAGATTTGAATCATGATTTCACTTATGACTTAGGAATTTCGCTTGTCTTTGCGTGGAACAGATAGCCCAGTGGTTGGGATATAGTTTCTGGTGGATCGGGACCACGGTTCGAATCCCAGCAAAGTCCTTGATTTTTTTTTCTTTTGTCTTAGTCTAAAGATTTGAATCATGATTTCACTTATGAGGTGAAAATTTCGATTGTCTTTGCGTGGAACAGATAACCCAGTGGTTTTGACATAGTTTCTGGTAGATCGGGACCACGGTTCGAATCCCGGTAGGGTCCTTGATCCACTCTTCTTTTTTCTGAGTCTAAAGATTTTAACCATGATTTCACTTATGAGGTAGGAATTTCGCTTGTCTTTGCGTGGAACAGATAGCCCAGTGGTTGGGAGATAGTTTCTGGTGAATAGGGACCACGGTTCGAATCCCGGCAAAGTCCTTGATTCACTTTTTCTTTTTTCTGAGTCTAAAGATTTCAATCATGATTTCACTTATGACGTAGGAATTTCGCTTGTCTTTGCGTGGAACACATAAACCAGTGGTTGGGAGATAGTTTCTTGTGGATCACGACCACGGTTCGAATCCCGACAAGGTCCTTAATTCACTTTTTCTTTTTTCTGAGTCTAAAGATTTGAATCATGATTTCACTTATGAGGTAGGAATTTCGCATGTCTTTGCGTGAAACAGATAGCCCAGTGGTTGGGCGATAGTTTCTGGTGGATCGGGACCCCGGTTCGAATCCCGGCATGGTCCTTGATTCACAATTTATTTTGTCTAAGTCTTTAGATTTGAATCATGATTTCACTTATGAGGTAGGAATTTCGCTTGTCTTTGCGTGGAACACATAAACCAGTGGTTGGGAGATAGTTTCTTGTGGATCACGACCACGGTTCGAATCCCGACAAGGTCCTTGATTCACTTTTTCTTTTTTCTGAGTCTAAAGATTTGAATCATGATTTCACTTATGAGGTAGGAATTTCGCATGTCTTTGCGTGGAACAGATAGCCCAGTGGTTGGGCGATAGTTTCTGGTGGATCGGGACCCCGGTTCGAATCCCGGCATGGTCCTTGATTCACAATTTATTTTGTCTAAGTCTTTAGATTTGAATCATGATTTCACTTATGAGGTAGGAATTTCGCTTGTCTTTGCGTGGAACAGATAGCCCAGTGGTTGGGAGATAGTTTCTGGTAGATCGGGACCACGGTTCGAATCCCGGTAGGGTCCTTGATCCACTCTTCTTTTTTCTGAGTCTAAAGATTTTAACCATGATTTCACTTATGAGGTAAGAATTTCGCTTGTCTTTGCGTGGAACAGATAGCCCAGTGGTTGGGAGATAGTATCGGGTGGATCGGGACAACGGTTCGAATCCCGACAAGGTTCTTGATTCAGTTTTCCTTTTTTCTGAGTTCATAGATTTGAATCATGATTTCATTTATGAGGTAGGAATTTCGCTAGTCTTTGCGGGGAACACATAACCCAGTGGTTGGGAGATAGTTTTGGGTGGATCGGGACCGCGGTTCGAATCCCGACAAGGTCCTTGATTGACTCTTTTTTTTCTGAGTCTAAAGATTTGAATCATGATTTCACTTATGTGGTAGTAATTGTGAGTGTCTTTGCGTGGAACACATAGCCCAGTGGTTGGGAGACAGTTTCTGGTGGATCAGGGCCCCGGTTCGAATCCCGGCAGGGTCCTTGATTCACTTTTTCTAATTTTCTGAGTTTAAGGATTTGAATTATGATTTCACTCATGACGTATGGATTTCGAGTGTCTTTGCGTGGAACACATAGCCCAGTGGTTGGGAGACAGTTTCTGGTGGATCGTGGCCCCGGTTCGAATCCAGGCACGGTCCTTCATTCACTTTTTCTGTTTTCTGAGTCTAAATATTTGAATCATGATTTCACTTATGAGGTAGGAATTTCGCTTGTCTTGGCGTGGAACACAAAGCTCAGTGGTTGGAAGACATTTTCTGGTGGATCGGGACCACGGTTCTAATCCCGATAAGGTCCTTGATTCACTTTTTCTTTTTTCTGAGTCTAAGGATTTGAATCATGATTTCACTCATGGCGTATGCATTTCGCTTGTCTTTGCGTGGAACAGATAGCCCAGTGGTTGGGATATAGTTTTTGGTGTATCGGGACCACGGTTCGAATCCCAGCAAAGTCCTTGATTCACAATTTATTTTGTCTAAGTCTTTAGATTTGAATCATGATTTCACTTATGAGGTAGGAATTTCGCTTGTCTTTGCGTGGAACACATAAACCAGTGGTTGGGAGATAGTTTCTTGTGGATCACGACCACGGTTCGAATCCCGACAAGGTCCTTGATTCACTTTTTCTTTTTTCTGAGTCTAAAGATTTGAATCATGATTTCACTTATGAGGTAGGAATTTCGCATGTCTTTGCGTGGAACAGATAGCCCAGTGGTTGGGCGATAGTTTCTGGTGGATCGGGACCCCGGTTCGAATCCCGGCATGGTCCTTGATTCACAATTTATTTTGTCTAAGTCTTTAGATTTGAATCATGATTTCACTTATGACGTAAAAATTTCGTTTGTCTTTGCGTGGAACACATAGCCCAGTTGTTGGGAGATAGTTTCTGGTGGATCAGGACGACGGTTCGAATCCCGGTAGGGTCCTTGATCCGCTTTTTCTTTTGTTCTGAGTCTAAAGATTTAAAATCATCATTTCACTTATGAGGTAAAAATTTCGCATGGCTTGCGTGGAACAGATAGCACAGTGGTTGGGAGACAGTTTCTGGTGGATCGGGACCCCGGTTCGAATCCCGACAAGGTCCTTGGTTCACTTTTTCTTTTTTTTTGAGTCTAAAGATTTGAATCATGATTTCACTTATGAGGTAGGAATTTCGCTTGTCTTTGCGTGGAACAGATAGCCCAGTGGTTGGGAGATAGTTTCTGGTGGATCGGGACCACGGTCCGAATACCGGCTTAAGTCTTTAGATTTGAATCATGATTTCACATATGAGGTAGGAATTTCGCTTGTCTTTGCGTGGAACAGATAGCCCAGTGGTTGGGACATAGTTTTTGGTGTATCGGGACCACGGTTCGAATCCCAGCAAAGTCCTTGATTCACTTTTTTTCTGAGTCTAAAGATTTGAATCATGATTTCACTTATGATGTTAGAATTTTGCATGTCTTTGCGTGTAACACATAGCCCAGTGGTTGGGACTTAGTTTCTGGTGGATCGGGACCACGGTTCGAATCCCGGCAAAGTCCTTGATTCACTTTTTCTTTTTTTCTGAGTCTAAAGATTTGAATCATAATTTCACTTATGAGGTAAGAATTTCGCTTGTCTTTGCGTGGAACAGATAGCCCAGTGGTTGAAAAATAGTTTTTGGTGGATCGGGACCACTGTTCGAATCTCGATGAGGTCCTTGATTCACTTTTTCTTTTTTCTGAGTCTAAGGATTTGAAATATGATTTCACTCATGGCGTATGAATTTCGCTTGTCTTTGCGTGGAACAGATAGCCCAGTGGTTGGGACATAGTTTTTGGTGTATCGGGACCACGGTTCGAATCCCAGCAAAGTCCTTGATTCACTTTTTTTCTGAGTCTAAGGATTTGAATCATGATTTCACTTATGAGGTAAGAATTTTGCATGTCTTTGCGTGGAACACATAGCCCAGTGGTTATGATATAGTTTCTGGTGGATGGGGATCCGGTTCGAATCCCGGCAAAGTCCTTGATTCACTTTTTCTTTTTTCTAAGTCTTTAAATTTGAATCATGATTTCACTCATGAGGTAGGAATTTCGCTTGTCTTTGCGTGGAACAGATAGCCCAGTGGTTGGGAGATAGCTTCTTGTGGATCGGGACCACGGTTCGAATCCCGATAAGGTCCTTGATTCACTTTTTCTTTTTTCTGAGTCTAAGGATTTGAATCATGATTTCACTCATGGCGTATGAATTTCGCTTGTCTTTGCGTGGAACAGATAGCCCAGTGGTTGGGACATAGTTTTTGGTGTATCGGGACCACGGTTCGAATCCCAGCAAAGTCCTTGATTCACTTTTTTTTTCTGAGTCTAAGGATTTGAATCATGATTTCACTCATGAGGTAGGAATTTCGCTTGTCTTTGCGTGGAACAAATAGCCCAGTGGTTGGGAGATAGTTTGTGGTGGGTCGGGACCACGGTTCGAATCCCGGCAGTGTTCTTGATTCACTTTTTCCTTGTTCTGAGTCTAAAGATTTGAATCATTTTTTCACTGATGAGGTAGGAATTTCGCTTGTCTTTGCGTGGAACACTTAGGCCAGTGGTTGGGAGATAGTTTCTGGAAGATCGGGACCACGGTTCGAATCCCGATAAGCTCCTTGATTCACTTTTTCTTTTTTCTGAGTCTAAGGATTTGAATCATGATTTAACTTATGACGTATGAATTTCGCTTGTCTTTGCGTGGAACAGATAGCCCAGTGGTTGGGAGATAGTTTCTGGTGGATCGGGACCACGGTTCGAATCCCGGCAAAGTCCTTGATTCACTTTTTCTTTTGTTCTGAGTCTAAAGATTTGAATCATCATTTCACTTATGAGGTAAGAATTTCGCATGGCTTGCGTGGAACAGATAGCACAGTGGTTGGGAGACAGTTTCTGGTGGATCGGGACCCCGGTTCGAATCCCGACAAGGTCCTTGGTTCACTTTTTCTTGTTTTTTGAGTCTAAAGATTTGAATCATGATTTCACTTATGAGGTAGGAATTTCGCTTGTCTTTGCGTGGAACAGATAGCCCAGTGGTTGGGAGATAGTTTCTGGTGGATCGGGACCACGGTTCGAATCCCGATAAGCTCCTTGATTCACTTTTTCTTTTTTCTGAGTCTAAGGATTTGAATCATGATTTCACTCATGGCGTATGAATTTCGCTTGTATTTGCGTGGAACAGATAGCCCAGTGGTTGGGACATAGTTTTTGGTGTATCGGGACCACGGTTCGAATCCCGGCAAAGTCCTTGATTCACTTTTTTTTCTGAGTCTAAAGATTTGAATCATGATTTCACTTATGAGGTAAGAATTTTGCATGTCTTTGCGTGTAACACATAGCCCAGTGGTTGGGACATAGTTTCTGGTGGATCGGGACCACGGTTCGAATCCCGGCAAAGTCCTTGATTCACTTTTTCTTTTTTCTAAGTCTTTAAATTTGAATCATGATTTCACTTATGAGGTAGGAATTTCGCTTGTCTTTGCGTGGAACAGATAGACCAGTGGTTGGGGATAGTTTCTGGTGGATCGGGACCCCGGTTCGAATCCCGATAAGGTCCTTGATTCACTATTTCTTTTTTCTGAGTCTAAGGATTTGAATCATGATTTCACTTATGAGGTAGGAATTTCGCTTGTCTTTGCGTGGAACAGATAGCCCAGTGGTTGAGAGATAGTTTCTGGTGGATCGGGACGACGGTTCGAATCCCGATAAGGTCCTTGATTCACTTTTTCTTTTTTCTAAGTCTAAGGATTTGAATCATGATTTCACTCATGGCGTATGAATTTCGCTTGTCTTTGCGTGGAACAGATAGCCCAGTGGTTGGGACATAGTTTTTGGTGTATCGGGACCACGGTTCGAATCCCGGCAAAGTCCTTGATTCACTTTTTTTTCTGAGTCTAAGGATTTGAATCATGATTTCACTCATGAGGTAAGAATTGTGCATGTCGTTGCGTGGAACAGATAGCCCAGTGGTTGGGACATAGTTTCTGGTGGATCGGGACCACGGTTCGAATCCCGGCAAAGTCCTTGATTCACTTTTTCTTTTTTCTGAGTCTAAAGATTTGAATCATGATTTCACTTATGAGGTAAGAATTTCGGTTGTCTTTGCGTGGAACAGATAGCCCAGTATTTGGGACATAGTTTTTGGTGTATCGGGACCACGGTTCGAATCCCGGCAAAGTCCTTGATTCACTTTTTTTTCTGAGTCTAAGGATTTGAATCATGATTTCACTTATGACGTAAGAATTTCGCTTGTCCTTGCGTGGAACAGATAGCCCAGTGGTTGGAAGATAGTTTCTGGTGGATCGGGACCCCGGTTCGAATCCCGGCAGTGTCCTTGATCTTCTTTTTCTTTTTTTCTGAGTCTAAGGATTTGAATCATGATTTCACTTATGACGTATGAATTTCGCTTGTCTTTGCGTGGAACAGATAGCCCAGTGGTTGGGAGATAGTTTCTGGTGGATCGGGACCACGGTTCGAATCCCGGCAAAGTCCTTGATTCACTTTGTTTTCTGAGTCTAAAGATTTGAATCATGATTTCACTTATGAGGTAAGAATTTTGCATGTCTTTGCGTGTAACACATAGCCCTGTGGTTGGGACATAGTTTCTGGTGGATCGGGACCACGGTTCGAATCCCGGCAAAGTCCTTGATTCACTTTTTCTTTTTTCTAAGTCTTTAAATTTGAATCATGATTTCACTCATGAGGTAGGAATTTCGCTTGTCTTTGGGTGAAACAGATAGCCCAGTGGTTGGGAGATAGTTTCTGGTGAATCGGGATCACGGTTCGAATCCCGACAAGGTCCTTGATTGACTCTTCTTCTTATGTCAGAGTCTAAAGTTTTGAATCATGATTTCACTTATGAGGTAGGAATTTCGCTTGTCTTTGCGTGGAACAAATAGCCCAGTGGTTGGGAGATAGTTTCTGGTGGGTCGGACCTCGGTTCTAATCCCGGCAGTTTCCTTGATTCACTTTGTCTTTTTTTTTAGTAAAAAGATTTGAATCATGATTTCACTTATGAGGTAGGAATTTCGCTTGTCTTTGCGTGGAACAGATAGCCCAATGGTTGGGAGATAGTTTCTGGTGGATCGGGACCACGGTTCAAATCCCGACAATGTCCTTGATTCACTTCTTCTTCTTTTTTGAGTCTTAGGATTTGAATCATGATTTCACTTATGACGTAAGAATTTCGCTTGTCCTTGCGTGGAACAGATAGCCCAGTGGTTGGAAGATAGTTTCTGGTGGATCGGGACCCCGGTTCGAATCCCGGCAGTGTCCTTGATCTTCTTTTTCTTTTTTTCTGAGTCTAAGGATTTGAATCATGATTTCACTTATGACGTATGAATTTCGCTTGTCTTTTCGTGGAACAGATAGCCCAGTGGTTGGAAGATATTTTCTGGTGGGTCGGGACCACGGTTCGAATCCCGGCAGTGTCCTTGATTCTCTTTTTCCTTTTTCTGAGTCTAAAAATTTGAATCGTGAGTTTACTATTGAGGTAGGAATTTCGCTTGTCTTTGGGTGAAACAGATAGCCCAGTGGTTGGGAGATAGTTTCTGGTGAATCGGGATCACGGTTCGAATCCCGACAAGGTCCTTGATTGACTCTTCTTTTGTCAGAGTCTAAAGTTTTGAATCATGATTTCACTTATGAGGTAGGAATTTCGCTTGTCTTTGCGTGGAACAAATAGCCCAGTGGTTGGGAGATAGTTTCTGGTGGGTCGGACCTCGGTTCTAATCCCGGCAGTTTCCTTGATTCACTTTGTCTTTTTTTTTTAGTAAAACGATTTGAATCATGATTTCACTTATGAGGTAGGAATTTCGCTTGTCTTTGCGTGGAACAGATAGCCCAATGGTTGGGAGATAGTTTCTGGTGGATCGGGACCACGGTTCAAATCCCGACAATGTCCTTGATTCACTTCTTCTTCTTTTTTGAGTCTAAGGATTTGAATCATGATTTCACTTATGACGTAAGAATTTCGCTTGTCCTTGCGTGGAACAGATAGCCCAGTGGTTGGAAGATAGTTTCTGGTGGATCGGGACCCCGGTTCGAATCCCGGCAGTGTCCTTGATCTTCTTTTTCTTTTTTTCTGAGTCTAAGGATTTGAATCATGATTTCACTTATGACGTATGAATTTCGCTTGTCTTTTCGTGGAACAGATAGCCCAGTGGTTGGAAGATATTTTCTGGTGGGTCGGGACCACGGTTCGAATCCCGGCAGTGTCCTTGATTCTCTTTTTCCTTTTTCTGAGTCTAAAAATTTGAATCGTGAGTTTACTATTGAGGTAGGAATTTTGATTGTCTTTGCGTGGAACAGATAGCCCAGTGGTTGGGAGAAAGTTTCTGGTGGATCGTGACCACGGTTCGAATCCCGACAAGGTCCTTGATTCACTTTTTCTTTTTTCTGAGTCTAAATATTTTAATCGTGATTTCACTTTTGAGGTAGGAATTTCGCTTGACTTTGCGTGGAACAGATAGCCCAGTGGTTGGGAGATAGTTTCTGGTAGATCGCGACCCCGTTTCGAATCCCGGCATTGTCCTTCATCTTCTTCTTTTTTTTTGAGTCTAAGGATTAAAATCATGATTTCACTTATGACGTTAGAATTTCGGTTGTCTTTGCGTGGAACAGATAGCCCAGTGGTTGGGAGAAAGTTTCTGGTGGATCGTGACCACAGTTCGAATCCCGGCAGTGTCCTTGATTCTCTTTTTCCTTTTTCTGAGTCTAAAGATTTGAATCATGACTTCACTTATGAGATAGGAATTTCGCTTGTCTTTGCGTGGAACAGATAGCCCAGTGGTTGGAAGATAGTTTCTGGTGGATCGGGACCCCTGTTCGAATCCCGGCAGTGTCCTTGATCTTCTTTTTCTTTTTTCTGAGTCTAAGGATTTGAATCATGATTTCACTTATGACGTATGAATTTCGCTTGTCTTTTCGTGGAACAGATAGCCCAGTGGTTGGGAGATATTTTCTGGTGGGTCGGGACCACGGTTCGAATCCCGGCAGTGTCCTTGATTCTCTTTTTCCTTTTTCTGAGTCTAAAGATTTGAATCATGAGTTTACTATTGAGGTAGGAATTTCGATTGTCTTTTCGTGGAACAGATAGCCCAGTGGTTGGGAGATAGTTTCTGGTGGATCGTGACCACGGTTCGAATCCCGACAAGGTCCTTCATGTTCTTTTTCTTTTTTTCTGAATCTAAGGATTATTTTTCTTTTTTTCTGAGTCTAAGGATTTGAATCATGATTTCACTTATGACGTATGAATTTCGCTTGTCTTTGCGTGGAACAGATAGCCCAGTGGTTTGGTAGATAGTTTATGGTGGATCGGGACCACGGTTCGAATCCCGACAAGGTCCTAGATTCACTTTTTCTTTTTTCAGAGTCTAAAGATTTGAATCATGATTTCACTTATGACGTTAGAATTTCGGTTGTCTTTGCGTGGAACAGATAGCCCAGTGGTTGGGAGAAAGTTTCTGGTGGATCGTGACCACAGTTCGAATCCCGGCAGTGTCCTTGATTCTCTTTTTCCTTTTTCTGAGTCTAAAGATTTGAATCATGACTTCACTTATGAGATAGGAATTTCGCTTGTCTTTGCGTGGAACAGATAGCCCAGTGGTTGGAAGATAGTTTCTGGTGGATCGGGACCCCTGTTCGAATCCCGGCAGTGTCCTTGATCTTCTTTTTCTTTTTTCTGAGTCTAAGGATTTGAATCATGATTTCACTTATGACGTATGAATTTCGCTTGTCTTTTCGTGGAACAGATAGCCCAGTGGTTGGGAGATATTTTCTGGTGGGTCGGGACCACGGTTCGAATCCCGGCAGTGTCCTTGATTCTCTTTTTCCTTTTTCTGAGTCTAAAGATTTGAATCATGAGTTTACTATTGAGGTAGGAATTTCGATTGTCTTTTCGTGGAACAGATAGCCCAGTGGTTGGGAGATAGTTTCTGGTGGATCGTGACCACGGTTCGAATCCCGACAAGGTCCTTCATGTTCTTTTTCTTTTTTTCTGAATCTAAGGATTATTTTTCTTTTTTTCTGAGTCTAAGGATTTGAATCATGATTTCACTTATGACGTATGAATTTCGCTTGTCTTTGCGTGGAACAGATAGCCCAGTGGTTTGGTAGATAGTTTATGGTGGATCGGGACCACGGTTCGAATCCCGACAAGGTCCTAGATTCACTTTTTCTTTTTTCAGAGTCTAAAGATTTGAATCATGATTTCACTTATGAGGTAGGAATTTCGCTTGTCTTCGCGTTGAACACATAGCCCAGTGGTTGGGAGATAGTTTCTTGTGGATCAGGACCACGGTTCGAATCCCGACAAGGTCCTAGATTTTCTTTTTCTTTTTTCTGAGTCTAAAGATTTGAATCATGATTTCACTTATGACTTAGGAATATCGCTTGTCTTTGCGTGGAACAGAAAGCCCAGTGGTTGGGAGATAGTTTCTGGTGGATCGGGACCACGGTTCGAACCCCGACAAGGTACTTCATTCACTTTTTCTTTTTTCTGAGTCTAAAGATTTGAATCATGACTTCACTTATGAGATAGGAATTTCGCTTGTCTTTGCATGGAACAGATAGCCCAGTGGTTGGAAGATAGTTTCGGGTGGATCGGGACCCGGTTCGAATCCCGGCAGTGTCCTTGATCTTCTTTATTCTTTTTTTCTGAGTCTAAGGATTTGAATCAAAATTTCACTTATGACGTATGAATTTCGCTTGTCTTTGCGTGGAACAGATAGCCCAGTGGTTGGAAGATAGTTTCTGGTGGATCGGGACCCCTGTTCGAATCCCGGCAGTGTCCTTGATCTTCTTTTTCTTTTTTCCGAGTCTAAAGATTTGAATCATGAGTTTACTATTGAGGTAGGAATTTCGATTGTCTTTTCGTGGAACAGATAGCCCAGTGGTTGGGAGATAGTTTCTGGTGGATCGTGACCACGGTTCGAATCCCGACAAGGTCCTTCATGTTCTTTTTCTTTTTTTCTGAATCTAAGGATTCTTTTTCTTTTTTTCTGAGTCTAAGGATTTGAATCATGATTTCACTTATGACGTATGAATTTCGCTTGTCTTTGCATGGAACAGATAGCCCAGTGGTTGGGAGAAAGTTTCTGGTGGATCGTGACCACGGTTCGAATCCCGACAAGGTCCTTCATGTTCTTTTTCTTTTTTTTCTGAATCTAAGGATTCTTTTTCTTTTTTTCTGAGTCTAAGGATTTGAATCATGATTTCACTTATGACGTATGAATTTCGCTTGTCTTTGCGTGGAACAGATAGCCCAGTGGTTGGAAGATAGTTTCTGGTGGATCGGGACCCCGGTTCGAATCCCGGCAGTGTCCTTGATCTTCTTCTTTTTTTTCTGAGTCTAAGGATTTGAATCATGATTTCACTTATGACGTATGAATTTCGCCTGTCTTTTCGTGGAACAGATAGCCCAGTGGTTGGGAGATATTTTCTGGTGGGTCGGGACCACGGTTCGAATCCCGGCAGTGTCCTTGATTCTCTTTTTCCTTTTTCTGAGTCTAAAGATTTGAATCATGATTTAACTTATGAGGTAGTTATTTCGCATGTCTTTGCGTGGAACAGATAGCCCAGTGGTTGGCAATAGTTTCTGGTGGATCGAGACCCCGATTCGAATCCCGGCACTGTCATGGATCTTCTTTTTCTTTTTTTTCTGAGTCTAAGGATTTGAATCATGATTTCACTTATGAGGTAGGAATTTCGCTTGTCTTTGAGTGGAACAGATAGGCCAGTGGTTGGGAGATAGTTTCTGGTGGATCGAGACCACTGTTCGAATCCCGGCAGTGTCCTTGATTCACTTTTTCCTTTTTCAGAGTCTAAAGATTTGAATCATGATTTCACTTATGTGGTAGGAATTTCGCTTGTCTTTGCGTGGAACACATAGCCCAGTGGTTGGGAGATAGTTTCTTGTGGATCAGGACCACGGTTCGAATCCCGACAAGGTCCTAGATTTTCTTTTTCTTTTTTCTGAGTCTAAAGATTTGAATCATGATTTCACTTATGACTTAGGAATATCGCTTGTCTTTGCGTGGAACAGAAAGCCCAGTGGTTGGGAGATAGTTTCTGGTGGATCGGGACCACGGTTCGAACCCCGACAATGTACTTCATTCACTTTTTATTTTTTCTGAGTCTAAAGATTTGAATCATGACTTCACTTATGAGATAGGAATTTCGCTTGTCTTTGCATGGAACAGATACCCCAGTGGTTGGAAGATAGTTTCGGGTGGATCGGGACCCCGGTTCGAATCCCGGCAGTGTCCTTGATCTTCTTTTTCTTTTTTTCTGAGTCTAAGGATTTGAATCATGATTTCACTTATGACGTATGAATTTCGCTTGTCTTTGCGTGGAACAGATAGCCCAGTGGTTGGAAGATAGTTTCTGGTGGATCGGGACCCCTGTTCGAATCCCGGCAGTGTCCTTGATCTTCTTTTTCTTTTTTCTGAGTCTAAAGATTTGAATCATGAGTTTACTATTGAGGTAGGAATTTCGATTGTCTTTTCGTGGAACAGATAGCCCAGTGGTTGGGAGATAGTTTCTGGTGGATCGTGACCACGGTTCGAATCCCGACAAGGTCATTCATGTTCTTTTTCTTTTTTTCTGAATCTAAGGATTATTTTTCTTTTTTTCTGAGTCTAAGGATTTGAATCATGATTTCACTTATGACGTATGAATTTCGCTTGTCTTTGCGTGGAACAGATAGCCCAGTGGTTGGAAGATAGTTTCTGGTGGATCGGGACCCCTGTTCGAATCCCGGCAGTGTCCTTGATCTTCTTTTTCTTTTTTCCGAGTCTAAAGATTTGAATCATGAGTTTACTATTGAGGTAGGAATTTCGATTGTCTTTTCGTGGAACAGATAGCCCAGTGGTTGGGAGATAGTTTCTGGTGGATCGTGACCACGGTTCGAATCCCGACAAGGTCCTTCATGTTCTTTTTCTTTTTTCTGAATCTAAGGATTCTTTTTCTTTTTTTCTGAGTCTAAGGATTTGAATCATGATTTCACTTATGACGTATGAATTTCGCTTGTCTTTGCATGGAACAGATAGCCCAGTGGTTGGGAGAAAATTTCTGGTGGATCGTGACCACGGTTCGAATCCCGACAAGGTCCTTCATGTTCTTTTTCTTTTTTTTCTGAATCTAAGGATTCTTTTTCTTTTTTTCTGAGTCTAAGGATTTGAATCATGATTTCACTTATGACGTATGAATTTCGCTTGTCTTTGCGTGGAACAGATAGCCCAGTGGTTGGAAGATAGTTTCTGGTGGATCGGGACCCCGGTTCGAATCCCGGCAGTGTGCTTGATCTTCTTTTTTTTTCTGAGTCTAAGGATTTGAATCATGATTTCACTTATGACGTATGAATTTCGCTTGTCTTTGCGTGGAACAGATAGCCCAGTGGTTTGGTAGATAGTTTATGGTGGATCGGGACCACGGTTCGAATCCCGACAAGGTCCTAGATTCACTTTTTCTTTTTTCAGAGTCTAAAGATTTGAATCATGATTTCACTTATGAGGTAGGAATTTCGCTTGTCTTCGCGTGGAACACATAGCCCAGTGGTTGGGAGATAGTTTCTTGTGGATCAGGACCACGGTTCGAATCCCGACAAGGTCCTAGATTTTCTTTTTCTTTTTTCTGAGTCTAAAGATTTGAATCATGATTTCACTTATGACTTAGGAATATCGCTTGTCTTTGCGTGGAACAGAAAGCCCAGTGGTTGGGAGAAAGTTTCTGGTGGATCGGGACCACGGTTCGAACCCCGACAAGGTACTTCATTCACTTTTTCTTTTTTCTGAGTCTAAAGATTTGAATCATGACTTCACTTATGAGATAGGAATTTCGCTTGTCTTTGCATGGAACAGATAGCCCAGTGGTTGGAAGATAGTTTCGGGTGGATCGGGACCCCGGTTCGAATCCCGGCAGTGTCCTTGATCTTCTTTTTCTTTTTTTCTGAGTCTAAGGATTTGAATCATGATTTCACTTATGACGTATGAATTTCGCTTGTCTTTGCGTGGAACAGATAGCCCAGTGGTTGGAAGATAGTTTCTGGTGGATCGGGACCCCGATTCGAATCCCGGCACTGTCATGGATCTTCTTTTTCTTTTTTTTTCTGAGTCTAAGGATTTGAATCATGATTTCACTTATGAGGTAGGAATTTCGCTTGTCTTTGAGTGGAACAGATAGGCCAGTGGTTGGGAGATAGTTTCTGGTGGATCGAGACCACTGTTCGAATCCCGGCAGTGTCCTTGATTCACTTTTTCCTTTTTCAGAGTCTAAAGATTTGAATCATGATTTCACTTATGTGGTAGGAATTTCGCTTGTCTTTGCGTGGAACACATAGCCCAGTGGTTGGGAGATAGTTTCTTGTGGATCACGACCACGGTTCGAATCCCGACAAGGTCCTAGATTTTCTTTTTCTTTTTTCTGAGTCTAAAGATTTGAATCATGATTTCACTTATGACTTAGGAATATCGCTTGTCTTTGCGTGGAACAGAAAGCCCAGTGGTTGGGAGATAGTTTCTGGTGGATCGGGACCACGGTTCGAACCCCGACAAGGTACTTCATTCACTTTTTCTTTTTTCTGAGTCTAAAGATTTGAATCATGACTTCACTTATGAGATAGGAATTTCGCTTGTCTTTGCATGGAACAGATAGCCCAGTGGTTGGAAGATAGTTTCGGGTGGATCGGGACCCCGGTTCGAATCCCGGCAGTCTCCTTGATCTTCTTTTTCTTTTTTTCTGAGTCTAAGGATTTGAATCATGATTTCACTTATGACGTATGAATTTCGCTTGTCTTTGCGTGGAACAGATAGCCCAGTGGTTGGAAGATAGTTTCTGGTGGATCGGGACCCCTGTTCGAATCCCGGCAGTGTCCTTGATCTTCTTTTTCTTTTTTCTGAGTCTAAAGATTTGAATCATGAGTTTACTATTGAGGTAGGAATTTCGATTGTCTTTTCGTGGAACAGATAGCCCAGTGGTTGGGAGATAGTTTCTGGTGGATCGTGACCACGGTTCGAATCCCGACAAGGTCCTTCATGTTCTTTTTCTTTTTTTCTGAATCTAAGGATTCTTTTTCTTTTTTTCTGAGTCTAAGGATTTGAATCATGATTTCACTTATGACGTATGAATTTCGCTTGTCTTTGCATGGAACAGATAGCCCAGTGGTTGGGAGAAAGTTTTACGGTGGATCGGGACCCCGGTTCGAATCCCGGCAGTGTGCTTGATCTTCTTTTTTTTCTGAGTCTAAGGATTTTAATCATGATTTCACTTATGACGTATGAATTTCGCCTGTCTTTTCGTGGAACAGATAGCCCAGTGATTGGGACATATTTTCTGGTGGGTCGGGACCACGGTTCGAATCCCGGCAGTGTCCTTGATTCTCTTTTTCCTTTTTCTGAGTCTAAAGATTTGAATCATGATTTAACTTATGAGGTAGTTATTTCGCATGTATTTGCGTGGAACAGATAGCCCAGTGGTTGGGCAATAGTTTCTGGTGGATCGAGACCCCGATTCGAATCCTGGCACTGTCATGGATCTTCTTTTTCTTTTTTTTCTGAGTCTAAGGATTTGAATCATGATTTCACTTATGAGGTAGGAATTTCGCATGTCTTTGCGTGGAACAGATAGCCCAGTGGTTGGGCGATAGTTTCTGGTGGATCGGGACCCCGGTTCGAATCCCGGCATGGTCCTTGATTCACAATTTCTTTTGTCTAAGTCTTTAGATTTGAATCATGATTTCACTTATGAGGTAGGAATTCCGCTTGTCTTTGAGTGGAACAGATAGGCCAGTGGTTGGGAGATAGTTTCTGGTGGATCGAGACCACTGTTCGAACCCCGACAAGGTACTTCATTCACTTTTTCTTTTTTCTGAGTCTAAAGATTTGAATCATGATTTCACTTATGGCTTAGGAATTTCGCTTGTCATTGCGTGGAACAGATAGCCCAGTGGTTAGGAGATAGTTTCTGGTGGATCGTGACCACGGTTCGAACCCCGACAAGGTACTTCATTCACTTTTTCTTTTTTCTGAGTCTAAAGATTTGAATCATGACTTCACTTATGAGATAGGAATTTCGCTTGTCTTTGCGTGGAACAGATAGCCCAGTGGTTGGGAGAAAGTTTCTGGTAGATCGCGACCCCGTTTCGAATCCCGGCATTGTCCTTCATCTTCTGGTTTTTTTTTTAGTCTAAAGATTTAAATCATGATTTCACCAATGAGGTAGGAATTTCGCTTGTCTTTGCGTGGAACAGATAGCCCAGTGGTAGTGAGATAGTTTCTGGTGGATCGAGAACCCGGTTCGAATCCCGGCAGTGTCCTTGATCTTCTTTTTCTTTTTTTTCTGAGTCTAAGGATTTGAATCATGATTTCACTTATGACGTATGAATTTCGCTTGTCTTTGCGTGGAAGAGATAGCCCAGTGGTTGGGAGAAAGTTTCTGGTGGATCGTGACCACGGTTCGAATCCCGACAAGGTCCTTCATGTTCTTTTTCTTTTTTTCTGTATCTAAGGATTCTTTTTCTTTTTTTCTGAGTCTAAGGATTTGAATCATGATTTCACTTATGACGTATGAATTTCGCTTGTCTTTGCGTGGAACAGATAGCCCAGTGGTTTGGTAGATAGTTTATGGTGGATCGGGACCACGGTTCGAATCCCGACAAGGTCCTAGATTCACTTTTTCTTTTTTCAGAGTCTAAAGATTTGAATCATGATTTCACTTATGAGGTAGGAATTTCGCTTGTCTTCGCGTGGAAGACATAGCCCAGTGGTTGGGAGATAGTTTCTTGTGGATCAGGACCACGGTTCGAATCCCGACAAGGTCCTAGATTTTCTTTTTCTTTTTTCTGAGTCTAAAGATTTGAATCATGATTTCACTTATGACTTAGGAATATCGCTTGTCTTTGCGTGGAACAGAAAGCCCAGTGGTTGGGAGAAAGTTTCTGGTGGATCGGGACCACGGTTCGAACCCCGACAAGGTACTTCATTCACTTTTTCTTTTTTCTGAGTCTAAAGATTTGAATCATGACTTCACTTATGAGATAGGAATTTCGCTTGTCTTTGCATGGAACAGATAGCCCAGTGGTTGGAAGATAGTTTCTGGTGGATCGGGACCCCTGTTCGAATCCCGGCAGTGTCCTTGATCTTCTTTTTCTTTTTTCTGAGTCTAAAGATTTGAATCATGAGTTTACTATTGAGGTAGGAATTTCGATTGTCTTTTCGTGGAACAGATAGCCCAGTGGTTGGGAGATAGTTTCTGGTGGATCGTGACCACTGTTCGAATCCCGACAAGGTCCTTCATGTTCTTTTTCTTTTTTTCTGAATCTAAGGATTCTTTTTCTTTTTTTCTGAGTCTAAGGATTTGAATCATGATTTCACTTATGACGTATGAATTTCGCTTGTCTTTGCGTGGAACAGATAGCCCAGTGGTTGGGAGAAAGTTTCTGGTGGATCGTGACCACGGTTCGAATCCCGACAAGGTCCTTCATGTTCTTTTTCTTTTTTTTCTGAATCTAAGGATTCTTTTTCTTTTTTTCTGAGTCTAAGGATTTGAATCATGATTTCACTTATGACGTATGAATTTCGCTTGTCTTTGCGTGGAACAGATAGCCCAGTGGTTGGAAGATAGTTTCTGGTGGATCGGGACCCCGGTTCGAATCCCGGCAGTGTCCTTGATCTTCTTTTTTTTTTCTGAGTCTAAGGATTTGAATCATGATTTCACTTATGACGTATGAATTTCGCCTGTCTTTTCGTGGAACAGATAGCCCAGTGGTTGGGAGATATTTTCTGGTGGGTCGGGACCACGGTTCGAATCCCGGCAGTGTCCTTGATTCTCTTTTTCCTTTTTCTGAGTCTAAAGATTTCAATCATGATTTCACTTATGAGGTAGTTATTTCGCATGTCTTTGCGTGGAACAGATAGCCCAGTGGTTGGGCAATAGTTTCTGGTGGATCGAGACCCCGATTCGAATCCCGGCACTGTCATGGATCTTCTTTTTTTTTTTTTTTCTGAGTCTAAGGATTTGAATCATGATTTCACTTATGAGGTAGGAATTTCGCATGTCTTTGCGTGGAACAGATAGCCCAGTGGTTGGGCGATAGTTTCTGGTGGATCGGGACCCCGGTTCGAATCCCGGCATGGTCCCTGATTCACAATTTCTTTTGTCTAAGTCTTTAGATTTGAATCATGATTTCACTTATGAGGTAGGAATTTCGCTTGTCTTTGAGTGGAACAGATAGGCCAGTGGTTGGGAGATAGTTTCTGGTGGATCGAGACCACTGTTCGAATCCCGGCAGTGTCCTTGATTCACTTTTTCCTTTTTCAGAGTCTAAAGATTTGAATCATGATTTCACTTATGTGGTAGGAATTTCGCTTGTCTTTGCGTGGAACACATAGCCCAGTGGTTGGGAGATAGTTTCTTGTGGATCAGGACCACGGTTCGAATCCCGACAAGGTCCTAGATTAACTTTTTCTTTTTTCTGATTTTAAAGATTTGAATCATGATTTCACTTATGGCTTAGGAATTTCGCTTGTCATTGCGTGGAACAGATAGCCCAGTGGTTAGGAGATAGTTTCTGGTGGATCGTGACCACGGTTCGAACCCCGACATGGTACTTCATTCACTTTTTCTTTTTTCTGAGTCTAAAGATTTGAATCATGACTTCACTTATGAGATAGGAATTTCGCTTGACTTTGCGTGGAACAGATAGCCCAGTGGTTGGGAGATAGTTTTTGGTAGATCGCGACCCCGTTTCGAATCCCGGCATTGTCCTTCATCTTCTGGTTTTTTTTTTAGTCTAAAGATTTGAATCATGATCTCACCAATGAGGTAGGAATTTCGCTTGTCTTTGCGTGGAACAGATAGCCCAGTGGTAGTGAGATAGTTTCTGGTGGATCGAGACCCCGGTTCGAATCCCGGCAGTGTCCTTGATCTTCTTTTTCTTTTTTTTCTGAGTCTAAGGATTTGAATCATGATTTCACTTATGACGTATGAATTTCTCTTGTCTTTTCGTGGAACAGATAGCCCAGTGGTTGGGAGAAAGTTTCTGGTGGATCGTAACCACGGTTCGAATCCCGACAAGGTCCTTGGTTCACTTTTTCTTTTTTCTGAGTCTAAAGTTTTTAATCGTGATTTCACTTATGAGGTAGGAATTTCGCTTGACTTTGCGTGGAACAGATAGCCCAGTGGTTGGGAGATAGTTTCTGGTAGATCGCGACCCCGTTTCGAATCCCGGCATTGTCCTTCATCTTCTTCTTTTTTTGAGTCTAAGGATTAGAATCATGATTTCACTTATGACGTTAGAATTTCGGTTGTCTTTGCGTGGAACAGATAGCCCAGTGGTTGGGAGAAAGTTTCTGGTGGATCGTGACCACGGTTCGAATCCCGACAAGGTCCTTGATTCACTTTTTCTTTTTTCTGAGTCTAAAGATTTTAATCGTGACTTCACTTATGAGATAGGAATTTCGCTTGTCTTTGCGTGGAACAGATAGCCCAGTGGTTGGAAGATAGTTTCTGGTGGATCGGGACCCCTGTTCGAATCCCGGCAGTGTCCTTGATCTTCTTTTTCTTTTTTCTGAGTCTAAGGATTTGAATCATGATTTCACTTATGACGTGTGAATTTCGCTTGTCTTTTCGTGGAACAGATAGCCCAGTGGTTGGGAGATATTTTCTGGTGGGTCGGGACCACGGTTCGAATCCCGGCAGTGTCCTAGATTCTCGTTTTCCTTTTTCTGAGTCTAAAGATTTGAATCATGAGTTTACTATTGAGGTAGGAATTTCGATTGTCTTTTCGTGGAACAGATAGCCCAGTGGTTGGGAGATAGTTTCTGGTGGATCGTGACCACGGTTCGAATCCCGACAAGGTCCTTCATCTTCTTTTTCTTTTTTTCTGAATCTAAGGATTCTTTTTCTTTTTTTCTGAGTCTAAGGATTTGAATCATGATTTCACTTATGACGTATGAATTTCGCTTGTCTTTGCGTGGAAGAGATAGCCCAGTGGTTTGGTAGATAGTTTCTGGTGGATCGGGACCACGGTTCGAATCCCGACAAGGTCCTAGATTCACTTTTTCTTTTTTGTGAGTCTAAAGATTTGAATCATGATTTCACTTATGAGGTAGGAATTTCGCTTGTCTTCGCGTGGAACAGATAGCCCAGTGGTTGGGAGATAGTTTCTTGTGGATCAGGACCACGGTTCGAATCCCGACAAGTTCCTAGATTCTCTTTTTCCTTTTGCTGAGTCTAAAGATTTGAATCATGATTTCACTTATGACTTAGGAAATTCGCTTGTCTTTGCGTGGAACAGATAGCCCAGTGGTTGGGAGATAGTTTCTGGTGGATCGGGACCACGGTTCGAACCCCGACAAGGTACTTCATTCACTTTTTCTTTTTTCTGAGTCTAAAGATTTGAATCATGACTTCACTTATGAGATAGGAATTTCGCTTGTCTTTGCGTGGAACAGATAGCCCAATGGTTGGAAGATAGTTTCTGGTGGATCGGGACCCCGGTTCGAATCCCGGCAGTGTCCTTGATCTTCTTTTTCTTTTTTTCTAAGTCTAAGGATTTGAATCATGATTTCACTTATGACGTATAAATTTCGCTTGTCTTTTCGTGGAACAGATAGCCCAGTGGTTGGGAGATATTTTCTGGTGGGTCGGGACCACGGTTCGAATCCCGGCAGTGTCCTTGATTCTCTATTTCCTTTTTCTGAGTCTAAAGATTTGAATCATGATTTCACTTATGAGGTAGTTATTTCGCATGTATTTGCGTGGAACAGATAGCCCAGTGGTTGGGCGATAGTTTCTGGTGGGTCGGGACCACGGTTCGAATCCCGGCAGTGTCCTTGATTCTCTATTTCCTTTTTCAGAGTCTAAAGATTTGAATCATGATTTCACTTATGAGGTAGTTATTTCGCATGTATTTGCGTGGAACACATAGCCCAGTGGTTGGGAGATAGTTTCTTGTGGATCAGGACCACGGTTCGAATCCCGGCAGTGTCCTTGATTCACTTTTTCCTTTTTCAGAGTCTAAAGATTTGAATCATGATTTCACTTATGTGGTAGGAATTTCGCTTGTCTTTGCGTGGAACACATAGCCCAGTGGTTGGGAGATAGTTTCTTGTGGATCAGGACCACGGTTCGAATCCCGACAAGGTCCTAGATTAACTTTTTCTTTTTTCTGATTTTAAAGATTTGAATCATGATTTCACTTATGGCTTAGGAATTTCGCTTGTCATTGCGTGGAACAGATAGCCCAGTGGTTAGGAGATAGTTTCTGGTGGACCGGGACCACGGTTCGAATCCCGGCATGGTCCTTGATTCATTTTTTTTCTTTTTTCTAAGACTTTAGATTTGAATCATTGTTTCATTTATGAGGTAGGAATTTCGCTTGTCTTTGAGTGGAACAGATAGCCAAGTGGTTGGGAGATATCTTCTGGTAGATCGGGACCAGGGATCGAATCCAGGAAAGGTCCTTGATTTACATTTTTCTTTGACTGAGTCTAACGATTTGAATCATGATTTCACTTATGAGGTAGGAATTTCGCTTGTCTTTGCGTGGAACAGATAGCCCAGTGGTTGGGAGATAGTTTCTGGTGGATCGGGACCACGGTTCGAATCCCGACATTGTCCTTCATCTTCTGGTTTTTTTTTTAGTCTAAAGATTTGAATCATGATCTCACCAATGAGGTAGGAATTTCGCATGTCTTTGCGTGGAACAGATAGCCCAGTGGTAGTGAGATAGTTTCTGGTGGATCGAGACTGGTTCGAATCCCGGCAGTGTCCTTGATCTTCTTTTTCTTTTTTTTTGAGTCTAAAGATTTGAATCATGATTTCACTTATGACGTATGAATTTCGCTTGTCTTTGCGTGGAACACATAGCCCAGTGGTTGGGAGATAGTTTCTGGTGGATCGGGACCCGGTTCGAATCCCGGCAGTGTCCTTGATCTTCTTTTTCTTTTTTTTCTGAGTCTAAGGATTTGAATCATGATTTCACTTATGACGTATGAATTTCGCTTGTCTTTTCGTGGAACAGATAGCCCAGTGGTTGGGAGATATTTTCTGGTGGGTCGGGACCACGGTTCGAATCCCGGCAGTGTCCTTGATTCTCTTTTTCCTTTTTCTGAGTCTAAAGATTTGAATCGTGTGTTTACTATGGAGGTAGGAATTTTGATTGTCTTTGCGTGGAACAGATAGCCCAGTAGTTGGGAGATAGTTTCTTGTGGATCAGGACCACGGTTCGAATCCCGACAAGTTCCTAGATTTTCTTTTTCTTTTTTCTGAGTCTAAAGATTTGAATCATGATTTCACTTATGACTTAGGAATTTCGCTTGTCTTTGCGTGGAACAGATAGCCCAGTGGTTGGGAGATAGTTTCTGGTGGATCGGGACCACGGTTCGAACCCCGACAAGGTCCTTGATTCACAATTTCTTTTGTCTAAGTCTTTAGATTTGAATCATGATTTCACTTATGAGGTAGGAATTTCGCTTGTCTTTGAGTGGAACAGATAGGCCAGTGGTTGGGAGATAGTTTCTGGTGGATCGAGACCACTGTTCGAATCCCGGCAGTGTCCTTGATTCACTTTTTCCTTTTTCAGAGTCTAAAGATTTGAATCATGATTTCACTTATGTGGTAGGAATTTCGCTTGTCTTTGCGTGGAACACATAGCCCAGTGGTTGGGAGATAGTTTCTTGTGGATCAGGACCACGGTTCGAATCCCGACAAGGTCCTAGGTTAACTTTTTCTTTTTTCTGATTTTAAAGATTTGAATCATGATTTCACTTATGGCTTGAGAATTTCGCTTGTCATTGCGTGGAACAGATAGCCCAGTGGTTAGGAGATAGTTTCTGGTGGATCGTGACCACGGTTCGAACCCCGACAAGGTACTTCATTCACTTTTTCTTTTTTCTGAGTCTAAAGATTTGAATCATGACTTCACTTATGAGATAGGAATTTCGCTTGTCTTTGCGTGGAACAGATAGCCCAGTGGTTGGGAGATATTTTCTGGTGGGTCGGGACCACGGTTCGAATCCCGGCAGTGTCCTTGATTCTCTATTTCCTTTTTCTGAGTCTAAAGATTTGAATCATGATTTCACTTATGAGGTAGTTATTTCGCATGTATTTGCGTGGAACAGATAGCCCAGTGGTTGGGCGATAGTTTCTGGTGGATCGGGACCCCAGTTCGAATCCCGGCAGTGTCCTTGATCTTCTTCTTTTTTTCTGAGTCTAAGGATTTGAATCATGATTTCTCTTATGAGGTAGTTATTTCGCATGTCTTTGCGTGGAACAGATAGCCCAGTGGTTGGGCGATAGTTTCTGTTTGATCGAGACCCCGATTCGAATCCCGGCACTGTCATGGATCTTCTTTTTCTTTTTTTTCTGAGTCTAAGGATTTGAATCATGATTTCACTTATGAGGTAGGAATTTCGCATGTCTTTGCGTGGAACAGATAGCCCAGTGGTTGGGCGATAGTTTCTGGTGGATCGGGACCCCGGTTCGAATCCCGGCATGGTCCTTGATTCACAATTTCTTTTGTCTAAGTCTTTAGATTTGAATCATGATTTCACTTATGAGGTAGGAATTTCGCTTGTTTTTGAGTGGAACAGATAGGCCAGTGGTTGGGAGATAGTTTCTGGTGGATCGAGACCACTGTTCGAATCCCGGCAGTGTCCTTGATTCACTTTTTCCTTTTTCAGAGTCTAAAGATTTGAATCATGATTTCACTTATGTGGTAGGAATTTCGCTTGTCTTTGCGTGGAACACATAGCCCAGTGGTTGGGAGATAGTTTCTTGTGGATCAGGACCACGGTTCGAATCCCGACAAGGTCCTAGATTAACTTTTTCTTTTTTCTGATTTTAAAGATTTAAATCATGATTTCACTTATGGCTTAGGAATTTCGCTTGTCATTGCGTGGAACAGATAGCCCAGTGGTTAGGAGATAGTTTCTGGTGGATCGTGACCACGGTTCGAACCCCGACAAGGTACTTCATTCACTTTTTCTTTTTTTTTGAGTCTAAAGATTTGAATCATGACTTCACTTATGAGGTAGGAATTTCGCTTGACTTTGCGTGGAACAGATAGCCCAGTGGTTGGGAGATAGTTTCTTGTAGATCGCGACCCCGTTTCGAATCCCGACATTGTCCTTCATCTTCTGGTTTTTTTTTTAGTCTAAAGATTTGAATCATGATCTCACCAATGAGGTAGGAATTTCGCTTGTCTTTGCGTGGAACAGATAGCCCAGTGGTAGTGAGATAGTTTCTGGTGGATCGAGACTGGTTCGAATCCCGGCAGTGTCCTTGATCTTCTTTTTCTTTTTTTTTGAGTCTAAAGATTTGAATCATGATTTCACTTATGACGTATGAATTTCGCTTGTCTTTGCGTGGAACACATAGCCCAGTGGTTGGGAGATAGTTTCTGGTGGATCGGGACCCCGGTTCGAATCCCGGCAGTGTCCTTGATCTTCTTTTTCTTTTTTTTCTGAGTCTAAGGATTTGAATCATGATTTCACTTATGACGTATGAATTTCGCTTGTCTTTTCGTGGAACAGATAGCCCAGTGGTTGGGAGATATTTTCTGGTGGGTCGGGACCACGGTTCGAATCCCGGCAGTGTCCTTGATTCTCTTTTTCCTTTTTCTGAGTCTAAAGATTTGAATCGTGAGTTTACTATGGAGGTAGGAATTTTGATTGTCTTTGCGTGGAACAGATAGCCCAGTGGTTGGGAGATAGTTTCTTGTGGATCAGGACCACGGTTCGAATCCCGACAAGTTCCTAGATTTTCTTTTTCTTTTTTCTGAGTCTAAAGATTTGAATCATGATTTCACTTATGACTTAGGAATTTCGCTTGTCTTTGCGTGGAACAGATAGCCCAGTGGTTGGGAGATAGTTTCTGGTGGATCGGGACCACGGTTCGAACCCCGACAAGGTCCTTGATTCACAATTTCTTTTGTCTAAGTCTTTAGATTTGAATCATGATTTCACTTATGAGGTAGGAATTTCGCTTGTCTTTGAGTGGAACAGATAGGCCAGTGGTTGGGAGATAGTTTCTGGTGGATCGAGACCACTGTTCGAATCCCGGCAGTGTCCTTGATTCACTTTTTCCTTTTTCAGAGTCTAAAGATTTGAATCATGATTTCACTTATGTGGTATGAATTTCGCTTGTCTTTGCGTGGAACACATAGCCCAGTGGTTGGGAGATAGTTTCTTGTGGATCAGGACCACGGTTCGAATCCCGACAAGGTCCTAGGTTAACTTTTTCTTTTTTCTGATTTTAAAGATTTGAATCATGATTTCACTTATGGCTTAGGAATTTCGCTTGTCATTGCGTGGAACAGATAGCCCAGTGGTTAGGAGATAGTTTCTGGTGGATCGTGACCACGGTTCGAACCCCGACAAGGTACTTCATTCACTTTTTCTTTTTTCTGAGTCTAAAGATTTGAATCATGACTTCACTTATGAGATAGGAATTTCGCTTGTCTTTGCGTGGAACAGATAGCCCAGTGGTTGGGAGATATTTTCTGGTGGGTCGGGACCACGGTTCGAATCCCGGCAGTGTCCTTGATTCTCTATTTTCTTTTTCTGAGTCTAAAGATTTGAATCATGATTTCACTTATGAGGTAGTTATTTCGCATGTATTTGCGTGTAACAGATAGCCCAGTGGTTGGGCGATAGTTTCTGGTGGATCGGGACCCCAGTTCGAATCCCGGCAGTGTCCTTGATCTTCTTTTTTTTCTGAGTCTAAGGATTTGAATCATGATTTCTCTTATGAGGTAGTTATTTCGCATGTCTTTGCGTGGAACAGATAGCCCAGTGGTTGGGCGATAGTTTCTGTTTGATCGAGACCCCGATTCGAATCCCGGCACTGTCATGGATCTTCTTTTTCTTTTTTTTCTGAGTCTAAGGATTTGAATCATGATTTCACTTATGAGGTAGGAATTTCGCATGTCTTTGCGTGGAACAGATAGCCCAGTGGTTGGGCGATAGTTTCTGGTGGATCGGGACCCCGGTTCGAATCCCGGCATGGTCCTTGATTCACAATTTCTTTTGTCTAAGTCTTTAGATTTGAATCATGATTTCACTTATGAGGTAGGAATTTCGCTTGTTTTTGAGTGGAACAGATAGGCCAGTGGTTGGGAGATAGTTTCTGGTGGATCGAGACCACTGTTCGAATCCCGGCAGTGTCCTTGATTCACTTTTTCCTTTTTCAGAGTCTAAAGATTTGAATCATGATTTCACTTATGTGGTAGGAATTTCGCTTGTCTTTGCGTGGAACACATAGCCCAGTGGTTGGGAGATAGTTTCTTGTGGATCAGGATCACGGTTCGAATCCCGACAAGGTACTAGATTAACTTTTTCTTTTTTCTGATTTTAAAGATTTGAATCATGATTTCACTTATGGCTTAGGAATTTCGCTTGTCATTGCGTGGAACAGATAGCCCAGTGGTTGGGAGAAAGTTTCTGGTGGATCGTGACCACGGTTCGAATCCCGACAAGGTCCTTGGTTCACTTTTTCTTTTTTCTGAGTCTAATGTTTTTAATCGTGATTTCACTTATGAGGTAGGAATTTCGCTTGACTTTGCGTGGAACAGATAGCCCAGTGGTTGGGAGATAGTTTCTGGTAGATCGCGACCCCGTTTCGAATCCCGACATTGTCCTTCATCTTCTGGTTTTTTTTTTAGTCTAAAGATTTGAATCATGATCTCACCAATGAGGTAGGAATTTCGCTTGTCTTTGCGTGGAACAGATAGCCCAGTGGTAGTGATATAGTTTCTGGTGGATCGAGACCCCGGTTCGAATCCCGGCAGTGTCCTTGATCTTCTTTTTCTTTTTTTTCTGAGTCTAAGGATTTGAATCATGATTTCACTTATGACGTATGAATTTCGCTTGTCTTTTCGTGGAACAGATAGCCCAGTGGTTGGGAGAAAGTTTCTGGTGGATCGTGACCACGGTTCGAATCCCGACAAGGTCCTTGGTATACTTTTTCTTTTTTCTGAGTCTAAAGTTTTTAATCGTGATTTCACTTATGAGGTAGGAATTTCGCTTGACTTTGCGTGGAACAGATAGCCCAGTGGTCTGGAGATAGTTTCTGGTAGATCGCGACCCCGTTTCGAATCCCGGCATTGTCCTTCATCTTCTTTTTTTTTGAGTCTAAAGATTTGAATCATGTTTTTACCAATGAGGTAGGAATTTCGCTTGTCTTTGCGTGGAACAGATAGCCCAGTGGTAGTGAGATAGTTTCTGGTGGATCGAGACTGGTTCGAATCCCGGCAGTGTCCTTGATCTTCTTTTTCTTTTTTTTTTTGAGTCTAAAGATTTGAATCATGATTTCACTTATGACGTATGAATTTCGCTTGTCTTTGCGTGGAACACATAGCCCAGTGGTTGGGAGATAGTTTCTGGTGGATCGGGACCCCGGTTCGAATCCCGGCAGTGTCCTTGATCTTCTTTTTCTTTTTTTCTGAGTCTAAGGATTTGAATCATGATTTCACTTATGACGTATGAATTTCGCTTGTCTTTTCGTGGAACAGATAGCCCAGTGGTTGGGAGATATTTTCTGGTGGGTCGGGACCACGGTTCGAATCCCGGCAGTGTCCTTGATTCTCTTTTTTCCTTTTTCTGAGTCTAAAGATTTGAATCGTGATTTCACTTATGAGGTAGGAATTTTGATTGTCTTTGCGTGGAACAGATAGCCCAGTGGTTGGGAGAAAGTTTCTGGTGGATCGTGACCACGGTTCGAATCCCGACAAGGTCCTTGATTCACTTTTTCTTTTTTCTGAATCTAAAGATTTTAATCGTGATTTCACTTATGAGGTAGGAATTTCGCTTGACTTTGCGTGGAACAGATAGCCCAGTGGTTGGGAGATAGTTTCTGGTAGATCACGACCCCGTTTCGAATCCCGGCATTGCCCTTCATCTTTTTTTTTTGAGTCTAAGGATTAGAATCATGATTTCACTTATGACGTTAGAATTTCGGTTGTCTTTGCGTGGAACAGATAGCCCAGTGGTTGGGAGAAAGTTTCTGGTGGATCGTGACCACGGTTCGAATCCCGACAAGGTCCTTGATTCACTTTTTCTTTTTTCTGAGTCTAAGGATTTGAATCATGATTTCACTTATGACGTGTGAATTTCGCTTGTCTTTTCGTGGAACAGATAGCCCAGTGGTTGGGAGATATTTTCTGGTGGGTCGGGACCACGGTTCGAATCCCGGCAGTGTCCTAGATTATCTTTTTCCTTTTTCTGAGTCTAAAGATTTGAATCATGAGTTTACTATTGAGGTAGGAATTTCGATTGTCTTTTCGTGGAACAGATAGCCCAGTGGTTGGGAGATAGTTTCTGGTGGATCGTGACCACGGTTCGAATCCCGACAAGGTCCTTCATCTTCTTTTTCTTTTTTTCTGAATCTAAGGATTCTTTTTCTTTTTTTCTGAGTCTAAGGATTTGAATCATGATTTCACTTATGACGTGTGAATTTCGCTTGTCTTTTCGTGGAACAGATAGCCCAGTGGTTGGGAGATATTTTCTGGTGGGTCGGGACCACGGTTCGAATCCCGGCAGTGTCCTAGATTCTCTTTTTCCTTTTTCTGAGTCTAAAGATTTGAATCATGAGTTTACTATTGAGGTAGGAATTTCGATTGTCTTTTCGTGGAACAGATAGCCCAGTGGTTGGGAGATAGTTTCTGGTAGATCGCGACCCCGTTTCGAATCCCGGCATTGTCCTTCATCTTCTGGTTTTTTTTTAGTCTAAAGATTTGAATCATGATCTCACCAATGAGGTAGGAATTTCGCTTGTCTTTGCGTGGAACAGATAGCCCAGTGATAGTGAGATAGTTTCTGGTGGATCGAGACCCCGGTTCGAATCCCGGCAGTGTCCTTGATCTTCTTTTTTTTTTTTTCTGAGTCTAAGGATTTGAATCATGATTTCACTTATGACGTATGAATTTCGCTTGTCTTTTCGTGGAACAGATAGCCCAGTGGTTGGGAGAAAGTTTCTGGTGGATCGTGACCACGGTTCGAATCCCGACAAGGTCCTTGGTTCACTTTTTCTTTTTTCTGAGTCTAAAGTTTTTAATCGTGATTTCACTTATGAGGTAGGAATTTCGCTTGACTTTGCGTGGAACAGATAGCCCAGTGGTTGGGAGATAGTTTCTGGTAGATCGCGACCCCGTTTCGAATCCCGGCATTGTCCTTCATCTTCTTTTTTTTTTTGAGTCTAAAGATTTGAATCATGATTTCACCAATGAGGTAGGAATTTCGCTTGTCTTTGCGTGGAACAGATAGCCCAGTGGTAGTGAGATAGTTTCTGGTGGATCGAGACTGGTTCGAATCCCGGCAGTGTCCTTGATCTTCTTTTTCTTTTTTTTTGAGTCTAAAGATTTGAATCATGATTTCACTTATGACGTATGAATTTCGCTTGTCTTTGCGTGGAACACATAGCCCAGTGGTTGGGAGATAGTTTCTGGTGGATCGGGACCCCGGTTCGAATAACGGCAGTGTCCTTGATCTTCTTTTTCTTTTTTTTCTGAGTCTAAGGATTTGAATCATGATTTCACTTATGACGTATGAATTTCGCTTGTCTTTTCGTGGAACAGATAGCCCAGTGGTTGGGAGATATTTTCTGGTGGGTCGGGACCACGGTTCGAATCCCGGCAGTGTCCTTGATTCTCTTTTTCCTTTTTCTGAGTCTAAAGATTTGAATCGTGAGTTTACTATGGAGGTAGGAATTTTGATTGTCTTTGCGTGGAACAGATAGCCCAGTGGTTGGGAGAAAGTTTCTTGTGGATCAGGACCACGGTTCGAATCCCGACAAGTTCCTAGATTTTCTTTTTCTTTTTTCTGAGTCTAAAGATTTGAATCATGATTTCACTTATGACTTAGGAATTTCGCTTGTCTTTGCGTGGAACAGATAGCCCAGTGGTTGGGAGATAGTTTCTGGTGGATCGGGACCACGGTTCGAACCCCGACAAGGTCCTTGATTCACAATTTCTTTTGTCTAAGTCTTTAGATTTGAATCATGATTTCACTTATGAGGTAGGAATTTCGCTTGTCTTTGAGTGGAACAGATAGGCCAGTGGTTGGGAGATAGTTTCTGGTGGATCGAGACCACTGTTCGAATCCCGGCAGTGTCCTTGATTCACTTTTTCCTTTTTCAGAGTCTAAAGATTTGAATCATGATTTCACTTATGTGGTAGGAATTTCGCTTGTCTTTGCGTGGAACACATAGCCCAGTGGTTGGGAGATAGTTTCTTGTGGATCAGGACCACGGTTCGAATCCCGACAAGGTCCTAGGTTAACTTTTTCTTTTTTTCTGATTTTAAAGATTTGAATCATGATTTCACTTATGGCTTAGGAATTTCGCTTGTCATTGCGTGGAACAGATAGCCCAGTGGTTAGGAGATAGTTTCTGGTGGATCGTGACCACGGTTCGAACCCCGACAAGGTACTTCATTCACTTTTTCTTTTTTCTGAGTCTAAAGATTTGAATCATGACTTCACTTATGAGATAGGAATTTCGCTTGTCTTTGCGTGGAACAGATAGCCCAGTGGTTGGAAGATAGTTTCTGGTGGATCGGGACCCCGGTTCGAATCCCGGCAGTGTCCTTGATCTTCTTTTTCTTTTTTTCTAAGTCTAAGGATTTGAATCATGATTTCACTTATGAGGTAGTTATTTCGCATGTATTTGCGTGGAACAGATAGCCCAGTGGTTGGGCGATAGTTTCTGGTGGATCGGGACCCCAGTTCGAATCCCGGCAGTGTCCTTGATCTTCTTTTTTTTTTCTGAGTCTAAGGATTTGAATCATGATTTCACTTATGAGGTAGTTATTTCGCATGTCTTTGCGTGGAACAGATAGCCCAGTGGTTGGGCGATAGTTTCTGGTGGATCGAGACCCCGATTCGAAACCCGGCAGTGTCCTTGATCTTCTTTTTCTTTTTTTCTAAGTCTAAGGATTTGAATCATGATTTCACTTATGACGTATGAATTTCGCTTGTCTTTTCGTGGAACAGATAGCCCAGTGGTTGGGAGATATTTTCTGGTGGGTCGGGACCACGGTTCGAATCCCGGCAGTGTCCTTGATTCTCTATTTCCTTTTTCTGAGTCTAAAGATTTGAATCATGATTTCACTTATGAGGTAGTTATTTCGCATGTATTTGCGTGGAACAGATAGCCCAGTGGTTGGGCGATAGTTTCTGGTAGATTTCGACCCCGTTTCGAATCCCGGCATTGTCCTTCATCTTCTTTTTTTTCTGAGTCTAAGGATTAGAATCATGATTTCACTTATGACGTTAGAATTTCGGTTGTTTTTGCATGGAACAGATATCCCAGTGGTTGCGAGATAGTTTCTGGTGGATCGAGACCCCGATTCGAATCCCGGCACTGTCATGGATCTTCTTTTTCTTGTTTTTTCTGAGTCTAAGGATTTGAATCATGATTTCACTTATGAGGTAGGAATTTCGCATGTCTTTGCGTGGAACAGATAGCCCAGTGGTTGGGCGATAGTTTCTGGTGGATCGGGACCCCGGTTCGAATCTCGGCATGGTCCTTGATTCACAATTTATTTTGTCTAAGTCTTTAGATTTGAATCATGATTTCACTTATGAGGTAGGAATTTCGCTTGTCTTTGAGTGGAACAGATAGGCCAGTGGTTGGGAGATAGTTTCTGGTGGATCGAGACCACTGTTCGAATCCCGGCAGTGTCCTTGATTCACTTTTTCCTTTTTCAGAGTCTAAAGATTTGAATCATGATTTCACTTATGTGGTAGGAATTTCGCTTGTTTTTGCGTGGAACACATAGCCCAGTGGTTGGGAGATAGTTTCTTGTGGATCAGGACCACGGTTCGAATCCCGACAAGTTCCTAGATTAACTTATTTTTTCTGATTCTAAAGATTTGAATCATGATTTCACTCATGGCTTAGGAATTTCGCTTGTCTTTGCGTGGAACAGATAGCCCAGTGGTTGGGAGAAAGTTTCTGGTGGATCGTGACAACGGTTCGAATCCCGACAAGGTCCTTCATTCACTTTTTCTTTTTTCTGAGTCTAAAGTTTTTAAACGTAATTTCACTTATGAGGTAGGAATTTCGCTTGACTTTGCGTGGAACAGATAGCCCAGTGGTTGGGAGATAGTTTCTGGTAGATCGCGACCCCGTTTCGAATCCCGGCATTGTCCTTCATCTTCTTTTTTTTTTGAGTCTAAAGATTTGAATCATGATTTCACCAATGAGGTAGGAATTTCGCTTGTCTTTGCGTGGAACAGATAGCCCAGTGGTAGTGAGATAGTTTCTGGTGGATCGAGACCCCGGTTCTAATCCCGGCAGGGTCCTTGATTCACTTTTTCTTTTATTCTGAGTCTAAAGATTTGAATCATGAGTTCACTTATTTGATAAGAATTTCGCATGTCTTTGCGTGGAACAGATAGCCCAGTGGTTGGGCGATAGTTTCTGGTGGATCGGGACCCCGGTTCGAATCCCGGCATGGTCCTTGATTCACAATTTCTTTTGTCTAAGTCTTTAGATTTGAATCATGATTTCACTTATGACGTAGGAATTTCGCTTGTCTTTGCGTGGAACAAATAGCCCAGTGGTTTGGAGATAGTTTCTGGTGGGTCGGGACCACGGTTCGAATCCCGGCAGTGTCCTTGATTCACTTTTTCTTTTTTCTGAGTCTAAAGATTTGAATCATGATTTCACTTATGAGGTAGGAATTTCGCTTGTCTTTGCGTGGAACAGATAGCCCAGTGGTTGGGAGATAGTTTCTGGTAGATCGCGACCCCGTTTCGAATCCCGGCATTGTCCTTCTTTTTCTGAGTCTAAGGATTATAATCATGATTTCTCTTATGACGTTAGAATTTCCGTTGTCTTTGCGTGGAACAGATATCCCAGTGGTTGCGAGATAGTTTCTGGTGGATCGAGACCCCGATTCGAATCCCGGCAGTGTCTTGGATCTTATTTTTCTTTTTTTTCCGAGTCTAAGGATTTGAATCATGATTTCACTTATGACGTATGAATTTCGCTTGTCTTTGCGTGGAACACATAGCCCAGTGGTTGGGAGATAGTTTCTGGTGGATCGGGACCACGGTTCGAATCCCAGCAAAGTCCTAGATTCACTTTTTCTTCTTCTGAGTCTAAAGATTTGAATCATGATTTCACTTATTAGGTAGGAATTTCGCATGTCTTTGCGTGGAACAGATAGCCCAGTGGTTGGGAGATAGTTTCTGGTAGATCGCGACCCCGTTTCGAATCCCGGCATTGTCCTACATCTTCTTCTTTTTTTTGAGTCTAAAGATTTGAATCATGATTTCACCAATGAGGTAGGAATTTCGCTTGTCTTTGCGTGGAACAGATAGCCCAGTGGTAGTGAGATAGTTTCTGGTGGATCGAGACCCCGGTTCTAATCCCGGCAGGGTCCTTGATTCACTTTTTCTTTTATTCTGAGTCTAAAGATTTGAATCATGAGTTCACTTATTTGGTAAGAATTTCGCATGTCTTTGCGTGGAACAGATAGCCCAGTGGTTGGGCGATAGTTTCTGGTGGATCGGGACCCCGGTTCGAATCCCGGCATGGTCCTTGATTCACAATTTCTTTTGTCTAAGTCTTTAGATTTGAATCATGATTTCACTTATGACGTAGGAATTTCGCTTGTCTTTGCGTGGAACAAATAGCCCAGTGGTTTGGAGATAGTTTCTGGTGGGTCGGGACCACGGTTCGAATCCCGGCAGTGTCCTTGATTCACTTTTTCCTTTTTCTAAGTCATTAGATTTGAATCATGATTTCACTTATGAGTTAGGAATTTCGCTTGTCTTTGGGTGGAACAGATAGCCCAGTGGTTGGGAGAAAGTTTCCGGTTGATCGGGACCACTGTTTCAAACCCGGCAGTGTCCTTGATTCACTTTTTCTTTTTTCTGAGTCTAAAGATTTGAATCATGATTTCTCTTATGAGGTATGAATTTCGCTTGTCTTTGCGTGGAACAGATAGCCCAGTGGTTGGGAGATAGTTTCTGGTAGATCGCGACCCCGTTTCGAATCCCGGCATTGTCCTTCATCTTCTTTTTTTTCTGAGTCTAAGGATTATAATCATGATTTCTCTTATGACGTTAGAATTTCGGTTGTCTTTGCGTGGAACAGATATCCCAGTGGTTGCGAGATAGTTTCTGGTGGATCGAGACCCCGATTCGAATCCCGGCAGTGTCTTGGATCTTATTTTTCTTTTTTTTTCCGAGTCTAAGGATTTGAATCATGATTTCACTTATGACGTATGAATTTCGCTTGTCTTTGCGTGGAACACATAGCCCAGTGGTTGGGAGATAGTTTCTGGTCGATCGGGACCACGGTTCGAATCCCAGCAAAGTCCTAGATTCACTTTTTCTTTTTTCTGAGTCTAAAGATTTGAATCATGATTTCACTTATGAGGTAGGAATTTCGCATGTCTTTGCGTGGAACAGATAGCCCAGTGGTTGGGCGATAGTTTCTAGTGGATCGGGACCACGGTTCGAATCCCGGCATGGTCCTTGATTCACAATTTCTTTTGTCTAAGTCTTTAGATTTGAATCATGATTTCACTTATGAGGTAGGAATTTCGCTTGTCTTTGCGTGGAACACATAGCCCAGTGGTTGGGAGATAGTTTCTTGTGGATCAGGACCACGGTTCGAATCCCGACAAGGTCCTAGATTCACTTTTTCTTTTTTCTGAGTCTAAAGATTTGAATCATGATTTCACTTAATATATATTGTATTTGTATAGCGCCTACTGCAGGCCAGCCTCTAAGCGCTTAACATTCATGTTTTCCTGCAAGGTATTTGGAGCTACGTTTGAAGTATGAGACCTACTCCTTTACATAGCACCTTGTAATGGTTTACAAGGTGCTGTGGCGCAATATGCAGCCGATCAAACCAGGAACACCGGGGCGGACCCCTTCTCTTTTCGATAAGTGCACTGGGTTCTTTTTCGTGCGTTACACAACACACGGGACCAACGGCTTTACGTCCCATCCGAAGGACGAAGCAATCATGGTTAAGTGTCTTGCTTAAGGACACAAGTGTCACGACCGGGGCTCGAACCCACACTCTGCTGATCAGAAACACCAGAGCTTGAGTCCAGTGATCTTATTCGCTTGTCTTTGCGTGGAACAGATAGCCCAGTGGTTAGGAGATAGTTTCTGGTGGATCGGGACCACGGTTCGAACCCCGACAAGGTACTTCATTCACTTTTTCTTTTTTCTGAGTCTAAAGATTTGAATCATGACTTCACTTATGAGATATGAATTTCGCTTGTCTTTGCGTGGAACAAATAGCCCAGTGGTTGGGAGATAGTTTCTGGTAGATCGGGACCACGGTTCGAATCCCGGTAGGGTCCTTGATCCACTCTTCTTTTTTCGGAGTCTAAAGATTTTAATATTGATTTCACCTATGAGGTAGGAATTTCGCTTGTCTTTGCGTGGGACAAATAGCCCAGTGGTAGGGAGATAGTTTCTGGTGGGTCGGGACCACGGTTCGAATCCCGGCAGTGTCCTCGATTCACTTTTTTTTTCTGAGTCTAAAGATTTGAATCATGATTTCACTTATGAGGTAAGATTTTCGCATGTATTTGCATGGAACAGATAGCCGAGTTGTTGGTAGATAGTTTCTGGTGGATCGGAACCACGGTTCGAATCCCGGCAAAGTCCCTGATTCACTTTTTTTTGTTCTGAGTCTAAAGATTTGAATCATGATTTCACTTATGTGGTAGGAATTTCGCTTGTCTTTGCGTGGAACAGATAGCCCAGTGGTTGGGAGACAGTATCTGGTGGATCGGGGCCCCGGTTCGAATCCCGGCAGGGTTCTTGATTCACCTTTTCTTTTTTCTGAGTCTAAAGATTTGAATCATGATTTCACTTATGAGGTAGGAATTTTGCTTGTCTTTGCGTGGAACACAAAGCTCAGTGGTTGGGAGACGTTTTCTGGTGGATCGGGACCACGGTTCTAATCCCGGCAGGGTCCTTGATTCACTTTTTCTTTTTTTGAAGTCTTTAGATTTTAATCATGATTTCACCTATGACGTAGGAATTTAGCTTGTCTTTGCGTGGAACAGACAGCACAGTGGTTGGGACACAGTTTCTGGTGGATCGGCACCCCGGTTCGAATCCCGGCAGGGTCCTTGATTCACTTTTGCTTTTTTCTAAGTCTTTAGATTTGAATCTTGATTTCACTCATGAGGTAGGAATTTCGCTTGTCTTTGCCTGGAACAAATAGCACAGTGGTTGGGAGATAGTTTCTGGTGGGTCGGGACCACGGTTCGAATCCCGGCAGTGTCCTTGATTCACTTTTTCCTTTTTCTAAGTCATTAGATTTGAATCATGATTTCACTTATGAGTTAGGAATTTCGCTTGTCTTTGGGTGGAACAGATAGCCCAGTGGTTGGGAGAAAGTTTCCGGTTGATCGGGACCACTGTTTCAAACCCGGCAGTGTCCTTGATTCACTTTTTCTTTTTTCTGAGTCTAAAGATTTGAATCATGATTTCTCTTATGAGGTATGAATTTCGCTTGTCTTTGCGTGGAACAGATAGCCCAGTGGTTGGGAGATAGTTTCTGGTAGATCGCGACCCCGTTTCGAATCCCGGCATTGTCCTTCATCTTCTTTTTTTTCTGAGTCTAAGGATTATAATCATGATTTCTCTTATGACGTTAGAATTTCGGTTGTCTTTGCGTGGAACAGATATCCCAGTGGTTGCGAGATAGTTTCTGGTGGATCGAGACCCCGATTCGAATCCCGGCAGTGTCTTGGATCTTATTTTTCTTTTTTTTTCCGAGTCTAAGGATTTGAATCATGATTTCACTTATGACGTATGAATTTCGCTTGTCTTTGCGTGGAACACATAGCCCAGTGGTTGGGAGATAGTTTCTGGTCGATCGGGACCACGGTTCGAATCCCAGCAAAGTCCTAGATTCACTTTTTCTTTTTTCTGAGTCTAAAGATTTGAATCATGATTTCACTTATGAGGTAGGAATTTCGCATGTCTTTGCGTGGAACAGATAGCCCAGTGGTTGGGCGATAGTTTCTAGTGGATCGGGACCACGGTTCGAATCCCGGCATGGTCCTTGATTCACAATTTCTTTTGTCTAAGTCTTTAGATTTGAATCATGATTTCACTTATGAGGTAGGAATTTCGCTTGTCTTTGCGTGGAACACATAGCCCAGTGGTTGGGAGATAGTTTCTTGTGGATCAGGACCACGGTTCGAATCCCGACAAGGTCCTAGATTCACTTTTTCTTTTTTCTGAGTCTAAAGATTTGAATCATGATTTCACTTAATATATATTGTATTTGTATAGCGCCTACTGCAGGCCAGCCTCTAAGCGCTTAACATTCATGTTTTCCTGCAAGGTATTTGGAGCTACGTTTGAAGTATGAGACCTACTCCTTTACATAGCACCTTGTAATGGTTTACAAGGTGCTGTGGCGCAATATGCAGCCGATCAAACCAGGAACACCGGGGCGGACCCCTTCTCTTTTCGATAAGTGCACTGGGTTCTTTTTCGTGCGTTACACAACACACGGGACCAACGGCTTTACGTCCCATCCGAAGGACGAAGCAATCATGGTTAAGTGTCTTGCTTAAGGACACAAGTGTCACGACCGGGGCTCGAACCCACACTCTGCTGATCAGAAACACCAGAGCTTGAGTCCAGTGATCTTATTCGCTTGTCTTTGCGTGGAACAGATAGCCCAGTGGTTAGGAGATAGTTTCTGGTGGATCGGGACCACGGTTCGAACCCCGACAAGGTACTTCATTCACTTTTTCTTTTTTCTGAGTCTAAAGATTTGAATCATGACTTCACTTATGAGATATGAATTTCGCTTGTCTTTGCGTGGAACAAATAGCCCAGTGGTTGGGAGATAGTTTCTGGTAGATCGGGACCACGGTTCGAATCCCGGTAGGGTCCTTGATCCACTCTTCTTTTTTCGGAGTCTAAAGATTTTAATATTGATTTCACCTATGAGGTAGGAATTTCGCTTGTCTTTGCGTGGGACAAATAGCCCAGTGGTAGGGAGATAGTTTCTGGTGGGTCGGGACCACGGTTCGAATCCCGGCAGTGTCCTCGATTCACTTTTTTTTTCTGAGTCTAAAGATTTGAATCATGATTTCACTTATGAGGTAAGATTTTCGCATGTATTTGCATGGAACAGATAGCCGAGTTGTTGGTAGATAGTTTCTGGTGGATCGGAACCACGGTTCGAATCCCGGCAAAGTCCCTGATTCACTTTTTTTTGTTCTGAGTCTAAAGATTTGAATCATGATTTCACTTATGTGGTAGGAATTTCGCTTGTCTTTGCGTGGAACAGATAGCCCAGTGGTTGGGAGACAGTATCTGGTGGATCGGGGCCCCGGTTCGAATCCCGGCAGGGTTCTTGATTCACCTTTTCTTTTTTCTGAGTCTAAAGATTTGAATCATGATTTCACTTATGAGGTAGGAATTTTGCTTGTCTTTGCGTGGAACACAAAGCTCAGTGGTTGGGAGACGTTTTCTGGTGGATCGGGACCACGGTTCTAATCCCGGCAGGGTCCTTGATTCACTTTTTCTTTTTTTGAAGTCTTTAGATTTTAATCATGATTTCACCTATGACGTAGGAATTTAGCTTGTCTTTGCGTGGAACAGACAGCACAGTGGTTGGGACACAGTTTCTGGTGGATCGGCACCCCGGTTCGAATCCCGGCAGGGTCCTTGATTCACTTTTGCTTTTTTCTAAGTCTTTAGATTTGAATCTTGATTTCACTCATGAGGTAGGAATTTCGCTTGTCTTTGCCTGGAACAAATAGCACAGTGGTTGGGAGATAGTTTCTGGTGGGTCGGAACCCCGGTTCGAATCCCGGCAGTGTCCTTGATTCACTTTTTCTTTTTTTCTGAGTCTAAAGATTTGAATCATGATTTCACTTTTGAGGTAGGAATTTCGCTTGTCTTTGCGTGGAACAAATAGCCCAGTGGTTGGGAGATAGTTTCTGTTGGGTCGGGACCCCGGTTCGAATCCCGGCAGTGTCCTTGATCCACTTTTTGTTTTTTTCTGAGTCTAAAGATTTGAATCATGATTTCACTTATGAGGTAGGAATTTCGCTTGTCTTTGCGTGGAACAAATAGCCCAGTCGTTGGAAGATATTTTCTGGTGGGTCGGGACCCCGGTTCGAATCCCGGCAGTGTCCTTGATCTTCTTTTTCTTTTTTCTGAGTCTAAGGATTTGAATCATGATTTCACTTATGACGTAGGAATTTCGATTGTCTTTGCGTGGAACAGATAGCCCAGTGGTAGTGAGATAGTTTCTGGTGGATCGAGACCCCGGTTCGAATCCCGGCAGTGTCCTTGATCTTCTTTTTCTTTTCTTTTTTGAGTCTAAAGATTTGAATCATGATTTCACTTATGACGTATGAATTTCGCTTGTCTTTGCTTGGAACACATAGCCCAGTGGTTGGGAGATAGTTTCTGGTTGATCGAGGCCACGGTTCGAATCCCAGCAAAGTCCTTGATTCTTTTTTTCTTTTGTCTTAGTCTAAAAATTTTAATCATGATTTCACTTATGAGGTGAAAATTTCGATTGTCTTTGCGTGAAACAGATAGCCCAGTGGTTTTGACATAGTTTCTGGTGGATCGGGACCACGGTTCGAATCCCGACAAGTTCCTTGATTCACTTTTCTTTTTTCTGAGTCTAAAGATTTGAATCATGATTTCACTTATGAGGTAGGAATTTCGCTTGTCTTTGCGTGGAACAGATAGCCCAGTGCTTGGGAGACAGTATGTGGTTGATCGGGGCCCCGGTTCGAATCCCAGCAGGGTCCTTGATTCACTTTTTGTTCTAAGTCTTGAGATTTGAATCATGATTTCACTTATGAGGTAGGAATTTTGCTTGTCTTTGCCTGGAACAAATAGCACAGTGGTTGGGAGATAGTTTCTGGTGGGTCGGAACCCCGGTTCGAATCCCAGCAGGGTCCTTGATTCACTTTTTGTTCTAAGTCTTGAGATTTGAATCATGATTTCACTTATGAGGTAGGAATTTTGCTTGTCTTTGCCTGGAACAAATAGCACAGTGGTTGGGAGATAGTTTCTGTTGGGTCGGGACCCCGGTTCGAATCCCGGCAGTGTCCTTGATCCACTTTTTCTTTTTTTCTGAGTCTAAAGATTTGAATCATGATTTCACTTATGAGGTAGGAATTTCGCTTGTCTTTGCGTGGAACAAATAGCCCAGTCGTTGGAAGATATTTTCTGGTGGGTCGGGACGCCGGTTCGAATCCCGGCAGTGTCCTTGATCTTCTTTTTCTTTTTTCTGAGTCTAAGGATTTGAATCATGATTTCACTTATGACGTAGGAATTTCGATTGTCTTTGCGTGGAACAGATAGCCCAGTGGTAGTGAGATAGTTTCTGGTGGATCGAGACCCCGGTTCGAATCCCGGCAGTGTCCTTGATCTTCTTTTTCTTTTCTTTTTTGAGTCTAAAGATTTGAATCATGATTTCACTTATGACGTATGAATTTCGCTTGTCTTTGCTTGGAACACATAGCCCAGTGGTTGGGAGATAGTTTCTGGTTGATCGAGGCCACGGTTCGAATCCCAGCAAAGTCCTTGATTCTTTTTTTCTTTTGTCTTAGTCTAAAAATTTTAATCATGATTTCACTTATGAGGTGAAAATTTCGATTGTCTTTGCGTGAAACAGATAGCCCAGTGGTTTTGACATAGGTTCTGGTGGATCGGGACCACGGTTCGAATCCCGACAAGTTCCTTGATTCACTTTTCTTTTTTCTGAGTCTAAAGATTTGAATCATGATTTCACTTATGAGGTAGGAATTTCACTTGTCTTTGCGAGGAACAGATAGCCCAGTGCTTGGGAGACAGTATGTGGTTGATCGGGGCCCCGGTTCGAATCCCAGCAGGGTCCTTGATTCACTTTTTGTTCTAAGTCTTGTGATTTGAATCATGATTTCACTTATGAGGTAGGAATTTCGCTTGTCTTTGCGTGGGACAAATAGCCCAGTGGTAGGGAGATAGTTTCTGGTGGGTCGGGACCCCGGTTCGAATCCCGGCAGTGTCCTTAATCCACTTTTTCTTTTTTTCTGAGTCTAAAGATTTGAATCATGATTTCACTTATGAGGTAATAATTTCGCTTGTCTTTGCGTGGAACAGATAGCCCAGTGGGTTGGGAGATAGTTTCTGGTGGATCGGGACCACGGTTCGAATCCCGGCAGGGTACTAGATTCACTTTTTCTTTTTTTTAAGTCTTTAGATTTGAATCATGATTTCATTTATGAGGTAATAATTTCGCTTGTCTTTGCGTGGAACAGATAGCCCAGTGGGTTGGGAGATAGTTTCTGGTGGATCGGGACCACGGTTCGAATCCCGGCAGTGTCCTTGATTAACTTTTTCTTTTTCCTGAGTCTAAAGATTTGAATCATGATTTCACTTATGAGGTAGGAATTTCGCTTGTCTTTGCGGGGAACAAATAGATCAGTGGTTGGGAGATAGTTTCTGGTGGATCGGGACCACGGTTGGAATCCGGGCGGTGTCCTTGATTCACTTTTTCTTTGTTTCTGAGTCTAAAGATTTGAATCATGATTTCACTTATGAGGTAAGAATTTCGCTTGTCTTTGCGTGGAACAAATAGCCCAGTGGTTGGGAGATAGTTTCTGGTGGGTCGGGACCCCGGTTCGAATCCCGGCAGTGTCCTTAATCCACATTTTCTTTTTTTCTGAGTCTAAAGATTCGAATCATGATTTCACTTATGAGGTAGGAATTTCGCTTGTCTTTGTGTGGAACAAATAGCCCAGTGGTTGGGAGATAGTTTCTTGTGGGTCGGGACCACGGTTCGAATCCCGGCAGGGTCCTTGATTCACTTTTTCCTTTTTCTAAGTCTAAAGATTTGAATCATGATTTCACTTATGAGGTAGGAATTTCGCTTGTCTTTGCGTAGAACAGAGAGCCCAGTGGTTGGGAGATAGTTTCTGGTGGGTCGGGACCACGGTTCGAATCCCGGCAGGGTCCTTGACTCACTTTTTTTTCTGAGTCTAAAGATTTGAATCATGATTTCACTTATGAGGTAAGATTTTCGCTTGTCTTTGCATGGAACAGATAGCCCAGTGGGTTGGGAGATAGTTTCTGGTGGATCGGGACCACGGTTCGAATCCCGGCAGTGTCCTTGATTAACTTTTTCTTTTTTCTGAGTCTAAAGATTTGAATCATGATTTCACTTATGAGGTAGGAATTTCGCTTGTCTTTGCGTGGAACAAATAGATCAGTGGTTGGGAGATAGTTTCTGGTGGATCGGGACCAAGGTTGGAATCCGGGCGGTGTCCTTGATTCACTTTTTCTTTTTTTCTGAGTCTAAAGATTTGAATCATGATTTCACTTATGAGGTAGATATTTCGCTTGTCTTTGCGTGGAACAGATAGCCTAGTGGTTGGGAGATAGTTTCTGGTGGATCGTGACCACGGTTCGAATCCCGGCAGTGTCCTTGACTCACTTTTTCTTTTTTCTGAGTCTAAAGATTTTAATCGTGATTTCACTTATGAGGTAGGAATTTCGCTTGAAGTTGCGTGGAACAGATAGCCCAGTGGTTTGGAGATAGTTTCTGGTAGATCGCGACCCTGTTTCGAATCCCGGCATTGTCCTTCATCTTCTTGTTTTTCCTGAGTCTAAGGATTAGAATCATGATTTCACTTATGACGTTAGAGTTTTGGTTGTCTTTGCGTGGAACACATAGCCCAGTGGTTGGGAGATAGTTTCTGGTGGATCGGGACCACGGTTCGAATCCCAGCAAAGTCCTAGATTCACTTTTTTTTTGTCTGAGTCTAAAGATTTGAATCATGATTTCACTTATGAGGTAAGATTTTCGCTTGTCTTTGCGTGGAACAGATAGGCCAGTGGTTGGAAGAAAGTTTCTGGTGGATCGGGACCACGGTCCGAATCCCGGCAGTGTCCTTGATTCACTTTTTCTTTTTTTTCTGAGTCTAAAGATTTGAATCATGATTTCATTTATGAGGTAAGAATTTCGCATGTCTTTGCGTGGAACAGATAGCCCAGTGGTTGGGAGATAGTTTCTGGTGGATCAGGACCACGGTTCGAATCCCTGCAGCGTCCTTGATTCACTTTTTCTTTTTTCTAAGTCTTTAGATTTGAATCATGATTTCACTTATGAGGTATAGATAGCGCTTGTCTTTGCGTGGAACAAATAGCCCAGTGTTTGGGAGATAGTTTCTGGTTGATCGGGACCACGGTTCGAATCCCGGCAGTGTCCTTGATTCACTTTTTCTTTTTTCTGAGTCTAAAGATTTGAATCATGATTTCACTTATGAGGTAGATATTTCGCTTGTCTTTGCGTGGAACACATAGCCCAGTGGTTGGGAGACAGTTTCTGGTGGATAGGGACCACGGTTCGAATCCCGGCAGGGTACTAGATTCACTTTTTCTTTTTTTTAAGTCTTTAGATTTGAATCATAATTTCATTTATGAGGTAATAATTTCGCTTGTCTTTGCTTGGAACAGATAGCCCAGTGGGTTGGGAGATAGTTTCTGGTGGATCGGGACCACGGTTCGAATCCCGGCAGTGTCCTTGATTAACTTTTTCTTTTTTCTGAGTCTAAAGATTTGAATCATGATTTCACTTATGAGGTAGGAATTTCGCTTGTCTTTGCGTGGAACAAATAGATCAGTGGTTGGGAGATAGTTTCTGGTGGATCGGGACCACGGTTGGAATCCGGGCGGTGTCCTTGATTCACTTTTTCTTTGTTTCTGAGTCTAAAGATTTGAATCATGATTTCACTTATGAGGTAGATATTTCGCTTGTCTTTGCGTGGAACAAATAGCCCAGTGGTTGGGAGATAGTTTCTGGTGGGTCGGGACTACGGTTCTTATCCCGGCAGTGTCCTTGATTCACTTTTTCTTTTTTCTAAGTCTTTAGATTTGTATCATGATTTCACTTTTGAGGTAGGAATTTCGCTTGTCTTTGCGTGGAACAAATAGCCCAGTGGTTGGGAGACAGTTTCTGGTGGATCGGGACCACGGTTCGAATCCCGGCAGGGTCCTTGATTCACTTTTTTTTTCTAAGTCTTTAGATTTGAATCATGATTTCACTATTGAGGTAAGAATTTCGCTTGTCTTTGCGTGGAACACATAGCCCAGTGGTTGGGAAATAGTTTCTGGTGGGTCGGGACCACGGTTCGAATCCCGGCAGGGTCCTTAATTCACTTTTTCTTTTTTCTAAGTCTTTAGATTTGAATCATGCTTTCACTTATGAGTTATAGATTGCGCTCGTCTTTGCGTGGAACAAATTACCCAGTGGTTGGGAGATAGTTTCTGGTTGATCGTGACCACGGTTCGAATCCCGGCAGTGTCCTTGATTCACTTTTTATTTTTTCTGAGTTTAAAGATGTGAATCATGATTTCACTTATGAGGTAAGCATTTCGCATGTTTTTGCGTGGAACAGATAGCCCAGTGGCTGGGCGATAGTTTCTGGTGGATCGTGACCACAGTTCGAATCCCGGCAGTGTCCTTGGTTCACTTTTTCTTTTTTTCTGAGTCTAAAGATTTGAATCATGATTTCACTTATGAGGTAGATATTTCGCTTGTCTTTGCGTGGAACACATAGCCCAGTGGTTGGGAAATAGTTTCTGGTGGGTCGGGACCACGGTTCGAATCCCGGCAGGGTCCTTGACTCACTTTTTCTTTTTTCTGAGTCTAAAGATTTGAATCATGATTTCACTTATGAGGTAAGATTTTCGCTATCTTTGCATGGAACAGATAGCCCAGTGGGTTGGGAGATAGTTTCTGGTGGATCGGGACCACGGTTCGAATCCCTGCAGCGTCCTTGATTTACTTTTTCTTTTTTCTAAGTCTTTAGATTTGAATCATGCTTTCACTTATGAGGTATAGATTGCGCTCGTCTTTGCGTGGAACAAATAGCCCAGTGGTTGGGAAATAGTTTCTGGTGGATCGGGACCACAATCGAATCCCGGCAGGGTCCTTAATTCACTTTTTCTTTTTTCTAAGTCTTTAGATTTGAATCATGCTTTCACTTATGAGGTATAGATTGCGCTCGTCTTTGCGTGGAACAAATAGCCCAGTGGTTGGGAGATAGTTTCTGGTTGATCGGGACCACGGTTCGAATCCCGGCAGTGTCCTTGATTCACTTTTTCTTTTTTCTGAGTTTAAAGATTTGAATCATGATTTCACTTATGAGGTAAGCATTTCGCATGTTTTTGCGTGGAACAGATAGCCCAGTGGCTGGGCGATAGTTTCTGGTGGATCGTGACCACGGTTCGAATCCCGGCAGTGTCCTTGGTTCACTTTTTCTTTTTTTCTGAGTCTAAAGATTTGAATCATGATTTCACTTATGAGGTAGATATTTCGCTTGTCTTTGCGTGGAACACATAGCCAAGTGGTTGGGAAATAGTTTCTGGTGGGTCGGGACCACGGTTCGAATCCCGGCAGGGTCCTTGACTCACTTTTTCTTTTTTCTAAGTCTAAAGATTGAATCATGATTTCACTTATGAGGTAAGATTTTCGCTTGTCTTTGCATTGAACAGATAGCCCAGTGGGTTGGGAGATAGTTTCTGGTGGATCGGGACCACGGTTGGAATCCGGGCGGTGTCCTTGATTCAATTTTTCTTTTTTTCTGAGTCTAAAGATTTGAATCATGGTTTCACTTATGAGGTAGATATTTCGCTTGCCTTTGCGTGGAACAGATAGCCTAGTGGTTGGGAGATAGTTTCTGGTGGATCGTGACCACGGTTCGAATCCCGGCAGTGTCCTTGATTCACTTGTTCTTTTTTTCTGAGTCTAAAGATTTGAATCATGATTTCACTTATGAGGTAAGATTTTCGCTTGTCTTTGCGTGGAACAGATAGCCCAGTGGTTGGAAAAAAGTTTCTGGTGGATCGGGACCACGGTTCGAATCCCGGCAGTGTCCTTGATTCACTTTTTCTTTTTTCTGAGTCTAAAGATTTGAATCATGATTTCACTTATGAGGTAAGAATTTCGCATGTCTTTGCGTGGAACAGAGAGCCCAGTGGTTCGGAGATAGTTTCTGGTGGATCGGGACCACGGTTCGAATCCCTGCAGCGTCCTTGATTCACTTTTTCTTTTTTCTAAGTCTTTAGATTTGAATCATGATTTCACTTATGAGGTATAGATTGCGCTTGTCTTTGCGTGGAACAAAAAGCCCAGTGTTTGGGAGATAGTTTCTGGTTGATCGGGACCACGGTTCGAATCCCGGCAGTGTCCTTGATTCACTTTTTCTTTTTTCTGAGTCTAAAGATTTGAATCATGATTTCACTTATGAGGTAAGAATTTCGCATGTCTTTGCGTGGAACAGATAGCCCAGTGGCTGGTCGATAGTTTCTGGTGGATCGGGACCACGGTTCGAATCCGGGCGGTGTCCTTGATTCACTTTTTCATTTTTTATGAGTCTAAAGATTTGAATCATGATTTCACTTATGAGGTATATATTTTGCTTGTCTTTGCGTGGAACAAATAGCGTAGTGGTTGGGAGATAGTTTCTCGTGGGTCGGGACCACAGTTCTAATCCCGGCAGTGTCCTTGATTCACTTTTTTCTTTTTTCTAAGTTTTTAGATTTGAATCATGATTTCACTTATGAAGTAGGAATTTCGCTTGTCTTTGCGTGGAACAAATAGCCCAGTGGTTAGGAGACAGTTTCTGGTGGATCGGGACCACGGTTCGAATCCCGGCAGGGTCCTTGATTCACTTTTTCTTTTTTCTAAGTCATTAGATTTGAATCATGATTTCACTTATGAGGTAGGAATTTTGCTTGTCTTTGCGTGGAACAAATAGCCCAGTGGTTGAGAGATAGTTTCTGGTGGATCGGGACCACGGTTCGAATCCCGGCAGTGTCCTTGATTCACTTTTTCTTTTTTTTCTGAGTCTAAAGATTTGAATCATGATTTCACTTATGAGGTAGATATTTCGCTTGTCTTTGCGTGGAACACATAGCCCAGTGGTTGGAAAATAGTTTCTGGTGGGTCGGGACCACAGTTCGAATCCCGGCAGGGTCCTTGATTCACTTTTTATTTTTTCTAAGTCTTTAGATTTGAATCATGATTTCACTCATGAGGTATAGATTGCGCTTGTCTTTGGGTGGAACAGATAGCCCAGTGGTTGGGAGATAGTTTCTGGTGGATCGGGACCACGGTTCGAATCCGGGCGGTGTCCTTGATTCACTTTTTCTTTTTTTCTGAGTCTAAAGATTTGAATCATGATTTCACTTATGAGGTAGATATTTCGCTTGTCTTTGCGTGGAACAAATAGCCCAGTGGTTGGGAGATAGTTTCTGGTGGGTCGGGACCACGGTTCGAATCCCGGCAGGGTCCTTGATTCACTTTTTCTTTTTTCTAAGTCATTAGATTTGAATCATGATTTCACTTATGAGGTAGGAATTTTGCTTGTCTTTGCGTGGAACAAATAGCCCAGTGGTTGAGAGATAGTTTCTGGTGGATCGGGACCACGGTTCGAATCCCGGCAGTGTCCTTGATTCACTTTTTTTTTTCTGAGTCTAAAGATTTGAATCATGATTTCACTTATGAGGTAGATATTTCGCTTGTCTTTGCGTGGAACACATAGCCCAGTGCTTGGAAAATAGTTTCTGGTGGGTCGGGACCACAGTTCGAATCCCGGCAGGGTCCTTGATTCACTTTTTATTTTTTCTAAGTCTTTAGATTTGAATCATGATTTCACTCATGAGGTATAGATTGCGCTTGTCTTTGGGTGGAACAGATAGCCCAGTGGTTGGGAGATAGTTTCTGGTGGATCGGGACCACGGTTCGAATCCGGGCGGTGTCCTTGATACACTTTTTCTTTTTTTCTGAGTCTAAAGATTTGAATCATGATTTCACTTATGAGGTAGATATTTCGCTTGTCTTTGCGTGGAACAGATAGCCCAGTGCTTGGGAGATAGTTTCTTGTGGATCGGGACCACGGTTCGAATCCCGGCAGTGTCCTTGATTCACTGTTTCTTTTTTTCTGAGTCTAAAGATTTGAATCATGATTTCACTTATGAGGTAAGAATTTCGCATGTCTTTGCGTGGAACAGATAGCCCAGTGGCTGGTCGATAGTTTCTGGTGGATCGGGACCACGGTTCGAATCCGGGCGGTGTCCTTGATTCACTTTTTCATTTTGTATGAGTCTAAAGATTTGAATCATGATTTCACTTATGAGGTAGATATTTCGCTTGTCTTTGCGTGGAACACATAGCCCAGTGCTTGGGAAATAGTTTCTGGTGGGTCGGGACCACGGTTCGAATCCCGGCAGGGTCCTTGATTCACTTTTTATTTTTTCTAAGTCTTTAGATTTGAATCATGATTTCACTCTTGAGGTATAGATTGCGCTTGTCTTTGCGTGGAACAAATAGCCCAGTGGTTGGGAGATAGTTTCTGGTGGGTCGGGACCACGGTTCGAATCCCGGCAAAGTCCTTGATTCACTTTTTCTTTTGTCTGAGTCTAAAGATTTGAATTATGATTTCACTCATGAGGTAGATATTTCGCTTGTCTTTGGGTGGAACAAATAGCCCAGTGGTTGGGAGATAGTTTCTGGTGGGTCGGGACCACGGTTCTAATCCCGGCAGAGTCCTTGATTCTCTTTTTCTTTTTTCTAAGTTTTTAGATTTGAATCGTGATTTCACTTATGAGGTAGGAATTTCGCTTGTCTTTTTGTGGAACAAATAGCACAGAGGTTGGGAGACAGTTTCTGGAGGATCGTGACCACGGTTCGAATCTCGGCGAGGTCCTTGATTTACTTATTCTTTTTTTCTGAGTCTAAAGATTTGAATTATGATTTCACTTATGAGGTAAGAATTCCGCATGTCTTTGCGTGGAACAGATAGCCCAGTGGTTGGGAGATAGTTTCTGGTGGATCGGGACCACGGTTCGAATCCCGATAAGGTCCTTGATTCACTTTTTCTTGTTGCTGAGTCTAGAGATTTGAATCATGATTTCACTTATGAGGTAATAATTTCGCATGTCTATGCGTGGAACAAATAGCCCAGTGGTTGAGAGATCGTTTCTGGAGGATCGGGACTACGGTTCGAATCTCGGCGAGGTCCTTGATTTACTTATTCTTTTTTTCTGAGTCTAAAGATTTGAATCATGATTTCACTTATGTTGAAGGAATGTTGCTTGTCTTTGCGTGGAACAGATAGCCTAGTGGTTGGGAGATAGTTTCTGGTGGATCGGGACCACTTTTCCAATCCCGTAAAAGTCCTTGATTCACTTTTTTTCTGAGTCTAAAGATTTGAATCATGATTTCACCTATGAAGTAGGAATTTCGCTTTTCTTTGCGTGGAACAGATAGCCCAGTGGTTGGGAGATAGTTTCTGGTGGATCGGACCCCGGTTCGAATACCGGCAGGGTCCTTGATTCACTTTTTCTTGTGTCTAAGTCTTTAGATTTGAATCATGATTTCACTTATGAGGTAGGAATGTCGCTTGTCTTTGCGTGGAACAAATAGCCCAGTGGTTGGGAGATAGTTTGTGGTGGGTCGGGACCCCGGTTCGAATCCCGGCAGGGTCCTTGATTCACTCTTTCTTTTTCCCAAGTCTTTAGATTTGAATCGTGATTTCACTTATGACGTAGGAATTTCGCTAGTCTTTGCGTGGAACAAATAGCCCAGTGGTTTGGGAGATAGTTTCTTGTGGATCAGGACCCCGGTTCGAATCCCGGCAGGGTCCTTGAGTCACTCTTTCTTTTTCACAAGTCTTTAGATTTGAATCGTGATTTCACTTATGACGTAGGAATTTCGCTAGTCTTTGCGTGGAACAGATAGCACAGTGGTTGGGAGATAGTTTCTGGAGGACCATGACCACGGTTCGAATCCCGACAAGGTCCTTGATTCACTTTTTCTTTTTTCTGAGTCTAAAGATTTGAATCATGATTTCACTAATGAGGTAGGAATTTCGCTTGTCTTTGCGTGGAACAGATAGCCCAGTGGTTTTGAGATAGTTTCTGGTGGGTCGGGACCCCGGTTCGAATCCCGGCAGTGTTCTTGATTCACCTTTTCCTTTTTCTGAGTCTAAAGATTTGAATCATGATTTCACTTATGTGGTAGGAATTTCGCTTGTCTTTGCGTGGAACACATGGCCCAGTGGTTGGGAGATAGTTTCTTGTGGATCAGGACCCCGGTTCAAATCCCGGCAGGGTCCTTGAGTCACTCTTTCTTTTTCCCAAGTCTTTAGATTTGAATCGTGATTTCACTTATGACGTAGGAATTTCGCTAGTCTTTGCGTGGAACAGATAGCACAGTGGTTGGGAGATAGTTTCTGGTGGACCATGACCACGGTTCGAATCCCGACAAGGTCCTTGATTCACTTTTTCTTTTTTCTGAGTCTAAAATTTGAATCATTATTTCACTTATGAGGTAGGAATTTCGCTTGTCTTTGCGTGGAACAGATAGCCCAGTGGTTGGGAGATAGTTTCTGGTGGATGGGGATGCCGGTTCGAATCCCGGCAGGGTCCTTGATTCACTCTTTCTTTTTCCTAAGTCTTTAGATTTGAATCGTGATTTCACTTATGACGTATGAATTTCGCTTGTCTTTTGGTGGAACAAATAGCCCAGTGGTTGATAGATAGTTTGTGGTGGGTCGGGCCCACGGTTCAAATCCCGGCAGTGTTCTTGATTCACTTTTTCCTTTTACTGAGTCTAAAGATTTGAATCATGATTTCACTTATGTGGTAGGAATTTCGCTTGTCTTTGAGTGGAACAGATAGCCCAGTGGTTGGGAGATAGTTTCTGGTGGATCGGGACCCCGGTTAGAATCCCGGCAGGGTCCTTGATTCACTTTTTCATTTTTCTAAGTCTTTAAATTTGAATCATGATTTCACTTATGAGGTAGGAATGTCGCTTGTCTTTGCGTGGAACAAATAGCCCAGTGGTTGGGAGATAGTTTGTGGTGGGTCGGGACCCCGGTTCGAATCCCGGTAGTGTTCTTGATTCACTTTTTCCTTTTTCTGAGTCTAAAGATTTGAATCATGATTTCACTTATGTGGTAGGAATTTCGCTTGTCTTTGCGTGGAACACATGGCCCAGTGGTTGGGAGATAGTTTCTCGTGGATGGGGATGCCGGTTCGAATCCCGGCAGGGTCCTTGATTCACTTTTTCATGTTTCTGAGTCTAAAATTTGAATCATTATTTCACTTATGAGGTAGGAATTTCGCTTGTCTTTGCGTGGAACAGATAGCCCAGTGGTTGGGGGATAGTTTCTTGTGGATCGGGACCCCGGTTCGAATCCCGGCAGGGTCCTTGATTCACTCTTTCTTTTTCCTAAGTCTTTAGATTTGAATCGTGATTTCACTTATGACGTATGAATTTCGCATGTCTTTGCGTGGAACAAATAGCCCAGTGGTTGAGAGATAGTTTGTGGTGGGTCGGGCCCACGGTTCGAATCCCGGCAGTGTTCTTGATTCACTTTTTCCTTTTTCTGAGTCTAAAGATTTGAATCATGATTTCACTTGTGTGGTAGGAATTTCGCATGTCTTTGCGTGGAACAAATAGCCCAGTGGTTGAGAGATAGTTTCTGGTGGATCGGGACCACGGTTCGAATCCCGATAAGGTCCTTGATTCACTTTTTCTTGTTGCTGAGTCTAGAGATTTGAATCATGATTTCACTTATGAGGTAATAATTTCGCATGTCTATGCGTGGAACAAATAGCCCAGTGGTTGAGAGATCGTTTCTGGAGGATCGGGACTACGGTTCGAATCTCGGCGAGGTCCTTGATTTACTTATTCTTTTTTTCTGAGTCTAAAGATTTGAATCATGATTTCACTTATGTTGAAGGAATGTTGCTTGTCTTTGCGTGGAACAGATAGCCTAGTGGTTGGGAGATAGTTTCTGGTGGATCGGGACCACTTTTCCAATCCCGTAAAAGTCCTTGATTCACTTTTTTTCTGAGTCTAAAGATTTGAATCATGATTTCACCTATGAAGTAGGAATTTCGCTTTTCTTTGCGTGGAACAGATAGCCCAGTGGTTGGGAGATAGTTTCTGGTGGATCGGACCCCGGTTCGAATACCGGCAGGGTCCTTGATTCACTTTTTCTTGTGTCTAAGTCTTTAGATTTGAATCATGATTTCACTTATGAGGTAGGAATGTCGCTTGTCTTTGCGTGGAACAAATAGCCCAGTGGTTGGGAGATAGTTTGTGGTGGGTCGGGACCCCGGTTCGAATCCCGGCAGGGTCCTTGATTCACTCTTTCTTTTTCCCAAGTCTTTAGATTTGAATCGTGATTTCACTTATGACGTAGGAATTTCGCTAGTCTTTGCGTGGAACAAATAGCCCAGTGGTTTGGAGATAGTTTCTTGTGGATCAGGACCCCGGTTCGAATCCCGGCAGGGTCCTTGAGTCACTCTTTCTTTTTCACAAGTCTTTAGATTTGAATCGTGATTTCACTTATGACGTAGGAATTTCGCTAGTCTTTGCGTGGAACAGATAGCACAGTGGTTGGGAGATAGTTTCTGGAGGACCATGACCACGGTTCGAATCCCGACAAGGTCCTTCATTCACTTTTTCTTTTTTCTGAGTCTAAAGATTTGAATCATGATTTCACTAATGAGGTAGGAATTTCGCTTGTCTTTGCGTGGAACAGATAGCCCAGTGGTTTTGAGATAGTTTCTGGTGGGTCGGGACCCCGGTTCGAATCCCGGCAGTGTTCTTGATTCACCTTTTCCTTTTTCTGAGTCTAAAGATTTGAATCATGATTTCACTTATGTGGTAGGAATTTCGCTTGTCTTTGCGTGGAACACATGGCCCAGTGGTTGGGAGATAGTTTCTTGTGGATCAGGACCCCGGTTCAAATCCCGGCAGGGTCCTTGAGTCACTCTTTCTTTTTCCCAAGTCTTTAGATTTGAATCGTGATTTCACTTATGACGTAGGAATTTCGCTAGTCTTTGCGTGGAACAGATAGCACAGTGGTTGGGAGATAGTTTCTGGTGGACCATGACCACGGTTCGAATCCCGACAAGGTCCTTGATTCACTTTTTCTTTTTTCTGAGTCTAAAATTTGAATCATTATTTCACTTATGAGGTAGGAATTTCGCTTGTCTTTGCGTGGAACAGATAGCCCAGTGGTTGGGAGATAGTTTCTGGTGGATGGGGATGCCGGTTCGAATCCCGGCAGGGTCCTTGATTCACTCTTTCTTTTTCCTAAGTCTTTAGATTTGAATCGTGATTTCACTTATGACGTATGAATTTCGCTTGTCTTTTGGTGGAACAAATAGCCCAGTGGTTGATAGATAGTTTGTGGTGGGTCGGGCCCACGGTTCAAATCCCGGCAGTGTTCTTGATTCACTTTTTCCTTTTACTGAGTCTAAAGATTTGAATCATGATTTCACTTATGTGGTAGGAATTTCGCTTGTCTTTGAGTGGAACAGATAGCCCAGTGGTTGGGAGATAGTTTCTGGTGGATCGGGACCCCGGTTAGAATCCCGGCAGGGTCCTTGATTCACTTTTTCATTTTTCTAAGTCTTTAAATTTGAATCATGATTTCACTTATGAGGTAGGAATGTCGCTTGTCTTTGCGTGGAACAAATAGCCCAGTGGTTGGGAGATAGTTTGTGGTGGGTCGGGACCCCGGTTCGAATCCCGGTAGTGTTCTTGATTCACTTTTTCCTTTTTCTGAGTCTAAAGATTTGAATCATGATTTCACTTATGTGGTAGGAATTTCGCTTGTCTTTGCGTGGAACACATGGCCCAGTGGTTGGGAGATAGTTTCTCGTGGATGGGGATGCCGGTTCGAATCCCGGCAGGGTCCTTGATTCACTTTTTCATGTTTCTGAGTCTAAAATTTGAATCATTATTTCACTTATGAGGTAGGAATTTCGCTTGTCTTTGCGTGGAACAGATAGCCCAGTGGTTGGGGGATAGTTTCTTGTGGATCGGGACCCCGGTTCGAATCCCGGCAGGGTCCTTGATTCACTCTTTCTTTTTCCTAAGTCTTTAGATTTGAATCGTGATTTCACTTATGACGTATGAATTTCGCATGTCTTTGCGTGGAACAAATAGCCCAGTGGTTGAGAGATAGTTTGTGGTGGGTCGGGCCCACGGTTCGAATCCCGGCAGTGTTCTTGATTCACTTTTTCCTTTTTCTGAGTCTAAAGATTTGAATCATGATTTCACTTGTGTGGTAGGAATTTCGCATGTCTTTGCGTGGAACAAATAGCCCAGTGGTTGAGAGATAGTTTGTGGTGGGTCGGGCCCACGGTTCGAATCCCGGCAGTGTTCTTGAATCACTTTTTCTTTTTTTTCTGAGTCTAAGGATTTGAATCATGATTTCACTTATGACGTTTAAATTTCGCTTGTCTTTGCGTGGAACAGATAGCCCAGTGGTTGGGAGATAGTTTCTGGTGGATCGTGACCACAGTTCGAATCCCGATAAGGTCCTTGATTCACTTTTTCTTTTTTCTGAGTCTAAAGATTTAAATCATGATTTCACTAATGAGGTAGGAATTTCGATTGTCTTTGCATGGAACAGATAGCCCAGTGGTTGGGAGATATTTTCTGGTGGGTCGGGACCACGGTTCGAATCCCGACAAGGTCCTTGATTCACTTTTTCTTTTTTCTGAGTCTAAAGATTTGAATCATGATTTCACTAATGAGGTAGGAATTTCGATCGCTTTGCATGGAACAGATAGCCCAGTGGTTGGGAGATAGTTTGTGGTGGGTCGGGACCCCGGTTCGAATCCCGGTAGTGTTCTTGATTCACTTTTTCCTTTTTCTGAGTCTAAAGATTTGAATCATGATTTCACTTATGTGGTAGGAATTTCGCTTGTCTTTGCGTGGAACACATGGCCCAGTGGTTGGGAGATAGTTTCTCGTGGATGGGGATGCCGGTTCGAATCCCGGCAGGGTCCTTGATTCACTTTTTCCTTTTTCTGAGTCTAAAGATTTGAATCATGATTTCACTTGTGTGGTAGGAATTTCGCATGTCTTTGCGTGGAACAAATAGCCCAGTGGTTGAGAGATAGTTTGTGGTGGGTCGGGCCCACGGTTCGAATCCCGGCAGTGTTCTTGAATCACTTTTTCTTTTTTTTCTGAGTCTAAGGATTTGAATCATGATTTCACTTATGACGTTTAAATGTCGCTTGTCTTTGCGTGGAACAGATAGCCCAGTGGTTGGGAGATAGTTTCTGGTGGGTCGGGACCACGGTTCGAATCCCAGCAGTGTCCTTGATCTTCTTTTTCAATTTTTTCTGAGTCTAAGGATTTGAATAATGATTGCACTTATGACGTATATATTTCGCTTGTCTTTGCGTGGAACAGATAGCCCAGTGGTTGGGAGATATTTTCTGGTGGGTCGGGACCACGGTTCGAATCCCAGCAGTGTCCTTGATCTTCATTTTCTTTTTTTCTGAGTCTAAGGATTTGAATCATGATTGCACTTATGACGTATATATTTCCCTTGTCTTTGCGTGGAACAGATAGCCCAGTGGTTGGGAGATATTTTCTGGTGGGTCGGGACCACGGTTCGAATCCCAGCAGTGTCCTTGATCTTCATTTTCTTTTTTTCTGAGTCTAAGGATTTGAATCATGATTGCACTTATGACGTATATATTTCGCTTGTCTTTGCGTGGAACAGATAGCCCAGTGGTTGGGAGATAGTTTCTGGTGGATCGTGACCACGGTTCGAATCCCGACAAGGTCCTTGATTCACTTTTTCTTTTTTCTGAGTCTAAATATTTGAATCATGATTTCACTAATGAGGTAGGAATTTCGATTGTCTTTGCATGGAACAGATAGCCCAGTGGTTGGGAGAAAGTTTCTGGTGGATCGAGACCCGGTTCGAATCCCAGCAGTGTCCTTGATCTTCTTTTTATTTTTTTCTGAGTCAAAAGATTTGAATCATGATTTCACTTATGAGGTAAGAATTTCGCATGTCTTTGCGTGGAACAGATAGCCCAGTGGTTGGGAGATAGTTTCTGGTGGATCGGGACCACGGTTCGAATCCCGACAAGGTCCTTGATTCACTTTTTCTTTTTTCTGAGTCTAAAGATTTGAATCATAATTTCACTTATGAGGTAAGAATTTCGTCTTTGCGTGGAACAGATAGCCCAGTGGTTGGGAGATAGTTTCTGGTGGATCGGGACCCCGGTTCGAATCCCGGCAGTGTCCTTGATCCCCTTTTTCTTGTTTCTGAGTCTAAAGATTTGAATCATGATTTCACTTATGAGGTAAGAATTTCGCTTGTCTTTGCGTGGAACAGATAGCCCAGTGGTTGGCAGATAGTTTCTGGTGGATCGGGACCCCGGTTCGAATCCCGACAAGGTACTTGATTCACTTTTTCTTTTTTCTGAGTCTAAAGATTTGAATCATGATTTCACTTATGAGGTAAGAATTTCGCTTGTCTTTGCGTGGAACAGATAGCCCAGTGGTTGGGAGATAGTTTCTGGTGGATCGGGACCACGGTTCGAATCCCGACAAGGTCCTTGATTCACTTTTTCTTTTTTCTGAGTCTACAGATTTGAATCATGATTTCACTTATGAGGTAAGAATTTCGCTTGTCTTTGCGTGGAACAGATAGCCCAGTGGTTGGGAGATAATTTCTGGTGGATCCGTACCCCTGTTCGAATCCCGGCAGTGTCCTTGATCTTCTTTTTCTTTTTTTTCTGAGTCTAAAGATTTGTATCGTGATTTCACTTATGAGGTAAGAATTTCGCATGTCTTTGCGTGGAACAGATAGTCCTGTGGTTGGGAGATAGTTTCTGGATCAGCACCACGGTTTGAATCCCGGTAGGGTCCTCGATCCCCTTTTTCTTTTTTCCGAGTCTAAAGATTTGAATCATGATTTCACTTATGAGGTAAGAATTTCGCTTGTCTTTGCGTGGAACAGATAGCCCAGTGGTTGGCAGATAGTTTCTGGTGGATCGGGACCACGGTTCGAATCCATGCAAAGTCCTTGATTTACTTTTTCTTTTTTCCGAGTCTAAAGATTTGAATTATGATTTCACTTATGACTTAGGAATTTCGTTTGTCTTTGCGTGGAACAGATAGCCCAGTGGTTGGGAAATAGTTTCTGGTGGATCGGGACCACGGTTCGAATCCCGACAAGGTCCTTGATTCACTTTTTTTTCTGAGTCTAAAGAATTGAATCATAATTTCACTTATGAGGTAAGAATTTCGCTTGTCTTTGCGTGGAACAGATAGCCCAGTGGTTGGGAGATAGTTTCTGGTGAATCGGGACCACGGTTCGAATCCATGCAAAGTCCTTGATTTACTTTTTCTTTTTTCCGAGTCTAAAGATTTGAATTATGATTTCACTTATGACTTAGGAATTTCGTTTGTCTTTGCGTGGAACAGATAGCCCAGTGGTTGGGAGATAGTTTCTGGTGGATCGGGACCACGGTTCGAATCCCGACAAGGTCCTTGATTCACTTTTTCTTTTTTCTGAGTCTAAAGATTTGAATCATGATTTCACTTATGAGGTAAGAATTTCGCTTGTCTTTGCGTGGAACAGATAGGCCAGTGGTTGGGAGATAGTTTCTTGTGGATCGGGACCCCGGTTCGAATCCCTGCAGTGTCCTTGATTCACTTTTTCTTTTTTTTCTGAGTCTAAAGATTTGAATCATGATTTCACTTATGAGGTAAGAATTTCGCATGTCTTTGCGTGGAACAGATAGCCCAGTGGTTGGGAGATAGTTTCTGGTGGATAGGGACCACGGTTCGAATCCCGACAAGGTCCTTGATTCACTTTTTCTTTTTTCTGAGTCTAAAGATTTGAATCATGATTTCACTTATGAGGTAAGAATTTCGCTTGTCTTTGCGTGGAACAGATAGGCCAGTGGTTGGGAGATAGTTTCTTGTGGATCGGGACCCCGGTTCGAATCCCTGCAGTGTCCTTGATCTTGTTTTTCTTTTTTTTCTGAGTCTAAAGATTTGAATCATGATTTCACTTATGAGGTAAGAATTTCGCATGTCTTTGCGTGGAACAGATAGCCCAGTGGTTGGGAGATAGTTTCTGGTGGATCGGGACCACGGTTCGAATCCCGACAAGGTCCTTGATTCACTTTTTCTTTTTTCTGAGTCTAAAGATTTGAATCATAATTTCACTTATGAGGTAAGAATTTCGTCTTTGCGTGGAACAGATAGCCCAGTGGTTGGGAGATAGTTTCTGGTGGATCGGGACCCCGGTTCGAATCCCGGCAGTGTCCTTGATCCCCTTTTTCTTTTTTCTGAGTCTAAAGATTTGAATCATGATTTCACTTATGAGGTAAGAATTTCGCTTGTCTTTGCGTGGAACAGATAGCCCAGTGGTTGGCAGATAGTTTCTGGTGGATCGGGACCCCGGTTCGAATCCCGACAAGGTACTTGATTCACTTTTTCTTTTTTCTGAGTCTAAAGATTTGAATCATGATTTCACTTATGAGGTAAGAATTTCGCTTGTCTTTGCGTGGAACAGATAGCCCAGTGGTTGGGAGATAGTTTCTGGTGAATCGGGACCACGGTTCAAATCCATGCAAAGTCCTTGATTTACTTTTTCTTTTTTCAGAGTCTAAAGATTTGAATTATGATTTCACTTATGACTTAGGAATTTCGTTTGTCTTTGCGTGGAACAGATAGCCCAGTGGTTGGGAGATAGTTTCTGGTGGATCGGGACCACGGTTCGAATCCCGTCAAGGTCCTTGATTCACTTTTTCTTTTTTCTGAGTCTAAAGATTTGAATCATGATTTCACTTATGAGGTAAGAATTTCGCATGTCTTTGCGTGGAACAGATAGCCCAGTGGTTGGGAGATAGTTTCTGGTGGATCGGGACCACGGTTCGAATCCCGACAAGGTCCTTGATTCACTTTTTCTTTTTTCTGAGTCTAAAGATTTGAATCATGATTTCACTTATGAGGTAAGAATTTCGTCTTTGCGTGGAACAGATAGCCCAGTGGTTGGGAGATAGTTTCTGGTGGATCGGGACCCCGGTTCGAATCCCGGCAGTGTCCTTGATCCCCTTTTTCTTTTTTCTGAGTCTAAAGATTTGAATCATGATTTCACTTATGAGGTAGGAATTTCGCTTGTCTTTGCGTGGAACAGATAGCCCAGTGGTTGGGAGATAGTTTCTGGTGGATCGGGACCACGGTTCGAACCCCGACAAGGTACTTGATTCACTTTTTGTTTTTTCTGAGTCTAAAGATTTGAATCATGATTTCACTTATGAGGTAAGAATTTCGCATGTCTTTGCGTGGAACAGATAGCCCAGTGGTTGGGAGATAGTTTCTGGTGGATCAGGACGACGGTTCTAATCCTGGTAGGATCCTTGATCCCTTTTTTCTGAGTCTAAAGATTTGAATCATGATTTCACTTATGAGGTAAGAATTTCGCATGTCTTTGCGTGGAACAGATAGCCCAGTGGTTGGGAGATAGTTTCTGGTGGATCGGGACCACGGTTCGAATCCATGCAAAGTCCTTGATTTACTTTTTCTTTTTTCCGAGTCTAAAGATTTGAATTATGATTTCACTTATGACTTAGGAATTTCGTTTGTCTTTGCGTGGAACAGATAGCCCAGTGGTTGGGAGATAGTTTCTGGTGGATCGGGACCCCGGTTCGAATCCCGACAAGGTACTTGATTCACTTTTTCTTTTTTCTGAGTCTAAAGATTTGAATCATGATATCACTTATGAGGTAAGAATTTCGTCTTTGCGTGCAACAGATAGCCCAGTGGTTGGGAGATAGTTTCTGGTGGATCGGGACCCCGGTTCGAATCCCGGCAGTGTCCTTGATCCCCTTTTTCTTTTTTCTGAATCTAAAGATTTGATCCATGATTTCACTTATGAGGTAAGAATTTCGCTTGTCTTTGCGTCGAACAGATAGCCCAGTGGTTGGCAGATAGTTTCTGGTGGACCGGGACCCCGGTTCGAATCCCGACAAGGTACTTGATTCACTTTTTCTTTTTTCTGAGTCTAAAGATTTGAATCATGATTTCACTTATGAGGTAAGAATTTCGCTTGTCTTTGCGTGGAACAGATAGCCCAGTGGTTGGGAGATAGTTTCTGGTGAATCGGGACCACGGTTCGAATCCATGCAAAGTCTTTGATTTACTTTTTCTTTTTTCCGAGTCTAAAGATTTGAATCGTGATTTCACTTATGAGGTAGGAAATTCGCTTGTCTTTGCGTGAAACAGATAGCCCAGTGGTTGGGAGATAGTTTCCGGTGGATCGGGACCACGGTTCGAACCCCGACAAGGTACTTGATTAACTCTTTCTTTTTTCTGAGTCTAAAGATTTGAATCATGATTTCACTTATGACGTTAGAATTTCGTTTGTCTTTGCGTGGAACAGATAGCCCAGTGGTTGGGAGATAGTTTCTGGTGGATCGGGACCCCGGTTCGAATCCCGGCAGTGTCCTTGATCCCCTTTTTCTTTTTTCTGAGTCTAAAGATTTGAATCATGATTTCACTTATGAGGTAGGAATTCCGCTTGTCTTTGCGTGGAACAGATAGCCCAGTGGTTGGGAGATAGTTTCTGGTGGATCGGGACCACGGTTCGAACCCCGACAAGGTACTTGATTCACTTTTTTTTTCTGAGTCTAAAGATTTGAATCATGATTTCACTTATGAGGTAGGAATTTCGCTTGTCTTTGCGTGGAACAGATAGCCCAGTGGTAGGGAGATAGTTTCTGGTGGATCGGGACCACGGTTCGAACCCCGACAAGGTACTTGATTCACTTTTTGTTTTTTCTGAGTCTAAAGATTTGAATCATGATTTCACTTATGAGGTAAGAATTTCGCATGTCTTTGCGTGGAACAGATAGCCCAGTGGTTGGGAGATAGTTTCTGTTGGATCAGGACGACGGTTCGAATCCTGGTAGGATCCTTGATCCCTTTTTTCTGAGTCTAAAGATTTGAATCATGATTTCACTTATGAGGTAAGAATTTCGCATGTCTTTACGTGGAACAGATAGCCCAGTGGTTGGGAGATAGTTTTTGGTGGATCGGGACCACGGTTCGAATCCATGCAAAGTCCTTGATTTACTTTTTCTTTTTTCCGAGTCTAAAGATTTGAATTATGATTTCACTTATGACTTAGGAATTTCGTTTGTCTTTGCGTGGAACAGATAGCCCAGTGGTTGGGAGATAGTTTCTGGTAGATCGGGACCCCGGTTCGAATCCCGACAAGGTACATGATTCACTTTTTCTTTTTTCTGAGTCTAAAGATTTGAATCATGATTTCACTTATGAGGTAAGAATTTCGCTTGTCTTTGCGTGGAACAGATAGCCCAGTGGTTGGGAGATAGTTTCTGGTAAATCGGGACCACGGTTCGAATCCATGCAAAGTCCTTGATTTACTTTTTCTTTTTTCCGAGTCTAAAGATTTGAATCGTGATTTCACTTATGAGGTAGGAAATTCGCTTGTCTTTGCGTGGAACAGATAGCCCAGTGGTTGGCAGATAGTTTCTGGTGGATCGGGACCACGGTTCGAACCCCGACAAGGTACTTGATTAACTTTTTCTTTTTTCTGAGTCTAAAGATTTGAATCATGATTTCACTTATGAGGTAAGAATTTCGGTTGTCTTTGCATGAAACAGATAGCCCAGTGGTTGGGAGATAGTTTCTGGTGGATCAGGACGACGGTTCTAATCCTGGTAGGATCCTTGATCCCTTTTTTCTGAGTCTAAAGATTTGAATCATGATTTCACTTATGAGGTAAGAATTTCGCATGTCTTTGCGTGGAACAGATAGCCCAGTGGTTGGGAGATAGTTTCTGGTGGATCGGGACCACGGTTCGAATCCATGCAAAGTCCTTGATTTACTTTTTCTTTTTTCCGAGTCTAAAGATTTGAATTATGATTTCACTTATGACTTAGGAATTTCGTTTGTCTTTGCGTGGAACAGATAGCCCAGTGGTTGGGAGATAGTTTCTGGTGGATCGGGACCCCGGTTCGAATCCCGACAAGGTACTTGATTCACTTTTTCTTTTTTCTGAGTCTAAAGATTTGAATCATGATATCACTTATGAGGTAAGAATTTCGTCTTTGCGTGCAACAGATAGCCCAGTGGTTGGGAGATAGTTTCTGGTGGATCGGGACCCCGGTTCGAATCCCGGCAGTGTCCTTGATCCCCTTTTTCTTTTTTCTGAATCTAAAGATTTGATCCATGATTTCACTTATGAGGTAAGAATTTCGCTTGTCTTTGCGTCGAACAGATAGCCCAGTGGTTGGCAGATAGTTTCTGGTGGACCGGGACCCCGGTTCGAATCCCGACAAGGTACTTGATTCACTTTTTCTTTTTTCTGAGTCTAAAGATTTGAATCATGATTTCACTTATGAGGTAAGAATTTCGCTTGTCTTTGCGTGGAACAGATAGCCCAGTGGTTGGGAGATAGTTTCTGGTGAATCGGGACCACGGTTCGAATCCATGCAAAGTCTTTGATTTACTTTTTCTTTTTTCCGAGTCTAAAGATTTGAATCGTGATTTCACTTATGAGGTAGGAAATTCGCTTGTCTTTGCGTGAAACAGATAGCCCAGTGGTTGGGAGATAGTTTCCGGTGGATCGGGACCACGGTTCGAACCCCGACAAGGTACTTGATTAACTCTTTCTTTTTTCTGAGTCTAAAGATTTGAATCATGATTTCACTTATGACGTTAGAATTTCGTTTGTCTTTGCGTGGAACAGATAGCCCAGTGGTTGGGAGATAGTTTCTGGTGGATCGGGACCCCGGTTCGAATCCCGGCAGTGTCCTTGATCCCCTTTTTCTTTTTTCTGAGTCTAAAGATTTGAATCATGATTTCACTTATGAGGTAGGAATTCCGCTTGTCTTTGCGTGGAACAGATAGCCCAGTGGTTGGGAGATAGTTTCTGGTGGATCGGGACCACGGTTCGAACCCCGACAAGGTACTTGATTCACTTTTTTTTTTCTGAGTCTAAAGATTTGAATCATGATTTCACTTATGAGGTAGGAATTTCGCTTGTCTTTGCGTGGAACAGATAGCCCAGTGGTAGGGAGATAGTTTCTGGTGGATCGGGACCACGGTTCGAACCCCGACAAGGTACTTGATTCACTTTTTGTTTTTTCTGAGTCTAAAGATTTGAATCATGATTTCACTTATGAGGTAAGAATTTCGCATGTCTTTGCGTGGAACAGATAGCCCAGTGGTTGGGAGATAGTTTCTGTTGGATCAGGACGACGGTTCGAATCCTGGTAGGATCCTTGATCCCTTTTTTCTGAGTCTAAAGATTTGAATCATGATTTCACTTATGAGGTAAGAATTTCGCATGTCTTTACGTGGAACAGATAGCCCAGTGGTTGGGAGATAGTTTTTGGTGGATCGGGACCACGGTTCGAATCCATGCAAAGTCCTTGATTTACTTTTTCTTTTTTCCGAGTCTAAAGATTTGAATTATGATTTCACTTATGACTTAGGAATTTCGTTTGTCTTTGCGTGGAACAGATAGCCCAGTGGTTGGGAGATAGTTTCTGGTAGATCGGGACCCCGGTTCGAATCCCGACAAGGTACATGATTCACTTTTTCTTTTTTCTGAGTCTAAAGATTTGAATCATGATTTCACTTATGAGGTAAGAATTTCGCTTGTCTTTGCGTGGAACAGATAGCCCAGTGGTTGGGAGATAGTTTCTGGTAAATCGGGACCACGGTTCGAATCCATGCAAAGTCCTTGATTTACTTTTTCTTTTTTCCGAGTCTAAAGATTTGAATCGTGATTTCACTTATGAGGTAGGAAATTCGCTTGTCTTTGCGTGGAACAGATAGCCCAGTGGTTGGCAGATAGTTTCTGGTGGATCGGGACCACGGTTCGAACCCCGACAAGGTACTTGATTAACTTTTTCTTTTTTCTGAGTCTAAAGATTTGAATCATGATTTCACTTATGACGTTAGAATTTCGGTTGTCTTTGCATGAAACAGATAGCCCAGTGGTTGGGAGATAGTTTCTGGTGGATCGGGACCACGGTTCGAATCCATGCAAAGTCCTTGATTTACTTTTTCTGTTTTCCGAGTCTAAAGATTTGAATTATGATTTCACTTATGACTTAGGAATTTCGTTTGTCTTTGCGTGGAACAGATAGCCCAGTGGTTGGGAGATAGTTTCTGGTGAATCGGGACCACGGTTCGAATCCATGCAAAGTCCTTGATTTACTTTTTCTTTTTTCCGAGTCTAAATATTTGAATTATGATTTCACTTATGACTTAGGAATTTCGTTTGTCTTTGCGTGGAACAGATAGCCCAGTGGTTGGGAGATAGTTTCTGGTGCATCGGGACCAGGGTTCGAATCCCGACAACGTCCTTGATTCACTTTTTTCTTTTTTCTGAGTCTAAAGATTTGAATCATGACTTACTTATGAGGTAAGAATTTCGCTTGTCTTTGCGTGGAACAGATAGCCCAGTGGTTGGCAGATAGTTTCTGGTGGATCGGGACCACGGTTCGAATCCCGACAAGGTCCTTGATTCGCTTTTTCTTTTTTCTGAGTCTAAAGATTTGAATCATGATTTCACTTATGAGGTAAGAATTTCATTTTTGCGTGGAACAGATAGCCCAGTGGTTGGGAGATAGTTTCTGGTGGATCGGGACCCCGGTTCGAATCCCGGCAGTGTCCTTGATCCCCTTTTTCTTTTTTTCTGAGTCTAAAGATTTGAATCATGATTTCACTTATGAGGTAGGAATTTCGCTTGTCTTTGCGTGGAACAGATAGCCCAGTGGTTGGGAGATAGTTTCTGGTGGATCGGGACCACGGTTCGAACCCCGACAAGGTACTTGATTCACTTTTTGTTTTTCTGAGTCTAAAGATTTGAATCATGATTTCACTTATGAGGTAAGAATTTCGCATGCCTTTGCGTGGAACAGATAGCCCAGTGGTTGGGAGATAGTTTCTGTTGGATCAGGACGACGGTTCGAATCCTGGTAGGATCCTTGATCCCTTTTTTCTGAGTCTAAAGATTTGAATCATGATTTCACTTATGAGGTAAGAATTTCGCATGTCTTTGCGTGGAACAGATAGCCCAGTGGTTGGGAGATAGTTTCTGGTGGATCGGGACCACGGTTCGAATCCATGCAAAGTCCTTGATTTACTTTTTCTTTTTTCCGAGTCCAAAGATTTGAATTATGATTTCACTTATGACTTAGGAATTTCGTTTGTCTTTGCGTAGAACAGATAGCCCAGTGGTTGGGAGATAGTTTCTGGTGGATCGGGACCCCGGTTCGAATCCCGACAAGGTACTTGATTCACTTTTTTCTTTTTTCTGAGTCTAAAGATTTGAATCATGATTTCACTTATGAGGTAAGAATTTCGCTTGTCTTTGCGTGGAACAGATAGCCCAGTGGTTTGGAGATAGTTTCTGGTGAATCGGGACCACGGTTCGAATCCATGCAAAGTCCTTGATTTACTTTTTTCTTTTTTCTGAGTCTAAAGATTTGAATCATGACTCACTTATGAGGTAATAATTTTGCTTGTCTTTGCGTGGAACAGATAGCCCAGTGGTTGGCAGATAGTTTCTGGTGGATCGGGACCCCGGTTCGAATCCCGACAAGGTACTTGATTCACTTTTTCTTTTTTCCGAGTCTAAATATTTGAATTATGATTTCACTTATGACTAAGGAATTTCGTTTGTCTTTGCGTGGAACAGATAGCCCAGTGGTTGGGAGATAGTTTCTGGTGGATCGGGACCCCGGTTCGAATCCCGGCAGTGTCCTTGATCCCCTTTTTCTTTTTTCTGAGTCTAAAGATTTGAATCATGATTTCACTTATGAGGTAGGAATTTCGCTTGTCTTTGCGTGGAACAGATAGCCCAGTGGTTGGGAGATAGTTTCTGGTGGATCGGGACCACGGTTCGAATCCATGCAAAGTCCTTGATTTACTTTTTCTTTTTTCCGAGTCTAAAGATTTGAATTATGATTTCACTTATGACTTAGGAATTTCGTTTGTCTTTGCGTGGAACAGATAGCCCAGTGGTTGGGAGATAGTTTCTGGTGGATCGGGACCACGGTTCGAATCCCGACAAGGTCATTGATTCACTTTTTCTTTTTTCTGAGTCTAAAGATTTGAATCATGATTTCACTTATGAGGTAAGAATTTCGCTTGTCTTTGCGTGGAACAGATAGCCCAGTGGTTGGCAGATAGTTTCTGGTGGATCGGGACCACGGTTCGAATCCATGCAAAGTCCTTGATTCACTTTTTCTTTTTTCCGAGTCTAAAGATTTGAATTATGATTTCACTTATGACTTAGGAATTTCGTTTGTCTTTGCGTGGAACAGATAGCCCAGTGGTTGGGAGATAGTTTCTGGTGGATCGGGACCACGGTTCGAATCCCGACAAGGTCCTTGATTCACTTTTTCTTTTTTCTGAGTCTAAAGATTTGAATCATGATTTCACTTATGAGGTAAGAATTTCGCTTGTCTTTGCGTGGAACAGATAGCCCAGTGGTTGGGAGATAGTTTCTGGTGAATCGGGACCACGGTTCGAATCCATGCAAAGTCCTTGATTTACTTTTTCTTTTTTCCGAGTCTAAAGATTTGAATTATGATTTCACTTATGACTTAGGAATTTCGTTTGTCTTTGCGTGGAACAGATAGCCCAGTGGTTGGGAGATAGTTTCTGGTGGATCGGGACCACGGTTCGAATCCCGACAAGGTCCTTGATTCACTTTTTCTTTTGTCTGAGTCTTAAGATTTGAATCATGATTTCACTTATGAGGTAAGAATTTCGCTTGTCTTTGCGTGGAACAGATAGCCCAATGGTTGGGAGATAGTTTCTTGCGGATCGGGACCCCGGCTCGAATCCCTGCAGTGTCCTTGATCTTTTTTTCTTTTTTTTCTGAGTCTAAAGATTTGAATCATGATTTCACTTATGAGGTAAGAATTTCGCATGTCTTTGCGTGGAACAGATAGCCCAGTGGTTGGGAGATAGTTTCTGGTGGATCGGGACCACGGTTCGAATCCCGACAAGGTCCTTGATTCACTTTTTCTTTTTTCTGAGTCTAAAGATTTGAATCATGATTTCACTTATGAGGTAAGAATTACGTCTTTGCGTGGAACAGATAGCTCAGTGGTTGGGAGATAGTTTCTGGTGGATCGGGACCCCGGTTCGAATCCCGGCAGTGTCCTTGATCCCCTTTTTCTTTTTTCTGAGTCTAAAGATTTGAATCTTGATTTCACTTATGAGGTAAGAATTTCGCTTGTCTTTGCGTGGAACAGATAGCCCAGTGGTTGGCAGATAGTTTCTGGTGGATCGGGACCCGGTTCGAATCCCGACAAGGTACTTGATTCACTTTTTCTTTTTTCTGAGTCTAAAGATTTGAATCATGATTTCACTTATGAGGTAAGAATTTCGCTTGTCTTTGCGTGGAACAGATAGCCCAGTGGTTGGCAGATAGTTTCTGGTGGATCGGGACGCCGGTTCGAATCCCGACAAGGTACTTGATTCACTTTTTCTTTTTTCTGAGTCTAAAGATTTGAATCATGATTTCACTTATGAGGTAAGAATTTCGCTTGTCTTTGCGTGGAACAGATAGCCCAGTGGTTGGGAGATAGTTTCTGGTGAATCGGGACCACGGTTCGAATCCCGACAAGGTCCTTGATTCACTTTTTCTTTTTTCTGAGTCTAAAGATTTGAATCATGATTTCACTTATGAGGTAAGAATTTCGCTTGTCTTTGCGTGGAACAGATAGCCCAGTGGTTGGCAGATAGTTTCTGGTGGATCGGGACCACGGTTCGAATCCATGCAAAGTCCTTGATTCACTTTTTCTTTTTTCCGAGTCTAAAGATTTGAATTATGATTTCACTTATGACTTAGGAATTTCGTTTGTCTTTGCGTGGAACAGATAGCCCAGTGGTTGGGAGATAGTTTCTGGTGGATCGGGACTACGGTTCAAATCCCGACAAGGTCCTTGATTCACTTTTTCTTTTTTCTGAGTCTAAAGATTTGAATCATGATTTCACTTATGAGGTAAGAATTTCGCTTGTCTTTGCGTGGAACAGATAGCCCAGTGGTTGGGAGATAGTTTCTGGTGAATCGGGACCACGGTTCGAATCCATGCAAAGTCCTTGATTTACTTTTTCTTTTTTCCGAGTCTAAAGATTTGAATTATGATTTCACTTATGACTTAGGAATTTCGTTTGTCTTTGCGTGGAACAGATAGCCCAGTGGTTGGGAGATAGTTTCTGGTGGATCGGGACCACGGTTCGAATCCCGACAAGGTCCTTGATTCACTTTTTCTTTTGTCTGAGTCTAAAGATTTGAATCATGATTTCACTTATGAGGTAAGAATTTCGCTTGTCTTTGCGTGGAACAGATAGCCCAATGGTTGGGAGATAGTTTCTTGTGGATCGGGACCCCGGTTCGAATCCCTGCAGTGTCCTTGATCCCCTTTTTCTTTTTTCTGAGTCTAAAGATTTGAATCATGATTTCACTTATGAGGTAAGAATTTCGCTTGTCTTTGCGTGGAACAGATAGCCCAGTGGTTGGGAGATAGTTTCTGGTGAATCGGGACCACGGTTCGAATCCATGCAAAGTCCTTGATTTACTTTTTCTTTTTTCCGAGTCTAAAGATTTGAATTATGATTTCACTTATGACTTAGGAATTTCGTTTGTCTTTGCGTGGAACAGATAGCCCAGTGGTTGGGAGATAGTTTCTGGTGGATCGGGACCACGGTTCGAATCCCGACAAGGTCCTTGATTCACTTTTTCTTTTGTCTGAGTCTAAAGATTTGAATCATGATTTCACTTATGAGGTAAGAATTTCGCTTGTCTTTGCGTGGAACAGATAGCCCAATGGTTGGGAGATAGTTTCTTGTGGATCGGGACCCCGGTTCGAATCCCTGCAGTGTCCTTGATCTTTTTTTTCTTTTTTTTTCTGAGTCTAAAGATTTGAATCATGATTTCACTTATGAGGTAAGAATTTCGCATGTCTTTGCGTGGAACAGATAGCCCAGTGGTTGGGAGATAGTTTCTGGTGGATCGGGACCACGGTTCGAATCCCGACAAGGTCCTTGATTCACTTTTTCTTTTTTCTGAGTCTAAAGATTTTAATCATGATTTCACTTATGAGGTAAGAATTACGTCTTTGCGTGGAACAGATAGCCCAGTGGTTGGGAGATAGTTTCTGGTGGATCGGGACCCGGTTCGAATCCCGGCAGTGTCCTTGATCCCCTTTTTCTTTTTTCTGAGTCTAAAGATTTGAATCATGATTTCACTTATGAGGTAAGAATTTCGCTTGTCTTTGCGTGGAACAGATAGCCCAGTGGTTGGGAGATAGTTTCTGGTGGATCGGGACCCCGGTTCGAATCCCGACAAGGTACTTGATTCACTTTTTCTTTTTTCTGAGTCTAAAGATTTGAATCATGATTTCACTTATGAGGTAAGAATTTCGCTTGTCTTTGCGTGGAACAGATAGCCCAGTGGTTGGCAGATAGTTTCTGGTGGATCGGGACCCCGGTTCGAATCCCGACAAGGTACTTGATTCACTTTTTTTTTTTTCTGAGTCTAAAGATTTGAATCATGATTTCACTTATGAGGTAAGAATTTCGCTTGTCTTTGCGTGGAACAGATAGCCCAGTGGTTGGGAGATAGTTTCTGGTGAATCGGGACCACGGTTCGAATCCCGACAAGGTCCTTGATTCACTTTTTCTTTTTTCTGAGTCTAAAGATTTGAATCATGATTTCACTTATGAGGTAAGAATTTCGCTTGTCTTTGCGTGGAACAGATAGCCCAGTGGTTGGGAGATAGTTTCTGGTGGATCGGGACCCCGGTTCGAATCCCTGCAGTGTCCTTGATCTTTTTTTTTCTTTTTTTTCTGAGTCTTACGATTTGAATCATGATTTCACTTTCGAGGTAAGAATTTCGCATGTCTTTGCGTGGAACAGATAGGCCAGTGGTTGGGAGATAGTTTCTGGTGGATCAGGACGACGGTTCGAATCCTGGTAGGATCCTTGATCCCTTTTTTCTGAGTCTAAAGATTTGAATCATGATTTCACTTACGAGGTAAGAATTTCGCATGTCTTTGCGTGGAACAGATAGCCCAGTGGTTGGGAGATAGTTTCTGGTGGATCGGGACCACGGTTCGAATCCATGCAAAGTCCTTGATTTACTTTTTCTTTTTTCCGAGTCTAAAGATTTGAATTATGATTTCACTTATGACTTAGGAATTTCGTTTGTCTTTGCGTGGAACAGATAGCCCAGTGGTTGGGAGATAGTTTCTGGTGGATCGGGACCCCGGTTCGAATCCCGACAAGGTACTTGATTCACTTTTTCTTTTTTCTGAGTCTAAAGATTTGAATCATGATTTCACTTATGAGGTAAGAATTTCGCATGTCTTTGCGTGGAACAGATAGCCCAGTGGTTGGGAGATAGTTTCTGGTGAATCGGGACCACGGTTCGAATCCATGCAAAGTCCTTGATTTACTTTTTCTTTTTTCCGAGTCTAAAGATTTGAATCGTGATTTCACTTATGAGGTAGGAAATTCGCTTGTCTTTGCGTGGAACAGATAGCCCAGTGGTTGGCAGATAGTTTCTGGTGGATCGGGACCACGGTTCGAACCCCGACAAGGTCCTTGATTCACTTTTTCTTTTTTCTGAGTCTAAAGATTTGAATCATGATTTCACTTATGAGGTAAGAATTTCGTCTTTGCGTGGAACAGATAGCCCAGTGGTTGGGAGATAGTTTCTGGTGGATCGGGACCCCGGTTCGAATCCCGGCAGTGTCTTTGATCCCCTTTTTTTTTTTTCTGAGTCTAAAGATTTGAATCATGATTTCACTTATGAGGTAAGAATTTCGCTTGTCTTTGCGTGGAACAGATAGCCCAGTGGTTGGGAGATAGTTTCTGGTGGATCGGGACCCCGGTTCGAATCCCTGCAGTGTCCTTGATCTTTTTTTTTCTTTTTTTTCTGAGTCTTACGATTTGAATCATGATTTCACTTTCGAGGTAAGAATTTCGCATGTCTTTGCGTGGAACAGATAGGCCAGTGGTTGGGAGATAGTTTCTGGTGGATCAGGACGACGGTTCGAATCCTGGTAGGATCCTTGATCCCTTTTTTCTGAGTCTAAAGATTTGAATCATGATTTCACTTATGAGGTAAGAATTTCGCATGTCTTTGCGTGGAACAGATAGCCCAGTGGTTGGGAGATAGTTTCTGGTGGATCGGGACCCCGGTTCGAATCCCTGCAGTGTCCTTGATTTTTTTTTTCTTTTTTTTCTGAGTCTTACGATTTGAATCATGATTTCACTTATGAGGTAAGAATTTCGCATGTCTTTGCTTGGATCAGATAGCCCAGTGGTTGGGAGATAGTTTCTGGTGGATCGGGACCCCGGTTCGAATCCCTGCAGTGTCCTTGATCTTTTGTTTCTTTTTTTTCTGAGTCTTACGATTTAAATCATGATTTCACTTTCGAGGTAAACATTTCGCATGTCTTTGCGTGGAACAGATAGGCCAGTGGTTGGGAGATAGTTTCTGGTGGATCAGGACGACGGTTCGAATCCTGGTAGGATCCTTGATCCCTTTTTTCTGAGTCTAAATATTTGAATCATGATTTCACCTACGAGGTAAGAATTTCGCATGTCTTTGCGTGGAACAGATAGCCCAGTGGTTGGGAGATAGTTTCTGGTGGATCGGGACCACGGTTCGAATCCATGCAAAGTCCTTGATTTACTTTTTCTTTTTTCCGAGTCTAAAGATTTGAATTATGATTTCACTTATGACTTAGGAATTTCGTTTGTCTTTGCGTGAAACAGATAGCCCAGTGGTTGGGAGATAGTTTCTGGTGGATCGGGACCCCGGTTCGAATCCCGACAAGGTACTTGATTCACTTTTTCTTTTTTCTGAGTCTAAAGATTTGAATCATGATTTCACTTATGAGGTAAGAATTTCGCTTGTCTTTGCGTGGAACAGATAGCCCAGTGGTTGGGAGATAGTTTCTGGTGAATCGGGACCACGGTTCGAACCCCGACAAGGTCCTTGATTCACTTTTTCTTTTTTCTGAGTCTAAAGATTTGAATCATGATTTCACTTATGAGGTAAGAATTTCGTCTTTGCGTGGAACAGATAGCCCAGTGGTTGGGAGATAGTTTCTGGTGGATCGGGACCCCGGTTCGAATCCCGGCAGTGTCCTTGATCCCCTTTTTCTTTTTTCTGAGTCTAAAGATTTGAATCATGATTTCACTTATGAGGTAAGAATTTCGCTTGTCTTTGCGTGGAACAGATAGCCCAGTGGTTGGGAGATAGTTTCTGGTGAATCGGGACCACGGTTCGAATCCCGACAAGGTCCTTGATTCACTTTTTCTTTTTTCTGAGTCTAAAGATTTGAATCATGATTTCACTTATGAGGTAAGAATTTCGCTTGTCTTTGCGTGGAACAGATAGCCCAATGGTTGGGAGATAGTTTCTTGTGGATCGGGACCCCGGTTCGAATCCCTGCAGTGTCCTTGATCCCCTTTTTCTTTTTTCTGAGTCTAAAGATTTGAATCATGATTTCACTTATGAGGTAAGAATTTCGCTTGTCTTTGCGTGGAACAGATAGCCCAGTGGTTGGGAGATAGTTTCTGGTGAATCGGGACCACGGTTCGAATCCATGCAAAGTCCTTGATTTACTTTTTCTTTTTTCCGAGTCTAAAGATTTGAATTATGATTTCACTTATGACTTAGGAATTTCGTTTGTCTTTGCGTGGAACAGATAGCCCAGTGGTTGGGAGATAGTTTCTGGTGGATCGGGACCACGGTTCGAATCCCGACAAGGTCCTTGATTCACTTTTTCTTTTGTCTGAGTCTAAAGATTTGAATCATGATTTCACTTATGAGGTAAGAATTTCGCTTGTCTTTGCGTGGAACAGATAGCCCAATGGTTGGGAGATAGTTTCTTGTGGATCGGGACCCCGGTTCGAATCCCTGCAGTGTCCTTGATCTTTTTTTTTTTTTTTTTTCTGAGTCTAAAGATTTGAATCATGATTTCACTTATGAGGTAAGAATTTCGCATGTCTTTGCGTGGAACAGATAGCCCAGTGGTTGGGAGATAGTTTCTGGTGGATCGGGACCACGGTTCGAATCCCGACAAGGTCCTTGATTCACTTTTTCTTTTTTCTGAGTCTAAAGATTTTAATCATGATTTCACTTATGAGGTAAGAATTACGTCTTTGCGTGGAACAGATAGCCCAGTGGTTGGGAGATAGTTTCTGGTGGATCGGGACCCGGTTCGAATCCCGGCAGTGTCCTTGATCCCCTTTTTCTTTTTTCTGAGTCTAAAGATTTGAATCATGATTTCACTTATGAGGTAAGAATTTCGCTTGTCTTTGCGTGGAACAGATAGCCCAGTGGTTGGGAGATAGTTTCTGGTGGATCGGGACCACGGTTCGAATCCATGCAAAGTCCTTGATTTACTTTTTCTTTTTTCCGAGTCTAAAGATTTGAATTATGATTTCACTTATGACTTAGGAATTTCGTTTGTCTTTGCGTGAAACAGATAGCCCAGTGGTTGGGAGATAGTTTCTGGTGGATCGGGACCCCGGTTCGAATCCCGACAAGGTACTTGATTCACTTTTTCTTTTTTCTGAGTCTAAAGATTTGAATCATGATTTCACTTATGAGGTAAGAATTTCGCTTGTCTTTGCGTGGAACAGATAGCCCAGTGGTTGGGAGATAGTTTCTGGTGAATCGGGACCACGGTTCGAACCCCGACAAGGTCCTTGATTCACTTTTTCTTTTTTCTGAGTCTAAAGATTTGAATCATGATTTCACTTATGAGGTAAGAATTTCGTCTTTGCGTGGAACAGATAGCCCAGTGGTTGGGAGATAGTTTCTGGTGGATCGGGACCCCGGTTCGAATCCCGGCAGTGTCCTTGATCCCCTTTTTCTTTTTTCTGAGTCTAAAGATTTGAATCATGATTTCACTTATGAGGTAAGAATTTCGCTTGTCTTTGCGTGGAACAGATAGCCCAGTGGTTGGGAGATAGTTTCTGGTGAATCGGGACCACGGTTCGAATCCCGACAAGGTCCTTGATTCACTTTTTCTTTTTTCTGAGTCTAAAGATTTGAATCATGATTTCACTTATGAGGTAAGAATTTCGCTTGTCTTTGCGTGGAACAGATAGCCCAATGGTTGGGAGATAGTTTCTTGTGGATCGGGACCCCGGTTCGAATCCCTGCAGTGTCCTTGATCCCCTTTTTCTTTTTTCTGAGTCTAAAGATTTGAATCATGATTTCACTTATGAGGTAAGAATTTCGCTTGTCTTTGCGTGGAACAGATAGCCCAGTGGTTGGGAGATAGTTTCTGGTGAATCGGGACCACGGTTCGAATCCATGCAAAGTCCTTGATTTACTTTTTCTTTTTTCCGAGTCTAAAGATTTGAATTATGATTTCACTTATGACTTAGGAATTTCGTTTGTCTTTGCGTGGAACAGATAGCCCAGTGGTTGGGAGATAGTTTCTGGTGGATCGGGACCACGGTTCGAATCCCGACAAGGTCCTTGATTCACTTTTTCTTTTGTCTGAGTCTAAAGATTTGAATCATGATTTCACTTATGAGGTAAGAATTTCGCTTGTCTTTGCGTGGAACAGATAGCCCAATGGTTGGGAGATAGTTTCTTGTGGATCGGGACCCCGGTTCGAATCCCTGCAGTGTCCTTGATCTTTTTTTTCTTTTTTTTTCTGAGTCTAAAGATTTGAATCATGATTTCACTTATGAGGTAAGAATTTCGCATGTCTTTGCGTGGAACAGATAGCCCAGTGGTTGGGAGATAGTTTCTGGTGGATCGGGACCACGGTTCGAATCCCGACAAGGTCCTTGATTCACTTTTTCTTTTTTCTGAGTCTAAAGATTTTAATCATGATTTCACTTATGAGGTAAGAATTACGTCTTTGCGTGGAACAGATAGCCCAGTGGTTGGGAGATAGTTTCTGGTGGATCGGGACCCGGTTCGAATCCCGGCAGTGTCCTTGATCCCCTTTTTCTTTTTTCTGAGTCTAAAGATTTGAATCATGATTTCACTTATGAGGTAAGAATTTCGCTTGTCTTTGCGTGGAACAGATAGCCCAGTGGTTGGGAGATAGTTTCTGGTGGATCGGGACCCCGGTTCGAATCCCGACAAGGTACTTGATTCACTTTTTCTTTTTTCTGAGTCTAAAGATTTGAATCATGATTTCACTTATGAGGTAAGAATTTCGCTTGTCTTTGCGTGGAACAGATAGCCCAGTGGTTGGGAGATAGTTTCTGGTGAATCGGGACCACGGTTCGAATCCCGACAAGGTCCTTGATTCACTTTTTCTTTTTTCTGAGTCTAAAGATTTGAATCATGATTTCACTTATGAGGTAAGAATTTCGCTTGTCTTTGCGTGGAACAGATAGCCCAGTGGTTGGGAGATAGTTTCTGGTGGATCGGGACCCCGGTTCGAATCCCTGCAGTGTCCTTGATCTTTTTTTTTCTTTTTTTTCTGAGTCTTACGATTTGAATCATGATTTCACTTTCGAGGTAAGAATTTCGCATGTCTTTGCGTGGAACAGATAGGCCAGTGGTTGGGAGATAGTTTCTGGTGGATCAGGACGACGGTTCGAATCCTGGTAGGATCCTTGATCCCTTTTTTCTGAGTCTAAAGATTTGAATCATGATTTCACTTACGAGGTAAGAATTTCGCATGTCTTTGCGTGGAACAGATAGCCCAGTGGTTGGGAGATAGTTTCTGGTGGATCGGGACCACGGTTCGAATCCATGCAAAGTCCTTGATTTACTTTTTCTTTTTTCCGAGTCTAAAGATTTGAATTATGATTTCACTTATGACTTAGGAATTTCGTTTGTCTTTGCGTGAAACAGATAGCCCAGTGGTTGGGAGATAGTTTCTGGTGGATCGGGACCCCGGTTCGAATCCCGACAAGGTACTTGATTCACTTTTTCTTTTTTCTGAGTCTAAAGATTTGAATCATGATTTCACTTATGAGGTAAGAATTTCGCTTGTCTTTGCGTGGAACAGATAGCCCAGTGGTTGGGAGATAGTTTCTGGTGAATCGGGACCACGGTTCGAACCCCGACAAGGTCCTTGATTCACTTTTTCTTTTTTCTGAGTCTAAAGATTTGAATCATGATTTCACTTATGAGGTAAGAATTTCGTCTTTGCGTGGAACAGATAGCCCAGTGGTTGGGAGATAGTTTCTGGTGGATCGGGACCCCGGTTCGAATCCCGGCAGTGTCCTTGATCCCCTTTTTCTTTTTTCTGAGTCTAAAGATTTGAATCATGATTTCACTTATGAGGTAAGAATTTCGCTTGTCTTTGCGTGGAACAGATAGCCCAGTGGTTGGGAGATAGTTTCTGGTGAATCGGGACCACGGTTCGAATCCCGACAAGGTCCTTGATTCACTTTTTCTTTTTTCTGAGTCTAAAGATTTGAATCATGATTTCACTTATGAGGTAAGAATTTCGCTTGTCTTTGCGTGGAACACATAGCCCAGTGGTTGGGAAATAGTTTCTGGTGGATCGGGACCCGGTTCGAATCCCTGCAGTGTCCTTGATCTTTTTTTTCTTTTTTTTCTGAGTCTTACGATTTGAATCATGATTTCACTTTCGAGGTAAGAATTTCGCATGTCTTTGCGTGGAACAGATAGGCCAGTGGTTGGGAGATAGTTTCTGGTGGATCAGGACGACGGTTCGAATCCTGGTAGGATCCTTGATCCCTTTTTTCTGAGTCTAAAGATTTGAATCATGATTTCACTTATGAGGTAAGAATTTCGCATGTCTTTGCGTGGAACAGATAGCCCAGTGGTTGGGAGATAGTTTCTGGTGGATCGGGACCCCGGTTCGAATCCCTGCAGTGTCCTTGATTTTTTTTTTCTTTTTTTTCTGAGTCTTACGATTTGAATCATGATTTCACTTATGAGGTAAGAATTTCGCATGTCTTTGCTTGGATCAGATAGCCCAGTGGTTGGGAGATAGTTTCTGGTGGATCGGGACCCCGGTTCGAATCCCTGCAGTGTCCTTGATCTTTTTTTCTTTTTTTTCTGAGTCTTACGATTTAAATCATGATTTCACTTTCGAGGTAAAAATTTCGCATGTCTTTGCGTGGAACAGATAGGCCAGTGGTTGGGAGATAGTTTCTGGTGGATCAGGACGACGGTTCGAATCCTGGTAGGATCCTTGATCCCTTTTTTCTGAGTCTAAATATTTGAATCATGATTTCACTTACGAGGTAAGAATTTCGCATGTCTTTGCGTGGAACAGATAGCCCAGTGGTTGGGAGATAGTTTCTGGTGGATCGGGACCACGGTTCGAATCCATGCAAAGTCCTTGATTTACTTTTTCTTTTTTCCGAGTCTAAAGATTTGAATTATGATTTCACTTATGACTAAGGAATTTCGTTTGTCTTTGCGTGAAACAGATAGCCCAGTGGTTGGGAGATAGTTTCTGGTGGATCGGGACCCCGGTTCGAATCCCGACAAGGTACTTGATTCACTTTTTCTTTTTTCTGAGTCTAAAGATTTGAATCATGATTTCACTTATGAGGTAAGAATTTCGCTTGTCTTTGCGTGGAACAGATAGCACAGTGGTTGGGAGATAGTTTCTGGTGAATCGGGACCACGGTTCGAACCCCGACAAGGTCCTTGATTCACTTTTTCTTTTTTCTGAGTCTAAAGATTTGAATCATGATTTCACTTATGAGGTAAGAATTTCGTCTTTGCGTGGAACAGATAGCCCAGTGGTTGGGAGATAGTTTCTGGTGGATCGGGACCCCGGTTCGAATCCCGGCAGTGTCCTTGATCCCCTTTTTCTTTTTTCTGAGTCTAAAGATTTGAATCATGATTTCACTTATGAGGTAAGAATTTCGCTTGTCTTTGCGTGGAACAGATAGCCCAGTGGTTGGGAGATAGTTTCTGGTGAATCGGGACCACGGTTCGAATCCCGACAAGGTCCTTGATTCACTTTTTCTTTTTTCTGAGTCTAAAGATTTGAATCATGATTTCACTTATGAGGTAAGAATTTCGCTTGTCTTTGCGTGGAACACATAGCCCAGTGGTTGGGAGATAGTTTCTGGTGGATCGGGACCCGGTTCGAATCCCTGCAGTGTCCTTGATCTTTTTTTTCTTTTTTTTCTGAGTCTTACGATTTGAATCATGATTTCACTTTCGAGGTAAGAATTTCGCATGTCTTTGCGTGGAACAGATAGGCCAGTGGTTGGGAGATAGTTTCTGGTGGATCAGGACGACGGTTCGAATCCTGGTAGGATCCTTGATCCCTTTTTTCTGAGTCTAAAGATTTGAATCATGATTTCACTTATGAGGTAAGAATTTCGCATGTCTTTGCGTGGAACAGATAGCCCAGTGGTTGGGAGATAGTTTTTGGTGGATCGGGACCACGGTTCGAATCCATGCAAAGTCCTTGATTTACTTTTTCTTTTTTCCGAGTCTAAAGATTTGAATTATGATTTCACTTATGACTTAGGAATTTCGTTTGTCTTTGCGTGGAACAGATAGCCCAGTGGTTGGGAGATAGTTTCTGGTGGATCGGGACCCCAGTTCGAATCCCGACAAGGTACTTGATTCAATTTTTCTTTTTTCTGAGTCTAAAGATTTGAATCATGATTTCACTTATGAGGTAAGAATTTCGCTCGTCTTTGCGTGGAACAGATAGCCCAGTGGTTGGGAGATAGTTTCTGGTGAATCGGGACCACGGTTCGAATCCATGCAAAGTCCTTGATTTACTTTTTCTTTTTTCCGAGTCTAAAGATTTGTATCGTGATTTCACTTATGAGGTAGGAAATTCGCTTGTCTTTGCGTGGAACAGATAGCCCAGTGGTTGGCAGATAGTTTCTGGTGGATCGGGACCACGGTTCGAACCCCGACAAGGTCCTTGATTCACTTTTTCTTTTTTCTGAGTCTAAAGATTTGAATCATGATTTCACTTATGAGGTAAGAATTTCGTCTTTGCGTGGAACAGATAGCCCAGTGGTTGGGAGATAGTTTCTGGTGGATCGGGACCCCGGTTCGAATCCCGGCAGTGTCCTTGATCCCCTTTTTCTTTTTTCTGAGTCTAAAGATTTGAATCATGATTTCACTTATGAGGTAGGAATTTCGCTTGTCTTTGCGTGGAACAGATAGCCCAGTGGTTGGGAGATAGTTTCTGGTGGATCGGGACCACGGTTCGAATCCATGCAAAGTCCTTGATTTACTTTTTCTTTTTTCCGAGTCTAAAGATTTGAATTATGATTGCACTTATGACTTAGGAATTTCGTTTGTCTTTGCGTGGAACAGATAGCCCAGTGGTTTGGAGATAGTTTCTGGTGAATCGGGACCACGGTTCGAATCCATGCAAAGTCCTTGATTTACTTTTTCTTTTTTCCGAGTCTAAAGATTTGAATTATGATTTCACTAATGACTTAGGAATTTCGTTTGTCTTTGCGTGGAACAGATAGCCCAGTGGTTGGGAGATAGTTTCTGGTGCATCGGGACCAGGGTTCGAATCCCGACAAGGTCCTTGATTCACTTTTTTTCTTTTTTCTGAGTCTAAAGATTTGAATCATGACTCACTTATGAGGTGAGAATTTCGCTTGTCTTTGCGTGGAACAGATAGGCCAGTGGTTGGGAGATAGTTTCTGGTGGATCGGGACCCGGTTCGAATCCCTGCAGTGTCCTTGATCTTTTTTTTCTTTTTTTTCTGAGTCTTACGATTTGAATCATGATTTCACTTTCGAGGTAAGAATTTCGCATGTCTTTGCGTGGAACAGATAGGCCAGTGGTTTGGAGATAGTTTCTGGTGGATCAGGACGACGGTTCGAATCCTGGTAGGATCCTTGATCCCTTTTTTCTGAGTCTAAAGATTTGAATCATGATTTCACTTATGAGGTAAGAATTTCGCATGTCTTTGCGTGGAACAGATAGCCCAGTGGTTGGGAGATAGTTTCTGGTGGATCGGGACCACGGTTCGAATCCATGCAAAGTCCTTGATTTACTTTTTCTTTTTTCCGAGTCTAAAGATTTGAATTATGATTTCACTTATGACTTAGGAATTTCGTTTGTCTTTGCGTGGAACAGATAGCCCAGTGGTTGGGAGATAGTTTCTGGTGGATCGGGACCCCAGTTCGAATCCCGACAAGGTACTTGATTCAATTTTTCTTTTTTCTGAGTCTAAAGATTTGAATCATAATTTCACTTATGAGGTAAGAATTTCGCTTGTCTTTGCGTGGAACAGATAGCCCAGTGGTTGGGAGATAGTTTCTGGTGAATCGGGACCACGGTTCGAATCCATGCAAAGTCCTTGATTTACTTTTTCTTTTTTCCGAGTCTAAAGATTTGTATCGTGATTTCACTTATGAGGTAGGAAATTCGCTTGTCTTTGCGTGGAACAGATAGCCCAGTGGTTGGCAGATAGTTTCTGGTGGATCGGGACCACGGTTCGAACCCCGACAAGGTCCTTGATTCACTTTTTCTTTTTTCTGAGTCTAAAGATTTGAATCATGATTTCACTTATGAGGTAAGAATTTCGTCTTTGCGTGGAACAGATAGCCCAGTGGTTGGGAGATAGTTTCTGGTGGATCGGGACCCCGGTTCGAATCCCGGCAGTGTCCTTGATCCCCTTTTTCTTTTTTCTGAGTCTAAAGATTTGAATCATGATTTCACTTATGAGGTAGGAATTTCGCTTGTCTTTGCGTGGAACAGATAGCCCAGTGGTTGGGAGATAGTTTCTGGTGGATCGGGACCACGGTTCGAATCCATGCAAAGTCCTTGATTTACTTTTTCTTTTTTCCGAGTCTAAAGATTTGAATTATGATTGCACTTATGACTTAGGAATTTCGTTTGTCTTTGCGTGGAACAGATAGCCCAGTGGTTTGGAGATAGTTTCTGGTGAATCGGGACCACGGTTCGAATCCATGCAAAGTCCTTGATTTACTTTTTCTTTTTTCCGAGTCTAAAGATTTGAATTATGATTTCACTAATGACTTAGGAATTTCGTTTGTCTTTGCGTGGAACAGATAGCCCAGTGGTTGGGAGATAGTTTCTGGTGCATCGGGACCAGGGTTCGAATCCCGACAAGGTCCTTGATTCACTTTTTTTCTTTTTTCTGAGTCTAAAGATTTGAATCATGACTCACTTATGAGGTGAGAATTTCGCTTGTCTTTGCGTGGAACAGATAGCCCAGTGGTTGGCAGATAGTTTCTGGTGGATCGGGACCTCGGTTCGAATCCCGACAAGGTCCTTGATTCACTTTTTCTTTTTTCTGAGTCTAAAGATTTGAATCATGATTTCACTTATGAGGTAAGAATTTCATTTTTGCGTGGAACAGATAGCCCAGTGGTTGGGAGATAGTTATTGGTGGATCGGGACCCCGGTTCGAATCCCGGCAGTGTCCTTAATCCCCTTTTTCTTTTTTCTGAGTCTAAAGATTTGAATCATGATTTCACTTATGAGGTAGGAATTTCGCTTGTCTTTGCGTGGAACAGATAGCCCAGTGGTTGGGAGATAGTTTCTGTTGGATCAGGACGACGGTTCGAATCCTGTTAGGATCCTTGATCCCTTTTTTCTGAGTCTAAAGATTTGAATCATGATTTCACTTATGAGGTAAGAATTTCGCATGTCTTTGCGTGGAACAGATAGCCCAGTGGTTGGGAGATAGTTTCTGGTGGATCGGGACCACGGTTCGAATCCATGCAAAGTCCTTGATTTACTTTTTCTTTTTTCCGAGTCTAAAGATTTGAATTATGATTTCACTTATGACTTAGGAATTTCGTTTGTCTTTGCGTGGAACAGATAGCCCAGTGGTTGGGAGATAGTTTCTGGTGGATCGGGACCCCGGTTCGAATCCCGACAAGGTACTTGATTCAATTTTTCTTTTTTCTGAGTCTAAAGATTTGAATCATGATTTCACTTATGAGGTAAGAATTTCGCTTGTCTTTGCGTGGAACAGATAGCCCAGTGGTTGGGAGATAGTTTCTGGTGAATCGGGACCACGGTTCGAATCCATGCAAAGTCCTTGATTTATTTTTTCTTTTTTCCGAGTCTAAAGATTTGAATCGTGATTTCACTTATGAGGTAGGAAATTCGCTTGTCTTTGCGTGGAACAGATAGCCCAGTGGTTGGCAGATAGTTTCTGGTGGATCGGGACCACGGTTCGAACCCCGACAAGGTCCTTGATTCACTTTTTCTTTTTTCTGAGTCTAAAGATTTGAATCATGATTTCACTTATGAGGTAAGAATTTCGTCTTTGCGTGGAACAGATAGCCCAGTGGTTGAGAGATAGTTTCTGGTGGATCGGGACCCCGGTTCGAATCCCGGCAGTGTCCTTGATCCCCTTTTTCTTTTTTCTGAGTCTAAAGATTTGAATCATGATTTCACTTATGAGGTAGGAATTTCGCTTGTCTTTGCGTGGAACAGATAGCCCAGTGGTTGGGAGATAGTTTCTGGTGGATCGGGACCACGGTTCGAATCCATGCAAAGTCCTTGATTTACTTTTTCTTTTTTCCGAGTCTAAAGATTTGAATTATGATTGCACTTATGACTTAGGAATTTCGTTTGTCTTTGCGTGGAACAGATAGCCCAGTGGTTTGGAGATAGTTTCTGGTGAATCGGGACCACGGTTCGAATCCATGCAAAGTCCTTGATTTACTTTTTCTATTTTCCGAGTCTAAAGATTTGAATTATGATTTCACAAATGACTTAGGAATTTCGTTTGTCTTTGCGTGGAACAGATAGCCCAGTGGTTGGGAGATAGTTTCTGGTGCATCGGGACCAGGGTTCGAATCCCGACAAGGTCCTTGATTCACTTTTTTTCTTTTTTCTGAGTCTAAAGATTTGAATCATGACTCACTTATGAGGTGAGAATTTCGCTTGTCTTTGCGTGGAACAGATAGCCCAGTGGTTGGCAGATAGTTTCTGGTGGATCGGGACCTCGGTTCGAATCCCGACAAGGTCCTTGATTCACTTTTTCTTTTGTCTGAGTCTAAAGATTTGAATCATGATTTCACTTATGAGGTAAGAATTTCATTTTGGCGTGGAACAGATAGCCCAGTGGTTGGGAGATAGTTTCTGGTGAATCGGGACCACGGTTCGAATCCATGCAAAGTCCTTGATTTACTTTTTCTTTTTTCCGAGTCTAAAGATTTGTATCGTGATTTCACTTATGAGGTAGGAAATTCGCTTGTCTTTGCGTGGAACAGATAGCCCAGTGGTTGGCAGATAGTTTCTGGTGGATCGGGACCACGGTTCGAACCCCGACAAGGTCCTTGATTCACTTTTTCTTTTTTCTGAGTCTAAAGATTTGAATCATGATTTCACTTATGAGGTAAGAATTTCGTCTTTGCGTGGAACAGATAGCCCAGTGGTTGGGAGATAGTTTCTGGTGGATCGGGACCCCGGTTCGAATCCCGGCAGTGTCCTTGATCCCCTTTTTCTTTTTTCTGAGTCTAAAGATTTGAATCATGATTTCACTTATGAGGTAGGAATTTCGCTTGTCTTTGCGTGGAACAGATAGCCCAGTGGTTGGGAGATAGTTTCTGGTGGATCGGGACCACGGTTCGAATCCATGCAAAGTCCTTGATTTACTTTTTCTTTTTTCCGAGTCTAAAGATTTGAATTATGATTGCACTTATGACTTAGGAATTTCGTTTGTCTTTGCGTGGAACAGATAGCCCAGTGGTTTGGAGATAGTTTCTGGTGAATCGGGACCACGGTTCGAATCCATGCAAAGTCCTTGATTTACTTTTTCTTTTTTCCGAGTCTAAAGATTTGAATTATGATTTCACTAATGACTTAGGAATTTCGTTTGTCTTTGCGTGGAACAGATAGCCCAGTGGTTGGGAGATAGTTTCTGGTGCATCGGGACCAGGGTTCGAATCCCGACAAGGTCCTTGATTCACTTTTTTTCTTTTTTCTGAGTCTAAAGATTTGAATCATGACTCACTTATGAGGTGAGAATTTCGCTTGTCTTTGCGTGGAACAGATAGCCCAGTGGTTGGCAGATAGTTTCTGGTGGATCGGGACCTCGGTTCGAATCCCGACAAGGTCCTTGATTCACTTTTTCTTTTTTCTGAGTCTAAAGATTTGAATCATGATTTCACTTATGAGGTAAGAATTTCATTTTTGCGTGGAACAGATAGCCCAGTGGTTGGGAGATAGTTATTGGTGGATCGGGACCCCGGTTCGAATCCCGGCAGTGTCCTTAATCCCCTTTTTCTTTTTTCTGAGTCTAAAGATTTGAATCATGATTTCACTTATGAGGTAGGAATTTCGCTTGTCTTTGCGTGGAACAGATAGCCCAGTGGTTGGGAGATAGTTTCTGTTGGATCAGGACGACGGTTCGAATCCTGTTAGGATCCTTGATCCCTTTTTTCTGAGTCTAAAGATTTGAATCATGATTTCACTTATGAGGTAAGAATTTCGCATGTCTTTGCGTGGAACAGATAGCCCAGTGGTTGGGAGATAGTTTCTGGTGGATCGGGACCACGGTTCGAATCCATGCAAAGTCCTTGATTTACTTTTTCTTTTTTCCGAGTCTAAAGATTTGAATTATGATTTCACTTATGACTTAGGAATTTCGTTTGTCTTTGCGTGGAACAGATAGCCCAGTGGTTGGGAGATAGTTTCTGGTGGATCGGGACCCCGGTTCGAATCCCGACAAGGTACTTGATTCAATTTTTCTTTTTTCTGAGTCTAAAGATTTGAATCATGATTTCACTTATGAGGTAAGAATTTCGCTTGTCTTTGCGTGGAACAGATAGCCCAGTGGTTGGGAGATAGTTTCTGGTGAATCGGGACCACGGTTCGAATCCATGCAAAGTCCTTGATTTATTTTTTCTTTTTTCCGAGTCTAAAGATTTGAATCGTGATTTCACTTATGAGGTAGGAAATTCGCTTGTCTTTGCGTGGAACAGATAGCCCAGTGGTTGGCAGATAGTTTCTGGTGGATCGGGACCACGGTTCGAACCCCGACAAGGTCCTTGATTCACTTTTTCTTTTTTCTGAGTCTAAAGATTTGAATCATGATTTCACTTATGAGGTAAGAATTTCGTCTTTGCGTGGAACAGATAGCCCAGTGGTTGAGAGATAGTTTCTGGTGGATCGGGACCCCGGTTCGAATCCCGGCAGTGTCCTTGATCCCCTTTTTCTTTTTTCTGAGTCTAAAGATTTGAATCATGATTTCACTTATGAGGTAGGAATTTCGCTTGTCTTTGCGTGGAACAGATAGCCCAGTGGTTGGGAGATAGTTTCTGGTGGATCGGGACCACGGTTCGAATCCATGCAAAGTCCTTGATTTACTTTTTCTTTTTTCCGAGTCTAAAGATTTGAATTATGATTGCACTTATGACTTAGGAATTTCGTTTGTCTTTGCGTGGAACAGATAGCCCAGTGGTTTGGAGATAGTTTCTGGTGAATCGGGACCACGGTTCGAATCCATGCAAAGTCCTTGATTTACTTTTTCTATTTTCCGAGTCTAAAGATTTGAATTATGATTTCACAAATGACTTAGGAATTTCGTTTGTCTTTGCGTGGAACAGATAGCCCAGTGGTTGGGAGATAGTTTCTGGTGCATCGGGACCAGGGTTCGAATCCCGACAAGGTCCTTGATTCACTTTTTTTCTTTTTTCTGAGTCTAAAGATTTGAATCATGACTCACTTATGAGGTGAGAATTTCGCTTGTCTTTGCGTGGAACAGATAGCCCAGTGGTTGGCAGATAGTTTCTGGTGGATCGGGACCTCGGTTCGAATCCCGACAAGGTCCTTGATTCACTTTTTCTTTTGTCTGAGTCTAAAGATTTGAATCATGATTTCACTTATGAGGTAAGAATTTCATTTTGGCGTGGAACAGATAGCCCAGTGGTTGGGAGATAGTTTCTGGTGAATCGGGACCACGGTTCGAATCCATGCAAAGTCCTTGATTTACTTTTTCTTTTTTCCGAGTCTAAAGATTTGAATCGTGATTTCACTTATGAGGTAGGAAATTCGCTTGTCTTTGCGTGGAACAGATAGCCCAGTGGTTGGCAGATAGTTTCTGGTGGATCGGGACCACGGTTCGAATCCCGGCAGTGTCCTTGATCCCCTTTTTCTTTTTTCTGAGTCTATAGATTTGAATCATGATTTCACTTATGAGGTAGGAATTTCGCTTGTCTTTGCGTGGAACAGATAGCCCAGTGGTTGGGAGATAGTTTCTGGTGGATCGGGACCACGGTTCGAACCCCGACAAGGTACTTGATTCACTTTTTGTTTTTTCTGAGTCTAAAGATTTGAATCATGATTTCACTTATGAGGTAAGAATTTCGCATGTCTTTGCGTGGAACAGATAGCCCAGTGGTTGGGAGATAGTTTCTGGTGGATCGGGACCCCGGTTCGAATCCCGGCAGTGTCCTTGATCCCCTTTTTCTTTTTTCTGAGTCTAAAGATTTGAATCATGATTTCACTTATGAGGTAAGAATTTCGCATGTCTTTGCGTGGAACAGATAGGCCAGTGGTTGGGAGATAGTTTCTGGTGGATCGGGACCACGGTTCGAATCCATGCAAAGTCCTTGATTTACTTTTTCTTTTTACCGAGTCTAAAGATTTGAATTATGATTTCACTTATGACTTAGGAATTTCGTTTGTCTTTGCGTGGAACAGATAGCCCAGTGGTTGGGAGATAGTTTCTGGTGGATCGGGACCCCGGTTCGAATCCCGACAAGGTACTTGATTCACTTTTTCTTTTTTCTGAGTCTAAAGATTTGAATCATGATTTCACTTATGAGGTAAGAATTTCGCTTGTCTTTGCGTGGAACAGATAGCCCAGTGGTTGGGAGATAGTTTCTGGTGAATCGGGACCACGGTTCGAATCCATGCAAAGTCCTTGATTTACTTTTTCTTTTTTCCGAGTCTAAAGATTTGAATTATGATTTCACTTATGACTTAGGAATTTCGTTTGTCTTTGCGTGGAACAGATAGCCCAGTGGTTGGGAGATAGTTTCTGGTGGATCGGGACCCCGGTTCGAATCCCGACAAGGTACTTGATTCACTTTTTCTTTTTTCTGAGTCTAAAGATTTGAATCATGATTTCACTTATGAGGTAAGAATTTCGCTTGTCTTTGCGTGGAACAGATAGCCCAGTGGTTGGGAGATAGTTTCTGGTGAATCGGGACCACGGTTCGAATCCATGCAAAGTCCTTGATTTACTTTTTCTTTTTTCCGAGTCTTAAGATTTGAAATATGATTTCACTTATGACTTAGGAATTTCGTTTGTCTTTGCGTGGAACAGATAGCCCAGTGGTTGGGAGATAGTTTCTGGTGCATCGGGACAGGGTTCGAATCCCGACAAGGTCCTTGATTCACTTTTTTCTTTTTTCTGAGTCTAAAGATTTGAATCATGACTCACTTATGAGGTAAGAATTTCGCTTGTCTTTGCGTGGAACAGATAGCCCAGTGGTTGGCAGATAGTTTCTGGTGGATCGGGACCTCGGTTCGAATCCCGACAAGGTCCTTGATTCACTTTTTTCTTTTTTCTGAGTCTAAAGATTTGAATCATGATTTCACTTATGAGGTAAGAATTTCATTTTTGCGTGGAACAGATAGCCCAGTGGTTGGGAGATAGTTTCTGGTGGATCGGGACCCCGGTTCGAATCCCGGCAGTGTCCTTGATCCCCTTTTTCTTTTTTCTGAGTCTAAAGATTTGAATCATGATTTCACTTATGAGGTAGGAATTTCGCTTGTCTTTGCGTGGAACAGATAGCCCAGTGGTTGGGAGATAGTTTCTGGTGGATCGGGACCACGGTTCGAACCCCGACAAGGTACTTGATTCACTTTTTGTTTTTTCTGAGTCTAAAGATTTGAATCATGATTTCACTTATGAGGTAAGAATTTCGCATGTCTTTGCGTGGATCAGATAGCCCAGTGGTTGGGAGATAGTTTCTGGTGGATCGGGACCCCGGTTCGAATCCCGGCAGTGTCCTTGATCCCCTTTTTCTTTTTTCTGAGTCTAAAGATTTGAATCATGATTTCACTTATGAGGTAAGAATTTCGCATGTCTTTGCGTGGAACAGATAGGCCAGTGGTTGGGAGATAGTTTCTGGTGGATCGGGACCACGGTTCGAATCCATGCAAAGTCCTTGATTTACTTTTTCTTTTTTCCGAGTCTAAAGATTTGAATTATGATTTCACTTATGACTTAGGAATTTCGTTTGTCTTTGCGTGGAACAGATAGCCCAGTGGTTGGGAGATAGTTTCTGGTGGATCGGGACCCCGGTTCGAATCCCGACAAGGTACTTGATTCACTTTTTCTTTTTTCTGAGTCTAAAGATTTGAATCATGATTTCACTTATGAGGTAAGAATTTCGCTTGTCTTTGCGTGGAACAGATAGCCCAGTGGTTGGGAGATAGTTTCTGGTGAATCGGGACCACGGTTCGAATCCATGCAAAGTCCTTGATTTACTTTTTCTTTTTTCCGAGTCTAAAGATTTGAATTATGATTTCACTTATGACTTAGGAATTTCGTTTGTCTTTGCGTGGAACAGATAGCCCAGTGGTTGGGAGATAGTTTCTGGTGCATCGGGACCAGGGTTCGAATCCCGACAAGGTCCTTGATTCACTTTTTTCTTTTTTCTGAGTCTAAAGATTTGAATCATGACTCACTTATGAGGTAAGAATTTCGCTTGTCTTTGCGTGGAACAGATAGCCCAGTGGTTGGCAGATAGTTTCTGGTGGATCGGGACCTCGGTTCGAATCCCGACAAGGTCCTTGATTCACTTTTTCTTTTTTCTGAGTCTAAAGATTTGAATCATGATTTCACTTATGAGGTAAGAATTTCATTTTTGCGTGGAACAGATAGCCCAGTGGTTGGGAGATAGTTTCTGGTGGATCGGGACCCCGGTTCGAATCCCGGCAGTGTCCTTGATCCCTTTTTCTTTTTTCTGAGTCTAAAGATTTGAATCATGATTTCACTTATGAGGTAGGAATTTCGCTTGTCTTTGCGTGGAACAGATAGCCCAGTGGTTGGGAGATAGTTTCTGGTGCATCGGGACCAGGGTTCGAATCCCGACAAGGTCCTTGATTCACTTTTTTCTTTTTTCTGAGTCTAAAGATTTGAATCATGACTCACTTATGAGGTAAGAATTTCGCTTGTCTTTGCGTGGAACAGATAGCCCAGTGGTTGGCAGATAGTTTCTGGTGGATCGGGACCTCGGTTCGAATCCCGACAAGGTCCTTGATTCACTTTTTCTTTTTTCTGAGTCTAAAGATTTGAATCATGATTTCACTTATGAGGTAAGAATTTCATTTTTGCGTGGAACCGATAGCCCAGTGGTTGGGAGATAGTTTCTGGTGGATCGGGACCCCGGTTCGAATCCCGGCAGTGTCCTTGATCCCTTTTTCTTTTTTCTGAGTCTAAAGATTTGAATCATGATTTCACTTATGAGGTAGGAATTTCGCTTGTCTTTGCGTGGAACAGATAGCCCAGTGGTTGGGAGATAGTTTCTGGTGGATCGGGACCACGGTTCGAACCCCGACAAGGTACTTGATTCACTTTTTCTTTTTTCTGAGTCTAAAGATTTGAATCATGATTTCACTTATGAGGTAAGAATTTCGCTTGTCTTTGCGTGGAACAGATAGCCCAGTGGTTGGGAGATAGTTTCTGGTGAATCGGGACCACGGTTCGAATCCATGCAAAGTCCTTGATTTACTTTTTCTTTTTTCCGAGTCTAAAGATTTGAATTATGATTTCACTTATGACTTAGGAATTTCGTTTGTCTTTGCGTGGAACAGATAGCCCAGTGGTTGGGAGATAGTTTCTGGTGCATCGGGACCAGGGTTCGAATCCCGACAAGGTCCTTGATTCACTTTTTTCTTTTTTCTGAGTCTAAAGATTTGAATCATGACTCACTTATGAGGTAAGAATTTCGCTTGTGTTTGCGTGGAACAGATAGCCCAGTGGTTGGCAGATAGTTTCTGGTGGATCGGGACCTCGGTTCGAATCCCGACAAGGTCCTTGATTCACTTTTTCTTTTTTCTGAGTCTAAAGATTTGAATCATGATTTCACTTATGAGGTAAGAATTTCATTTTTGCGTGGAACAGATAGCCCAGTGGTTGGGAGATAGTTTCTGGTGGATCGGGACCACGGTTCGAATCCCGGCAGTGTCCTTGATCCCTTTTTCTTTTTTCTGAGTCTAAAGATTTGAATCATGATTTCACTTATGAGGTAGGAATTTCGCTTGTCTTTGCGTGGAACAGATAGCCCAGTGGTTGGGATATAGTTTCTGGTGGATCGGGACCACGGTTCGAACCCCGACAAGGTACTTGATTCACTTTTTGTTTTTTCTGAGTCTAAAGATTTGAATCATGATTTCACTTATGAGGTAAGAATTTCGCTTGTCTTTGCGTGGAACAGATAGCCCAGTGGTTGGGAGATAGTTTCTGGTGAATCGGGACCACGGTTCGAATCCATGCAAAGTCCTTGATTTACTTTTTCTTTTTTCCGAGTCTAAAGATTTGAATTATGATTTCACTTATGACTTAGGAATTTCGTTTGTCTTTGCGTGGAACAGATAGCCCAGTGGTTGGGAGATAGTTTCTGGTGGATCGGGACCACGGTTCGAATCCCGACAAGGTCCTTGATTAACTTTTTTTCTTTTTTCTGAGTCTAAAGATTTGAATCATGATTTCACTTATGAGGTAAGAATTTCGGTTGTCTTTGCGTGAAACAGATAGCCCAGTGGTTGGGAGATAGTTTCTGGTGAATCGGGACCACGGTTCGAATCCATGCAAAGTCCTTGATTTACTTTTTCTTTTTTCCGAGTCTAAAGATTTGAATTATGATTTCACTTATGACTTAGGAATTTCGTTTGTCTTTGCGTGGAACAGATAGCCCAGTGGTTGGGAGATAGTTTCTGGTGCATCGGGACCAGGGTTCGAATCCCGACAAGGTCCTTGATTCACTTTTTTCTTTTTTCTGAGTCTAAAGATTTGAATCATGACTCACTTATGAGGTAAGAATTTCGCTTGTGTTTGCGTGGAACAGATAGCCCAGTGGTTGGCAGATAGTTTCTGGTGGATCGGGACCTCGGTTCGAATCCCGACAAGGTCCTTGATTCACTTTTTCTTTTTTCTGAGTCTAAAGATTTGAATCATGATTTCACTTATGAGGTAAGAATTTCATTTTTGCGTGGAACAGATAGCCCAGTGGTTGGGAGATAGTTTCTGGTGGATCGGGACCACGGTTCGAATCCCGGCAGTGTCCTTGATCCCTTTTTCTTTTTTCTGAGTCTAAAGATTTGAATCATGATTTCACTTATGAGGTAGGAATTTCGCTTGTCTTTGCGTGGAACAGATAGCCCAGTGGTTGGGAGATAGTTTCTGGTGGATCGGGACCACGGTTCGAACCCCGACAAGGTACTTGATTCACTTTTTGTTTTTTCTGAGTCTAAAGATTTGAATCATGATTTCACTTATGAGGTAAGAATTTCGCTTGTCTTTGCGTGGAACAGATAGCCCAGTGGTTGGGAGATAGTTTCTGGTGAATCGGGACCACGGTTCGAATCCATGCAAAGTCCTTGATTTACTTTTTCTTTTTTCCGAGTCTAAAGATTTGAATTATGATTTCACTTATGACTTAGGAATTTCGTTTGTCTTTGCGTGGAACAGATAGCCCAGTGGTTGGGAGATAGTTTCTGGTGGATCGGGACCACGGTTCGAATCCCGACAAGGTCCTTGATTAACTTTTTTCTTTTTTCTGAGTCTAAAGATTTGAATCGTGATTTCACTTATGAGGTAGGAAATTCGCTTGTCTTTGCGTGGAATAGATAGCCCAGTGGTTGGCAGATAGTTTCTGGTGGATCGGGACCACGGTTCGAACCCCGACAAGGTACTTGATTAACTTTTTCTTTTTTCTGAGTCTAAAGATTTGAATCATGATTTCACTTATGACGTTAGAATTTCGGTTGTCTTTGCGTGAAACAGATAGCCCAGTGGTTGGGAGATAGTTTCTGGTGAATCGGGACCACGGTTCGAATCCCGGCAAAGTCCTTGATCAACTTTTTCTTTTTTCTGAGTCTAAAGATTTGAATCATGATTTCACTTATGACTTAGGAATTTCGCTTGTCTTTGCGTGGAGCAGATAGCCCAGTGGTTGGGAGATAGTTTCTGGTGGATCAGGACCACGGTTCGAATCCCGCTAGGGTCCTCGATCCCCTTTTTCTTTTTTCTGAGTCTAAAGATTTGAATCATGATTTCACTTATGAGGTAGGAGTGTCGCTTGTCTTTGCGTGGAACAGATAGCCCAGTGGTTGGGAGATAGTTTCTGGTGGATCGGGACCACGGTTCGAACCCGGACAAGGTACTTGATTCACTTTTTGTTTTTTCTTAGTCTAAAGATTTGAATCATGATTTCACTTATGAGGTAGGAATTTCGCTTGTCTTTGCGTGGAACAGATAGCCCAGTGGTTGGGAGATAGTTTCTGGTGGATCGGGACCACGGTTCGAATCCATGCAAAGTCCTTGATTTACTTTTTCTTTTTTCCGAGTCTAAAGATTTGAATTATGATTTCACTTATGACTTAGGAATTTCGTTTGTCTTTGCGTGGAACAGATAGCCCAGTGGTTGGGAGATAGTTTCTGGTGAATCGGGACCACGGTTCGAATCCATGCAAAGTCCTTGATTTACTTTTTCTTTGTTCCGAGTCATAAGATTTGAATTATGATTTCACTTATGACTTAGGAATTTCGTTTGTCTTTGCGTGGAACAGATAGCCCAGTAGTTGGGAGATAGTTTCTGGTGCATCGGGACCACGGTTCGAATCCCGACAAGGTCCTTGATTCACTTTTTGTTTTTTCTTAGTCTAAAGATTTGAATCATGATTTCACTTATGAGGTAGGAATTTCGCTTGTCTTTGCGTGGAACAGATAGCCCAGTGGTTGGGAGATAGTTTCTGGTGGATCGGGACCACGGTTCGAATCCATGCAAAGTCCTTGATTTACTTTTTCTTTTTTCCGAGTCTAAAGATTTGAATTATGATTTCACTTATGACTTAGGAATTTCGTTTGTCTTTGCGTGGAACAGATAGCCCAGTGGTTGGGAGATAGTTTCTGGTGAATCGGGACCACGGTTCGAATCCATGCAAAGTCCTTGATTTACTTTTTCTTTGTTCCGAGTCATAAGATTTGAATTATGATTTCACTTATGACTTAGGAATTTCGTTTGTCTTTGCGTGGAACAGATAGCCCAGTGGTTGGGAGATAGTTTCTGGTGGATCGGGACCACGGTTCGAATCCCGACAAGGTCCTTGATTCACTTTTTCTTTTTTCTGAGTCTAAAGATTTGAATCGTGATTTCACTTATGAGGTAGGAAATTCGCTTGTCTTTGCGTGGAACAGATAGCCCAGTGGTTGGCAGATAGTTTCTGGTGGATCGGGACCACGGTTCGAACCCCGACAAGGTACTTGATTAACTTTTTCTTTTTTCTGAGTCTAAAGATTTGAATCCTGATTTCACTTATGACGTTAGAATTTCGGTTGTCTTTGCGTGAAACAGATAGCCCAGTGGTTGGGAGATAGTTTCTGGTGAATCGGGACCACGGTTCGAATCCCGGCAAAGTCCTTGATCAACTTTTTCTTTTTTCTGAGTCTAAAGATTTGAATCATGATTTCACTTATGACTTAGGAATTTCGCTTGTCTTTGCGTGGAGCAGATAGCCCAGTGGTTGGGAGATAGTTTCTGGTGGATCAGGACCACGGTTCGAATCCCGCTAGGGTCCTCGATCCCCTTTTTCTTTTTTCTGAGTCTAAAGATTTGAATCATGATTTCACTTATGAGGTAGGAGTGTCGCTTGTCTTTGCGTGGAACAGATAGCCCAGTGGTTGGGAGATAGTTTCTGGTGGATCGGGACCACGGTTCGAACCCCGACAAGGTACTTGATTCACTTTTTGTTTTTTCTTAGTCTAAAGATTTGAATCATGATTTCACTTATGAGGTAAGAATTTCGGTTGTCTTTGCGTGGAACAGATAGCCCAGTGGTTGGCAGATAGTTTCTGGTGGATCGGGACCACGGTTCGAACCCCGACAAGGTACTTGATTCACTTTGTCTTTTTTCTGAGTCTAAAGATTTGAATCATGATTTTACTTATGACGTTAGAATTTCGGTTGTCTTTGCGTGAAACAGATAGCCCAGTGGTTGGGAGATAGTTTCTGGTGGATCGGGACCACGGTTCGAATCCCGACAAGGTCCTTGATTAACTTTTTCTTTTTTCTGAGTCTAAAGATTTGAATCATGATTTCACTTATGAGGTAAGAATTTCGGTTGTCTTTGCGTGAAACAGATAGCCCAGTGGTTGGGAGATAGTTTCTGGTGGATCGGGACCACGGTTCGAATCCCGACAAGGTCCTTGATTCACTTTTTCTTTTTTCTGAGTCTAAAGATTTGAATCGTGATTTCACTTATGAGGTAGGAAATTCGCTTGTCTTTGCGTGGAACAGATAGCCCAGTGGTTGGCAGATAGTTTCTGGTGGATCGGGACCACGGTTCGAACCCCGACAAGGTACTTGATTAACTTTTTCTTTTTTCTGAGTCTAAAGATTTGAATCATGATTTCACTTATGACGTTAGAATTTCGGTTGTCTTTGCGTGGAACAGATAGCCCAGTGGTTGGGAGATAGTTTCTGGTGAATCGGGACCACGGTTCGAATCCCGGCAAAGTCCTTGATCAACTTTTTCTTTTTTCTGAGTCTAAAGATTTGAATCATGATTTCACTTATGAGGTAGGAGTGTCGCTTGTCTTTGCGTGGAACAGATAGCCCAGTGGTTGGGAGATAGTTTCTGGTGGATCGGGACCACGGTTCGAACCCCGACAAGGTACTTGATTCACTTTTTGTTTTTTCTGAGTCTAAAGATTTGAATCATGATTTCACTTATGAGGTAGGAATTTCGCTTGTCTTTGCGTGGAACAGATAGCCCAGTGGTTGGCAGATAGTTTCTGGTGGATCGGCACCCGGTTCGAATCCCGACAAGGTACTTTATTCACTTTTTCTTTTTTTTTGAGTCTAAAGATTTGAATCATGATTTCACTTATGAGGTAGGAATTTCGCTTGTCTTTGCGTGGAACAGATAGCCCAGTGGTTGGGAGATAGTTTCTGGTGGATCAGCACCACGGTTCGAATCCCGGTAGGGTCCTCGATCCCCTTTTTCTTTTTTCTGAGTCTAAAGATTTGAATCATGATTTCACTTATGAGGTAAGAATTTCGCTTGTCTTTGCGTGGAACAGATAGCCCAGTGGTTGGCAGATAGTTTCTGGTGGATCGGGACCACGGTTCGAACCCCGACAAGGTACTTGATTCACTTTTTCTTTTTTCTGAGTCTACAGATTTGAATCATGATTTTACTTATGACGTTAGAATTTCGGTTGTCTTTGCGTGAAACAGATAGCCCAGTGGTTGGGAGATAGTTTCTGGTGGATCGGGACCACGGTTCCAATCCCGGCAAAGTCCTTGATTCACTTTTTCTTTTTTCTGAGTCTTAAGATTTGAATCATGATTTCACTTATGAGGTAAGAATTTCGCATGTCTTTGCGTGGAACAGATCTCCCAGTGGTTGGGAGATAGTTTCTGGTGGACCGGGACCACGGTTCGAATCCCGGCAACGTCCTTGATTCACTTGTTCTTTTTTCTGAGTCTTTAGATTTGAATCATGATTTCATTTATGAGGTGAGAATTTTGCATGTCTTTGCGTGGAATAGATAGCCAAGTGGTTGGGAGATAGTTTCTAGTGGATCGGGACCACAGTTCGAATCCCGACAAGGTCCTTGATTCACTTTTTCTTTTTTCTGAGTCTAAAGATTTGAATCATGATTTCACTTATGAGGTAGGAATTTCGCTTGTCTTTGCGTGGAACAGATCTCCCAGTGGTTGGGAGATAGTTTCTGGTGGATCAGGACAACGGTTCGAATCCCGGTAGGGTCCTTGATCCCCTTTTTCTTTTTTTCTGAGTCTAAAGACTTGAATCATATTTAAATTATGAGGTAAGAATTTCGCATGTCTTTGCGTGTAAAAGATAGCCCAGTGGTTGGGAGATAGTTTCTGGTGGATCGGGACCACGGTTCGAACCCCGGTAGGGTCCTTGATCCCCTTTTTCTTTTTTTCTGAGTCTGAAGACTTGAATCATGATTTAAATTATGAGGTAAGAATTTCGCATGTCTTTGCGTGTAAAAAATAGCGCAGTGGTTGGGAGATAGTTTCTGATAATTCGTGACCACGGTTCGAATCCCAGCAGTGTCCTTGATCTTCTTTTTTCTTATTTTTTCTGAGTCTAAGGAATTGAATCATGATTTCACTTATGAGGTAATAATTTTGCATGTCTTTGCGTGGAATAGATAGCCAAGTGGTTGGGAGGTAGTTTCTAGTGGATCGGGACCACAGTTCGAACCCCGACAAGGTCCTTGATTCACTTTTTCATTTTTCTGAGTCTAAGGATTTGAATCTTGATTTCACTTATGAGGTATGATTTTCGCTTGTCTTTGCGTGGAACAGATAGCCCAGTGGTTGGGAGATAGTTTCTGGTGAATCGGGACCACGGTTCGAATCCCGGCAAAGTCCTTGATCAACTTTTTCTTTTTTCTGAGTCTAAAGATTTGAATCATGATTTCACTTATGAGGTAGGAGTGTCGCTTGTCTTTGCGTGGAACAGATAGCCCAGTGGTTGGGAGATAGTTTCTGGTGGATCGGGACCACGGTTCGAACCCCGACAAGGTACTTGATTCACTTTTTGTTTTTTCTGAGTCTAAAGATTTGAATCATGATTTCACTTATGAGGTAGGAATTTCGCTTGTCTTTGCGTGGAACAGATAGCCCAGTGGTTGGCAGATAGTTTCTGGTGGATCGGCACCCGGTTCGAATCCCGACAAGGTACTTTATTCACTTTTTCTTTTTTTTTGAGTCTAAAGATTTGAATCATGATTTCACTTATGAGGTAGGAATTTCGCTTGTCTTTGCGTGGAACAGATAGCCCAGTGGTTGGGAGATAGTTTCTGGTGGATCAGCACCACGGTTCGAATCCCGGTAGGGTCCTCGATCCCCTTTTTCTTTTTTCTGAGTCTAAAGATTTGAATCATGATTTCACTTATGAGGTAAGAATTTCGCTTGTCTTTGCGTGGAACAGATAGCCCAGTGGTTGGCAGATAGTTTCTGGTGGATCGGGACCACGGTTCGAACCCCGACAAGGTACTTGATTCACTTTTTCTTTTTTCTGAGTCTACAGATTTGAATCATGATTTTACTTATGACGTTAGAATTTCGGTTGTCTTTGCGTGAAACAGATAGCCCAGTGGTTGGGAGATAGTTTCTGGTGGATCGGGACCACGGTTCCAATCCCGGCAAAGTCCTTGATTCACTTTTTCTTTTTTCTGAGTCTTAAGATTTGAATCATGATTTCACTTATGAGGTAAGAATTTCGCATGTCTTTGCGTGGAACAGATCTCCCAGTGGTTGGGAGATAGTTTCTGGTGGACCGGGACCACGGTTCGAATCCCGGCAACGTCCTTGATTCACTTGTTCTTTTTTCTGAGTCTTTAGATTTGAATCATGATTTCATTTATGAGGTGAGAATTTTGCATGTCTTTGCGTGGAATAGATAGCCAAGTGGTTGGGAGATAGTTTCTAGTGGATCGGGACCACAGTTCGAATCCCGACAAGGTCCTTGATTCACTTTTTCTTTTTTCTGAGTCTAAAGATTTGAATCATGATTTCACTTATGAGGTAGGAATTTCGCTTGTCTTTGCGTGGAACAGATCTCCCAGTGGTTGGGAGATAGTTTCTGGTGGATCAGGACAACGGTTCGAATCCCGGTAGGGTCCTTGATCCCCTTTTTCTTTTTTTCTGAGTCTAAAGACTTGAATCATATTTAAATTATGAGGTAAGAATTTCGCATGTCTTTGCGTGTAAAAGATAGCCCAGTGGTTGGGAGATAGTTTCTGGTGGATCGGGACCACGGTTCGAACCCCGGTAGGGTCCTTGATCCCCTTTTTCTTTTTTTCTGAGTCTGAAGACTTGAATCATGATTTAAATTATGAGGTAAGAATTTCGCATGTCTTTGCGTGTAAAAAATAGCGCAGTGGTTGGGAGATAGTTTCTGATAATTCGTGACCACGGTTCGAATCCCAGCAGTGTCCTTGATCTTCTTTTTTCTTATTTTTTCTGAGTCTAAGGAATTGAATCATGATTTCACTTATGAGGTAATAATTTTGCATGTCTTTGCGTGGAATAGATAGCCAAGTGGTTGGGAGGTAGTTTCTAGTGGATCGGGACCACAGTTCGAACCCCGACAAGGTCCTTGATTCACTTTTTCATTTTTCTGAGTCTAAGGATTTGAATCTTGATTTCACTTATGAGGTATGATTTTCGCTTGTCTTTGCGTGGAACAGATAGCCCAGTGGTTGGGAGATAGTTTCTGGTGAATCGGGACCACGGTTCGAATCCCGGCAAAGTCCTTGATCAACTTTTTCTTTTTTCTGAGTCTAAAGATTTGAATCATGATTTCACTTATGAGGTAGGAGTGTCGCTTGTCTTTGCGTGGAACAGATAGCCCAGTGGTTGGGAGATAGTTTCTGGTGGATCGGGACCACGGTTCGAACCCCGACAAGGTACTTGATTCACTTTTTGTTTTTTCTGAGTCTAAAGATTTGAATCATGATTTCACTTATGAGGTAGGAATTTCGCTTGTCTTTGCGTGGAACAGATAGCCCAGTGGTTGGCAGATAGTTTCTGGTGGATCGGCACCCGGTTCGAATCCCGACAAGGTACTTTATTCACTTTTTCTTTTTTTTTGAGTCTAAAGATTTGAATCATGATTTCACTTATGAGGTAGGAATTTCGCTTGTCTTTGCGTGGAACAGATAGCCCAGTGGTTGGGAGATAGTTTCTGGTGGATCAGCACCACGGTTCGAATCCCGGTAGGGTCCTCGATCCCCTTTTTCTTTTTTCTGAGTCTAAAGATTTGAATCATGATTTCACTTATGAGGTAAGAATTTCGCTTGTCTTTGCGTGGAACAGATAGCCCAGTGGTTGGCAGATAGTTTCTGGTGGATCGGGACCACGGTTCGAACCCCGACAAGGTACTTGATTCACTTTTTCTTTTTTCTGAGTCTACAGATTTGAATCATGATTTTACTTATGACGTTAGAATTTCGGTTGTCTTTGCGTGAAACAGATAGCCCAGTGGTTGGGAGATAGTTTCTGGTGGATCGGGACCACGGTTCCAATCCCGGCAAAGTCCTTGATTCACTTTTTCTTTTTTCTGAGTCTTAAGATTTGAATCATGATTTCACTTATGAGGTAAGAATTTCGCATGTCTTTGCGTGGAACAGATCTCCCAGTGGTTGGGAGATAGTTTCTGGTGGACCGGGACCACGGTTCGAATCCCGGCAACGTCCTTGATTCACTTGTTCTTTTTTCTGAGTCTTTAGATTTGAATCATGATTTCATTTATGAGGTGAGAATTTTGCATGTCTTTGCGTGGAATAGATAGCCAAGTGGTTGGGAGATAGTTTCTAGTGGATCGGGACCACAGTTCGAATCCCGACAAGGTCCTTGATTCACTTTTTCTTTTTTCTGAGTCTAAAGATTTGAATCATGATTTCACTTATGAGGTAGGAATTTCGCTTGTCTTTGCGTGGAACAGATCTCCCAGTGGTTGGGAGATAGTTTCTGGTGGATCAGGACAACGGTTCGAATCCCGGTAGGGTCCTTGATCCCCTTTTTCTTTTTTTCTGAGTCTAAAGACTTGAATCATATTTAAATTATGAGGTAAGAATTTCGCATGTCTTTGCGTGTAAAAGATAGCCCAGTGGTTGGGAGATAGTTTCTGGTGGATCGGGACCACGGTTCGAACCCCGGTAGGGTCCTTGATCCCCTTTTTCTTTTTTTCTGAGTCTGAAGACTTGAATCATGATTTAAATTATGAGGTAAGAATTTCGCATGTCTTTGCGTGTAAAAAATAGCGCAGTGGTTGGGAGATAGTTTCTGATAATTCGTGACCACGGTTCGAATCCCAGCAGTGTCCTTGATCTTCTTTTTTCTTATTTTTTCTGAGTCTAAGGAATTGAATCATGATTTCACTTATGAGGTAATAATTTTGCATGTCTTTGCGTGGAATAGATAGCCAAGTGGTTGGGAGGTAGTTTCTAGTGGATCGGGACCACAGTTCGAACCCCGACAAGGTCCTTGATTCACTTTTTCATTTTTCTGAGTCTAAGGATTTGAATCTTGATTTCACTTATGAGGTATGATTTTCGCTTGTCTTTGCGTGGAACAGATAGCCCAGTGGTTGGGAGATAGTTTCTGGTGGATCGGGACCCCGGTTCGAATCAAGCAGGGTCCTTGATTCACTTTTTCCTTTTTCTGATTCTAAAGATTTGAGTCATGATTTCACTTATGACGTATGAATTTCGCTTGTCTTTGCGTGGAACGCATAGCCCAGTGGTTGGGAGATAGCTTCTGGTGGATCGGGACCACAGTTCGAATCGCGGTAGGGTCCTTGATCCCCTTTTTTTCTAAATCTAAAGATTTGAATCATGATTTCACTTATGAGGTAGGAATTTCGCTTGTCTTTGCGTGGAACAGATATCCCAGTTGTTGGGAGATAGATTCTTATGGATCAGGACAACGGTTCGAATCCCGGTAGGGTCCTTGATCCCCTTTTTCTTTTTTTCTGAGTCTAAAGACTTGAATCATATTTAAATTATGAGGTAAGAATTTCGCATGTCTTTGCGTGTAAAAGATAGCCCAGTGGTTGGGAGATAGTTTCTGGTGGATCGGGACCACGGTTCGAACCCCGGTAGGGTCCTTGATCCCCTTTTTCTTTTTTTCTGAGTCTGAAGACTTGAATCATGATTTAAATTATGAGGTAAGAATTTCGCATGTCTTTGCGTGTAAAAGATAGCGCAGTGGTTGGGAGATAATTTCTGATAATTCGTGACCACGGTTCGAATCCCAGCAGTGTCCTTGATCTTCTTTTTTCTTATTTTTTCAGAGTCCAAGGAATTGAATCATGATTTCACTTATGAGGTAAGAATTTTGCATGTCTTTGCGTGGAATAGATAGCCCAGTGGTTGGGAGATAGTTTCTGGTGGATCGGGACCCCGGTTCGAATCAAGCAGGGTCCTTGATTCACTTTTTCCTTTTTCTGATTCTAAAGATTTGAGTCATGATTTCACTTATGACGTATGAATTTCGCTTGTCTTTGCGTGGAACGCATAGCCCAGTGGTTGGGAGATAGCTTCTGGTGGATCGGGACCACAGTTCGAATCGCGGTAGGGTCCTTGATCCCCTTTTTTTTCTAAATCTAAAGATTTGAATCATGATTTCACTTATGAGGTAGGAATTTCGCTTGTCTTTGCGTGGAACAGATATCCCAGTGGTTGGGAGATAGATTCTTATGGATCAGGACCACGGTTCGAATCCAGACAAGGTCCTTCATTCACTTTTTCTTTTTTCTGATTCTAAAGATTTGAGTCATGATTCCACTTATGACGTATGAATTTCGCTTGTCTTTGCGTGGAACGCATAGCCCAGTGGTTGGGAGATAGTTTCTGGTGGATCGGGACAACGGTTCGAATCCCGACAAGGTCCTTGATCTTCTTTTTCTTTTTTTCTGAGTCTATGGATTTGAATCAGGATTTCACTTATGACGTATGAATTTCGCTTGTCTTTGCGTGGAACAGATAGCCCAGTGGTTGGGAGATAGTTTCTGGTGGATCGGGACCCCGGTTCGAATCAGGCAGGGTCCTTGATTCACTTTTTCCTTTTTCAAAGTCTAAAGATTTGAATCATGATTTCACTCATGACTTAAGAATTTCGCTTGTCTTTGCGTGGAACAGATAGCCCAGTGGTTGGGAGATAGTTTCTGGTGGATCGGGACCCCAGTTCGAATCCAGGCAGTGTCTTTGATCTTCTTGTTCTTTTTTTCTGAGTCTAAGGAATTGAATCATGATTTCACTTATGACGTATGAATTTCGCTTGTCTTTGCGTGGAACACATAGCCCAGTAGTTTGGAGATAGTTTCTGGTGGATCGGGACCACGGTTCGAATCCCGGCAGTGTCCTTGATCTTCTTTTTGTTTTTTCTGAATCTAAGGATTATTTTTCTATTTTTCTGAGTCTAAGGATTTGAATCATGATTTCACTTATGACGTATGAATTTTGCTTGTCTTTGCGTGGAACAGATATCCCAGTGGTTGGGAGATAGATTCTTATGGATCAGGACCACGGTTCAAATCCAGACAAGGTCCTTGATTCACTTTTTCTTTTTTCTGATTCTAAAGATTTGAGTCATGATTCCACTTATGACGTATGAATTTCGCTTGTCTTTGCGTGGAACGCATAGCCCAGTGGTTGGGAGATAGTTTCTGGTGGATCGGGACAACGGTTCGAATCCCGACAAGGTCCTTGATCTTCTTTTTCTTTTTTTCTGAGTCTATGGATTTGAATCAGGATTTCACTTATGACGTATGAATTTCGCTTGTCTTTGCGTGGAACAGATAGCCCAGTGGTTGGGAGATAGTTTCTGGTGGATCGGGACCCCGGTTCGAATCAGGCAGGGTCCTTGATTCACTTTTTCCTTTTTCAAAGTCTAAAGATTTGAATCATGATTTCACTCATGACTTAAGAATTTCGCTTGTCTTTGCGTGGAACAGATAGCCCAGTGGTTGGGAGATAGTTTCTGGTGGATCGGGACCCCGGTTCGAATCCAGGCACTGTCTTTGATCTTCTTGTTCTTTTTTTCTGAGTCTAAGGAATTGAATCATGATTTCACTTATGACGTATGAATTTCGCTTGTCTTTGCGTGGAACACATAGCCCAGTAGTTTGGAGATAGTTTCTGGTGGATCGGGACCACGGTTCGAATCCCGGCAGTGTCCTTGATCTTCTTTTTGTTTTTTCTGAATCTAAGGATTATTTTTCTATTTTTCTGAGTCTAAGGATTTGAATCATGATTTCACTTATGACGTATGAATTTTGCTTGTCTTTGCGTGGAACAGATAGCCCTGTGGTTTGGGAGATAGTTTCTGGTGGATCGGGACCACGGTTTTAATCCCGAAAAGGTCCTTGATTCACTTTTTCCTTTTTCTGAGTCTAAAGATTTGAATCATGATTTCACTTATGACGTATGAATTTCGCTTGTCTTTGCGTGGAACAGATAGCCCAGTGGTTGGGAGATAGTTTCTGGTGGATCGGGACCACGGTTCGAATCCCGGCAAAGTCCTTGATTCGCTTTTTTCTTTTTCAGAGTCTAAAGATTTGAATCATGATTTCACTTATGTGGTAGGACTTTCGCTTGTCTTTGCGTGGAACACATAGCCCAGTGGTTGGGAGATAGTTTCTTGTGGATCAGGACCACGGTTCGAATCCCGACAAGGTCCTAGATTCACCTTTGCTTTTTTCTGAGTCTAAAGATTTGAATCATGATTTCACTTATGACGTATGAATTTCGATTGTCTTTGCGTGGAACAGATAGCCCAGTGGTTGGGAGATAGTTTCTGGTGGATCGGGACCCCGGTTTGAATCCCGGCAGTGTCCTTGATCTTCTTTTTCTTTTTTTTGAATCTATGGATTTGAATCATGATTTCACTTATGAGGTAGGAATTTCGATTGTCTTTGCGTGGAACAGATAGCCCAGTGGTTGGGAGATAGTTTCTGGTGGATCAGGACCACGGTTCGAATCCCTGCAGTGTCCTTGATCTTCTTTCTTTTTTTTCTAAGTCTAAGGATTTGAATCACAATTTCACTTATAATTTAGGAATTTCGCTTGTCTTTGCGTGGAACAGATAGCCCAGTGGTTGGGAGATAGTTTCTGGTGGATCGGGACCACGGTTCGAATCCCGACAAGGTACTTGATTCACTTTTTCTTTTTTTCTAAGTCTAAAGATTTGAATCATGATTTCACTTATGAGGTAGGAATTTCGCTTGTCTTTGCGTGAAACAGATAATAGCCCAGTGATTTGGGAGATAGTTTCTGGTGGATCGGGACCACGGTTCGAATCCCGACAAGGTCCTAGATTCACTTTTTGTTTTCTGAGTCTAAAGATTTGAATCATGATTTCACTTATGGATAGGAATTTCGCTTGTCTTCGCATGGAACAGATAGCCCAGTGGTTTGGAGATAGTTTCTGGTGGATCGGGTTCACGGTTCGAATCCCGACAAGGTCCTTGATTCACTTTTTCTTTTTTCTGAGTCTAAAGATTTGAGTCATGATTTCACTTATGACGTATGAATTTCGTTTTTATTTGCAAGGAACACATAGCCCAGTGGTTGGGAGATAGTTTCTGGTGGATCGGGACCACGGTTCGAATCCCGGCAGTGTCCTTTATTCGTTTTTTTCATTTTCAGAGTCTAAAGATTTGAATCATGATTTCACTTATGTGGTAGGAATTTCGCTTGTCTTTGCGTGGAACACATAGCCCAGTGGTTGGAAGATAGTTTCTTGTGGATCGGGTTCACGGTTCAATGCCGACAAGGTCCTTGATTCACTTTTTCTTTTTTCTGAGTCTAAAGATTTGAATCATGATTTCACTTATGAGGTAGGAATTCCGATTGTCTTTGCGTGGAACAGATAGCCCAGTGGTTGGGAGATAGTTTCTGGTGGATCAGGACCACGGTTCGAATCCCTGCAGTGTCCTTGATCTTCTTCTTTTTTTCTAAGTCTAAGGATTTGAATCACGATTTCACTTATAATTTAGGAATTTCGCTTGTCTTTGCGTGGAACAGATAGCCCAGTGGTTGGGAGATAGTTTCTGGTGGATCGGGACCACGGTTCGAATCCCGGTAGGGTCCTTGATCCCCTTTTTTCTTTTTTCTAAATCTAAAGATTTGAATCATGATTTCACTTATGAGGTAAGAATTTCGCTTGTCTTTGCGTGGAACAGATAGCCCAGTGGTTGGGACATACTTTCTGGTGGATCAGGACCACGGTTCGAATCCCTGCAGTGTCCTTGATCTTCTTTTTCTTTTTTTTCTAAGTCTAAGGATTTGAATCACGATTTCACTTATAATTTAGGAATTTCGCTTGTCTTTGCGTGGAACAGATAGCCCAGTGGTTGGGACATAGTTTCTGGTGGATCGGGACCACGGTTCGAATCCCGACAAGGTCCTTGATTCACTTTTTCTTTTTTCTGAGTCTAAGGATTTGAATCATGATTTCACTTATGAGGTAGGAATTTCACTTGTCTTTGCGTAGAACAGATAGCCCAGTGGTTTTGAGATAGTATCTGGTGGATCGGGACCACGGTTCGAATCCCGACAATTTCCTTGATTCACTTTTTCTTTTTTCTGAGTCTAAAGATTTGAATCATGATTTCACTTATGAGGTAGGAATTTCGCTTGTCTTTACGTGGAAAAGATAGCCCAGTGGTTGGGACTTAGTTTTTGGTGGATCGGGACCACGGTTCGAATCCCAGCAGTGTCCTTGATCTTCTTCTTTTTTTTCTGAGTCTAAGGATTTGAATCATGATTGCACCAATGACGTATATATTTCGCTTGTCTTTGCGTGGAACAGATAGCCCAGTGGTTGTGAGATAGTTTCTGGTGGATCGAGACCCCGGTTCGAATCCCAGCAAAGTCCTTGATTCACTTTTTCTTTTGTCTGAGTCTAAAGATTTGAATCATAATTTCACTTATGAGGTGAAAATTTCGATTGTCTTTGCGTGGAACAGATAGCCCAGTGGTTTGAGATAGTTTCTGGTGGATCGGGACCACGGTTCGAATCCCGACAATTTCCTTGATTCACTTTTTCTTTTTTCTGAGTCTAAAGATTTGAATCATGATTTCACTTATGAGGTAGGAATTTCGCTTGTCTTTGCGTGGAACACATAGCCCAGTGGTTGGGAGATAGTTTCTTGTGGATCAGGACCACGGTTCGAATCCCGACAAGGTCCTAGATTCACCTTTGCTTTTTACTGAGTCTAAAGATTTGAATCATGATTTCACTTATGACGTATGAATTTCGATTGTCTTTGCGTGGAACAGATAGCCCAGTGGTTGGGAGATAGTTTCTGGTGGATCGGGACCCCGGTTTGAATCCCGGCAGTGTCCTTGATCTTCTTTTTCATTTTTTTTTTTGAGTATATGGATTTGAATCATGATTTCACTTATGAGGTAGGAATTTCGATTGTCTTTGCGTGGAACAGATAGCCCAGTGGTTGGGAGATAGTTTCTGGTGGATCAGGACCACCGTTCGAATCCCTGCAGTGTCCTTGATCTTCTTTTTTTTTTTTTCTAAGTTAAGGATTTGAATCACAATTTCACTTATAATTTAGGAATTTCGCTTGTCTTTGCGTGGAACAGATAGCCCAGTGGTTGGGAGATAGTTTCTGGTGGATCGGGACCACGGTTCGAATCCCGACAAGGTACTTGATTCACTTTTTCTTTTTTCTAAGTCTAAAGATTTGAATCATGATTTCACTTATGAGGTAGGAATTTCGCTTGTCTTTGCGTGAAACAGATAGCCCAGTGGTTTGGGAGATAGTTTCTGGTGGATCGGGACCACGGTTCGAATTCCGACAAGGTCCTAGATTCACTTTTTGTTTTCTGAGTCTAAAGATTTGAATCATGATTTCACTTATGGATAGGAATTTCGCTTGTCTTCACATGGAACAGATAGCCAAGTGGTTTGGAGATAGTTTTTGGTGGATCGGGTTCACGGTTCGAATCCCGGCAAAGTCCTTGATTCGCTTTTTTCTTTTTCAGAGTCTAAAGATTTGAATCATGATTTCACTTATGGATAGGAATTTCGCTTGTCTTTGCGTGGAACAGATAGCCCAGTGGTTGGGAGATAGTTTCTGGTGGATCGGGACCACGGTTCGAATCCCGGCAAAGTCCTTGATTCGCTTTTTTCTTTTTCAGAGTCTCAAGATTTGAATCATGATTTCACTTATGTGGTAGGACTTTCGCTTGTCTTTGCGTGGAACACATAGCCCAGTGGTTGGGAGATAGTTTCTTGTGGATCAGGACCACGGTTCGAATCCCGACAAGGTCCTAGATTCACCTTTGCTTTTTTCTGAGTCTAAAGATTTGAATCATGATTTCACTTATGAGGTAGGAATTTCGATTGTCTTTGCGTGGAACACATAGCCCAGTGGTTGGGAGATAGTTTCTTGTGGATCAGGACCACGGTTCGAATCCCGACAAGGTCCTAGATTCACCTTTGCTTTTTACTGAGTCTAAAGATTTGAATCATGATTTCACTTATGACGTATGAATTTCGATTGTCTTTGCGTGGAACAGATAGCCCAGTGGTTGGGAGATAGTTTCTGGTGGATCGGGACCCCGGTTTGAATCCCGGCAGTGTCCTTGATCTTCTTTTTCATTTTTTTTTTTGAGTATATGGATTTGAATCATGATTTCACTTATGAGGTAGGAATTTCGATTGTCTTTGCGTGGAACAGATAGCCCAGTGGTTGGGAGATAGTTTCTGGTGGATCAGGACCACCGTTCGAATCCCTGCAGTGTCCTTGATCTTCTTTTTTTTTTTTTCTAAGTTAAGGATTTGAATCACAATTTCACTTATAATTTAGGAATTTCGCTTGTCTTTGCGTGGAACAGATAGCCCAGTGGTTGGGAGATAGTTTCTGGTGGATCGGGACCACGGTTCGAATCCCGACAAGGTACTTGATTCACTTTTTCTTTTTTCTAAGTCTAAAGATTTGAATCATGATTTCACTTATGAGGTAGGAATTTCGCTTGTCTTTGCGTGAAACAGATAGCCCAGTGGTTTGGGAGATAGTTTCTGGTGGATCGGGACCACGGTTCGAATTCCGACAAGGTCCTAGATTCACTTTTTGTTTTCTGAGTCTAAAGATTTGAATCATGATTTCACTTATGGATAGGAATTTCGCTTGTCTTCACATGGAACAGATAGCCAAGTGGTTTGGAGATAGTTTTTGGTGGATCGGGTTCACGGTTCGAATCCCGGCAAAGTCCTTGATTCGCTTTTTTCTTTTTCAGAGTCTAAAGATTTGAATCATGATTTCACTTATGGATAGGAATTTCGCTTGTCTTTGCGTGGAACAGATAGCCCAGTGGTTGGGAGATAGTTTCTGGTGGATCGGGACCACGGTTCGAATCCCGGCAAAGTCCTTGATTCGCTTTTTTCTTTTTCAGAGTCTCAAGATTTGAATCATGATTTCACTTATGTGGTAGGACTTTCGCTTGTCTTTGCGTGGAACACATAGCCCAGTGGTTGGGAGATAGTTTCTTGTGGATCAGGACCACGGTTCGAATCCCGACAAGGTCCTAGATTCACCTTTGCTTTTTTCTGAGTCTAAAGATTTGAATCATGATTTCACTTATGACGTATGAATTTCGATTGTCTTTGCGTGGAACAGATAGCCCAGTGGTTGGGAGATAGTTTCTGGTGGATCGGGACCCCGGTTTGAATCCCGGCAGTGTCCTTGATCTTCTTTTTCTTTTTTTTGAATCTATGGATTTGAATCATGATTTCACTTATGAGGTAGGAATTTCGATTGTCTTTGCGTGGAACAGATAGCCCAGTGGTTGGGAGATAGTTTCTGGTGGATCAGGACCACGGTTCGAATCCCTGCAGTGTCCTTGATCTTCTTTCTTTTTTTTCTAAGTCTAAGGATTTGAATCACAATTTCACTTATAATTTAGGAATTTCGCTTGTCTTTGCGTGGAACAGATAGCCCAGTGGTTGGGAGATAGTTTCTGGTGGATCGGGACCACGGTTCGAATCCCGACAAGGTACTTGATTCACTTTTTCTTTTTTTCTAAGTCTAAAGATTTGAATCATGATTTCACTTATGAGGTAGGAATTTCGCTTGTCTTTGCGTGAAACAGATAATAGCCCAGTGGTTTGGGAGATAGTTTCTGGTGGATCGGGACCACGGTTCGAATCCCGACAAGGTCCTAGATTCACTTTTTGTTTTCTGAGTCTAAAGATTTGAATCATGATTTCACTTATGGATAGGAATTTCGCTTGTCTTCGCATGGAACAGATAGCCCAGTGGTTTGGAGATAGTTTCTGGTGGATCGGGTTCACGGTTCGAATCCCGACAAGGTCCTTGATTCACTTTTTCTTTTTTCTGAGTCTAAAGATTTGAGTCATGATTTCACTTATGACGTATGAATTTCGTTTTTATTTGCAAGGAACACATAGCCCAGTGGTTGGGAGATAGTTTCTGGTGGATCGGGACCACGGTTCGAATCCCGGCAGTGTCCTTTATTCGTTTTTTTCTTTTTCAGAGTCTAAAGATTTGAATCATGATTTCACTTATGTGGTAGGAATTTCGCTTGTCTTTGCGTGGAACACATAGCCCAGTGGTTGGAAGATAGTTTCTTGTGGATCGGGTTCACGGTTCAATGCCGACAAGGTCCTTGATTCACTTTTTCTTTTTTCTGAGTCTAAAGATTTGAATCATGATTTCACTTATGAGGTAGGAATTCCGATTGTCTTTGCGTGGAACAGATAGCCCAGTGGTTGGGAGATAGTTTCTGGTGGATCAGGACCACGGTTCGAATCCCTGCAGTGTCCTTGATCTTCTTCTTTTTTTCTAAGTCTAAGGATTTGAATCACGATTTCACTTATAATTTAGGAATTTCGCTTGTCTTTGCGTGGAACAGATAGCCCAGTGGTTGGGAGATAGTTTCTGGTGGATCGGGACCACGGTTCGAATCCCGGTAGGGTCCTTGATCCCCTTTTTTCTTTTTTCTAAATCTAAAGATTTGAATCATGATTTCACTTATGAGGTAAGAATTTCGCTTGTCTTTGCGTGGAACAGATAGCCCAGTGGTTGGGACATACTTTCTGGTGGATCAGGACCACGGTTCGAATCCCTGCAGTGTCCTTGATCTTCTTTTTCTTTTTTTTCTAAGTCTAAGGATTTGAATCACGATTTCACTTATAATTTAGGAATTTCGCTTGTCTTTGCGTGGAACAGATAGCCCAGTGGTTGGGACATAGTTTCTGGTGGATCGGGACCACGGTTCGAATCCCGACAAGGTCCTTGATTCACTTTTTCTTTTTTCTGAGTCTAAGGATTTGAATCATGATTTCACTTATGAGGTAGGAATTTCGCTTGTCTTTGCGTGGAACAGATAGCCCAGTGGTTGGGAGATAGTTTCTGGTGGATCGTGACCACGGTTCGAATCCCGACAAGGTCCTAGATTCACTTTTTCTTTTTTCTGGGTCTAAAGATTAGAATCATGATTTCACTTATGAGGTAGGAATTTCACTTGTCTTTGCGTAGAACAGATAGCCCAGTGGTTTTGAGATAGTATCTGGTGGATCGGGACCACGGTTCGAATCCCGACAATTTCCTTGATTCACTTTTTCTTTTTTCTGAGTCTAAAGATTTGAATCATGATTTCACTTATGAGGTAGGAATTTCGCTTGTCTTTACGTGGAAAAGATAGCCCAGTGGTTGGGACTTAGTTTTTGGTGGATCGGGACCACGGTTCGAATCCCAGCAGTGTCCTTGATCTTCTTCTTCTTTTTTTCTGAGTCTAAGGATTTGAATCATGATTGCACTTATGACGTATATATTTCGCTTGTCTTTGCGTGGAACAGATAGCCCAGTGGTTGTGAGATAGTTTCTGGTGGATCGAGACCCCGGTTCGAATCCCAGCAAAGTCCATGATTCACTTTTTCTTTTGTCTGAGTCTAAAGATTTGAATCATAATTTCACTTATGAGGTGAAAATTTCGATTGTCTTTGCGTGGAACAGATAGCCCAGTGGTTTGAGATAGTTTCTGGTGGATCGGGACCACGGTTCGAATCCCGACAATTTCCTTGATTCACTTTTTCTTTTTTCTGAGTCTAAAGATTTGAATCATGATTTCACTTATGAGGTAGGAATTTCGCTTGTCTTTGCGTGGAACACATAGCCCAGTGGTTGGGAGATAGTTTCTTGTGGATCAGGACCACGGTTCGAATCCCGACAAGGTCCTAGATTCACCTTTGCTTTTTACTGAGTCTAAAGATTTGAATCATGATTTCACTTATGACGTATGAATTTCGATTGTCTTTGCGTGGAACAGATAGCCCAGTGGTTGGGAGATAGTTTCTGGTGGATCGGGACCCCGGTTTGAATCCCGGCAGTGTCCTTGATCTTCTTTTTCATTTTTTTTTGAGTATATGGATTTGAATCATGATTTCACTTATGAGGTAGGAATTTCGATTGTCTTTGCGTGGAACAGATAGCCCAGTGGTTGGGAGATAGTTTCTGGTGGATCAGGACCACGGTTCGAATCCCTGCAGTGTCCTTGATCTTCTTTTTTTTTTTTTTCTAAGTTAAGGATTTGAATCACAATTTCACTTATAATTTAGGAATTTCGCTTGTCTTTGCGTGGAACAGATAGCCCAGTGGTTGGGAGATAGTTTCTGGTGGATCGGGACCACGGTTCGAATCCCGACAAGGTACTTGATTCACTTTTTCTTTTTTCTAAGTCTAAAGATTTAAATCATGATTTCACTTATGAGGTAGGAATTTCGCTTGTCTTTGCGTAAAACAGATAGCCCAGTGGTTTGGGAGATAGTTTCTGGTGGATCGGGACCACGGTTCGAATTCCGACAAGGTCCTAGATTCACTTTTTGTTTTCTGAGTCTAAAGATTTGAATCATGATTTCACTTATGGATAGGAATTTCGCTTGTCTTCACATGGAACAGATAGCCAAGTGGTTTGGAGATAGTTTTTGGTGGATCGGGTTCACGGTTCGAATCCCGACAAGGTCCTTGATTCACTTTGTCTTTTTTTCTGAGTCTAAAGATTTGAGTCATGATTTCACTTATGACGTATGAATTTCGTTTTTATTTGCAAGGAACACATAGCCCAGTGGTTGGGAGATAGTTTCTGGTGGATCGGGACCACGGTTCGAATCCCGGCAGTGTCCTTTATTCGTTTTTTTCTTTTTCAGAGTCTAAAGATTTGAATCATGATTTCACTTATGTGGTAGGAATTTCGCTTGTCTTTGCGTGGAACACATAGCCCAGTGGTTGTAAGATAGTTTCTTGTGGATCAGGACCACGGTTCGAATCCCGACAAGGTCCTAGATTCACTTTTTCTTTTTTCTGAGTCTAAAGATTTGAATCATGATTTCACTTATGGATAGGAATTTCGCTTGTCTTCGCGTGGAACAGATAGCCCAGTGGTTTGGAGATAGTTTCTGGTGGATCGGGTTCACGGTTCAATGCCGACAAGGTCCTTGATTCACTTTTTCTTTTTTCTGAGTCTAAGGATTTGAATCATGATTTCACTTATGAGGTAGGAATTTCGATTGTCTTTGCGTGGAACAGATAGCCCAGTGGTTGGGAGATAGTTTCTGGTGGATCAGGACCACGGTTCGAATCCCTGCAGTGTCCTTGATCTTCTTCTTTTTTTCTAAGTCTAAGGATTTGAATCACGATTTCACTTATAATTTAGGAATTTCGCTTGTCTTTGCGTGGAACAGATAGCCCAGTGGTTGGGAGATACTTTCTGGTGGATCGGGACCACGGTTCGAATCCCGACAAGGTCATTGATACACTTTGTTTTTCTGAGTCTAAGGATTTGAATCATGATTTCACTTATGAGGTAGGAATTTCGATTGTCTTTGCGTGGAACAGATAGCCCAGTGGTTGGGACATACTTTCTGGTGGATCAGGACCACGGTTCGAATCCCTGCAGTGTCCTTGATCTTCTTTTTCTTTTTTTTCTAAGTCTAAGGATTTGAATCACGATTTCACTTATAATTTAGGAATTTCGCTTGTCTTTGCGTGGAACAGATAGCCCAGTGGTTGGGACATAGTTTCTGGTGGATCGGGACCACGGTTCGAATCCCGACAAGGTCCTTGATTCACTTTTTCTTTTTTCTGAGTCTAAGGATTTGAATCATGATTTCACTTATGAGGTAGGAATTTCGCTTGTCTTTGCGTGGAACAGATAGCCCAGTGGTTTTGAGATAGTTTCTGGTGGATCGGGACCACGGTTCGAATCCCGACAATTTCCTTGATTCACTTTTTCTTTTTTCTGAGTCTAAAGATTTGAATCATGATTTCACTTATGAGGTAGGAATTTCGCTTGTCTTTGCGTGGAACAAATAGCCCAGTGGTTGGGAGACAGTTTCTGGTGGATCGGGACTATGGTTCGAATCCCGGCAGGGTCCTTGATTCACTTTTTCTTTTTTCTAAGTCTTTAGATTTGAATCATGATTTCACTTATGAGGTTATAGATTGCGCTTGTCTTTGCGTGGAACAAATAGCCCAGTGGTTGGGAGATAGTTTCTGGTGTATCGGGACCACGGTTCGAATCCAGGCGGTGTCCTTGATTCACTTTTTCTTTTTTCTGAGTCTAAAGATTTGAATCATGATTTCACTTATGAGGTAGATATTTCGCTTGTCTTTGCGTGGAACAAATAGCCCAGTGGTTGGGAGATAGTTTCTGATGGGTCGGCACCACGGTTCTAATCCCGGCAGTGTCCTTGATTCACTTTTTCTTTTTTCTAAGTTTTTAGATTTGAATCATGATTTCACTTATGAGGTAGGAATTTCGCTTGTCTTTGCGTGGAACAAATAGCCCAGTGGTTGGGAGACAGTTTCTGGTGGATCGGGACCACGGTTCGAATCCCGACAGGGTCCTTGATTCACTTTTTCTTTTTTCTAAGTCTTTAGATTTGAATCATGATTTCACTTATGATGTAAGAATTTCGCTTGTCTTTGCGTGGAACAGATAGCCCAGTGGTTGGGAGATAGTTTCTGGTGGACCGTGACCACGGTTCGAATCCCGGCAGTGTCCTTGACTCACTCTTTCTTTTTTCTAAGTCTTTAGATTTGAATCATGATTTCACTTATGAGGTATAGATTGCGCTTGTCTTTGCTTGGAACAAATAGCCCAGTGGTTGGGATATAGTTTCTGGTGGATCGGGACCACGGTTCGAATCTGGGCGGTGTCCTTGATTCACTTTTTCTTTTTTCTGAGTCTAAAGATTTGAATCATGATTTCACTTATGAGGTAGATATTTCGCTTGTCTTTGCGTGGAACAAATAGCCCAGTGGTTGGGAGATAGTTTCTGGTGGGTCGGCACAACGGTTCTAATCCCGGCAGTGTCCTTGATTCACTTTTTCTTTTTTCTAAGTTTTTAGATTTGAATCATGATTTTTTTACTTATGAGGTAGGAATTTCGCTTGTCTTTGCGTGGAACAATTAGCCCAGTGGTTGGGAGACAGTTTCTGGTGGATCAGGACCACGGTTCGAATCCCGGCAGGGTCCTTGATTCACTTTTTCTGTTTTCTAAGTCTTTAGATTTGAATAATGATTTCACTTATGAGGTAAGAATTTCGCTTGTCTTTGCGTGGAACAGATAGCCCAGTGGTTGGAAGAAAGTTTCTGGTGGGCCGGGACCATGGTTCGAATCCCGGCAGTGTCCTTGATTCACTTTGTTTTTGCTGAGTCTAAGGATTTGAATCATGATTTCACTTATGACGTATGAATTTCGATTGTCTTTGCGTGGAACAGATAGCCCAGTGGTTGGGAGATAGTTTCTGGTGGATCGGGACCCCGGTTTGAATCCCGGCAGTGTCCTTGATCTTCTTTTTCATTTTTTTTTGAGTATATGGATTTGAATCATGATTTCACTTATGAGGTAGGAATTTCGATTGTCTTTGCGTGGAACAGATAGCCCAGTGGTTGGGAGATAGTTTCTGGTGGATCAGGACCACGGTTCGAATCCCTGCAGTGTCCTTGATCTTCTTTTTTTTTTTTTCTAAGTTAAGGATTTGAATCACAATTTCACTTATAATTTAGGAATTTCGCTTGTCTTTGCGTGGAACACATAGCCCAGTGGTTGGGAAATAGTTTCTGGTGGGTCGGGACTACGGTTCGAATCCCGGCAGGGTCCTTGATTCACTTTTTCTTTTTTCTAAGTCTTTAGATTTGAATCATGATTTCACTTATGAGGTTATAGATTGCGCTTGTCTTTGCGTGGAACAAATAGCCCAGTGGTTGGGAGATAGTTTCTGGTGGGTCGGGACCACGGTTCGAATCCGGATAAGGTCCTTGATTCACTTTTTCTTTTTGCTGAGTCTAAGGATTTGAATCGTGATTTCACTTATGATGTAAGAATTTCGCTTGTCTTTGGGTGGAACAGATAGCCTAGTGGTTGGGAGATAGTTTCTGGTGGATCGTGACCACGGTTCGAATCCCGGCAGTGTCCTTGACTCACTTTTTCTTTTTTCTAAGTTTTTAGATTTGAATCATGATTTCACTTATGAGGTAGGAATTTCGCTTGTCTTTGCGTGGAACAATTAGCCCAGTGGTTGGGAGACAGTTTCTGGTGGATCGGGACCACGGTTCGAATCCCGGCAGGGTCCTTGATTCACTTTTTCTGTTTTCTAAGTCTTTAGATTTGAATCATGATTTCACTTATGAGGTAAGAATTTCGCTTGTCTTTGCGTGGAACAGATAGCCCAGTGGTTGGAAGAAAGTTTCTGGTGGGCCGGGACCATGGTTCGAATCCCGGCAGTGTCCTTGATTCACTTTGTTTTTGCTGAGTCTAAGGATTTGAATCATGATTTCACTTATGAGGTAAGAATTTCGCTTGTCTATGCGTGGAACAGATAGCCCAGTGGTTGGGAGATAGTTTCTGGTGGGTTGGGACCACGGTTCTAATCCCGGCAGTGTCCTTGATTCACTTTTTCTTTTTTCTAAGTCTTTAGATTTGAATCATGATTTCACTTATGAGGTAGGAATTTCGCTTGTCTTTGCGTGGAACAAATAGCCCAGTGGTTGGGAGACAGTTTCTGGTGGATCGGGACCACGGTTCGAATCCCGCCAGGGTCCTTGATTCACTTTTTCTTTTTTCTAAGTCTTTAGATTTGAATCATGATTTCACTTATGAGGTAAGAATTTCGCTTGTCTTTGCGTAGAACACATAGCCCAGTGGTTGGAAGAAAGTTTCTGGTGGGCCGGGACCATGGTTCGAATCCCGGCAGTGTCCTTGATTCACTTTGTTTTTGCTGAGTCTAAGGATTTGAATCATGATTTCACTTATGAGGTAAGAATTTCGCTTGTCTATGCGTGGAACAGATAGCCCAGTGGTTGGGAGATAGTTTCTGGTGGGTTGGGACCACGGTTCTAATCCCGGCAGTGTCCTTGATTCACTTTTTCTTTTTTCTAAGTCTTTAGATTTGAATCATGATTTCACTTATGAGGTAGGAATTTCGCTTGTCTTTGCGTGGAACAAATAGCCCAGTGGTTGGGAGACAGTTTCTGGTGGATCGGGACCACGGTTCGAATCCCGCCAGGGTCCTTGATTCACTTTTTCTTTTTTCTAAGTCTTTAGATTTGAATCATGATTTCACTTATGAGGTAAGAATTTCGCTTGTCTTTGCGTAGAACACATAGCCCAGTGGTTGAGAAATAGTTTCTGGTGGATCGGGACCACGGTTCGAATCCCGGCAGGGTCCTTGATTCACTTTTTCTGTTTTCTAAGTCTTTAGATTTGAATCATGATTTCACTTATGAGGTAAGAATTTCGCTTGTCTTTGCGTGGAACAGATAGCCCAGTGGTTGGAAGAAAGTTTCTGGTGGGCCGGGACCATGGTTCGAATCCCGGCAGTGTCCTTGATTCACTTTGTTTTTGCTGAGTCTAAGGATTTGAATCATGATTTCACTTATGAGGTAAGAATTTCGCTTGTCTATGCGTGGAACAGATAGCCCAGTGGTTGGAAGATAGTTTCTGGTGGGTTGGGACCACGGTTCTAATCCCGGCAGTGTCCTTGATTCACTTTTTCTTTTTTCTAAGTCTTTAGATTTGAATCATGATTTCACTTATGAGGTAGGAATTTCGCTTGTCTTTGCGTGGAACAAATAGCCCAGTGGTTGGGAGACAGTTTCTGGTGGATCGGGACCACGGTTCGAATCCCGCCAGGGTCCTTGATTCACTTTTTCTTTTTTCTAAGTCTTTAGATTTGAATCATGATTTCACTTATGAGGTAAGAATTTCGCTTGTCTTTGCGTGGAACACATAGCCCAGTGGTTGAGAAATAGTTTCTGGTGGTCGGGACTACGGTTCGAATCCCTGCAGGGTCCTTGATTCACTTTTTCTGTTTTCTAAGTCTTTAGATTTGAATCATGATTTCACTTATGAGGTAAAAATTTCGCTTGTCTTTGCGTGGAACAGATAGCCCAGTGGTTGGAAGAAAGTTTCTGGTGGGCCGGGACCATGGTTCGAATCCCGGCAGTGTCCTTGATTCACTTTGTTTTTGCTGAGTCTAAGGATTTGAATCATGATTTCACTTATGAGGTAGGAATTTCGCTTGTCTTTGCGTGGAACAAATAGCCCAGTGGTTGGGAGACAGTTTCTGGTGGATCGGGACCACGGTTCGAATCCCGCCAGGGTCCTTGATTCACTTTTTCTTTTTTCTAAGTCTTTAGATTTGAATCATGATTTCACTTATGAGGTAAGAATTTCGCTTGTCTTTGCGTGGAACACATAGCCCAGTGGTTGAGAAATAGTTTCTGGTGGTCGGGACTACGGTTCGAATCCCTGCAGGGTCCTTGATTCACTTTTTCTTTTTTCTAAGTCTTTAGATTTGAATCATGATTTCACTTATGAGGTAAGAATTTCGCTTGTCTATGCGTGGAACAGATAGCCCAGGGGTTGGGAGATAGTTTCTGGTGGGTCGGGACCACGGTTCGAATCCCGCCAGGGTCCTTGATTCACTTTTTCTTTTTTCTAAGTTTTTAGATTTGAATCATGATTTCACTTATGAGGTAGGAATTTCGCTTGTCTTTGCGTGGAACAAATAGCCCAGTGGTTGGGAGACAGTTTCTGGTGGATCGGGACCACGGTTCGAATCCCGGCAGGGTCCTTGATTCACTTTTTCTTTTTTCTAAGTCTTTAGATTTGAATCATGATTTCACTTATGAGGTAAGAATTTCGCTTGTCTTTGCGTGGAACACATAGCCCAGTGGTTGGGAAATAGTTTCTGGTGGGTCGGGACTACGGTTCGAATCCCGGCAGGGTCCTTGATTCACTTTTTCTTTTTACTAAGTCTTTAAATTTGAATCATGATTTCACTTATTAGGTAGGAATTTCGCTTGTCTTTGCGTGGAACAAATAGCCCAGTGGTTGGGAGACAGTTTCTGGTGGATCGGGACTATGGTTCGAATCCCGGCAGGGTCCTTGATTCACTTTTTCTTTTTTCTAAGTCTTTAGATTTGAATCATGATTTCACTTATGAGGTTATAGATTGCGCTTGTCTTTGCGTGGAACAAATAGCCCAGTGGTTGGGAGATAGTTTCTGGTGGGTCGGGACCACGGTTCGAATCCGGACAAGGTCCTTGATTCACTTTTTCTTTTTGCTGAGTCTAAGGATTTGAATCGTGATTTCACTTATGAGGTAGGAATTTCGCTTGTCTTTGCGTGGAACAAATAGCCCAGTGGTTGGGAGACAGTTTCTGGTGGATCGGGACCACGGTTCGAATCCCGGCAGGGTCCTTGATTCACTTTTTCTTTTTTCTAAGTCTTTAGATTTGAATCATGATTTCACTTATGAGGTAAGAATTTCGCTTGTCTTTGCGTGGAACACATAGCCCAGTGGTTGGGAAATAGTTTCTGGTGGGTCGGGACTACGGTTCGAATCCCGGCAGGGTCCTTGATTCACTTTTTCTTTTTACTAAGTCTTTAAATTTGAATCATGATTTCACTTATTAGGTAGGAATTTCGCTTGTCTATGCGTGGAACAGATAGCCCAGTGGTTGGAAGATAGTTTCTGGTGGGTTGGGACCACGGTTCTAATCCCGGCAGTGTCCTTGATTCACTTTTTCTTTTTTCTAAGTCTTTAGATTTGAATCATGATTTCACTTATGAGGTAGGAATTTCGCTTGTCTTTGCGTGGAACAAATAGCCCAGTGGTTGGGAGACAGTTTCTGGTGGATCGGGACCACGGTTCGAATCCCGCCAGGGTCCTTGATTCACTTTTTCTTTTTTCTAAGTCTTTAGATTTGAATCATGATTTCACTTATGAGGTAAGAATTTCGCTTGTCTTTGCGTGGAACACATAGCCCAGTGGTTGAGAAATAGTTTCTGGTGGTCGGGACTACGGTTCGAATCCCTGCAGGGTCCTTGATTCACTTTTTCTGTTTTCTAAGTCTTTAGATTTGAATCATGATTTCACTTATGAGGTAAAAATTTCGCTTGTCTTTGCGTGGAACAGATAGCCCAGTGGTTGGAAGAAAGTTTCTGGTGGGCCGGGACCATGGTTCGAATCCCGGCAGTGTCCTTGATTCACTTTGTTTTTGCTGAGTCTAAGGATTTGAATCATGATTTCACTTATGAGGTAAGAATTTCGCTTGTCTATGCGTGGAACAGATAGCCCAGGGGTTGGGAGATAGTTTCTGGTGGGTCGGGACCACGGTTCGAATCCCGCCAGGGTCCTTGATTCACTTTTTCTTTTTTCTAAGTTTTTAGATTTGAATCATGATTTCACTTATGAGGTAGGAATTTCGCTTGTCTTTGCGTGGAACAAATAGCCCAGTGGTTGGGAGACAGTTTCTGGTGGATCGGGACCACGGTTCGAATCCCGGCAGGGTCCTTGATTCACTTTTTCTTTTTTCTAAGTCTTTAGATTTGAATCATGATTTCACTTATGAGGTAAGAATTTCGCTTGTCTTTGCGTGGAACACATAGCCCAGTGGTTGGGAAATAGTTTCTGGTGGGTCGGGACTACGGTTCGAATCCCGGCAGGGTCCTTGATTCACTTTTTCTTTTTACTAAGTCTTTAAATTTGAATCATGATTTCACTTATTAGGTAGGAATTTCGCTTGTCTTTGCGTGGAACAAATAGCCCAGTGGTTGGGAGACAGTTTCTGGTGGATCGGGACTATGGTTCGAATCCCGGCAGGGTCCTTGATTCACTTTTTCTTTTTTCTAAGTCTTTAGATTTGAATCATGATTTCACTTATGAGGTTATAGATTGCGCTTGTCTTTGCCTGGAACAAATAGCCCAGTGGTTGGGAGATAGTTTCTGGTGGGTCGGGACCACGGTTCGAATCCGGACAAGGTCCTTGATTCACTTTTTCTTTTTGCTGAGTCTAAGGATTTGAATCGTGATTTCACTTATGAGGTAGGAATTTCGCTTGTCTTTGCGTGGAACAAATAGCCCAGTGGTTGGGAGACAGTTTCTGGTGGATCGGGACCACGGTTCGAATCCTGGCAGGGTCCTTGATTCACTTTTTCTTTTTTCTAAGTCTTTAGATTTGAATCATGATTTCACTTATGAGGTAAGAATTTCGCTTGTCTTTGCGTGGAACACATAGCCCAGTGGTTGGGAAATAGTTTCTGGTGGGTCGGGACTACGGTTCGAATCCCGGCAGGGTCCTTGATTCACTTTTTCTTTTTACTAAGTCTTTAAATTTGAATCATGATTTCACTTATTAGGTAGGAATTTCGCTTGTCTTTGCGTGGAACAAATAGCCCAGTGGTTGGGAGACAGTTTCTGGAGGATCGGGACTATGGTTCGAATCCCGGCAGGGTCCTTGATTCACTTTTTCTTTTTTTCTAAGTCTTTAGATTTGAATCATGATTTCACTTATGAGGTTATAGATTGCGCTTGTCTTTGCGTGGAACAAATAGCCCAGTGGTTGGGAGATAGTTTCTGGTGGGTCGGGACCACGGTTCGAATCCGGACAAGGTCCTTGATTCACTTTTTCTTTTTGCTGAGTCTAAGGATTTGAATCGTGATTTCACTTATGATGTAAGAATTTCGCTTGTCTTTGCGTGGAACAGATAGCCTAGTGGTTGGGAGATAGTTTCTGGTGGATCGTGACCACGGTTCGAATCCCGGCAGTGTCCTTGACTCACTTTTTCTTTTTTCTAAGTCTTTAGATTTGAATCATGATTTCACTTATGAGGTAAGAATTTCGCTTGTCTTTGCGTGGAACACATAGCCCAGTGGTTGGGAAATAGTTTCTGGTTGGTCGGGACTACGGTTCGAATCCCGGCAGGGTCCTTGATTCACTCTTTCTTTTTTCTAAGTCTTTAGATTTGAATAATGATTTCACTTATGAGGTATAGATTGCGCTTGTCTTTGCTTGGAACAAATAGCCCAGTGGTTGGGATATAGTTTCTGGTGGGTCGGGACCACGGTTCGAATCCGGACAAGGTCCTTGATTCACTTTTTCTTTTTGCTGAGTCTAAGGATTTGAATCGTGATTTCACTTATGAGGTAAGAATTTCGCTTGTCTTTGCGTGGAACAGATAGCCTAGTGGTTGGGAGATAGTTTCTGGTGGATCGTGACCACGGTTCGAATCCCGGCAGTGTCCTTGACTCACTTTGTCTTTTTTCTGAGTCTAAAGATTTGAATCATGATTTCACTTATGAGGTAGATATTTCGCTTGTCTTTGCGTGGAACAAATAGCCCAGTGGTTGGGAGATAGTTTCTGGTGGGTCGGCACCACGGTTCTAATCCCGGCAGTGTCATTGATTCACTTTTTCTTTTTTCTGAGTCTACAGATTTGAATCATGATTTCACTTATGAGGTAGGAATTTCGCTTGTCTTTGCGTGGAACACATAGCCCAGTGGTTGGGAAATAGTTTCTGGTGGGTCGGGACCACGGTTCGAAATCGGCAGGGTCCTTGATTCACTTTTTCTTTTTTCTAAGTCTTTAGATTTGAATCATGATTTCACTTATGAGGTAAGAATTTCGCTTGTCTTTGCGTGGAACACATAGCCCAGTGGTTGGGAAATAGTTTCTGGTGGGTCGGGACTACGGTTCGAATCCCGGCAGGGTCCTTGATTCACTTTTTCTTTTTTCTAAGTCTTTAGATTTGAATCATGATTTCACTTATGAGGTAGGAATTTCGCTTGTCTTTGCGTGGAACAAATAGCCCAGTGGTTGGGAGACAGTTTCTGGTGGATCGGGACTACGGTTCGAATCCCGGCAGGGTCCTTGATTCACTTTTTCTTTTTTCTAAGTCTTTAGATTTGAATCATGATTTCACTTATGAGGTTATAGATTGCGCTTGTCTTTGCGTGGAACAAATAGCCCAGTGGTTGGGAGATAGTTTCTGGTGGGTCGGGACCACGGTTCGAATCCGGACAAGGTCCTTGATTCACTTTTTCTTTTTGCTGAGTCTAAGGATTTGAATCATGATTTCACTTATGAGGTAGGAATTTCGCTTGTCTTTGCGTGGAACAAATAGCCCAGTGGTTGGGAGACAGTTTCTGGTGGGTCGGGACCACGGTTCGAATCCCGGCAGGGTCCTTGATTCACGTTTTCTTGTTTCTAAGTCTAAAGATTTGAATCATGATTTCACTTATGAGGTAGGAATTTCGCTTGTCTTTGCGTGGAACAAATAGCTCAGTGGTGGGGAGATAGTTTCTCGTGGGTCGGCACCACGGTTCTAATCCCGGCAGTGTCCTTGATTCACTTTTTCTTTTTTCTAAGTTTTTAGATTTGAATCATGATTTCACTTATGAGGTAGGAATTTCGCTTGTCTTTGCGTGGAACAAATACCCAGTGGTTGGGAGACAGTTTCTGGTGGATCGGGACCACGGTTCGAATCCCGGCAGGGTCCTTGATTCACTTTTTCTGTTTTCTAAGTCTTTAGATTTGAATCATGATTTCACTTATGAGGTAAGAATTTCGCTTGTCTTTGCGTGGAACACATAGCCCAGTGGTTGGGAAATAGTTTCTGGTGGGTCGGGACTACGGTTCGAATCCCGGCAGGGTCCTTGATTCACTTTTTCTTTTTTCTAAGTCTTTAGATTTGAATCATGATTTCACTTATGAGGTAGGAATTTCGCTTGTCTTTGCGTGGAACAAATAGCCCAGTGGTTGGGAGACAGTTTCTGGTGGATCGGGACTACGGTTCGAATCCCGGCAGGGTCCTTGATTCACTTTTTCTTTTTTCTAAGTCTTTAGATTTGAATCATGATTTCACTTATGAGGTTGTAGATTGCGCTTGTCTTTGCGTGGAACAAATAGCCCAGTGGTTGGGAGATAGTTTCTGGTGGGTCGGGACCACGGTTCGAATCCGGACAAGGTCCTTGACTCACTTTTTCTTTTTGCTGAGTCTAAGGATTTGAATCATGATTTCACTTATGAGGTAGGAATTTCGCTTGTCTTTGCGTGGAACAAATAGCCCAGTGGTTGGGAGACAGTTTCTGGTGGGTCGGGACCACGGTTCGAATCCCGGCAGGGTCCTTGATTCACGTTTTCTTGTTTCTAAGTCTAAAGATTTGAATCATGATTTCACTTATGAGGTAGGAATTTCGCTTGTCTTTGCGTGGAACAAATAGCTCAGTGGTGGGGAGATAGTTTCTCGTGGGTCGGCACCACGGTTCTAATCCCGGCAGTGTCCTTGATTCACTTTTTCTTTTTTCTAAGTTTTTAGATTTGAATCATGATTTCACTTATGAGGTAAGAATTTCGCTTGTCTTTGCGTGGAACACATAGCCCAGTGGTTGGGAAATAGTTTCTGGTGGGTCGGGACTACGGTTCGAATCCCGGCAGGGTCCTTGATTCACTTTTTCTTTTTACTAAGTCTTTAAATTTGAATCATGATTTCACTTATTAGGTAGGAATTTCGCTTGTCTTTGCGTGGAACAAATAGCCCAGTGGTTGGGAGACAGTTTCTGGTGGATCGGGACTATGGTTCGAATCCCGGCAGGGTCCTTGATTCACTTTTTCTTTTTTCTAAGTCTTTAGATTTGAATCATGATTTCACTTATGAGGTTATAGATTGCGCTTGTCTTTGCGTGGAACAAATAGCCCAGTGGTTGGGAGATAGTTTCTGGTGGGTCGGGACCACGGTTCGAATCCGGACAAGGTCCTTGATTCACTTTTTCTTTTTGCTGAGTCTAAGGATTTGAATCGTGATTTCACTTATGAGGTAGGAATTTCGCTTGTCTTTGCGTGGAACAAATAGCCCAGTGGTTGGGAGACAGTTTCTGGTGGATCGGGACCACGGTTCGAATCCCGGCAGGGTCCTTGATTCACTTTTTCTTTTTTCTAAGTCTTTAGATTTGAATCATGATTTCACTTATGAGGTAAGAATTTCGCTTGTCTTTGCGTGGAACACATAGCCCAGTGGTTGGGAAATAGTTTCTGGTGGGTCGGGACTACGGTTCGAATCCCGGCAGGGTCCTTGATTCACTTTTTCTTTTTACTAAGTCTTTAAATTTGAATCATGATTTCACTTATTAGGTAGGAATTTCGCTTGTCTTTGCGTGGAACAAATAGCCCAGTGGTTGGGAGACAGTTTCTGGAGGATCGGGACTATGGTTCGAATCCCGGCAGGGTCCTTGATTCACTTTTTCTTTTTTTCTAAGTCTTTAGATTTGAATCATGATTTCACTTATGAGGTTATAGATTGCGCTTGTCTTTGCGTGGAACAAATAGCCCAGTGGTTGGGAGATAGTTTCTGGTGGGTCGGGACCACGGTTCGAATCCGGACAAGGTCCTTGATTCACTTTTTCTTTTTGCTGAGTCTAAGGATTTGAATCGTGATTTCACTTCTGATGTAAGAATTTCGCTTGTCTTTGCGTGGAACAGATAGCCTAGTGGTTGGGAGATAGTTTCTGGTGGATCGTGACCACGGTTCGAATCCCGGCAGTGTCCTTGACTCACTTTTTCTTTTTTCTAAGTCTTTAGATTTGAATCATGATTTCACTTATGAGGTAAGAATTTCGCTTGTCTTTGCGTGGAACACATAGCCCAGTGGTTGGGAAATAGTTTCTGGTTGGTCGGGACTACGGTTCGAATCCCGGCAGGGTCCTTGATTCACTCTTTCTTTTTTCTAAGTCTTTAGATTTGAATCATGATTTCACTTATGAGGTATAGATTGCGCTTGTCTTTGCTTGGAACAAATAGCCCAGTGGTTGGGATATAGTTTCTGGTGGGTCGGGACCACGGTTCGAATCCGGACAAGGTCCTTGATTCACTTTTTCTTTTTGCTGAGTCTAAGGATTTGAATCGTGATTTCACTTATGAGGTAAGAATTTCGCTTGTCTTTGCGTGGAACAGATAGCCTAGTGGTTGGGAGATAGTTTCTGGTGGATCGTGACCACGGTTCGAATCCCGGCAGTGTCCTTGACTCACTTTGTCTTTTTTCTGAGTCTAAAGATTTGAATCATGATTTCACTTATGAGGTAGATATTTCGCTTGTCTTTGCGTGGAACAAATAGCCCAGTGGTTGGGAGATAGTTTCTGGTGGGTCGGCACCACGGTTCTAATCCCGGCAGTGTCATTGATTCACTTTTTCTTCTTTCTGAGTCTAAAGATTTGAATCATGATTTCACTTATGAGGTAGGAATTTCGCTTGTCTTTGCGTGGAACACATAGCCCAGTGGTTGGGAAATAGTTTCTGGTGGGTCGGGACCACGGTTCGAAATCGGCAGGGTCCTTGATTCACTTTTTCTTTTTTCTAAGTCTTTAGATTTGAATCATGATTTCACTTATGAGGTAAGAATTTCGCTTGTCTTTGCGTGGAACACATAGCCCAGTGGTTGGGAAATAGTTTCTGGTGGGTCGGGACTACGGTTCGAATCCCGGCAGGGTCCTTGATTCACTTTTTCTTTTTTCTAAGTCTTTAGATTTGAATCATGATTTCACTTATGAGGTGGGAATTTCGCTTGTCTTTGCGTGGAACAAATAGCCCAGTGGTTGGGAGACAGTTTCTGGTGGATCGGGACTACGGTTCGAATCCCGGCAGGGTCCTTGATTCACTTTTTCTTTTTTCTAAGTCTTTAGATTTGAATCATGATTTCACTTATGAGGTTATAGATTGCGCTTGTCTTTGCGTGGAACAAATAGCCCAGTGGTTGGGAGATAGTTTCTGGTGGGTCGGGACCACGGTTCGAATCCGGACAAGGTCCTTGATTCACTTTTTCTTTTTGCTGAGTCTAAGGATTTGAATCATGATTTCACTCATGAGGTAGGAATTTCGCTTGTCTTTGCGTGGAACAAATAGCCCAGTGGTTGGGAGACAGTTTCTGGTGGGTCGGGACCACGGTTCGAATCCCGGCAGGGTCCTTGATTCACGTTTTCTTGTTTCTAAGTCTAAAGATTTGAATCATGATTTCACTTATGAGGTAGGAATTTCGCTTGTCTTTGCGTGGAACAAATAGCTCAGTGGTGGGGAGATAGTTTCTCGTGGGTCGGCACCACGGTTCTAATCCCGGCAGTGTCCTTGATTCACTTTTTCTTTTTTCTAAGTTTTTAGATTTGAATCATGATTTCACTTATGAGGTAGGAATTTCGCTTGTCTTTGCGTGGAACAAATACCCAGTGGTTGGGAGACAGTTTCTGGTGGATCGGGACCACGGTTCGAATCCCGGCAGGGTCCTTGATTCACTTTTTCTGTTTTCTAAGTCTTTAGATTTGAATCATGATTTCACTTATGAGGTAAGAATTTCGCTTGTCTTTGCGTGGAACACATAGCCCAGTGGTTGGGAAATAGTTTCTGGTGGGTCGGGACTACGGTTCGAATCCCGGCAGGGTCCTTGATTCACTTTTTCTTTTTTCTAAGTCTTTAGATTTGAATCATGATTTCACTTATGAGGTAGGAATTTCGCTTGTCTTTGCGTGGAACAAATAGCCCAGTGGTTGGAGACAGTTTCTGGTGGATCGGGACTACGGTTCGAATCCCGGCAGGGTCCTTGATTCACTTTTTCTTTTTTCTAAGTCTTTAGATTTGAATCATGATTTCACTTATGAGGTTATAGATTGCGCTTGTCTTTGCGTGGAACAAATAGCCCAGTGGTTGGGAGATAGTTTCTGGTGGGTCGGGACCACGGTTCGAATCCGGACAAGGTCCTTGATTCACTTTTTCTTTTTGCTGAGTCTAAGGATTTGAATCATGATTTCACTTATGAGGTAGGAATTTCGCTTGTCTTTGCGTGGAACAAATAGCCCAGTGGTTGGGAGACAGTTTCTGGTGGGTCGGGACCACGGTTCGAATCCCGGCAGGGTCCTTGATTCACGTTTTCTTGTTTCTAAGTCTAAAGATTTGAATCATGATTTCACTTATGAGGTAGGAATTTCGCTTGTCTTTGCGTGGAACAAATAGCTCAGTGGTGGGGAGATAGTTTCTCGTGGGTCGGCACCACGGTTCTTATCCCGGCAGTGTCCTTGATTCACTTTTTCTTTTTTCTAAGTTTTTAGATTTGAATCATGATTTCACTTATGAGGTAGGAATTTCGCTTGTCTTTGCGTGGAACAAATACCCAGTGGTTGGGAGACAGTTTCTGGTGGATCGGGACCACGGTTCAAATCCCGGCAGGGTCCTTGATTCACTTTTTCTGTTTTCTAAGTCTTTAGATTTGAATCATGATTTCACTTATGAGGTAAGAATTTCGCTTGTCTTTGCGTGGAACAGATAGCCCAGTGGTTGGAAGAAAGTTTCTGGTGGGCCGGGACCATGGTTCGAATCCCGGCAGTGTCCTTGATTCACTTTGTTTTTGCTGAGTCTAAGGATTTGAATCATGATTCACTTATGAGGTAAGAATTTCGCTTGTCTATGCGTGGAACAGATAGCCCAGTGGTTGGAAGATAGTTTCTGGTGGGTCGGGACCACGGTTCTAATCCCGGCAGTGTCCTTGATTCACTTTTTCTTTTTTCTAAGTCTTTAGATTTGAATCATGATTTCACTTATGAGGTAGGAATTTCGCTTGTCTTTGCGTGGAACAAATAGCCCACTGGTTGGGAGACAGTTTCTGGTGGATCGGGAACACGGTTCGAATCCCGGCAGGGTCCTTGATTCACTTTTTCTTTTTTCTAAGTCTTTAGATTTGAATCATGATTTCACTTATGAGGTAAGAATTTCGCTTGTCTTTGCGTGGAACACATAGCCAAGTGGTTGGGAAATAGTTTCTGGTGGGTCGGGACTACGGTTCGAATCCCGGCAGGGTCCTTGATTCACTTTTTCTTTTTTTCTAAGTCTTTAGATTTGAATCATGATTTCACTTATGAGGTATAGATTGCGCTTGTCTTTGCGTGGAACAAATAGCCCAGTGGTTGGGAGATAGTTTCTGGTGGGTCGGGACCACGGTTCGAATCCGGACAAGGTCCTTGATTCACTTTTTCTTTTTGCTGAGTCTAAGGATTTGAATCGTGATTTCACTTATGATGTAAGAATTTCGCTTGTCTTTGCGTGGAACAGATAGCCTAGTGGTTGGGAGACAGTTTCTGGTTGATCTTGACCACGGTTCGAATCCCGGCAGTGTCCTTGACTCACTTTGTCTTTTTTCTAAGTCTTAAGATTTGAATCATGATTTCACTTATGAGGTAAGAATTTCGCTTGTCTTTGCGTGGAACACATAGACCAGTGGTTGGGAAATAGTTTCTGGTGGGTCGGGACTACGGTTCGAATCCGGGCTGGGTCCTTGATTCACTCTTTCTTTTTTCTAAGTCTTTGGATTTGAATCATGATTTCACTTATGAGGTTATAGATTGCGCTTGTCTTTGCGTGGAACAAATAGCCCAGTGGTTGGGAGATAGTTTCTGGTGGGTCGGGACCACGTTTCGAATCCGGACAAGGTCCTTGATTCACTTTTTCTTTTTGCTGAGTCTAAGGATTTGAATCGTGATTTCGCTTATGAGGTAAGAATTTCGCTTGTCTTTGCGTGGAACAGATAGCCTAGTGGTTGGGAAATAGTTTCTGGTGGATCGTGACCACGGTTCGAATCCCGGCAGTGTCCTTGACTCACTTTGTCTTTTTTCTGAGTCTAAAGATTTGAATCATGATTTCACTTCTGAGGTAGATATTTCGCTTGTCTTTGCGTGGAACAAATAGCCCAGTGGTTGGGAGATAGTTTCTGGTGGGTCGGGACCACGGTTCGAATCCCGGCAAAGTCCTTGATTCACTTTTTCTTTTGTCTGAGTCTAAAGATTTGAATCATGATTTCACTTATGAGGTAAGAATTTCGCTTGTCTTTGCGTGGAACAGATAGCCCAGTGGTTGGGAGATAGATTCTGGTGGGTCGGGACCACGGTTCTAATCCCGGCAGTGTCCTTGATTCACTTTTTCTTTTTTCTAAGTCTTTAGATTTGAATCTTGATTTCACTTATGAGGTAAGAATTCCGCTTGTCTTTGCGTGGAACACATAGCCCAGTGGTTGGGATATAGTTTCTGGTGGGTCGGGACCACGTTTCGAATCCGGACAAGGTCCTTGATTCACTTTTTCTTTTTGCTGAGTCTAAGGATTTGAATCGTGATTTCGCTTATGAGGTAAGCATTTCGCTTGTCTTTGCGTGGAACAGATAGCCTAGTGGTTGGGAGATAGTTTCTGGTGGATCGTGACCACGGTTCGAATCCCGGCAGTGTCCTTGACTCACTTTTTTCTTTTTTCTAAGTCTCTAGATTTGAATCATGATTTCACTTATGAGGTAGGAATTTTGTTTGTCTTTGCGTGGAACACATAGACCAGTGGTTGGGAAATAGTTTCTGGTGGGTCGGGACTACGGTTCGAATCCGGGCTGGGTCCTTGATTCACTCTTTCTTTTTTCTAAGTCTTTGGATTTGAATCATGATTTCACTTATGAGGTTATAGATTGCGCTTGTCTTTGCGTGGAACAAATAGCCCAGTGGTTGGGAGATAGTTTCTGGTGGGTCGGGACCACGTTTCGAATCCGGACAAGGTCCTTGATTCACTTTTTCTTTTTGCTGAGTCTAAGGATTTGAATCGTGATTTCGCTTATGAGGTAAGAATTTCGCTTGTCTTTGCGTGGAACAGATAGCCTAGTGGTTGGGAGATAGTTTCTGGTGGATCGTGACCACGGTTCGAATCCCGGCAGTGTCCTTGACTCACTTTGTCTTTTTTCGAGTCTAAAGATTTGAATCATGATTTCACTTCTGAGGTAGATATTTCGCTTGTCTTTGCGTGGAACAAATAGCCCAGTGGTTGGGAGATAGTTTCTGGTGGGTCGGGACCACGGTTCGAATCCCGGCAAAGTCCTTGATTCACTTTTTCTTTTGTCTGAGTCTAAAGATTTGAATCATGATTTCACTTATGAGGTAAGAATTTCGCTTGTCTTTGCGTGGAACAGATAGCCCAGTGGTTGGGAGATAGTTTCTGGTGGGTCGGGACCACGGTTCTAATCCCGGCAGTGTCCTTGATTCACTTTTTCTTTTTTCTAAGTCTTTAGATTTGAATCTTGATTTCACTTATGAGGTAAGAATTCCGCTTGTCTTTGCGTGGAACACATAGCCCAGTGGTTGGGATATAGTTTCTGGTGGGTCGGGACCACGTTTCGAATCCGGACAAGGTCCTTGATTCACTTTTTCTTTTTGCTGAGTCTAAGGATTTGAATCGTGATTTCGCTTATGAGGTAAGCATTTCGCTTGTCTTTGCGTGGAACAGATAGCCTAGTGGTTGGGAGATAGTTTCTGGTGGATCGTGACCACGGTTCGAATCCCGGCAGTGTCCTTGACTCACTTTTTTCTTTTTTCTAAGTCTCTAGATTTGAATCATGATTTCACTTATGAGGTAGGAATTTTGTTTGTCTTTGCGTGGAACAAATAGCCCAGTGGTTGGGAGATAGTTTCTGGTGGGTCGGGACCACGGTTCGAATCCCGTCAAAGTCCTTGATTCACTTTTTCTTTTGTCTGAGTCTAAAGATTTGAATCATGATTTCACTTTTGAGGTAGATATTTCGCTTGTCTTTGCGTGGAACACATGGCCCAGTCGTTGGGAGACAGTTTCTGGTGGATCGGGACCACGGTTCGAATCCCGGCAGGGTACTTGATTCACTTTTTCTTTTTTTTAAGTCTTTAGATTTGAATCGTGATTTCACTTATGAGGTAAGAATTTCGCTTGTCTTTGCGTGGAACAAATATCCCAGTGGTTGGCAAATAGTTTCTGGTGGGTCGGGACCACGGTTCGAATCCCGGCAGGGTCCTTGGTTCACTTTTTCTTTTTTCTAAGTCTTTAGATTTGAATCATGATTTCACTTATGAGGTATAGATTGCGCTTGTCTTTGCGTGGAACAAATATCCCAGTGGTTGGGAGACAGTTTCTGGTGGATCGGGACCACGGTTCGAATCCCGGCAGGGTCCTTGATTCACTTTTTCTTTTTTCTAAGTCTTTAGATTTGAATCATGATTTCACTTATGATCTAAGAATTTCGCTTGTCTTTGCGTGGAACACATAGCCCAGTGGTTGGGAAATAGTTTCTGGTCGGTCGGGACTACGGTTCGAATCCCGGCAGGGTCCTTGATTCACTTTTTCTTTTTTCTAAGTCTTTAGATTTGAATCATGATTTCACTTATGATCTAAGAATTTCGCTTGTCTTTGCGTGGAACACATAGCCCAGTGGTTGGGAAATAGTTTCTGGTCGGTCGGGACTACGGTTCGAATCCCGGCAGGGTCCTTGATTCACTTTTTCTTTTTTCTAAGTCTTTAGATTTGAATCATGATTTCACTTATGAGGTAAGAATTTCGCTTGTCTTTGCGTGGAACAGATAGCCCAGTGGTTGGAAGAAAGTTTCTGGTGGGCCGGGACCATGGTTCGAATCCCGGCAGTGTCCTTGATTCACTTTGTTTTTGCTGAGTCTAAGGATTTGAATCATGATTCACTTATGAGGTAAGAATTTCGCTTGTCTATGCGTGGAACAGATAGCCCAGTGGTTGGAAGATAGTTTCTGGTGGGTCGGGACCACGGTTCTAATCCCGGCAGTGTCCTTGATTCACTTTTTCTTTTTTCTAAGTCTTTAGATTTGAATCATGATTTCACTTATGAGGTAGGAATTTCGCTTGTCTTTGCGTGGAACAAATAGCCCACTGGTTGGGAGACAGTTTCTGGTGGATCGGGAACACGGTTCGAATCCCGGCAGGGTCCTTGATTCACTTTTTTTTTTTTCTAAGTCTTTAGATTTGAATCATGATTTCACTTATGAGGTAAGAATTTCGCTTGTCTTTGCGTGGAACACATAGCCAAGTGGTTGGGAAATAGTTTCTGGTGGATCGTGACCACGGTTCGAATCCCGGCAGTGTCCTTGACTCACTTTTTTCTTTTTTCTAAGTCTCTAGATTTGAATCATGATTTCACTTATGAGGTATAGATTGCGCTTGTCTTTGTGTGGAACAAATAGCCCAGTGGTTGGGAGATAGTTTCTGGTGGGTCGGGACCACGGTTCGAATCCGGACAAGGTCCTTGATTCACTTTTTCTTTTTGCTGAGTCTATAGATTTGAATCGTGATTTCACTTATGAGGTAAGAATGTCGCTTGTCTTTGCGTGGAACAGATAGCCTAGTGGTTGGGAGATAGTTTCTGGTGGATCGTGACCACAGTTCGAATCCCGGCAGTGTCCTTGACTCACTTTGTCTTTTTTCTGAGTCTAAAGATTTGAATCATGATTTCACTTATGAGGTAGATATTTCGCTTGTCTTTGCATGGAACAAATAGCCCAGTGGTTGGGAGATAGTTTCTGGTGGGTCGGCACCACGGTTCTAATCCCGGCAGTGTCCTTGATTCACTTTTTCTTTTTTCTAAGTTTTTAGATTTGAATCATGATTTCACTTATGAGGTAGGAATTTCGCTTGTCTTTGCGTGGAACAAATAGCCCAGTGGTTGGGAGACAGTTTCTGGTGGATCGGGACCACGGTTCGAATCCCGTCAGGGTCCTTGATTCACTTTTTCTTTTTTCTAAGTCTTTAGATTTGAATCTTGATTTCACTTATGAGGTAAGAATTTCGCTTGTCTTTGCGTGGAACAGATAGCCCAGTGGTTGGAAGAAAGTTTCTGGTGGGCCGGGACCATGGTTCGAATCCCGGCAGTGTCCTTGATTCACTTTGTTTTTACTGAGTCTAAGGATTTGAATCAAGATTTCACTTATGAGGTAAGAATGTCGCTTTTCTATGCGTGGAACAGATAGCCCAGTGGTTGGAAGATAGTTTCTGGTGGGTCGGGACCACGGTTCTAATCCCGGCAGTGTCCTTGATTCACTTTTTCTTTTTTCCAAGTCTTTAGATTTGAATCATGATTTCACTTATGAGGTAGGAATTTCGCTTGTCTTTGCGTGGAACAAATAGCCCAGTGGTTGGGAAATAGTTTCTGGTGGGTCGGGACCACGGTTCTAATCCCGGCAGTGTCCTTGATTCAGTTTTTTCTTTTTTCTAAGTCTTTAGATTTGAATCATGATTTCACTTATGAGGTAGGAATTTTGCTTGTCTTTGCGTGCAACAAATAGCCCAGTGGTTGGGAGACAGTTTCTGGTGGATCGGGACCACGGTTCGAATCCCGTCAGGGTCCTTGATTCACTTTTTCTTTTTTCTAAGTCTTTAGATTTGAATCATGATTTCACTTATGAGGTAAGAATTTCGCTTGTCTTTGCGTGGAACAAATAGCCCAGTGGTTGGGAGATAGTTTCTGGTGGGTCGGGACCACGGTTCGAATCCCGGCAAAGTCCTTGATTCACTTTTTCTTTTGTCTGAGTCTAAAGATTTGAATCATGTTTTCACTTTTGAGGTAGATATTTCGCTTGTCTTTGCGTGGAACACATAGCCCAGTCGTTGTGAGACAGTTTCTGGTGGATCGGGACCACGGTTCGAATCCCGGCAGGTTACTTGATTCACTTTTTCTTTTTTTTAAGTCTTTAGATTTGAATCATGATTTCACTTATGAGGTAAGAATTTCGCTTGTCTTTGCGTGGAACAAATATCCCAGTGGTTGGCAAATAGTTTCTGGTGGGTCGGGACCACGGTTCTAATCCCGGCAGTGTCCTTGATTCACTTTTTCTTTTTTCTAAGTCTTTAGATTTGAATCTTGATTTCACTTATGAGGTAAGAATTCCGCTTGTCTTTGCGTGGAACACATAGCCCAGTTGTTGGGATATAGTTTCTGGTGGGTCGGGACCACGTTTCGAATCCGGACAAGGTCCTTGATTCACTTTTTCTTTTTGCTGAGTCTAAGGATTTGAATCGTGATTTCGCTTATGAGGTAAGAATTTCGCTTGTCTTTGCGTGGAACAGATAGCCTAGTGGTTGGGAGATAGTTTCTGGTGGATCGTGACCACGGTTCGAATCCCGGCAGTGTCCTTGACTCACTTTTTTCTTTTTTCTAAGTCTCTAGATTTGAATCATGATTTCACTTATGAGGTAGGAATTTTGCTTGTCTTTGCGTGCAACAAATAGCCCAGTGGTTGGGAGACAGTTTCTGGTGGATCGGGACCACGGTTCGAATCCCGTCAGGGTCCTTGATTCACTTTTTCTTTTTTCTAAGTCTTTAGATTTGAATCATGATTTCACTTATGAGGTAAGAATTTCGCTTGTCTTTGCGTGGAACAAATAGCCCAGTGGTTGGGAGATAGTTTCTGGTGGGTCGGGACCACGGTTCGAATCCCGGCAAAGTCCTTGATTCACTTTTTCTTTTGTCTGAGTCTAAAGATTTGAATCATGTTTTCACTTTTGAGGTAGATATTTCGCTTGTCTTTGCGTGGAACACATAGCCCAGTCGTTGTGAGACAGTTTCTGGTGGATCGGGACCACGGTTCGAATCCCGGCAGGTTACTTGATTCACTTTTTCTTTTTTTTAAGTCTTTAGATTTGAATCATGATTTCACTTATGAGGTAAGAATTTCGCTTGTCTTTGCGTGGAACAAATATCCCAGTGGTTGGCAAATAGTTTCTGGTGGGTCGGGACCACGGTTCTAATCCCGGCAGTGTCCTTGATTCACTTTTTCTTTTTTCTAAGTCTTTAGATTTGAATCTTGATTTCACTTATGAGGTAAGAATTCCGCTTGTCTTTGCGTGGAACACATAGCCCAGTTGTTGGGATATAGTTTCTGGTGGGTCGGGACCACGTTTCGAATCCGGACAAGGTCCTTGATTCACTTTTTCTTTTTGCTGAGTCTAAGGATTTGAATCGTGATTTCGCTTATGAGGTAAGAATTTCGCTTGTCTTTGCGTGGAACAGATAGCCTAGTGGTTGGGAGATAGTTTCTGGTGGATCGTGACCACGGTTCGAATCCCGGCAGTGTCCTTGACTCACTTTTTTCTTTTTTCTAAGTCTCTAGATTTGAATCATGATTTCACTTATGAGGTAGGAATTTTGCTTGTCTTTGCGTGGAACAAATAGCCCAGTGGTTGGCAAATAGTTTCTGGTGGGTCGGGACCACGGTTCGAATCCCGGCAAAGTCCTTGATTCACTTTTTCTTTTGTCTGAGTCTAAAGATTTGAATCATGATTTCACTTTTTAGGTAGATATTTCGCTTGTCTTTGCGTGGAACACATAGCCCAGTCGTTGGGAGACAGTTTCTGGTGGATCAGGACCACGGTTCGAATCCCGGCAGGGTACTTGATTCACTTTTTCTTTTTTTTAAGTCTTTAGATTTGAATCATGATTTCACTTATGAGGTAAGAATTTCGATTGTCATTGCGTGGAACAAATATCCCAGTGGTTGGCAAATAGTTTCTGGTGGGTCGGGACCACGGTTCGAATCCCGGCAGGGTCCTTGATTCACTCTTTCTTTTTCTAAGTCTTTGGATTTGAATCATGATTTCACTTATGAGGTATAGATTGCACTTGTCTTTGCGTGGAACAAATAGCCCAGTGGTTGGGATATAGTTTCTGGTGGGTCGGGACCACCTTTCGAATCCGGACAAGGTCCTTGATTCACTTTTTCTTTTTGCTGAGTCTAAGGATTTGAATCGTGATTTCGCTTATGAGGTAAGAATTTCGCTTGTCTTTGCGTGGAACAGATAGCCTAGTGGTTGGGAGATAGTTTCTGGTGGATCGTGACCACGGTTCGAATCCCGGCAGTGTCCTTGACTCACTTTGTCTTTTTTCTGAGTCTAAAGATTTGAATCATGATTTCACTTCTGAGGTAGATATTTCGCTTGTCTTTGCGTGGAACAAATAGCCCAGTGGTTGGGAGATAGTTTCTGGTGGGTCGGGACCACGGTTCGAATCCCGGCAAAGTCCTTGATTCACTTTTTCTTTTGTCTGAGTCTAAAGATTTGAATCATGATTTCACTTATGAGGTAAGAATTTCGCTTGTCTTTGCGTGGAACACATAGCCCAGTGGTTGGGAAATAGTTTCTGGTGGGTCGGGACCACGGTTCTAATCCCGGCAGTGTCCTTCATTCAGTTTTTTCTTTTTTCTAAGTCATTAGATTTGAATCATGATTTCACTTATGAGGTAGGAATTTTGCTTGTCTTTGCGTGCAACAAATAGCCCAGTGGTTGGGAGACAGTTTCTGGTGGATCGGGACCACGGTTCGAATCCCGTCAGGGTCCTTGCTTCACTTTTTCTTTTTTCTAAGTCTTTAGATTTGAATCATGATTTCACTTATGAGGTAAGAATTTCGCTTGTCTTTGCGTGGAACACATAGCCCAGCGGTTGGGAAATAGTTTCTGGTGGGTCGGGACCACGGTTCTTATCCCGGCAGTGTCCTTGATTCACTTTTTTCTTTTTTCTAAGTCTCTAGATTTGAATCATGATTTCACTTATGAGGTAGGAATTTTGCTTGTCTTTGCGTGGAACAAATAGCCCAGTGGTTGGGAGATAGTTTCTGGTGGGTCAGGACCACGGTTCGAATCCCGGCAAAGTCCTTGATTCACTTTTTCTTTTGTCTGAGTCTAAAGATTTGAATCATGATTTCACTTTTGAGGAAGATATTTCGCTTGTCTTTGCGTGGAACACATAGCCCAGTCGTTGGGAGACAGTTTCTGGTGGATCGGGACCACGGTTCGAATCCCGGCAGGGTACTTGATTCACTTTTTCTTTTTTTTAAGTCTTTAGATTTGAATCATGATTTCACTTATGAGGTAAGAATTTCGCTTGTCTTTGCGTGGAACAAATATCCCAGTGGTTGGCAAATAGTTTCTGGTGGGTCGGGACCACGGTTCGAATCCCGGCAGGGTCCTTGATTCACTTTTTCTTTTTTCTAAGTCTTTAGATTTGAATCATGATTTCACTTATGAGGTATAGATTGCGCTTGTCTTTGCGTGGAACAAATATCCCAGTGGTTGGGAGACAGTTTCTGGTGGATCGGGACCACGGTTCGAATCCCGGCAGGGTCCTTGATTCACTTTTTCTTTTTTTTAAGTCTTTAGATTTGAATCATGATTTCACTTATGATCTAAGAATTTCGCTTGTCTTTGCGTGGAACACATAGCCCAGTGGTTGGGAAATAGTTTCTGGTCGGTCGGGACTACGGTTCGAATCCCGGCAGGGTCCTTGATTCACTTTTTCTTTTTTCTAAGTCTTTAGATTTGAATCATGATTTCACTTATGAGGTATAGATTGCGCTTGTCTTTGCGTGGAACAAATAGCCCAGTGGTTGGGAGATAGTTTTTGGTGGGTCGGGACCACGTTTCGAATCCGGACAAGGTCCTTGATTCACTTTTTCTTTTTGCTGAGTCTAAGGATTTGAATCGTGATTTCACTTATGATGTAAGAATTTCGCTTGTCTTTGCGTGGAACAAATAGCCTAGTGGTTGGGAGATAGTTTCTGGTTGATCTTGACCACGGTTCGAATCCCGGCAGTGTCCTTGACTCACTTTGTCTTTTTTCTAAGTCTTTAGATTTGAATCATGATTTCACTTATGAGGTAAGAATTTCGCTTGTCTTTGCGTGGAACACATAGACCAGTGGTTGGGAAATAGTTTCTGGTGGGTCGGGACTACGGTTCGAATCCCGGCAGGGTCCTTGATTCACTCTTTCTTTTTTCTAAGTCTTTGGATTTGAATCATGATTTCACTTATGAGGTATAGATTGCGCTTGTCTTTGCGTGGAACAAATAGCCCAGTGGTTGGGATATAGTTTCTGGTGGGTCGGGACCACGTTTCGAATCCGGACAAGGTCCTTGATTCACTTTTTCTTTTTGCTGATTCTAAGGATTTGAATCGTGATTTCGCTTATGAGGTAAGAATTTCGCTTGTCTTTGCGTGGAACACATAGCCCAGTGGTTGGGAAATAGTTTCTGGTGGGTCGGGACCACGGTTCTAATCCCGGCAGTGTCCTTGATTCACTTTTTTCTTTTTTCTAAGTCTTTAGATTTGAATCATGATTTCACTTATGAGGTAGGAATTTTGCTTGTCTTTGCGTGCAACAAATAGCCCAGTGGTTGGGAGATAGTTTCTGGTGGGTCGGGACCACGGTTCGAATCCCGGCAAAGTCCTTGATTCACTTTTTCTTTTGTCTGAGTCTAAAGATTTGAATCATGATTTCACTTATGAGGTAAGAATTTCGCTTGTCTTTGCGTGGAACAGATAGCCCAGTGGTTGGGAGATAGTTTCTGGTGGATCGGGACCACGGTTCGAATCCCGTCAGGGTCCTTGATTCACTTTTTCTTTTTTCTAAGTCTTTAGATTTGAATCATGATTTCACTTATGAGGTAAGAATTTCGCTTGTCTTTGCGTGGAACACATAGCCCAGCGGTTGGGAAATAGTTTCTGGTGGGTCGGGACCACGGTTCTTATCCCGGCAGTGTCCTTGATTCACTTTTTTCTTTTTTCTAAGTCTCTAGATTTGAATCATGATTTCACTTATGAGGTAGGAATTTTGCTTGTCTTTGCGTGGAACAAATAGCCCAGTGGTTAAGAGATAGTTTCTGGTGGGTCGGGACCACGGTTCGAATCCCGGCAAAGTCCTTGATTCACTTTTTCTTTTGTCTGAGTCTAAAGATTTGAATCATGATTTCACTTTTGAGGTAGATATTTCGCTTGTCTTTGCGTGGAACACATAGCCCAGTCGTTGGGAGACAGTTTCTGGTGGATCGGGACCACGGTTCGAATCCCGGCAGGGTACTTGATTCACTTTTTCTTTTTTTTAAGTCTTTAGATTTGAATCATGATTTCACTTATGAGGTAAGAATTTCGCTTGTCTTTGCGTGCAACAAATAGCCCAGTGGTTGGGAGACAGTTTCTGGTGGATCGGGACCACGGTTCGAATCCCGTCAGGGTCCTTGATTCACTTTCTTTTTTCTAAGTCTTTAGATTTGAATCATGATTTCACTTATGAGGTAAGAATTTCGCTTGTCTTTGCGTGGAACACATAGCCCAGTGGTTGGGCGTAGTTTCTGGTGGCTCGGGACTACGGTTCGAATCCCGACAAGGTCCTTGATTCACTTTTTCTTTTAGCTGAGTCTAAGGATTTGAATCATGATTTCACTTATGAGGTAAGAATTATGCTTGTCTATGCGTGGAACAGATAGCCCAGTGGTTGGGAGATAGTTTCTGGTGGGTCGGGACTACGGTTCGAATCCCGGCAGGGTCCTTGATTCACTTTTTCTTTTTTCTAAGTTTTTAGATTTGAATCATGATTTCACTTATGAGGTAGGAATTTCGCTTGTCTTTGCGTGGAACAAATAGCCCAGTGGTTGGGAGACAGTTTCTGGTGGATCGGGACCACGGTTCGAATCCCGTCAGGGTCCTTGATTCACTTTTTCTTTTTTCTAAGTCTTTAGATTTGAATCATGATTTCACTTATGAGGTAAGAATTTCGCTTGTCTTTGCGTGGAACACGTAGCCCAGTGGTTGGGACATAGTTTCTGGTGGCTCGGGACCACGGTTCGAATCCCGACAAGGTCCTTGATTCACTTTTTCTTTTAGCTGAGTCTAAGGATTTGAATCATGATTTCACTTATGAGGTAAGAATTTCGCTTGTCTATGCGTGGAACAGATAGCCCAATGGTTGGGAGATAGTTTCTGGTGGGTCGGGACCACGGTTCTAATCCCGGCAGTGTCCTTGATTCACTTTTTCTTTTTTCTAAGTCTTTAGATTTGAATCATGATTTCACTTATGAGGTAAGAATTTCGCTTGTCCTTGCGTGGAACACATAGCCCAGTGGTTGGGAAATAGTTTCTGGTTGGTCGGGACCACGGTTCTAATCCCGGCAGTGTCCTTGATTCACTTTTTCTTTTTTCTTAGTCTTTAGATTTGAATCATGATTTCACTTATGAGGTAAGAATTTCGTTTGTCTTTGCGTGGAACACATAGCCCAGTGGTTGGGAAATAGTTTCTGGTCGGTCGGGACTACGGTTCGAATCCCGGCAGGGTCCTTGATTCACTTTTTCTTTTTTCTAAGTCTTTAGATTTGAATCATGATTTCACTTATGAGGTATAGATTGCGCTTGTCTTTGCGTGGAACAAATAGCCCAGTGGTTGGGAGATAGTTTCTGGTGGGTCGGGACCACGGTTCGAATCCGGACAAGGTCCTTGATTCACTTTTTCTTTTTGCTGAGTCTAAGGATTTGAATCGTGATTTCACTTATGATGTAAGAATTTCGCTTGTCTTTGCGTGGAACAAATAGCCTAGTGGTTGGGAGATAGTTTCTGGTTGATCTTGACCACGGTTCGAATCCCGGCAGTGTCCTTGACTCACTTTGTCTTTTTTCTAAGTCTTTAGATTTGAATCATGATTTCACTTATGAGGTAAGAATTTCGCTTGTCTTTGCGTGGAACACATAGACCAGTGGTTGGGAAATAGTTTCTGGTGGGTCGGGACTACGGTTCGAATCCCGGCAGGGTCCTTGATTCACTCTTTCTTTTTTCTAAGTCTTTGGATTTGAATCATGATTTCACTTATGAGGTATAGATTGCGCTTGTCTTTGCGTGGAACAAATATCCCAGTGGTTGGGATATAGTTTCTGGTGGGTCGGGACCACGTTTCGAATCCGGACAAGGTCCTTGATTCACTTTTTCTTTTTGCTGATTCTAAGGATTTGAATCGTGATTTCGCTTATGAGGTAAGAATTTCGCTTGTCTTTGCGTGGAACACATAGCCCAGTGGTTGGGAAATAGTTTCTGGTGGGTCGGGACCACGGTTCTAATCCCGGCAGTGTCCTTGATTCACTTTTTTCTTTTTTCTAAGTCTTTAGATTTGAATCATGATTTCACTTATGAGGTAGGAATTTTGCTTGTCTTTGCGTGCAACAAATAGCCCAGTGGTTGGGAGATAGTTTCTGGTGGGTCGGGACCACGGTTCGAATCCCGGCAAAGTCCTTGATTCACTTTTTCTTTTGTCTGAGTCTAAAGATTTGAATCATGATTTCACTTATGAGGTAAGAATTTCGTTTGTCTTTGCGTGGAACACATAGCCCAGTGGTTGGGAAATAGTTTCTGGTTGGTCGGGACTACGGTTCGAATCCCGGCAGGGTCCTTGATTCACTTTTTCTTTTGTCTGAGTCTAAAGATTTGAATCATGATTTCACTTATGAGGTAAGAATTTCGCTTGTCTTTGCGTGGAACAGATAGCCCAGTGGTTTGGAGATAGTTTCTGGTGGGTCGGGACCACGGTTCTAATCCCGGCAGTGTCCTTGATTCACTTTTTCTTTTTTCTAAGTCTTTAGATTTGAATCTTGATTTCACTTATGAGGTAAGAATTTCGCTTGTCTTTGCGTGGAACACATAGCCCAGCGGTTGGGAAATAGTTTCTGGTGGGTCGGGACCACGGTTCTAATCCCGGCAGTGTCCTTGATTCACTTTTTTCTTTTTTCAAGTCTTTAGATTTGAATCATGATTTCACTTATGAGGTAGGAATTTTGCTTGTCTTTGCGTGGAACAAATAGCCCAGTGGTTGGGAGATAGTTTCTGGTGGGTCGGGACCACGGTTCGAATCCCGGCAAAGTCCTTGATTCACTTTTTCTTTTGTCTGAGTCTAAAGATTTGAATCATGATTTCACTTATGAGGTATAGATTGCGCTTGTCTTTGCGTGGAACAAATATCCCAGTGGTTGGGAGACAGTTTCTGGTGGATCGGGACCACGGTTCGAATCCCGGCAGGGTCCTTGATTCACTTTTTCTTTTTTCTAAGTCTTTAGATTTGAATCATGATTTCACTTATGAGGTAAGAATTTCGCTTGTCTTTGCGTGGAACACATAGCCCAGTGGTTGGGAAATAGTTTCTGGTGGGTCGGGACTACGGTTCGAATCCTGGCAGGGTCCTTGATTCACTTTTTCTTTTTTCTAAGTCTTTAGATTTGAATCATGATTTCACTTATGAGGTTTAGATTGCGCTTGTCTTTGCGTGGAACAAATAGCCCAGTGGTTGGGAGATAGTTTCTGGTGGGTCGGTACCACGGTTCGAATCCGGACAAGGTCCTTGATTCACTCTTTCTTTTTGCTGAGTCTAAGGATTTGAATCGTGATTTCACTTATGAGGTAAGAATTTCGCTTGTCTTTGCGTGGAACAGATAGCCTATTGGTTGGGAAATAGTTTCTGGTGGATCGTGACCACGGTTCGAATCCCGGCAGTGTTCTTGACTCACTTTTTCTTTTTTCTGAGTCTAAAGATTTGAATCATGATTTCCCTTATGATGTAATTATTTGGCTTGTCTTTGCGTGGAACAAATAGCCCAGTGGTTGGGAGACAGTTTCTGGTGGATCGGGACCACGGTTCGAATCCCGGCAGGGTCCTTGATTCACTTTTTCTTTTTTCTAAGTCTTTAGATTTGAATCATGATTTCACTTATGAGGTAAGAATTTCGTTTGTCTTTGCGTGGAACACATAGCCCAGTGGTTGGGAAATAGTTTCTGGTTGGTCGGGACCACGGTTCTAATCCCGGCAGTGTCCTTGATTCACTTTTTCTTTTTTCTTAGTCTTTAGATTTGAATCATGATTTCACTTATGAGGTAAGAATTTCGCTTGTCCTTGCGTGGAACACATAGCCCAGTGGTTGGGAAATAGTTTCTGGTGGGTCGGGACTACGGTTCGAATCCCGGCAGGGTCCTTGATTCACTTTTTCTTTTTTCTAAGTCTTTAGATCTGAATCATGATTTCACTTATGGGTAAAGAATTTCGCTTGTCTTTGCGTGGAACAAATAGCCCAGTGGTTGGGAGATAGTTTCTGGTGGGTCGGTACCACGGTTCGAATCCGGACAAGGTCCTTGATTCACTCTTTCTTTTTGCTGAGTCTAAGGATTTGAATCGTGATTTCACTCATGAGGTAAGAATTTCGCTTGTCTTTGTGTGGAACAGATAGCCTAGTGGTTGGGAAATAGTTTCTGGTGGATCGTGACCACGGTTCGAATCCCGACAGTGTTCTTGACTCACTTTTTCTTTTTCTGAGTCTAAAGATTTGAATCATGATTTCACTTATGATGTAGATATTTGGCTTGTCTTTGCGTGGAACAAATAGCCCAGTGGTTGGGAGATAGTTTCTGGTGGGTCGGCACCACGGTTCTAATCCCGGCAGTGTCCTTGATTCACTTTTTCTTTTTTCTAAGTTTTTAGATTTGAATCATGATTTCACTTATGAGGTAGGAATTTCGCTTGTCTTTGCGTGGAACAAATAGCCCAGTGGTTGGGAGACAGTTTCTGGTGGATCGGGACCACGGTTCGAATCCCGTCAGGGTCCTTGATTCACTTTTTCTTTTTGCTGAGTCTAAGGATTTGAATCGTGATTTCACTTATGAGGTAAGAATTTCGCTTGTCTTTGCGTGGAACACATAGCCCAGTGGTTGGGACATAGTTTCTGGTGGGTCGGGACCACGGTTCGAATCCCGTCAGGGTCCTTGATTCACTTTTTCTTTTTTCTAAGTCTTTAGATTTGAATCATGATTTCACTTATGAGGTGAGAATTTCGCTTGTCTTTGCGTGGAACACATAGCCCAGTGGTTGGGACATAGTTTCTGGTGGGTCGGGACCACGGTTCGAATCCCGACAAGGTCCTTGATTCACTTTTTCTTTTAGCTGAGTCTAAGGATTTGAATCATGATTTCACTTATGAGGTAAGAATTTCGCTTGTCTATGCGTGGAACAGATAGCCCAGTGGTTGGGAGATAGTTTTTGGTGGGTCGGGACCACGGTTCTAATCCCGGCAGTGTCCTTGATTCACTTTTTCTTTTTTCTAAGTCTTTAGATTTGAATCATGATTTCACTTATCAGGTAAGAATTTCGCTTGTCCTTGCGTGAAACACATAGCCCAGTGGTTCGGAGACAGTTTCTGGTGGATCGGGACCACGGTTCGAATCCCGTCAGGGTCCTTGATTCACTTTTTCTTTTTTCTAAGTCTTTAGATTTGAATCATGATTTCACTTATGAGGTAAGAATTTCGCTTGTCTTTGCGTGGAACACATAGCCCAGTGGTTGGGACATAGTTTCTGGTGGGTCGGGACCACGGTTCGAATCCCGTCAGGGTCCTTGATTCACTTTTTCTTTTTTCTAAGTCTTTAGATTTGAATCATGATTTCACTTATGAGGTAAACATTTCGCTTGTCTTTGCGTGGAACACATAGCCCAGTGGTTGGGACATAGTTTTTGGTGGGTCGGGAACACGGTTCTAATCCCGGCAGTGTCCTTGATTCACTTTTTCTTTTTTCTAAGTCTTTAGATTTGAATCATGATTTCACTTATCAGGTAAGAATTTCGCTTGTCCTTGCGTGGAACACATAACCCAGTGGTTGGGAAATAGTTTCTGGTGGGTCGGGACTACGGTTCGAATCCCGGCAGGGTCCTTGATTCACTTTTTCTTTTTTCTAAGTCTTTAGATTTGAATCATGATTTCACTTATGAGGTATAGATTGCGCTTGTCTTTGCGTGGAACAAATAGCCCAGTGGTTGGGAGATAGTTTCTGGTGAGTCGGGACCACGGTTCGAATCCGGACAAGGTCCTTGATTCACTCTTTCTTTTTGCTGAGTCTAAGGATTTGAATCGTGATTTCACTTATGAGGTAAGAATTTCGCTTGTCTTTGCGTGGAACAGATAGCCTAGTGGTTGGGAGATAGTTTCTGGTGGATCGTGACCACGGTTCGAATCCCGGCAGTGTTCTTGACTCACTTTTTCTTTTTTCTGAGTCTAAAGATTTGAATCATGATTTCACTTATGAGGTAGATATTTCGCTTGTCTTTGCGTGGAACAAATAGCCCAGTGGTTGGGAGACAGTTTCTGGTGGATCGGGACCACGGTTTGAATCCCGGCAGGGTCCTTGATTCACTTTTTCTTTTTTCTAAGTCTTTAGATTTGAATCATGATTTCACTTATGAGGTAAGAATTTCGTTTGTTTTTGCGTGGAACACATAGCCCAGTGGTTGGGAAATAGTTTCTGGTGGGTCGGGACTACGGTTCGAATCCCGGCAGGGTCCTTGATTCACTTTTTCTTTTTTCTAAGTCTTTAGATTTGAATCATGATTTCACTTATGAGGTTTAGATTGCGCTTGTCTTTGCGTGGAACAAATAGCCCAGTGGTTGGGAGATAGTTTCTGGTGGGTCGGGACCACGGTTCGAATCCGGACAAGGTCCTTGATTCACTTTTTCTTTTTGCTGAGTCTAAGGATTTGAATCGTGATTTCACTTATGAGGTAAGAATGTCGCTTGTCTTTGCGTGGAACAGATAGCCTAGTGGTTGGGAGATAGTTTCTGGTGGATCGTGACCACGGTTCGAATCCCGGCAGTGTCCTTGACTCACTTTGTCTTTTTCTGAGTCTAAAGATTTGAATCATGATTTCACTTATGATGTAGATATTTGGCTTGTCTTTGCGTGGAACAAATAGCCCAGTGGTTGGGAGATAGTTTCTGGTGGGTCGGCACCACGGTTCTAATCCCGGCAGTGTCCTTGATTCACTTTTTCTTTTTTCTAAGTTTTTAGATTTGAATCATGATTTCACTTATGAGGTAAGAATTTCGCTTATCTATGCGTGGAACAGATAGCCTAGTGGTTGGGAGATAGTTTCTGGTGGATCGGGACCACGGTTCGAATCCCGTCAGGGTCCTTGATTCACTTTTTCTTTTTTCTAAGTCTTTAGATTTGAATCATGATTTCACTTATGAGGTAAGAATTTCGCTTGTCTTTGCGTGGAACACATAGCCCAGTGGTTGGGACATAGTTTCTGGTGGGTCGGGACCACGGTTCGAATCCCGACAAGGTCCTTGATTCACTTTTTCTTTTAGCTGAGTCTAAGGATTTGAATCATGATTTCACTTATGAGGTAAGAATTTCGCTTATCTATGCGTGGAACAGATAGCCCAGTGGTTGGGAGATAGTTTTTGGTGGGTCGGGACCACGGTTCTAATCCCGGCAGTGTCCTTGATTCACTTTTTCTTTTTTCTAAGTTTTTAGATTTGAATCATGATTTCACTTATGAGGTAGGAATTTCGCTTGTCTTTGCGTGGAACAAATAGCCCAGTGGTTGGGAGACAGTTTCTGGTGGATCGGGACCACGGTTCGAATCCCGTCAGGGTCCTTGATTCACTTTTTCTTTTTTCTAAGTCTTTAGATTTGAATCATGATTTCACTTATAAGGTAAGAATTTCGCTTGTCTTTGCGTGGAACACATAGCCCAGTGGTTGGGACATAGTTTCTGGTGGGTCGGGACCACGGTTCGAATCCCGTCAGGGTCCTTGATTCACTTTTTCTTTTTTCTAAGTCTTTAGATTTGAATCATGATTTCACTTATGAGGTAAGAATTTCGCTTGTCTTTGCGTGGAACACATAGCCCAGTGGTTGGGACATAGTTTCTGGTGGGTCGGGACCACGGTTCGAATCCCGACAAGGTCCTTGATTCACTTTTTCTTTTAGCTGAGTCTAAGGATTTGAATCATGATTTCACTTATGAGGTAAGAATTTCGCTTATCTATGCGTGGAACAGATAGCCCAGTGGTTGGGAGATAGTTTTTTGTGGGTCGGGACCACGGTTCTAATCCCGGCAGTGTCCTTGATTCACTTTTTCTTTTTTCTAAGTCTTTAGATTTGAATCATGATTTCACTTATCAGGTAAGAATTTCGCTTGTCCTTGCGTGGAACACATAGCCCAGTGGTTGGGAGACAGTTTCTGGTGGATCGGGACCACGGTTCGAATCCCGTCAGGGTCCTTGATTCACTTTTTCTTTTTTCTAAGTCTTTAGATTTGAATCATGATTTCACTTATGAGGTAAGAATGTCGCTTGTCTTTGCGTGGAACACATAGCCCAGTGGTTGGGACATAGTTTCTGGTGGGTCGGGACCACGGTTCGAATCCCGTCAGGGTCCTTGATTCACTTTTTCTTTTTTCTAAGTCTTTAGATTTGAATCATAATTTCACTTATGAGGTAAGAATTTCGCTTGTCTTTGCGTGGAACACATAGCCCAGTGGTTGGGACATAGTTTCTGTTGGGTCGGGACCACGGTTCGAATCCCGACAAGGTCCTTGATTCACTTTTTCTTTTAGCTGAGTCTAAGGATTTGAATCATGATTTCACTTATGAGGTAAAAATTTCGCTTGTCTATGCGTGGAACAGATAGCCCAGTGGTTGGGAGATAGTTTTTGGTGGGTCGGGACCACGGTTCTAATCCCGGCAGTGTCCTTGATTCACTTTTTCTTTTTTCTAAGTCTTTAGATTTGAATCATGATTTCACTTATCAGGTAAGAATTTCGCTTGTCCTTGCGTGGAACACATAGCCCAGTGGTTGGGAAATAGTTTCTGGTGGGTCGGGATTACGGTTCGAATCCCGGCAGGGTCCTTGATTCACTTTTTCTTTTTTCTAAGTCTTTAGATTTGAATCATGATTTCACTTATGAGGTATAGATTGCGCTTGTCTTTGCGTGGAACAAATAGCCCAGTGGTTGGGCGATAGTTTCTGGTGGGTCGGCACCACGGTTCTAATCCCGGCAGTGTCCTTGATTCACTTTTTCTTTTTTCTAAGTTTTTAGATTTGAATCATGATTTCACTTATGAGGTAGGAATTTCGCTTGTCTTTGCGTGGAACAAATAGCCCAGTGGTTGGGAGACAGTTTCTGGTGGATCGGGACCACGGTTCGAATACCGTCAGGGTCCTTGATTCACTTTTTCTTTTTTCTAAGTCTTTAGATTTGAATCATGATTTCACTTATGAGGTTTAGATTGCGCTTGTCTTTGCGTGGAACAAATAGCCCAGTGGTTGGGAGATAGTTTCTGGTGGGTCGGGACCACGGTTCGAATCCGGACAAGGTCCTTGATTCACTTTTTCTTTTTGCTGAGTCTAAGGATTTGAATCGTGATTTCACTTATGAGGTAAGAATGTCGCTTGTCTTTGCGTGGAACAGATAGCTTAGTGGTTGGGAGATAGTTTCTGGTGGATCGTGACCACGGTTCGAATCCCGGCAGTGTCCTTGACTCACTTTGTCTTTTTCTGAGTCTAAAGATTTGAATCATGATTTCACTTATGATGTTGATATTTGGCTTGTCTTTGCGTGGAACAAATAGCCCAGTGGTTGGGAGATAGTTTCTGGTGGGTCGGCACCACGGTTCTAATCCCGGCAGTGTCCTTGATTCACTTTTTCTTTTTTCTAAGTTTTTAGATTTGAATCATGATTTCACTTATGAGGTAAGAATTTCGCTTATCTATGCGTGGAACAGATAGCCTAGTGGTTGGGAGATAGTTTCTGGTGGATCGGGACCACGGTTCGAATCCCGTCAGGGTCCTTGATTCACTTTTTCTTTTTTCTAAGTCTTTAGATTTGAATCATGATTTCACTTATGAGGTAAGAATTTCGCTTGTCTTTGCGTGGAACACATAGCCCAGTGGTTGGGACATAGTTTCTGGTGGGTCGGGACCACGGTTCGAATCCCGACAAGGTCCTTGATTCACTTTTTCTTTTAGCTGAGTCTAAGGATTTGAATCATGATTTCACTTATGAGGTAAGAATTTCGCTTATCTATGCGTGGAACAGATAGCCCAGTGGTTGGGAGATAGTTTTTGGTGGGTCGGGACCACGGTTCTAATCCCGGCAGTGTCCTTGATTCACTTTTTCTTTTTTCTAAGTTTTTAGATTTGAATCATGATTTCACTTATGAGGTAGGAATTTCGCTTGTCTTTGCATGGAACAAATAGCCCAGTGGTTGGGAGACAGTTTCTGGTGGATCGGGACCACGGTTCGAATCCCGTCAGGGTCCTTGATTCACTTTTTCTTTTTTCTAAGTCTTTAGATTTGAATCATGATTTCACTTATGAGGTAAGAATTTCGCTTGTCTTTGCGTGGAACACATAGCCCAGTGGTTGGGACATAGTTTCTGGTGGGTCGGGACCACGGTTCGAATCCCGTCAGGGTCCTTGATTCACTTTTTCTTTTTTCTAAGTCTTTAGATTTGAATCATGATTTCACTTATGAGGTAAGAATTTCGCTTGTCTTTGCGTGGAACACATAGCCCAGTGGTTGGGACATAGTTTCTGGTGGGTCGGGACCACGGTTCGAATCCCGACAAGGTCCTTGATTCACTTTTTCTTTTAGCTGAGTCTAAGGATTTGAATCATGATTTCACTTATGAGGTAAGAATTTCGCTTATCTATGCGTGGAACAGATAGCCCAGTGGTTGGGAGATAGTTTTTGGTGGGTCGGGACCACGGTTCTAATCCCGGCAGTGTCCTTGATTCACTTTTTCTTTTTTCTAAGTCTTTAGGTTTGAATCATGATTTCACTTATCAGGTAAGAATTTCGCTTGTCCTTGCGTGGAACACATAGCCCAGTGGTTGGGAGACAGTTTCTGGTGGATCGGGACCACGGTTCGAATCCCGTCAGGGTCCTTGATTCACTTTTTCTTTTTTCTAAGTCTTTAGATTTGAATCATGATTTCACTTATGAGGTAAGAATGTCGCTTGTCTTTGCGTGGAACACATAGCCCAGTGGTTGGGACATAGTTTCTGGTGGGTCGGGACCACGGTTCGAATCCCGTCAGGGTCCTTGATTCACTTTTTCTTTTTTCTAAGTCTTTAGATTTGAATCATGATTTCACTTATGAGGTAAGAATTTCGCTTGTCTTTGCGTGGAACACATAGCCCAGTGGTTGGGACATAGTTTCTGTTGGGTCGGGACCACGGTTCGAATCCCGACAAGGTCCTTGATTCACTTTTTCTTTTAGCTGAGTCTAAGGATTTGAATCATGATTTCACTTATGAGGTAAAAATTTCGCTTGTCTATGCGTGGAACAGATAGCCCAGTGGTTGGGAGATAGTTTTTGGTGGGTCGGGACCACGGTTCTAATCCCGGCAGTGTCCTTGATTCACTTTTTCTTTTTTCTAAGTCTTTAGATTTGAATCATGATTTCACTTATCAGGTAAGAATTTCGCTTGTCCTTGCGTGGAACACATAGCCCAGTGGTTGGGAAATAGTTTCTGGTGGGTCGGGATTACGGTTCGAATCCCGGCAGGGTCCTTGATTCACTTTTTCTTTTTTCTAAGTCTTTAGATTTGAATCATGATTTCACTTATGAGGTATAGATTGCGCTTGTCTTTGCGTGGAACAAATAGCCCAGTGGTTGGGCGATAGTTTCTGGTGGGTCGGCACCACGGTTCTAATCCCGGCAGTGTCCTTGATTCACTTTTTCTTTTTTCTAAGTTTTTAGATTTGAATCATGATTTCACTTATGAGGTAGGAATTTCGCTTGTCTTTGCGTGGAACAAATAGCCCAGTGGTTGGGAGACAGTTTCTGGTGGATCGGGACCACGGTTCGAATACCGTCAGGGTCCTTGATTCACTTTTTCTTTTTTCTAAGTCTTTAGATTTGAATCATGATTTCACTTATGAGGTTTAGATTGCGCTTGTCTTTGCGTGGAACAAATAGCCCAGTGGTTGGGAGATAGTTTCTGGTGGGTCGGGACCACGGTTCGAATCCGGACAAGGTCCTTGATTCACTTTTTCTTTTTGCTGAGTCTAAGGATTTGAATCGTGATTTCACTTATGAGGTAAGAATGTCGCTTGTCTTTGCGTGGAACAGATAGCCTAGTGGTTGGGAGATAGTTTCTGGTGGATCGTGACCACGGTTCGAATCCCGGCAGTGTCCTTGACTCACTTTGTCTTTTTCTGAGTCTAAAGATTTGAATCATGATTTCACTTATGATGTAGATATTTGGCTTGTCTTTGCGTGGAACAAATAGCCCAGTGGTTGGGAGATAGTTTTTGGTGGGTCGGGACCACGGTTCTAATCCCGGCAGTGTCCTTGATTCACTTTTTCTTTTTTCTAAGTCTTTAGATTTGAATCATGATTTCACTTATCAGGTAAGAATTTCGCTTGTCCTTGCGTGGAACACATAGCCCAGTGGTTGGGAGACAGTTTCTGGTGGATCGGGACCACGGTTCGAATCCCGTCAGGGTCCTTGATTCACTTTTTCTTTTTTCTAAGTCTTTAGATTTGAATCATGATTTCACTTATGAGGTAAGAATTTCGCTTGTCTTTGCGTGGAACACATAGCCCAGTGGTTGGGACATAGTTTCTGGTGGGTCGGGACCACGGTTCGAATCCCGTCAGGGTCCTTGATTCACTTTTTCTTTTTTCTAAGTCTTTAGATTTGAATCATGATTTCACTTATGAGGTAAGAATTTCGCTTGTCTTTGCGTGGAACACATAGCCCAGTGGTTGGGACATAGTTTCTGGTGGGTCGGGACCACGGTTCGAATCCCGACAAGGTCCTTGATTCACTTTTTCTTTTAGCTGAGTCTAAGGATTTGAATCATGATTTCACTTATGAGGTAAAAATTTCGCTTGTCTATGCGTGGAACAGATAGCCCAGTGGTTGGGAGATAGTTTTTGTGGGTCGGGACCACGGTTCTAATCCCGGCAGTGTCCTTGATTCACTTTTTCTTTTTTCTAAGTCTTTAGATTTGAATCATGATTTCACTTATGAGGTATAGATTGCGCTTGTCTTTGCGTGGAACAAATAGCCCAGTGGTTGGGCGATAGTTTCTGGTGGGTCGGCACCACGGTTCTAATCCCGGCAGTGTCCTTGATTCACTTTTTCTTTTTTCTAAGTTTTTAGATTTGAATCATGATTTCACTTATGAGGTAGGAATTTCGCTTGTCTTTGCGTGGAACAAATAGCCCAGTGGTTGGGAGACAGTTTCTGGTGGGTCGGGACCACGGTTCGAATCCGGACAAGGTCCTTGATTCACTTTTTCTTTTTGCTGAGTCTAAGGATTTGAATCGTGATTTCACTTATGAGGTAAGAATGTCGCTTGTCTTTGCGTGGAACAGATAGCCTAGTGGTTGGGAGATAGTTTCTGGTGGATCGTGACCACGGTTCGAATCCCGGCAGTGTCCTTGACTCACTTTGTCTTTTTCTGAGTCTAAAGATTTGAATCATGATTTCACTTATGATGTAGATATTTGGCTTGTCTTTGCGTGGAACAAATAGCCCAGTGGTTGGGAGATAGTTTTTGGTGGGTCGGGACCACGGTTCTAATCCCGGCAGTGTCCTTGATTCACTTTTTCTTTTTTCTAAGTCTTTAGATTTGAATCATGATTTCACTTATCAGGTAAGAATTTCGCTTGTCCTTGCGTGGAACACATAGCCCAGTGGTTGGGAGACAGTTTCTGGTGGATCGGGACCACGGTTCGAATCCCGTCAGGGTCCTTGATTCACTTTTTCTTTTTTCTAAGTCTTTAGATTTGAATCATGATTTCACTTATGAGGTAAGAATTTCGCTTGTCTTTGCGTGGAACACATAGCCCAGTGGTTGGGACATAGTTTCTGGTGGGTCGGGACCACGGTTCGAATCCCGTCAGGGTCCTTGATTCACTTTTTCTTTTTTCTAAGTCTTTAGATTTGAATCATGATTTCACTTATGAGGTAAGAATTTCGCTTGTCTTTGCGTGGAACACATAGCCCAGTGGTTGGGACATAGTTTCTGGTGGGTCGGGACCACGGTTCGAATCCCGACAAGGTCCTTGATTCACTTTTTCTTTTAGCTGAGTCTAAGGATTTGAATCATGATTTCACTTATGAGGTAAAAATTTCGCTTGTCTATGCGTGGAACAGATAGCCCAGTGGTTGGGAGATAGTTTTTGTGGGTCGGGACCACGGTTCTAATCCCGGCAGTGTCCTTGATTCACTTTTTCTTTTTTCTAAGTCTTTAGATTTGAATCATGATTTCACTTATGAGGTATAGATTGCGCTTGTCTTTGCGTGGAACAAATAGCCCAGTGGTTGGGCGATAGTTTCTGGTGGGTCGGCACCACGGTTCTAATCCCGGCAGTGTCCTTGATTCACTTTTTCTTTTTTCTAAGTTTTTAGATTTGAATCATGATTTCACTTATGAGGTAGGAATTTCGCTTGTCTTTGCGTGGAACAAATAGCCCAGTGGTTGGGAGACAGTTTCTGGTGGATCGGGACCACGGTTCGAATACCGTCAGGGTCCTTGATTCACTTTTTCTTTTTTCTAAGTCTTTAGATTTGAATCATGATTTCACTTATGAGGTTTAGATTGCGCTTGTCTTTGCGTGGAACAAATAGCCCAGTGGTTGGGAGATAGTTTCTGGTGGGTCGGGACCACGGTTCGAATCCGGACAAGGTCCTTGATTCACTTTTTCTTTTTGCTGAGTCTAAGGATTTGAATCGTGATTTCACTTATGAGGTAAGAATGTCGCTTGTCTTTGCGTGGAACAGATAGCCTAGTGGTTGGGAGATAGTTTCTGGTGGATCGTGACCACGGTTCGAATCCCGGCAGTGTCCTTGACTCACTTTGTCTTTTTCTGAGTCTAAAGATTTGAATCATGATTTCACTTATGATGTAGATATTTGGCTTGTCTTTGCGTGGAACAAATAGCCCAGTGGTTGGGAGATAGTTTTTGGTGGGTCGGGACCACGGTTCTAATCCCGGCAGTGTCCTTGATTCACTTTTTCTTTTTTCTAAGTCTTTAGATTTGAATCATGATTTCACTTATCAGGTAAGAATTTCGCTTGTCCTTGCGTGGAACACATAGCCCAGTGGTTGGGAGACAGTTTCTGGTGGATCGGGACCACGGTTCGAATCCCGTCAGGGTCCTTGATTCACTTTTTCTTTTTTCTAAGTCTTTAGATTTGAATCATGATTTCACTTATGAGGTAAGAATTTCGCTTGTCTTTGCGTGGAACACATAGCCCAGTGGTTGGGACATAGTTTCTGGTGGGTCGGGACCACGGTTCGAATCCCGTCAGGGTCCTTGATTCACTTTTTCTTTTTTCTAAGTCTTTAGATTTGAATCATGATTTCACTTATGAGGTAAGAATTTCGCTTGTCTTTGCGTGGAACACATAGCCCAGTGGTTGGGACATAGTTTCTGGTGGGTCGGGACCACGGTTCGAATCCCGGCAGTGTCCTTGATTCACTTTTTCTTTTAGCTGAGTCTAAGGATTTGAATCATGATTTCACTTATGAGGTAAAAATTTCGCTTGTCTATGCGTGGAACAGATAGCCCAGTGGTTGGGAGATAGTTTTTGTGGGTCGGGACCACGGTTCTAATCCCGGCAGTGTCCTTGATTCACTTTTTCTTTTTTCTAAGTCTTTAGATTTGAATCATGATTTCACTTATCAGGTAAGAATTTCGCTTGTCCTTGCGTTGAACACATAGCCCAGTGGTTGGGAAATAGTTTCTGGTGGGTCGGGACTACGGTTCGAATCCCGGCAGGGTCCTTGATTCACTTTTTCTTTTTTCTAAGTCTTTAGATTTGAATCATGATTTCACTTATGAGGTATAGATTGCGCTTGTCTTTGCGTGGAACAAATAGCCCAGTGGTTGGGAGATAGTTTCTGGTGAGTCGGGACCACGGTTCGAATCCGGACAAGGTCCTTGATTCACTCTTTCTTTTTGCTGAGTCTAAGGATTTGAATCGTGATTTCACTTATGAGGTAAGAATTTCGCTTGTCTTTGCGTGGAACAGATAGCCTAGTGGTTGGGAGATAGTTTCTGGTGGATCGTGACCACGGTTCGAATCCCGGCAGTGTTCTTGACTCACTTTTTCTTTTTTCTGAGTCTAAAGATTTGAATCATGATTTCACTTATGAGGTAGATATTTCGCTTGTCTTTGCGTGGAACAAATAGCCCAGTGGTTGGGAGACAGTTTCTGGTGGATCGGGACCACGGTTTGAATCCCGGCAGGGTCCTTGATTCACTTTTTCTTTTTTCTAAGTCTTTAGATTTGAATCATGATTTCACTTGTGAGGTAAGAATTTCGTTTGTCTTTGCGTGGAACACATAGCCCAGTGGTTGGGAAATAGTTTCTGGTGGGTCGGGACTACGGTTCAAATCCCGGCAGGGTCCTTGATTCACTTTTTCTTTTGTCTGAGTCTAAAGATTTGAATCATGATTTCACTTATGAGGTAAGAATTTCGCTTGTCTTTGCGTGGAACAGATAGCCCAGTGGTTGGGAGATAGTTTCTGGTGGGTCGGGACCACGGTTCTAATCCCGGCAGTGTCCTTGATTCACTTTTTCTTTTTTCTAAGTCTTTAGATTTGAATCATGATTTCACTTATGAGGTAGGAATTTCGCTTGTCTTTGCGTGGAACAAATATCCCAGTGGTTGGGAGATAGTTTCTGGTGGATCGGGACCACGGTTCGAATCCCGTCAGGGTCCTTGATTCACTTTTTCTTTTTTCTAAGTCTTTAGATTTGAATCATGATTTCACTTATGAGGTAAGAATTTCGCTTGTCTTTGCGTGGAACACATAGCCCAGTGGTTGGGACATAGTTTCTGGTGGGTCGGGACCACGGTTCGAATCCCGTCAGGGTCCTTGATTCACTTTTTCTTTTTTCTAAGTCTTTAGATTTGAATCATGATTTCACTTATGAGGTAAGAATTTCGCTTGTCTTTGCGTGGAACACATAGCCCAGTGGTTGGGACATAGTTTCTGGTGGGTCGGGACCACGGTTCGAATCCCGACAAGGTCCTTGATTCACTTTTTCTTTTAGCTGAGTCTAAGGATTTGAATCATGATTTCACTTATGAGGTAAAAATTTCGCTTGTCTATGCGTGGAACAGATAGCCCAGTGGTTGGGAGATAGTTTTTGGTGGGTCGGGACCACGGTTCTAATCCCGGCAGTGTCCTTGATTCACTTTTTCTTTTTTCTAAGTCTTTAGATTTGAATCATGATTTCACTTATCAGGTAGGAATTTCGCTTGTCTTTGCGTGGAATACATAGCCCAGTGGTTTGGAGACAGTTTCTGGTGGATCGGGACAACGGTTCGAATCCCGGCAGGGTACTTGATTCACTTTTTCTTTTTTTTACGTCTTTAGATTTGAATCATGATTTCACTTATGAGGTAAGAATTTCGCTCGTCTTTGCGTGGAACAAATATCCCAGTGGTTGGCAAATAGTTTTTGGTGGGTCGGGACCACGGTTCGAATCCCGGCAGGGTCCTTGATTCACTTTTTCTTTTTTCTAAGTCTTTAGATTTGAATCATGATTTCACTTATGAGGTATAGATTGCGCTTGTCTTTGCGTGGAACAAATATCCCAGTGGTTGGGAGACAGTTTCTGGTGGATCGGGACCACGGTTCGAATCGCGGCAGGGTCCTTGATTCACTTTTTCTTTTTTCTAAGTCTTTAGATTTGAATCATGATTTCACTTATGAGGTAAGAATTTCGCTTGTCTTTGCGTGGAACACATAGCCCAGTGGTTGGGAAATAGTTTCTGGTGGGTCGGGACTACGGTTCGAATCCCGGCAGGGTCCTTGATTCACTTTTTCTTTTTTCTAAGTCTTTAGATTTGAATCATGATTTCACTTATGAGGTTTAGATTGCGCTTGTCTTTGCGTGGAACAAATAGCCCAGTGGTTGGGAGATAGTTTCTGGTGGGTCGGGACCACGGTTCGAATCCGGACAAGGTCCTTGATTCACTTTTTCTTTTTGCTGAGTCTAAGGATTTGAATCGTGATTTCACTTATGAGGTAAGAATGTCGCTTGTCTTTGCGTGGAACAGATAGCCTAGTGGTTGGGAGATAGTTTCTGGTGGATCGTGACCACGGTTCGAATCCCGGCAGTGTCCTTGACTCACTTTGTCTTTTTCTGAGTCTAAAGATTTGAATCATGATTTCACTTATGATGTAGATATTTGGCTTGTCTTTGCGTGGAACAAATAGCCCAGTGGTTGGGAGATAGTTTCTGGTGGGTCGGCACCACGGTTCTAATCCCGGCAGTGTCCTTGATTCACTTTTTCTTTTTTCTAAGTTTTTAAATTTGAATCATGATTTCACTTATGAGGTAGGAATTTCGCTTGTCTTTGCGTGGAACAAATAGCCCAGTGGTTGGGAGACAGTTTCTGGTGGATCGGGACCACGGTTCGAATCCCGTCAGGGTCCTTGATTCACTTTTTCTTTTTTCTAAGTCTTTAGATTTGAATCATGATTTCACTTATGAGGTAAGAATTTCGCTTGTCTTTGCGTGGAACACATAGCCCAGTGGTTGGGACATAGTTTCTGGTGGGTCGGGACCACGGTTCGAATCCCGACAAGGTCCTTGATTCACTTTTTCTTTTAGCTGAGTCTAAGGATTTGAATCATGATTTCACTTATGAGGTATAGATTGCGCTTGTCTTTGCGTGGAACAAATATCCCAGTGGTTGGGAGACAGTTTCTGGTGGATCGGGACCACGGTTCGAATCCCGGCAGGGTCCTTGATTCACATTTTCTTTTTTCTAAGTCTTTAGATTTGAATCATGATTTCACTTATCAGGTAAGAATTTCGCTTGTCCTTGCGTGGAACACATAACCCAGTGGTTGGGAAATAGTTTCTGGTGGGTCGGGACTACGGTTCGAATCCCGGCAGGGTCCTTGATTCACTTTTTCTTTTTTCTAAGTCTTTAGATTTGAATCATGATTTCACTTATGAGGTATAGATTGCGCTTGTCTTTGCGTGGAACAAATATCCCAGTGGTTGGGAGACAGTTTCTGGTGGATCGGGACCACGGTTCGAATCGCGGCAGGGTCCTTGATTCACTTTTTCTTTTTTCTAAGTCTTTAGATTTGAATCATGATTTCACTTATGAGGTAAGAATTTCGCTTGTCTTTGCGTGGAACACATAGCCCAGTGGTTGGGAAATAGTTTCTGGTGGGTCGGGACTACGGTTCGAATCCCGGCAGGGTCCTTGATTCACTTTTTCTTTTTTCTAAGTCTTTAGATTTGAATCATGATTTCACTTATGAGGTTTAGATTGCGCTTGTCTTTGCGTGGAACAAATAGCCCAGTGGTTGGGAGATAGTTTCTGGTGGGTCGGGACCACGGTTCGAATCCGGACAAGGTCCTTGATTCACTTTTTCTTTTTGCTGAGTCTAAGGATTTGAATCGTGATTTCACTTATGAGGTAAGAATGTCGCTTGTCTTTGCGTGGAACAGATAGCCTAGTGGTTGGGAGATAGTTTCTGGTGGATCGTGACCACGGTTCGAATCCCGGCAGTGTCCTTGACTCACTTTGTCTTTTTCTGAGTCTAAAGATTTGAATCATGATTTCACTTATGATGTAGATATTTGGCTTGTCTTTGCGTGGAACAAATAGCCCAGTGGTTGGGAGATAGTTTCTGGTGGGTCGGCACCACGGTTCTAATCCCGGCAGTGTCCTTGATTCACTTTTTCTTTTTTCTAAGTTTTTAGATTTGAATCATGATTTCACTTATGAGGTAGGAATTTCGCTTGTCTTTGCGTGGAACAAATAGCCCAGTGGTTGGGAGACAGTTTCTGGTGGATCGGGACCACGGTTCGAATCCCGTCAGGGTCCTTGATTCACTTTTTCTTTTTTCTAAGTCTTTAGATTTGAATCATGATTTCACTTATGAGGTAAGAATTTCGCTTGTCTTTGCGTGGAACACATAGCCCAGTGGTTGGGACATAGTTTCTGGTGGGTCGGGACCACGGTTCGAATCCCGACAAGGTCCTTGATTCACTTTTTCTTTTAGCTGAGTCTAAGGATTTGAATCATGATTTCACTTATGAGGTATAGATTGCGCTTGTCTTTGCGTGGAACAAATATCCCAGTGGTTGGGAGACAGTTTCTGGTGGATCGGGACCACGGTTCGAATCCCGGCAGGGTCCTTGATTCACATTTTCTTTTTTCTAAGTCTTTAGATTTGAATCATGATTTCACTTATGAGGTAAGAATTTCGCTTGTCTTTGCGTGGAACACATAGCCCAGTGGTTGGGAAATAGTTTCTGGTGGGTCGGGACTACGGTTCAAATCCCGGCAGGGTCCTTGATTCACTTTTTCTTTTTTCTAAGTCTTTAGATTTGAATCATGATTTCACTTATGAGGTTTAGATTGCGCTTGTCTTTGCGTGGAACAAATAGCCCAGTGGTTGGGAGATAGTTTCTGGTGGGTCGGGACTACGGTTCGAATCCGGACAAGGTCCTTGATTCACTTTTTCTTTTTGCTGAGTCTAAGGATTTGAATCGTGATTTCACTTATGAGGTAAGAATGTCGCTTGTCTTTGCTTGGAACAGATAGCCTAGTGGTTGGGAGATAGTTTCTGGTGGATCGTGACCACGGTTCGAATCCCGGCAGTGTCCTTGACTCACTTTGTCTTTTTCTGAGTCTAAAGATTTGAATCATGATTTCACTTATGATGTAGATATTTGGCTTGTCTTTGCGTGGAACAAATAGCCCAGTGGTTGGGAGATAGTTTCTGGTGGGTCGGCACCACGGTTCTAATCCCGGCAGTGTCCTTGATTCACTTTTTCTTTTTTCTAAGTTTTTAGATTTGAATCATGATTTCACTTATGAGGTAGGAGTTTCGCTTGTCTTTGCGTGGAACAAATAGCCCAGTGGTTGGGAGACAGTTTCTGGTGGATCGGGACCACGGTTCGAATCCCGTCAGGGTCCTTGATTCACTTTTTCTTTTTTCTAAGTCTTTAGATTTGAATCATGATTTCACTTATGAGGTAAGAATTTCGCTTGTCTTTGCGTGGAACACATAGCCCAGTGGTTGGGACATAGTTTCTGGTGGGTCGGGACCACGGTTCGAATCCCGACAAGGTCCTTGATTCACTTTTTCTTTTAGCTGAGTCTAAGGATTTGAATCATGATTTCACTTATGAGGTATAGATTGCGCTTGTCTTTGCGTGGAACAAATATCCCAGTGGTTGGGAGACAGTTTCTGGTGGATCGGGACCACGGTTCGAATCCCGGCAGGGTCCTTGATTCACTTTTTCTTTTTTCTAAGTCTTTAGATTTGAATCATGATTTCACTTATGAGGTAAGAATTTCGCTTGTCTTTGCGTGGAACACATAGCCCAGTGGTTGGGAAATAGTTTCTGGTGGGTCGGGACTACGGTTCGAATCCCGGCAGGGTCCTTGATTCACTTTTTCTTTTTTCTAAGTCTTTAGATTTGAATCATGATTTCACTTATGAGGTTTAGATTGCGCTTGTCTTTGCGTGGAACAAATAGCCCAGTGGTTGGGAGATAGTTTCTGGTGGGTCGGGACCACGGTTCGAATCCGGACAAGGTCCTTGATTCACTTTTTCTTTTTGCTGAGTCTAAGGATTTGAATCGTGATTTCACTTATGAGGTAAGAATGTCGCTTGTCTTTGCGTGGAACAGATAGCCTAGTGGTTGGGAGATAGTTTCTGGTGGGTCGGCACCACGGTTCTAATCCCGGCAGTGTCCTTGATTCACTTTTTCTTTTTTCTAAGTTTTTAGATTTGAATCATGATTTCACTTATGAGGTAGGAATTTCGCTTGTCTTTGCGTGGAACAAATAGCCCAGTGGTTGGGAGACAGTTTCTGGTGGATCGGGACCACGGTTCGAATCCCGTCAGGGTCCTTGATTCACTTTTTCTTTTTTCTAAGTCTTTAGATTTGAATCATGATTTCACTTATGAGGTAAGAATTTCGCTTGTCTTTGCGTGGAACACATAGCCCAGTGGTTGGGACATAGTTTCTGGTGGGTCGGGACCACGGTTCGAATCCCGACAAGGTCCTTGATTCACTTTTTCTTTTAGCTGAGTCTAAGGATTTGAATCATGATTTCACTTATAGGTAAGAATTTCGCTTGTCTATGCGTGGAACAGATAGCCCAGTGGTTGGGAGATAGTTTTTGGTGGGTCGGGACCACGGTTCTAATCCCGGCAGTGTCCTTGATTCACTTTTTCTTTTTTCTAAGTCTTTAGATTTGAATCATGATTTCACTTATCAGGTAAGAATTTCGCTTGTCCTTGCGTGGAACACATAGCCCAGTGGTTGGGAAATAGTTTCTGGTGGGTCGGGACTACGGTTCGAATCCCGGCAGGGTCCTTGATTCACTTTTTCTTTTTTCTAAGTCTTTAGATTTGAATCATGATTTCACTTATGAGGTATAGATTGCGCTTGTCTTTGCGTGGAACAAATATCCCAGTGGTTGGGAGATAGTTTCTGGTGAGTCGGGACCACGGTTCGAATCCGGACAAGGTCCTTGATTCACTCTTTCTTTTTGCTGAGTCTAAGGATTTGAATCGTGATTTCACTTATGAGGTAAGAATTTCGCTTGTCTTTGCGTGGAACAGATAGCCTAGTGGTTGGGAGATAGTTTCTGGTGGATCGTGACCACGGTTCGAATCCCGGCAGTGTTCTTGACTCACTTTTTCTTTTTTCTGAGTCTAAAGATTTGAGTCATGATTTCACTTATGAGGTAGATATTTCGCTTGTCTTTGCGTGGAACAAATAGCCCAGTGGTTGGGAGACAGTTTCTGGTGGATCGGGACCACGGTTTGAATCCCGGCAGGGTCCTTGATTCACTTTTTCTTTTTTCTAAGTCTTTAGATTTGAATCATGATTTCACTTATGAGGTAAGAATTTCGTTTGTCTTTGCGTGGAACACATAGCCCAGTGGTTGGGAAATAGTTTCTGGTGGGTCGGGACTACGGTTCAAATCCCGGCAGTGTCCTTGACTCACTTTGTCTTTTTCTGAGGCTAAAGATTTGAATCATGATTTCACTTATGATGTAGATATTTGGCTTGTCTTTGCGTGGAACAAATAGCCCAGTGGTTGGGAGATAGTTTCTGGTGGGTCGGCACCACGGTTCTAATCCCGGCAGTGTCCTTGATTCACTTTTTCTTTTTTCTAAGTTTTTAGATTTGAATCATGATTTCACTTATGAGGTAGGAATTTCGCTTGTCTTTGCGTGGAACAAATAGCCCAGTGGTTGGGAGACAGTTTCTGGTGGATCGGGACCACGGTTCGAATCCCGTCAGGGTCCTTGATTCACTTTTTCTTTTTTCTAAGTCTTTAGATTTGAATCATGATTTCACTTATGAGGTATAGATTGCGCTTGTCTTTGCGTGGAACAAATATCCCAGTGGTTGGGAGATAGTTTCTGGTGAGTCGGGACCACGGTTCGAATCCGGACAAGGTCCTTGATTCACTCTTTCTTTTTGCTGAGTCTAAGGATTTGAATCGTGATTTCACTTATGAGGTAAGAATTTCGCTTGTCTTTGCGTGGAACAGATAGCCTAGTGGTTGGGAGATAGTTTCTGGTGGATCGTGACCACGGTTCGAATCCCGGCAGTGTTCTTGACTCACTTTTTCTTTTTTCTGAGTCTAAAGATTTGAGTCATGATTTCACTTATGAGGTAGATATTTCGCTTGTCTTTGCGTGGAACAAATAGCCCAGTGGTTGGGAGACAGTTTCTGGTGGATCGGGACCACGGTTTGAATCCCGGCAGGGTCCTTGATTCACTTTTTCTTTTTTCTAAGTCTTTAGATTTGAATCATGATTTCACTTATGAGGTAAGAATTTCGTTTGTCTTTGCGTGGAACACATAGCCCAGTGGTTGGGAAATAGTTTCTGGTGGGTCGGGACTACGGTTCAAATCCCGGCAGTGTCCTTGACTCACTTTGTCTTTTTCTGAGGCTAAAGATTTGAATCATGATTTCACTTATGATGTAGATATTTGGCTTGTCTTTGCGTGGAACAAATAGCCCAGTGGTTGGGAGATAGTTTCTGGTGGGTCGGCACCACGGTTCTAATCCCGGCAGTGTCCTTGATTCACTTTTTCTTTTTTCTAAGTTTTTAGATTTGAATCATGATTTCACTTATGAGGTAGGAATTTCGCTTGTCTTTGCGTGGAACAAATAGCCCAGTGGTTGGGAGACAGTTTCTGGTGGATCGGGACCACGGTTCGAATCCCGTCAGGGTCCTTGATTCACTTTTTCTTTTTTCTAAGTCTTTAGATTTGAATCATGATTTCACTTATGAGGTAAGAATTTCGCTTGTCTTTGCGTGGAACACATAGCCCAGTGGTTGGGACATAGTTTCTGGTGGGTCGGGACCACGGTTCGAATCCCGACAAGGTCCTTGATTCACTTTTTCTTTTAGCTGAGTCTAAGGATTTGAATCATGATTTCACTTATAGGTAAGAATTTCGCTTGTCTATGCGTGGAACAGATAGCCCAGTGGTTGGGAGATAGTTTTTGGTGGGTCGGGACCACGGTTCTAATCCCGGCAGTGTCCTTGATTCACTTTTTCTTTTTTCTAAGTCTTTAGATTTGAATCATGATTTCACTTATCAGGTAAGAATTTCGCTTGTCCTTGCGTGGAACACATAGCCCAGTGGTTGGGAAATAGTTTCTGGTGGGTCGGGACTACGGTTCGAATCCCGGCAGGGTCCTTGATTCACTTTTTCTTTTTTCTAAGTCTTTAGATTTGAATCATGATTTCACTTATGAGGTATAGATTGCGCTTGTCTTTGCGTGGAACAAATATCCCAGTGGTTGGGAGATAGTTTCTGGTGAGTCGGGACCACGGTTCGAATCCGGACAAGGTCCTTGATTCACTCTTTCTTTTTGCTGAGTCTAAGGATTTGAATCGTGATTTCACTTATGAGGTAAGAATTTCGCTTGTCTTTGCGTGGAACAGATAGCCTAGTGGTTGGGAGATAGTTTCTGGTGGATCGTGACCACGGTTCGAATCCCGGCAGTGTTCTTGACTCACTTTTTCTTTTTTCTGAGTCTAAAGATTTGAGTCATGATTTCACTTATGAGGTAGATATTTCGCTTGTCTTTGCGTGGAACAAATAGCCCAGTGGTTGGGAGACAGTTTCTGGTGGATCGGGACCACGGTTTGAATCCCGGCAGGGTCCTTGATTCACTTTTTCTTTTTTCTAAGTCTTTAGATTTGAATCATGATTTCACTTATGAGGTAAGAATTTCGTTTGTCTTTGCGTGGAACACATAGCCCAGTGGTTGGGAAATAGTTTCTGGTGGATCGGCACCACGGTTCTAATCCCGGCAGTGTCCTTGATTCACTTTTTCTTTTTTCTAAGTTTTTAGATTTGAATCATGATTTCACTTATGAGGTAGGAATTTCGCTTGTCTTTGCGTGGAACAAATAGCCCAGTGGTTGGGAGACAGTTTCTGGTGGATCGGGACCACGGTTCGAATCCCGTCAGGGTCCTTGATTCACTTTTTCTTTTTTCTAAGTCTTTAGATTTGAATCATGATTTCACTTATGAGGTAAGAATTTCGCTTGTCTTTGCGTGGAACACATAGCCCAGTGGTTGGGACATAGTTTCTGGTGGGTCGGGACCACGGTTCGAATCCCGACAAGGTCCTTGATTCACTTTTTCTTTTAGCTGAGTCTAAGGATTTGAATCATGATTTCACTTATAGGTAAAAATTTCGCTTGTCTATGCGTGGAACAGATAGCCCAGTGGTTGGGAGATAGTTTTTGGTGGGTCGGGACCACGGTTCTAATCCCGGCAGTGTCCTTGATTCACTTTTTCTTTTTTCTAAGTCTTTAGATTTGAATCATGATTTCACTTATCAGGTAAGAATTTCGCTTGTCCTTGCGTGGAACACATAGCCCAGTGGTTGGGAAATAGTTTCTGGTGGGTCGGGACTACGGTTCGAATCCCGGCAGGGTCCTTGATTCACTTTTTCTTTTTTCTAAGTCTTTAGATTTGAATCATGATTTCACTTATGAGGTATAGATTGCGCTTGTCTTTGCGTGGAACAAATATCCCAGTGGTTGGGAGATAGTTTCTGGTGAGTCGGGACCACGGTTCGAATCCGGACAAGGTCCTTGATTCACTCTTTCTTTTTGCTGAGTGTAAGGATTTGAATCGTGATTTCACTTATGAGGTAAGAATTTCGCTTGTCTTTGCGTGGAACAGATAGCCTAGTGGTTGGGAGATAGTTTCTGGTGGATCGTGACCACGGTTCGAATCCCGGCAGTGTTCTTGACTCACTTTTTCTTTTTTCTGAGTCTAAAGATTTGAGTCATGATTTCACTTATGAGGTAGATATTTCGCTTGTCTTTGCGTGGAACAAATAGCCCAGTGGTTGGGAGACAGTTTCTGGTGGATCGGGACCACAGTTTGAATCCCGGCAGGGTCCTTGATTCACTTTTTCTTTTTTCTAAGTCTTTAGATTTGAATCATGATTTCACTTATGAGGTAAGAATTTCGTTTGTCTTTGCGTGGAACACATAGCCCAGTGGTTGGGAAATAGTTTCTGGTGGATCGGCACCACGGTTCTAATCCCGGCAGTGTCCTTGATTCACTTTTTCTTTTTTTCTAAGTTTTTAGATTTGAATCATGATTTCACTTATGAGGTAGGAATTTCGCTTGTCTTTGCGTGGAACAAATAGCCCAGTGGTTGGGAGACAGTTTCTGGTGGATCGGGACCACGGTTCGAATCCCGTCAGGGTCCTTGATTCACTTTTTCTTTTTTCTAAGTCTTTAGATTTGAATCATGATTTCACTTATGAGGTAAGAATTTCGCTTGTCTTTGCGTGGAACACATAGCCCAGTGGTTGGGACATAGTTTCTGGTGGGTCGGGACCACGGTTCGAATCCCGACAAGGTCCTTGATTCACTTTTTCTTTTAGCTGAGTCTAAGGATTTGAATCATGATTTCACTTATAGGTAAAAATTTCGCTTGTCTATGCGTGGAACAGATAGCCCAGTGGTTGGGAGATAGTTTTTGGTGGGTCGGGACCACGGTTCTAATCCCGGCAGTGTCCTTGATTCACTTTTTCTTTTTTCTAAGTCTTTAGATTTGAATCATGATTTCACTTATCAGGTAAGAATTTCGCTTGTCCTTGCGTGGAACACATAGCCCAGTGGTTGGGAAATAGTTTCTGGTGGGTCGGGACTACGGTTCGAATCCCGGCAGGGTCCTTGATTCACTTTTTCTTTTTTCTAAGTCTTTAGATTTGAATCATGATTTCACTTATGAGGTATAGATTGCGCTTGTCTTTGCGTGGAACAAATATCCCAGTGGTTGGGAGATAGTTTCTGGTGAGTCGGGACCACGGTTCGAATCCGGACAAGGTCCTTGATTCACTCTTTCTTTTTGCTGAGTGTAAGGATTTGAATCGTGATTTCACTTATGAGGTAAGAATTTCGCTTGTCTTTGCGTGGAACAGATAGCCTAGTGGTTGGGAGATAGTTTCTGGTGGATCGTGACCACGGTTCGAATCCCGGCAGTGTTCTTGACTCACTTTTTCTTTTTTCTGAGTCTAAAGATTTGAGTCATGATTTCACTTATGAGGTAGATATTTCGCTTGTCTTTGCGTGGAACAAATAGCCCAGTGGTTGGGAGACAGTTTCTGGTGGATCGGGACCACGGTTTGAATCCCGGCAGGGTCCTTGATTCACTTTTTCTTTTTTCTAAGTCTTTAGATTTGAATCATGATTTCACTTATGAGGTAAGAATTTCGTTTGTCTTTGCGTGGAACACATAGCCCAGTGGTTGGGAAATAGTTTCTGGTGGGTCGGGACTACGGTTCAAATCCCGGCAGTGTCCTTGACTCACTTTGTCTTTTTCTGAGGCTAAAGATTTGAATCATGATTTCACTTATGATGTAGATATTTGGCTTGTCTTTGCGTGGAACAAATAGCCCAGTGGTTGGGAGATAGTTTCTGGTGGGTCGGCACCACGGTTCTAATCCCGGCAGTGTCCTTGATTCACTTTTTCTTTTTTCTAAGTTTTTAGATTTGAATCATGATTTCACTTATGAGGTAGGAATTTCGCTTGTCTTTGCGTGGAACAAATAGCCCAGTGGTTGGGAGACAGTTTCTGGTGGATCGGGACCACGGTTCGAATCCCGTCAGGGTCCTTGATTCACTTTTTCTTTTTTCTAAGTCTTTAGATTTGAATCATGATTTCACTTATGAGGTAAGAATTTCGCTTGTCTTTGCGTGGAACACATAGCCCAGTGGTTGGGACATAGTTTCTGGTGGGTCGGGACCACGGTTCGAATCCCGACAAGGTCCTTGATTCACTTTTTCTTTTAGCTGAGTCTAAGGATTTGAATCATGATTTCACTTATAGGTAAGAATTTCGCTTGTCTATGCGTGGAACAGATAGCCCAGTGGTTGGGAGATAGTTTTTGGTGGGTCGGGACCACGGTTCTAATCCCGGCAGTGTCCTTGATTCACTTTTTTTTTCTAAGTCTTTAGATTTGAATCATGATTTCACTTATCAGGTAAGAATTTCGCTTGTCCTTGCGTGGAACACATAGCCCAGTGGTTGGGAAATAGTTTCTGGTGGGTCGGGACTACGGTTCGAATCCCGGCAGGGTCCTTGATTCACTTTTTCTTTTTTCTAAGTCTTTAGATTTGAATCATGATTTCACTTATGAGGTATAGATTGCGCTTGTCTTTGCGTGGAACAAATATCCCAGTGGTTGGGAGATAGTTTCTGGTGAGTCGGGACCACGGTTCGAATCCGGACAAGGTCCTTGATTCACTCTTTCTTTTTGCTGAGTCTAAGGATTTGAATCGTGATTTCACTTATGAGGTAGATATTTCGCTTGTCTTTGCGTGGAACAAATAGCCCAGTGGTTGGGAGACAGTTTCTGGTGGATCGGGACAACGGTTTGAATCCCGGCAGGGTCCTTGATTCACTTTTTCTTTTTTCTAAGTCTTTAGATTTGAATCATGATTTCACTTATGAGGTAAGAATTTCGTTTGTCTTTGCGTGGAACACATAGCCCAGTGGTTGGGAAATAGTTTCTGGTGGGTCGGGACTACGGTTCAAATCCCGGCAGGGTCCTTGATTCACTTTTTCTTTTGTCTGAGTCTAAAGATTTGAATCATGATTTCACTTATGAGGTAAGAATTTCGCTTGTCTTTGCGTGGAACAGATAGCCCAGTGGTTGGGAGATAGTTTCTGGTGGGTCGGGACCACGGTTCTAATCCCGGCAGTGTCCTTGATTCACTTTTTCTTTTTTCTAAGTCTTTAGATTTGAATCATGATTTCACTTATGAGGTAGGAATTTCGCTTGTCTTTGCGTGGAACAAATATCCCAGTGGTTGGGAGATAGTTTCTGGTGGGTCGGGACCACGGTTCGAATCCGTACAAGGTCCTTGATTCACTTTTTCTTTTTGCTGAGTCTAAGGATTTGAATCGTGATTTCACTTATGAGGTAAGAATGTCGCTTGTCTTTGCGTGGAACAGATAGCCTAGTGGTTGGGAGATAGTTTCTGGTGGATCGTGACCACGGTTCGAATCCCGGCAGTGTCCTTGACTCACTTTGTCTTTTTTCTGAGTCTAAAGATTTGAATCATGATTTCACTTATGAGGTAGATATTTCGCTTGTCTTTGCGTGGAACAAATAGCCCAGTGGTTGGGAGATAGTTTCTGGTGGGTCGGCACCACGGTTTTAATCCCGGCAGTGTCCTTGATTCACTTTTTCTTTTTTCTAAGTTTTTAGATTTGAATCATGATTTCACTTATGAGGTAGGAATTTCGCTTGTCTTTGCGTGGAACAAATAGCCCAGTGGTTGGGACATAGTTTCTGGTGGGTCGGGACCACGGTTCTAATCCCGGCAGTGTCCTTGATTCACTTTTTTCTTTTTTCTAAGTCTTTAGATTTGAATCATGATTTCACTTATGAGGTAGGAATTTTGCTTGTCTTTGCGTGGAACAAATAGCGCAGTGGTTGGGAGATAGTTTCTGGTTGATCGGGACCACGGTTCGAATCCCGGCAGTGTCCTTGATTCACTTTTTCATTTTTCTGAGTCTAAAGATTTGAATCATGATTTCACTTATGTGGTAGGAATTTCGCTTGTCTTTGCGTGGAACAAATAGCCCAGTGGTTTGGAGATAGTTTCTGGTGGGTCGGGACCACGGTTCGAATCCCGGCAGTGTCCTTGATTCACTTTTTCCTTTTTCTAAGTCATTAGATTTGAATCATGATTTCACTTATGAGATAGGAATTTCGCTTGTCTTTTCGTGGAACAGATAGCCCAGTGGTTGGGAGATATTTTCTGGTGGGTCGGGAACAGATAGCCCAGTGGTTGGGCGATAGTTTCTGGTGGATCGAGACCCCGATTCGAATCCCGGCACTGTCATGCATCTTCTTTTTCTTTTTTTTCTGAGTCTAAGGATTTGAATCATGATTTCACTTATGAGGTAGGAATTTCGCATGTCTTTGCGTGGAACAGATAGCCCAGTGGTTGGGCGATAGTTTCTGGTGGATCGGGACCCCGGTTCGAATCCCGGCATGGTCCTTGATTCACAATTTCTTTTGTCTAAGTCTTTAGATTTGAATCATGATTTCACTTATGAGGTAGGAATTTCGCTTGTCTTTGAGTGGAACAGATAGGCCAGTGATTTGGAGATAGTTTCTGGTGGATCGAGACCACTGTTCGAATCCCGGCTGTGTCCTTGATTCACTTTTTCCTTTTTCAGAGTCTAAAGATTTGAATCATGATTTCACTTATGTGGTAGGAATTTCGCTTGTCTTTGCGTGGAACACATAGCCCAGTGGTTGGGAGATAGTTTCTTGTGGATCAGGACCACGGTTCGAATCCCGACAAGGTCCTAAATTAACTTTTTCTTTTTTCTGATTTTAAAGATTTGAATCATGATTTCACTTATGGCTTAGGAATTTCGCTTGTCTTTGCGTGGAACAGATAGCCCAGTGGTTAGGAGATAGTTTCTGGTGGATCGTGACCACGGTTCGAACCCCGACAAGGTACTTCATTCACTTTTTCTTTTTTCTGAGTCTAAAGATTTGAATCATGACTTCACTTATGAGATAGGAATTTCGCTTGTCTTTGCGTGGAACAGATAGCCCAGTGGTTGGGAGAAAGTTTCTGGTGGATCGTGACCACGGTTCGAATCCCGACAAGGTCCTTGATTCACTTTTTCTTTTTTCTGAGTCTAAAGTTTTTAATCGTGATTTCACTTATGAGGTAGGAATTTCGCTTGTCTTTGCGTGGAACACATAGCCCAGTGGTTGGGAGATAGTTTCTGGTGGATCTGGACCCCGGTTCGAATCCCGGCAGAGTCCTTGATCTTCTTTTTATTTTTTTCTGAGTCTAAGGATTTGAATCATGATTTCACTTATGACGTACGAATTTCGCTTGTCTTTTCGTGGAACAGATAGCCCAGTGGTTGGGAGATATTTTCTGGTGGGTCGGGACCACGGTTCGAATCCCGGCAGTGTCCTTGATTCTCTTTTTCCTTTTTCTGAGTCTAAAGATTTGAATCGTGAGTTTACTATTGAGGTAGGAATTTTGATTGTCTTTGCGTGGAACAGATAGCCCAGTGGTTGGGAGAAAGTTTCTGGTGGATCGTGACCACGGTTCGAATCCCGACAAGGTCCTTGATTCACTTTTTCTTTTTTCTGAATCTAAAGATTTTAATCGTGATTTCACTTATGAGGTAGGAATTTTGCTTGTCTTTGCGTGGAACAAATAGCGCAGTGGTTGGCAGATAGTTTCTGGTGGGTCGGGACCACGGTTCGAATCCCAGCAAAGTCCTTGATTCACTTTTTATTTTGTCTGAGTCTAAAGATTTGAATCATGATTTCACTTTTGAGGTAGATAATTCGCTTGTCTTTGCGTGGAACACATAGCCCAGTCGTTGGGAGACAGTTTCTGGTAAATCGGGACCACGGTTCGAATCCCGGCAGGGTACTTGATTCACTTTTTCTTTTTTTTAAGTCTTTAGATTTGAATCATGATTTCACTTATGAGGTAAGAATTTCGCTTGTCTTTGCGTGGAACAGATAGCCCAGTGGTTGGGAGATAGTTTCTGGTGGGTCGGGACCACGGTTCTAATCCCGGTAGTGTCCTTGATTCACTTTTTTTTTCTAAGTCTTTAGATTTGAATCATGATTTCACTTATGAGGTAGGAATTTCGCTTGTCTTTGCGTGGAACAAATATCCCAGTGGTTGGGCGACAGTTTCTGATGGATCGGGACCACGGTTCGAATCCCGGCAGGGTCCTTGATTCACTTTTTTCTTTTTTCTAAGTCTTTAGATTTGAATCATGATTTCACTTATGAGGTAAGAATTTCGCTTGTCTTTGCGTGGAACACATAGCCCAGTGGTTGGCAAATAGTTTCTGGTGGGTCGGGACCACGGTTCGAATCCCGGCAGGGTCCTTGATTCACTTTTTCTTTTTTCTAAATCTTTAGATTTGAATCATGATTTCAATTATGAGGTATAGATTGCGCTTGTCTTTGCGTGGAACAAATAGCCCAGTGGTTGAGAGATAGTTTCTGGTGGGTCGGGACCACGGTTCGAATCCGGACAAGGTCCTTGATTCACTTTTTCTTTTTGCTGAGTCTAAGGATTTGAATCATGATTTCACTTATGAGGTAAGAATTTCGCTTGTCTTTGCGTGGAACAGATAGCCCAGTGGTTGGGAGATAGTTTCTGGTGGATCGGGACCACGGTTTTGAATCCCGGCAGGGTCCTTGATTCACTTTTTCTTTTTTCTAAGTCTTTAGATTTGAATCATGCTTTCACTTATGATGTAAAAATTTCGCATGTCTTTGCGTAGAACAGATAGCCCAGTGGCTGGGCGATAGTTTCTGGTGGATCGGGACCACGGTTCGAATCCCAGCAGGGTCCTTGCTTCACTTTTTTTTTCTAAGTCTTTAGATTTGAATCATGATTTCACATATGAGGTAGGAATTTCGCTTGTCTTTGCGTGAAACAAATAGCCCAGTGGTTGGGAGATAGTTTGTGGTGGGTCGGGACAACGGTTCGAATCCCGTCAGTGTTCTTGATTCATTTTTTCCTTTTTCTGAGTCTAAAGATTTGAATCATGATTTCATTTATTTGGTAGGAATTTCGCTTGTCTTTGCGTGGAACAAATAGCCCAGTGGTTTGGAGATAGTTTCTGGTGGGTCGGGACCACGGTTCGAATCCCGGCAGTGTCCTTGATTCACTTTTTCCTTTTTCTAAGTCATTAGATTTGAATCATGATTTCACTTATGAGATAGGAATTTCGCTTGTCTGTTCGTGGAACAGATAGCCCAGTGGTTGGGAGATATTTTCTGGTGGGTCGGGAACAGATAGCCCAGTGGTTGGGCGATAGTTTCTGGTGGATCGAGACCCCGATTCGAATCCCGGCACTGTCATCGATCTTCTTTTTCTTTTTTTTTTGAGTCTAAGGATTTGAATCATGATTTCACTGATGAGGTAGGAATTTCGCATGTCTTTGCGTGGAACAGATAGCCCAGTGGTTGGGCGATAGTTTCTGGTGGATCGGGACCCCGGTTCGAATCCCGGCATGGTCCTTGATTCACAATTTCTTTTGTCTAAGTCTTTAGATTTGAATCATGATTTCACTTATGAGGTAGGAATTTCGCTTGTCTTTGAGTGGAACAGATAGGCCAGTGGTTGGGAGATAGTTTCTGGTGGATCGAGACCACTGTTCGAATCCCGGCAGTGTCCTTGATTCACTTTTTCCTTTTTCAGAGTCTAAAGATTTGAATCATGATTTCACTTATGTGGTAGGAATTTCGCTTGTCTTTGCGTGGAACACATAGCCCAGTGGTTGGGAGATAGTTTCTTGTGGATCAGGACCACGGTTCGAATCTCGACAAGGTCCTAGATTAACTTTTTCTTTTTTCTGATTTTAAAGATTTGAATCATGATTTCACTTATGGCTTAGGAATTTCGCTTGTCTTTGCGTGGAACAGATAGCCCAGTGGTTAGGAGATAGTTTCTGGTGGATCGTGACCACGGTTCGAACCCCGACAAGGTACTTTATTCACTTTTTCTTTTTTCTGAGTCTAAAGATTTGAATCATGACTTCACTTATGAGATAGGAATTTCGCTTGTCTTTGCGTGGAACAGATAGCCCAGTGGTTGGGAGAAAGTTTCTGGTGGATCGTGACCACGGTTCGAATCCCGACAAGGTCCTTGATTCACTTTTTCTTTTTTCTGAGTCTAAAGTTTTTAATCGTGATTTCACTTATGAGGTAGGAATTTCGCTTGTCTTTGCGTGGAACACATAGCCCAGTGGTTGGGAGATAGTTTCTGGTGGATCGGGACCCCGGTTCGAATCCCGGCAGAGTCCTTGATCTTCTTTTTCTTTTTTTCTGAGTCTAAGGATTTGAATCATGATTTCACTTATGACGTACGAATTTCGCTTGTCTTTTCGTGGAACAGATAGCCCAGTGGTTGGGAGATAGTTTCTGGTGGATCGGGACCTGTACGAATCCCGGCAGAGTCCTTGATCTTCTTTTTCTTTTTTTCTGAGTCTAAGGATTTGAATCATGATTTCACTTATGACGTACGAATTTCGCTTGTCTTTTCGTGGAACAGATAGCCTAGTGGTTGGGAGATAGTTTCTGGTGGATCGTGACCACGGTTCGAATCCCGGCAGTGTCCTTGACTCACTTTGTCTTTTTTCTGAGTCTAAAGATTTGAATCATGATTTCACTTATGAGGTAGATATTTCGCTTGTCTTTGCGTGGAACAAATAGCCCAGTGGTTGGGAGATAGTTTCTGGTGGGTCGGCACCACGGTTTTAATCCCGGCAGTGTCCTTGATTCACTTTTTCTTTTTTCTAAGTTTTTAGATTTGAATCATGATTTCACTTATGAGGTAGGAATTTCGCTTGTCTTTGCGTGGAACAAATAGCCCAGTGGTTGGGACATAGTTTCTGGTGGGTCGGGACCACGGTTCTAATCCCGGCAGTGTCCTTGATTCACTTTTTTCTTTTTTCTAAGTCTTTAGATTTGAATCATGATTTCACTTATGAGGTAGGAATTTTGCTTGTCTTTGCGTGGAACAAATAGCGCAGTGGTTGGGAGATAGTTTCTGGTGGGTCGGGACCACGGTTCGAATCCCAGCAAAGTCCTTGATTCACTTTTTATTTTGTCTGAGTCTAAAGATTTGAATCATGATTTCACTTTTGAGGTAGATAATTCGCTTGTCTTTGCGTGGAACACATAGCCCAGTCGTTGGGAGACAGTTTCTGGTAAATCGGGACCACGGTTCGAATCCCGGCAGGGTACTTGATTCACTTTTTCTGTTTTTTAAGTCTTTAGATTTGAATCATGATTTCACTTATGAGGTAAGAATTTCGCTTGTCTTTGCGTGGAACAGATAGCCCAGTGGTTGGGAGATAGTTTCTGGTGGGTCGGGACCACGGTTCTAATCCCGGTAGTGTCCTTGATTCACTTTTTTTTCTAAGTCTTTAGATTTGAATCATGATTTCACTTATGAGGTAGGAATTTCGCTTGTCTTTGCCTGGAACAAATATCCCAGTGGTTGGGCGACAGTTTCTGATGGATCGGGACCACGGTTCGAATCCCGGCAGTGTCCTTGATTCACTTTTTTCTTTTTTCTAAGTCTTTAGATTTGAATCATGATTTCACTTATGAGGTAAGAATTTCGCTTGTCTTTGCGTGGAACAGATAGCCCAGTGGTTGGCAAATAGTTTCTGGTGGGTCGGGACCACGGTTCGAATCCCGGCAGGGTCCTTGATTCACTTTTTCTTTTTTCTAAGTCTTTAGATTTGAATCATGATTTCAATTATGAGGTATAGATTGCGCTTGTCTTTGCGTGGAACAAATAGCCCAGTGGTTGAGAGATAGTTTCTGGTGGGTCGGGACCACGGTTCGAATCCGGACAAGGTCCTTGATTCACTTTTTCTTTTTGCTGAGTCTAAGGATTTGAATCATGATTTCACTAATGAGGTAAGAATTTCGCTTGTCTTTGCGTGGAACAGATAGCCCAGTGGTTGGGAGATAGTTTCTAGTGGATCGGGACCACGGTTCGAATCCCGGCAGGGTCCTTGATTCACTTTTTCTTTTTTCTAAGTCTTTAGATTTGAATCATGCTTTCACTTATGAGGTATAGATTGCGCTTGTCTTTGAGTGAAACGAATAGCCCAGTGGTTGGGAGATAGTTTCTGGTTGATCGGGACCACGGTTTGAATCCCGGCAGTGTCCTTGATTCACTTTTTCTTTTTTCTGAGTCTAAAGATTTGCATCATGATTTTACTTATGATGTAAAAATTTCGCATGTCTTTGCGTAGAACAGATAGCCCAGTGGCTGGGCGATAGTTTCTGGTGGATCGGGACCACGGTTCGAATCCCAGCAGGGTCCTTGCTTCACTGTTTTTTTTCTAAGTCTTTAGATTTGAATCATGATTTCACATATGAGGTAGGAATTTCGCTTGTCTTTGCGTGGAACAAATAGCCCAGTGGTTTGGAGATAGTTTCTGGTGGGTCGGGACCACGGTTCGAATCCCGGCAGTGTCCTTGATTCACTTTTTCCTTTTTCTAAGTCATTAGATTTGAATCATGATTTCACTTATGAGATAGGAATTGCGCTTGTCTTTTCGTGGAACAGATAGCCCAGTGGTTGGGAGATAGTTTCTGGTTGATCGGGACCACGGTTCGAATCCCGGCAGTGTCCTTGATTCACTTTTTTCTTTTTTCTAAGTCTTTAGATTTGAATCATGATTTCACATATGAGGTAGGAATTTCGCTTGTCTTTGCGTGAAACAAATAGCCCAGTGGTTGGGAGATAGTTTGTGGTGGGTCGGGACAACGGTTCGAATCCCGTCAGTGTTCTTGATTCATTTTTTCCTTTTTCTGAGTCTAAAGATTTGAATCATGATTTCATTTATGTGGTAGGAATTTCGCTTGTCTTTGCGTGGAACAAATAGCCCAGTGGTTTGGAGATAGTTTCTGGTGGGTCGGGACCACGGTTCGAATCCCGGCAGTGTCCTTGATTCACTTTTTCCTTTTTCTAAGTCATTAGATTTGAATCATGATTTCACTTATGAGATAGGAATTTCGCTTGTCTTTTCGTGGAACAGATAGCCCAGTGGTTGGGAGATATTTTCTGGTGGGTCGGGAACAGATAGCCCAGTGGTTGGGCGATAGTTTCTGGTGGATCGAGACCCCGATTCGAATCCCGGCACTGTCATCGATCTTCTTTTTCTTTTTTTCTGAGTCTAAGGATTTGAATCATGATTTCACTTATGAGGTAGGAATTTCGCATGTCTTTGCGTGGAACAGATAGCCCAGTGGTTGGGCGATAGTTTCTGGTGGATCGGGACCCCGGTTCGAATCCCGGCATGGTCCTTGATTCACAATTTCTTTTGTCTAAGTCTTTAGATTTGAATCATGATTTCACTTATGAGGTAGGAATTTCGCTTGTCTTTGAGTGGAACAGATAGGCCAGTGGTTGGGAGATAGTTTCTGGTGGATCGAGACCACTGTTCGAATCCCGGCAGTAACCTTGATTCACTTTTTCCTTTTTCAGAGTCTAAAGATTTGAATCATGATTTCACTTATGTGGTAGGAATTTCGCTTGTCTTTGCGTGGAACACATAGCCCAGTGGTTGGGAGATAGTTTCTTGTGGATCAGGACCACGGTTCGAATCTCGACAAGGTCCTAGATTAACTTTTTCTTTTTTCTGATTTTAAAGATTTGAATCATGATTTCACTTATGGCTTAGGAATTTCGCTTGTCTTTGCGTGGAACAGATAGCCCAGTGGTTAGGAGATAGTTTCTGGTGGATCGTGACCACGGTTCGAACCCCGACAAGGTAATTCATTCTTTTTTTTTTTCTGAGTCTAAAGATTTGAATCATGACTTCACTTATGAGATAGGAATTTCGCTTGTCTTTGCGTGGAACAGATAGCCCAGTGGTTGGGAGAAAGTTTCTGGTGGATCGTGACCACGGTTCGAATCCCGACAAGGTCCTTGATTCACTTTTTCTTTTTTCTGAGTCTAAAGTTTTTAATCGTGATTTCACTTATGAGGTAGGAATTTCGCTTGTCTTTGCGTGGAACACATAGCCCAGTGGTTGGGAGATAGTTTCTGGTGGATCGGGACCCGGTTCGAATCCCGGCAGAGTCCTTGATCTTCTTTTTCTTTTTTTCTGAGTCTAAGGATTTGAATCATGATTTCACTTATGACGTACGAATTTCGCTTGTCTTTTCGTGGAACAGATAGCCCAGTGGTTGGGAGATATTTTCTGGTGGGTCGGGACCACGGTTCGAATCCCGGCAGTGTCCTTGATTCTCTTTTTCCTTTTTCTGAGTCTAAAGATTTGAATCGTGAGTTTACTATTGAGGTAGGAATTTTGATTGTCTTTGCGTGGAACAGATAGCCCAGTGGTTGGGAGATAGTTTCTGGTGGATCGGGACCACGGTTCGAACCCCGACAAGGTACTTCATTCACTTTTTCTTTTTTCTGAGTCTAAGGATTTGAATCATGATTTCACTTATGACGTATGAATTTCGCTTGTCTTTTCGTGGAACAGATAGCCCAGTGGTTGGGAGATATTTTCTGGTGGGTCGGGACCACGTTTCGAATCCCGGCAGTGTCCTTGATTCTCTTTTTCCTTTTTCTGAGTCTAAAGATTTGAATCATGATTTCACTTATGAGGTAGTTATTTCGCATGTCTTTGCGTGGAACAGATAGCCCAGTGGTTGGGCGATAGTTTCTGGTAGATCGCGACCCCGTTTCGAATCCCGGCATTGTCCTTCATCTTCTTTTTTTTCTGAGTCTAAGGATTAGAATCATGATTTCACTTATGACGTTAGAATTTCGGTTGTTTTTGCATGGAACAGATAGCCCAGTGGTTGCGAGAAAGTTTCTGGTGGATCGTGACCACGGTTCGAATCCCGACAAGGTCCTTGATTCACTTTTTCTTTTTTCTGAGTCTAAAGTTTTTAATCGTGATTTCACTTATGAGGTAGGAATTTCGCTTGTCTTTGCGTGGAACACATAGCCCAGTGGTTGGGAGATAGTTTCTGGTGGATCGGGACCCGGTTCGAATCCCGGCAGAGTCCTTGATCTTCTTTTTCTTTTTTTCTGAGTCTAAGGATTTGAATCATGATTTCACTTATGACGTACGAATTTCGCTTGTCTTTTCGTGGAACAGATAGCCCAGTGGTTGGGAGATATTTTCTGGTGGGTCGGGACCACGGTTCGAATCCCGGCAGTGTCCTTGATTCTCTTTTTCCTTTTTCTGAGTCTAAAGATTTGAATCGTGAGTTTACTATTGAGGTAGGAATTTTGATTGTCTTTGCGTGGAACAGATAGCCCAGTGGTTGGGAGAAAGTTTCTGGTGGATCGTGACCACGGTTCGAATCCCGACAAGGTCCTTGATTCACTTTTTCTTTTTTCTGAATCTAAAGATTTTAATCGTGATTTCACTTATGAGGTAGGAATTTCGGTTGACTTTGCGTGGAACAGATAGCCCAGTTGTTGGGAGATAGTTTCTGGTAGATCGCGACCCCGTTTCGAATCCCGGCATTGTCCTTCATCTTCTTTTTTTTTGAGTCTAAGGATTAGAATCATGATTTCACTTATGACGTTAAAATTTCGGTTGTCTTTGCGTGGAACAGATAGCCCAGTGGTTGGGAGAAAGTTTCTGGTGGATCGTGACCACGGTTCGAATCCCGACAAGGTCCTTGATTCACTTTTTCTTTTTTCTGAGTCTAAAGATTTTAATCGTGACTTCACTTATGAGATAGGAATTTCGCTTGTCTTTACGTGGAACAGATAGCCCAGTGGTTGGAAGATAGTTTCTGGTGGATCGGGACCACGTTTCGAATCCCGGCAGTGTCCTTGATCTTCTTTTTTTTTTCTGAGTCTAAGGATTTGAATCATGATTTCACTTATGACGTGTGAATTTCGCTTGTCTTTTCGTGGAACAGATTGCCCAGTGGTTGGGAGATATTTTCTGGTGGGTCGGGACCACGGTTCGAATCCCGGCAGTGTCCTTGATTCTCTTTTTCCTTTTTCTGAGTCTAAAGATTTGAATCATGAGTTTACTATTGATTTAGGAATTTCGATTGTCTTTTCGTGGAACAGATAGCCCAGTGGTTGGGAGATAGTTTCTGGTGGATCGTGACCACGGTTCGAATCCCTACAAGGTCATTCATCTTCTTTTTCTTTCTTTCTGAATCTAAGGATTCTTTTTCTTTTTTTCTGAGTCTAAGGATTTGAATCATGATTTCACTTATGACGTATGAATTTCGCTTGTCTTTGCGTGGAACAGATAGCCCAGTGGTTTGGTAGATAGTTTCTGGTGGATCGGGACCACGGTTCGAATCCCGACAAGGTCCTAGATTCACTTTTTCTTTTTTCTGAGTCTAAAGATTTGAATCATGATTTCACTTATGAGGTAGGAATTTCGCTTGTCTTCGCGTGGAACAGATAGCCCAGTGGTTGGGAGATAGTTTCTTGTGGATCAGGACCACGGTTCGAATCCCGACAAGGTCCTAGATTATCTTTTTCTTTTTTCTGAGTCTAAAGATTTGAATCATGATTTCACTTATGACTTAGGAATTTCGCTTGTCTTTGCGTGGAACAGATAGCCCAGTGGTTGGGAGATAGTTTCTGGTGGATCGGGACCACGGTTCGAACCCCGACAAGGTACTTCATTCACTTTTTCTTTTTTCTGAGTCTAAGGATTTGAATCATGATTTCACTTATGACGTATGAATTTCGCTTGTCTTTTCGTGGAACAGATAGCCCAGTGGTTGGGAGATATTTTCTGGTGGGTCGGGACCACGTTTCGAATCCCGGCAGTGTCCTTATTTCTCTTTTTCCTTTTTCTGAGTCTAAAGATTTGAATCATGATTTCACTTATGAGGTAGTTATTTCGCATGTCTTTGCGTGGAACAGATAGCCCAGTGGTTGGGCGATAGTTTCTGGTAGATCGCGACCCCGTTTCGAATCCCGGCATTGTCCTTCATCTTCTTTTTTTTCTGAGTCTAAGGATTAGAATCATGATTTCACTTATGACGTTAGAATTTCGGTTGTTTTTGCATGGAACAGATATCCCAGTGGTTGCGAGATAGTTTCTGGTGGATCGAGACCCCGATTCGAATCCCGGCACTGTCATGGATCTTCTTTTTTTTCTGAGTCTAAGGATTCTTTTTCTTTTTTTCTGAGTCTAAGGATTTGAATCATGATTTCACTTATGACGTATGAATTTCGCTTGTCTTTGCGTGGAACAGATAGCCCAGTGGTTTGGTAGATAGTTTCTGGTGGATCGGGACCACGGTTCGAATCCCGACAAGGTCCTAGATTCACTTTTTCTTTTTTCTGAGTCTAAAGATTTGAATCATGATTTCACTTATGAGGTAGGAATTTCGCTTGTCTTCGCGTGGAACAGATAGCCCAGTGGTTGGGAGATAGTTTCTTGTGGATCAGGACCACGGTTCGAATCCAGACAAGGTCCTAGATTCTCTTTTTCTTTTTTCTGAGTCTAAAGATTTGAATCATGATTTCACTTATGAGGTAGTTATTTCGCATGTCTTTGCGTGGAACAGATAGCCGAGTGGTTGGGCGATAGTTTCTGGTAGATCGCGACCCCGTTTCGAATCCCGGCATTGTCCTTCATCTTCTTTTTTTTCTGAGTCTAAGGATTTGAATCATGATTTCACTTATGAGGTAAGATTTTCGCATGTATTTGCATGGAACAGATAGCCCAGTGGTTGGGAGATAGTTTCTGGTAGATCGCGACCCCGTTTCGAATCCCGGCAGTGTCCTTGATCTTCTTTTTCTTTTCTTGTTTGAGTCTAAAGATTTGAATCATGATTTCACTTATGACGTATGAATTTCGCTTGTCTTTGAGTGGAACACATAGCCCAGTGGTTGGGAGATAGTTTCTGGTTGATCGGGACCACGGTTCGAATCCCAGCAAAGTCCTTGATTTTTTTTTCTTTTCTTGTTTGAGTCTAAAGATTTGAATCATGATTTCACCAATGAGGTAGGAATTTCGCTTGTCTTTGCGTGGAACATATAGCCCAGTGGTAGTGAGATAGTTTCTGGTGGATCGAGACCCCGGTTCGAATCCCGGCAGTGTCCTTGATCTTCTTTTTCTTTTCTTGTTTGAGTCTAAAGATTTGAATCATGATTTCACTTATGACGTATGAATTTCGCTTGTCTTTGAGTGGAACACATAGCCCAGTGGTTGGGAGATAGTTTCTGGTTGATCGGGACCACGGTTCGAATCCCAGCAAAGTCCTTGATTTTTTTTTTCTTTTGTCTTAGTCTAAAAATTTTAATCATGATTTCACTTATGAGGTGAAAATTTCGATTGTCTTTGCGTGGAACAGATAGACCAGTTGTTTTGACATAGTTTCTGGTGGATCGGGACCACGGTTCGAATCCCGACAAGTTCCTTGATTCACTTTACTTTTTTCTGAGTCTAAAGATTTGAATCATGATTTCACTTATGTGGTAGGAATTTCGCTTGTCTTTGCGTGGAACACATAGCCCAGTGGTTTGGAGATAGTTTCTTGTGGATCGGGACCCCGGTTCGAATCCCGGCATGGTCCTTGATTCACAATTTATTTTGTCTAAGTCTTTAGATTTGAATCTTGATTTCACTTATGAGGTAGGAATTTCGCTTGTCTTTGCCTGGAACAAATAGCACAGTGGTTGGGAGATAGTTTCTGGTGGGTCGGGACCCCGGTTCGAATCCCGGCAGTGTCCTTAATCCACTTTTTCTTTTTTTCTGAGTCTAAAGATTTGAATCATGATTTCACTTATGAGGTAGGAATTTCGCTTGTCTTTGCGTGGAACAGATAGCCCAGTGGTTGGGAGATAGTTTCTTGTGGGTCGGGACCACGGTTCGATTCCCGGCAGTGTCCTTGATTCACTTTTTCCTTTTTCTAAGTCTAAAGATTTGAATCATGATTTCACTTATGAGGTAGGAATTTCGCTTGTCTTTGCGTGGAACAGAGAGCCCAGTGGTTGGGAAATAGTTTCTTGTGGGTCGGGACCACGGTTCGAATCCCGGCAGGGTCCTTGACTCACTTTTTTTTTTCTGAGTCTAAAGATTTGAATCATGATTTCACTTATGATGTAAGATTTTCGCTTGTCTTTGCATGGAACAGATAGCCCAGTGGGTTGGGAGATAGTTTCTGGTGGATCGGGACCACGGTTCGAATCCCGGCAGTGTCCTTGATTAACTTTTTCTTTTTTCTGAGTCTAAAGATTTGAATCATGATTTCACTTATGAGGTAGGAATTTCGCTTGTCTTTGCGTGGAACAAATAGATCAGTGGTTGGGAGATAGTTTCTGGTGGATCGGGACCAAGGTTGGAATCCGGGCGGTGTCCTTCATTCACTTTTTCTTTTTTTCTGAGTCTAAAGATTTGAATCATGATTTCACTTATGAGGTAGATATTTCGCTTGTCTTTGCGTGGAACAGATAGCCTAGTGGTTGGGAGATAGTTTCTGGTGGATCGTGACCACGGTTCGAATCCCGGCAGTGTCCTTGACTCACTTTTTCTTTTTTCTGAGTCTAAAAATTTTAATCGTGATTTCACTTATGAGGTAGGAATTTTGCTTGAATTTGCGTGGAACAGATAGCCCAGTGGTTGGGAGATAGTTTCTGGTAGATCGCGACCCTGTTTCGAATCCCGGCATTGTCCTTCATCTTCTTGTTTTTCCTGAGTCTAAGGATTAGAATCATGATTTCACTTATGACGTTAGAATTTCGGTTGTCTTTGCGTGGAACACATAGCCCAGTGGTTGGGAGATAGTTTCTGGTGGATCGGGACCACGGTTCGAATCCCAGCAAAGTCCTAGATTCACTTTTTTTTGTCTGAGTCTAAAGATTTGAATCATGATTTCACTTATGAGGTAAGATTTTCGCTTGTCTTTGCGTGGAACAGATAGGCCAGTGGTTGGAAGAAAGTTTCTGGTGGATCGGGACCACGGTTCGAATCCCGGCAGTGTCCTCGATTCACTTTTTTTTTCTGAGTCTAAAGATTTGAATCATGATTTCACTTATGAGGTAAGATTTTCGCATGTATTTGCATGGAACAGATAGCCCAGTTGTTGGGAGATAGTTTCTGGTGGATCGGGACCACGGTTCGAATCCCGGCAAAGTCCTTGATTCACTTTTTTTTGTTCTGAGTCTAAAGATTTGAATCATGATTTCACTTATGTGGTGGAATTTCGCTTGTCTTTGCGTGGAACAGATAGCCCAGTGGTTGGGACACAGTTTCTGGTGGATCGGCACCCCGGTTCGAATCCCGGCAGGGTCCTTGATTCACTTTTGCTTTTTTCTAAGTCTTTAGATTTGAATCTTGATTTCACTTATGAGGTAGGAATTTCGCTTGTCTTTGCCTGGAACAAATAGCACAGTGGTTGGGAGATAGTTTCTGGTGGGTCGGAACCCCGGTTCGAATCCGGGCAGTGTCCTTGATTCACTTTTTCTTTTTTTCTGAGTCTAAAGATTTGAATCATGATTTCACTTATGAGGTAAGAATTTCGCTTTTCTTTGCGTGGAACAAATAGCCCAGTGGTTGGGAGATAGTTTCTGGTGGGTCGGGACCCCGGTTCGAATCCCGGCAGTGTCCTTAATCCACTTTTTCTTTTTTTCTGAGTCTAAAGATTTGAATCATGATTTCACTTATGAGGTAGGAATTTCGCTTGTCTTTGCGTGGAACAGAGAGCCCAGTGGTTGGGAAATAGTTTCTGGTGGGTCGGGACCACGGTTCGAATCCCGGCAGGGTCCTTGACTCACTTTTTTTTTCTGAGTCTTAAGATTTGAATCATGATTTCACTTATGAGGTAAGATTTTCGCTTGTCTTTGCATGGAACAGATAGCCCAGTGGGTTGGGAGATAGTTTCTGGTGGATCGGGACCACGGTTCGAATCCCGGCAGTGTCCTTGATTAACTTTTTCTTTTTTCTGAGTCTAAAGATTTGAATCATGATTTCACTTATGAGGTAGAAATTTCGCTTGTCTTTGCGTGGAACAAATAGATCAGTGGTTGGGAGATAGTGTCTGGTGGATCGGGACCAAGGTTGGAATCCGGGCGGTGTCCTTGATTCACTTTTTTCCTTTTTCTAAGTCTAAAGATTTGAATCATGATTTCACTTATGAGGTAGATATTTCGCTTGTCTTTGCGTGGAACAAATAGCCCAGTGGTTGGGAGATAGTTTCTGGTGGGTCGGGACTACGGTTCTTATCCCGGCCGTGTCCTTGATTCACTTTTTCTTTTTTCTAAGTCTTTAGATTTGAATCATGATTTCACTATTGAGGTAAGAATTTCGCTTGTCTTTGCGTGGAACACATAGCCCAGTGGTTGGGAAATAGTTTCTGGTGGATCGGGACCCCGGTTCGAATCCCGGCATGGTCCTTGATTCACAATTTATTTTTTCTAGGTCTTTAGATTTGAATCATGATTTCACTTATGAGGTAGGAATTTCGCTTGTCTTTGCGTGGAACAGATAGCCCAGTGGTTGGGAGATAGTTTCTGGTGGGTCGGGACCACGGTTCTTATCCCGGCAGTGTCCTTGATTCACTTTTTCTTTTTTCTAAGTCTTTAGATTTGAATCATGATTTCACTTATGAGGTATAGATTGCGCTTGTCTTTGCGGGGAAAAAATAGCCCAGTGGTTGGGAGATAGTTTCTGGTGGGTCGGGACTACGGTTCGAATCCCGGCAGTGTCCTTGGTTCACTTTTTCTTTTTCTCTGAGTCTTAAGATTTGAATCATGATTTCACTTATGAGGTAGATATTTCGCTTGTCTTTGCGTGGAACACATAGCCCAGTGGTTGGGAAATAGTTTCTGGTGGGTCGGGACCACGGTTCGAATCCCGGCAGGGTGCTTGACTCACTTTTTCTTTTTTCTGAGTCTAAAGATTTGATTCATGATTTCACTTATGAGGTAAGATTTTCGCTTGTTTTTGCATGGAACAGATAGCCCAGTGGGTTGGGAGATAGTTTCTGGTGGATCGGGACCACGGTTGGAATCCGGGCGGTGTCCTTGATTCACTTTTTCTTTTTTTCTGAGTCTAAAGATTTGATTCATGATTTCACTTATGAGGTAAGATTTTCGCTTGTTTTTGCATGGAACAGATAGCCCAGTGGGTTGGGAGATAGTTTCTGGTGGATCGGGACCACGGTTGGAATCCGGGCGGTGTCCTTGATTCACTTTTTCTTTTTTTCTGAGTCTAAAGATTTGAATCAAGGTTTCATTTATGAGGTAGATATTTCGCTTGCCTTTGCGTGGAACAGATAGCCTAGTGGTTGGGAAATAGTTTCTGGTGGATCGTGACCACGGTTCGAATCCCGGCAGTGTCCTTGATTCACTTGTTCTTTTTTTCTGAGTCTAAAGATTTGAATCATGATTTCACTTATGAGGTAAGATTTTCGCTTGTCTTTGCATGGAACAGATAGCCCAGTGGGTTGGGAGAAAGTTTCTGGTGGATCGGGACCACGGTTCGAATCCCGGCAGTGTCCTCGATTCACTTTTTTTTTTCTGAGTCTAAAGATTTGAATCATGATTTCACTTATGTGGTGGAATTTCGCTTGTCTTTGTGTGGAACAGATAGCCCAGTGGTTGGGAGATAGTTTCTTGTGGGTCGGGACCACGGTTCGAATCCCGGCAGTGTCCTTGATTCACTTTTTCCTTTTTCTAAGTCTAAAGATTTGAATCATGATTTCACTTATGAGGTAGGAATTTCGCTTGTCTTTGCGTGGAAGAGAGAGCCCAGTGGTTGGGAAATAGTTTCTGGTGGGTCGGGACCACGGTTCGAATCCCGGCAGGGTCCTTGATTCACTTTTTATTTTTTTCTGAGTCTAAAGATTTGAATCATGATTTCACTTATGAGGTAGATATTTCGCTTGTCTTTGCGTGGAACAAATAGCCCAGTCGTTGGGAGATAGTTTCTGGTGGGTCGGGACTACGGTTCTTATCCCGGCCGTGTCCTTGATTCACTTTTTCTTTTTTCTAAGTCTTTAGATTTGAATCATGATTTCACTATTGAGGTAAGAATTTCGCTTGTCTTTGCGTGGAACACATAGCCCAGTGGTTGGGAAATAGTTTCTGGTGGATCGGGACCCCGGTTCGAATCCCGGCATGGTCCTTGATTCACAATTTATTTTGTCTAGGTCTTTAGATTTGAATCATGATTTCACTTATGAGGTAGGAATTTCGCTTGTCTTTGCGTGGAACAGATAGCCCAGTGGTTGGGAGATAGTTTCTGGTGGGTCGGGACCACGGTTCTTATCCCCGCAGTGTCCTTGATTCACTTTTTCTTTTTTCTAAGTCTTTAGATTTGAATCATGATTTCACTTATGAGGTATAGATTGCGCTTGTCTTTCCGTGGAACAGATAGCCCAGTGGTTGGGACATAATTTCTGGTGGATCGGTACCCCGGTTCGAATCCCGGCAGGGTCCTTGACTCACTTTTTTTTTTCTGAGTCTAAAGATTTGAATCATGATTTCACTTATGAGGTAAGAATTTCGCATGTCTTTGCGTGGAACAGATAGCCCAGTGGCTGGGAGATAGTTTCTGGTGGATCGGGACCACGGTTCGAATCCCGGCAGGGTCCTTGACTCACTTTTTTTTTTCTGAGTCTAAAGATTTGAATCATGATTTCACTTATGAGGTAAGAATTTCGCATGTCTTTGCGTGGAACAGATAGCCCAGTGGTTGGGAGATAGTTTCTGGTGGATCGGGACCACGGTTCGAATCCCGGCATTGTCCTTCATCTTCTTGTTTTTCCTGAGTCTAAGGATTAGAATCATGATTTCACTTATGACGTTAGAATTTCGGTTGTCTTTGCGTGGAACACTTAGCCCAGTGGTTGGGAGATAGTTTCTGGTGGATCGGGACCACGGTTCGAATCCCAGCAAAGACCTAGATTCACTTTTTTTAGTCTGAGTCTCAAGATTTGAATCATGATTTCACTTATGAGGTAAGATTTTCGCTTGTCTTTGCGTGGAACAGATAGCCCAGTGGCTGGTCGATAAGTTTCTGGTGGATCGGGACCACGGTTCGAATCCGGGCGGTGTCCTTGATTCACTTTTTCTTTTTTTATGAGTCTAAAGATTTGAATCATGATTTCACTTATGAGGTATATATTTTGCTTGTCTTTGCGTGGAACAAATAGCGTAGTGGTTGGGAGATAGTTTCTCGTGGGTCGGGACCACAGTTCTAATCCCGGCAGTGTCCTTGATTCACTTTTTTCTTTTTTCTAAGTTTTTAGATTTGAATCATGATTTCACTTATGAGGTAGGAATTTCGCTTGTCTTTGCGTGGAACAAATAGCCCAGTGGTTGAGAGACAGTTTCTGGTGGATCGGGACCACGGTTCGAATCCCGGCAGGGTCCTTGATTCACTTTTTCTTTTTTCTAAGTCTTTAGATTTGAATCATGATTTCACTTATGAGGTAAGAATTTCGCTTGTCTTTGCGTGGAACAAATAGCCAAGTGGTTGGGAGATAGTTTCTGGTGGGTCGGGACTACGGTTCTTATCCCGGCAGTGTCCTTGATTCACTTTTTCTTTTTTCTTAGTCTTTAGATTTGAATCATGATTTCACTTATGAGGTAGGAATGTCGCTTGTCTTTGCGTGGAACAAATAGCCCAGTGGTTGGGAGACAGTTTCTGGTGGATCGGGACCACGGTTCGAATCCCGGCAGGGTCCTTGATTCACTTTTTCTTTTTTCTAAGTCTTTAGATTTGAATCATGATTTCACTATTGAGGTAAGAATTTCGCTTGTCTTTGCGTGGAACACATAGCCCAGTGGTTGGGAAATAGTTTCTGGTGGATCGGGACCCCGGTACGAATCCCGGCATGGTCCTTGATTCACAATTTATTTTGTCTAAGTCTTTAGATTTGAATCATGATTTCACTTATGAGGTAGGAATTTCGCTTGTCTTTGCGTGGAACAGATAGCCCAGTGGTTGGGAGATAGTTTCTGGTGGGTCGGGACCACGGTTCTTATCCCGGCAGTGTCCTTGATTCACTTTTTCTTTTTTTTAAGTCTTTAGATTTGAATCATGATTTCACTTATGAGGTATAGATTGCGCTTGTCTTTGCGTGGAACAAATAGCCCAGTGTTTGGGAGATAGTTTCTGGTGGATCGGGACCACGGTTCGAATCCCGGCAGTGTCCTTGATTCACTTTTTCTTTTTTCTGAGTCTAAAGATTTGAATCATGATTTCACTTATGAGGTAAGAATTTCGCATGTCTTTGCGTGGAACAGATAGCCCAGTGGCTGGTCGATAAGTTTCTGGTGGATCGGGACCACGGTTCGAATCCGGGCGGTGTCCTTGATTAACTTTTTCTTTTTTTATGAGTCTAAAGATTTGAATCATGATTTCACTTATGAGGTATATATTTTGCTTGTCTTTGCGTGGAACAAATAGCGTAGTGGTTGGGAGATAGTTTCTCGTGGGTCGGGACCACGGTTCTAATCCCGGCAGTGTCCTTGATTCACTTTTTTCTTTTTTCTAAGTTTTTAGATTTGAATCATGATTTCACTTATGAGGTAGGAATTTCGCTTGTCTTTGCGTGGAACAAATAGCCCAGTGGTTGAGAGACAGTTTCTGGTGGATCGGGACCACGGTTCGAATCCCGGCAGGGTCCTTGATTCACTTTTTCTTTTTTCTAAGTCTTTAGATTTGAATCATGATTTCACTTATGAGGTAAGAATTTCGCTTGTCTTTGCGTGGAACACATAGCCCAGTGGTTGGGAAATAGTTTCTGGTGGGTCGGGACCACGGTTCGAATCCCGGCAGGGTCCTTGATTCACTTTTTCTTTGTTCTACGTCTTTAGATTTGAATCATGCTTTCACTTATGAGGTATAGATTGCGCTCGTCTTTGCGTGGAACAAATAGCCCAGTGGTTGGGAGATAGTTTCTGGTTGATCGGGACCACGGTTCGAATCCCGGCAGTGTCCTTGATTCACTTTTTCTTTTTTCTAAGTCTTTAGATTTGAATCATGATTTCACTTATGAGGTAAGAATTTCGCTTGTCTTTGCGTGGAACACATAGCCCAGTGGTTGGGAAATAGTTTCTGGTGGGTCGGGACCGAGGTTCGAATCCCGGCAGGGTCCTTGATTCACTTTTTCTTTTTTCTACGTCTTTAGATTTGAATCATGCTTTCACTTATGAGGTATAGATTGCGCTCGTCTTTGCGTGGAACAAATAGCCCAGTGGTTGGGAGATAGTTTCTGGTTGATCGGGACCACGGTTCGAATCCAGGCAGTGTCCTTGATTCACTTTTTCTTTTTTCTGAGTTTAAAGATTTGAATCATGATTTCACTTATGAGGTAAGCATTTCGCATGTTTTTGCGTGGAACAGATAGCCCAGTGGCTGGGAGATAGTTTCTGGTGGATCGGGACCACGGTTGGAATCCGGGCGGTGTCCTTGATTCACTTTTTCTTTTTTTCTGAGTCTAAAGATTTGAATCATGATTTCACTTATGAGGTAGATATTTCGCTTGTCTTTGCATGGAACAGATAGCCTAGTGGTTGGGAGATAGTTTCTGGTGGATCGTGACCACGGTTCGAATCCCGGCAGTGTCCTTGGTTCACTTTTTCTTTTTTTCTGAGTCTAAAGATTTGAATTATGATTTCACTTATGACTTAGGAATGTCATTTGTCTTTGCGTGGAACAGATAGCCCAATGGTTGGGAGATAGTTTCTGGTGGATCGGGACCACGATTCGAATCTCGACCAGGTCCTTGATTCACTTTATCTTTTTTCTGAGTCTAAAGATTTGAATCATGATTTCACTTATGAGGTAAGAATTTCGCTTGTCTTTGCGTGGAACAGATAGCCCAGTGGTTGGGACATAATTTCTGGTGGATCGGTACCCCGGTTCGAATCCCGGCAGTGTCGTTGATCTTCTTTTTTTTCTGAGTTTAAAGATTTGAATCATGATTTCACTTATGAGGTAAGAATTTCGCTTGTCTTTGCGTGGAATAGATAGCCCAGTGGTTGAGAGATAGTTATGGTGGATAGGGACCCCGGTTCGAATCCCGGCAGTGTCCTTGATTAACTTTTTCTTTTTTCTAAGTCTTTAGATTTGAATCATGATTTCCTTTATGAGGTAGGAATTTCGCTTGTGTTTGCGTGGAACAAATAGCCCAGTGGTTGGGAGATAGTTTGTGGTGGGTCGGGACCACGGTTCGAATCCCGACAAGGTCCTTCATTCACTTTTTTTTCTGAGTCTAAAGATTTGAATCATGATTTCACTTATAAGGTAAGAATTTCGCTTGTCTTTGCGTGGAACAGATAGCCCAGTGGTTGGGAGATAGTTTCTGGTGTATCGGGACCACGGTTCGAATCCATGCAAAGTCCTTGATTTACTTTTTCTTTTTTCCGAGTCTAAACATTTGAATTATGATTTCACTTATGACTTAGGAATTTCGTTTGTCTTTGCGTGGAACAGATAGCCCAGTGGTTGGGAGATAGTTTCTGGTGGATCGGGACCCCGGTTCGAATCCCGGCAGTGTCCTTGATCCCCTTTTTCTTTTTTCTGAGTCTTAAGATTTGAATCATGATTTCACTTATGAGGTAGGAATTTTGCTTGTCTTTGCGTGGAACAGATAGCCCAGTGGTTGGGAGATAGTTTCTGGTGGATCGGGACCACGGTTCGAACCCCGACAAGGTACTTGATTCACTTATTGTTTTTTCTGAGTCTAAATATTTGAATCATGATTTCACTTATGAGGTAAGAATTTCGCATGTCTTTGCGTGGAACAGATAGCCCAGTGGTTGGGAGATAGTTTCTGGTGGATCATGACGACGGTTCGAATCCTGGTAGGATCCTTGATCCCTTTTTTCTGAGTCTAAAGATTTGAATCATGATTTCACTTTCGAGGTAAGAATTTCGCTTGTCTTTGCGTGGAACAGATAGCCCAGTGGTTGGGAGATAATTTCTGGTGGATCGGTACCCCGGTTCGAATCCCGGCAGTGTCCTTGATCTTCTTTTTTTTCTGAGTCTAAAGATTTGAATCATGATTTCACTTATGAGGTAAGAATTTCGCTTGTCTTTGCGTGGAACAGATAGCCCAATGGTTGGGAGATAGTTTCTGGTGGATCGGGATCACGGTTCGAATCCCGGCAAAGTCCTTGATTCACTTTGTCTTTTTTCTGAGTCTAAATATTTGAATCATGATTTCACTTATGAGGTAAGAATTTCGCTTGTCTTTGCGTGGAACAGATAGCCCAGTGGTTGGGAGATAGTTTCTGGTGGATCGGGATCACGGTTCGAATCCCGGCAAAGTCCTTGATTCACTTTTTCTTTGTTCTGAGTCTAAATATTTGAGTCATGATTTCACTTATGAGGTGAGATTATCGCATGGCTTGCGTGGAACAGATAGCCCAGTGGTTGGGAGATAGTTTCTGGTGGATCGGCACCCCGGTTCGAATCCCGGCAGTGTCCTTGATCCCCTTTTTCTTTTTTCTGAGTCTAAAGATTTGAATCATGATTTCACTTATGAGGTAGGAATTTTGCTTGTCTTTGCGTGGAACAGATAGCCCAGTGGTTGGGAGATAGTTTCTGGTGGATCGGGACCACGGTTCGAACCCCGACAAGGTACTTGATTCACTTTTTGTTTTTTCTGAGTCTAAAGATTTGAATTATGATTTCACTTATGACTTAGGAATGTCATTTGTCTTTGCGTGGAACAGATAGCCCAGTGGTTGGGAGATAGTTTCTGGTGGATCGGGACCCCGGTTCGAATCCCGACAAGGTACTTGATTCACTTTTTTTTTTTCTGAGTCTAAAGATTTGAATCATGATTTCACTTTTGAGGTAGGAATTTCGCTTGTCTTTGCGTGGAACAGATAGCCCAGTGGTTGGGATATAGTTTCTGGTGGATCGGGACCACGGTTCGAATCCATGCAAAGTCCTTGATTTACTTTTTCTTTTTTCCGAATCTAAAGATTTGAATTATGATTTCACTTATGACTTAGGAATGTCATTGGTCTTTGCGTGGAACAGATAGCCCAGTGGTTGGGAGATAGTTTCTGGTGGATCGGGACCACGGTTCGAATCCATGCAAAGTCCTTGATTTACTTTTTCTTTTTTCCGAATCTAAAGATTTGAATTATGATTTCACTTATGACTTAGGAATGTCATTGGTCTTTGCGTGGAACAGATAGCCCAGTGGTTGGGAGATAGTTTCTGGTGGATCGGGACCACGGTTCGAATCCCGACAAGGTCCTTGATCTTCTTTTTCTTTTTTCTGAGTCTAAAGATTTGAATCGTGATTTCACTTATGAGGTAAGAATTTCGCATGTCTTTGCGTGGAACAGATAGCCCAGTGGTTGGGAGATAGTTTCTGGTGGATCGGGACCACGGTTCGAATCCATGCAAAGTCCTTGATTTACTTTTTCTTTTTTCCGAGTCTAAAGATTTGAATTATGATTTCACTTATGACTTAGGAATGTCATTTGTCTTTGCGTGGAACAGATAGCCCAGTGGTTGGGAGATAGTTTCTGGTGGATCGGGACCCCGGTTCGAATCCCGGCAGTGTCCTTGATCCCCTTTTTCTTTTTTCTGAGTCTTAAGATTTGAATCATGATTTCACTTATGAGGTAGGAATTTTGCTTGTCTTTGCGTGGAACAGATAGCCCAGTGGTTGGGAGATAGTTTCTGGTGGATCGGGACCACGGTTCGAACCCCGACAAGGTACTTGATTCACTTATTGTTTTTTCTGAGTCTAAATATTTGAATCATGATTTCACTTATGAGGTAAGAATTTCGCATGTCTTTGCGTGGAACAGATAGCCCAGTGGTTGGGAGATAGTTTCTGGTGGATCAGGACGACGGTTCGAATCCTGGTAGGATCCTTGATCCCTTTTTTCTGAGTCTAAAGATTTGAATCATGATTTCACTTTCAAGGTAAGAATTTCGCTTGTCTTTGCGTGGAACAGATAGCCCAGTGGTTGGGAGATAATTTCTGGTGGATCGGTACCCCGGTTCGAATCCCGGCAGTGTCCTTGATCTTCTTTTTTTTTTCTGAGTCTAAAGATTTGAATCATGATTTCACTTATGAGGTAAGAATTTCGCTTGTCTTTGCGTGGAACAGATAGCCCAATGGTTGGGAGATAGTTTCTGGTGGATCGGGATCACGGTTCGAATCCCGGCAAAGTCCTTGATTCACTTTGTCTTTTTTCTGAGTCTAAATATTTGAATCATGATTTCACTTATGAGGTAAGAATTTCGCTTGTCTTTGCGTGGAACAGATAGCCCAGTGGTTGGGAGATAGTTTCTGGTGGATCGGGATCACGGTTCGAATCCCGGCAAAGTCCTTGATTCACTTTTTCTTTGTTCTGAGTCTAAATATTTGAGTCATGATTTCACTTATGAGGTGAGATTATCGCATGGCTTGCGTGGAACAGATAGCCCAGTGGTTGGGAGATAGTTTCTGGTGGATCGGCACCCCGGTTCGAATCCCGGCAGTGTCCTTGATCCCCTTTTTCTTTTTTCTGAGTCTAAAGATTTGAATCATGATTTCACTTATGAGGTAGGAATTTTGCTTGTCTTTGCGTGGAACAGATAGCCCAGTGGTTGGGAGATAGTTTCTGGTGGATCGGGACCACGGTTCGAACCCCGACAAGGTACTTGATTCACTTTTTGTTTTTTCTGAGTCTAAAGATTTGAATTATGATTTCACTTATGACTTAGGAATGTCATTTGTCTTTGCGTGGAACAGATAGCCCAGTGGTTGGGAGATAGTTTCTGGTGGATCGGGACCCCGGTTCGAATCCCGACAAGGTACTTGATTCACTTTTTTTTTTCTGAGTCTAAAGATTTGAATCATGATTTCACTTTTGAGGTAGGAATTTCGCTTGTCTTTGCGTGGAACAGATAGCCCAGTGGTTGGGATATAGTTTCTGGTGGATCGGGACCACGGTTCGAATCCATGCAAAGTCCTTGATTTACTTTTTCTTTTTTCCGAATCTAAAGATTTGAATTATGATTTCACTTATGACTTAGGAATGTCATTGGTCTTTGCGTGGAACAGATAGCCCAGTGGTTGGGAGATAGTTTCTGGTGGATCGGGACCACGGTTCGAATCCATGCAAAGTCCTTGATTTACTTTTTCTTTTTTCCGAATCTAAAGATTTGAATTATGATTTCACTTATGACTTAGGAATGTCATTGGTCTTTGCGTGGAACAGATAGCCCAGTGGTTGGGAGATAGTTTCTGGTGGATCGGGACCACGGTTCGAATCCCGACAAGGTCCTTGATCTTCTTTTTCTTTTTTCTGAGTCTAAAGATTTGAATCATGATTTCACTTTTGAGGTAGGAATTTCGCTTGTCTTTGCGTGGAACAGATAGCCCAGTGGTTGGGATATAGTTTCTGGTGGATCGGGACCACGGTTCGAATCCATGCAAAGTCCTTGATTTACTTTTTCTTTTTTCCGAATCTAAAGATTTGAATTATGATTTCACTTATGACTTAGGAATGTCATTGGTCTTTGCGTGGAACAGATAGCCCAGTGGTTGGGAGATAGTTTCTGGTGGATCGGGACCACGGTTCGAATCCATGCAAAGTCCTTGATTTACTTTTTCTTTTTTCCGAATCTAAAGATTTGAATTATGATTTCACTTATGACTTAGGAATGTCATTGGTCTTTGCGTGGAACAGATAGCCCAGTGGTTGGGAGATAGTTTCTGGTGGATCGGGACCACGGTTCGAATCCCGACAAGGTCCTTGATCTTCTTTTTCTTTTTTCTGAGTCTAAAGATTTGAATCGTGATTTCACTTATGAGGTAAGAATTTCGCATGTCTTTGCGTGGAACAGATAGCCCAGTGGTTGGGAGATAGTTTCTGGTGGATCGGGACCACGGTTCGAATCCATGCAAAGTCCTTGATTTACTTTTTCTTTTTTCCGAGTCTAAAGATTTGAATTATGATTTCACTTATGACTTAGGAATGTCATTTGTCTTTGCGTGGAACAGATAGCCCAGTGGTTGGGAGATAGTTTCTGGTGGATCGGGACCACGATTCGAATCTCGACCAGGTCCTTGATTCACTTTATCTTTTTTCTGAGTCTAAAGATTTGAATCATGATTTCACTTATGAGGTAAGAATTTCGCTTGTCTTTGCGTGGAACAGATAGCCCAGTGGTTGGGACATAATTTCTGGTGGATCGGTACCCCGGTTCGAATCCCGGCAGTGTCCTTGATCTTCTTCTTTTTTTTCTGAGTCTAAAGATTTGAATCATGATTTCACTTATGAGGTAAGAATTTCGCTTGTCTTTGCGTGGAACAGATAGCCCAATGGTTGGGAGATAGTTTCTGGTGGATCGGGATCACGGTTCGAATCCCGGCAAAGTCCTTGATTCACTTTTTGTTTTTTCTGAGTCTAAAGATTTGAATTATGATTTCACTTATGACTTAGGAATGTCATTTGTCTTTGCGTGGAACAGATAGCCCAGTGGTTGGGAGATAGTTTCTGGTGGATCGGGACCCCGGTTCGAATCCCGACAAGGTACTTGATTTACTTTTTCTTTTTTCCGAATCTAAAGATTTGAATTATGATTTCACTTATGACTTAGGAATGTCATTGGTCTTTGCGTGGAACAGATAGCCCAGTGGTTGGGAGATAGTTTCTGGTGGATCGGGACCACGGTTCGAATCCCGACAAGGTCCTTGATCTTCTTTTTCTTTTTTCTGAGTCTAAAGATTTGAATCGTGATTTCACTTATGAGGTAAGAATTTCGCATGTCTTTGCGTGGAACAGATAGCCCAGTGGTTGGGAGATAGTTTCTGGTGGATCGGGACCACGGTTCGAATCCATGCAAAGTCCTTGATTTACTTTTTCTTTTTTCCGAGTCTAAAGATTTGAATTATGATTTCACTTATGACTTAGGAATGTCATTTGTCTTTGCGTGGAACAGATAGCCCAGTGGTTGGGAGATAGTTTCTGGTGGATCGGGACCACGATTCGAATCTCGACCAGGTCCTTGATTCACTTTATCTTTTTTCTGAGTCTAAAGATTTGAATCATGATTTCACTTATGAGGTAAGAATTTCGCTTGTCTTTGCGTGGAACAGATAGCCCAGTGGTTGGGACATAATTTCTGGTGGATCGGTACCCCGGTTCGAATCCCGGCAGTGTCCTTGATCTTCTTCTTTTTTTTCTGAGTCTAAAGATTTGAATCATGATTTCACTTATGAGGTAAGAATTTCGCTTGTCTTTGCGTGGAACAGATAGCCCAATGGTTGGGAGATAGTTTCTGGTGGATCGGGATCACGGTTCGAATCCCGGCAAAGTCCTTGATTCACTTTGTCTTTTTTCTGAGTCTAAATATTTGAATCATGATTTCACTTATGAGGAAAGAATTTCGCTTGTCTTTGCGTGGAACAGATAGCCCAGTGGTTGGGAGATAGTTTCTGGTGGATCGGGATCACGGTTCGAATCCCGGCAAAGTCCTTGATTCACTTTTTCTTTGTTCTGAGTCTAAATATTTGAGTCATGATTTCACTTATGAGGTGAGATTATCGCATGGCTTGCGTGGAACAGATAGCCCAGTGGTTGGGAGATAGTTTCTGGTGGATCGGCACCCCGGTTCGAATCCCGGCAGTGTCCTTTATCCCCTTTTTCTTTTTTCTGAGTCTAAAGATTTGAATCATGATTTCACTTATGAGGTAGGAATTTTGCTTGTCTTTGCGTGGAACAGATAGCCCAGTGGTTGGGAGATAGTTTCTGGTGGATCGGGACCACGGTTCGAACCCCGACAAGGTACTTGATTCACTTTTTGTTTTTTCTGAGTCTAAAGATTTGAATTATGATTTCACTTATGACTTAGGAATGTCATTTGTCTTTGCGTGGAACAGATAGCCCAGGTGTTGGGAGATAGTTTCTGGTGGATCGGGACCCCGGTTCGAATCCCGACAAGGTACTTGATTCACTTTTTCTTTTTTTTCTGAGTCTAAAGATTTGAATCATGATTTCACTTTTGAGGTAGGAATTTCGCTTGTCTTTGCGTGGAACAGATAGCCCAGTGGTTTGAATATAGTTTCTGGTGGATCGGGACCACGGTTCGAATCCATGCAAAGTCCTTGATTTACTTTTTCTTTTTTCTGAGTCTAAAGATTTGAATCATGATTTCACTTATGAGGTTGGAATTTCGCTTGTCTTTGCGTGGAACAGATAGCCCAGTGGTTGGGAGATAGTTTCTGGTTGATCGGGACCACGGTTCGAACCCCGACAAGGTACTTGATTCACTTTTTGTTTTTTCTGAGTCTAAAGATTTGAATCATGATTTCACTTTTGAGGTAGGAATTTCGCTTGTCTTTGCGTGGAACAGATAGCCCAGTGGTTGGGATATAGTTTCTGGTGGATCAGGACGACGGTTCGAATCCTGGTAGGATCCTTGATCCCTTTTTTCTGAGTCTAAAGATTTGAATCATGATTTCACTTATGAGGTAAGAATTTCGCTTGTCTTTGCGTGGAACAGATAGCCCAGTGGTTGGGATATAGTTTCTGGTGGATCGGGACCACGGTTCGAATCCATGCAAAGTCCTTGATTTACTTTTTCTTTTTTCCGAATCTAAAGATTTGAATTATGATTTCACTTATGACTTAGGAATGTCATTGGTCTTTGCGTGGAACAGATAGCCCAGTGGTTGGGAGATAGTTTCTGGTGGATCGGGACCACGGTTCGAATCCCGACAAGGTCCTTGATCTTCTTTTTCTTTTTTCTGAGTCTAAAGATTTGAATCGTGATTTCACTTATGAGGTAAGAATTTCGCATGTCTTTGCGTGGAACAGATAGTCCAGTGGTTGGGAGATAATTTCTGGTGGATCGGTACCCCGGTTCAAATCCCGGCAGTGTCCTTGATCTTCTTTTTCTTTTTTTTCTGAGTCTAAAGATTTGAATCGTGATTTCACTTATGAGGTAAGAATTTCGCATGTCTTTGCGTGGAACAGATAGTCCAGTGGTTGGGAGATAGTTTCTAGTGAATCGGGACCACGGTTCGAATCCATGCAAAGTCCTTGATTTACTTTTTCTTTTTTCCGAGTCTAAAGATTTGAATTATGATTTCACTTATGACTAAGGAATTTCGTTTGTCTTTGCGTGGAACAGATAGCCCAGTGGTTGGGAGATAGTTTCTGGTGATTCGGGACCACGGTTCGAATCCCGACAAGGTCCTTGATTCACTTTTTCTTTTTTCTGAGTCTAAAGATTTGAATCATGATTTCACTTATGAGGTAAGAATTTCGCTTGTCTTTGCGTGGAACAGATAGCCCAGTGGTTGGGAGATAGTTTCTGGTGGATCGGGACCACGGTTCGAATCCATGCAAAGTCCTTGATTTACTTTTTCTTTTTTCTGAATCTAAAGATTTGAATTATGATTTCACTTATGACTTAGGAATTTCGTTTGTCTTTGCGTGGAACAGATAGCCCAGTGGTTGGGAGATAGTTTCTGGTGGATCGGGACCACGGTTCGAATCCCGACAAGGTCCTTGATTCACTTTTTCTTTTTTCTGAGTCTAAAGATTTGAATCATGATTTCACTTATGAGGTAAGAATTTCGCTTGTCTTTGCGTGGAACAGATAGCCCAGTGGTTGGGAGATAGTTTCTGGTGGATCGGGACCCCGGTTCGAATCCCGGCAGTGTCCTTGATCCCCTTTTTCTTTTTTCTGAGTCTAAAGATTTGAATCATGATTTCACTTATGAGGTAGGAATTTTGCTTGTCTTTGCGTGGAACAGATAGCCCAGTGGTTGGGAGATAGTTTCTGGTGGATCGGGACCACGGTTCGAACCCCGACAAGGTACTTGATTCACTTATTGTTTTTTCTGAGTCTAAATATTTGAATCATGATTTCACTTATGAGGTAAGAATTTCGCATGTCTTTGCGTGGAACAGATAGCCCAGTGGTTGGGAGATAGTTTCTGGTGGATCAGGACGACGGTTCGAATCCTGGTAGGATCCTTGATCCCTTTTTTCTGAGTCTAAAGATTTGAATCATGATTTCACTTTCGAGGTAAGAATTTCGCTTGTCTTTGCGTGGAACAGATAGCCCAGTGGTTGGGAGATAGTTTCTGGTGGATCGGGACCACGGTTCGAATCCATGCAAAGTCCTTGATTTACTTTTTCTTTTTTCCGAGTCTAAAGATTTGAATTATGATTTCACTTATGACTTCGGAATGTCATTTGTCTTTGCGTGGAACAGATAGCCCAGTGGTTGGGAGATAGTTTCTGGTGGATCGGGACCACGATTCGAATCTCGACCAGGTCCTTGATTCACTTTATCTTTTGTCTGAGTCTAAAGATTTGAATCATGATTTCACTTATGAGGTAAGAATTTCGCTTGTCTTTGCGTGGAACAGATAGCCCAGTGGTTGGGAGATAGTTTCTGGTGGATCGGGACCACGGTTCGAATCCATGCAAAGTCCTTGATTTACTTTTTCTTTTTTCCGAGTCTAAAGATTTGAATTATGATTTCACTTATGACTTAGGAATGTCATTTGTCTTTGCGTGGAACAGATAGCCCAGTGGTTGGGAGATAGTTTTTGGTGGATCGGGACCCCGGTTCGAATCCCGACAAGGTACTTGATTCACTTTTTCTTTTTTTTCTAAGTCTAAAGATTTGAATCATGATTTCACTTATGAGGTAAGAATTTCGCTTGTCTTTGCGTGGAACAGATAGCCCAGTGGTTGGGAGATAGTTTCTGGTGGATCGGGACCACGGTTCGAATCCATGCAAAGTCCTTGATTTACTTTTTCTTTTTTCTGAATCTAAAGATTTGAATTATGATTTCACTTATGACTTAGGAATTTCGTTTGTCTTTGCGTGGAACAGATAGCCCAGTGGTTGGGAGATAGTTTCTGGTGGATCGGGACCACGGTTCGAATCCCGACAAGGTCCTTGATTCACTTTTTCTTTTTTCTGAGTCTAAAGATTTGAATCATGATTTCACTTATGAGGTAAGAATTTCGCTTGTCTTTGCGTGGAACAGATAGCCCAGTGGTTGGGAGATAGTTTCTGGTGGATCGGGACCCCGGTTCGAATCCCGGCAGTGTCCTTGATCCCCTTTTTCTTTTTTCTGAGTCTAAAGATTTGAATCATGATTTCACTTATGAGGTAGGAATTTTGCTTGTCTTTGCGTGGAACAGATAGCCCAGTGGTTGGGAGATAGTTTCTGGTGGATCGGGACCACGGTTCGAACCCCGACAAGGTACTTGATTCACTTATTGTTTTTTCTGAGTCTAAATATTTGAATCATGATTTCACTTATGAGGTAAGAATTTCGCATGTCTTTGCGTGGAACAGATAGCCCAGTGGTTGGGAGATAGTTTCTGGTGGATCAGGACGACGGTTCGAATCCTGGTAGGATCCTTGATCCCTTTTTTCTGAGTCTAAAGATTTGAATCATGATTTCACTTTCGAGGTAAGAATTTCGCTTGTCTTTGCGTGGAACAGATAGCCCAGTGGTTGGGAGATAGTTTCTGGTGGATCGGGACCACGGTTCGAATCCATGCAAAGTCCTTGATTTACTTTTTCTTTTTTCCGAGTCTAAAGATTTGAATTATGATTTCACTTATGACTTCGGAATGTCATTTGTCTTTGCGTGGAACAGATAGCCCAGTGGTTGGGAGATAGTTTCTGGTGGATCGGGACCACGATTCGAATCTCGACCAGGTCCTTGATTCACTTTATCTTTTGTCTGAGTCTAAAGATTTGAATCATGATTTCACTTATGAGGTAAGAATTTCGCTTGTCTTTGCGTGGAACAGATAGCCCAGTGGTTGGGAGATAGTTTCTGGTGGATCGGGACCACGGTTCGAATCCATGCAAAGTCCTTGATTTACTTTTTCTTTTTTCCGAGTCTAAAGATTTGAATTATGATTTCACTTATGACTTAGGAATGTCATTTGTCTTTGCGTGGAACAGATAGCCCAGTGGTTGGGAGATAGTTTTTGGTGGATCGGGACCCCGGTTCGAATCCCGACAAGGTACTTGATTCACTTTTTCTTTTTTTTCTAAGTCTAAAGATTTGAATCATGATTTCACTTTTGAGGTAGGAATTTCGCTTGTCTTTGCGTGGAACAGATAGCCCAGTGGTTGGGATATAGTTTCTGGTGGATCGGGACCACGGTTCGAATCCATGCAAAGTCCTTGATTTACTTTTTCTTTTTTCCGAATCTAAAGATTTGAATTTTGATTTCACTTATGACTTAGGAATGTCATTGGTCTTTGCGTGGAACAGATAGCCCAGTGGTTGGGAGATAGTTTCTGGTGGATCGGGACCACGGTTCGAATCCCGACAAGGTCCTTGATTCACTTTTTCTTTTTTCTTAGTCTAAAGATTTGAATCATGATTTCACTTATGAGGTAAGAATTTCGCTTGTCTTTGCGTGGAACAGATAGCCCAGTGGTTGGGAGATAATTTCTGGTGGATCAGTACCCCGGTTCGAATCCCGGCAGTGTCCTTGATCTTCTTTTTCTTTTTTTTCTGAGTCTAAAGATTTGAATCGTGATTTCACTTATGAGGTAAGAATTTCGCATGTCTTTGCGTGGAACAGATAGTCCAGTGGTTGGGAGATAATTTCTGGTGGATCGGTACCCCGGTTCGAATCCCGGCAGTGTCCTTGATCTTCTTTTTCTTCTTTTTCTGAGTCTAAAGATTTGAATCGTGATTTCACTTATGAGGTAAGAATTTCGCATGTCTTTGCGTGGAACAGATAGTCCAGTGGTTGGGAGATAGTTTCTGGTGAATCGGGACCACGGTTCGAATCCATGCAAAGTCCTTGATTTACTTTTTCTTTTTTTCCGAGTCTAAAGATTTGAATTATGATTTCACTTATGACTAAGGAATTTCGTTTGTCTTTGCGTGGAACAGATAGCCCAGTGGTTGGGAGATAGTTTCAGGTGGATTGGGACCACGGTTCGAACCCTGACAAGGTACTTGATTAACGTTTTCTTTTTTCTGAGTCTAAAGATTTGAATCATGATTTCACTTATGACGTTAGAATTTCGGTTGTCTTTGCGTGAAACAGATAGCCCAGTGGTTGGGAGATAGTTTCTGGTGGATCGGGACCACGGTTCGAATCCATGCAAAGTCCTTGATTTACTTTTTCTTTTTTCCGAGTCTAAAGATTTGAATTATGATTTCACTTATGACTTAGGAATTTCGTTTGTCTTTGCGATGAACAGATAGCCCAGTGGTTGGGATATAGTTTCTGGTGGATCGGGACCACGGTTCGAATCCATGCAAAGTCCTTGATTTACTTTTTTTTTTCCGAGTCTAAAGATTTGAATTATGATTTCACTTATGACTTAGGAATGTAATTTGTCTTTGCGTGGAACAGATAGCCCAGTGGTTGGGAGATAGTTTCAGGTGGATCGGGACCACGGTTCGAATCCCGACAAGGTCCTTGATTCACTTTTTCTTTTTTCTGAGTCTAAAGATTTGAATCATGATTTCACTTATGAGGTAAGAATTTCGCTTGTCTTTGCGTGGAACAGATAGCCCAGTGGTTGGGAGATAATTTCTGGTGGATTGGTACCCCGGTTCGAATCCCGGCAGTGTCCTTAATCTTCTTTTTCTTTTTTTTCTGAGTCTAAAGATTTGAATCGTGATTTCACTTATGAGGTAATAATTTCGCATGTCTTTGCGTGGAACAGATAGTCCAGTGGTTGGGAGATAGTTTATGGTGGATCAGCACCACGGTTTGAATCCCGGTAGGGTCCTTTTTCTTTTTTCTGAGTCTAAAGATTTGAATCATGATTTCACTTATGAGGTAAGAATTCCGCTTGTCTTTGCGTGGAACAGATAGCCCAGTGGTTGGGAGATAGTTTATGGTGGATCGGGACCCCGGTTCGAATCCATGCCCAGTGGTTGGGATATAGTTTCTGGTGGATCGGGACCACGGTTCGAATCCATGCAAAGTCCTTGATTTACTTTTTCTTTTTTCCGAGTCTAAAGATTTGAATTATGATTTCACTTATGACTTAGGAATGTAATTTGTCTTTGCGTGGAACAGATAGCCCAGTGGTTGGGAGATAGTTTATGGTGGATCGGGACCCCGGTTCGAATCCCGACAAGGTACTTGATTCGATTTTTCTTTTTTCTGAGTCTAAAGATTTGAATCATGATTTCACTTATGAGGTAAGAATTTCGCAGGTCTTTGCGTGGAACAGATAGCCCAGTGGTTGGGATATAGTTTCTGGTGGATCGGGACCACGGTTCGAATCCATGCAAAGTCCTCGATCCCCTTTTTCTTTTTTCTGAGTCTAAAGATTTGAATCATGATTTCACTTATGAGGTAAGAATTCCGCTTGTCTTTGCGTGGAACAGATAGTCCAGTTGTTGGGAGATAGTTTCTGGTGGATCGGTACCCCGGTTCGAATCCCGGCAGTGTCCTTGATCTTCTTTTTCTTTTTTTTCTGAGTCTAAAGATTTGAATCGTGATTTCACTTATGAGGTAAGAATTTCGCATGTCTTTGCGTGGAACAGATAGTCCAGTGGTTGGGAGATAGTTTATGGTGGATCAGCACCACGGTTTGAATCCCGGTAGGGTCCTCAATCCCCTTTTCTTTTTTCTGAGTCTAAAGATTTGAATCATGATTTCACTTATGAGGTAAGAATTTCGCATGTCTTTGCGTGGAACAGATAGTCCAGTGGTTGGGAGATAGTTTCTAGTGAATCGGGACCACGGTTCGAATCCATGCAAAGTCCTTGATTTACTTTTTCTTTTTTCCGAGTCTAAAGATTTGAATTATGATTTCACTTATGACTTAGGAATTTCGTTTGTCTTTGCGTGGAACAGATAGCCCAGTGGTTGGGAGATAGTTTCTGGTGGATCGGGACCACGGTTCGAATCCCGACAAGGTACTTGATTCACTTTTTCTTTTTTCTGAGTCTAAAGATTTGAATCGTGATTTCACTTATGAGGTAAGAATTTCGCATGTCTTTGCGTGGAACAGATAGTCCAGTGGTTGGGAGATAGTTTCTGGTGGATCGGGACCCCGGTTCGAATCCCGACAAGGTACTTGATTCACTTTTTCTTTTTTCCGAGTCTAAATATTTGAATTATTATTTCACTTATGACTTAGGAATTTCGTTTGTCTTTGCGTGGAACAGATAGCCCAGTGGTTGGGAGATAGTTTCTGGTGGATCGGGACCCCGGTTCGAATCCCGGCAGTGTCCTTGATCCCCTTTTTCTTTTTTCTGAGTCTAAAGATTTGAATCATGATTTCACTTATGAGGTAAGAATTTCGCTTGTCTTTGCGTGGAACAGATAGCCCAGTGGTTGGGAGATAATTTCTGGTGGATCGGTACCCCGGTTCGAATCCCGGCAGTGTCCTTGATCTTCTTTTTCTTTTTTTTCTGAGTCTAAAGATTTGAATCGTGATTTCACTTATGAGGTAAGAATTTCGCATGTCTTTGCGTGGAACAGATAGTCCAGTGGTTGGGAGATAGTTTCTGGTGGATCGGTACCCCGGTTCGAATCCCGGCAGTGTCCTTGATCTTCTTTTTCTTTTTTTTCTGAGTCTAAAGATTTGAATCGTGATTTCACTTATGAGGTAAGAATTTCGCATGTCTTTGCGTGGAACAGATAGCCCAGTGGTTGGGAGATAGTTTCTGGTGCATCGGGACCCCGGTTCTAATCCCGGCAGTGTCCTTGATCCCCTTTTTCTTTTTTCTGAGTCTAAAGATTTGAATCATGATTTCACTTATGAGGTAAGAATTTCGCTTGTCTTTGCGTGGAACAGATAGCCCAGTGGTTGGGAGATAATTTCTGGTGGATCGGTACCCCGGTTCGAATCCCGGCAGTGTCCTTGATCTTCTTTTTCTTTTTTTTCTGAGTCTAAAGATTTGAATCGTGATTTCACTTATGAGGTAATAATTTCGCATGTCTTTACGTGGAACAGATAGTCCAGTGGTTGGGAGATTGTTTCTGGTGGATCGGGACCCCGGTTCGAATCCCGACAAGGTACTTGATTCACTTTTTCTTTTTTCCGAGTCTAAAGATTTGAATTATGATTTCACTTATGACTTAAGAATTTCGTTTGTCTTTGCGTGGAACAGATAGCCCAGTGGTTGGGAGATAGTTTCAGGTGGATCGGGACCACGGTTCGAACCCTGACAAGGTACTTAATTAACTTTTTCTTTTTTCTGAGTCTAAAGATTTGATTCATGATTTCACTTATGACGTTAGAATTTCGGTTTTCTTTGCGTGAAACAGATAGCCCAGTGGCTGGGAGATAGTTTCTGGTGGATCGGGACCACGGTTCGAATCCATGCAAAGTCCTTGATTTACTTTTTCTTTTTTCCGAGTCTAAAGATTTGAATTATGATTTCACTTATGACTTAGGAATTTCGTTTGTCTTTGCGTGGAACAGATAGCCCAGTGGCTGGGAGATAGTTTCTGGTGAATCGGGACCACGGTTCGAATCCATGCAAAGTCCTTGATTTACTTTTTCTTTTTTCCGAGTCTAAAGATTTGAATTATGATTTCACTTATGACTTAGGAATTTCGTTTGTCCTTGCGTGGAACAGATAGCCCAGTGGTTGGGAGATAGTTTCTGGTGCATCGGGACCCCGGTTCGAATCCCGGCAGTGTCCTTGATCCCCTTTTTCTTTTTTCTGAGTCTAAATATTTGAATCATGATTTCACTTATGAGGTAAGAATTTCGCTTGTCTTTGCGTGGAACAGATAGCCCAGTGGTTGGGAGATAATTTCTGGTGGATCGGTACCCCGGTCCGAATCCCGGCAGTGTCCTTGATCTTCTTTTTCTTTTTTTTCTGAGTGTAAAGATTTGAATCGTGATTTCACTTATGAGGTAAGAATTTCGCATGTCTTTGCGTGGAACAGATAGTCCAGTGGTTGGGAGATAGTTTCTGGTGGATCGGGACCCCGGTTCGAATCCCGACAAGGTACTTGATTCACTTTTTCTTTTTTCCGAGTCTAAAGATTTGAATTATGATTTCACTTATGACTTAGGAATTTCGTTTGTCTTTGCGTGGAACAGATAGCCCAGTGGTTGGGAGATAGTTTCTGGTGGATCGGGACCCCGGTTCGAATCCCGGCAGTGTCCTTGATCCCCTTTTTCTTTTTTCTGAGTCTAAAGATTTGAATCATGATTTCACTTATGAGGTAGGAATTTCGCTTGTCTTTGCGTGGAACAGATAGCCCAGTGGTTGGGAGATAGTTTCTGGTGGATCGGGACCACGGTTCGAATCCCGACAAGGTCCTTGATTCACTTTTTCTTTTTTCTGAGTCTACAGATTTGAATCATGATTTCACTTATGAGGTAAGAATTTCGCTTGTCTTTGCGTGGAACAGATAGCCCAGTGGTTGGGAGATAGTTTCTGGTGGATCGGGACCCCGGTTCGAATCCCGGCAGTGTCGTTGATCCCCTTTTTCTTTTTTCTGAGTCTAAAGATTTGAATCATGATTTCACTTATGAGGTAGGAATTTTGCTTGTCTTTGCGTGGAACAGATAGCCCAGTGGTTGGGAGATAGTTTCTGGTGGATCGGGACCACGGTTCGAATCCCGACAAGGTCCTTGATTCACTTTTTCTTTTTTCTGAGTCTAAAGATTTGAATCGTGATTTCACTTATGAGGTAAGAATTTCGCATGTCTTTGCGTGGAACAGATAGTCCAGTGGTTGGGAGATAGTTTATGGTGGATCAGCACCACGGTTTGAATCCCGGTAGGGTCCTCGATCCCCTTTTCTTTTTTCTGAGTCTAAAGATTTGAATCATGATTTCACTTATGAGGTAAGAATTTCGCATGTCTTTGCGTGGAACAGATAGTCCAGTGGTTGGGATATAGTTTCTAGTGAATCGGGACCACGGTTCGAATCCATGCAAAGTCCTTGATTTACTTTTTCTTTTTTCCGAGTCTAAAGATTTGAATTATGATTTCACTTATGACTTAGGAATTTCGTTTGTCTTTGCGTGGAACAGATAGCCCAGTGGTTGGGAGATAGTTTCTGGTGGATCGGGACCACGGTTCGAATCCCGACAAGGTACTTGATTCACTTTTTCTTTTTTCTGAGTCTAAAGATTTGAATCGTGATTTCACTTATGAGGTAAGAATTTCGCATGTCTTTGCGTGGAACAGATAGTCCAGTGGTTGGGAGATAGTTTCTGGTGGATCGGGACCCCGGTTCGAATCCCGACAAGGTACTTGATTCACTTTTTCTTTTTTCCGAGTCTAAATATTTGAATTATTATTTCACTTATGACTTAGGAATTTCGTTTGTCTTTGCGTGGAACAGATAGCCCAGTGGTTGGGAGATAGTTTCTGGTGGATCGGGACCCCGGTTCGAATCCCGGCAGTGTCCTTGATCCCCTTTTTCTTTTTTCTGAGTCTAAAGATTTGAATCATGATTTCACTTATGAGGTAAGAATTTCGCTTGTCTTTGCGTGGAACAGATAGCCCAGTGGTTGGGAGATAATTTCTGGTGGATCGGTACCCCGGTTCGAATCCCGGCAGTGTCCTTGATCTTCTTTTTCTTTTTTTTCTGAGTCTAAAGATTTGAATCGTGATTTCACTTATGAGGTAAGAATTTCGCATGTCTTTGCGTGGAACAGATAGTCCAGTGGTTGGGAGATAGTTTCTGGTGGATCGGTACCCCGGTTCGAATCCCGGCAGTGTCCTTGATCTTCTTTTTCTTTTTTTTCTGAGTCTAAAGATTTGAATCGTGATTTCACTTATGAGGTAAGAATTTCGCATGTCTTTGCGTGGAACAGATAGCCCAGTGGTTGGGAGATAGTTTCTGGTGCATCGGGACCCCGGTTCTAATCCCGGCAGTGTCCTTGATCCCCTTTTTCTTTTTTCTGAGTCTAAAGATTTGAATCATGATTTCACTTATGAGGTAAGAATTTCGCTTGTCTTTGCGTGGAACAGATAGCCCAGTGGTTGGGAGATAATTTCTGGTGGATCGGTACCCCGGTTCGAATCCCGGCAGTGTCCTTGATCTTCTTTTTCTTTTTTTTCTGAGTCTAAAGATTTGAATCGTGATTTCACTTATGAGGTAATAATTTCGCATGTCTTTACGTGGAACAGATAGTCCAGTGGTTGGGAGATTGTTTCTGGTGGATCGGGACCCCGGTTCGAATCCCGACAAGGTACTTGATTCACTTTTTCTTTTTTCCGAGTCTAAAGATTTGAATTATGATTTCACTTATGACTTAAGAATTTCGTTTGTCTTTGCGTGGAACAGATAGCCCAGTGGTTGGGAGATAGTTTCAGGTGGATCGGGACCACGGTTCGAACCCTGACAAGGTACTTAATTAACTTTTTCTTTTTTCTGAGTCTAAAGATTTGATTCATGATTTCACTTATGACGTTAGAATTTCGGTTTTCTTTGCGTGAAACAGATAGCCCAGTGGTTGGGAGATAGTTTCTGGTGGATCGGGACCACGGTTCGAATCCATGCAAAGTCCTTGATTTACTTTTTCTTTTTTCCGAGTCTAAAGATTTGAATTATGATTTCACTTATGACTTAGGAATTTCGTTTGTCTTTGCGTGGAACAGATAGCCCAGTGGCTGGGAGATAGTTTCTGGTGAATCGGGACCACGGTTCGAATCCATGCAAAGTCCTTGATTTACTTTTTCTTTTTTCCGAGTCTAAAGATTTGAATTATGATTTCACTTATGACTTAGGAATTTCGTTTGTCCTTGCGTGGAACAGATAGCCCAGTGGTTGGGAGATAGTTTCTGGTGCATCGGGACCCCGGTTCGAATCCCGGCAGTGTCCTTGATCCCCTTTTTCTTTTTTCTGAGTCTAAATATTTGAATCATGATTTCACTTATGAGGTAAGAATTTCGCTTGTCTTTGCGTGGAACAGATAGCCCAGTGGTTGGGAGATAATTTCTGGTGGATCGGTACCCCGGTCCGAATCCCGGCAGTGTCCTTGATCTTCTTTTTCTTTTTTTTCTGAGTGTAAAGATTTGAATCGTGATTTCACTTATGAGGTAAGAATTTCGCATGTCTTTGCGTGGAACAGATAGTCCAGTGGTTGGGAGATAGTTTCTGGTGGATCGGGACCCCGGTTCGAATCCCGACAAGGTACTTGATTCACTTTTTCTTTTTTCCGAGTCTAAAGATTTGAATTATGATTTCACTTATGACTTAGGAATTTCGTTTGTCTTTGCGTGGAACAGATAGCCCAGTGGTTGGGAGATAGTTTCTGGTGGATCGGGACCCCGGTTCGAATCCCGGCAGTGTCCTTGATCCCCTTTTTCTTTTTTCTGAGTCTAAAGATTTGAATCATGATTTCACTTATGAGGTAGGAATTTCGCTTGTCTTTGCGTGGAACAGATAGCCCAGTGGTTGGGAGATAGTTTCTGGTGGATCGGGACCACGGTTCGAATCCCGACAAGGTCCTTGATTCACTTTTTCTTTTTTCTGAGTCTACAGATTTGAATCATGATTTCACTTATGAGGTAAGAATTTCGCTTGTCTTTGCGTGGAACAGATAGCCCAGTGGTTGGGAGATAGTTTCTGGTGGATCGGGACCCCGGTTCGAATCCCGGCAGTGTCGTTGATCCCCTTTTTCTTTTTTCTGAGTCTAAAGATTTGAATCATGATTTCACTTATGAGGTAGGAATTTTGCTTGTCTTTGCGTGGAACAGATAGCCCAGTGGTTGGGAGATAGTTTCTGGTGGATCGGGACCACGGTTCGAATCCCGACAAGGTCCTTGATTCACTTTTTCTTTTTTCTGAGTCTACAGATTTGAATCATGATTTCACTTATGAGGTAAGAATTTCGCTTGTCTTTGCGTGGAACAGATAGTCCAGTGGTTGGGAGATAGTTTATGGTGGATCAGCACCACGGTTTGAATCCCGGTAGGGTCCTCGATCCCCTTTTTCTTTTTTCTGAGTCTAAAGATTTGAATCATGATTTCACTTATGAGGTAAGAATTCCGCTTGTCTTTGCGTGGAACAGATAGCCCAGTGGTTGGGAGATAGTTTCTAGTGAATCGGGACCACGGTTCGAATCCATGCAAAGTCCTTGATTTACTTTTTCTTTTTTCCGAGTCTAAAGATTTGAATTATGATTTCACTTATAACTTAGGAATTTCGTTTGTCTTTGCGTGGAACAGATAGCCCAGTGGTTGGGAGATAGTTTCTGGTGGATCGGGACCACGGTTCGAATCCCGACAAGGTACTTGATTCACTTTTTCTTTTTTCTGAGTCTAAAGATTTGAATCATGATTTCACTTATGAGGTAAGAATTTCGCTTGTCTTTGCGTGGAACAGATAGCCCAGTGGTTGGGAGATAGTTTCTGGTGGATCGGGACCCGGTTCGAATCCCGGCAGTGTCCTTGATCCCCTTTTTCTTTTTTCTGAGTCTAAAGATTTGAATCATGATTTCAATTATGAGGTAGCAATTTCGCTTGTCTTTGCGTGGAACAGATAGCCCAGTGGTTGGGAGATAGTTTCTGGTGGATCGGGACCACGGTTCGAACCCCGACAAGGTACTTGATTCACTTTTTGTTTTTTCTGAGTCTAAAGATTTGAATCATGATTTCACTTATGAGGTAAGAATTTCGCTTGTCTTTGCGTGGAACAGATAGCCCAGTGGTTGGGAGATAATTTCTGGTGGATCGGTACCCCGGTTCGAATCCCGGCAGTGTCCTTGATCTTCTTTTTTTTTTTTTTCTGAGTCTAAAGATTTGAATCGTGATTTCACTTATGAGGTAATAATTTCGCATGTCTTTGCGTGGAACAGATAGTCCAGTGGTTGGGAGATTGTTTCTGGTGGATCGGGACCCCGGTTCGAATCCCGACAAGGTACTTGATTCACTTTTTCTTTTTTCCGAGTCTAAAGATTTGAATTATGATTTCACTTATGACTTAGGAATTTCGTTTGTCTTTGCGTGGAACAGATAGCCCAGTGGTTGGGAGATAGTTTCAGGTGGATCGGGACCACGGTTCGAACCCCGACAAGGTACTTAATTAACTTTTTCTTTTTTCTGAGTCTAAAGATTTGAATCATGATTTCACTTATGACGTTAGAATTTCGGTTGTCTTTGCGTGAAACAGATAGCCCAGTGGTTGGGAGATAGTTTCTGGTGGATCGGGACCACGGTTCGAATCCCGACAAGGTCCTTGATTCACTTTTTCTTTTTTCCGAGTCTAAAGATTTGAATTATGATTTCACTTATGACTTAGGAATTTCGTTTGTCTTTGCGTGGAACAGATAGCCCAGTGGCTGGGAGATAGTTTCTGGTGGATCGGGACCACGGTTCGAATCCCGACAAGGTCCTTGATTCACTTTTTCTTTTTTCTGAGTCTACAGATTTGAATCATGATTTCACTTATGAGGTAAGAATTTCGCTTGTCTTTGCGTGGAACAGATAGCCCAGTGGTTGGGAGATAATTTCTGGTGGATCCGTACCCCTGTTCGAATCCCGGCAGTGTCCTTGATCTTCTTTTTTCTTTTTTTTCTGAGTCTAAAGATTTGAATCGCGATTTCACTTATGAGGTAAGAATTTCGCATGTCTTTGCGTGGAACAGATAGTCCAGTGGTTGGGAGATAGTTTCTGGTGGATCAGCACCACGGTTTGAATCCCGGTAGGGTCCTCGATCCCCTTTTTCTTTTTTCCGAGTCTAAAGATTTGAATTATGATTTCACTTATGACTTAGGAATTTCGTTTGTCTTTGCGTAGAACAGATAGCCCAGTGGTTGGGAGATAGTTTCAGGTGGATTGGGACCACGGTTCGAACCCCGACAAGGTACTTGATTAACTTTTTCTTTTTTCTGAGTCTAAAGATTTGAATCATGATTTCACTTATGACGTTAGAATTTCGGTTGTCTTTGCGTGAAACAGATAGCCCAGTGGTTGGGAGATAGTTTCTGGTGGATCGGGACCACGGTTCGAATCCATGCAAAGTCCTTGATTTACTTTTTCTTTTTTCCGAGTCTAAAGATTTGAATTATGATTTCACTTATGACTTAGGAATTTCGTTTGTCTTTGCGTGGAACAGATAGCCCAGTGGTTGGGAGATAGTTTCTGGTGGATCGGGACCACGGTTCGAATCCCGACAAGGTCCTTGATTCACTTTTTCTTTTTTCTGAGTCTACAGATTTGAATCATGATTTCACTTATGAGGTAAGAATTTCGCTTGTCTTTGCGTGGAACAGATAGCCCAGTGGTTGGGAGATAGTTTCTGGTGGATCGGGACCCCGGTTCGAATCCCGGCAGTGTCCTTGATCCCCTTTTTCTTTTTTCTGAGTCTAAAGATTTGAATCATGATTTCACTTATGAGGTAGCAATTTCGCTTGTCTTTGCGTGGAACAGATAGCCCAGTGGTTGGGAGATAGTTTCTGGTGGATCGGGACCACGGTTCGAATCCCGACAAGGTCCTTGATTCACTTTTTCTTTTTTCTGAGTCTACAGATTTGAATCATGATTTCACTTATGAGGTAAGAATTTCGCTTGTCTTTGCGTGGAACAGATAGCCCAGTGGTTGGGAGATAATTTCTGGTGGATCCGTACCCCTGTTCGAATCCCGGCAGTGTCCTTGATCTTCTTTTTCTTTTTTTTCTGAGTCTAAAGATTTGAATCGTGATTTCACTTATGAGGTAAGAATTTCGCATGTCTTTGCGTGGAACAGATAGTCCAGTGGTTGGGAGATAGTTTCTGGTGGATCGGGACCCCGGTTCGAATCCCGACAAGGTACTTGATTCACTTTTTCTTTTTTCCGAGTCTAAAGATTTGAATTATGATTTCACTTATGACTTAGGAATTTCGTTTGTCTTTGCGTGGAACAGATAGCCCAGTGGTTGGGAGATAGTTTCTGGTGGATCGGGACCCCGGTTCGAATCCCGGCAGTGTCCTTGATCCCCTTTTTCTTTTTTCTGAGTCTAAAGATTTGAATCATGATTTCACTTATGAGGTAGGAATTTCGCTTGTCTTTGCGTGGAACAGATAGCCCAGTGGTTGGGAGATAGTTTCTGGTGGATCGGGACCACGGTTCGAATCCCGACAAGGTCCTTGATTCACTTTTTCTTTTTTCGGAGTCTAAAGATTTGAATCATGATTTCACTTATGAGGTAGGAATTTCGCTTGTCTTTGCGTGGAACAGATAGCCCAGTGGTTGGGAGATAATTTCTGGTGGATCGGTACCCCGGTTCGAATCCCGGCAGTGTCCTTGATCTTCTTTTTCTTTTTTTTCTGAGTCTAAAGATTTGAATCGTGATTTCACTTATGAGGTAATAATTTCGCATGTCTTTGCGTGGAACAGATAGTCCAGTGGTTGGGAGATTGTTTCTGGTGGATCGGGACCCCGGTTCGAATCCCGACAAGGTACTTGATTCACTTTTTCTTTTTTCCGAGTCTAAAGATTTGAATTATGATTTCACTTATGACTTAGGAATTTCGTTTGTCTTTGCGTGGAACAGATAGCCCAGTGGTTGGGAGATAGTTTCAGGTGGATCGGGACCACGGTTCGAACCCCGACAAGGTACTTAATTAACTTTTTCTTTTTTCTGAGTCTAAAGATTTGAATCATGATTTCACTTATGACGTTAGAATTTCGGTTGTCTTTGCGTGAAACAGATAGCCCAGTGGTTGGGAGATAGTTTCTGGTGGATCGGGACCACGGTTCGAATCCATGCAAAGTCCTTGATTTACTTTTTCTTTTTTCCGAGTCTAAAGATTTGAATTATGATTTCACTTATGACTTAGGAATTTCGTTTGTCTTTGCGTGGAACAGATAGCCGAGTGGCTGGGAGATAGTTTCTGGTGGATCGGGACCACGGTTCGAATCCCGACAAGGTCCTTGATTCACTTTTTCTTTTTTCTGAGTCTACAGATTTGAATCATGATTTCACTTATGAGGTAAGAATTTCGCTTGTCTTTGCGTGGAACAGATAGCCCAGTGGTTGGGAGATAATTTCTGGTGGATCCGTACCCCTGTTCGAATCCCGGCAGTGTCCTTGATCTTCTTTTTTCTTTTTTTTCTGAGTCTAAAGATTTGAATCGCGATTTCACTTATGAGGTAATAATTTCGCATGTCTTTGCGTGGAACAGATAGTCCAGTGGTTGGGAGATAGTTTCTGGTGGATCAGCACCACGGTTTGAATCCCGGTAGGGTGCTCGATCCCCTTTTTCTTTTTTCCGAGTCTAAAGATTTGAATTATGATTTCACTTATGACTTAGGAATTTCGTTTGTCTTTGCGTAGAACAGATAGCCCAGTGGTTGGGAGATAGTTTCAGGTGGATTGGGACCACGGTTCGAACCCCGACAAGGTACTTGATTAACTTTTTCTTTTTTCTGAGTCTAAAGATTTGAATCATGATTTCACTTATGACGTTAGAATTTCGGTTGTCTTTGCGTGAAACAGATAGCCCAGTGGTTGGGAGATAGTTTCTGGTGGATCGGGACCACGGTTCGAATCCATGCAAAGTCCTTGATTTACTTTTTCTTTTTTCCGAGTCTAAAGATTTGAATTATGATTTCACTTATGACTTAGGAATTTCGTTTGTCTTTGCGTGGAACAGATAGCCCAGTGGTTGGGAGATAGTTTATGGTGGATCGGGACCACGGTTCGAATCCCGACAAGGTCCTTGATTCACTTTTTCTTTTTTCTGAGTCTACAGATTTGAATCATGATTTCACTTATGAGGTAAGAATTTCGCTTGTCTTTGCGTGGAACAGATAGCCCAGTGGTTGGGAGATAGTTTCTGGTGGATCGGGACCCCGGTTCGAATCCCGGCAGTGTCCTTGATCCCCTTTTTCTTTTTTCTGAGTCTAAAGATTTGAATCATGATTTCACTTATGAGGTAGCAATTTCGCTTGTCTTTGCGTGGAACAGATAGCCCAGTGGTTGGGAGATAGTTTCTGGTGGATCGGGACCACGGTTCGAATCCCGACAAGGTCCTTGATTCACTTTTTCTTTTTTCTGAGTCTACAGATTTGAATCATGATTTCACTTATGAGGTAAGAATTTCGCTTGTCTTTGCGTGGAACAGATAGCCCAGTGGTTGGGAGATAATTTCTGGTGGATCCGTACCCCTGTTCGAATCCCGGCAGTGTCCTTGATCTTCTTTTTCTTTTTTTTCTGAGTCTAAAGATTTGAATCGTGATTTCACTTATGAGGTAAGAATTTCGCATGTCTTTGCGTGGAACAGATAGTCCAGTGGTTGGGAGATAGTTTCTGGTGGATCGGGACCCCGGTTCGAATCCCGACAAGGTACTTGATTCACATTTTCTTTTTTCCGAGTCTAAAGATTTGAATTATGATTTCACTTATGACTTAGGAATTTCGTTTGTCTTTGCGTGGAACAGATAGCCCAGTGGTTGGGAGATAGTTTCTGGTGGATCGGGACCCCGGTTCGAATCCCGGCAGTGTCCTTGATCCCCTTTTTCTTTTTTCTGAGTCTAAAGATTTGAATCATGATTTCACTTATGAGGTAGGAATTTCGCTTGTCTTTGCGTGGAACAGATAGCCCAGTGGTTGGGAGATAGTTTCTGGTGGATCGGGACCACGGTTCGAATCCCGACAAGGTCCTTGATTCACTTTTTCTTTTTTCGGAGTCTAAAGATTTGAATCATGATTTCACTTATGACTTCGGAATGTCATTTGTCTTTGCGTGGAACAGATAGCCCAGTGGTTGGGAGATAGTTTCTGGTGCATCGGGACCAGGGTTCGAATCCCGACAAGGTCCTTGATTCACTTTTTTCTTTTTTCTGAGTCTAAAGATTTGAATCATGACTCACTTATGAGGTAAGAATTTCGCTTGTCTTTGCGTGGAACAGATAGCCCAGTGGTTGGCAGATAGTTTCTGGTGGATCGGGACCACGGTTCGAATCCCGACAAGGTCCTTGATTCACTTTTTCTTTTTTCTGAGTCTAAAGATTTGAATCATGATTTCACTTATGAGGTAAGAATTTCGTCTTTGCGTGGAACAGATAGCCCAGTGGTTGGGAGATAGTTCCTGGTGGATCGGGACCCCGGTTCGAATCCCGGCAGTGTCCTTGATCCCCTTTTTCTTTTTTCTGAGTCTAAAGATTTGAATCATGATTTCACTTATGAGGTAGGAATTTCGCTTGTCTTTGCGTGGAACAGATAGCCCAGTGGTTGGGAGATAGTTTCTGTTGGATCAGGACGACGGTTCGAATCCTGGTAGGATCCTTGATCCCTTTTTTCTGAGTCTAAAGATTTGAATCATGATTTCACTTATGAGGTAAGAATTTCGCATGTCTTTGCGTGGAACAGATAGCCCAGTGGTTGGGAGATAGTTTCTGGTGGATCGGGACCACGGTTCGAACCCCGACAAGGTACTTGATTCACTTTTTGTTTTTTCTGAGTCTAAAGATTTGAATCATGATTTCACTTATGAGGTAAGAATTTCGCATGTCTTTGCGTGGAACAGATAGCCCAGTGGTTGGGAGATAGTTTCTGTTGGATCAGGACGACGGTTCGAATCCTGGTAGGATCCTTGATCCCTTTTTTCTGAGTCTAAAGATTTGAATCATGATTTCACTTATGAGGTAAGAATTTCGCATGTCTTTGCGTGGAACAGATAGCCCAGTGGTTGGGAGATAGTTTCTGGGGAATCGGGACCACGGTTCGAATCCATGCAAAGTCCTTGATTTCCTTTTTCTTTTTTCCGAGTCTAAAGATTTGAATTATGATTTCACTTATGACTTGGGAATTTCGTTTGTCTTTGCGTGGAACAGATAGCCCAGTGGTTGGGAGATAGTTTCTGGTGGATCGGGACCACGGTTCGAATCCCGACAAGGTCCTTGATTCACTTTTTCTTTTTTCTGAGTCTAAAGATTTGAATCGTGATTTCACTTATGAGGTAGGAAATTCGCTTGTCTTTGCGTGGAACAGATAGCCCAGTGGTTGGCAGATAGTTTCTGGTGGATCGGGACCACGGTTCGAACCCCGACAAGGTACTTGATTAACTTTTTCTTTTTTCTGAGTCTAAAGATTTGAATCATGATTTCACTTATGACGTTAGAATTTCGGTTGTCTTTGCGTGAAACAGATAGCCCAGTGGTTGGGAGATAGTTTCTGGTGGATCGGGACCACGGTTCGAATCCATGCAAAGTCCTTGATTTACTTTTTCTTTTTTCCGAGTCTAAAGATTTGAATTATGATTTCACTTATGACTTAGGAATTTCGTTTGTCTTTGCGTGGAACAGATAGCCCAGTGGTTGGGAGATAGTTTCTGGTGAATCGGGACCACGGTTCGAATCCATGCAAATTCCTTGATTTACTTTTTCTTTTTTCCGAGTCTAAAGATTTGAATTATGATTTCATTTATGACTTAGGAATTTCGTTTGTCTTTGCGTGGAACAGATAGCCCAGTGGTTGGGAGATAGTTTCTGGTGGATCGGGACCACGGTTCGAATCCCGGCAGTGTCCTTGATCCCCTTTTTCTTTTTTCTGAGTCTAAAGATTTGAATCATGATTTCACTTATGAGGTAGGAATTTCGCTTGTCTTTGCGTGGAACAGATAGCCCAGTGGTTGGGAGATAGTTTCTGGTGGATCGGGACCACGGTTCGAATCCCGACAAGGTCCTTGATTCACTTTTTCTTTTTTCTGAGTCTACAGATTTGAATCATGATTTCACTTATGAGGTAAGAATTTCGCTTGTCTTTGCGTGGAACAGATAGCCCAGTGGTTGGGAGATAATTTCTGGTGGATCCGTACCCCTGTTCGAATCCCGGCAGTGTCCTTGATCTTCTTTTTCTTTTTTTTCTGAGTCTAAAGATTTGAATCGTGATTTCACTTATGAGGTAAGAATTTCGCATGTCTTTGCGTGGAACAGATAGTCCAGTGGTTGGGAGATAGTTTCTGGTGGATCGGGACCCCGGTTCGAATCCCGACAAGGTACTTGATTCACTTTTTCTTTTTTCCGAGTCTAAAGATTTGAATTATGATTTCACTTATGACTTAGGAATTTCGTTTGTCTTTGCGTGGAACAGATAGCCCAGTGGTTGGGAGATAGTTTCTGGTGGATCGGGACCCCGGTTCGAATCCCGGCAGTGTCCTTGATCCCCTTTTTCTTTTTTCTGAGTCTAAAGATTTGAATCATGATTTCACTTATGAGGTAGGAATTTCGCTTGTCTTTGCGTGGAACAGATAGCCCAGTGGTTGGGAGATAGTTTCTGGTGGATCGGGACCACGGTTCGAATCCCGACAAGGTCCTTGATTCACTTTTTCTTTTTTCGGAGTCTAAAGATTTGAATCATGATTTCACTTATGAGGTAGGAATTTCGCTTGTCTTTGCGTGGAACAGATAGCCCAGTGGTTGGGAGATAGTTTATGGTGGATCGGGACCACGGTTCGAATCCCGACAAGGTCCTTGATTCACTTTTTCTTTTTTCTGAGTCTACAGATTTGAATCATGATTTCACTTATGAGGTAAGAATTTCGCTTGTCTTTGCGTGGAACAGATAGCCCAGTGGTTGGGAGATAATTTCTGGTGGATCCGTACCCCTGTTCGAATCCCGGCAGTGTCCTTGATCTTCTTTTTTTTTTTTCTGAGTCTAAAGATTTGAATCGCGATTTCACTTATGAGGTAAGAATTTCGCATGTCTTTGCGTGGAACAGATAGTCCAGTGGTTGGGAGATAGTTTCTGGTGGATCGGGACCACGGTTCGAATCCCGACAAGGTCCTTGATTCACTTTTTCTTTTTTCGGAGTCTAAAGATTTGAATCATGATTTCACTTATGAGGTAGGAATTTCGCTTGTCTTTGCGTGGAACAGATAGCCCAGTGGTTGGGAGATAGTTTCTGGTGGATCGGGACCACGGTTCGAATCCCGACAAAGTCCTTGATTCACTTTTTCTTTTTTCTGAGTCTACAGATTTGAATCATGATTTCACTTATGAGGTAAGAATTTCGCTTGTCTTTGCGTGGAACAGATAGCCCAGTGGTTGGGAGATAATTTCTGGTGGATCCGTACCCCTGTTCGAATCCCGGCAGTGTCCTTGATCTTCTTTTTCTTTTTTTTCTGAGTCTAAAGATTTGAATCGCGATTTCACTTATGAGGTAAGAATTTCGCATGTCTTTGCGTGGAACAGATAGTCCAGTGGTTGGGAGATAGTTTCTGGTGGATCAGCACCACGGTTTGAATCCCGGTAGGGTCCTCGATCCCCTTTTTCTTTTTTCCGAGTCTAAAGATTTGAATTATGATTTCACTTATGACTTAGGAATTTCGTTTGTCTTTGCGTAGAACAGATAGCCCAGTGGTTGGGAGATAGTTTCAGGTGGATTGGGACCACGGTTCGAACCCCGACAAGGTACTTGATTAACTTTTTTCTTTTTTCTGAGTCTAAAGATTTGAATTATGATTTCACTTATGACTTAGGAATTTCGTTTGTCTTTGCGTGGAACAGATAGCCCAGTGGTTGGGAGATAGTTTCTGGTGAATCGGGACCACGGTTCGAATCCATGCAAAGTCCTTGATTTACTTTTTCTTTTTTCCGAGTCTAAAGATTTGAATTATGATTTCACTTATGACTTAGGAATTTCGTTTGTCTTTGCGTGGAACAGATAGCCCAGTGGTTGGGAGATAGTTTCTGGTGCATCGGGACCAGGGTTCGAATCCCGACAAGGTCCTTGATTCACTTTTTTCTTTTTTCTGAGTCTAAAGATTTGAATCATGACTCACTTATGAGGTAAGAATTTCGCTTGTCTTTGCGTGGAACAGATAGCCCAGTGGTTGGCAGATAGTTTCTGGTGGATCGGGACCACGGTTCGAATCCCGACAAGGTCCTTGATTCACTTTTTCTTTTTTCTGAGTCTAAAGATTTGAATCATGATTTCACTTATGAGGTAAGAATTTCGTCTTTGCGTGGAACAGATAGCCCAGTGGTTGGGAGATAGTTCCTGGTGGATCGGGACCCCGGTTCGAATCCCGGCAGTGTCCTTGATCCCCTTTTTCTTTTTTCTGAGTCTAAAGATTTGAATCATGATTTCACTTATGAGGTAAGAATTTCGTCTTTGCGTGGAACAGATAGCCCAGTGGTTGGGAGATAGTTCCTGGTGGATCGGGACCCCGGTTCGAATCCCGGCAGTGTCCTTGATCCCCTTTTTCTTTTTTCTGAGTCTAAAGATTTGAATCATGATTTCACTTATGAGGTAGGAATTTCGCTTGTCTTTGCGTGGAACAGATAGCCCAGTGGTTGGGAGATAGTTTCTGTTGGATCAGGACGACGGTTCGAATCCTGGTAGGATCCTTGATCCCTTTTTTCTGAGTCTAAAGATTTGAATCATGATTTCACTTATGAGGTAAGAATTTCGCATGTCTTTGCGTGGAACAGATAGCCCAGTGGTTGGGAGATAGTTTCTGGTGGATCGGGACCACGGTTCGAACCCCGACAAGGTACTTGATTCACTTTTTGTTTTTTCTGAGTCTAAAGATTTGAATCATGATTTCACTTATGAGGTAAGAATTTCGCATGTCTTTGCGTGGAACAGATAGCCCAGTGGTTGGGAGATAGTTTCTGTTGGATCAGGACGACGGTTCGAATCCTGGTAGGATCCTTGATCCCTTTTTTCTGAGTCTAAAGATTTGAATCATGATTTCACTTATGAGGTAAGAATTTCGCATGTCTTTGCGTGGAACAGATAGCCCAGTGGTTGGGAGATAGTTTCTGGTGGATCGGGACCACGGTTCGAATCCATGCAAAGTCCTTGATTTTCTCTTTTTCTTTTTTCCGAGTCTAAAGATTTGAATTATGATTTCACTTATGACTTAGGAATTTCGTTTGTCTTTGCGTGGAACAGATAGCCCAGTGGTTGGGAGATAGTTTCTGGTGAATCGGGACCACGGTTCGAATCCATGCAAATTCCTTGATTTACTTTTTCTTTTTTCCGAGTCTAAAGATTTGAATTATGATTTCACTTATGACTTAGGAATTTCGTTTGTCTTTGCGTGGAACAGATAGCCCAGTGGTTGGGAGATAGTTTCTGGTGGATCGGGACCACGGTTCGAATCCCGACAAGGTACTTGATTAACTTTTTCTTTTTTCTGAGTCTAAAGATTTGAATTATGATTTCACTTATGACTTAGGAATTTCGCTTGTCTTTGCGTGGAGCAGATAGCCCAGTGGTTGGGAGATAGTTTCTGGTGGATCAGGACCACGGTTCGAATCCCGCTAGGGTCCTCGATCCCCTTTTTCTTTTTTCTGAGTCTAAAGATTTGAATCATGATTTCACTTATGAGGTAGGAGTTTCGCTTGTCTTTGCGTGGAACAGATAGCCCAGTGGTTGGGAGATAGTTTCTGGTGGATCGGGACCACTGTTCGAACCCCGACAAGGTACTTGATTCACTTTTTGTTTTTTCTGAGTCTAAAGATTTGAATCATGATTTCACTTATGAGGTAGGGATTTCGCTTGTCTTTGCGTGGAACAGATAGCCCAGTGGTTGGCAGATAGTTTCTGGTGGATCGGCACCCCGGTTCGAATCCAGACAAGGTACTTGATTCACTTTTTCTTTTTTTCTGAGTCTAAAGATTTGAATCATGATTTCACTTATGAGGTAAGAATTTCGCTTGTCTTTGCGTGGAACAGATAGCCCAGTGGTTGGCAGATAGTTTCTGGTGGATCGGGACCACGGTTCGAACCCCGACAAGGTACTTGATTAACTTTTTCTTTTTTCTGAGTCTAAAGATTTGAATCATGATTTCACTTTTGAGGTTAGAATTTCGGTTGTCTTTGCGTGAAACAGATAGCCCAGTGGTTGGGAGTTAGTTTCTGGTGGATCGGGACCACGGTTCGAATCCCGACAAGGTCCTTGATTCACTTTTTCTTTTTTCTGAGTCTAAAGATTTGAATCATGATTTCACTTATGAGGTAAGAATTTCGCTTGTCTTTGCGTGGAACAGATAGCCCAGTGGTTTGGAGATAGTTTCTGGTGAATCGGGACCACGGTTCGAATCCCGGCAAAGTCCTTGATCAACTTTTTCTTTTTTCTGAGTCTAAAGATTTGAATCATGATTTCACTTATGACTTAGGAATTTCGCTTGTCTTTGCATGGAGCAGATAGCCCAGTGGTTGGGAGATAGTTTCTGGTGGATCAGGACCAAGGTTCGAATCCCGCTAGGGTCCTCGATCCCCTTTTTCTTTTTTCTGAGTCTAAAGATTTGAATCATGATTTCACTTATGAGGTAGGAGTTTCGCTTGTCTTTGCGTGGAACAGATAGCCCAGTGGTTGGGAGATAGTTTCTGGTGGATCGGGACCACGGTTCGAACCCCGACAAGGTACTTGATTCACTTTTTGTTTTTTTCTGAGTCTAAAGATTTGAATCATGATTTCACTTATGAGGTAGGGATTTCGCTTGTCTTTGCGTGGAACAGATAGCCCAGTGGTTGGCAGATAGTTTCTGGTGGATCGGCACCCCGGTTCGAATCCCGACAAGGTACTTGATTCACTTTTTCTTTTTTTCTGAGTCTAAAGATTTGAATCATGATTTCACTTATGAGGTAAGAATTTCGCTTGTCTTTGCGTGGAACAGATAGCCCAGTGGTTGGCAGATAGTTTCTGGTGGATCGGGACCACGGTTCGAACCCCGACAAGGTACTTGATTCACTTTTTCTTTTTTCTGAGTCTAAAGATTTGAATCATGATTTTACTTATGACGTTAGAATTTCGGTTGTCTTTGCGTGAAACAGATAGCCCAGTGGTTGGGAGATAATTTCTGGTGGATCCGTACCCCTGTTCGAATCCCGGCAGTGTCCTTGATCTTCTTTTTCTTTTTTTTCTGAGTCTAAAGATTTGAATCGTGATTTCACTTATGAGGTAAGAATTTCGCATGTCTTTGCGTGGAACAGATAGTCCAGTGGTTGGGAGATAGTTTCTGGTGGATCGGGACCCCGGTTCGAATCCCGACAAGGTACTTGATTCACTTTTTCTTTTTTCCGAGTCTAAAGATTTGAATTATGATTTCACTTATGACTTAGGAATTTCGTTTGTCTTTGCGTGGAACAGATAGCCCAGTGGTTGGGAGATAGTTTCTGGTGGATCGGGACCCCGGTTCGAATCCCGGCAGTGTCCTTGATCCCCTTTTTCTTTTTTCTGAGTCTAAAGATTTGAATCATGATTTCACTTATGAGGTAGGAATTTCGCTTGTCTTTGCGTGGAACAGATAGCCCAGTGGTTGGGAGATAGTTTCTGGTGGATCGGGACCACGGTTCGAATCCCGACAAGGTCCTTGATTCACTTTTTCTTTTTTCGGAGTCTAAAGATTTGAATCATGATTTCACTTATGAGGTAGGAATTTCGCTTGTCTTTGCGTGGAACAGATAGCCCAGTGGTTGGGAGATAGTTTATGGTGGATCGGGACCACGGTTCGAATCCCGACAAGGTCCTTGATTCACTTTTTCTTTTTTCTGAGTCTACAGATTTGAATCATGATTTCACTTATGAGGTAAGAATTTCGATTGTCTTTGCGTGGAACAGATAGCCCAGTGGTTGGGAGATAATTTCTGGTGGATCCGTACCCCTGTTCGAATCCCGGCAGTGTCCTTGATCTTCTTTTTTTTTTTCTGAGTCTAAAGATTTGAATCGCGATTTCACTTATGAGGTAAGAATTTCGCATGTCTTTGCGTGGAACAGATAGTCCAGTGGTTGGGAGATAGTTTCTGGTGGATCGGGACCACGGTTCGAATCCCGACAAGGTCCTTGATTCACTTTTTCTTTTTTCGGAGTCTAAAGATTTGAATCATGATTTCACTTATGAGGTAGGAATTTCGCTTGTCTTTGCGTGGAACAGATAGCCCAGTGGTTGGGAGATAGTTTCTGGTGGATCGGGACCACGGTTCGAATCCCGACAAAGTCCTTGATTCACTTTTTCTTTTTTCTGAGTCTACAGATTTGAATCATGATTTCACTTATGAGGTAAGAATTTCGCTTGTCTTTGCGTGGAACAGATAGCCCAGTGGTTGGGAGATAATTTCTGGTGGATCCGTACCCCTGTTCGAATCCCGGCAGTGTCCTTGATCTTCTTTTTCTTTTTTTTCTGAGTCTAAAGATTTGAATCGCGATTTCACTTATGAGGTAAGAATTTCGCATGTCTTTGCGTGGAACAGATAGTCCAGTGGTTGGGAGATAGTTTCTGGTGGATCAGCACCACGGTTTGAATCCCGGTAGGGTCCTCGATCCCCTTTTTCTTTTTTCCGAGTCTAAAGATTTGAATTATGATTTCACTTATGACTTAGGAATTTCGTTTGTCTTTGCGTAGAACAGATAGCCCAGTGGTTGGGAGATAGTTTCAGGTGGATTGGGACCACGGTTCGAACCCCGACAAGGTACTTGATTAACTTTTTTCTTTTTTCTGAGTCTAAAGATTTGAATTATGATTTCACTTATGACTTAGGAATTTCGTTTGTCTTTGCGTGGAACAGATAGCCCAGTGGTTGGGAGATAGTTTCTGGTGAATCGGGACCACGGTTCGAATCCATGCAAAGTCCTTGATTTACTTTTTCTTTTTTCCGAGTCTAAAGATTTGAATTATGATTTCACTTATGACTTAGGAATTTCGTTTGTCTTTGCGTGGAACAGATAGCCCAGTGGTTGGGAGATAGTTTCTGGTGCATCGGGACCAGGGTTCGAATCCCGACAAGGTCCTTGATTCACTTTTTTCTTTTTTCTGAGTCTAAAGATTTGAATCATGACTCACTTATGAGGTAAGAATTTCGCTTGTCTTTGCGTGGAACAGATAGCCCAGTGGTTGGCAGATAGTTTCTGGTGGATCGGGACCACGGTTCGAATCCCGACAAGGTCCTTGATTCACTTTTTCTTTTTTCTGAGTCTAAAGATTTGAATCATGATTTCACTTATGAGGTAAGAATTTCGTCTTTGCGTGGAACAGATAGCCCAGTGGTTGGGAGATAGTTCCTGGTGGATCGGGACCCCGGTTCGAATCCCGGCAGTGTCCTTGATCCCCTTTTTCTTTTTTCTGAGTCTAAAGATTTGAATCATGATTTCACTTATGAGGTAAGAATTTCGTCTTTGCGTGGAACAGATAGCCCAGTGGTTGGGAGATAGTTCCTGGTGGATCGGGACCCCGGTTCGAATCCCGGCAGTGTCCTTGATCCCCTTTTTCTTTTTTCTGAGTCTAAAGATTTGAATCATGATTTCACTTATGAGGTAAGAATTTCGTCTTTGCGTGGAACAGATAGCCCAGTGGTTGGGAGATAGTTCCTGGTGGATCGGGACCCCGGTTCGAATCCCGGCAGTGTCCTTGATCCCCTTTTTCTTTTTTCTGAGTCTAAAGATTTGAATCATGATTTCACTTATGAGGTAGGAATTTCGCTTGTCTTTGCGTGGAACAGATAGCCCAGTGGTTGGGAGATAGTTTCTGTTGGATCAGGACGACGGTTCGAATCCTGGTAGGATCCTTGATCCCTTTTTTCTGAGTCTAAAGATTTGAATCATGATTTCACTTATGAGGTAAGAATTTCGCATGTCTTTGCGTGGAACAGATAGCCCAGTGGTTGGGAGATAGTTTCTGGTGGATCGGGACCACGGTTCGAACCCCGACAAGGTACTTGATTCACTTTTTGTTTTTTCTGAGTCTAAAGATTTGAATCATGATTTCACTTATGAGGTAAGAATTTCGCATGTCTTTGCGTGGAACAGATAGCCCAGTGGTTGGGAGATAGTTTCTGTTGGATCAGGACGACGGTTCGAATCCTGGTAGGATCCTTGATCCCTTTTTTCTGAGTCTAAAGATTTGAATCATGATTTCACTTATGAGGTAAGAATTTCGCATGTCTTTGCGTGGAACAGATAGCCCAGTGGTTGGGAGATAGTTTCTGGTGGATCGGGACCACGGTTCGAATCCATGCAAAGTCCTTGATTTTCTCTTTTTCTTTTTTCCGAGTCTAAAGATTTGAATTATGATTTCACTTATGACTTAGGAATTTCGTTTGTCTTTGCGTGGAACAGATAGCCCAGTGGTTGGGAGATAGTTTCTGGTGAATCGGGACCACGGTTCGAATCCATGCAAATTCCTTGATTTACTTTTTCTTTTTTCCGAGTCTAAAGATTTGAATTATGATTTCACTTATGACTTAGGAATTTCGTTTGTCTTTGCGTGGAACAGATAGCCCAGTGGTTGGGAGATAGTTTCTGGTGGATCGGGACCACGGTTCGAATCCCGACAAGGTACTTGATTAACTTTTTCTTTTTTCTGAGTCTAAAGATTCGAATCATGATTTCACTTATGACGTTAGAATTTCGGTTGTCTTTGCGTGAAACAGATAGCCCAGTGGTTGGGAGTTAGTTTCTGGTGGATCGGGACCACGGTTCGAATCCCGACAAGGTCCTTGATTCACTTTTTCTTTTTTCTGAGTCTAAAGATTTGAATCATGATTCACTTATGAGGTAAGAATTTCGCTTGTCTTTGCGTGGAACAGATAGCCCAGTGGTTTGGAGATAGTTTCTGGTGAATCGGGACCACGGTTCGAATCCCGGCAAAGTCCTTGATCAACTTTTTCTTTTTTCTGATTCTAAAGATTTGAATCATGATTTCACTTATGACTTAGGAATTTCGCTTGTCTTTGCGTGGAGCAGATAGCCCAGTGGTTGGGAGATAGTTTCTGGTGGATCAGGACCACGGTTCGAATCCCGCTAGGGTCCTCGATCCCCTTTTTCTTTTTTCTGAGTCTAAAGATTTGAATCATGATTTCACTTATGAGGTAGGAGTTTCGCTTGTCTTTGCGTGGAACAGATAGCCCAGTGGTTGGGAGATAGTTTCTGGTGGATCGGGACCACTGTTCGAACCCCGACAAGGTACTTGATTCACTTTTTGTTTTTTCTGAGTCTAAAGATTTGAATCATGATTTCACTTATGAGGTAGGGATTTCGCTTGTCTTTGCGTGGAACAGATAGCCCAGTGGTTGGCAGATAGTTTCTGGTGGATCGGCACCCCGGTTCGAATCCAGACAAGGTACTTGATTCACTTTTTCTTTTTTTCTGAGTCTAAAGATTTGAATCATGATTTCACTTATGAGGTAAGAATTTCGCTTGTCTTTGCGTGGAACAGATAGCCCAGTGGTTGGCAGATAGTTTCTGGTGGATCGGGACCACGGTTCGAACCCCGACAAGGTACTTGATTAACTTTTTCTTTTTTCTGAGTCTAAAGATTTGAATCATGATTTTACTTATGACGTTAGAATTTCGGTTGTCTTTGCGTGAAACAGATAGCCCAGTGGTTGGGAGATAGTTTCTGGTGGATCGGGACCACGGTTCCAATCCCGGCAAAGTCCTTGATTCACTTTTTCTTTTTTCTCAGTCTTAAGATTTGAATCATGATTTCACTTATGAGGTAAGAATTTCGCATGTCTTTGCGTGGAACAGATCTCCCAGTGGTTGGGAGATAGTTTCTGGTGGATCGGGACCACGGTTCGAATCCCGGCAACGTCCTTGATTCACTTTTTCTTTTTCCAAAGTCTTTAGATTTGAATCATGACTTCACTTATGACGTATGAATTTCGTTTGTCTTTGCGTGGAACACATAGCCCAGTGGTTGGTAGATAGGTTCTGGTGGATCGGGACCACGGTTCGAATCCCGACAAGTTCCTTGATTCACTTTTTCTTTTTTCTGAGTCTAAAGATTTGAATCATGATTTCACTTATGACGTAAGAATACCGCATGTCTTTGCGTGGAGCAGATAGCCCAGTGGTTGGGACATAGTTTCTGGTGGATCGTACCCCGGTTCGAATCTCGGCAGGGTCCTTGATTCACTTTTTCTTTTTTTCTAAGTCTTTAGATTTGAATCATGATTTCACTTATGAGGTAAGAATGTCGCTTGTCTTTGCGTGGAACAGATAGCCCAGTGGTTGGCAGATAGTTTCTGGTGGATCGGGACCACGGTTCGAACCCCGACAAGGTACTTGATTAACTTTTTCTTTTTTCTGAGTCTAAAGATTTGAATCATGATTTCACTTATGACGTTAGAATTTCGGTTGTCTTTGCGTGAAACAGATAGCCCAGTGGTTGGGAGTTAGTTTCTGGTGGATCGGGACCACGGTTCGAATCCCGACAAGGTCCTTGATTCACTTTTTTTTTTTCTGAGTCTAAAGATTTGAATCATGATTTCACTTATGAGGTAAGAATTTCGCTTGTCTTTGCGTGGAACAGATAGCCCAGTGGTTTGGAGATAGTTTCTGGTGAATCGGGACCACGGTTCGAATCCCGGCAAAGTCCTTGATCAACTTTTTCTTTTTTCTGAGTCTAAAGATTTGAATCATGATTTCACTTATGAGGTAGGGATTTCGCTTGTCTTTGCGTGGAACAGATAGCCCAGTGGTTGGCAGATAGTTTCTGGTGGATCGGCACACCGGTTCGAATCCCGACAAGGTACTTGATTCACTTTTTCTTTTTTTCTGAGTCTAAAGATTTGAATCATGATTTCACTTATGAGGTAAGAATTTCGCTTGTCTTTGCGTGGAACAGATAGCCCAGTGGTTGGCAGATAGTTTCTGGTGGATCGGGACCACGGTTCGAACCCCGACAAGGTACTTGATTCACTTTTTCTTTTTTCTGAGTCTAAAGATTTGAATCATGATTTTACTTATGACGTATGAATTTCGTTTGTCTTTGCGTGAAACAGATAGCCCAGTGGTTGGGAGATAGTTTCTGGTGGATCGGGACCACGGTTCCAATCCCGGCAAAGTCCTTGATTCACTTTTTCTTTTTTCTCAGTCTTAAGATTTGAATCATGATTTCACTTATGAGGTAAGAATTTCGCATGTCTTTGCGTGGAACAGATCTCCCAGTGGTTGGGAGATAGTTTCTGGTGGATCGGGACCACGGTTCGAATCCCGGCAACGTCCTTGATTCACTTTTTCTTTTTCCAAAGTCTTTAGATTTGAATCATGACTTCACTTATGACGTATGAATTTCGTTTGTCTTTGCGTGGAACACATAGCCCAGTGGTTGGTAGATAGGTTCTGGTGGATCGGGACCACGGTTCGAATCCCGACAAGTTCCTTGATTCACTTTTTCTTTTTTCTGAGTCTAAAGATTTGAATCATGATTTCACTTATGACGTAAGAATACCGCATGTCTTTGCGTGGAGCAGATAGCCCAGTGGTTGGGACATAGTTTCTGGTGGATCGTACCCCGGTTCGAATCTCGGCAGGGTCCTTGATTCACTTTTTCTTTTTTCTAAGTCTTTAGATTTGAATCATGATTTCACTTATGAGGTAAGAATGTCGCTTGTCTTTGCGTGGAACACATAGCCCAGTGGTTGGTAGATAGTTTCTGGTGGATCGGGACCACGGTTCGAATCCCGACAACTTCCTTGATTCACTTTTTCTTTTTTCTGAGTCTAAAGATTTGAATCATGATTTCACTTATGAGGTGAAAATTTCAATTGTCTTTGCGTGGAACAGATAGCCCAGTGGTTTTGAGTTAGTTTCTGGTGGATCGGGACCACGGTTCGAATCCCGACAAGGTCCTTGATTCACTTTTTCTTTTTTCTGAGTCTAAAGATTTGAATCATGATTTCACTTATGAGGTAAGAATTTCGCTTGTCTTTGCGTGGAACAGATAGCCCAGTGGTTTGGAGATAGTTTCTGGTGAATCGGGACCACGGTTCGAATCCCGGCAAAGTCCTTGATCAACTTTTTCTTTTTTCTGAGTCTAAAGATTTGAATCATGATTTCACTTATGAGGTAGGGATTTCGCTTGTCTTTGCGTGGAACAGATAGCCCAGTGGTTGGCAGATAGTTTCTGGTGGATCGGCACCCCGGTTCGAATCCCGACAAGGTACTTGATTCACTTTTTCTTTTTTTCTGAGTCTAAAGATTTGAATCATGATTTCACTTATGAGGTAGGAATTTCGCTTGTCTTTGCGTGGAACAGATAGCCCAGTGGTTGGCAGATAGTTTCTGGTGGATCGGGACCACGGTTCGAACCCCGACAAGGTACTTGATTCACTTTTTCTTTTTTTCTGAGTCTAAAGATTTGAATCATGATTTTACTTATGACGTATGAATTTCGTTTGTCTTTGCGTGGAACACATAGCCCAGTGGTTGGTAGATAGGTTCTGGTGGATCGGGACCACGGTTCGAATCCCGACAAGTTCCTTGATTCACTTTTTCTTTTTTCTGAGTCTAAAGATTTGAATCATGATTTCACTTATGACGTAAGAATACCGCATGTCTTTGCGTGGAGCAGATAGCCCAGTGGTTGGGACATAGTTTCTGGTGGATCGTACCCCGGTTCGAATCTCGGCAGGGTCCTTGATTCACTTTTTCTTTTTTCTAAGTCTTTAGATTTGAATCATGATTTCACTTATGAGGTAAGAATGTCGCTTGTCTTTGCGTGGAACAGATAGCCCAGTGGTTGGCAGATAGTTTCTGGTGGATCGGGACCACGGTTCGAACCCCGACAAGGTACTTGATTAACTTTTTCTTTTTTCTGAGTCTAAAGATTTGAATCATGATTTCACTTATGACGTTAGAATTTCGGTTGTCTTTGCGTGAAACAGATAGCCCAGTGGTTGGGAGTTAGTTTCTGGTGGATCGGGACCACGGTTCGAATCCCGACAAGGTCCTTGATTCACTTTTTCTTTTTTCTGAGTCTAAAGATTTGAATCATGATTTCACTTATGAGGTAAGAATTTCGCTTGTCTTTGCGTGGAACAGATAGCCCAGTGGTTTGGAGATAGTTTCTGGTGAATCGGGACCACGGTTCGAATCCCGGCAAAGTCCTTGATCAACTTTTTCTTTTTTCTGAGTCTAAAGATTTGAATCATGATTTCACTTATGAGGTAGGGATTTCGCTTGTCTTTGCGTGGAACAGATAGCCCAGTGGTTGGCAGATAGTTTCTGGTGGATCGGCACCCCGGTTCGAATCCCGACAAGGTACTTGATTCACTTTTTCTTTTTTTCTGAGTCTAAAGATTTGAATCATGATTTCACTTATGAGGTAGGAATTTCGCTTGTCTTTGCGTGGAACAGATAGCCCAGTGGTTGGCAGATAGTTTCTGGTGGATCGGGACCACGGTTCGAACCCCGACAAGGTACTTGATTCACTTTTTCTTTTTTCTGAGTCTAAAGATTTGAATCATGATTTTACTTATGACGTTAGAATTTCGGTTGTCTTTGCGTGAAACAGATAGCCCAGTGGTTGGGAGATAGTTTCTGGTGGATCGGGACCACGGTTCCAATCCCGGCAAAGTCCTTGATTCACTTTTTCTTTTTTCTCAGTCTTAAGATTTGAATCATGATTTCACTTATGAGGTAAGAATTTCGCATGTCTTTGCGTGGAACAGATCTCCCAGTGGTTGGGAGATAGTTTGTGGTGGATCGGGACCACGGTTCGAATCCCGGCAAAGTCCTTGATTCACATTTTCTTTGTTTTGAGTCTAAAGATTTGAATCATTATTTCACTTATGACGTATGAATTTTGGTTGTCTTTGCGTGGAACAGATAGCCCAGTGGTTGGGAGATAGTTTCTGGTGGATCGGGACCACGGTTCGAATCCCGGCAAAGTCCTTGATTCACATTTTCTTTTTTTAGAGTCTAAAGATTTTAATCATCATTTCACTTATGAGGTAAGAATTTCGCATGGCTTTGCGTGTACAAGATAGCCCAGTGGTTGGGAGATAGTTTCTGGTGGATCAGGACCACGGTTCGAATCCCGGTAGGGTCCTTGATCCCCTTTTTCTTGTTTCTGAGTCTAAATATTTGAATCATGATTTAACTTATGAGGTAAGAATTTCGCATGTCTTTGCGTGTAAAAGATAGCCCAGTGGTTGGGATATAGTTTCTGGTGGATCAGGACCACGGTTCGAATCCGGGTAGGGTCCTTGATCCCCTTTTTCTTGTTTTTGAGTCTAAAGATTTGAATCATGATTTAACTTATGAGGTAAGAATTTCGCATGTCTTTGCGTGTAAAAGATAGCCCAGTGGTTGGGAGATAGTTTCTGGTGGATCGGGACCCCAGTTCGAATTCCGGCAGGGTCCTTGATTCACTTTTTCTTTTTTTCTAAATCTTTTGATTTGAATCATGATTTCACTTATGAGGTAGGAATTTCGCTTGTCTTTGCGTGGAACAAATAGCCCAGTGGTTGGGAGATAGTTTCTGGTGGATCGGGACCCCAGTTCGAATTCCGGCAGGGTCCTTGATTCACTTTTTCTTTTTTTCTAAATCTTTTGATTTGAATCATGATTTCACTTATGAGGTAGGAATTTCGCTTGTCTTTGAGTGGAACAAATAGCCCAGTGGTTGGAAGATAGTTTATGGTGGGTCGGGACCACGGTTCTAATCCCGACAAGGTCCTTGATTCACTTTTTCTTTTTTCTGAGTCTAAAGATTTGAATCATGATTTCACTTATGAGGTAGGAATTTCGCTTGTCTTTGCGTGCAACAGATAGCCCAGTGGTTGGGAGATAGTTTCTGGTGGATCGGGACCACGGTTCGAATCCCGGCAGTGTTCTTGATCTTCTTGTTCTTTTTTTAAGAGTCTAAGGATTTGAATCTTGATTTCACTTATGACGTATGAATTTCGCTTGTCTTTGCGTGGAACAGATAGCCCAGTGGTTGGGAGATAGTTTCTGGTGGATCGGGACCCCGGTTCGAATCCCGGCAGTGTCCTTGATCTTTTTTTTCTTTTTTTTCAGAGTCTAAGGATTTGAATCATGATTTCACTTATGATGTAAGAATTTCGCTTGTCTTTGCGTGGAACAGATAGCCCAGTGGTTGGGAGATAGTTTCTGGTGGATCGGGACCCCGGTTCGAATCCCGGCAGTGTCCTTGATCTTCTTTTTCTTTTTTTCTGAGTCTAAGGATTTGAATCATGATTTCACTTATGAGTTAGGAATTTCGATTGTCTTTGCGTGGAACAGATAGCCCAGTGGTTGGGAGATAGTTTATTGTGGATCAGGACCACGGTTCAAATCCTGGTAGGGTCTTTGATCCCCTTACCTTTTTTTCTGAGTCTAAAGATTTGAATCATGATTTCACTTATGAGGTAGGAATTTCGCATGTCTTTGCGTGGAACAGTTAGGCCAGTGGTTGGGAGATAGTTTCTGGTGGATCGGGACCACGGTTCGAATCCCGGCAGTGTCCTTGATTCACTTTTTCCTTTTTCAGAGTCTAAAGATTTGAATCATGATTTCACTTATGTGGTAGGAATTTCGCTTGTCTTTGCGTGGAACAGATAGCCCACTGGTTGGGAGATAGTTTCTAGTGGATCGGGACCACGGTTCGAACACCGACAGTGTCCTTGATCTTCTTTTTCTTTTTTTCTGAGTCTAAGGATTCGATTCATGATTTAACTTATGACGTATGAATTTCGCTTGTCTTTGCGTGGAACAGATAGCCCAGTGGTTGGGAGATAGTTTCTGGTGGATCGGGACCACGGTTCGAATCCCGTCAAAGTCCTTGATTAACTTTTTCTTTTTTCTGAGTCTAAAGATTTGAATCATGATTTCACTTATGACTTAGGAATTTCCCTTGTCTTTGCGTGGAACAGATAGCCCAGTGGTTGGGAGATAGTTTCTGGTGTTCGGGACCACGGTTCATATCCTGACAAGGTACTTGATTCACTTTTTCTTTTTTCTAAGTCTAAAGATTTGAATCATGATTTCACTTATGATGTAGGAATTTCGCTTGTCTTTGCGTGAAACAGATAGCCCAGTGGTTTGGAGATAGTTTCTGGTGGATCAGAACCACGGTTCGAATCCAGGTAGGGTCCTTGATCCCCTTACCTTTTTTCTGAGTCTAAAGATCTGAATCATGATTTCACTTATGTGGTAGGAATTTCGCTTGTATTTGCGTGGAACAGATAGCCCAGTGGTTGGGAGATAGTTTCTGGTAGATCGGGACCACGGTTCGAATCCCGATAGGGTCCTGATCCCCTTTTTCTTTTATTCTGAGTCTTAAGATTTGAATCATGATTTCACTTATGTGGTATGAATTTCGCTTGTCTTTGCGTGGAACACTTGGCCCAGTGGTTTGGAGATAGTTTCTGGTGGATCGGGACCCCGGTTCGAATCCCGGCAGGGTCCTTGATTCACTTTTTCTTTTTCCAAAGTCTTTAGATTTGAATCATGACTTCACTTATGACGTATGAATTTCGTTTGTCTTTGCGTGGAACACATAGCCCAGTGGTTGGTAGATAGTTTCTGGTGGATCGGGACCACGGTTCGAATCCCGACAACTTCCTTGATTCACTTTTTCTTTTTTCTGAGTCTAAAGATTTGAATCATGATTTCACTTATGAGGTGAAAATTTCAATTGTCTTTGCGTGGAACAGATAGCCCAGTGGTTTTGAGATAGTTTCTGGTGGATCGGGACCACGGTTCGAATCCCGACAAGTTCCTTGATTCACTTTTTCTTTTTTCTGAGTCTAAAGATTTGAATCATGATTTCACTTATGAGTTAGGAATTTCACTTGTCTTTGCGTGGAACCGATAGCCCAATGGTTGGGAGATATTTTCTGGTGGGTCGGGACCACGGTTCGAATCCCGGCAGTGTCCTCGTTTCTGCTTTTTCTTTTTCTGAGTCTAAAGATTTGAATCATGAGTTCACTTATGAGGTAGGAATTTCGCTTGTCTTTGCGTGGAAAAGATAGCCCAGTGGTTGAGACATGGTTTCTGGTGGATCGGGACCACGGTTCGAATCCCGGCAGTGTCCTCGTTTCTGTTTTTCCTTTTTCTGAGTCTAAAGATTTGAATCATGATTTCAGTAATGAGGTATGAATTTTGATTGTCTTTGCGTGGAACAGAGAGCCCAGTGGTTGGGAGAAAGTTTCTGGTGGATCGAGACCCCGGTTCGAATCCCAGCAGTGTCCTTGATCTTCTTTTTCGTTTTTTTTCTGAGTCTAAGGGTTTGAATCATGATTTCACTCATGCCGTATGAATTTCGCTTGTCTTTGCGTGGAACACATAGCCCAGTGGTTGGGAGATAGTTTCTGGTGGATCGGGACCACGGTTCGAATCCCGACAAGTTCCTTGATTCACTTTTTCTTTTTTCTGAGTCTTAAGATTTGAATCATGATCTCACTTATGAGGTGAAAATTTCGATTGTCTTTGCGTGGAACAGATAGCCCAGTGGTTTTGAGATAGTTTCTGGTGGATCGGGACCACGGTTCGAATGCCGGCAGTGTCATTGATTCACTTTTTCCTTTTTCTGAGTCTAAAGATTTGAATCATGATTTCACTTATGTGGTAGGAATTTCGCTTGTATTTGCGTGGAACAGATAGCCCAGTGGTTGGGAGATAGTTTCTGGTAGATCGGGACCACGGTTCGAATCCCGATAGGGTCCTGATCCCCTTTTTCTTTTATTCTGAGTCTTAAGATTTGAGTCATGATTTCACTTATGTGGTATGAATTTCGCTTGTCTTTGCGTGGAACACTTAGCCCAGTGGTTTGGAGATAGTTTCTGGTGGATCGGGACCCCGGTTCGAATCCCGGCAGGGTCCTTGATTCACTTTTTCTTTTTCCAAAGTCTTTAGATTTGAATCATGATTTCACTTATGTCGTATGAATTTCGCTTGTCTTTGCGTGGAACACATAGCCCAGTGGTTGGTAGATAGTTTCTGGTGGATCGGGACCACGGTTCGAGTCCCGACAAGTTCCTTGATTCACTTTTTCTTTTTTCTGAGTCTAAAGATTTGAATCATGATTTCACTTATGAGGTGAAAATTTCGCTTGTCTTTGCGTGGAACAGATAGCCCAGTGGTTTTGAGATAGTTTCTGGTGGATCGGGACCACGGTTCGAATCCCGACAAGTTCCTTGATTCACTTTTTCTTTTTTCTGAGTCTAAAGATTTGAATCATGATTTCACTTATGAGTTAGGAATTTCACTTGTCTTTGCGTGGAACCGATAGCCCAATGGTTGGGAGATATTTTCTGGTGGGTCGGGACCACGGTTCGAATCCCGGCAGTGTCCTCGTTTCTGTTTTTTCCTTTTTCTGAGTCTAAATATTTGAATCATGAGTTCACTTATGAGGTAGGAATTTCGCTTGTCTTTGCGTGGAAAAGATAGCCCAGTGGTTGAGACATAGTTTCTGGTGGATCGGGACCACGGTTCGAATCCCGGCAGTGTCCTCGTTTCTGTTTTTCCTTTTTCTGAGTCTAAAGATTTGAATCATGATTTCAGTAATGAGGTAGGAATTTCGATTGTCTTTGCGTGGAACACTTAGCCCAGTGGTTTGGAGATAGTTTCTGGTGGATCGGGACCCCGGTTCGAATCCCGGCAGGGTCCTTGATTCACTTCTTTTTTTCCAAAGTCTTTAGATTTGAATCATGATTTCACTTATGTCGTATGAATTTCGCTTGTCTTTGCGTGGAACACATAGCCCAGTGGTTGGTAGATAGTTTCTGGTGGATCGGGACCACGGTTCGAATCCCGACAAGTTCCTTGATTCACTTTTTCTTTTTTCTGAGTCTAAAGATTTGAATCATGATTTCACTTATGAGGTGAAAATTTCGATTGTCTTTGCGTGGAACAGATAGCCCAGTGGTTTTGAGATAGTTTCTGGTGGATCGGGACCACGGTTCGAATCCCGACAAGTTCCTTGATTCACTTTTTCCTTTTTCTGAGTCTAAAGATTTGAATCATGATTTCACTTATGAGTTAGGAATTTCACTTGTCTTTGCGTGGAACCGATAGCCCAATGGTTGGGAGATATTTTCTGGTGGGTCGGGACCACGGTTCGAATCCCGGCAGTGTCCTCGTTTCTGTTTTTCTTTTTCTGAGTCTAAATATTTGAATCATGAGTTCACTTATGAGGTAGGAATTTCGCTTGTCTTTGCGTGGAAAAGATAGCCCAGTGGTTGAGACATAGTTTCTGGTGGATCGGGACCACGGTTCGAATCCCGGCAGTGTCCTCGTTTCTGTTTTTCCTTTTTCTGAGTCTAAAGATTTGAATCATGATTTCAGTAATGAGGTAGGAATTTCGATTGTCTTTGCGTGGAACACATAGCCCAGTGGTTGGGAGATAGTTTCTGGTGGATCGGGACCACGGTTCGAGTCCCGACAAGTTCCTTGATTCACTTTTTCTTTTTTCTGAGTCTAAAGATTTGAATCATGATCTCACTTATGAGGTGAAAATTTCGCATGTCTTTGCGTGGAACAGATAGCCCAGTGGTTGGGCGATAGTTTCTGGTGGATCGGGACCCCGGTTCGAATCCCGGCATGGTCCTTGATTTACAATTTATTTTGTCTAAGTCTTTAGATTTTAATCATGATTTCACTTATGAGGTAGAAATTTCGCTTGTCTTTGCGTGGAACAGATAGCCCAGTGGTTGGGAGATAGTTTCTGGTATATCGGGACCACGGTTCGAATCCCGACAAGGTCCTTGATTGACTCTTTTTTTTCTGAGTCTAAAGATTTGAATCATGATTTCACTTATGAGGTAGGAATTTCGCTTGTCTTTGCGTGTAACAGATAGCCCAGTGGTTGGGAGATAGTTTCTGACGGGTCGGGACCACGGTTCGAATCCCGGCAGATTCCTTGATTCACTTTTTCTTTTTTCAGAGTCTAAAGATTTGAATCATGATTTCACTTATGACGTATGAATTTCGCTTGTCTTTGCGTGGAACACATAGCCCAATGGTTGGGAGATAGTTTCTGGGGGATCGGGACAACGGTTCGAATCCCGTCAAAAGCCTTGATTCACTTTATTTTTTTTTCTGAGTCTAAAGATTTGAATCATGATTTCACTTATGAGTTAGGAATTTCACTTGTCTTTGCGTGGAACCGATAGCCCAGTGGTTTTGAGATAGTTTCTGGTGGATCGGAACCACGGTTCGAATCCCGACAAGTTCCTTGATTCACTTTTTCTTTTTTCTGAGTCTAAAGATTTGAATCATGATTTCACTTATGAGTTAGGAATTTCACTTGTCTTTGCGTGTAACCGATAGCCCAATGGTTGGGAGATATTTTCTGTTGGGTCGGGACCACGGTTCGAATCCCGGCAGTGTGCTCGTTTCTGTTTTTCCTTTTTCTGAGTCTAAAGATTTGAATCATGAGTTCACTTATGAGGTAGGAATTTCGCTTGTCTTTGCGTGGAAAAGATAGCCCAGTGGTTGAGACATGGTTTCTGGTGGATCGGGACCACGGTTCGAATCCCGGCAGTGTCCTCGTTTCTGTTTTTCCTTTTTCTGAGTCTAAAGATTTGAATCATGATTTCACTTATGATGTAAGAATTTCGCTTGTCTTTGCGTGAAACAGATAGCCCAGTGGTTTTGAGATAGTTTCTGGTGGATCGGGACCACGGTTCGAATCCCGACAAGTTCCTTGATTCACTTTTTCTTTTTCTGAGTCTAAAGATTTGAATCATGATGTCATTTATGAGGTAGAAATTTCGCTTGTCTTTTAGTGAAACACATAGCCCAGTGGTTGGTAGATAGTTTCTGGTGGATCGGGACAACGGTTCGAATCCCGTCAAAGTCCTTGATTCAATTTTTTTTTTTTTCTGAGTCTAAAGATTTGAATCATGAATTCACTAATGAGGTAGGAATTTCGCTTGTCTTTGCGTGAAACAGATAGCCCAGTGGTTGGGAGACAGTTTCTGGTGCATCGGGGCCCCGGTTCGAATCCAAGCAGGGTCCTCGATTCACTTTTTTTTTTCTAAGTCTTTATATTTGAATCATGATGTCATTTATGAGGTGGAAATTTCGCTTGTCTTTTAGTGGAACACATAGCCCTGTGGTTGGTAGATAGTTTCTGGTGGATCGGGACCACGGTTCGAATCCCGACAAGTTCCTTGATTCGCTTTTTCTTTTTTGTGAGTCTAAAGATTTGAATCATGATTTCACTTATGAGGTGAAAATTTCGATTGTCTTTGCGTGGAACAGATAGCCCAGTGGTTTTGAGATAGTTTCTGGTGGATCGGGACCACGGTTCGAATCCCGACAAGTTCCTTGATTCACTTTTTCTTTTTTCTGAGTCTAAAGATTTGAATCATGATTTCACTTATGAGTGAGGAATTTCACTTGTCTTTGCGTGGAACCGATAGCCCAGTGGTTTTGAGATAGTTTCTGGTGGATCGGAACCACGGTTCGAATCCCGACAAGTTCCTTGATTCACTTTTTCTTTTTTCTGAGTCTAAAGATTTGAATCATGATTTCACTTATGAGTTAGGAATTTCACTTGTCTTTGCGTGTAACCGATAGCCCAATGGTTGGGAGATATTTTCTGGTGGGTCGGGACCACGGTTCGAATCCCGGCAGTGTCCTCGTTTCTGTTTTTCCTTTTTCTGAGTCTAAAGATTTGAATCATGAGTTCACTTATGAGGTAGGAATTTCGCTTGTCTTTGCGTGGAAAAGATAGGCCAGTGGTTGAGACATGGTTTCTGGTGGATCGGGACCACGGTTCGAATCCCGGCAGTGTCCTCGTTTCTGTTTTTCCTTTTTCTGAGTCTAAAGATTTGAATCATGATTTCAGTAATGAGGTAGGAATTTCGATTGTCTTTGCGTGGAACAGATAGCCCAGTGGTTGGGAGATAGTTTCTGGTGGATCGAGACCCCGGTTCGAATCCCAGCAGTGTCCTTGATCTTCTTTTTCGTTTTTTTTCTGAGTCTAAGGGTTTGAATCATGATTTCACTTATGACGTATGAATTTCGCTTGTCTTTGCGTGGAACACATAGCCCAATGGTTGGGAGATAGTTTCTGGTGGATCGGGACAACGGTTCGAATCCCGTCAAAGTCCTTGATTCACTTTATTTTTTTATTCTGAGTCTAAAGATTTGAATCATGAATTCACTAATGAGGTAGGAATTTCGCTTGTCTTTGCGTGAAACAGATAGCCCAGTAGTTGGGAGACAGTTTCTGGTGGATCGGGGCCCCGGTTCGAATCCCAGCAGGGTCCTCGATTCACTTTTTCTTTTTTCTAAGTCTTTATATTTGAATCATGATGTCATTTATGAGGTGGAAATGTCGCTTGTCTTTTAGTGGAACACATAGCCCAGTGGTTGGTAGATAGTTTCTGGTGGATCGGGACCACGGTTCGAATCCCGACAAGTTCCTTGTTTCGCTTTTTCTTTTTTCTGAGTCTAAAGATTTGAATCATGATTTCACTTATGAGGTGAAAATTTCGATTGTCTTTGCGTGGAAGAGATAGCCCAGTGGTTTTGAGATAGTTTCTGGTGGATCGGGACCACGGTTCGAATCCCGACAAGTTCCTTGATTCACTTTTTCTTTTTTCTGAGTCTAAAGATTTGAATCATGATTTCACTTATGAGTTAGGAATTTCACTTGTCTTTGCGTGGAACCGATAGCCCAGTGGTTTTGAGATAGTTTCTGGTGGATCGGAACCACGGTTCGAATCCCGACAAGTTCCTTGATTCACTTTTTCTTTTTTCTGAGTCTAAAGATTTGAATCATGATTTCACTTATGATGTAGGAATTTCGCTTGTCTTTGCGTGGAACAGATAGCCCAGTGGTTGGGAGATAGTTTCTGGTGGGTCGGGACCACGGTTCGAATCCCGGCAGATTCCTTGATTCACTTTTTCTTTTTTCTGAGTCTAAAGATTTGAATTATGATTTCACTTATGACGTATGAATTTCGCTTGTCTTTGCGTGGAACACATAGCCCAGTGGTTGGGAGATAGTTTCTGGTGGATCGGGACAACGGTTCGAATCCCGTCAAAGTCCTTGATTCACTTTATTTTTTTTTCTGAGTCTAAAGATTTGAATCATGAATTCACTAATGAGGTATGAATTTCGCTTGTCTTTGCGTGGAACACATAGCCCAGTGGTTGGGAGATAGTTTCTGGTGGATCGGGACCACGGTTCGAATCCCGACAAGTTCCTTGATTCACTTTTTCTTTTTCTGAGTCTAAAGATTTGAATCATGATGTCATTTATGAGGTGGAAATTTCGCTTGTCTTTTAGTGAAACACATAGCCCAGTGGTTGGTAGATAGTTTCTGGTGGATCGGGACCACGGTTCGAATCCCGACAAGTTCCTTGATTCGCTTTTTCTTTTTTCTGAGTCTAAAGATTTGAATCATGATTTCATTTATGAGGTGAAAATTTCGATTGTCTTTGCGTGGAACAGATAGCCCAGTGGTTTTGAGATAGTTTCTGGTGGATCGGAACCACGGTTCGAATCCCGACAAGTTCCTTGATTCACTTTTTCTTTTTTCTGAGTCTAAAGATTTGAATCATGATTTCAATTATGAGTTAGGAATTTCACTTGTCTTTGCGTGGAACCGATAGCCCAGTGGTTGAGACATGGTTTCTGGTGGATCGGGACCACGGTTCGAATCCCGGCAGTGTCCTCGTTTCTGTTTTTCCTTTTTCTGAGTCTAAAGATTTGAATCATGATTTCAGTAATGAGGTAGGAATTTCGATTGTCTTTGCGTGGAACAGATAGCCCAGTGGTTGGGAGAAAGTTTCTGGTGGATCGAGACCCCGGTTCGAATCCCAGCAGTGTCTTTGATCTTCTTTTTCGTTTTTTTCTGAGTCTAAGGGTTTGAATCATGATTTCACTTATGACGTATGAATTTCGCTTGTCTTTGCGTGGAACACATAGCCCAATGGTTGGGAGATAGTTTCTGGTGGATCGGGACAACGGTTCGAATCCCGTCAAAGTCCTTGATTCACTTTATTTTTTTTTCTGAGTCTAAAGATTTGAATCATGAATTCACTAATGAGGTAGGAATTTCGCTTGTCTTTGCGTGAAACAGATAGCCCAGTGGTTGGGAGACAGTTTCTGGTGGATCGGGGCCCCGGTTCGAATCCCAGCAGGGTCCTCGATTCACTTTTTCTTTTTTCTAAGTCTTTATATTTGAATCATGATGTCATTTATGAGGTGGAAATGTCGCTTGTCTTTTAGTGGAACACATAGCCCAGTGGTTGGTAGATAGTTTCTGGTGGATCGGGACCACGGTTCGAATCCCGACAAGTTCCTTGTTTCGCTTTTTCTTTTTTCTGAGTCTAAAGATTTGAATCATGATTTCACTTATGAGGTGAAAATTTCGATTGTCTTTGCGTGGAAGAGATAGCCCAGTGGTTTTGAGATAGTTTCTGGTGGATCGGGACCACGGTTCGAATCCCGACAAGTTCCTTGATTCACTTTTTCTTTTTTCTGAGTCTAAAGATTTGAATCATGATTTCACTTATGAGTTAGGAATTTCACTTGTCTTTGCGTGGAACCGATAGCCCAGTGGTTTTGAGATAGTTTCTGGTGGATCGGAACCACGGTTCGAATCCCGACAAGTTCCTTGATTCACTTTTTCTTTTTTCTGAGTCTAAAGATTTGAATCATGATTTCACTTATGATGTAGGAATTTAGCTTGTCTTTGCGTGGAACAGATAGCCCAGTGGTTGGGAGATAGTTTCTGGTGGGTCGGCACCACGGTTCGAATCCCGGCAGATTCCTTGATTCACTTTTTCTTTTTTCTGAGTCTAAAGATTTGAATTATGATTTCACTTATGACGTATGAATTTCGCTTGTCTTTGCGTGGAACACATAGCCCAGTGGTTGGGAGATAGTTTCTGGTGGATCGGGACAACGGTTCGAATCCCGTCAAAGTCCTTGATTCACTTTATTTTTTTTTTCTGAGTCTAAAGATTTGAATCATGATGTCATTTATGAGGTGGAAATTTCGCTTGTCTTTTAGTGAAACACATAGCCCAGTGGTTGGTAGATAGTTTCTGGTGGATCGGGACCACGGTTCGAATCCCGACAAGTTCCTTGATTCGCTTTTTCTTTTTTCTGAGTCTAAAGATTTGAATCATGATTTCATTTATGAGGTGAAAATTTCGATTGTCTTTGCGTGGAACAGATAGCCCAGTGGTTTTGAGATAGTTTCTGGTGGATCGGGACCACGGTTCGAATCCCGACAAGTTCCTTGATTCACTTTTTCTTTTTTCTGAGTCTAAAGATTTGAATCATGATTTCACTTATGAGTTAGGAATTTCACTTGTCTTTGCGTGGAACCGATAGCCCAGTGGTTTTGAGATAGTTTCTGGTGGATCGGAACCACGGTTCGAATCCCGACAAGTTCCTTGATTCACTTTTTCTTTTTTCTGAGTCTAAAGATTTGAATCATGATTTCAATTATGAGTTAGGAATTTCACTTGTCTTTGCGTGGAACCGATAGCCCAGTGGTTGAGACATGGTTTCTGGTGGATCGGGACCACGGTTCGAATCCCGGCAGTGTCCTCGTTTCTGTTTTTCCTTTTTCTGAGTCTAAAGATTTGAATCATGATTTCAGTAATGAGGTAGGAATTTCGATTGTCTTTGCGTGGAACAGATAGCCCAGTGGTTGGGAGAAAGTTTCTGGTGGATCGAGACCCCGGTTCGAATCCCAGCAGTGTCCTTGATCTTCTTTTTCGTTTTTGTTTTCTGAGTCTAAGGGTTTGAATCATGATTTCACTCATGCCGTATGAATTTCGCTTGTCTTTGTGTGGAACACATAGCCCAGTGGTTGGGAGATAGATTCTGGTGGATCGGGACCACGGTTCGAATCCCGACAAGTTCCTTGATTCACTTTTTCTTTTTTCTGAGTCTAAAGATTTGAATCATGATCTCACTTATGAGGTGAAAATTTCGATTGTCTTTGCGTGGAACAGATAGCCCAGTGGTTTTGAAATAGTTTCTCGTGGATCGGGACCACGGTTCGAATGCCGGCAGTGTCATTGATTCACTTTTTCCTTTTTCTGAGTCTAAAGATTTGAATCATGATTTCACTTATGTGGTAGGAATTTCGCTTGTATTTGCGTGGAACAGATAGCCCAGTGGTTGGGAGATAGTTTCTGGTAGATCGGGACCACGGATCGAATCCCGGTAGGGTCCTAATCCCCTTTTTCTTTTATTCTGAGTCTAAAGATTTGAATCATGAGTTCACTTATGTGGTAATAATTTCGCATGTCTTTGCGTGGAACAGATAGCCCAGTGGTTGGGCGATAGTTTCTGGTGGATCGGGACCACGGTTCGAATCCCGACAAGTTCCTTGATTCACTTTTTCTTTTTTCTGAGTCTAAAGATTTGAATCATGATTTCACTTATGAGTTAGGAATTTCACTTGTCTTTGCGTGGAACCGATAGCCCAATCGTTGGGAGATATTTTCTGGTGGGTCGGGACCACGGTTCGAATCCCGGCAGTGTCCTCGTTTCTGTTTTTCCTTTTTCTGAGTCTAAAGATTTGAATCATGAGTTCACTTATGAGGTAGGAATTTCGCTTGTCTTTGCGTGGAAAAGATAGCCCAGTGGTTGAGACATGGTTTCTGGTGGATCGGGACCACGGTTTGAATCCCGGCAGTGTCCTCGTTTCTGTTTTTCCTTTTTCTGAGTCTAAAGATTTGAATCATGATTTCAGTAATGAGGTAGGAATTTCGCTTGTCTTTGCGTGGAACAGATAGCCCAGTGGTTGGGAGATAGTTTCTGGTGGGTCGTGACCACGGTTCGAATGCCGGCAGTGTCCTTGATTCACTTTTTCCTTTTTCTGAGTCTAAAGATTTGAATCAAAGATTTCAATTTTGATTTCACTTATGAGGTAGGAATTTCGCTTGTCTTTGCGTGGAACAGATAGCCCAGTGGTTTGGAGATAGTTTCTGGTGGGTCGGGACCACGGTTCGAATCCCGGCAGTGTCCTTGATTACCTTTTTCTAAGTCTTTAGATTTGAATCATGATTTCACTTATGAGGTAGGAATTTCGTTTGTCTTTGGGTGGAACAGATAGCCCAGTGGTTGGGAGATAGTTTCTGGTCGATCTGGACCACGGTTCGAATCCCGGCAGTGTCCTTGATCTTCTTTTTCTTTTTCTCTGAGTCTAAAGATTTGAATCATGATTTCACTTATGAGGTAGGAATTTCGCTTGTCTTTGCGTGGAACAGATAGCCCAGTGGTTGGGAGATAGTTTCTGGTGGGTCGGGACCACGGTTCGAATCCCGACAAGGTCCTAGATTCACTTTTTCTTTGTTTGAAGTCTTTAGATTTGAATCATGATTTCACTTATGAGGTAGGAATTTCGCTTGTCTTTGCGTGGAACAAATAGCCCAGTGGTTGGGAGATAGTTTCGGGTGGGTCGGGACCACGGTTCGAATCCCGGCAGTGTCCTTGATTCACTTTTTCTTTTTTCTGAGTCTAAAGATTTGAATCATGATTTCACTTATGAAGTAGGAATTTCGCATGTCTTTGCGTCGAACAGATAGCCCAGTGGTTGGGAGATATTTCTGGTGGGTCGGGACCACGGTTCGAATCCCGGCAGATTCCTTGATTCACTTTTTCTTTTTTCTGAGTCTAAAGATTTGAATCATGATTTCACTTATGACGTATGAATTTCGCTTGTCTTTGCGTGGAACACATAGCCCAGTGGTTGGGAGAGAGTTTCTGGTGGATCGGGGCCCCGTTTCCAATCCCGGCAGGGTCGTTGATTCACTTTTTTCTTTTTCCTAAGTCTTTAGATTTGAATCATGATTTCACTTATGTGGTAGGACTTTCGCTGGTCTTTGCGTGGAACAGATAGCCTCGTGGTTGGGAGATAGTTTTTTAGTGGATCGGGACCACGGTTCGAATCCCGACAAGGTCCTTGACTCACCTTTTCTTTTTTCTGAGTCTAAAGATTTGAATCATGATTTCACTTATGAGGTAGATATTTCGCTTGTCTTTGCGTGGAACAAATAGCCCAGTGGTTGGGAGATAGTTTCTGGTGGGTCGGGACCACGGTTCTAATCCCGGCAGTGTCCTTGATTCAATTTTTCTTTTTTCTAAGTCCAAAGATTTGAATCCTGATTTCACTTATGAGGTAGGAATTTCGCTTGTCTTTGCGTGGAACAAATAGCCCAGTGGTTGGGAGATAGTTTCTGGTGGGTCGGGACCACGGTTCGAATGCCGGCAGTGTCCTTGATTCACTTTTTCCTTTTTCTGAGTCTAAAGATTTGATTTAAAGATTTCAATTTTGATTTCACTTATGAGGTAGGAATTTCGCTTGTCTTTGCGTGGAACAGATAGCCCAGTGGTTTGGAGATAGTTTCTGGTGGGTCGGGACCACGGTTCGAAAGTCGGCAGTGTCCTTGATTCACTTTTTCCTTTTTCTGACTCTAAAGATTTGAATCAAAGATTTCAATTTTGATTTCACTTATGAGGTAGGAATTTCGCTTGTCTTTGCGTGGAACAGATAGCCCAGTGGTTTGGAGATAGTTTCTGGTGGGTCGGGACCACGGTTCGAATCCCGGCAGTGTCCTTGATTCACTTTTTCCTTTTTCTGAGTCTAAAGATTTGAATCAAAGATTTCAATTTTGATTTCACTTATGAGGTAGGAATTTCGCTTGCTTTGCGTGGAACAGATAGCCCAGTGGTTTGGAGATAGTTTCTGGTGGGTCGGGACCACGGTTCGAATCCCGGCAGTGTCCTTGATTCACTTTTTCCTTTTTCTAAGTCTTTAGATTTGAAACATGAGTTCACTTATGTGGTAAGAATTTCGCATTTCTTTGTGTGGAACAGATAGCCCAGTGGTTGGCCGATAGTTTCTGGTGGATCGGGACCCGGTTCGAATCCCGGCATGGTCCTTGATTCACAATTTTTGTTGTCTAAGTCTTTAGATTTGAATCATGATTTCACTTATGAGGTAGGAATTTCGCTTGTCTTTGCGTGGAACAAATAGCCCAGTGGTTGGGAGATAGTTTCGGGTGGGTCGGGACCACGGTTCGAATCCCGGCAGTGTCCTTGTTTCACTTTTTTTTTTTCTGAGTCTAAAGATTTGAATCATGATTTCACTTATGACGTATGAATTTCGATTGTCTTTGCGTTGAACACATAGCCCCGTGGTTGGGAGATAGTTTCTGGTGGATCGGGACCACCGTTTTAATCCCGGCAGGGTCGTTGATTCACTTTTTTTTGTCTGAGTATAAAGATTTGAATCATGATTTCACTTATGTGGTAGGACTTTCGCTGGTCTTTGCGTGGAACAGATAGCCTCGTGGTTGGGAGATAGTTTTTTAGTGGATCGGGACCACGGTTCGAATCCCGACAAGGTCCTTGACTCACCTTTTCTTTTTTCTGAGTCTAAAGATTTGAATCATGATTTCACTTATGAGGTAGATATTTCGCTTGTCTTTGCCTGGAACAAATATCACAGTGGTTGGGAGATAGTTTCTGGTGGGTCGGGACCACGGTTCGAATCCTGGCAGTGTCCTTGATTCACTTTTTCTTTTTTCTGAGTCTAAAGATTTGAATCATGATTTCACTTATGAGGTAGGAATTTCGCTTGTCTTTGCGTGGATCGGGACCACTGTTCGAATCCCGGCAGTGTCCTCGATTCACTTTTTCCTTTTTCTGAGTCTAAAGATTTGAATCATGATTTCACTTATGTGGTCGGAATTTCGCTTGTCTTTGCGTGGAACAGATAGCCCAGTGGTTGGGAGATAGTTTCTGGTGAATCGGGACCACGGTTCGAATCTCGGCAGTGTCCTTGATTAACTTTTTTTTCTGAGTATAAAGATTTGAATCATGATTTCACTTATGTGGTAGGACTTTCGCTGGTCTTTGCGTGGAACAGATAGCCTCGTTGTTGGGAGATAGTTTTTTGGTGGATCGGGACCACGGTTCGAATCCCGACAAGGTCCTTGATTCACTTTTTTTTCTGAGTCTAAATATTTGAATCATGATTTCACTTATGACGTAGGAATTTCGCTTGTCTTTGGCTAGAACAGATAGCCCAGTGGTTGCGAGATAGTTTCTGGTGGGTCGGGACCACGGTTCTAATCCCGGCAGTGTCCTTGATTCACTTTTTCTTTTTTCTGAGTCTAAAGATTTGAATCATGATTTCACTTATGAGGTAGGAATTTCGCTTGTCTTTGCTTGGAACAGATAGCCCAGTAGTTGGGACACAGTTTCTGGTGGATCGGGACCCCGCTTCGAATCCCGGCAGGGTCCTTGATTCACTTTGTCTTTTTTCTAAGTCTTTAGATTTGAATAATGATTTAACTTATGAGGTACATATTTCACTTGTCTTTGCGAGGAACAGATTCCCGAGTGGTTGGGAGATAGTTTCTGGTGGGTCGGGACCACTGTTCGAATCCCGGCAGTGTCCTCGATTCACTTTTTCCTTTTTCTGAGTCTAAAGATTTGAATCATGATTTCACTTATGTGGTCGGAATTTCGCTGGTCTTTGCGTGGAACAGATAGCCTCGTTGTTGGGAGATAGTTTTTTGGTGGATCGGGACCACGGTTCGAATCCCGACAAGGTCCTTGATTCACTTTTTTTTCTGAGTCTAAATATTTGAATCATGATTTCACTTATGACGTAGGAATTTCGCTTGTCTTTGGCTAGAACAGATATCCCAGTGGTTGCGAGATAGTTTCTGGTGGGTCGGGACCACGGTTCTAATCCCGGCAGTGTCCTTGATTCACTTTTGCTTCTGTCTAAGTCTTTAGATTTGAATCTTGATTTCACTTATGAGGTAGGAATTTCGCTTGTCTTTGCCTGGAACAAATAGCACAGTGGTTGTGAGATAGTTTCTGGTGAATCGGGACCACGGTTCGAATCTCGGCAGTGTCCTTGATTAACTTTTTTTCTGAGTATAAAGATATGAATCATGATTTCACTTATGTGGTAGGAATTTCGCTTGTCTTTGCGTGGAACAGATAGCCCAGTGGTTTGGAGATAGTTTCTGGTGGGTCGGGACCACGGTTCGAATCCCGGCAGTGTCCTTGATTCACTTTTTCCTTTTTCTAAGTCTTTAGATTTGAATCATGATTTCACTTATGAGGTAGGAATTTCGCTTGTCTTTGCGTGGAACAAATAGCCCAGTGGTTGGGAGATAGTTTCTGGTGGGTCGGGACCACGGTTCGAATCCCGACAAGGTCCTAGATTCACTTTTTCTTTTTTTGAAGTCTTTAGATTTGAATCATGATTTCACCTATGAGGTAGGAATTTCGCTTGTCTTTGCGTGGAACAGATAGCCCAGTGGTTGGGACACAGTTTCTGGTGGATCGGCACCCCGGTTCCAATCCCGGCAGGGTCCTTGATTCACTTTTTGCTTTTTTCTAAGTCTTTAGATTTGAATCTTGATTTCACTTATGAGGTAGGAATTTCGCTTGTCTTTGCCTGGAACAAATATCACAGTAGTTGGGAGATAGTTTCTGGTGGGTCGGGACCACGGTTCGAATCCTGGCAGTGTCCTTGATTCACTTTTTCTTTTTTCTGAGTCTAAAGATTTGAATCATGATTTCACTTATGAGGTAGGAATTTCGCTTGTCTTTGCGTGGATCGGGACCACGGTTCGAATCCCGACAAGGTCCTAGATTCACTTTTTCTTTTTTTGAAGTCTTTAGATTTGAATCATGATTTCACCTATGAGGTAGGAATTTCGCTTGTCTTTGCGTGGAACAGATAGCCCAGTGGTTTGGACACAGTTTCTGGTGGATCGGCACCCCGGTTCCAATCCTGGCAGTGTCCTTGATTCACTTTTTCTTTTTTCTGAGTCTAAAGATTTGAATCTTGATTTCACTTATGAGGTAGGAATTTCGCTTGACTTTGCTTGGAACAGATTCCCCAGTGGTTGGGAGATAGTTTCTGGTGGGTCGGGACCACTGTTCGAATCCCGGCAGTGTCCTCGATTCACTTTTTCCTTTTTCAAAGTCTAAAGATTTGAATCATGATTTCACTTATGTGGTCGGAATTTCGCTTGTCTTTGCGTGGAACAGATAGCCCAGTGGTTGGGAGATAGTTTCTGGTGAATCGGGACCACGGTTCGAATCTCGGCAGTGTCCTTGATTAACTTTTTTTTCTGAGTATAAAGATTTGAATCATGATTTCACTTATGTGGTAGGACTTTCGCTGGTCTTTGCGTGGAACAGATAGCCTCGTTGTTGGGAGATAGTTTTTTGGTGGATCGGGACCACGGTTCGAATCCCGACAAGGTCCTTGATTCACTTTTTTTTCTGAGTCTAAATATTTGAATCATGATTTCACTTATGACGTAGGAATTTCGCTTGTCTTTGGCTAGAACAGATAGCCCAGTGGTTGCGAGATAGTTTCTGGTGGGTCGGGACCACGGTTCTAATCCCGGCAGTGTCCTCGATTCACTTTTTCCTTTTTCTGAGTCTAAAGATTTGAATCATGATTTCACTTATGTGGTCGGAATTACGCTGGTCTTTGCGTGGAACAGATAGCCTCGTTGTTGGGAGATAGTTTTTTGGTGGATCGGGACCACGGTTCGAATCCCGACAAGGTCCTTGATTCACTTTTTTTTCTGAGTCTAAATAATTGAATCATGATTTCACTTATGACGTAGGAATTTCGCTTGTCTTTGGCTAGAACAGATATCCCAGTGGTTGCGAGATAGTTTCTGGTGGGTCGGGACCACGGTTCTAATCCCGGCAGTGTCCTTGATTCACTTTTGCTTCTGTCTAAGTCTTTAGATTTGAATCTTGATTTCACTTATGAGGTAGGAATTTCGCTTGTCTTTGCCTGGAACAAATAGCACAGTGGTTGTGAGATAGTTTCTGGTGAATCGGGACCACGGTTCGAATCTCGGCAGTGTCCTTGATTAACTTTTTTCTGAGTATAAAGATATGAATCATGATTTCACTTATGTGGTAGGACTTTCGCTGGTCTTTGCGTGGAACAGATAGCCTCGTGGTTGGGATATAGTTTCTGGTGGATCGGGACCACGGTTCGAATCCGGGCGGTGTCCTTGATTCACTTTTTATTTTTTCTGAATCTAAAGATTTGAATCATGATTTCACTTATGAGGTAGATATTTCGCTTGTCTTTGCGTGGAACAAATAGCCCAGTGGTTGGGAGATAGTTTCTGGTGGGTCGGCACCACGGTTCTAATCCCGGCAGTGTCCTTGATTCACTTTTTCTTTTTTCTAAGTTTTTAGATTTGAATCATGATTTCACTTATGAGGTAGGAATTTCGCTTGTCTTTGCGTGGAACAAATAGCCCAGTGGTTGGGAGACAGTTTCTGGTGGATCGGGACCACGGTTCGAATCCCGGCAGGGTCCTTGATTCACTTTTTCTGTTTTCTAAGTCTTTAGATTTGAATCATGATTTCACTTATGAGGTAAGAATTTCGCTTGTCTTTGCGTGGAACAGATAGCCCAGTGGTTGGAAGAAAGTTTCTGGTAGGCCGGGACCATGGTTCGAATCCCGGCAGTGTCCTTGATTCACTTTGTTTTTGCTGAGTCTAAGGATTTGAATCATGATTTCACTTATGAGGTAAGAATTTCGCTTGTCTATGCGTGGAACAGATAGCACAGTGGTTGGAAGATAGTTTCTGGTGGGTCGGGACCACGGTTCTAATCCCGGCAGTGTCCTTGATTCACTTTTTCTTGTTTCTAAGTCTTTAGATTTGAATCATGATTTCACTTATGAGGTAGGAATTTCGCTTGTCTTTGCGTGGAACAAAAAACCCAGTGGTTGGGCAATAGTTTCTGGTGGGTCGGGACCACGGTTCGAATCCGGACAAGGTCCTTGATTCACTTTTTCTTTTTGCTGAGTCTAAGGATTTGAATCGTGATTTCACTTATGATGTAAGAATTTCGCTTGTCTTTGCGTGGAACAGATAGCCTAGTGGTTGGGAGATAGTTTCTGGTGGATCGTGACCACGGTTCGAATCCCGGCAGTGTCCTTGACTCACTTTTTCTTTTTTCTAAGTCTTTAGATTTGAATCATGATTTCACTTATGAGGTAAGAATTTCGCTTGTCTTTGCGTGGAACACATAGCCCAGTGGTTGGGAAATAGTTTCTGGTGGGTCGGGACTACGCTTCGAATCCCGGCAGGGTCCTTGATTCACTCTTTCTTTTTTCTAAGTCTTTAGATTTGAATCATGATTTTACTTATGAGATATAGATTGCGCTTGTCTTTGCTTGGAACAAATAGCCCAGTGGTTGGGATATAGTTTCTGGTGGGTCGGGACCACGGTTCGAATCCGGACAAGGTCCTTGATTCAATTTTTCTTTTTGCTGAGTCTAAGGATTTGAATCGTGATTTCACTTATGAGGTAAGAATTTCGCTTGTCTTTTCGTGGAACAGATAGCCTAGTGGTTGGGAGATAGTTTCTGGTGGATCGTGACCACGGTTCTAATCCCGGCAGTGTCCTTGATTCACTTTTTCTTTTTTCTAAGTTTTTAGATTTGAATCATGATTTCACTTATGAGGTAGGAATTTCGCTTGTCTTTGCGTGGAACAAATAGCCCAGTGGTTGGGAGACAGTTTCTGGTGGGTCGGGACCACCGTTCGAATCTGGGCGGTGTCCTTGATTCACTTTTTCTTTTTTCTGAGTCTAAAGATTTGAATCATGATTTCACTTATGAGGTAGATATTTCGCTTGTCTTTGCGTGGAACAAATAGCCCAGTGGTTGGGAGATAGTTTCTGGTGGGTCGGCACCACGGTTCTAATCCCGGCAGTGTCCTTGATTCACTTTTTCTTTTTTCTAAGTTTTTAGATTTGAATCATGATTTCACTTATGAGGTAGGAATTTCGCTTGTCTTTGCGTGGAACAAATAGCCCAGTGGTTGGGAGACAGTTTCTGGTGGATCGGGACCACGGTTCGAATCCCGGCAGGGTCCTTGATTCACTTTTTCTGTTTTCTAAGTCTTTAGATTTGAATCATGATTTCACTTATGAGGTAAGAATTTCGCTTGTCTTTGCGTGGAACAGATAGCCCAGTGGTTGGGAGATAGTTTCTCGTGGGTCGGGACCACGGTTCGAATCCCGGCAGTGTCCTCGTTTCACTTTTTCCTTTTTCTGAGTCTAAAGATTTGAATCATGATTTCACTTATGAGGTATAGATTGCGCTTGTCTTTGCTTGGAACAAATAGCCCAGTGGTTGGGAAATAGTTTGTGGTGGGTCGGGACCACGGTTCTAATCCCGGCAGTGTCCTTGATTCACTTTTGCTTCTGTCTAAGTCTTTAGATTTGAATCATGATTTCACTTATGAGGTAGGAATTTCGCTTGTCTTTGCGTGGAACAAATAGCCCAGTGGTTGGGAGACAGTTTCTGGTGGATCGGGACTATGGTTCGAATCCCGGCAGGGTCCTTGATTCACTTTTTCTTTTTTCTAAGTCTTTAGATTTGAATCATGATTTCACTTATGAGGTTATAGATTGCGCTTGTCTTTGCGTGGAACAAATAGCCCAGTGGTTGGGAGATAGTTTCTGGTGGGTCGGGACCACGGTTCGAATCCGGACAAGGCCCTTGATTCACTTTTTCTTTTTGCTGAGTCTAAAGATAGCCTAGTGGTTGGGAAATAGTTTCTGGTGGGTCGGGACTACGGTTCGAATCCCGGCAGGGTCCTTGATTTACTCTTTCTTTTTTCTAAGTCTTTAGATTTGAATCATGATTTCACTTATGAGGTATAGATTGCGCTTGTCTTTGCTTGGAACAAATAGCCCAGTGGTTGGGATATAGTTTCTGGTGGGTCGGGACCACGGTTCGAATCCGGACAAGGTCCTTGATTCAATTTTTCTTTTTGCTGAGTCTAAGGATTTGAATCGTGATTTCACTTATGAGGTAAGAATTTCGCTTGTCTTTGCGTGGAACAGATAGCCTAGTGGTTGGGAGATAGTTTCTGGTGGATCGTGACCACGGTTCGAATCCCGGCAGTGTCCTTGACTCACTTTGTCTTTTTTCTGAGTCTAAAGATTTGAATCATGATTTCACTTATGAGGTAGGAATTTCGCTTGTCTTTGCGTGGATCGGGACCACTGTTCGAATCCCGGCAGTGTCCTCGATTCACTTTTTCCTTTTTCTGAGTCTAAAGATTTGAATCATGATTTCACTTATGTGGTCGGAATTTCGCTTGTCTTTGCGTGGAACAGATAGCCCAGTGGTTGGGAGATAGTTTCTGGTGAATCGGGACCACGGTTCGAATCTCGGCAGTGTCCTTGATTAACTTTTTTTTCTGAGTATAAAGATTTGAATCATGATTTCACTTATGTGGTAGGACTTTCGCTGGTCTTTGCGTGGAACAGATAGCCTCGTTGTTGGGAGATAGTTTTTTGGTGGATCGGGACCACGGTTCGAATCCCGACAAGGTCCTTGATTCACTTTTTTTTCTGAGTCTAAATATTTGAATCATGATTTCACTTATGACGTAGGAATTTCGCTTGTCTTTGGCTAGAACAGATAGCCCAGTGGTTGCGAGATAGTTTCTGGTGGGTCGGGACCACGGTTCTAATCCCGGCAGTGTCCTTGATTCACTTTTTCTTTTTTCTGAGTCTAAAGATTTGAATCATGATTTCACTTATGAGGTAGGAATTTCGCTTGTCTTTGCTTGGAACAGATAGCCCAGTAGTTGGGACACAGTTTCTGGTGGATCGGGACCCCGCTTCGAATCCCGGCAGGGTCCTTGATTCACTTTGTCTTTTTTCTAAGTCTTTAGATTTGAATAATGATTTAACTTATGAGGTACATATTTCACTTGTCTTTGCGAGGAACAGATTCCCGAGTGGTTGGGAGATAGTTTCTGGTGGGTCGGGACCACTGTTCGAATCCCGGCAGTGTCCTCGATTCACTTTTTCCTTTTTCTGAGTCTAAAGATTTGAATCATGATTTCACTTATGTGGTCGGAATTTCGCTGGTCTTTGCGTGGAACAGATAGCCTCGTTGTTGGGAGATAGTTTTTTGGTGGATCGGGACCACGGTTCGAATCCCGACAAGGTCCTTGATTCACTTTTTTTTCTGAGTCTAAATATTTGAATCATGATTTCACTTATGACGTAGGAATTTCGCTTGTCTTTGGCTAGAACAGATATCCCAGTGGTTGCGAGATAGTTTCTGGTGGGTCGGGACCACGGTTCTAATCCCGGCAGTGTCCTTGATTCACTTTTGCTTCTGTCTAAGTCTTTAGATTTGAATCTTGATTTCACTTATGAGGTAGGAATTTCGCTTGTCTTTGCCTGGAACAAATAGCACAGTGGTTGTGAGATAGTTTCTGGTGAATCGGGACCACGGTTCGAATCTCGGCAGTGTCCTTGATTAACTTTTTTTCTGAGTATAAAGATATGAATCATGATTTCACTTATGTGGTAGGAATTTCGCTTGTCTTTGCGTGGAACAGATAGCCCAGTGGTTTGGAGATAGTTTCTGGTGGGTCGGGACCACGGTTCGAATCCCGGCAGTGTCCTTGATTCACTTTTTCCTTTTTCTAAGTCTTTAGATTTGAATCATGATTTCACTTATGAGGTAGGAATTTCGCTTGTCTTTGCGTGGAACAAATAGCCCAGTGGTTGGGAGATAGTTTCTGGTGGGTCGGGACCACGGTTCGAATCCCGACAAGGTCCTAGATTCACTTTTTCTTTTTTTGAAGTCTTTAGATTTGAATCATGATTTCACCTATGAGGTAGGAATTTCGCTTGTCTTTGCGTGGAACAGATAGCCCAGTGGTTGGGACACAGTTTCTGGTGGATCGGCACCCCGGTTCCAATCCCGGCAGGGTCCTTGATTCACTTTTTGCTTTTTTCTAAGTCTTTAGATTTGAATCTTGATTTCACTTATGAGGTAGGAATTTCGCTTGTCTTTGCCTGGAACAAATATCACAGTAGTTGGGAGATAGTTTCTGGTGGGTCGGGACCACGGTTCGAATCCTGGCAGTGTCCTTGATTCACTTTTTCTTTTTTCTGAGTCTAAAGATTTGAATCATGATTTCACTTATGAGGTAGGAATTTCGCTTGTCTTTGCGTGGATCGGGACCACGGTTCGAATCCCGACAAGGTCCTAGATTCACTTTTTCTTTTTTTGAAGTCTTTAGATTTGAATCATGATTTCACCTATGAGGTAGGAATTTCGCTTGTCTTTGCGTGGAACAGATAGCCCAGTGGTTTGGACACAGTTTCTGGTGGATCGGCACCCCGGTTCCAATCCTGGCAGTGTCCTTGATTCACTTTTTCTTTTTTCTGAGTCTAAAGATTTGAATCTTGATTTCACTTATGAGGTAGGAATTTCGCTTGACTTTGCTTGGAACAGATTCCCCAGTGGTTGGGAGATAGTTTCTGGTGGGTCGGGACCACTGTTCGAATCCCGGCAGTGTCCTCGATTCACTTTTTCCTTTTTCAAAGTCTAAAGATTTGAATCATGATTTCACTTATGTGGTCGGAATTTCGCTTGTCTTTGCGTGGAACAGATAGCCCAGTGGTTGGGAGATAGTTTCTGGTGAATCGGGACCACGGTTCGAATCTCGGCAGTGTCCTTGATTAACTTTTTTTTCTGAGTATAAAGATTTGAATCATGATTTCACTTATGTGGTAGGACTTTCGCTGGTCTTTGCGTGGAACAGATAGCCTCGTTGTTGGGAGATAGTTTTTTGGTGGATCGGGACCACGGTTCGAATCCCGACAAGGTCCTTGATTCACTTTTTTTTCTGAGTCTAAATAATTGAATCATGATTTCACTTATGACGTAGGAATTTCGCTTGTCTTTGGCTAGAACAGATAGCCCAGTGGTTGCGAGATAGTTTCTGGTGGGTCGGGACCACGGTTCTAATCCCGGCAGTGTCCTCGATTCACTTTTTCCTTTTTCTGAGTCTAAAGATTTGAATCATGATTTCACTTATGTGGTCGGAATTACGCTGGTCTTTGCGTGGAACAGATAGCCTCGTTGTTGGGAGATAGTTTTTTGGTGGATCGGGACCACGGTTCGAATCCCGACAAGGTCCTTGATTCACTTTTTTTTCTGAGTCTAAATAATTGAATCATGATTTCACTTATGACGTAGGAATTTCGCTTGTCTTTGGCTAGAACAGATATCCCAGTGGTTGCGAGATAGTTTCTGGTGGGTCGGGACCACGGTTCTAATCCCGGCAGTGTCCTTGATTCACTTTTGCTTCTGTCTAAGTCTTTAGATTTGAATCTTGATTTCACTTATGAGGTAGGAATTTCGCTTGTCTTTGCCTGGAACAAATAGCACAGTGGTTGTGAGATAGTTTCTGGTGAATCGGGACCACGGTTCGAATCTCGGCAGTGTCCTTGATTAACTTTTTTCTGAGTATAAAGATATGAATCATGATTTCACTTATGTGGTAGGACTTTCGCTGGTCTTTGCGTGGAACAGATAGCCTCGTGGTTGGGATATAGTTTCTGGTGGATCGGGACCACGGTTCGAATCCGGGCGGTGTCCTTGATTCACTTTTTATTTTTTCTGAATCTAAAGATTTGAATCATGATTTCACTTATGAGGTAGATATTTCGCTTGTCTTTGCGTGGAACAAATAGCCCAGTGGTTGGGAGATAGTTTCTGGTGGGTCGGCACCACGGTTCTAATCCCGGCAGTGTCCTTGATTCACTTTTTCTTTTTTCTAAGTTTTTAGATTTGAATCATGATTTCACTTATGAGGTAGGAATTTCGCTTGTCTTTGCGTGGAACAAATAGCCCAGTGGTTGGGAGACAGTTTCTGGTGGATCGGGACCACGGTTCGAATCCCGGCAGGGTCCTTGATTCACTTTTTCTGTTTTCTAAGTCTTTAGATTTGAATCATGATTTCACTTATGAGGTAAGAATTTCGCTTGTCTTTGCGTGGAACAGATAGCCCAGTGGTTGGAAGAAAGTTTCTGGTAGGCCGGGACCATGGTTCGAATCCCGGCAGTGTCCTTGATTCACTTTGTTTTTGCTGAGTCTAAGGATTTGAATCATGATTTCACTTATGAGGTAAGAATTTCGCTTGTCTATGCGTGGAACAGATAGCACAGTGGTTGGAAGATAGTTTCTGGTGGGTCGGGACCACGGTTCTAATCCCGGCAGTGTCCTTGATTCACTTTTTCTTGTTTCTAAGTCTTTAGATTTGAATCATGATTTCACTTATGAGGTAGGAATTTCGCTTGTCTTTGCGTGGAACAAAAAACCCAGTGGTTGGGCAATAGTTTCTGGTGGGTCGGGACCACGGTTCGAATCCGGACAAGGTCCTTGATTCACTTTTTCTTTTTGCTGAGTCTAAGGATTTGAATCGTGATTTCACTTATGATGTAAGAATTTCGCTTGTCTTTGCGTGGAACAGATAGCCTAGTGGTTGGGAGATAGTTTCTGGTGGATCGTGACCACGGTTCGAATCCCGGCAGTGTCCTTGACTCACTTTTTCTTTTTTCTAAGTCTTTAGATTTGAATCATGATTTCACTTATGAGGTAAGAATTTCGCTTGTCTTTGCGTGGAACACATAGCCCAGTGGTTGGGAAATAGTTTCTGGTGGGTCGGGACTACGCTTCGAATCCCGGCAGGGTCCTTGATTCACTCTTTCTTTTTTCTAAGTCTTTAGATTTGAATCATGATTTTACTTATGAGATATAGATTGCGCTTGTCTTTGCTTGGAACAAATAGCCCAGTGGTTGGGATATAGTTTCTGGTGGGTCGGGACCACGGTTCGAATCCGGACAAGGTCCTTGATTCAATTTTTCTTTTTGCTGAGTCTAAGGATTTGAATCGTGATTTCACTTATGAGGTAAGAATTTCGCTTGTCTTTTCGTGGAACAGATAGCCTAGTGGTTGGGAGATAGTTTCTGGTGGATCGTGACCACGGTTCTAATCCCGGCAGTGTCCTTGATTCACTTTTTCTTTTTTCTAAGTTTTTAGATTTGAATCATGATTTCACTTATGAGGTAGGAATTTCGCTTGTCTTTGCGTGGAACAAATAGCCCAGTGGTTGGGAGACAGTTTCTGGTGGGTCGGGACCACCGTTCGAATCTGGGCGGTGTCCTTGATTCACTTTTTCTTTTTTCTGAGTCTAAAGATTTGAATCATGATTTCACTTATGAGGTAGATATTTCGCTTGTCTTTGCGTGGAACAAATAGCCCAGTGGTTGGGAGATAGTTTCTGGTGGGTCGGCACCACGGTTCTAATCCCGGCAGTGTCCTTGATTCACTTTTTCTTTTTTCTAAGTTTTTAGATTTGAATCATGATTTCACTTATGAGGTAGGAATTTCGCTTGTCTTTGCGTGGAACAAATAGCCCAGTGGTTGGGAGACAGTTTCTGGTGGATCGGGACCACGGTTCGAATCCCGGCAGGGTCCTTGATTCACTTTTTCTGTTTTCTAAGTCTTTAGATTTGAATCATGATTTCACTTATGAGGTAAGAATTTCGCTTGTCTTTGCGTGGAACAGATAGCCCAGTGGTTGGGAGATAGTTTCTCGTGGGTCGGGACCACGGTTCGAATCCCGGCAGTGTCCTCGTTTCACTTTTTCCTTTTTCTGAGTCTAAAGATTTGAATCATGATTTCACTTATGAGGTATAGATTGCGCTTGTCTTTGCTTGGAACAAATAGCCCAGTGGTTGGGAAATAGTTTGTGGTGGGTCGGGACCACGGTTCTAATCCCGGCAGTGTCCTTGATTCACTTTTGCTTCTGTCTAAGTCTTTAGATTTGAATCATGATTTCACTTATGAGGTAGGAATTTCGCTTGTCTTTGCGTGGAACAAATAGCCCAGTGGTTGGGAGACAGTTTCTGGTGGATCGGGACTATGGTTCGAATCCCGGCAGGGTCCTTGATTCACTTTTTCTTTTTTCTAAGTCTTTAGATTTGAATCATGATTTCACTTATGAGGTTATAGATTGCGCTTGTCTTTGCGTGGAACAAATAGCCCAGTGGTTGGGAGATAGTTTCTGGTGGGTCGGGACCACGGTTCGAATCCGGACAAGGCCCTTGATTCACTTTTTCTTTTTGCTGAGTCTAAAGATAGCCTAGTGGTTGGGAAATAGTTTCTGGTGGGTCGGGACTACGGTTCGAATCCCGGCAGGGTCCTTGATTTACTCTTTCTTTTTTCTAAGTCTTTAGATTTGAATCATGATTTCACTTATGAGGTATAGATTGCGCTTGTCTTTGCTTGGAACAAATAGCCCAGTGGTTGGGATATAGTTTCTGGTGGGTCGGGACCACGGTTCGAATCCGGACAAGGTCCTTGATTCAATTTTTCTTTTTGCTGAGTCTAAGGATTTGAATCGTGATTTCACTTATGAGGTAAGAATTTCGCTTGTCTTTGCGTGGAACAGATAGCCTAGTGGTTGGGAGATAGTTTCTGGTGGATCGTGACCACGGTTCGAATCCCGGCAGTGTCCTTGACTCACTTTGTCTTTTTTCTGAGTCTAAAGATTTGAATCATGATTTCACTTATGAGGTATAGATTGCGCTTGTCTTTGCGTGGAACAAATAGCCCAGTGGTTGGGAGATAGTTTCTGGTGGGTCGGCACCACGGTTCGAATCCCGGCAGGGTCCTTGATTCACTTTTTCTGTTTTCTAAGTCTTTAGATTTGAATCATGATTTCACTTATGAGGTAAGAAATTCGCTTGTCTTTGCGTGGAACAGATAGCCCAGTGGTTGGAAGAAAGTTTCTGGTGGGCCGGGACCATGGTTCGAATCCCGGCAGTGTCCTTGATTCACTTTGTTTTTGCTGAGTCTAAGGATTTGAATCATGATTTCACTTATGAGGTAGATATTTCGCTTGTCTTTGCGTGGAACAAATAGCCCAGTGGTTGGGAGATAGTTTCTGGTGGGTCGGCACCACGGTTCTAATCCCGGCAGTGTCCTTGATTCACTTTTTCTTTTTTCTAAGTTTTTAGATTTGAATCATGATTTCACTTATGAGGTAGGAATTTCGCTTGTCTTTGCGTGGAACAAATAGCCCAGTGGTTGGGAGACAGTTTCTGGTGGGTCGGGACCACCGTTCGAATCCGGGCGGTGTCCTTGATTCACTTCTTCTTTTTTCTGAGTCTAAAGATTTGAATCATGATTTCACTTATGAGGTAGATATTTCGCTTTTCTTTGCGTGGAACAAATAGCCCAGTGGTTGGGAGATAGTTTCTGGTGGGTCGGCACCACGGTTCTAATCCCGGCAGTGTCCTTGATTCACTTTTTCTTTTTTCTAAGTTTTTAGATTTGAATCATGATTTCACTTATGAGGTAGGAATTTCGCTTGTCTTTGCGTGGAACAAATAGCCCAGTGGTTGGGAGACAGTTTCTGGTGGATCGGGACCACGGTTCGAATCCCGGCAGGGTCCTTGATTCACTTTTTCTGTTTTCTAAGTCTTTAGATTTGAATCATGATTTCACTTATGAGGTTATAGATTGCGCTTGTCTTTGCGTGGAACAAATAGCCCAGTGGTTGGGAGATAGTTTCTGGTGGGTCGGGACCACGGTTCGAATCCGGACAAGGTCCTTGATTCACTTGTTCTTTTTTGCTGAGTCTAAGGATTTGAATCGTGATTTCACTTATGATGTAAGAATTTCGCTTGTCTTTGCGTGGAACAGATAGCCTAGTGGTTGGGAGATAGTTTCTGGTGGATCGTGACCACGGTTCGAATCCCGGCAGTGTCCTTGACTCACTTTTTCTTTTTTCTAAGTCTTTAGATTTGAATCATGATTTCACTTATGAGGTAAGAATTTCGCTTGTCTTTGCGTGGAACAGAGAGCCCAGTGGTTGGGAAATAGTTTCTGGTGGGTCGGGACTACGGTTCGAATCCCGGCAGGGTCCTTGATTCACTCTTTCTTTTTTCTAAGTCTTTAGATTTGAATCATGATTTCACTTATGAGGTATAGATTGCGCTTGTCTTTGCTTGGAACAAATAGCCCAGTGGTTGGGATATAGTTTCTGGTGGGTCGGGACCACGGTTCGAATCCGGACAAGGTCCTTGATTCAATTTTTCTTTTTGCTGAGTCTAAGGATTTGAATCGTGATTTCACTTATGAGGTAAGAATTTCGCTTGTCTTTGCGTGGAACAGATAGCCTAGTGGTTGGGAGATAGTTTCTGGTGGATCGTGACCACGGTTCGAATCCCGGCAGTGTCCTTGACTCACTTTGTCTTTTTTCTGAGTCTAAAGATTTGAATCATGATTTCACTTATGAGGTATAGATTGCGCTTGTCTTTGCGTGGAACAAATAGCCCAGTGGTTGGGAGATAGTTTCTGGTGGGTCGGCACCACGGTTCTAATCCCGGCAGTGTCCTTGATTCACTTTTTCTTTTTTCTAAGTTTTTAGATTTGAATCATGATTTCACTTATGAGGTAGGAATTTCGCTTGTCTTTGCTTGGAACAAATAGCCCAGTGGTTGGGAGACAGTTTCTGGTGGGTCGGGACCACCGTTCGAATCCGGGCGGTGTCCTTGATTCACTTCTTCTTTTTTCTGAGTCTAAAGATTTGAATCATGATTTCACTTATGAGGTAGATATTTCGCTTTTCTTTGCGTGGAACAAATAGCCCAGTGGTTGGGAGATAGTTTCTGGTGGGTCGGCACCACGGTTCTAATCCCGGCAGTGTCCTTGATTCACTTTTTCTTTTTTCTAAGTTTTTAGATTTGAATCATGATTTCACTTATGAGGTAGGAATTTCGCTTGTCTTTGCGTGGAACAGATAGTCCAGTGGTTGGGAGATAGTTTCTGGTGGATCGGGACCACGGTTCGAATCCACACAAGGTCCTTGATTCACTTTTTTCTTTTTCTGAGTCTAAAGATTTGAGTCATGATTTCACTTATGACGTATGAATTTCGCTTGTATTTGCGTGGAACACATAGCCCAGTGGTTGGGAGATAGTTTCTGGTGGATCGGGACCCCGGTTCGAATCCCGACAAGGTCCTAGATTCACTTGTTCTTTTTTTCTGAGTTTAAAGATTTGAATCATGATTTCACTTATGAGGTATAAATTTCGCTTGTCTTTGCGTGGAACAGATAGCCCAGTGTTTTGGAGATAGTTTCTGGTGGATCGGGACCACGGTTCGAATCCCGACAAGGTCCTTGATTCACTTTTTCTTTTTTCTGAGTCTAAAGATTTGAGTCATGATTTCACTTATGACGTATGAATTTCGCTTGTCTTTGCGTGGAACACATAGCCCAGTGGTTGGGAGATAGTTTCTGGTGGATCGGGACCCCGGTTCGAATCCCGACAAGGTCCTAGATTCACTTGTTCTTTTTTTCTGAGTTTAAAGATTTGAATCATGATTTCACTTATGAGGTAGGAATTTCGCTTGTCTTTGCGTTGAACAGATAGCCCAGTGGTTTGGAGATAGTTTCTGGTGGATCGGGACCACGGTTCGAATCCCGACAAGGTCCTTGATTCACTTTTTCTTTTTTCTGAGTCTAAAGATTTGAGTCATGATTTCACTTATGACGTATGAATTTCGCTTGTCTTTGCGTGGAACAGATAGCCCAGTGGTTGGGAGATAGTTTCTGGTGGATCGGGACCCCGGTTCAAATCCCGGCAGTGTCTTTTATTTTTTTTTATTTTTTTTGAGTCTAAGGATTTGAATCAGGATTTCACTTATGACGTATGAATTTCGTTTGTCTTTGCGTGGAACAGATAGCCCAGTGGTTGGGAGATAGTTTCTGGTGGATCGGGACCACGTTTCAAATCCCGGCAGTGTCCTTGATTCACTTTTTCCTTTTTCAGAGTCTAAAGATTTGAATCATGATTTCACTTATGACGTATGAATTTCGCTTGTCTTTGCGTGGAACAGATAGCCCAGTGGTTTGGGAGATAGTTTCTGGTGGATCGGGACCACGGTTCGAGTCCCGACAAGGTCCTAGATTCACTTTTTCTTTTTTTCTGTGTTTAAAGATTTGAATCATGATTTCACTTATAATGTAGGAATTTCGCTTGTCTTTGCGTGGAACAGATAGCCCAGTGGTTTGGAGATAGTTTCTGGTGGATCGGGACCACGGTTCGAATCCACACAAGGTCCTTGATTCACTTTTTTCTTTTTCTGAGTCTAAAGATTTGAGTCATGATTTCACTTATGACGTATGAATTTCGCTTGTATTTGCGTGGAACACATAGCCCAGTGGTTGGGAGATAGTTTCTGGTGGATCGGGACCCCGGTTCAAATCCCGGCAGTGTCCTTGATTCACTTTTTCCTTTTTCAGAGTCTAAAGATTTGAATCATGATTTCACTTATGAGGTAGGAATTTCGCTTGTCTTTGCGTGGAACACATAGCCCAGTGGTTTGGAGATAGTTTCTGGTGGATCGGGACCACGTTTCAAATCCCGGCAGTGTCCTTGATTCCCTTTTTCCTTTTTCAGAGTCTAAAGATTTGAATCATGATTTCACTTATGACGTATGAATTTCGCTTGTCTTTACGTGGAACAGATAGCCCAGTGGTTTGGGAGATAGTTTCTGGTGGATCGGGACCACAGTTCGAATCCCGACAAGGTCCTTGATTCACTTTTTTCTTTTTTCTGAGTCTAAAGATTTGAGTCATGATTTCACTTATGACGTATGAATTTCGCTTGTATTTGCGTGGAACACATAGCCCAGTGGTTGGGAGAAATTTTCTGGTGGATCGGGACCACGGTTCGAATCCCGACAAGGTCCTCGATCTTCTTTTTCTTTTTTTCTGAGTCTAAGGATTTTAATCAGGATTTCACTTATGACGTATGAATTTCGCTTGTCTTTGCGTGGAACAAATAGCCCAGTGGTTGGGAAATAGTTTGTGGTGGGTCGGGACCACGGTTCGAATCCCGGCAGTGTTCTTGATTCACTTTTTTCCTTTTTCTGAGTCTAAAGATTTGAATCATGATTTCACTTATGTGGTAGGAATTTCGATTGTCTTTGTGTGGAACAGATAGGCCAGTGGTTGGGAGATATTTTCTGGTGGATCGGGACCACGTTTCAAATCCCGGCAGTGTCCTTGATTCACTTTTTCCTTTTTCAGAGTCTAAAGATTTGAATCATGATTTCACTTATGTGGTAGGATTTTCCTTTGTCTTTGCGTGGAACAGATAGCCCAGTGGTTGGGAGATAGTTTCTGGTGGATCGGGACCCCGGTTCGAATCCCGGCAGTGTCCTTCATCTTCTTTTTCTTTTTTCTGAATCTAAGGATTATTTTTCTTTTTTTTCTGAGTCTAAGGATTTGAATCATGATTTCACTTATGAGGTAGGAATTTCGCTTGTCTTTGCGTGGAACAGATAGCCCAGTGGTTTGGAGATAGTTTCTGGTGGATCGGGGCCACGGTTTGAATCCCGACAAGGTGCTTGATTCACTTTTTCTTTTTTCTGAGTCTAAAGATTTGAGTCATGATTTCACTTATGACTTAGGAATTTCGCTTGTCTTTGTGTGGAACAGATAGCCCAGTGGTTGGAATATAGTTTCTGGTGGATCGGGACCACGGTTCGAATCCCGGCAAAGTCCTTGATTCACATTTTCTTTTGTTTGAGTCTAAAGATTTGAATCATGATTTCACTTATGAGGTAAGAATTTCGCATGTCTTTGCGTGGAACAGATCTCCCAGTGGTTGGGAGATAGTTTCTGGTGGATCAGGACCACGATTCGAATCCCGGTAGGGTCCTTGATCCCCTTTTTCTTGTTTCTCAGTCTAAAGATTTGAATCATGATTTAACTTATGAGGTAAGAATTTCGCATGTCTTTGGGTGTAAAAGATAGCCCAGTGGTTGGGAGATAGTTTCTGGTGGATCGGGACCACGGTTCGAGTCCCGGTAGGGTCCTTGATCCCATTTGTCTTGTTTTTGAGTCTAAATATTTGAATCATGATTTAACTCATGAGGTAAGAATGTCGCATGTCTTTGCGTGTAAAAGATAGCCCAGTGGTTGGGAGATAGTTTCTGGTGGATCGTGACCACGGTTCGAATCCCGACAAGGTCCTTGATTCACTTTTTCTTTTTTCTGAGTCTAAAGATTTGAATCATGATTTCACTAATGAGGTAGGAATTTCGATTGTCTTTGCATGGAACAGATAGCCCAGTGGTTGGGAGATATTTTCTGGTGGGTCGGGACCACGGTTCGAATCCCAGCAGTGTCCTTGATCTTCTTTTTCTTTTTTTCTGAGTCTAAGGATTTGAATCATGATTGCACTTATGACGTATATATTTCGCTTGTCTTTGCGTGGAACAGATAGCCCAGTGGTTGGGAGATAGTTTCTGGTGGATCGGGACCCCGGTTCGAATCCCGACAAGGTACTTGATTCACTTTTTCTTTTTTCTGAGTCTAAAGATTTGAATCATTATTTCACTCATAAGGTAGGAATTTCGCTTGCCCTTGCTTGGAACAGATGACCCAGTGGTTGGGAGACAGTTTCTGGTGGGTCGGGACCACGGTTCGAATCCCGGCAGTGTTCTTGATTCACTTTTTTCCTTTTTCTGAGTCTAAAGATTTGAATCATGATTTCACTTATGTGGTAGGAATTTCGATTGTCTTTGTGTGGAACAGATAGGCCAGTGGTTGGGAGATAGTTTCTGGTGGATCGGGACCACGTTTCAAATCCCGGCAGTATCCTTGATTCACTTTTTCCTTTTTCAGAGTCTAAAGATTTGAATCATGATTTCACTTATGTGGTAGGAATTTCGCTTGTCTTTGCGTGGAACAGATAGCCCAGTGGTTGGCGATAGTTTCTGGTGGATCGTGACCCCGGTTCGAATCCCGGCAGTGTCCTTGATCTTCTTTCTTTTTTTCTGAGTGTAAGGATTTGAATCATGATTTCATTTATGAATTATGGATTTCGCTTGTCTTTGCGTGGAACAGATATCCCAGTGGTTTGGAGGAAGTTTATGGTGGATCGGGACCCCGGTTCGAATCCCGGCAGTGTCCTTCATCCCCCTTTTTCTTTTTTCTGAGTCTAAGGATTTGAATCATGATTTCACTTATGACGTATGAATTTCGCTTGTCTTTGCGTGAAACAGATAGCCCAGTGGTTGGGAAAAAGTTTCTGGTAGATCGGGACCACGGTTTGAATCCCGATAAGGTCCTTGATCCCCTTTTTCTTTTTTCTGAGTCTAAAGATTTGAATCAAGATTTTACTTATGAGGTATGACTTTCGCTCGTCTTTGCGTGGAACAAATAGCCCAGTGGTTGGGAGATAGTTTCTGGTAGATCGGGACCACGGTTCGAATCCCGGTAGGGTCCTTGATCCCCTTTTTCTTTTTTTCTGAATCTAAGGATTATTTTTCTTTTTTTCTGAGTCTAAGGATTTGAATCAGGATTTCACTTATGACGTATGAATTTCGCTTGTCTTTGCGTGGAACAGATAGCCCAGTGGTTGGGAGATAGTTTCTGGTGGAAAGGGACCACGTTTCAAATCCCGGCAGTGTTCTTGATTCACTTTTTCCTTTTTCAGAGTCTAAAGATTTGAATCATGATTTCACTTATGACGTATGAATTTCGCTTGTCTTTGCGTGGAACAGATAGCCCAGTGGTTGGGAGATAGTTTCTTGTGGATCAGAACCATGGTTCGAGTCCAGGTAGGGTCCTTGATCCCCTTACCTTTTTTCTGAGTCTAAAGATTTGAATCATGATTTCACTTATGTGGTACGCATTTCGCTTGTCTTTGTGTGGAACAGATAGCCCAGTGGTTGGGAGATAGTTTCTGGTGGATCGGGACCCCGGTTCGAATCCCGGCAGTGTCCTTGATCTTCTTTTTCTTTTTTCTGAATCTAAGGATTATTTTTCTTTTTTTCTGAGTCTAAGGATTTGAATCAGGATTTCACTTATGACGTATGAATTTCGCTTGTCTTTGCGTGGAACAGATAGCCCAGTGGTTGGGAGATAGTTTCTTGTGGATCAGAACCACGGTTCGAATCCAGGTATGGTTCTTGATCCCCTTACCTTTTTTCTGAGTCTAAAGATTTGAATCATGATTTCACTTATGAGGTAGGAATTTCGCATGTCTTTGCGTGGAACAGATAGGCCAGTGGTTGGGAGATAGTTTCTGGTGGATCGGGACCACGGTTCGAATCCCGGCAGTGTCCTTGATTCACTTTTTCCTTTTTCAGAGTCTAAAGATTTGAATCATGATTTCACTTATGAGGTAGGAATTTTGCTTGTCTTTGCGTGGAACAAATAGCCCAGTGGTTGAGAGATAGTTTCTGGTGGATCGGGACCACGGTTCGAATCCCGGCAGTGTCCTGGATTCACTTTTTCTTTTTTGTCTGAGTCTAAAGATTTGAATCATGATTTCACTTATGAGGTAGATATTTCGCTTGTCTTTGCGTGGAACACATAGCCCAGTGCTTGGAAAATAGTTTCTGGTGGGTCGGGACCACAGTTCGAATCCCGGCAGGGTCCTTGATTCACTTTTTATTTTTTCTAAGTCTTTAGATTTGAATCATGATTTCACTCATGAGGTATAGATTGCGCTTGTCTTTGCGTGGAACAGATAGCCCAGTGGTTGGGAGATAGTTTCTGGTGGATCGGGACCACGGTTCGAATCCGGGCGGTGTCCTTGATTTACTTTTTCTTTTTTTCTGAGTATAAAGATTTGAATCATGATTTCACTTATGAGGTAGATATTTCGCTTGTCTTTGCGTGGAACAAATAGCCCAGTGGTTGGGAGATAGTTTCTGGTGGGTCGGGCCCACGGTTCGAATCCCGGCAGTGTTCTTGATTCACTTTTTCCTTTTTCTGAGTCTAAAGATTTGAATCATGATTTCACTTGTGTGGTAGGAATTTCGCATGTCTTTGCGTGGAACAAATAGCCTAGTGGTTGAGAGATAGTTTGTGGTGGGTCGGGCCAACGGTTCGAATCCCGGCAGTATTCTTGAATCACTTTTTCTTTTTTTTCTGAGTCTAAGGATTTGAATCATGATTTCACTTATGACGTTTAAATTTCGCTTGTCTTTGCGTGGAACAGATAGCCCAGTGGTTGTGAGATAGTTTCTGGTGGATTGGACCACGGTTCGAATCCCGACAAGGTCCTTGATTCACTTTTTCTTTTTTCTGAGTCTAAAGATTTGAATCATGATTTCACTTATGAGGTAGGAATTTCGCTTGTCTTTGCGTGGAACAGATAGCACAGTGGTTGGGAGATAGTTTCTGGAGGACCATGACCACGGTTCGAATCCCGGCAGGGTCCTTGATTCACTTTTTCATTTTTCTAAGTCTTTAAATTTGAATCATGATTTCACTTATGAGGTAGGAATTTCGCTTGTCTTTGCGTGGAACAAATAGCCCAGTGGTTTGGAGATAGTTTCTTGTGGATCAGGACCCCGGTTCGAATCCCGGCAGGGTCCGTGAGTCACTCTTTCTTTTTCCCAAGTCTTTAGATTTTAAACGTGATTTCACTTATGACGTAGGAATTTCGCTAGTCTTTGCGTGGAACAGATAGCACAGTGGTTGGGAGATAGTTTCTGGTGGACCATGACCACGGTTCGAATCCCGACAAGGTCCTTGATTCACTTTTTCTTTTTTCTGAGTCTAAAATTTGAATCATTATTTCACTTATGAGGTAGGAATTTCGCTTGTCTTTGCGTGGAACAGATAGCCCAGTGGTTGGGAGATAGTTTCTGGTGGATGGGGATGCCGGTTCGAATCCCGGCAGGGTCCTTGATTCACTTTTTCATTTTTCTAAGTCTTTAAATTTGAATCATGATTTCACTTATGAGGTAGGAATTTCGCTTGTCTTTGCGTGGAACAAATAGCCCAGTGGTTGGGGGATAGTTTCTTGTGGATCGGGACCCCGGTTCGAATCCCGGCAGGGTCCTTGATTCACTTTTTCATTTTTCTAAGTCTTTAAATTTGAATCATGATTTCACTTATGAGGTAGGAATGTCGCTTGTCTTTGCGTGGAACAAATAGCCCAGTGGTTGGGAGATAGTTTGTGGTGGGTCGGGACCCCGGTTCGAATCCCGGCAGTGTTCTTGATTCACTTTTTCCTTTTTCTGAGTCTAAAGATTTGAATCATGATTTCACTTATGTGGTAGGAATTTCGCTTGTCTTTGCGTGGAACACATGGCCCAGTGGTTGGGAGATAGTTTCTCGTGGATGGGGATGCCGGTTGAATCCCGGCAGGGTCCTTGATTCACTTTTTCATGTTTCTAAGTCTTTAAATTTGAATCATGATTTCACTTATGAGGTAGGAATTTCGCTTGTCTTTGCGTGGAACAAATAGCCCAGTGGTTTGGAGATAGTTTCTTGTGGATCAGGACCCCGGTTCGAATCCCGGCAGGGTCCGTGAGTCACTCTTTCTTTTTCCCAAGTCTTTAGATTTGAAACGTGATTTCACTTATGACGTAGGAATTTCGCTAGTCTTTGCGTGGAACAAATAGCCCAGTGGTTGAGAGATAGTTTGTGGTGGGTCGGGCCCACGGTTCGAATCCCGGCAGTGTTCTTGATTCACTTTTTCCTTTTTCTGAGTCTAAAGATTTGAATCATGATTTCACTTGTGTGGTAGGAATTTCGCATGTCTTTGCGTGGAACAAATAGCCCAGTGGTTGAGAGATAGTTTGTGGTGGGTCGGGCCAACGGTTCGAATCCCGGCAGTATTCTTGAATCACTTTTTCTTTTTTTTCTGAGTCTAAGGATTTGAATCATGATTTCACTTATGACGTTTAAATTTCGCTTGTCTTTGCGTGGAACAGATAGCCCAGTGGTTGTGAGATAGTTTCTGGTGGATTGGACCACGGTTCGAATCCCGACAAGGTCCTTGATTCACTTTTTCTTTTTTCTGAGTCTAAAGATTTGAATCATGATTTCACTTATGAGGTAGGAATTTCGCTTGTCTTTGCGTGGAACAGATAGCACAGTGGTTGGGAGATAGTTTCTGGAGGACCATGACCACGGTTCGAATCCCGGCAGGGTCCTTGATTCACTTTTTCATTTTTCTAAGTCTTTAAATTTGAATCATGATTTCACTTATGAGGTAGGAATTTCGCTTGTCTTTGCGTGGAACAAATAGCCCAGTGGTTTGGAGATAGTTTCTTGTGGATCAGGACCCCGGTTCGAATCCCGGCAGGGTCCGTGAGTCACTCTTTCTTTTTCCCAAGTCTTTAGATTTTAAACGTGATTTCACTTATGACGTAGGAATTTCGCTAGTCTTTGCGTGGAACAGATAGCACAGTGGTTGGGAGATAGTTTGTGGTGGGTCGGGCCCACGGTTCGAATCCCGGCAGTGTTCTTGATTCACTTTTTCCTTTTTCTGAGTCTAAAGATTTGAATCATGATTTCACTTGTGTGGTAGGAATTTCGCATGTCTTTGCGTGGAACAAAAATCCCAGTGGTTGAGAGATAGTTTGTGGTGGATCGTGACCACGGTTCGAATCCCGACAAGGTCCTTGATTCACTTTTTCTTTTTTCTGAGTCTAAAGATTTGAATCATGATTTCACTAATGAGGTAGGAATTTCGATTGTCTTTGCATGGAACAGATAGCCCAGTGGTTGGGAGATATTTTCTGGTGGGTCGGGACCACGGTTCGAATCCCAGCAGTGTCCTTGATCTTCTTTTTCTTTTTTTCTGAGTCTAAGGATTTGAATCATGATTGCACTTATGACGTATATATTTCGCTTGTCTTTGCGTGGAACAGATAGCCCAGTGGTTGGGAGATAGTTTCTGGTGGATCGTGACCACGGTTCGAATCCCGACAAGGTCCTTGATTCACTTTTTCTTTTTTCTGAGTCTAAAGATTTGAATCATGATTTCACTAATGAGGTAGGAATTTCGATTGTCTTTGCATGGAACAGATAGCCCAGTGGTTGGGAGAAAGTTTCTGGTGGATCGGAACCACGGTTCGAATCCCGGCAGGGTCCTTGTTTCACTTTTTCTTTTTTCTAAGTCATTAGATTTGAATCATGATTTCACTTATGAGGTAGGAATTTCGATTGTCTTTGCGTGGAACAGATAGACCAGTGGTTGGGAGATAGTTTCTGGTAGATCGGAACCCCGGTTCTAATCCCGGCAGTGTCCTTCATCTTCTTCTTTTTTCTGATTCTAAGGATTAGAATCATGATTTCACTTATGACGTTAGAATTTCGATTGTCTTTGCGTGGAACAGATAGCCCAGTGGTTGGGAGATAGTTTCTGGTGGATCGGGACCACGGTTCGAATCCCAGCAAAGTCCTTGATTCACTTTTTCTTTTGTCTGAGTCTAAAGATTTGAATCATGATTTCACTTATGAGGTAGGAATTTAACTTGTCTTTGCGTTGAACAGATAGCCCAGTGGTTGGGAGATATTTTCTGGTTGGTCCGGACCACGGTTCGAATCCCGGCAGTGTCCTTGATTCTCTTTTTCCTTTTTCTGAGTCTAAAGATTTGAATCATGAGTTCACTAATGAGGTAGGAATTTCGATTGTCTTTGCGTGGAACAAATAGCCCAGTGGTTGGGAGATAGTTTCTTGTGGATCGGGACCCCGGTTCGAATCCCGGCAGGGTCCTTGATTCACTTTTTTCTTTTTTCTAAGTCTTAAAATTTGAATCCTGATTTCACTTATGAGGTAGGAATTTCGCTTGTCTTTGCGTGGAACAAATAGCCCAGTGGTTGGGAGATAGTTTGTGGTGGGTCGGGACCACGGTTCGAATCCCGGCAGTGTTCTTGATTCACTTTTTCCTTTTTATGAGTCTAAAGATTTGAATCATGATTTCACTTATGTCGTAGGAATTTCGCTTGGAACAGATAGCCCAGTGGTTGGGAGATAGTTTCTGGTGGATAGGAACCCCGGTTCGAATCCCAGCAGGGTCCTTGCTTCATTTTTCTTTTTTCTAAGTCTTAAAATTTGAATCCTGATTTCACTTATGAGGTAAGAATTTTGCTTGTCTTTGCGTGGAACAGATAGCCCAGTGGTTGGGAGATAGTTTCTGGTGGATCGGGACCACGGTTCGAATCCCAGCAAAGTCCTTGATTCACTTTTTCTTTTGTCTGAGTCTAAAGATTTGAATCATGATTTCACTTATGAGGTAGGAATTTAACTTGTCTTTGCGTTGAACAGATAGCCCAGTGGTTGGGAGATATTTTCTGGTGGGTCCGGACCACGGTTCGAATCCCGGCAGTGTCCTTGATTCTCTTTTTCCTTTTTCTGAGTCTAAAGATTTGAATCATGAGTTCACTAATGAGGTAGGAATTTCGATTGTCTTTGCGTGGAACAAATAGCCCAGTGGTTGGGAGATAGTTTCTTGTGGATCGGGACCCCGGTTCGAATCCCGGCAGTGTCCTTGTTCTTATTTTTCTTTTTTTTCTGAGTCTAAGGATTTGAATCATGATTTCACTTATGACGTAGGAATTTCGCTTGTCTTTGCGTGGAACACATAGCCCAGTGGTTGGGAGATAGTTTCTGGTTGATCGGGACCACGGTTCGAATCCCAGCAAAGTCCTTGATTCTTGTTTTCTGTTGTACTAGTCTAAAGATTTGAATCATGATTTCACTTATGAGGTGAAAATTTCGATTGTCTTTGCGTGGAACAGATAGCCCAGTGGTTTTGACATAGTTTCTGGTAGATCGGGACCACGGTTCGAATCCCGGTAGGGTCCTTGATCCACTCTTCTTTTTTCTGAGTCTAAAGATTTTAACCATGATTTCACTTATGAGGTAGGAATTTCGGTTGTCTTTGCGTGGAACAGATAGCCCAGTGGTTGGGACATAGTATCGGGTGGATCGGGACCACGGTTCGAATCCCGACAAGGTTCTTGATTCACTTTTCCTTTTTTTCTGAGTTCATAGATTTGAATCATGATTTCATTTATGAGGTAGGAATTTCGCGAGTCTTTGCGTGGAACAGATAGCCCAGTGGTTGGGAGATAGTTTCTGGTGGATCGGGACCGCGGTTCGAATCCCGACAAGGTGCTTGATTCACTTTTTTTTTCTGAGTCTAATGATTTGAATCCTGATTTCACTTATGAGGTAGGAATTTCGCTTGTCTTTGCGTGGAACAGATAACCCAGTGGTTGGGAGATAGTTTGTGGTGGGTCGGGACCACCGTTCGAATCCCGGCAGTGTTCTTGATTCACTTTTTCTTTTTTCTAAGTCTTTAGATTTGAATCATGATTTCACTTATGAGGTAGGAATTTCGCTTGTGTTTGCGTGGAACAGATAGCCCAGTGGTTGGTAGATAGTTTCTGGTAGATCGCGACCCCGTTTCGAATCCCGGCATTGTCCTTCATCTTCTTCTTTTTTCTGAGTCTAAGGATTAGAATCATGATTTCAGTTATGACGTTAGAATTTCGGTTGTCTTTGCGTGGAACAGATAGCCCAGTGGTTGCGAGATAGTTTCTGGTGGATCGAGACCCCGGTTCGAATCCCGGCAGTGTCCTTGATCTTCTTTTTTTTTTTTTTCTGAGTCTAAGGATTTGAATCATGATTTCACTTATGACGTATGAATTTCGCTTGTCTTTGCGTGGAACAAATAGCCCAGTGGTTGGGAGATAGTTTCTGGTGGATCGGGATCCCGGTTCGAATCCCGATAAGGTCCTTGATTCACTTTTTCTTTTTTCTGAGTCTCAGGATTTGAATCATGATTTCACTCATGGCGTATGAATTTCGCTTGTCTTTGCGTGGAACAAATAGCCCAGTGGTTGGGAGATAGTTTCTGGTGGATCGGGATCCCGGTTCGAATCCCGATAAGGTCCTTGATTCACTTTTTCTTTTTTCTGAGTCTAAGGATTTGAATCATGATTTCACTCATGGCGTATGAATTTCGCTTGTCTTTGCGTGGAACAGATAACCCAGTGGTTGGGAGATAGTTTGTGGTGGGTCGGGACCACCGTTCGAATCCCGATAAGGTCCTTGATTCACTTTTTCTTTTTTCTGAGTCTAAGGATTTGAATCATGATTTCACTCATGGCGTATGAATTTCGCTTGTCTTTGCGTGGAACAGATAACCCAGTGGTTGGGAGATAGTTTGTGGTGGGTCGGGACCACCGTTCGAATCCCGGCAGTGTTCTTGATTCACTTTTTCTTTTTTCTAAGTCTTTAGATTTGAATCATGATTTCACTTATGAGGTGAAAATTTCGATTGTCTTTGCGTTGAACAGATAGCCCAGTGGTTTTGACATAGTTTCTGGTAGATCGGGACCACGGTTCGAATCCCGATAAGGTCCTTGATTCACTTTTTCTTTTTTCTGAGTCTAAGGATTTGAAACATGATTTCACTTATGACGTATGAATTTCGCTTGTCTTTGCGTGGAACAAATAGCCCAGTGGTTGGGAGATAGTTTCTGGTGGATCGGGATCCCGGTTCGAATCCCGATAAGGTCCTTGATTCACTTTTTCTTTTTTCTGAGTCTAAGGATTTGAATCATGATTTCACTCATGGCGTATGAATTTCGCTTGTCTTTGCGTGGAACAGATAACCCAGTGGTTGGGAGATAGTTTGTGGTGGGTCGGGACCACCGTTCGAATCCCGGCAGTGTTCTTGATTCACTTTTTCTTGTTTCTAAGTCTTTAGATTTGAATCATGATTTCACTTATGAGGTAGGAATTTCGCTTGTCTTTGCGTGGAACAGATAGCCCAGTGGTTTTGACATAGTTTCTGGTAGATCGGGACCACGGTTCGAATCCCGGTAGGGTCCTTGATCCACTCTTCTTTTTTCTGAGTCTGAAGATTTTAACCATGATTTCACTTATGAGGTAGGAATTTCGCTTGTCTTTGCGTGGAACAGATAGTTTCTGGTGGATCGGGACCGCGGTTCGAATCCCGACAAGGTTCTTGATTCACTTTTCCTTTTTTCGGAGTTCATAGATTTGAATCATGATTTCATTTATGAGATAGGAATTTCGCGAGTCTTTGCGTGGAACAGATAGCCCAGTGGCTGGGAGATAGTTTCTGGTGGATCGGGACCGCGGTTCGAATCCCGACAAGGTGCTTGATTCAATTTTTCTTTTTTCTGAGTCTAATGATTTGAATCCTGATTTTACTTATGAGGTAGGAATTTCGCTTGTCTTTGCGTGGAACAGATAACCCAGTGGTTGGGAGATAGTTTGTGGTGGGTCGGGACCACCGTTCGAATCCCGGCAGTGTTCTTGATTCACTTTTTCTTTTTTCTAAGTCTTTAGATTTGAATCATGATTTCACTTATGAGGTAGGAATTTCGCTTGTGTTTGCGTGGAACAGATAGCCCAGTGGTTGGGAGATAGTTTCTGGTAGATCGCGACCCCGTTTCGAATCCCGGCATTGTCCTTCATCTTCTTCTTTTTTCTGAGTCTAAGGATTAGAATCATGATTTCACTTATGACGTATGAATTTCGCTTGTCTTTGCGTGGAACAAATTGCCCAGTGGTTGGGAGATAGTTTCTGGTGGATCGGGATCCCGGTTCGAATCCCGATAAGGTCCTTGATTCACTTTTTCTTTTTTCTGAGTCTGAAGATTTTAACCATGATTTCACTTATGAGGTAGGAATTTCGCTTGTCTTTGCGTGGAACAGATAGCCCAGTGGTTGGGAGATAGTATCGGGTGGATCGGGACCACGGTTCGAATCCCGACAAGGTTCTTGATTCACTTTTCCTTTTTTCGGAGTTCATAGATTTGAATCATGATTTCATTCATGAGGTAGGAATTTCGCTAGTCTTTGCGTGGAACAGATAGCCCAGTGGTTGGGAGATAGTTTCTGGTGGATCGGGACCGCGGTTCGAATCCCGACAAGGTGCTTGATTCAATTTTTCTTTTTTCTGAGTCGAATGATTTGAATCCTGATTTCACTTATGAGGTAGGAATTTCGCTTGTCTTTGCGTGGAACAGATAACCCAGTGTTTGGGAGATAGTTTGTGGTGGGTCGGGACCACCGTTCGAATCCCGGCAGTGTTCTTGATTCACTTTTTCTTTTTTCTAAGTCTTTAGATTTGAATCATGATTTCACTTATGAGTTAGGAATTTCGCTTGTGTTTGCGTGGAACAGATAGCCCAGTGGTTGGGAAATAGTTTCTGGTAGATCGCGACCCCGTTTCGAATCCCGGCATTGTCCTTCATCTTCTTCTTTTTTCTGAGTCTAAGGATTAGAATCATGATTTCAGTTATGACGTTAGAATTTCGGTTGTCTTTGCGTGGAACAGATAGCCCAGTGGTTGCGAGATAGTTTCTGGTGGGTCGGGACAACAGTTCGAATCCCGGCAGTGTCCTTGATTCACTTTTTCTTTTTTTTAAGTCTTTAAATTTGAATCATGATTTCACTCATGAGGTAAGAATTTCGCTTGTCTTTGCGTGGAACAGATAGCCCAGTGCTTGGGAGATAGTTTCTGGTGGACCGGGACCACGGTTCGAATCCCGATAAGGTCCTTGATTCACTTTTCTTTTTTCTGAGTCTAAGGATTTAAATCATGATTTCACTTATGACGAAGAATTTTGCATGGCTTGCGTGGAACAGATAGCACAGTGGTTGGGAGATAGTTTCTGGTGGATCGGGACCCCGGTTCGAATCCCGACAAGGTCCTTGGTTCACTTTTTCTTTTTCTTTTGAGTCTTAAGATTTGAATCATGATTTCACTTATGAGGTAGGAATTTCGCTTGTCTTTGCGTGGAACAGATAGCCCAGTGCTTGGGAGATAGTTTCTGGTGGACCGGGACCACGGTTCGCAGCCCGATAAGGTCCTTGATTCACTTTTCTTTTTTCTGAGTCTAAGGATTTAAATCATGATTTCACTTATGACGTAAGAATTTTGCATGGCTTGCGTGGAACAGATAGCACAGTGGTTGGGAGATAGTTTCTGGTGGATCGGGACTTCGGTTCGAATCCCGACAAGGTCCTTGGTTCACTTTTTCTTTTTCTTTTGAGTCTTAAGATTTGAATCATGATTTCACTTATGAGGTAAAATTTTCGCTTGTGTTTGCGTGGAACACATAGCCCAGTGGTTGGGAGATAGTTTCTTGTGGGTCGGGACCCGGTTCTAATCCCGGCAGGGTCATTGATTCACTTTTTCTTTTTTCTGAGTCTAAGGATTTGAATCATGATTTCACTCATGGCGTATGAATTTCGCTTGTCTTTGCGTGGAACAGATAGCCCCGTGGTTGGGACATAGTTTCTTGTGGATCGGGACCCCGGTTCTAATCCCGGCAGGGTCATTGATTCACTTTTTCTTTTCTTTTTGTCTGAAGATTTGAATCATGATTTCACTTATTACGTAAGAATTTCGCATGGCTTGCGAGGAACAGATAGCACAGTGGTTGGGAGATAGTTTCTGGTGGATCGGGACCCCGGTTCGAATCCCGATAAGGTCCTTGATTCACTTTTTCTTTTTTCTGAGTCTAAGGATTTGAATCATGATTTCACTCATGTGGTAGGAATTTCGCTTGTCTTTGCGTGGAACAAAAAGCCCAGTGGTTGGGAGATAGTTTGTGGTGGGTCGGGACCACAGTTCGAATCCCGGCAGTGTTCTTCATTCACTTTTTGTTTCTGAGTCTAAAGATTTGAATCATGATTTCACTTATGTGGTAGGAATTTCGCATGTCTTTGCGTGGAACACATGGCCCAGTGGTTGGGAGATAGTTTCTGGTGGATGGGGATCCGGTTCGAATCCCAGCAGCGTCCTTGGTTCACTTTTTCTTTCTTTTTTGAGTCTAAAGATTTGAATCATGATTTCACTTATGAGGTAGGAATTTCGCTTGTCTTTGCGTGGAACAGATAGCCCAGTGGTTGGGAGATAGTTTCTGGTGGATCGGGACCACGGTTCGAATCCCGATAAGGTCCTTGATTCACTTTTTCTTTTTTCTGAGTCTAAGGATTTGAATCATGATTTCACTTATGGCGTATGAATTTCGCTTGTCTTTGCGTGGAACACATAACCCAGTGGTTGGGAGATAGTTTGTGGTGGGTCGGGACCACCGTTCGAATCCCGGCAGTGTTCTTGATTCACTTTTTCTATTTTCTAAGTCTTTAGATTTGAATCATGATTTCAATTATGAGGTAGGAATTTCGCCTGTCTTTGCGTGGAACAGATAGCCCAGTGGTTGGGAGATAGTTTCTTGTGGATCGGGACCCCGGTTCTAATCCCGGCAGGGTCATTGATTCACTTTTTTTTTTTTTTTTGAGTCTACAGATTTGAATCATGATTTCACTTATGACGTAAGAATTTCGCATGGCTTGCGTGGAACAGATAGCACAGTGGTTGGGAGATAGTTTCTGGTGGATCGGGACCCCGGTTCGAATCCAGACAAGGTCCTTGGTTCACTTTTTTTTTTTTTTGAGTCTACAGATTTGAATCATGATTTCACTTATGAGGTAGGAATTTCGCTTGTCTTTGCTTGGAACAGATAGCCCAATGGTTGGGAGATAGTTTCTGGTGGATCGGGACCACGGTTCGAAACCATGCGAAGTCCTTGATTTACTTTTTCTTTTTTCCGAGTCTAAAGATTTGAATTATGATTTCACTTATGACTTAGGAATGTCATTGGTCTTTGCGTGGAACAGATAGCCCAGTGGTTGGGAGATAGTTTCTGGTGGATCGGGACCACGGTTCGAATCCCGACAAGGTCCTTGATCTTCTTTTTCTTTTTTTTCTGAGTCTAAAGATTTGAATCGTGATTTCACTTATGAGGTAAGAATTTCGCATGTCTTTGCGTGGAACAGATAGTCCAGTGGTTGGGAGATAGTTTATGGTGGATCAGCACCACGGTTTGAATCCCGGTAGGGTCCTCGATCCCCTTTTTCTTTTTTTTGAGTCTAAAGATTTGAATCATGATTTCACTTATGAGGTAAGAATTCCGCTTGTCTTTGCGTGGAACAGATAGCCCAGTGGTTGGGAGATAGTTTCTGGTGAATCAGGACCACGGTTCGAATCCATGCAAAGTCCTTGATTTACTTTTTCTTTTTTCCGAGTCTAAAGATTTGAATTATGATTTCACTTATGACTAAGGAATTTCGTTTGTCTTTGCGTGGAACAGATAGCCCAGTGGTTGGGAGATAGTTTCTGGTGGATCGGGACCACGGTTCGAATCCCGACAAGGTCCTTGATTCACTTTTTCTTTTTTCTGAGTCTAAAGGTTTGAATCATGATTTCACTTATGAGGTAAGAATTTCGCTTGTCTTTGCGTGGAACAGATAGCCCAGTGGTTGGGAGATAGTTTCTGGTGGATCGGGACCACGGTTCGAACCCCGACAAGGTACTTGATTCACTGTTTGTTTTTTCTGAGTCTAAAGATTTGAATCATGATTTCACTTATGAGGTAAGAATTTCGCTTGTCTTTACGTGGAACAGATAGCCCAGTGGTTGGGAGATAATTTCTGGTGGATCGGTACCCCGGTTCGAATCCCGGCCGTGTCCTTGATCTTCTTTTTCTTTTTTTTCTGAGTCTAAAGATTTGAATCGTGATTTCACTAATGAGGTAAGAATTTCGGTTGTCTTTGCGTGGAACAGATAGCCCAGTGGTTGGGAGATAGTTTCTGGTGAATCAGGACCACGGTTCGAATCCTGGTAGGATCCTTGATCCCTTTTTTCCGAGTCTAAAGATTTGAATCATGATTTCACTTATGAGGTAAGAATTTCGCTTGTCTTTGCGTGGAACAGATAGCCCAGTGGTTGGGAGATAATTTCTGGTGGATCAGTACCCCGGTTCGAATCCCGGCAGGGTCCTTGATCTTCTTTTTCTTTTTTTTCTGAGTCTAAAGATTTGAATCGTGATTTCACTTATGAGGTAAGAATTTCGCTTGTCTTTGCGTGGAACAGATAGCCCAGTGGTTGGGAGATAGTTTCTGGTGGATCGGGACCACGGTTCGAATCCCGACAAGGTCTTTGATTCACTTTTTCTTTTTTCTTAGTCTAAAGATTTGAATCATGATTTCACTTATGAGGTAAGAATTTCGCTTGTCTTTGCGTGGAACAGATAGCCCAGTGGTTGGGAGATAATTTCTGGTGGATCAGTACCCCGGTTCGAATCCCGGCAGTGTCCTTGATCTTCTTTTTCTTTTTTTTCTGAGTCTAAAGATTTGAATCGTGATTTCACTTATGAGGTAAGAATTTTGCATGTCTTTGCGTGGAACAGATAGTCCAGTGGTTGGGAGATAATTTCTGGTGGATCGGTACCCCGGTTCGAATCCCGGCAGTGTCCTTGATCTTCTTTTTCTTTTTTTTTCTGAGTCTAAAGATTTGAATCGTGATTTCACTTATGAGGTAAGAATTTCGCATGTCTTTGCGTGGAACAGATAGCCCAGTGGTTGGGAGATAGTTTCTGGTGGATCAAGACCACGGTTCGAACCCCGACAAGGTACTTGATTCACTTTTTGTTTTTTTCTGAGTCTAAAGATTTGAATCATGATTTCACTTATGAGGTAAGAATTTCGCATGTCTTTGCGTGGAACAGATAGCCCAGTGGTTGGGAGATAGTTTCTGGTGGATCAGGACGACGGTTCGAATCCTGGTAGGATCCTTGATCCCTTTTTTCCGAGTCTAAAGATTTGAATCATGATTTCACTTATGAGGTAGGAATTTTGCTTGTCTTTGCGTGGAACAGATAGCCCAGTGGTTGGGATATAGTTTCTGGTGGATCGGGACCACGGTTCGAAACCATGCGAAGTCCTTGATTTACTTTTTCTTTTTTCCGAGTCTAAAGATTTGAATTATGATTTCACTTATGACTTAGGAATGTCATTGGTCTTTGCGTGGAACAGATAGCCCAGTGGTTGGGATATAGTTTCTGGTGGATCGGGACCACGGTTCGAATCCCGACAAGGTCCTTGATCTTCTTTTTCTTTTTTTTCTGAGTCTAAAGATTTGAATCGTGATTTCACTTATGAGGTAAGAATTTCGCATGTCTTTGCGTGGAACAGATAGTCCAGTGGTTGGGAGATAGTTTATGGTGGATCAGCACCACGGTTTGAATCCCGGTAGGGTCCTCGATCCCGTTTTTCTTTTTTTTGAGTCTAAAGATTTGAATCATGATTTCACTTATGAGGTAAGAATTCCGCTTGTCTTTGCGTGGAACAGATAGCCCAGTGGTTGGGAGATAGTTTCTGGTGAATCAGGACCACGGTTCGAATCCATGCAAAGTCCTTGATTTACTTTTTCTTTTTTCCGAGTCTAAAGATTTGAATTATGATTTCACTCATGACTAAGGAATTTCGTTTGTCTTTGCGTGGAACAGATAGCCCAGTGGTTGGGAGATAGTTTCTGGTGGATCGGGACCACGGTTCGAATCCCGACAAGGTCCTTGATTCACTTTTTCTTTTTTCTGAGTCTAAAGGTTTGAATCATGATTTCACTTATGAGGTAAGAATTTCGCTTGTCTTTGCGTGGAACAGATAGCCCAGTGGTTGGGAGATAGTTTCTGGTGGATCGGGACCCCGGTTCGAATCCCGGCAGTGTCCTTGATCCCCTTTTTCTTTTTTCTGAGTCTAAAGATTTGAATCATGATTTCACTTATGAGGTAGGATTTTCGCTTGTCTTTGCGTGGAACAGATAGCCCAGTGGTTGGGAGATAGTTTCTGGTGGATCGGGACCACGGTTCGAACCCCGACAAGGTACTTGATTCACTTTTTGTTTTTTCTGAGTCTAAAGATTTGAATCATGATTTCACTTATGAGGTAAGAATTTCGCTTGTCTTTACGTGGAACAGATAGCCCAGTGGTTGGGAGATAGTTTCTGGTGGATCGGTACCCCGGTTCGAATCCCGGCCGTGTCCTTGATCTTCTTTTTCTTTTTTTTCTGAGTCTAAAGATTTGAATCGTGATTTCACTTATGAGGTAAGAATTTCGCATGTCTTTGCGTGGAACAGATAGCCCAGTGGTTGGGAGATAGTTGCTGGTGAATCAGGACCACGGTTCGAATCCTGGTAGGATCCTTGATCCCTTTTTTCCGAGTCTAAAGATTTGAATCATGATTTCACTTATGAGGTAGGAATTTTGCTTGTCTTTGCGTGGAACAGATAGCCCAGTGGTTGGGAGATAGTTTCTGGTGGATCGGGACCACGGTTCGAATCCCGACAAGGTCCTTGATCTTTTTTTTTTTTTTCTGAGTCTAAAGATTTGAATCGTGATCTCACTTATGAGGTAAGAATTTCGCATGTCTTTGCGTGGAACAGATAGTCCAGTGGTTGGGAGATAGTTTATGGTGGATCAGCACCACGGTTTGAATCCCGGTAGGGTCCTCGATCCCCTTTTTCTTTTTTTTGAGTCTAAAGATTTGAATCATGATTTCACTTATGAGGTTAGAATTCCGCCTGTCTTTGCGTGGAACAGATAGCCCAGTGGTTGGGAGATAGTTTCTGGTGAATCAGGACCACGGTTCGAATCCATGCAAAGTCCTTGATTTACTTTTTCTTTTTTCCGAGTCTAAAGATTTGAATTATGATTTCACTTATGACTAAGGAATTTAGATTGTCTTTGCGTGGAACAGATAGCCCAGTGGTTGGGAGATAGTTTCTGGTGGATCGGGACCACGGTTCGAATCCCGACAAGGTCCTTGATTCACTTTTTCTTTTTTCTGAGTCTAAAGGTTTGAATTATGATTTCACTTATGACTTAGGAATGTAATTTGTCTTTGCGTGGAACAGACAGCCCAGTGGTTGGGAGATAGTTTCTGGTGGATCGGGACCACAGTTCGAATCCCGACAAGGTCCTTGATTCACTTTTTCTTTTTTCTGAGTCTAAAGGTTTGAATCATGATTTCACTTATGAGGTAAGAATTTCGCTTGTCTTTGCGTGGAACAGATAGCCCAGTGGTTGGGAGATAGTTACTGGTGGATCGGGACCACGGTTCGAATCCCGACAAGGTCCTTGATTCACTTTTTCTTTTTTCTTAGTCTAAAGATTTGAATCATGATTTCACTTATGAGGTAAGAATTTCGCTTGTCTTTGCGTGGAACAGATAGCCCAGTGGTTGGGAGATAATTTCTGGTGGATCAGTACCCCGGTTCGAATCCCGGCAGTGTCCTTGATCTTCTTTTTCTTTTTTTTCTGAGTCTAAAGATTTGAATCGTGATTTCACTTATGAGGTAAGAATTTCGCATGTCTTTGCGTGGAACAGATAGTCCAGTGGTTGGGAGATAATTTCTGGTGGATCGGTACCCCGGTTCGAATCCCGGCAGTGTCCTTGATCTTTTTTTTCTTTTTTTCTGAGTCTAAAGATTTGAATCGTGATTTCACTTATGAGGTAAGAATTTCGCATGTCTTTGCGTGGAACAGATAGCCCAGTGGTTGGGAGATAGTTTCTGGTGGATCAGGACCACGGTTCGAACCCCGACAAGGTACTTGATTCACTTTTTGTTTTTTTCTGAGTCTAAAGATTTGAATCATGATTTCACTTATGAGGTAAGAATTTCGCATGTCTTTGCGTGGAACAGATAGCCCAGTGGTTGGGAGATAGTTTCTGGTGGATCAGGACGACGGTTCGAATCCTGGTAGGATCCTTGATCCCTTTTTTCCGAGTCTAAAGATTTGAATCATGATTTCACTTATGAGGTAGGAATTTTGCTTGTCTTTGCGTGGAACAGATAGCCCAGTGGTTGGGATATAGTTTCTGGTGGATCGGGACCACGGTTCGAAACCATGCGAAGTCCTTGATTTACTTTTTTCTTTTTTCCGAGTCTAAAGATTTGAATTATGATTTCACTTATGACTTAGGAATGTCAATGGTCTTTGCGTGGAACAGATAGCCCAGTGGTTGGGAGATAGTTTCTGGTGGATCGGGACCACGGTTCGAATCCCGACAAGGTCCTTGATCTTCTTTTTCTTTTTTTTCTGAGTCTAAAGATTTGAATCGTGATTTCACTTATGAGGTAAGAATTTCGCATGTCTTTGCGTGGAACAGATAGTCCAGTGGTTGGGAGATAGTTTATGGTGGATCAGCACCACGGTTTGAATCCCGGAGGGTCCTCGATCCCCTTTTTCTTTTTTTTGAGTCTAAAGATTTGAATCGTGATTTCACTTATGAGGTAAGAATTTCGCATGTCTTTGCGTGGAACAGATAGTCCAGTGGTTGGGAGATAATTTCTGGTGGATCGGTACCCCGGTTCGAATCCCGGCAGTGTCCTTGATCTTTTTTTTTTTTTTTTTCTGAGTCTAAAGATTTGAATCGTGATTTCACTTATGAGGTAAGAATTTCGCATGTCTTTGCGTGGAACAGATAGCCCAGTGGTTGGGAGATAGTTTCTGGTGGATCAGGACCACGGTTCGAACCCCGACAAGGTACTTGATTCACTTTTTGTTTTTTCTGAGTCTAAAGATTTGAATCATGATTTCACTTATGAGGTAAGAATTTCGCATGTCTTTGCGTGGAACAGATAGCCCAGTGGTTGGGAGATAGTTTCTGGTGAATCAGGACCACGGTTCGAATCCTGGTAGGATCCTTGATCCCTTTTTTCCGAGTCTAAAGATTTGAATCATGATTTCACTGATGAGGTAGGAATTTTGCTTGTCTTTACGTGGAACAGATAGCCCAGTGGTTGGGAGATAATTTCTGGTGGATCGGTACCCCGGTTCGAATCCCGGCCGTGTCCTTGATCTTCTTTTTCTTTTTTTTCTGCGTCTAAAGATTTGAATCGTGATTTCACTTATGAGGTAAGAATTTCGCATGTCTTTGCGTGGAACAGATAGCCCAGTGGTTGGGAGATAGTTTCTGGTGAATCAGGACCACGGTTCGAATCCTGGTAGGATCCTTGATCCCTTTTTTCTGAGTCTAAAGATTTGAATCATGATTTCACTTATGAGGTAAGAATTTCGCTTGTCTTTGCGTGGAACAGATAGCCCAGTGGTTGGGAGATAGTTACTGGTGGATCGGGACCACGGTTCGAATCCCGACAAGGTCCTTGATTCACTTTTTCTTTTTTCTTAGTCTAAAGATTTGAATCATGATTTCACTTATGAGGTAAGAATTTCGCTTGTCTTTGCGTGGAACAGATAGCCCAGTGGTTGGGAGATAATTTCTGGTGGATCAGTACCCCGGTTCGAATCCCGGCAGTGTCCTTGATCTTCTTTTTCTTTTTTTTCTGAGTCTAAAGATTTGAATCGTGATTTCACTTATGAGGTAAGAATTTCGCATGTCTTTGCGTGGAACAGATAGTCCAGTGGTTGGGAGATAATTTCTGGTGGATCGGTACCCCGGTTCGAATCCCGGCAGTGTCCTTGATCTTTTTTTTTTTTTTTTCTGAGTCTAAAGATTTGAATCGTGATTTCACTTATGAGGTAAGAATTTCGCATGTCTTTGCGTGGAACAGATAGCCCAGTGGTTGGGAGATAGTTTCTGGTGGATCAGGACCACGGTTCGAACCCCGACAAGGTACTTGATTCACTTTTTGTTTTTTTCTGAGTCTAAAGATTTGAATCATGATTTCACTTATGAGGTAAGAATTTCGCATGTCTTTGCGTGGAACAGATAGCCCAGTGGTTGGGAGATAGTTTCTGGTGGATCAGGACGACGGTTCGAATCCTGGTAGGATCCTTGATCCCTTTTTTCCGAGTCTAAAGATTTGAATCATGATTTCACTTATGAGGTAGGAATTTTGCTTGTCTTTGCGTGGAACAGATAGCCCAGTGGTTGGGATATAGTTTCTGGTGGATCGGGACCACGGTTCGAAACCATGCGAAGTCCTTGATTTACTTTTTTCTTTTTTCCGAGTCTAAAGATTTGAATTATGATTTCACTTATGACTTAGGAATGTCAATGGTCTTTGCGTGGAACAGATAGCCCAGTGGTTGGGAGATAGTTTCTGGTGGATCGGGACCACGGTTCGAATCCCGACAAGGTCCTTGATCTTCTTTTTCTTTTTTTTCTGAGTCTAAAGATTTGAATCGTGATTTCACTTATGAGGTAAGAATTTCGCATGTCTTTGCGTGGAACAGATAGTCCAGTGGTTGGGAGATAGTTTATGGTGGATCAGCACCACGGTTTGAATCCCGGAGGGTCCTCGATCCCCTTTTTTCTTTTTTTTGAGTCTAAAGATTTGAATCGTGATTTCACTTATGAGGTAAGAATTTCGCATGTCTTTGCGTGGAACAGATAGTCCAGTGGTTGGGAGATAATTTCTGGTGGATCGGTACCCCGGTTCGAATCCCGGCAGTGTCCTTGATCTTTTTTTTTTTTTTTTTTCTGAGTCTAAAGATTTGAATCGTGATTTCACTTATGAGGTAAGAATTTCGCATGTCTTTGCGTGGAACAGATAGCCCAGTGGTTGGGAGATAGTTTCTGGTGGATCAGGACCACGGTTCGAACCCCGACAAGGTACTTGATTCACTTTTTGTTTTTTCTGAGTCTAAAGATTTGAATCATGATTTCACTTATGAGGTAAGAATTTCGCATGTCTTTGCGTGGAACAGATAGCCCAGTGGTTGGGAGATAGTTTCTGGTGAATCAGGACCACGGTTCGAATCCTGGTAGGATCCTTGATCCCTTTTTTCCGAGTCTAAAGATTTGAATCATGATTTCACTTATGAGGTAGGAATTTTGCTTGTCTTTACGTGGAACAGATAGCCCAGTGGTTGGGAGATAATTTCTGGTGGATCGGTACCCCGGTTCGAATCCCGGCCGTGTCCTTGATCTTCTTTTTCTTTTTTTTCTGCGTCTAAAGATTTGAATCGTGATTTCACTTATGAGGTAAGAATTTCGCATGTCTTTGCGTGGAACAGATAGCCCAGTGGTTGGGAGATAGTTTCTGGTGAATCAGGACCACGGTTCGAATCCTGGTAGGATCCTTGATCCCTTTTTTCCGAGTCTAAAGATTTGAATCATGATTTCACTTATGAGGTAAGAATTTCGCTTGTCTTTGCGTGGAACAGATAGCCCAGTGGTTGGGAGATAGTTTCTTGTGGATCGGGACCCCGGTTCGAATCCCGGCAGTGTCCTTGATCCCCTTTTTCTTTTTTCTGAGTCTAAAGATTTGAATCATGATTTCACTTATGAGGTAGGAATTTCGCTTGTCTTTGCGTGGAACAGATAGCCCAGTGGTTGGGAGATAGTTTCTGGTGGATCGGGACCACGGTTCGAACCCCGACAAGGTACTTGATTCACTTTTTGTTTTTTCTGAGTCTAAAGATTTGAATCATGATTTCACTTATGAGGTAAGAATTTCGCTTGTCTTTACGTGGAACAGATAGCCCAGTGGTTGGGAGATAATTTCTGGTGGATCGGTACCCCGGTTCGAATCCCTGCCGTGTCCTTGATCTTCTTTTTCTTTTTTTTCTGAGTCTAAAGATTTGAATCGTGATTTCACTTATGAGGTAAGAATTTCGCATGTCTTTGCGTGGAACAGATAGCCCAGTGGTTGGGAGATAGTTTCTGGTGAATCAGGACCACGGTTCGAATCCTGGTAGGATCCTTGATCCCTTTTTTCCGAGTCTAAAGATTTGAATCATGATTTCACTTATGAGGTAGGAATTTTGCTTGTCTTTGCGTGGAACAGATAGCCCAGTGGTTGGGATATAGTTTCTGGTGGATCGGGACCACGGTTCGAAACCATGCAAAGTCCTTGATTTACTTTTTCTTTTTTCCGAGTCTAAAGATTTGAATTATGATTTCACTTATGACTTAGGAATGTCATTGGTCTTTGCGTGGAACAGATAGCCCAGTGGTTGGGAGATAGTTTCTGGTGGATCAGGACCACGGTTCGAATCCCGACAAGGTCCTTGATCTTCTTTTTCTTTTTTTTCTGAGTCTAAAGATTTGAATCGTGATTTCACTTATGAGGTAAGAATTTCGCATGTCTTTGCGTGGAACAGATAGTCCAGTGGTTGGGAGATAGTTTATGGTGGATCAGCACCACGGTTTGAATCCCGGTAGGGTCCTCGATCCCCTTTTTCTTTTTTTTGAGTCTAAAGATTTGAATCATGATTTCACTTATGAGGTAAGAATTCCGCTTGTCTTTGCGTGGAACAGATAGCCCAGTGGTTGGGAGATAGTTTCTGGTGAATCAGGACCACGGTTCGAATCCATGCAAAGTCCTTGATTTACTTTTTCTTTTTTCCGAGTCTAAAGATTTGAATTATGATTTCACTTATGACTAAGGAATTTCGTTTGTCTTTGCGTGGAACAGATAGCCCAGTGGTTGGGAGATAGTTTCTGGTGGATCGGGACCACGGTTCGAATCCCGACAAGGTCCTTGATTCACTTTTTCTTTTTTCTGAGTCTAAAGGTTTGAATCATGATTTCACTTATGAGGTAAGAATTTCGCTTGTCTTTGCGTGGAACAGATAGCCCAGTGGTTGGGAGATAGTTTCTGGTGGATCGGGACCCCGGTTCGAATCCCGGCAGTGTCCTTGATCCCCTTTTTCTTTTTTCTGAGTCTAAAGATTTGAATCATGATTTCACTTATGAGGTAGGAATTTCGCTTGTCTTTGCGTGGAACAGATAGCCCAGTGGTTGGGAGATAGTTTCTGGTGGATCGGGACCACGGTTCGAACCCCGACAAGGTACTTGATTCACTTTTTGTTTTTTCTGAGTCTAAAGATTTGAATCATGATTTCACTTATGAGGTAAGAATTTCGCTTGTCTTTACGTGGAACAGATAGCCCAGTGGTTGGGAGATAATTTCTGGTGGATCGGTACCCCGGTTCGAATCCCGGCCGTGTCCTTGATCTTCTTTTTCTTTTTTTTCTGAGTCTAAAGATTTGAATCGTGATTTCACTTATGAGGTAAGAATTTCGCATGTCTTTGCGTGGAACAGATAGCCCAGTGGTTGGGAGATAGTTTCTGGTGAATCAGGACCACGGTTCGAATCCTGGTAGGATCCTTGATCCCTTTTTTCCGAGTCTAAAGATTTGAATCATGATTTCACTTATGAGGTAGGAATTTTGCTTGTCTTTGCGTGGAACAGATAGCCCAGTGGTTGGGATATAGTTTCTGGTGGATCGGGACCACGGTTCGAAACCATGCAAAGTCCTTGATTTACTTTTTCTTTTTTCCGAGTCTAAAGATTTGAATTATGATTTCACTTATGACTTAGGAATGTCATTGGTCTTTGCGTGGAACAGATAGCCCAGTGGTTGGGAGATAGTTTCTGGTGGATCAGGACCACGGTTCGAATCCCGACAAGGTCCTTGATCTTCTTTTTCTTTTTTTTCTGAGTCTAAAGATTTGAATCGTGATTTCACTTATGAGGTAAGAATTTCGCATGTCTTTGCGTGGAACAGATAGTCCAGTGGTTGGGAGATAGTTTATGGTGGATCAGCACCACGGTTTGAATCCCGGTAGGGTCCTCGATCCCCTTTTTCTTTTTTTTGAGTCTAAAGATTTGAATCATGATTTCACTTATGAGGTAAGAATTCCGCTTGTCTTTGCGTGGAACAGATAGCCCAGTGGTTGGGAGATAGTTTCTGGTGAATCAGGACCACGGTTCGAATCCATGCAAAGTCCTTGATTTACTTTTTCTTTTTTCCGAGTCTAAAGATTTGAATTATGATTTCACTTATGACTAAGGAATTTCGTTTGTCTTTGCGTGGAACAGATAGCCCAGTGGTTGGGAGATAGTTTCTGGTGGATCGGGACCACGGTTCGAATCCCGACAAGGTCCTTGATTCACTTTTTCTTTTTTCTGAGTCTAAAGGTTTGAATCATGATTTCACTTATGAGGTAAGAATTTCGCTTGTCTTTGCGTGGAACAGATAGCCCAGTGGTTGGGAGATAGTTTCTGGTGGATCGGGACCCCGGTTCGAATCCCGGCAGTGTCCTTGATCCCCTTTTTCTTTTTTCTGAGTCTAAAGATTTGAATCATGATTTCACTTATGAGGTAGGAATTTCGCTTGTCTTTGCGTGGAACAGATAGCCCAGTGGTTGGGAGATAGTTTCTGGTGGATCGGGACCACGGTTCGAACCCCGACAAGGTACTTGATTCACTTTTTGTTTTTTCTGAGTCTAAAGATTTGAATCATGATTTCACTTATGAGGTAAGAATTTCGCTTGTCTTTACGTGGAACAGATAGCCCAGTGGTTGGGAGATAATTTCTGGTGGATCGGTACCCCGGTTCGAATCCCGGCCGTGTCCTTGATCTTCTTTTTCTTTTTTTTCTGAGTCTAAAGATTTGAATCGTGATTTCACTTATGAGGTAAGAATTTCGCATGTCTTTGCGTGGAACAGATAGCCCAGTGGTTGGGAGATAGTTTCTGGTGAATCAGGACCACGGTTCGAATCCTGGTAGGATCCTTGATCCCTTTTTCCGAGTCTAAAGATTTGAATCATGATTTCACTTATGAGGTAAGAATTTCGCTTGTCTTTGCGTGGAACAGATAGCCCAGTGGTTGGGAGATAGTTTCTTGTGGATCGGGACCCCGGTTCGAATCCCGGCAGTGTCCTTGATCCCCTTTTTCTTTTTTCTGAGTCTAAAGATTTGAATCATGATTTCACTTATGAGGTAGGAATTTCGCTTGTCTTTGCGTGGAACAGATAGCCCAGTGGTTGGGAGATAGTTTCTGGTGGATCGGGACCACGGTTCGAACCCCGACAAGGTACTTGATTCACTTTTTGTTTTTTCTGAGTCTAAAGATTTGAATCATGATTTCACTTATGAGGTAAGAATTTCGCTTGTCTTTACGTGGAACAGATAGCCCAGTGGTTGGGAGATAATTTCTGGTGGATCGGTACCCCGGTTCGAATCCCGGCCGTGTCCTTGATCTTCTTTTTCTTTTTTTTCTGAGTCTAAAGATTTGAATCGTGATTTCACTTATGAGGTAAGAATTTCGCATGTCTTTGCGTGGAACAGATAGTCCAGTGGTTGGGAGATAGTTTCTGGTGGATCGGGACCCCGGTTCGAATCCCGACAAGGTACTTGATTCACTCTTCATTTTTTCTGAGTCTAAAGATTTGAATCATGATTTCACTTATGAGGTAAGAATTTCGCTTGTCTTTGCGTGGAACAGATAGCCCAGTGGTTGGGAGATAGTTTCTGGTGGATCGGTACCCCGGTTCGAATCCCGGCAGTGTCCTTGATCTTCTTTTTTTTTTTTCTGAGTCTAAAGATTTGAATCGTGATTTCACTTATGAGGTAAGAATTTCGCATGTCTTTGCGTGGAACAGATAGTCCAGTGGTTGGGAGATAATTTCTGGTGGATCGGTACCCCGGTTCGAATCCCGTCAGTGTCCTTGATCTTCTTTTTCTTTTTTTTCTGAGTCTAAAGATTTGAATCGTGATTTCACTTATGAGGTAAGAATTTCGCTTGTCTTTGCGTGGAACAGATAGCCCAGTGGTTGGGAGATAATTTCTGGTGGATCGGTACCCCGGTTCGAATCCCGTCAGTGTCCTTGATCTTCTTTTTCTTTTTTTTCTGAGTCTAAAGATTTGAATCGTGATTTCACCTATGAGGTAAGAATTTCGCATGTCTTTGCGTGGAACAGATAGTCCAGTGGTTGGGAGATAGTTTCTGGTGGATCGGGACCCCGGTTCGAGTCCCGACAAGGTACTTGATTCACTTTTTCATTTTTTCTGAGTCTAAAGATTTGAATCATGATTTCACTTATGAGGTAGGAATTTCGCTTGTCTTTGCGTGGAACAGATAGCCCAGTGGTTGGGAGATAGTTTTTGGTGGATCGGGACCCCGGTTCGAATCCTGGTAGGATCCTTGATCCTTTTTTTTCTGAGTCTAAAGATTTGAATCATGATTTCACTTATGAGTTAAGAATTTCGCATGTCTTTGCGTGGAACAGATAGTCCAGTGGTTGGGAGATAGTTTCTGGTGGATCAGCACCACGGTTTGAATCCCGGTAGGGTCCTCGATCCTTTTTTCTTTTTTCTGAGTCTAAAGATTTGAATCGTGATTTCACTTATGAGGTAAGAATTTCGCATGTCTTTGCGTGGAACAGATAGTCCAGTGGTTGGGAGATAGTTTCTGGTGGATCGGGACCCCGGTTCGAATCCCGGCCGTGTCCTTGATCTTCTTTTTCTTTTTTTTCTGAGTCTAAAGATTTGAATCGTGATTTCACTTATGAGGTAAGAATTTCGCATGTCTTTGCGTGGAATAGATAGTCCAGTGGTTGGGAGATAGTTTCTGGTGGATCGGGACCCCGGTTCGAATCCCGACAAGGTACTTGATTCACTCTTCATTTTTTCTGAGTCTAAAGATTTGAATCATGATTTCACTTATGAGGTAAGAATTTCGCTTGTCTTTACGTGGAACAGATAGCCCAGTGGTTGGGAGATAATTTCTGGTGGATCGGTACCCCGGTTCGAATCCCGGCCGTGTCCTTGATCTTCTTTTTCTTTTTTTTCTGAGTCTAAAGATTTGAATCGTGATTTCACTTATGAGGTAAGAATTTCGCATGTCTTTGCGTGGAACAGATAGTCCAGTGGTTGGGAGATAGTTTCTGGTGGATCGGGACCACGGTTCGAATCTCGACAAGGTCCTTGATTCACTTTTTCTTTTTTCTGAGTCTAAAGGTTTGAATCATGATTTCACTTATGAGGTAAGAATTTCGCTTGTCTTTGCGTGGAACAGATAGCCCAGTGGTTGGGAGATAGTTTCTGGTGGATCGGGACCCCGGTTCGAATCCCGGCAGTGTCCTTGATCCCCTTTTTCTTTTTTCTGAGTCTAAAGATTTGAATCATGATTTCACTTATGAGGTAGGAATTTCGCTTGTCTTTGCGTGGAACAGATAGCCCAGTGGTTGGGAGATAGTTTCTGGTGGATCGGGACCACGGTTCGAACCCCGACAAGGTACTTGATTCACTTTTTGTTTTTTCTGAGTCTAAAGATTTGAATCATGATTTCACTTATGAGGTAAGAATTTCGCTTGTCTTTACGTGGAACAGATAGCCCAGTGGTTGGGAGATAATTTCTGGTGGATCGGTACCCCGGTTCGAATCCCGGCCGTGTCCTTGATCTTCTTTTTCTTTTTTTTCTGAGTCTAAAGATTTGAATCGTGATTTCACTTATGAGGTAAGAATTTCGCATGTCTTTGCGTGGAACAGATAGCCCAGTGGTTGGGAGATAGTTTCTGGTGAATCAGGACCACGGTTCGAATCCTGGTAGGATCCTTGATCCCTTTTTTCCGAGTCTAAAGATTTGAATCATGATTTCACTTATGAGGTAAGAATTTCGCTTGTCTTTGCGTGGAACAGATAGCCCAGTGGTTGGGAGATAGTTTCTTGTGGATCGGGACCCCGGTTCGAATCCCGGCAGTGTCCTTGATCCCCTTTTTCTTTTTTCTGAGTCTAAAGATTTGAATCATGATTTCACTTATGAGGTAGGAATTTCGCTTGTCTTTGCGTGGAACAGATAGCCCAGTGGTTGGGAGATAGTTTCTGGTGGATCGGGAGACCACGGTTCGAATCCCGACAAGGTCCTTTATTCACTTTTTCTTTTTTCTGAGTCTAAAGATTTGAATCATGATTTCACTTATGAGGTTAGAATTTCGCTTGTCTTTGCGTGGAACAGATAGCCCAGTGGTTGGGAGATAATTTCTGGTGGATCGGTACCACGGTTCGATTCCCGGCAGTGTCCTTGATCTTCTTTTTCTTTTTTTCTGAGTCTAAAGATTTGAATCGTGATTTCACTTATGAGGTAAGAATTTCGCATGTCTTTGCGTGGAACAGATAGTCCAGTGGTTGGGAGATAGTTTCTGGTGGATCAGCACCACGGTTTGAATCCCGGTAGGGTCCTCGATCCCTTTTTCTTTTTTCTGAGTCTAAAGATTTGAATCATGATTTCACTTATGATGTAAGAATTTCGCTTGTCTTTGCGTAGAACAGATAGCCCAGTGGTTGGCAGATAGTTTCTGGTGGATCGGGACCCCGGTTCGAATCCCGACAAGGTACTTGATTCACTTTTTCTTTTTTCTGAGTCTAAAGATTTGAATCATGATTTCACTTATGAGGTAAGAATTTCGCTTGTCTTTGCGTGGAACAGATAGCCCAGTGGTTGGGAGATAGTTTCTGGTGGATCGGTACCCCGGTTCGAATCCCGGCAGTGTCCTTGATCTTCTTTTTTTTTTTCTGAGTCTAAAGATTTGAATCGTGATTTCACTTATGAGGTAAGAATTTCGCATGTCTTTGCGTGGAACAGATAGTCCAGTGGTTGGGAGATAATTTCTGGTGGATCGGTACCCCGGTTCGAATCCCGTCAGTGTCCTTGATCTTCTTTTTCTTTTTTTTCTGAGTCTAAAGATTTGAATCGTGATTTCACTTATGAGGTAAGAATTTCGCTTGTCTTTGCGTGGAACAGATAGCCCAGTGGTTGGGAGATAGTTTCTGGTGAATCGAGACCACTGTTCGAATCCATGCAAAGTCCTTGATTTACTTTTTCTTTTTTCCGAGTCTAAAGATTTGAATTATGATTTCACTTATGACTTAGGAATTTCGTTTGTCTTTGTGGGAACAGATAGCCCAGTGGTTGGGAGATAGTTTCTGGTGGATCGGGACCACGGTTCGAACCCCGACAAGGTACTTGATTCACTTTTTGTTTTTTCTGAGTCTAAAGATTGGAATCATGATTTCACTTATGAGGTAAGAATTTCGCTTGTCTTTACGTGGAACAGATAGTCCAGTGGTTGGGAGATAATTTCTGGTGGATCGGTACCCCGGTTCGAATCCCGGCAGTGTCATTGATCTTCTTTTTCTTTTTTTTCTGAGTCTAAAGATTTGAATCGTGATTTCACTTATGAGGTAAGAATTTCGCTTGTCTTTGCGTGGAACAGATAGTCCAGTGGTTGGGAGATAATTTCTGGTGGATCGGTACCCCGGTTCGAATCCCGGCAGTGTCCTTGATCTTCTTTTTCTTTTTGTTCTGAGTCTAAAGATTTGAATCGTGATTTCACCTATGAGGTAAGAATTTCGCATGTCTTTGCGTGGAACAGATAGTCCAGTGGTTGGGAGATAGTTTCTGGTGGATCGGGACCCCGGTTCGAGTCCCGACAAGGTACTTGATTCACTTTTTCATTTTTTCTGAGTCTAAAGATTTGAATCATGATTTCACTTATGAGGTAGGAATTTCGCTTGTCTTTGCGTGGAACAGATAGCCCAGTGGTTGGGAGATAGTTTTTGGTGGATCGGGACCCCGGTTCGAATCCTGGTAGGATCCTTGATCCTTTTTTTTCTGAGTCTAAAGATTTGAATCATGATTTCACTTATGAGTTAAGAATTTCGCATGTCTTTGCGTGGAACAGATAGTCCAGTGGTTGGGAGATAGTTTCTGGTGGATCAGCACCACGGTTTGAATCCCGGTAGGGTCCTCGATCCTTTTTTCTTTTTTCTGAGTCTAAAGATTTGAATCATGATTTCACTTATGATGTAAGAATTTCGCTTGTCTTTGCGTAGAACAGATAGCCCAGTGGTTGGCAGATAGTTTCTGGTGGATCGGGACCCCGGTTCGAATCCCGACAAGGTACTTGATTCACTTTTTCTTTTTTCTGAGTCTAAAGATTTGAATCATGATTTCACTTATGAGGTAAGAATTTCGCTTGTCTTTGCGTGGAACAGATAGCCCAGTGGTTGGGAGATAGTTTCTGGTGGATCGGTACCCCGGTTCGAATCCCGGCAGTGTCCTTGATCTTCTTTTTCTTTTTTTTCTGAGTCTAAAGATTTGAATCGTGATTTCACTTATGAGGTAAGAATTTCGCATGTCTTTGCGTGGAACAGATAGTCCAGTGGTTGGGAGATAATTTCTGGTGGATCGGTACCCCGGTTCGAATCCCGGCAGTGTCATTGATCTTCTTTTTCTTTTTTTTCTGAGTCTAAAGATTTGAATCGTGATTTCACTTATGAGGTAAGAATTTCGCTTGTCTTTGCGTGGAACAGATAGTCCAGTGGTTGGGAGATAATTTCTGGTGGATCGGTACCCCGGTTCGAATCCCGGCAGTGTCATTGATCTTCTTTTTCTTTTTTTTCTGAGTCTAAAGATTTGAATTATGATTTCGCTTATGACTTAGGAATTTCGCTTGTCTTTGCGTGGAACAGATAGCCCAGTGGTTGGGAGATAGTTTTTGGTGGATCGGGACCCCGGTTCGAATCCTGGTAGGATCCTTGATCCTTTTTTTTCTGAGTCTAAAGATTTGAATCATGATTTTACTTATGAGTTAAGAATTTCGCTTGTCTTTGCGTGGAACAGATAGCCCAGTGGTTGGGATATAGTTTCTGGTGGATCGGGACCATGGTTCGAATCCATTCAAAGTCCTTGATCTTTTTTTTCTTTTTTTTCTGAGTCTAAAGATTTGAATCGTGATTTCACTTATGAGGTAAGAATTTTGCATGTCTTTGCGTGGAACAGATAGTCCAGTGGTTGGGAGATAATTTCTGGTGGATCGGTACACCGGTTCGAATCCCGGCAGTGTCCTTGATCTTCTTTTTCTTTTTGTTCTGAGTCTAAAGATTTGAATCGTGATTTCACTTATGAGGTAAGAATTTCGCATGTCTTTGCGTGGAACAGATAGCCCAGTGGTTGGGATATAGTTTCTGGTGGATCGGGACCACGGTTCGAATCCATGCAAAGTCCTTGATTTACTTTTTCTTTTTTCCGAGTCTAAAGATTTGAATTATGATTTCACTTATGACTTAGGAATGTAATTTGTCTTTGCGTGGAACAGATAGCCCAGTGGTTGGGAGATAGTTTCTGGTGGATCGGGACCACGGTTCGAATCCCGACAAGGTCCTTGATTCACTTTTTCTTTTTTCTGAGTCTAAAGATTTGAATCATGATTTCACTTATGAGGTAAGAATTTCGCTTGTCTTTGCGTGGAACAGATAGCCGAGTGGTTGGGAGATAATTTCTGGTGGATCGGTACCCCGGTTCGAATCCCGGCAGTGTCCTTAATCTTCTTTTTCTTTTTTTTCTGAGTCTAAAGATTTGAATCGTGATTTCACTTATGAGGTAAGAATTTCGCATGTCTTTGCGTGGAACAGATAGTCCAGTGGTTGGGAGATAGTTTCTGGTGGATCAGCACCACGGTTTGAATCCCGGTAGGGTCCTCGATCCCCTTTTTCTTTTTTCTGAGTCTAAAGATTTGAATCATGATTTCACTTATGAGGTAAGAATTTCGCTTGTCTTTGCGTAGAACAGATAGCCCAGTGGTTCGCAGATAGTTTCTGATGGATCGGCACCCTGGTTCGAATCCCGACAAGGTACTTGATTCACTTTTTCTTTTTTCTGAGTCTAAAGATTTGAATCATGATTTCACTTATAAGGTAAGAATTTCGCTTGTCTTTGCGTGGAACAGATAGCCCAGTGGTTGGGAGATAGTTTCTGGTGGATCGGTACCCCGGTTCGAATCCCGGCAGTGTCCTTGATCTTCTTTTTCTTTTTTTTCTGAGTCTAAAGATTTGAATCGTGATTTCACTTATGAGGTAAGAATTTCGCATGTCTTTGCGTGGAACAGATAGTCCAGTGGTTGGGAGATAATTTCTGGTGGATCGGTACCCCGGTTCGAATCCCGGCAGTGTCCTTGATCTTCTTTTTCTTTTTTTCTGAGTCTAAAGATTTGAATCGTGATTTCACTTATGAGGTAAGAATTTCGCATGTCTTTGCGTGGAACAGATAGTCCAGTGGTTGGGAGATAGTTTATGGTGGATCAGCACCACGGTTTGAATCCCGGTAGGGTCCTCGATCCCCTTTTTCTTTTTTCTGAGTCTAAAGATTTGAATCATGATTTCACTTATGAGGTAAGAATTCCGCTTGTCTTTGCGTGGAACAGATAGCCCACTGGTTGGGAGATAGTTTCTGGTGAATCGGGAAAACGGTTCGAATCCATGCAAAGTCCTTGCTTTACTTTTTCTTTTTTCCGAGTCTAAAGATTTGAATTATGATTTCACTTATGACTTAGGAATTTCGTTTGTCTTTGCGTGGAACAGATAGCCCAGTGGTTGGGAGATAGTTTCTGGTGGATCGGGACCACGGTTCGAATCCCGGTAGGGTCCTCGATCCCCTTTTTCTTTTTTCTGAGTCTAAAGATTTGAATCATGATTTAACTTATGAGGTAAGAATTTCGCTTGTCTTTGCGTAGAACAGATAGCCCAGTGGTTGGCAGATAGTTTCTGGTGGATCGGGACCCCGGTTCGAATCCCGACAAGGTACTTGATTCACTTTTTCTTTTTTCTGAGTCTAAAGATTTGAATCATGATTTCACTTATAAGGTAAGAATTTCGCTTGTCTTTGCGTGGAACAGATAGCCCAGTGGTTGGGAGATAGTTTCTGGTGGATCGGTACCCCGGTTCGAATCCCGGCAGTGTCCTTGATCTTCTTTTCTTTCTTTTTTCTGAGTCTAAAGATTTGAATCGTGATTTCACTTATGAGGTAAGAATTTCGCATGTCTTTGCGTGGAACAGATAGTCCAGTGGTTGGGAGATAATTTCTGGTGGATCGGTACCCCGGTTCGAATCCCGGCAGTGTCCTTGATCTTCTTTTTCTTTTTTTTCTGAGTCTAAAGATTTGAATCATGATTTCACTTATGAGGTAAGAATTTCGCTTGTCTTTGCGTGGAACAGATAGCCCAGTGGTTTGGAGATATTTTTTGGTGGATCGGGACCCCGGTTCGAATCCTGGTAGGATCCTTAATCCCTTTTGTTCTGAGTCTAAAGATTTGAATCATGATTTCACTTATGAGGTAAGAATTTCGCATGTCTTTGCGTGGAACAGATAGCCCAGTGGTTGGGATATAGTTTCTGGTGGATCGGGACCACGGTTCGAATCCATGCAAAGTCCTTGATTTACTTTTTCTTTTTTCCGAGTCTAAAGATTTGAATTATGATTTCACTTATGACTTAGGAATGTAATTTGTCTTTGCGTGGAACAGATAGCCCAGTGGTTGGGAGATAGTTTCTGGTGGATCGGTACCCCGGTTCGAATCCCGGCAGTGTCCTTGATCTTCTTTTTTTTTTTTTTCTGAGTCTAAAGATTTGAATCGTGATTTCACTTATGAGGTAAGAATTTCGCATGTCTTTGCGTGGAACAGATAGTCCAGTGGTTGGGAGATAATTTCTGGTGGTTCGGTACCCCGGTTCGAATCCCGGCAGTGTCCTTGATCTTCTTTTTCTTTTTTTCTGAGTCTAAAGATTTGAATCGTGATTTCACTTATGAGGTAAGAATTTCGCATGTCTTTGCGTGGAACAGATAGTCCAGTGGTTGGGAGATAGTTTATGGTGGATCAGCACCACGGTTTGAATCCCGGTAGGGTCCTCGATCCCCTTTTTCTTTTTTCTGAGTCTAAAGATTTGAATCATGATTTCACTTATGAGGTAAGAATTCCGCTTGTCTTTGCGTGGAACAGATAGCCCAGTGGTTGGGAGATAGTTTCTGGTGAATCGGGAAAACGGTTCGAATCCATGCAAAGTCCTTGATTTACTTTTTCTTTTTTCCGAGTCTAAAGATTTGAATTATGATTTCACTTATGACTTAGGAATTTCGTTTGTCTTTGCGTGGAACAGATAGCCCAGTGGTTGGGAGATAGTTTCTGGTGGATCGGGACCACGGTTCGAATCCCGACAAGGTACTTGATTCACTTTTTCTTTTTTCTGAGTCTAAAGATTTGAATCGTGATTTCACTTATGAGGTAAGAATTTCGCATGTCTTTGCGTGGAACAGATAGTCCAGTGGTTGGGAGATAGTTTATGGTGGATCAGGACCACGGTTCGAATCCCGACAAGGTCCTTGATTCACTTTTTCTTTTTTCTGAGTCTAAAGATTTGAATCATGATTTCACTTATGAGGTAAGAATTTCGCTTGTCTTTGCGTGGAACAAATAGCCCAGTGGTTGGGAGATAGTTTCTGGTGAATCGGGACCACGGTTCGAATCCATGCAAAGTCCTTCATTTACTTTTTCTTTTTTCCGAGTCTAAAGATTTGAATTATGATTTCACTTATGAGGTAGGAATTTCGTTTGTCTTTGCGTGGAACAGATAGCCCAGTGGTTGGGAGATAGTTTATGGTGGATCAGCACCACGGTTTGAATCCCGGTAGGGTCCTCGATCCCCTTTTTCTTTTTTCTGAGTCTAAAGATTTGAATCATGATTTCACTTATGAGGTAAGAATTCCGCTTGTCTTTGCGTGGAACAGATAGCCCAGTGGTTGGGAGATAATTTCTGGTGGATCGGTACCCCGGTTCGAATCCCGGCAGTGTCCTTAATCTTCTTTTTCTTTTTTTTCTGAGTCTAAAGATTTGAATCGTGATTTCACTTATGAGGTAAGAATTTCGCATGTCTTTGCGTGGAACAGATAGTCCAGTGGTTGGGAGAGAGTTTCTGGTGGATCAGCACCACGGTTTGAATCCCGGTAGGGTCCTCGATCCCCTTTTTCTTTTTTCTGAGTCTAAAGATTTGAATCATGATTTCACTTATGAGGTAAGAATTTCGCTTGTCTTTGCGTAGAACAGATAGCCCAGTGGTTGGCAGATAGTTTCTGGTGGATCGGGACCCCGGTTCGAATCCCGACAAGGTACTTGATTCACTTTTTCTTTTTTCTGAGTCTAAAGATTTGAATCATGATTTCACTTATGAGGTAAGAATTCCGCTTGTCTTTGCGTGGAACAGATAGCCCAGTGGTTGGGAGATAATTTCTGGTGGATCGGTACCCCGGTTCGAATCCCGGCAGTGTCCTTAATCTTCTTTTTCTTTTTTTTCTGAGTCTAAAGATTTGAATCGTGATTTCACTTATGAGGTAAGAATTTCGCATGTCTTTGCGTGGAACAGATAGTCCAGTGGTTGGGAGAGAGTTTCTGGTGGATCAGCACCACGGTTTGAATCCCGGTAGGGTCCTCGATCCCCTTTTTCTTTTTTCTGAGTCTAAAGATTTGAATCATGATTTCACTTATGAGGTAAGAATTTCGCTTGTCTTTGCGTAGAACAGATAGCCCAGTGGTTGGGAGATAATTTCTGGTGGATCGGTACCCCGGTTCGAATCCCGGCAGTGTCCTTAATCTTCTTTTTCTTTTTTTTCTGAGTCTAAAGATTTGAATCGTGATTTCACTTATGAGGTAAGAATTTCGCATGTCTTTGCGTGGAACAGATAGTCCAGTGGTTGGGAGAGAGTTTCTGGTGGATCAGCACCACGGTTTGAATCCCGGTAGGGTCCTCGATCCCCTTTTTCTTTTTTCTGAGTCTAAAGATTTGAATCATGATTTCACTTATGAGGTAAGAATTTCGCTTGTCTTTGCGTAGAACAGATAGCCCAGTGGTTGGCAGATAGTTTCTGGTGGATCGGGACCCCGGTTCGAATCCCGACAAGGTACTTGATTCACTTTTTCTTTTTTCTGAGTCTAAAGATTTGAATCATGATTTCACTTATGAGGTAAGAATTTCGCTTGTCTTTGCGTGGAACAGATAGCCCAGTGGTTGGGAGATAATTTCTGGTGGATCGGTACCCCGGTTCGAATCCCGGCAGTGTCCTTGATCTTCTTTTTTTTTTTTCTGAGTCTAAAGATTTGAATCGTGATTTCACTTATGAGGTAAGAATTTCGCATGTCTTTGCGTGGAACAGATAGTCCAGTGGTTGTGAGATAGTTTCTGGTGGATCGGGACCCCGGTTCGAATCCCGACAAGGTACTTGATTCACTTTTTCTTTTTTCCGAGTCTAAAGATTTGAATTATGATTTCACTTATGACTTAGGAATTTCGTTTGTCTTTGCGTGGAACAGATAGTCCAGTGGTTGGGAGATAGTTTCTGGTGGATCGGGACCCCGGTTCGAATCCCGACAAGGTACTTGATTCACTTTTTCTTTTTTCCGAGTCTAAAGATTTGAATTATGATTTCACTTATGACTTAGGAATTTCGTTTGTCTTTGCGTGGAACAGATAGTCCAGTGGTTGGGAGATAATTTCTGGTGGATCGGTACCCCGGTTCGAATCCCGGCAGTGTCCTTGATCTTCTTTTTCTTTTTTTTCTGAGTCTAAAGATTTGAATCGTGATTTCACTTATGAGGTAAGAATTTCGCATGTCTTTGCGTGGAACAGATAGTCCAGTGGTTGGGAGATAGTTTATGGTGGATCAGCACCACGGTTTGAATCCCGGTAGGGTCCTCGATCCCCTTTTTCTTTTTTCTGAGTCTAAAGATTTGAATCATGATTTCACTTATGAGGTAAGAATTCCGCTTGTCTTTGCGTGGAACAGATAGCCCAGTGGTTGGGAGATAGTTTCTGGTGGATCAGGACCACGGTTCGAATCCCGACAAGGTCCTTGATTCACTTTTTCTTTTTTCTGAGTCTAAAGATTTGAATCATGATTTCACTTATGAGGTAAGAATTTCGCTTGTCTTTGCGTGGAACAGATAGCCCAGTGGTTGGGAGATAGTTTCTTGTGGATCGGGACCCCGGTTCGAATCCCTGCAGTGTGCTTGATCTTTGTTTTCTTTTTTTTTCTGAGTCTAAAGATTTGAATCATGATTTCACTTATGAGGTAAGAATTTCGCATGTCTTTGCGTGGAACAGATAGCCCAGTGGTTGGGAGATAGTTTCTGGTGGATCGGGACCACGGTTCGAATCTCGACAAGGTCCTTGATTCACTTTTTCTTTTTTCTGAGTCTAAAGATTTGAATCATGATTTCACTTATGAGGTAAGAATTTCGCTTGTCTTTGCGTGGAACAAATAGCCCAGTGGTTGGGAGATAGTTTCTGGTGAATCGGGACCACGGTTCGAATCCATGCAAAGTCCTTCATTTACTTTTTCTTTTTTCCGAGTCTAAAGATTTGAATTATGATTTCACTTATGACTTAGGAATTTCGTTTGTCTTTGCGTGGAACAGATAGCCCAGTGGTTGGGAGATAGTTTATGGTGGATCAGCACCACGGTTTGAATCCCGGTAGGGTCCTCGATCCCCTTTTTCTTTTTTCTGAGTCTAAAGATTTGAATCATGATTTCACTTATGAGGTAAGAATTCCGCTTGTCTTTGCGTGGAACAGATAGCCCAGTGGTTGGGAGATAATTTCTGGTGGATCGGTACCCCGGTTCGAATCCCGGCAGTGTCCTTAATCTTCTTTTTCTTTTTTTTCTGAGTCTAAAGATTTGAATCGTGATTTCACTTATGAGGTAAGAATTTCGCATGTCTTTGCGTGGAACAGATAGTCCAGTGGTTGGGAGAGAGTTTCTGGTGGATCAGCACCACGGTTTGAATCCCGGTAGGGTCCTCGATCCCCTTTTTCTTTTTTCTGAGTCTAAAGATTTGAATCATGATTTCACTTATGAGGTAAGAATTTCGCTTGTCTTTGCGTAGAACAGATAGCCCAGTGGTTGGCAGATAGTTTCTGGTGGATCGGGACCCCGGTTCGAATCCCGACAAGGTACTTGATTCACTTTTTCTTTTTTTCTGAGTCTAAAGATTTGAATCATGATTTCACTTATAAGGTAAGAATTTCGCTTGTCTTTGCGTGGAACAGATAGCCCAGTGGTTGGGAGATAGTTTCTGGTGGATCGGTACCCCGGTTCGAATCCCGGCAGTGTCCTTGATCTTCTTTTTCTTTTTTTTCTGAGTCTAAAGATTTGAATCGTGATTTCACTTATGAGGTAAGAATTTCGCATGTCTTTGCGTGGAACAGATAGTCCAGTGGTTGGGAGATAATTTCTGGTGGATCGGTACACCGGTTCGAATCCCGGCAGTGTCCTTGATCTTCTTTTTCTTTTTTTTCTGAGTCTAAAGATTTGAATCGTGATTTCACTTATGAGGTAAGAATTTCGCATGTCTTTGCGTGGAACAGATAGCCCAGTGGTTGGGATATAGTTTCTGGTGGATCGGGACCACGGTTCGAATCCATGCGAAGTCCTTGATTTACTTTTTCTTTTTTCCGAGTCTAAAGATTTGAATTATGATTTCACTTATGACTTAGGAATGTAATTTGTCTTTGCGTGGAACAGATAGCCCAGTGGTTGGGAGATAGTTTCTGGTGGATCGGGACCACGGTTCGAATCCCGACAAGGTCCTTGATTCACTTTTTCTTTTTTCTGAGTCTAAAGATTTGAATCATGATTTCACTTATGAGGTAAGAATTTCGCTTGTCTTTGCGTGGAACAGATAGCCCAGTGGTTGGGAGATAATTTCTGGTGGATCGGTACCCCGGTTCGAATCCCGGCAGTGTCCTTAATCTTCTTTTTCTTTTTTTTTCTGAGTCTAAAGATTTGAATCGTGATTTCACTTATGAGGTAAAAATTTCGCATGTCTTTGCGTGGAACAGATAGTCCAGTGGTTGGGAGAGAGTTTCTGGTGGATCAGCACCACGGTTTGAATCCCGGTAGGGTCCTCGATCCCCTTTTTCTTTTTTCTGAGTCTAAAGATTTGAATCATGGTTTCACTTATGAGGTAAGAATTTCGCTTGTCTTTGGGTAGAACAGATAGCCCAGTGGTTGGCAGATAGTTTCTGGTGGATCGGGACCCCGGTTCGAATCCCGACAAGGTACTTGATTCACTTTTTCTTTTTTCTGAGTCTAAAGATTTGAATCATGATTTCACTTATAAGGTAAGAATTTCGCTTGTCTTTGCGTGGAACAGATAGCCCAGTGGTTGGGAGATAGTTTCTGGTGGATCGGTACCCCGGTTCGAATCCCGGCAGTGTCCTTGATCTTCTTTTTTTTTTTTTTTCTGAGTCTAAAGATTTGAATCGTGATTTCACTTATGAGGTAAGAATTTCGCATGTCTTTGCGTGGAACAGATAGTCCAGTGGTTGGGAGATAATTTCTGGTGGATCGGTACCCCGGTTCGAATCCCGGCAGTGTCCTTGATCTTCTTTTTCTTTTTTTTCTGAGTCTAAAGATTTGAATCATGATTTCACTTATGAGGTAAGAATTTCGCTTGTCTTTGCGTGGAACAGATAGCCCAGTGGTTGGGAGATAGTTTTTGGTGGATCGGGACCCCGGTTCGAATCCTGGTAGGATCCTTAATCCCTTTTGTTCTGAGTCTAAAGATTTGAATCATGATTGCACTTATGAGGTAAGAATTTCGCATGTCTTTGCGTGGAACAGATAGCCCAGTGGTTGGGATATAGTTTCTGGTGGATCGGGACCACGGTTCGAATCCATGCAAAGTCCTTGATTTACTTTTTCTTTTTTCCGAGTCTAAAGATTTGAATTATGATTTCACTTATGACTTAGGAATGTAATTTGTCTTTGCGTGGAACAGATAGCCCAGTGGTTGGGAGATAGTTTCTGGTGGATCGGCACCACGGTTCGAATCCCGACAAGGTCCTTCATTCACTTTTTCTTTTTTCTGAGTCTAAAGATTTGAATCATGATTTCACTTATGAGGTAAGAATTTCGCTTGTCTTTGCGTGGAACAGATAGCCGAGTGGTTGGGAGATAATTTCTGGTGGATCGGTACCCCGGTTCGAATCCCGGCAGTGTCCTTAATCTTCTTTTTCTTTTTTTTCTGAGTCTAAAGATTTGAATCGTGATTTCACTTATGAGGTAAGAATTTCGCATGTCTTTGCGTGGAACAGATAGTCCAGTGGTTGGGAGATAGTTTCTGGTGGATCAGCACCACGGTTTGAATCCCGGTAGGGTCCTCGATCCCCTTTTTCTTTTTTCTGAGTCTAAAGATTTGAATCATGATTTCACTTATGAGGTAAGAATTTCGCTTGTCTTTGCGTGGAACAGATAGCCCAGTGGTTGGGAGATAATTTCTGGTGGATCGGTACCCCGGTTCGAATCCCGGCAGTGTCCTTAATCTTCTTTTTCTTTTTTTTTCTGAGTCTAAAGATTTGAATCGTGATTTCACTTATGAGGTAAAAATTTCGCATGTCTTTGCGTGGAACAGATAGTCCAGTGGTTGGGAGAGAGTTTCTGGTGGATCAGCACCACGGTTTGAATCCCGGTAGGGTCCTCGATCCCCTTTTTCTTTTTTCTGAGTCTAAAGATTTGAATCATGGTTTCACTTATGAGGTAAGAATTTCGCTTGTCTTTGCGTAGAACAGATAGCCCAGTGGTTGGCAGATAGTTTCTGGTGGATCGGGACCCCGGTTCGAATCCCGACAAGGTACTTGATTCACTTTTTCTTTTTTCTGAGTCTAAAGATTTGAATCATGATTTCACTTATAAGGTAAGAATTTCGCTTGTCTTTGCGTGGAACAGATAGCCCAGTGGTTGGGAGATAGTTTCTGGTGGATCGGTACCCCGGTTCGAATCCCGGCAGTGTCCTTGATCTTCTTTTTTTTTTTTTTTCTGAGTCTAAAGATTTGAATCGTGATTTCACTTATGAGGTAAGAATTTCGCATGTCTTTGCGTGGAACAGATAGTCCAGTGGTTGGGAGATAATTTCTGGTGGATCGGTACCCCGGTTCGAATCCCGGCAGTGTCCTTGATCTTCTTTTTCTTTTTTTTCTGAGTCTAAAGATTTGAATCATGATTTCACTTATGAGGTAAGAATTTCGCTTGTCTTTGCGTGGAACAGATAGCCCAGTGGTTGGGAGATAGTTTTTGGTGGATCGGGACCCCGGTTCGAATCCTGGTAGGATCCTTAATCCCTTTTGTTCTGAGTCTAAAGATTTGAATCATGATTGCACTTATGAGGTAAGAATTTCGCATGTCTTTGCGTGGAACAGATAGCCCAGTGGTTGGGATATAGTTTCTGGTGGATCGGGACCACGGTTCGAATCCATGCAAAGTCCTTGATTTACTTTTTCTTTTTTCCGAGTCTAAAGATTTGAATTATGATTTCACTTATGACTTAGGAATGTAATTTGTCTTTGCGTGGAACAGATAGCCCAGTGGTTGGGAGATAGTTTCTGGTGGATCGGCACCACGGTTCGAATCCCGGCAGTGTCCTTAATCTTCTTTTTCTTTTTTTTCTGAGTCTAAAGATTTGAATCGTGATTTCACTTATGAGGTAAGAATTTCGCATGTCTTTGCGTGGAACAGATAGTCCAGTGGTTGGGAGATAGTTTCTGGTGGATCAGCACCACGGTTTGAATCCCGGTAGGGTCCTCGATCCCCTTTTTCTTTTTTCTGAGTCTAAAGATTTGAATCATGATTTCACTTATGAGGTAAGAATTTCGCTTGTCTTTGCGTGGAACAGATAGCCCAGTGGTTGGGAGATAATTTCTGGTGGATCGGTACCCCGGTTCGAATCCCGGCAGTGTCCTTAATCTTCTTTTTCTTTTTTTTCTGAGTCTAAAGATTTGAATCGTGATTTCACTTATGAGGTAAGAATTTCGCATGTCTTTGCGTGGAACAGATAGTCCAGTGGTTGGGAGATAGTTTCTGGTGGATCAGCACCACGGTTTGAATCCCGGTAGGGTCCTCGATCCCCTTTTTCTTTTTTCTGAGTCTAAAGATTTGAATCATGATTTCACTTATGAGGTAAGAATTTCGCTTGTCTTTGCGTGGAACAGATAGCCCAGTGGTTGGGAGATAATTTCTGGTGGATCGGTACCCCGGTTCGAATCCCGGCAGTGTCCTTGATCTTCTTTTTCTTTTTTTTCTGAGTCTAAAGATTTGAATCGTGATTTCACTTATGAGGTAAGAATTTCGCATGTCTTTGCGTGGAACAGATAGTCCAGTGGTTGGGAGATAGTTTCTGGTGGATCGGGACCCCGGTTCGAATCCCGACAAGGTACTTGATTCACTTTTTCTTTTTTCCGAGTCTAAAGATTTGAATTATGATTTCACTTATGACTTAGGAATTTCGTTTGTCTTTGCGTGGAACAGATAGTCCAGTGGTTGGGAGATAGTTTCTGGTGGATCGGGACCCCGGTTCGAATCCCGACAAGGTACTTGATTCACTTTTTCTTTTTTCCGAGTCTAAAGATTTGAATTATGATTTCACTTATGACTTAGGAATTTCGTTTGTCTTTGCGTGGAACAGATAGCCCAGTGGTTGGGAGATAGTTTCTGGTGGATCGGGACCCCGGTTCGAATCCCGGCAGTGTCCTTGATCCCCTTTTTCTTTTTTCTGAGTCTAAAGATTTGAATCATGATTTCACTTATGAGGTAAGAATTTCGCTTGTCTTTGCGTGGAACAGATAGCCCAGTGGTTGGGAGATAATTTCTGGTGGATCCGTACCCCTGTTCGAATCCCGGCAGTGTCCTTGATCTTCTTTTTCTTTTTTTTCTGAGTCTAAAGATTTGAATCGTGATTTCACTTATGAGGTAAGAATTTCGCATGTCTTTGCGTGGAACAGATAGTCCAGTGGTTGGGAGATAATTTCTGGTGGATCGGTACACCGGTTCGAATCCCGGCAGTGTCCTTGATCTTCTTTTTCTTTTTTTTCTGAGTCTAAAGATTTGAATCGTGATTTCACTTATGAGGTAAGAATTTCGCATGTCTTTGCGTGGAACAGATAGCCCAGTGGTTGGGATATAGTTTCTGGTGGATCGGGACCACGGTTCGAATCCATGCGAAGTCCTTGATTTACTTTTTCTTTTTTCCGAGTCTAAAGATTTGAATTATGATTTCACTTATGACTTAGGAATGTAATTTGTCTTTGCGTGGAACAGATAGCCCAGTGGTTGGGAGATAGTTTCTGGTGGATCGGGACCACGGTTCGAATCCCGACAAGGTCCTTGATTCACTTTTTCTTTTTTCTGAGTCTAAAGATTTGAATCATGATTTCACTTATGAGGTAAGAATTTCGCTTGTCTTTGCGTGGAACAGATAGCCCAGTGGTTGGGAGATAATTTCTGGTGGATCGGTACCCCGGTTCGAATCCCGGCAGTGTCCTTAATCTTCTTTTTCTTTTTTTTTCTGAGTCTAAAGATTTGAATCGTGATTTCACTTATGAGGTAAAAATTTCGCATGTCTTTGCGTGGAACATATAGTCCAGTGGTTGGGAGAGAGTTTCTGGTGGATCAGCACCACGGTTTGAATCCCGGTAGGGTCCTCGATCCCCTTTTTCTTTTTTCTGAGTCTAAAGATTTGAATCATGGTTTCACTTATGAGGTAAGAATTTCGCTTGTCTTTGCGTAGAACAGATAGCCCAGTGGTTGGCAGATAGTTTCTGGTGGATCGGGACCCCGGTTCGAATCCCGACAAGGTACTTGATTCACTTTTTCTTTTTTCTGAGTCTAAAGATTTGAATCATGATTTCACTTATAAGGTAAGAATTTCGCTTGTCTTTGCGTGGAACAGATAGCCCAGTGGTTGGGAGATAGTTTCTGGTGGATCGGTACCCCGGTTCGAATCCCGGCAGTGTCCTTGATCTTCTTTTTTTTTTTTTTTCTGAGTCTAAAGATTTGAATCGTGATTTCACTTATGAGGTAAGAATTTCGCATGTCTTTGCGTGGAACAGATAGTCCAGTGGTTGGGAGATAATTTCTGGTGGATCGGTACCCCGGTTCGAATCCCGGCAGTGTCCTTGATCTTCTTTTTCTTTTTTTTCTGAGTCTAAAGATTTGAATCATGATTTCACTTATGAGGTAAGAATTTCGCTTGTCTTTGCGTGGAACAGATAGCCCAGTGGTTGGGAGATAGTTTTTGGTGGATCGGGACCCCGGTTCGAATCCTGGTAGGATCCTTAATCCCTTTTGTTCTGAGTCTAAAGATTTGAATCATGATTGCACTTATGAGGTAAGAATTTCGCATGTCTTTGCGTGGAACAGATAGCCCAGTGGTTGGGATATAGTTTCTGGTGGATCGGGACCACGGTTCGAATCCATGCAAAGTCCTTGATTTACTTTTTCTTTTTTCCGAGTCTAAAGATTTGAATTATGATTTCACTTATGACTTAGGAATGTAATTTGTCTTTGCGTGGAACAGATAGCCCAGTGGTTGGGAGATAGTTTCTGGTGGATCGGCACCACGGTTCGAATCCCGACAAGGTCCTTGATTCACTTTTTCTTTTTTCTGAGTCTAAAGATTTGAATCATGATTTCACTTATGAGGTAAGAATTTCGCTTGTCTTTGCGTGGAACAGATAGCCGAGTGGTTGGGAGATAATTTCTGGTGGATCGGTACCCCGGTTCGAATCCCGGCAGTGTCCTTAATCTTCTTTTTCTTTTTTTTCTGAGTCTAAAGATTTGAATCGTGATTTCACTTATGAGGTAAGAATTTCGCATGTCTTTGCGTGGAACAGATAGTCCAGTGGTTGGGAGATAGTTTCTGGTGGATCAGCACCACGGTTTGAATCCCGGTAGGGTCCTCGATCCCCTTTTTCTTTTTTCTGAGTCTAAAGATTTGAATCATGATTTCACTTATGAGGTAAGAATTTCGCTTGTCTTTGCGTGGAACAGATAGCCCAGTGGTTGGGAGATAATTTCTGGTGGATCGGTACCCCGGTTCGAATCCCGGCAGTGTCCTTGATCTTCTTTTTCTTTTTTTTCTGAGTCTAAAGATTTGAATCGTGATTTCACTTATGAGGTAAGAATTTCGCATGTCTTTGCGTGGAACAGATAGTCCAGTGGTTGGGAGATAGTTTCTGGTGGATCGGGACCCCGGTTCGAATCCCGACAAGGTACTTGATTCACTTTTTCTTTTTTCCGAGTCTAAAGATTTGAATTATGATTTCACTTATGACTTAGGAATTTCGTTTGTCTTTGCGTGGAACAGATAGTCCAGTGGTTGGGAGATAGTTTCTGGTGGATCGGGACCCCGGTTCGAATCCCGACAAGGTACTTGATTCACTTTTTCTTTTTTCCGAGTCTAAAGATTTGAATTATGATTTCACTTATGACTTAGGAATTTCGTTTGTCTTTGCGTGGAACAGATAGCCCAGTGGTTGGGAGATAGTTTCTGGTGGATCGGGACCCCGGTTCGAATCCCGGCAGTGTCCTTGATCCCCTTTTTCTTTTTTCTGAGTCTAAAGATTTGAATCATGATTTCACTTATGAGGTAAGAATTTCGCTTGTCTTTGCGTGGAACAGATAGCCCAGTGGTTGGGAGATAATTTCTGGTGGATCCGTACCCCTGTTCGAATCCCGGCAGTGTCCTTGATCTTCTTTTTCTTTTTTTTCTGAGTCTAAAGATTTGTATCGTGATTTCACTTATGAGGTAAGAATTTCGCATGTCTTTGCGTGGAACAGATAGTCCAGTGGTTGGGAGATAGTTTCTGGATCAGCACCACGGTTTGAATCCCGGTAGGGTCCTCGATCCCCTTTTTCTTTTTTCCGAGTCTAAAGATTTGAATCATGATTTCACTTATGAGGTAAGAATTTCGCTTGTCTTTGCGTGGAACAGATAGCCCAGTGGTTGGCAGATAGTTTCTGGTGGATCGGGACCATGGTTCGAATCCATGCAAAGTCCTTGATCTTCTTTTTCTTTTTTTTCTGAGTCTAAAGATTTGAATCGTGATTTCACTTATGAGGTAAGAATTTTGCATGTCTTTGCGTGGAACAGATAGTCCAGTGGTTGGGAGATAATTTCTGGTGGATCGGTACACCGGTTCGAATCCCGGCAGTGTCCTTGATCTTCTTTTTCTTTTTGTTCTGAGTCTAAAGATTTGAATCGTGATTTCACTTATGAGGTAAGAATTTCGCATGTCTTTGCGTGGAACAGATAGCCCAGTGGTTGGGATATAGTTTCTGGTGGATCGGGACCACGGTTCGAATCCATGCAAAGTCCTTGATTTACTTTTTCTTTTTTCCGAGTCTAAAGATTTGAATTATGATTTCACTTATGACTTAGGAATGTAATTTGTCTTTGCGTGGAACAGATAGCCCAGTGGTTGGGAGATAGTTTCTGGTGGATCGGGACCACGGTTCGAATCCCGACAAGGTCCTTGATTCACTTTTTCTTTTTTCTGAGTCTAAAGATTTGAATCATGATTTCACTTATGAGGTAAGATTTTCGCTTGTCTTTGCGTGGAACAGATAGCCCAGTGGTTGGGAGATAATTTCTGGTGGATCGGTACCCGGTTCGAATCCCGGCAGTGTCCTTAATCTTCTTTTTCTTTTTTTTCTGAGTCTAAAGATTTGAATCGTGATTTCACTTATAAGGTAAGAATTTCGCATGTCTTTGCGTGGAACAGATAGTCCAGTGGTTGGGAGAGAGTTTCTGGTGGATCAGCACCACGGTTTGAATCCCGGTAGGGTCCTCGATCCCCTTTTTCTTTTTTCTGAGTCTAAAGATTTGAATCATGATTTCACTTATGAGGTAAGAATTTCGCTTGTCTTTGCGTAGAACAGATAGCCCAGTGGTTGGCAGATAGTTTCTGGTGGATCGGGACCCCGGTTCGAATCCCGACAAGGTACTTGATTCACTTTTTTCTTTTTTCTGAGTCTAAAGATTTGAATCATGATTTCACTTATAAGGTAAGAATTTCGCTTGTCTTTGCGTGGAACAGATAGCCCAGTGGTTGGGAGATAGTTTCTGGTGGATCGGTACCCGGTTCGAATCCCGGCAGTGTCCTTAATCTTCTTTTTCTTTTTTTTCTGAGTCTAAAGATTTGAATCGTGATTTCACTTATAAGGTAAGAATTTCGCATGTCTTTGCTTGGAACAGATAGTCCAGTGGTTGGGAGAGAGTTTCTGGTGGATCAGCACCACGGTTTGAATCCCGGTAGGGTCCTCGATCCCCTTTTTCTTTTTTCTGAGTCTAAAGATTTGAATCATGATTTCACTTATGAGGTAAGAATTTCGCTTGTCTTTGCGTAGAACAGATAGCCCAGTGGTTGGCAGATAGTTTCTGGTGGATCGGGACCCCGGTTCGAATCCCGACAAGGTACTTGATTCACTTTTTTCTTTTTTCTGAGTCTAAAGATTTGAATCATGATTTCACTTATAAGGTAAGAATTTCGCTTGTCTTTGCGTGGAACAGATAGCCCAGTGGTTGGGAGATAGTTTCTGGTGGATCGGTACCCCGGTTCGAATCCCGGCAGTGTCCTTGATCTTCTTTTTCTTTTTTTTCTGAGTCTAAAGATTTGAATCGTGATTTCACTTATGAGGTAAGAATTTCGCATGTCTTTGCGTGGAACAGATAGTCCAGTGGTTGGGAGATAATTTCTGGTGGATCGGTACACCGGTTCGAATCCCGGCAGTGTCCTTGATCTTCTTTTTCTTTTTTTTCTGAGTCTAAAGATTTGAATCGTGATTTCACTTATGAGGTAAGAATTTCGCATGTCTTTGCGTGGAACAGATAGCCCAGTGGTTGGGATATAGTTTCTGGTGGATCGGGACCACGGTTCGAATCCATGCGAAGTCCTTGATTTACTTTTTCTTTTTTCCGAGTCTAAAGATTTGAATTATGATTTCACTTATGACTTAGGAATGTAATTTGTCTTTGCGTGGAACAGATAGCCCAGTGGTTGGGAGATAGTTTCTGGTGGATCGGGACCACGGTTCGAATCCCGACAAGGTCCTTGATTCACTTTTTCTTTTTTCTGAGTCTAAAGATTTGAATCATGATTTCACTTATGAGGTAAGAATTTCGCTTGTCTTTTCGTGGAACAGATAGCCCAGTCGTTGGGAGATAATTTCTGGTGGATCGGTACCCCGGTTCGAATCCCGGCAGTGTCCTTAATCTTCTTTTTCTTTTCTTTCTGAGTCTAAAGATTTTAATCGTGATTTCACTTATGAGGTAAGAATTTCGCATGTCTTTGCGTGGAACAGATAGTCCAGTGGTTGGGAGAGAGTTTCTGGTGGATCGGGACCACGGTTCGAATCCCCGTAGGGTCCTCGATCCCCTTTTTCTTTTTTCTGAGTCTAAAGATTTGAATCATGATTTCACTTATGAGGTAAGAATTTCGCTTGTCTTTGCGTAGAACAGATAGCCCAGTGGTTGGCAGATAGTTTCTGGTGGATCGGGACCCCGGTTCGAATCCCGACAAGGTACTTGATTCACTTTTTCTTTTTTCTGAATCATGATTTCACTTATAAGGTAAGAATTTCGCTTGTCTTTGCGTGGAACAGATAGCCCAGTGGTTGGGAGATAGTTTCTGGTGGATCGGTACCCCGGTTCGAATCCCGGCAGTGTCCTTGGTCTTCTTTTCTTTCTTTTTTCTGAGTCTAAAGATTTGAATCGTGATTTCACTTATGAGGTAAGAATTTCGCATGTCTTTGCGTGGAACAGATAGTCCAGTGGTTGGGAGATAATTTCTGGTGGATCGGTACCCCGGTTCGAATCCCGGCAGTGTCCTTGATCTTCTTTTTCTTTTTTTTCTGAGTCTAAAGATTTGAATCATGGTTTCACTTATGAGGTAAGAATTTCGCTTGTCTTTGCGTGGAACAGATAGCCCAGTGGTTGGGAGATAGTTTTTGGTGGATCGGGACCCCGGTTCGAATCCTGGTAGGATCCTTAATCCCTTTTGTTCTGAGTCTAAAGATTTGAATCATGATTTCACTTATGAGGTAAGAATTTCGCATGTCTTTGCGTGGAACAGATAGCCCAGTGGTTGGGATATAGTTTCTGGTGGATCGGGACCACGGTTCGAATCCATGCAAAGTCCTTGATTTACTTTTTCTTTTTTCCGAGTCTAAAGATTTGAATTATGATTTCACTTATGACTTAGGAATGTAATTTGTCTTTGCGTGGAACAGATAGCCCAGTGGTTGGGAGATAGTTTCTGGTGGATCGGGACCACGGTTCGAATCCCGACAAGGTCCTTGATTCACTTTTTCTTTTTTCTGAGTCTAAAGATTTGAATCATGATTTCACTTATGAGGTAAGAATTTCGCTTGTCTTTGCGTGGAACAGATAGCCGAGTGGTTGGGAGATAATTTCTGGTGGATCGGTACCCCGGTTCGAATCCCGGCAGTGTCCTTAATCTTCTTTTTCTTTTTTTTCTGAGTCTAAAGATTTGAATCGTGATTTCACTTATGAGGTAAGAATTTCGCATGTCTTTGCGTGGAACAGATAGTCCAGTGGTTGGGAGATAGTTTCTGGTGGATCAGCACCACGTGTTTGAATCCCGGAAGGGTCCTCGATCCCCTTTTTCTTTTTTCTGAGTCTAAAGATTTGAATCATGATTTCACTTATGAGGTAAGAATTTCGCTTGTCTTTGCGTGGAACAGATAGCCCAGTGGTTGGGAGATAATTTCTGGTGGATCGGTACCCCGGTTCGAATCCCGGCAGTGTCCTTGATCTTCTTTTTCTTTTTTTTCTGAGTCTAAAGATTTGAATCGTGATTTCACTTATGAGGTAAGAATTTCGCATGTCTTTGCGTGGAACAGATAGTCCAGTGGTTGGGAGATAGTTTCTGGTGGATCGGGACCCCGGTTCGAATCCCGACAAGGTACTTGATTCACTTTTTCTTTTTTCCGAGTCTAAAGATTTGAATTATGATTTCACTTATGACTTAGGAATTTCGTTTGTCTTTGCGTGGAACAGATAGTCCAGTGGTTGGGAGATAGTTTCTGGTGGATCGGGACCCCGGTTCGAATCCCGACAAGGTACTTGATCCCCTTTTTCTTTTTTCTGAGTCTAAAGATTTGAATCATGATTTCACTTATGAGGTAGGAATTTCGCATGTCTTTGCGTGGAACAGATAGCCCAGTGGTTGGGAGATAGTTTCTGGTGGATCGGGACCACGGTTCGAATCCCGACAAGGTCCTTGATTCACTTTTTCTTTTTTCTGAGTCTACAGATTTGAATCATGATTTCACTTTTGAGGTAAGAATTTCGCTTGTCTTTGCGTGGAACAGATAGCCCAGTGGTTGGGAGATAATTTTTGGTGGATCCGTACCCCTGTTCGAATCCCGGCAGTGTCCTTGATCTTATTTTTCTTTTTTTTCTGAGTCTAAAGATTTGTATCGTGATTTCACTTATGAGGTAAGAATTTCGCATGTCTTTGCGTGGAACAGATAGTCCAGTGGTTGGGAGATAGTTTCTGGATCAGCACCACGGTTTGAATCCCGGTAGGGTCCTCGATCCCCTTTTTCTTTTTTCCGAGTCTAAAGATTTGAATCATGATTTCACTTATGAGGTAAGAATTTCGCTTGTCTTTGCGTGGAACAGATAGTCCAGTGGTTGGGAGATAGTTTCTGGATCAGCACCACGGTTTGAATCCCGGTAGGGTCCTCGATCCCCTTTTTCTTTTTTCCGAGTCTAAAGATTTGAATCATGATTTCACTTATGAGGTAAGAATTTCGCTTGTCTTTGCGTGGAACAGATAGCCCAGTGGTTGGCAGATAGTTTCTGGTGGATCGGGACCACGGTTCGAATCCATGCAAAGTCCTTGATTTACTTTTTCTTTTTTCCGAGTCTAAAGATTTGAATTATGATTTCACTTATGACTTAGGAATTTCGTTTGTCTTTGCGTGGAACAGATAGCCCAGTGGTTGGGAGATAGTTTCTGGTGGATCGGGACCACGGTTCGAATCCCGACAAGGTCCTTGATTCACTTTTTTTTTCCGAGTCTAAAGATTTGAATCATGATTTCATTTATGAGGTAAGAATTTCGCTTGTCTTTGCGTGGAACAGATAGCCCAGTGGTTGGGAGATAGTTTATGGTGGATCGGGACCACGGTTCGAATCCCGACAAGGTCCTTGATTCACTTTTTCTTTTTTCTGAGTCTAAAGATTTGCATCATAATTTCACTTATGAGGTAAAAATTTCGCATGTCTTTGCGTGGAACAGATAGCCCAGTGGTTGGGAGATAGTTTCTGGTGGATCGGGACCACGGTTCGAATCCCGACAAGGTCCTTGATTCACTTTTTCTTTTTTCTGAGTCTACACATTTGAATCATGATTTCACTTATGAGGTAAGAATTTCGCTTGTCTTTGCGTGGAACAGATAGCCCAGTGGTTGGGAGATAATTTCTGGTGGATCCGTACCCCTGTTCGAATCCCGGCAGTGTCCTTGATCTTCTTTTTCTTTTTTTTCTGAGTCTAAAGATTTGTATCGTGATTTCACTTATGAGGTAAGAATTTCGCATGTCTTTGCGTGGAACAGATAGTCCAGTGGTTGGGAGATAGTTTCTGGATCAGCACCACGGTTTGAATCCCGGTAGGGTCCTCGATCCCCTTTTTCTTTTTTCCGAGTCTAAAGATTTGAATCATGATTTCACTTATGAGGTAAGAATTTCGCTTGTCTTTGCGTGGAACAGATAGCCCAGTGGTTGGCAGATAGTTTCTGGTGGATCGGGACCACGGTTCGAATCCATGCAAAGTCCTTGATTTACTTTTTCTTTTTTCCGAGTCTAAAGATTTGAATTATGATTTCACTTATGACTTAGGAATTTCGTTTGTCTTTGCGTGGAACAGATAGCCCAGTGATTGGGAGATAGTTTCTGGTGGATCGGGACCACGGTTCGAATCCCGACAAGGTCCTTGATTCACTTTTTTTTCCGAGTTTAAAGATTTGAATCATGATTTCATTTATGAGGTAAGAATTTCGCTTGTCTTTGCGTGGAACAGATAGCCCAGTGGTTGGGAGATAGTTTATGGTGGATCGGGACCACGGTTCGAATCCCGACAAGGTCCTTGATTCACTTTTTCTTTTTTCTGAGTCTAAAGATTTGCATCATAATTTCACTTATGAGGTAAGAATTTCGCATGTCTTTGCGTGGAACAGATAGCCCAGTGGTTGGGAGATAGTTTCTGGTGGATCGGGACCACGGTTCGAATCCCGACAAGGTCCTTGATTCACTTTTTCTTTTTTCTGAGTCTACACATTTGAATCATGATTTCACTTATGAGGTAAGAATTTCGCTTGTCTTTGCGTGGAACAGATAGCCCAGTGGTTGGGAGATAATTTCTGGTGGATCCGTACCCCTGTTCGAATCCCGGCAGTGTCCTTGATCTTCTTTTTCTTTTTTTTCTGAGTCTAAAGATTTGTATCGTGATTTCACTTATGAGGTAAGAATTTCGCATGTCTTTGCGTGGAACAGATAGTCCAGTGGTTGGGAGATAGTTTCTGGATCAGCACCACGGTTTGAATCCCGGTAGGGTCCTCGATCCCCTTTTTCTTTTTTCCGAGTCTAAAGATTTGAATCATGATTTCACTTATGAGGTAAGAATTTCGCTTGTCTTTGCGTGGAACAGATAGCCCAGTGGTTGGCAGATAGTTTCTGGTGGATCGGGACCACGGTTCGAATCCATGCAAAGTCCTTGATTTACTTTTTCTTTTTTCCGAGTCTAAAGATTTGAATTATGATTTCACTTATGACTTAGGAATTTCGTTTGTCTTTGCGTGGGACAGATAGCCCAGTGGTTGGGAGATAGTTTCTGGTGGATCGGGACCACGGTTCGAATCCCGACAAGGTCCTTGATTCACTTTTTTTTTCTGAGTCTAAAGATTTGAATCATGATTTCATTTATGAGGTAAGAATTTCGCTTGTCTTTGCGTGGAACAGATAGCCCAGTGGTTGGGAGATAGTTTATGGTGGATCGGGACCACGGTTCGAATCCCGACAAGGTCCTTGATTCACTTTTTCTTTTTTCTGAGTCTAAAGATTTGCATCATAATTTCACTTATGAGGTAAGAATTTCGCATGTCTTTGCGTGGAACAGATAGCCCAGTGGTTGGGAGATAGTTTCTGGTGGATCGGGACCACGGTTCGAATCCCGACAAGGTCCTTGATTCACTTTTTCTTTTTTCTGAGTCTACAGATTTGAATCATGATTTCACTTATGAGGTAAGAATTTCGCTTGTCTTTGCGTGGAACAGATAGCCCAGTGGTTGGGAGATAATTTCTGGTGGATCCGTACCCCTGTTCGAATCCCGGCAGTGTCCTTGATCTTCTTTTTTTTTTCTGAGTCTAAAGATTTGTATCGTGATTTCACTTATGAGGTAAGAATTTCGCATGTCTTTGCGTGGAACAGATAGTCCAGTGGTTGGGAGATAGTTTCTGGATCAGCACCACGGTTTGAATCCCGGTAGGGTCCTCGATCCCCTTTTTCTTTTTTCCGAGTCTAAAGATTTGAATCATGATTTCACTTATGAGGTAAGAATTTCGCTTGTCTTTGCGTGGAACAGATAGCCCAGTGGTTGGCAGATAGTTTCTGGTGGATCGGGACCACGGTTCGAATCCATGCAAAGTCCTTGATTTACTTTTTCTTTTTTCCGAGTCTAAAGATTTGAATTATGATTTCACTTATGACTTAGGAATTTCGTTTGTCTTTGCGTGGAACAGATAGCCCAGTGGTTGGGAGATAGTTTCTGGTGGATCGGGACCACGGTTCGAATCCCGACAAGGTCCTTGATTCACTTTTTTTTTCTGAGTCTAAAGATTTGAATCATGATTTCATTTATGAGGTAAGAATTTCGCTTGTCTTTGCGTGGAACAGATAGCCCAGTGGTTGGGAGATAGTTTATGATGGATCGGGACCCCGGTTCGAATCCCGGCAGTGTCCTTGATCCCCTTTTTCTTTTTTCTGAGTCTAAAGATTTGAATCATGATTTCACTTATGAGGTAGGAATTTCGCATGTCTTTGCGTGGAACAGATAGCCCAGTGGTTGGGAGATAGTTTCTGGTGGATCGGGACCACGGTTCGAATCCCGACAAGGTCCTTGATTCACTTTTTCTTTTTTCTGAGTCTACAGATTTGAATCATGATTTCACTTATGAGGTAAGAATTTCGCTTGTCTTTGCGTGGAACAGATAGCCCAGTGGTTGGGAGATAATTTCTGGTGGATCCGTACCCCTGTTCGAATCCCGGCAGTGTCCTTGATCTTCTTTTTCTTTTTTTTCTGAGTCTAAAGATTTGTATCGTGATTTCACTTATGAGGTAAGAATTTCGCATGTCTTTGCGTGGAACAGATAGTCCACTGGTTGGGAGATAGTTTCTGGATCAGCACCACGGTTTGAATCCCGGTAGGGTCCTCGATCCCCTTTTTCTTTTTTCCGAGTCTAAAGATTTGAATCATGATTTCACTTATGAGGTAAGAATTTCGCTTGTCTTTGCGTGGAACAGATAGCCCAGTGGTTGGCAGATAGTTTCTGGTGGATCGGGACCACGGTTCGAATCCATGCAAAGTCCTTGATTTACTTTTTCTTTTTTCCGAGTCTAAAGATTTGAATTATGATTTCACTTATGACTTAGGAATTTCGTTTGTCTTTGCGTGGAACAGATAGCCCAGTGGTTGGGAGATAGTTTCTGGTGGATCGGGACCACGGTTCGAATCCCGACAAGGTCCTTGATTCACTTTTTTTTTCTGAGTCTAAAGATTTGAATCATGATTTCATTTATGAGGTAAGAATTTCGCTTGTCTTTGCGTGGAACAGATAGCCCAGTGGTTGGGAGATAGTTTATGGTGGATCGGGACCACGGTTCGAATCCCGACAAGGTCCTTGATTCACTTTTTCTTTTTTCTGAGTCTAAAGATTTGCATCATAATTTCACTTATGAGGTAAGAATTTCGCATGTCTTTGCGTGGAACAGATAGCCCAGTGGTTGGGAGATAGTTTCTGGTGGATCGGGACCACGGTTCGAATCCCGACAAGGTCCTTGATTCACTTTTTCTTTTTTCTGAGTCTACAGATTTGAATCATGATTTCACTTATGAGGTAAGAATTTCGCTTGTCTTTGCGTGGAACAGATAGCCCAGTGGTTGGGAGATAATTTCTGGTGGATCCGTACCCCTGTTCGAATCCCGGCAGTGTCCTTGATCTTCTTTTTTTTTTTTCTGAGTCTAAAGATTTGTATCGTGATTTCACTTATGAGGTAAGAATTTCGCATGTCTTTGCGTGGAACAGATAGTCCAGTGGTTGGGAGATAGTTTCTGGATCAGCACCACGGTTTGAATCCCGGTAGGGTCCTCGATCCCCTTTTTCTTTTTTCCGAGTCTAAAGATTTGAATCATGATTTCACTTATGAGGTAAGAATTTCGCTTGTCTTTGCGTGGAACAGATAGCCCAGTGGTTGGCAGATAGTTTCTGGTGGATCGGGACCACGGTTCGAATCCATGCAAAGTCCTTGATTTACTTTTTCTTTTTTCCGAGTCTAAAGATTTGAATTATGATTTCACTTATGACTTAGGAATTTCGTTTGTCTTTGCGTGGAACAGATAGCCCAGTGGTTGGGAGATAGTTTCTGGTGGATCGGGACCACGGTTCGAATCCCGACAAGGTCCTTGATTCACTTTTTTTTTCTGAGTCTAAAGATTTGAATCATGATTTCATTTATGAGGTAAGAATTTCGCTTGTCTTTGCGTGGAACAGATAGCCCAGTGGTTGGGAGATAGTTTATGATGGATCGGGACCCCGGTTCGAATCCCGGCAGTGTCCTTGATCCCCTTTTTCTTTTTTCTGAGTCTAAAGATTTGAATCATGATTTCACTTATGAGGTAGGAATTTCGCATGTCTTTGCGTGGAACAGATAGCCCAGTGGTTGGGAGATAGTTTCTGGTGGATCGGGACCACGGTTCGAATCCCGACAAGGTCCTTGATTCACTTTTTCTTTTTTCTGAGTCTACAGATTTGAATCATGATTTCACTTATGAGGTAAGAATTTCGCTTGTCTTTGCGTGGAACAGATAGCCCAGTGGTTGGGAGATAATTTCTGGTGGATCCGTACCCCTGTTCGAATCCCGGCAGTGTCCTTGATCTTCTTTTTTTTTTCTTTTTTCTGAGTCTAAAGATTTGTATCGTGATTTCACTTATGAGGTAAGAATTTCGCATGTCTTTGCGTGGAACAGATAGTCCAGTGGTTGGGAGATAGTTTCTGGATCAGCACCACGGTTTGAATCCCGGTAGGGTCCTCGATCCCCTTTTTCTTTTTTCCGAGTCTAAAGATTTGAATCATGATTTCACTTATGAGGTAAGAATTTCGCTTGTCTTTGCGTGGAACAGATAGCCCAGTGGTTGGCAGATAGTTTCTGGTGGATCGGGACCACGGTTCGAATCCATGCAAAGTCCTTGATTTACTTTTTCTTTTTTCCGAGTCTAAAGATTTGAATTATGATTTCACTTATGACTTAGGAATTTCGTTTGTCTTTGCGTGGAACAGATAGCCCAGTGGTTGGGAGATAGTTTCTGGTGGATCGGGACCACGGTTCGAATCCCGACAAGGTCCTTGATTCACTTTTTTTTTCTGAGTCTAAAGATTTGAATCATGATTTCATTTATGAGGTAAGAATTTCGCTTGTCTTTGCGTGGAACAGATAGCCCAGTGGTTGGGAGATAGTTTATGGTGGATCGGGACCACGGTTCGAATCCCGACAAGGTCCTTGATTCACTTTTTCTTTTTTCTGAGTCTAAAGATTTGCATCATAATTTCACTTATGAGGTAAGAATTTCGCAAGTCTTTGCGTGGAACAGATAGCCCAGTGGTTGGGAGATAGTTTCTGGTGGATCAGGACGACGGTTCGAATCCTGGTAGGATCCTTGATCCCTTTTTTCTGAGTCTAAAGATTTGAATTATGATTTCACTTATGAGGTAAGAATTTCGTCTTTGCGTGCAACAGATAGCCCAGAGGTTGGGAGATAGTTTCTGGTGGATCGGGACCCCGGTTCGAATCCCGGCAGTGTCCTTGATCCCCTTTTTCTTTTTTCTGAGTCTAAAGATTTGAATCATGATTTCACTTATGAGGTAAGAATTTCGCTTGTCTTTGCGTGGAACAGATAGCCCAGTGGTTGGCAGATAGTTTCTGGTGGATCGGGACCCCGGTTCGAATCCCGACAAGGTACTTGATTCACTTTTTCTTTTTTCTGAGTCTAAAGATTTGAATCATGATTTCACTTATGAGGTAAGAATTTCGCTTGTCTTTGCGTGGAACAGATAGCCCAGTGGTTGGGAGATAGTTTCTGGTGAATCGGGACCACGGTTCGAATCCATGCAAAGTCCTTGATTTACTTTTTCTTTTTTCCGAGTCTAAAGATTTGAATTATGATTTCACTTATGACTTAGGAATTTCGTTTGTCTTTGCGTGGAACAGATAGCCCAGTGGTTGGGAGATAGTTTCTGGTGGATCGGGACCACGGTTCGAATCCCGACAAGGTCCTTGATTAACTTTTTCTTTTTTCTGAGTCTAAAGATTTGAATCATAATTTCACTTATGAGGTAAGAATTTCGTCTTTGCGTGGAACAGATAGCCCAGTGGTTGGGAGATAGTTTCTGGTGGATCGGGACCCCGGTTCGAATCCCGGCAGTGTCCTTGATCCCCTTTTTCTTTTTTCTGAGTCTAAAGATTTGAATCATGATTTCACTTATGAGGTAAGAATTTCGCTTGTCTTTGCGTGGAACAGATAGCACAGTGGTTGGCAGATAGTTTCTGGTGGATCGGGACCCCGGTTCGAATCCCGACAAGGTACTTGATTCACTTTTTCTTTTTTCTGAGTCTAAAGATTTGAATCATGATTTCACTTATGAGGTAAGAATTTCGCTTGTCTTTGCGTGGAACAGATAGCCCAGTGGTTGGGAGATAGTTTCTGGTGAATCGGGACCACGGTTCAAATCCATGCAAAGTCCTTGATTTACTTTTTATTTTTTCAGAGTCTAAAGATTTGAATTATGATTTCACTTATGACTTAGGAATTTCGTTTGTCTTTGCGTGGAACAGATAGCCCAGTGGTTGGGAGATAGTTTCTGGTGGATCGGGACCACGGTTCGAATCCCGTCAAGGTCCTTGATTCACTTTTTCTTTTTTCTGAGTCTAAAGATTTGAATCATGATTTCACTTATGAGGTAAGAATTTCGCATGTCTTTGAGTGGAACAGATAGCCCAGTGGTTGGGAGATAGTTTCTGGTGGATCGGGACCACGGTTCGAATCCCGACAAGGTCCTTGATTCACTTTTTTTTTTCTGAGTCTAAAGATTTGAATCATGATTTCACTTATGAGGTAAGAATTTCGTCTTTGCGTGGAACAGATAGCCCAGTGGTTGGGAGATAGTTTCTGGTGGATCGGGACCACGGTTCGAATCCCGTCAAGGTCCTTGATTCACTTTTTCTTTTTTCTGAGTCTAAAGATTTGAATCATGATTTCACTTATGAGGTAAGAATTTCGCATGTCTTTGCGTGGAACAGATAGCCCAGTGGTTGGGAGATAGTTTCTGGTGGATCGGGACCACGGTTCGAATCCCGACAAGGTCCTTGATTCACTTTTTCTTTTTTCTGAGTCTAAATATTTGAATCATGATTTCACTTATGAGGTAAGAATTTCGTCTTTGCGTGGAACAGATAGCCCAGTGGTTGGGAGATAGTTTCTGGTGGATCGGGACCCCGGTTCGAATCCCGGCAGTGTCCTTGATCCCCTTTTTTCTTTTTTCTGAGTCTAAAGATTTGAATCATGATTTCACTTATGAGGTAGGAATTTCGCTTGTCTTTGCGTGGAACAGAAAGCCCAGTGGTTGGGAGATAGTTTCTGGTGGATCGGGACCACGGTTCGAATCCCGACAAGGTCCTTGATTCACTTTTTCTTTTTTCTGAGTCTTAAGATTTGAATCATGATTTCACTTATGAGGTAAGAATTTCGCATGTCTTTGCGTGGAACAGATAGCCCAGTGGTTGGGAGATAGTTTCTGGTGGATCAGGACGACGGTTCGAATCCTGGTAGGATCCTTGATCCCTTTTTTCTGAGTCTAAAGATTTGAATCATGATTTCACTTATGAGGTAAGAATTTCGCATGTCTTTGCGTGGAACAGATAGCCCAGTGGTTGGGAGATAGTTTCTGGTGGATCGGGACCACGGTTCGAATCCATGCAAAGTCCTTGATTTACTTTTTCTTTTTTCCGAGTCTAAAGATTTGAATTATGATTTCACTTATGACTTAGGAATTTCGTTTGTCTTTGCGTGGAACAGATAGCCCAGTGGTTGGGAGATAGTTTCTGGTGGATCGGGACCCCGGTTCGAATCCCGACAAGGTACTTGATTCACTTTTTCTTTTTTCCGAGTCTAAAGATTTGAATCATGATTTCACTTATGAGGTAGGAAATTCGCTTGTCTTTGCGTGGAACAGATAGCCCAGTGGTTGGCAGATAGTTTCTGGTGGATCGGGACCACGGTTTGAACCCCGACAAGGTACTTGATTAACTTTTTCTTTTTTCTGAGTCTAAAGATTTGAATCATAATTTCACTTATGAGGTAAGAATTTCGTCTTTGCGTGGAACAGATAGCCCAGTGGTTGGGAGATAGTTTCTGGTGGATCGGGACCCCGGTTCGAATCCCGGCAGTGTCCTTGATCCCCTTTTTCTTTTTTCTGAGTCTAAAGATTTGAATCATGATTTCACTTATGAGGTAAGAATTTCGCTTGTCTTTGCGTGGAACAGATAGCCCAGTGGTTGGCAGATAGTTTCTGGTGGATCGGGACCCCGGTTCGAATCCCGACAAGGTACTTGATTCACTTTTTCTTTTTTCTGAGTCTAAAGATTTGAATCATGATTTCACTTATGAGGTAAGAATTTCGCTTGTCTTTGCGTGGAACAGATAGCCCAGTGGTTGGGAGATAGTTTCTGGTGAATCGGGACCACGGTTCAAATCCATGCAAAGTCCTTGATTTACTTTTTATTTTTTCAGAGTCTAAAGATTTGAATCATGATTTCACTTATGAGGTAAGAATTTCGCTTGTCTTTGCGTGGAACAGATAGCCCAGTGGTTGGGAGATAGTTTCTGGTGAATCGGGACCACGGTTCAAATCCATGCAAAGTCCTTGATTTACTTTTTATTTTTTCAGAGTCTAAAGATTTGAATTATGATTTCACTTATGACTTAGGAATTTCGTTTGTCTTTGCGTGGAACAGATAGCCCAGTGGTTGGGAGATAGTTTCTGGTGGATCGGGACCACGGTTCGAATCCCGTCAAGGTCCTTGATTCACTTTTTCTTTTTTCTGAGTCTAAAGATTTGAATCATGATTTCACTTATAAGGTAAGAATTTCGCATGTCTTTGAGTGGAACAGATAGCCCAGTGGTTGGGAGATAGTTTCTGGTGGATCGGGACCACGGTTCGAATCCCGACAAGGTCCTTGATTCACTTTTTCTTTTTTCTGAGTCTAAAGATTTGAATCATGATTTCACTTATGAGGTAAGAATTTCGTCTTTGCGTGGAACAGATAGCCCAGTGGTTGGGAGATAGTTTCTGGTGGATCGGGACCACGGTTCGAATCCCGTCAAGGTCCTTGATTCACTTTTTCTTTTTTCTGAGTCTAAAGATTTGAATCATGATTTCACTTATGAGGTAAGAATTTCGCATGTCTTTGCGTGGAACAGATAGCCCAGTGGTTGGGAGATAGTTTCTGGTGGATCGGGACCACGGTTCGAATCCCGACAAGGTCCTTGATTCACTTTTTCTTTTTTCTGAGTCTAAATATTTGAATCATGATTTCACTTATGAGGTAAGAATTTCGTCTTTGCGTGGAACAGATAGCCCAGTGGTTGGGAGATAGTTTCTGGTGGATCGGGACCCCGGTTCGAATCCCGGCAGTGTCCTTGATCCCCTTTTTTCTTTTTTCTGAGTCTAAAGATTTGAATCATGATTTCACTTATGAGGTAGGAATTTCGCTTGTCTTTGCGTGGAACAGAAAGCCCAGTGGTTGGGAGATAGTTTCTGGTGGATCGGGACCACGGTTCGAATCCCGACAAGGTCCTTGATTCACTTTTTCTTTTTTCTGAGTCTTAAGATTTGAATCATGATTTCACTTATGAGGTAAGAATTTCGCATGTCTTTGCGTGGAACAGATAGCCCAGTGGTTGGGAGATAGTTTCTGGTGGATCAGGACGACGGTTCGAATCCTGGTAGGATCCTTGATCCCTTTTTTCTGAGTCTAAAGATTTGAATCATGATTTCACTTATGAGGTAAGAATTTCGCATGTCTTTGCGTGGAACAGATAGCCCAGTGGTTGGGAGATAGTTTCTGGTGGATCGGGACCACGGTTCGAATCCATGCAAAGTCCTTGATTTACTTTTTCTTTTTTCCGAGTCTAAAGATTTGAATTATGATTTCACTTATGACTTAGGAATTTCGTTTGTCTTTGCGTGGAACAGATAGCCCAGTGGTTGGGAGATAGTTTCTGGTGGATCGGGACCCCGGTTCGAATCCCGACAAGGTACTTGATTCACTTTTTCTTTTTTCCGAGTCTAAAGATTTGAATCATGATTTCACTTATGAGGTAGGAAATTCGCTTGTCTTTGCGTGGAACAGATAGCCCAGTGGTTGGCAGATAGTTTCTGGTGGATCGGGACCACGGTTTGAACCCCGACAAGGTACTTGATTAACTTTTTCTTTTTTCTGAGTCTAAAGATTTGAATCATGATTTCACTTATGAGGTAAGAATTTCGCTTGTCTTTGCGTGGAACAGATAGCCCAGTGGTTGGGAGATAGTTTCTGGTGAATCGGGACCACGGTTCGAATTCATGCAAAGTCCTTGATTAACTTTTTCTTTTTTCCGAGTCTAAAGATTTGAATCGTGATTTCACTTATGAGGTAGGAAATTCGCTTGTCTTTGCGTGGAACAGATAGCCCAGTGGTTGGCAGATAGTTTCTGGTGGATCGGGACCACGGTTCGAACCCCGACAAGGTACTTGATTAACTTTTTCTTTTTTCTGAGTCTAAAGATTTGAATCATGATTTCACTTATGACGTTAGAATTTCGGTTGTCTTTGCGTGAAACAGATAGCCCAGTGGTTGGGAGATAGTTTCTGGTGGATCGGGACCACGGTTCGAATCCATGCAAAGTCCTTGATTTACTTTTTCTTTTTTCCGAGTCTAAAGATTTGAATTATGATTTCACTTATGAGGTAAGAATTTCGCTTGTCTTTGCGTGGAACAGATAGCCCAGTGGTTGGCAGATAGTTTCTGGTGGATCGGGACCCCGGTTCGAATCCCGACAAGGTACTTGATTCACTTTTTCTTTTTTCTGAGTCTAAAGATTTGAATCATGATTTCACTTATGAGGTAAGAATTTCGCTTGTCTTTGCGTGGAACAGATAGCCCAGTGGTTGGGAGATAGTTTCTGGTGAATCGGGACCACGGTTCAAATCCATGCAAAGTCCTTGATTTACTTTTTCTTTTTTCAGAGTCTAAAGATTTGAATTATGATTTCACTTATGACTTAGGAATTTCGTTTGTCTTTGCGTGGAACAGATAGCCCAGTGGTTGGGAGATAGTTTCTGGTGGATCGGGACCACGGTTCGAATCCCGTCAAGGTCCTTGATTCACTCTTCTTTTTTCTGAGTCTAAAGATTTGAATCATGATTTCACTTATGAGGTAAGAATTTCGCATGTCTTTGCGTGGAACAGATAGCCCAGTGGTTGGGAGATAGTTTCTGGTGGATCGGGACCACGGTTCGAGTCCCGACAAGGTCCTTGATTCACTTTTTCTTTTTTCTGAGTCTAAAGATTTGAATCATGATTTCACTTATGAGGTAAGAATTTCGTCTTTGCGTGGAACAGATAGCCCAGTGGTTGGGAGATAGTTTCTGGTGGATCGGGACCCCGGTTCGAATCCCGGCAGTGTCCTTGATCCCCTTTTTCTTTTTTCTGAGTCTAAAGATTTGAATCATGATTTCACTTATGAGGTAGGAATTTCGCTTGTCTTTGCGTGGAACAGATAGCCCAGTGGTTGGGAGATAGTTTCTGGTGGATCGGGACCACGGTTCGAACCCCGACAAGGTACTTGATTCACTTTTTGTTTTTTCTGAGTCTAAAGATTTGAATCATGATTTCACTTATGACGTTAGAATTTCGGTTGTCTTTGCGTGAAACAGATAGCCCAGTGGTTGGGAGATAGTTTCTGGTGGATCGGGACCACGGTTCGAATCCCGACAAGGTCCTTGATTCACTTTTTCTTTTTTCTGAGTCTAAAGATTTGAATCATGATTTCACTTATGAGGTAAGAATTTCGTCTTTGCGTGGAACAGATAGCCCAGTGGTTGGGAGATAGTTTCTGGTGGATCGGGACCCCGGTTCGAATCCCGGCAGTGTCCTTGATCCCCTTTTTTCTTTTTTCTGAGTCTAAAGATTTGAATCATGATTTCACTTATGAGGTAGGAATTTCGCTTGTCTTTGCGTGGAACAGATAGCCCAGTGGTTGGGAGATAGTTTCTGGTGGATCGGGACCACGGTTCGAACCCCGACAAGGTACTTGATTCACTTTTTGTTTTTTCTGAGTCTAAAGATTTGAATCATGATTTCACTTATGAGGTAAGAATTTCGCATGTCTTTGCGTGGAACAGATAGCCCAGTGGTTGGGAGATAGTTTCTGGTGGATCGGGACCCCGGTTCGAATCCCGACAAGGTATTTGATTCACTTTTTCTTTTTTCCGAGTCTAAAGATTTGAATCGTGATTTCACTTATGAGGTAGGAAATTCGCTTGTCTTTGCGTGGAACAGATAGCCCAGTGGTTGGCAGATAGTTTCTGGTGGATCGGGACCACGGTTCGAACCCCGACAAGGTACTTGATTAACTTTTTAATTTGTCTGAGTCTAAAGATTTGAATCATGATTTCACTTATGAGGTAAGAATTTCGCTTGTCTTTGCGTGGAACAGATAGCCCAGTGGTTGGGAGATAGTTTCTGGTGAATCGGGACCACGGTTCGAATCCATGCAAAGTCCTTGATTAACTTTTTCTTTTTTCCGAGTCTAAAGATTTGAATCGTGATTTCACTTATGATGTAGGAAATTCGCTTGTCTTTGCGTGGAACAGATAGCCCAGTGGTTGGCAGATAGTTTCTGATGGATCGGGACCACGGTTCGAACCCCGACAAGGTACTTGATTAACTTTTTCTTTTTTTCTGAGTCTAAAGATTTGAATCATGATTTCACTTATGACGTTAGAATTTCGGTTGTCTTTGCGTGAAACAGATAGCCTAGTGGTTGGGAGATAGTTTCTGGTGGATCGGGACCACGGTTCGAATCCATGCAAAGTCCTTGATTTACTTTTTCTTTTTTCCGAGTCTAAAGATTTGAATTATGATTTCACTTATGAGGTAAGAATTTCGCTTGTCTTTGCGTGGAACAGATAGCCCAGTGGTTGGCAGATAGTTTCTGGTGGATCGGGACCCCGGTTCGAATCCCGACAAGGTACTTGATTCACTTTTTCTTTTTTCTGAGTCTAAAGATTTGAATCATGATTTCACTTATGAGGTAAGAATTTCGCATGTCTTTGCGTGGAACAGATAGCCCAGTGGTTGGGAGATAGTTTCTGGTGGATCAGGACGACGGTTCGAATCCTGGTAGGATCATTGATCCCTTTTTTCTGAGTCTAAAGATTTGAATCATGATTTCACTTATGAGGTAAGAATTTCGCATGTCTTTGCGTGGAACAGATAGCCCAGTGGTTGGGAGATAGTTTCTGGTGGATCGGGACCACGGTTCGAATCCATGCAAAGTCCTTGATTTACTTTTTCTTTTTTCCGAGTCTAAAGATTTGAATTATGATTTCACTTATGACTTAGGAATTTCGTTTGTCTTTGCGTGGAACAGATAGCCCAGTGGTTGGGAGATAGTTTCTGGTGGATCGGGACCCCGGTTCGAATCCCGACAAGGTACTTGATTCACTTTTTCTTTTTTCCGAGTCTAAAGATTTGAATCATGATTTCACTTATGAGGTAGGAAATTCGCTTGTCTTTGCGTGGAACAGATAGCCCAGTGGTTGGCAGATAGTTTCTGGTGGATCGGGACCACGGTTTGAACCCCGACAAGGTACTTGATTAACTTTTTCTTTTTTCTGAGTCTAAAGATTTGAATCATGATTTCACTTATGAGGTAAGAATTTCGCTTGTCTTTGCGTGGAACAGATAGCCCAGTGGTTGGGAGATAGTTTCTGGTGAATCGGGACCACGGTTCGAATTCATGCAAAGTCCTTGATTAACTTTTTCTTTTTTCCGAGTCTAAAGATTTGAATCGTGATTTCACTTATGAGGTAGGAAATTCGCTTGTCTTTGCGTGGAACAGATAGCCCAGTGGTTGGCAGATAGTTTCTGGTGGATCGGGACCACGGTTCGAACCCCGACAAGGTACTTGATTAACTTTTTCTTTTTTCTGAGTCTAAAGATTTGAATCATGATTTCACTTATGACGTTAGAATTTCGGTTGTCTTTGCGTGAAACAGATAGCCCAGTGGTTGGGAGATAGTTTCTGGTGGATCGGGACCACGGTTCGAATCCATGCAAAGTCCTTGATTTACTTTTTCTTTTTTCCGAGTCTAAAGATTTGAATTATGATTTCACTTATGAGGTAAGAATTTCGCTTGTCTTTGCGTGGAACAGATAGCCCAGTGGTTGGCAGATAGTTTCTGGTGGATCGGGACCCCGGTTCGAATCCCGACAAGGTACTTGATTCACTTTTTCTTTTTTCTGAGTCTAAAGATTTGAATCATGATTTCACTTATGAGGTAAGAATTTCGCTTGTCTTTGCGTGGAACAGATAGCCCAGTGGTTGGGAGATAGTTTCTGGTGGATCGGGACCACGGTTCGAATCCATGCAAAGTCCTTGATTTACTTTTTCTTTTTTCCGAGTCTAAAGATTTGAATTATGATTTCACTTATGAGGTAAGAATTTCGCTTGTCTTTGCGTGGAACAGATAGCCCAGTGGTTGGCAGATAGTTTCTGGTGGATCGGGACCCCGGTTCGAATCCCGACAAGGTACTTGATTCACTTTTTCTTTTTTCTGAGTCTAAAGATTTGAATCATGATTTCACTTATGACTTAGGAATTTCGTTTGTCTTTGCGTGGAACAGATAGCCCAGTGGTTGGGAGATAGTTTCTGGTGGATCGGGACCACGGTTCGAATCCCGACAAGGTCCTTGATTCACTTTTTCTTTTTTCTGAGTCTAAAGATTTGAATCATGATTTCACTTATGAGGTAATAATTTCGTCTTTGCGTGGAACAGATAGCCCAGTGGTTGGGAGATAGTTTCTGGTGGATCGGGACCCCGGTTCGAATCCCGGCAGTGTCCTTGATCCCCTTTTTCTTTTTTCTGAGTCTAAAGATTTGAATCATGATTTCACTTGTGAGGTAGGAATTCCGCTTGTCTTTGCGTGGAACAGATAGCCCAGTGGTTGGGAGATAGTTTCTGGTGGATCAGGACGACGGTTCGAATCCTGGTAGGATCATTGATCCCTTTTTTCTGAGTCTAAAGATTTGAATCATGATTTCACTTATGAGGTAAGAATTTCGCATGTCTTTGCGTGGAACAGATAGCCCAGTGGTTGGGAGATAGTTTCTGGTGGATCGGGACCACGGTTCGAATCCATGCAAAGTCCTTGATTTACTTTTTCTTTTTTCCGAGTCTAAAGATTTGAATTATGATTTCACTTATGACTTAGGAATTTCGTTTGTCTTTGCGTGGAACAGATAGCCCAGTGGTTGGGAGATAGTTTCTGGTGGATCGGGACCCCGGTTCGAATCCCGACAAGGTACTTGATTCACTTTTTCTTTTTTCCGAGTCTAAAGATTTGAATCATGATTTCACTTATGAGGTAGGAAATTCGCTTGTCTTTGCGTGGAACAGATAGCCCAGTGGTTGGCAGATAGTTTCTGGTGGATCGGGACCACGGTTTGAACCCCGACAAGGTACTTGATTAACTTTTTCTTTTTTCTGAGTCTAAAGATTTGAATCATGATTTCACTTATGAGGTAAGAATTTCGCTTGTCTTTGCGTGGAACAGATAGCCCAGTGGTTGGGAGATAGTTTCTGGTGAATCGGGACCACGGTTCGAATTCATGCAAAGTCCTTGATTAACTTTTTCTTTTTTCCGAGTCTAAAGATTTGAATCGTGATTTCACTTATGAGGTAGGAAATTCGCTTGTCTTTGCGTGGAACAGATAGCCCAGTGGTTGGCAGATAGTTTCTGGTGGATCGGGACCACGGTTCGAACCCCGACAAGGTACTTGATTAACTTTTTCTTTTTTCTGAGTCTAAAGATTTGAATCATGATTTCACTTATGACGTTAGAATTTCGGTTGTCTTTGCGTGAAACAGATAGCCCAGTGGTTGGGAGATAGTTTCTGGTGGATCGGGACCACGGTTCGAATCCATGCAAAGTCCTTGATTTACTTTTTCTTTTTTCCGAGTCTAAAGATTTGAATTATGATTTCACTTATGAGGTAAGAATTTCGCTTGTCTTTGCGTGGAACAGATAGCCCAGTGGTTGGCAGATAGTTTCTGGTGGATCGGGACCCCGGTTCGAATCCCGACAAGGTACTTGATTCACTTTTTCTTTTTTCTGAGTCTAAAGATTTGAATCATGATTTCACTTATGAGGTAAGAATTTCGCTTGTCTTTGCGTGGAACAGATAGCCCAGTGGTTGGGAGATAGTTTCTGGTGAATCGGGACCACGGTTCAAATCCATGCAAAGTCCTTGATTTACTTTTTCTTTTTTCAGAGTCTAAAGATTTGAATTATGATTTCACTTATGACTTAGGAATTTCGTTTGTCTTTGCGTGGAACAGATAGCCCAGTGGTTGGGAGATAGTTTCTGGTGGATCGGGACCACGGTTCGAATCCCGTCAAGGTCCTTGATTCACTCTTCTTTTTTCTGAGTCTAAAGATTTGAATCATGATTTCACTTATGAGGTAAGAATTTCGCATGTCTTTGCGTGGAACAGATAGCCCAGTGGTTGGGAGATAGTTTCTGGTGGATCGGGACCACGGTTCGAATCCCGACAAGGTCCTTGATTCACTTTTTCTTTTTTCTGAGTCTAAAGATTTGAATCATGATTTCACTTATGAGGTAAGAATTTCGTCTTTGCGTGGAACAGATAGCCCAGTGGTTGGGAGATAGTTTCTGGTGGATCGGGACCCCGGTTCGAATCCCGGCAGTGTCCTTGATCCCCTTTTTCTTTTTTCTGAGTCTAAAGATTTGAATCATGATTTCACTTATGAGGTAGGAATTTCGCTTGTCTTTGCGTGGAACAGATAGCCCAGTGGTTGGGAGATAGTTTCTGGTGGATCGGGACCACGGTTCGAACCCCGACAAGGTACTTGATTCACTTTTTGTTTTTTCTGAGTCTAAAGATTTGAATCATGATTTCACTTATGAGGTAAGAATTTCGCATGTCTTTGCGTGGAACAGATAGCCCAGTGGTTGGGAGATAGTTTCTGGTGGATCGGGACCCCGGTTCGAATCCCGACAAGGTACTTGATTCACTTTTTCTTTTTTCCGAGTCTAAAGATTTGAATCGTGATTTCACTTATGAGGTAGGAAATTCGCTTGTCTTTGCGTGGAACAGATAGCCCAGTGGTTGGCAGATAGTTTCTGGTGGATCGGGACCACGGTTCGAACCCCGACAAGGTACTTGATTAACTTTTTAATTTGTCTGAGTCTAAAGATTTGAATCATGATTTCACTTATGAGGTAAGAATTTCGCTTGTCTTTGCGTGGAACAGATAGCCCAGTGGTTGGGAGATAGTTTCTGGTGAATCGGGACCACGGTTCGAATCCATGCAAAGTCCTTGATTAACTTTTTCTTTTTTCCGAGTCTAAAGATTTGAATCGTGATTTCACTTATGATGTAGGAAATTCGCTTGTCTTTGCGTGGAACAGATAGCCCAGTGGTTGGCAGATAGTTTCTGATGGATCGGGACCACGGTTCGAACCCCGACAAGGTACTTGATTAACTTTTTCTTTTTTCTGAGTCTAAAGATTTGAATCATGATTTCACTTATGACGTTAGAATTTCGGTTGTCTTTGCGTGAAACAGATAGCCCAGTGGTTGGGAGATAGTTTCTGGTGGATCGGGACCACGGTTCGAATCCATGCAAAGTCCTTGATTTACTTTTTCTTTTTTCCGAGTCTAAAGATTTGAATTATGATTTCACTTATGAGGTAAGAATTTCGCTTGTCTTTGCGTGGAACAGATAGCCCAGTGGTTGGCAGATAGTTTCTGGTGGATCGGGACCCCGGTTCGAATCCCGACAAGGTACTTGATTCACTTTTTCTTTTTTCTGAGTCTAAAGATTTGAATCATGATTTCACTTATGACTTAGGAATTTCGTTTGTCTTTGCGTGGAACAGATAGCCCAGTGGTTGGGAGATAGTTTCTGGTGGATCGGGACCACGGTTCGAATCCCGACAAGGTCCTTGATTCACTTTTTCTTTTTTCTGAGTCTAAAGATTTGAATCATGATTTCACTTATGAGGTAAGAATTTCGTCTTTGCGTGGAACAGATAGCCCAGTGGTTGGGAGATAGTTTCTGGTGGATCGGGACCCCGGTTCGAATCCCGGCAGTGTCCTTGATCCCCTTTTTCTTTTTTCTGAGTCTAAAGATTTGAATCATGATTTCACTTATGAGGTAGGAATTCCGCTTGTCTTTGCGTGGAACAGATAGCCCAGTGGTTGGGAGATAGTTTCTGGTGGATCGGGACCACGGTTCGAACCCCGACAAGGTACTTGATTCACTTTTTGTTTTTTCTGAGTCTAAAGATTTGAATCATGATTTCACTTATGAGGTAAGAATTTCGCATGTCTTTGCGTGGAACAGATAGCCCAGTGGTTGGGAGATAGTTTCTGGTGGATCAGGACGACGGTTCGAATCCTGGTAGGATCATTGATCCCTTTTTTCTGAGTCTAAAGATTTGAATCATGATTTCACTTATGAGGTAAGAATTTCGCATGTCTTTGCGTGGAACAGATAGCCCAGTGGTTGGGAGATAGTTTCTGGTGGATCGGGACCACGGTTCGAATCCATGCAAAGTCCTTGATTTACTTTTTCTTTTTTCCGAGTCTAAAGATTTGAATTATGATTTCACTTATGACTTAGGAATTTCGTTTGTCTTTGCGTGGAACAGATAGCCCAGTGGTTGGGAGATAGTTTCTGGTGGATCGGGACCACGGTTCGAACCCCGACAAGGTACTTGATTAACTTTTTCTTTTTTCTGAGTCTAAAGATTTGAATCATGATTTCACTTATGACGTTAGAATTTCGGTTGTCTTTGCGTGAAACAGTTAGCCCAGTGGTTGGGAGATAGTTTCTGGTGGATCGGGACCACGGTTCGAATCCATGCAAAGTCCTTGATTTACTTTTTCTTTTTTCAGAGTCTAAAGATTTGAATTATGATTTCACTTATGACTTAGGAATTTCGTTTGTCTTTGCGTGGAACAGATAGCCCAGTGGTTGGGAGATAGTTTCTGGTGGATCGGGACCACGGTTCGAATCCCGACAAGGTCCTTGATTCACTTTTTCTTTTTTCTGAGTCTAAAGATTTGAATCATGATTTCACTTATGAGGTAAGAATTTCGTCTTTGCGTGGAACAGATAGCCCAGTGGTTGGGAGATAGTTTCTGGTGGATCGGGACCCCGGTTCGAATCCCGGCAGTGTCCTTGATCCCCTTTTTCTTTTTTCTGAGTCTAAAGATTTGAATCATGATTTCACTTATGAGGTAGGAATTCCGCTTGTCTTTGCGTGGAACAGATAGCCCAGTGGTTGGGAGATAGTTTCTGGTGGATCGGGACCACGGTTCGAACCCCGACAAGGTACTTGATTCACTTTTTGTTTTTTCTGAGTCTAAAGATTTGAATCATGATTTCACTTATGAGGTAAGAATTTCGCATGTCTTTGCGTGGAACAGATAGCCCAGTGGTTGGGAGATAGTTTCTGGTGAATTGGGACCACGGTTCGAATCCATGCAAAGTCCTTGATTTACTTTTTCTTTTTTCCGAGTCTAAAGATTTGAATCGTGATTTCACTTATGAGGTAGGAAATTCGCTTGTCTTTGCGTGGAACAGATAGCCCAGTGGTTGGCAGATAGTTTCTGGTGGATCGGGACCACGGTTCGAACCCCGACAAGGTACTTGATTAACTTTTTCTTTTTTCTGAGTCTAAAGATTTGAATCATGATTTCACTTATGACGTTAGAATTTCGGTTGTCTTTGCGTGAAACAGATAGCCCAGTGGTTGGGAGATAGTTTCTGGTGGATCGGGACCACGGTTCGAATCCATGCAAAGTCCTTGATTTACTTTTTCTTTTTTCTGAGTCTAAAGATTTGAATCATGATTTCACTTATGAGGTAAGAATTTCGCTTGTCTTTGCGTGGAACAGATAGCCCAGTGGTTGGGAGATAGTTCCTGGTGAATCGGGACCACGGTTCGAATCCATGCAAAGTCCTTGATTTACTTTTTCTTTTTTCCGAGTCTAAAGATTTGAATCGTGATTTCACTTATGAGGTAGGAAATTCGCTTGTCTTTGCGTGGAACAGATAGCCCAGTGGTTGGCAGATAGTTTCTGGTGGATCGGGACCACGGTTCGAACCCCGACAAGGTACTTGATTAACTTTTTTTTTCTGAGTCTAAAGATTTGAATCATGATTTCACTTATGAGGTAAGAATTTCGCTTGTCTTTGCGTGGAACAGATAGCCCAGTGGTTGGGAGATAGTTCCTGGTGAATCGGGACCACGGTTCGAACCCCGACAAGGTACTTGATTAACTTTTTCTTTTTTCTGAGTCTAAAGATTTGAATCATGATTTCACTTATGAGGTAAGAATTTCGCTTGTCTTTGCGTGGAACAGATAGCCCAGTGGTTGGGAGATAGTTTCTGGTGAATCGGGACCACGGTTCGAATCCATGCAAAGTCCTTGATTTACTTTTTCTTTTTTCCGAGTCTAAAGATTTGAATCGTGATTTCACTTATGAGGTAGGAAATTCGCTTGTCTTTGCGTGGAACAGATAGCCCAGTGGTTGGCAGATAGTTTCTGGTGGATCGGGACCACGGTTCGAACCCCGACAAGGTACTTGATTAACTTTTTCTTTTTTCTGAGTCTAAAGATTTGAATCATGATTTCACTTATGACGTTAGAATTTCGGTTGTCTTTGCGTGAAACAGATAGCCCAGTGGTTGGGAGATAGTTTCTGGTGGATCGGGACCACGGTTCGAATCCATGCAAAGTCCTTGATTTACTTTTTCTTTTTTCCGAGTCTAAAGATTTGAATTATGATTTCACTTATGACTTAGGAATTTCGTTTGTCTTTGCGTGGAACAGATAGCCCAGTGGTTGGGAGATAGTTTCTGGTGAATCGGGACCACGGTTCGAATCCATGCAAAGTCCTTGATTTACTTTTTCTTTTTTCCGAGTCTAAAGATTTGAATTATGATTTCAATTATGACTTAGGAATTTCGTTTGTCTTTGCGTGGAACAGATAGCCCAGTGGTTGGGAGATAGTTTCTGGTGCATCGGGACCAGGGTTCAATCCCGACAAGGTCCTTGATTCACTTTTTTCTTTTTTCTGAGTCTAAAGATTTGAATCATGACTCACTTATGAGGTAAGAATTTCGCTTGTCTTTGCGTGGAACAGATAGCCCAGTGGTTGGCAGATAGTTTCTGGTGGATCGGGACCACGGTTCGAATCCCGACAAGGTCCTTGATTCACTTTTTCTTTTTTCTGAGTCTAAATATTTGAATCATGATTTCACTTATGAGGTAAGAATTTCATTTTTGCGTGGAACAGATAGCCCAGTGGTTGGGAGATAGTTTCTGGTGGATCGGGACCCCGGTTCGAATCCCGGCAGTGTCCTTGATCCCCTTTTTCTTTTTTCTGAGTCTAAAGATTTGAATCATGATTTCACTTATGAGGTAGGAATTTCGCTTGTCTTTGCGTGGAACAGATAGCCCAGTGGTTGGGAGATAGTTTCTGGTGGATCGGGACCACGGTTCGAACCCCGACAAGGTACTTGATTCACTTTTTGTTTTTTCTGAGTCTAAAGATTTGAATCATGATTTCACTTATGAGGTAAGAATTTCGCATGTCTTTGCGTGGAACAGATAGCCCAGTGGTTGGGAGATAGTTTCTGTTGGATCAGGACGACGGTTCGAATCCTGGTAGGATCCTTGATCCCTTTTTTCTGAGTCTAAAGATTTGAATCATGATTTCACTTATGAGGTAAGAATTTCGCATGTCTTTGCGTGGAACAGATAGCCCAGTGGTTGGGAGATAGTTTCTGGTGGATCGGGACCACGGTTCGAATCCATGCAAAGTCCTTGATTTACTTTTTCTTTTTTCCGAGTCTAAAGATTTGAATCATGATTTCACTTATGACGTATGAATTTCGTTTGTCTTTGCGTGGAACAGATAGCCCAGTGGTTGGGAGATAGTTTCTGGTAGATCGGGACCCCGGTTCGAATCCCGACAAGGTACTTGATTCACTTTTTCTTTTTTCTGAGTCTAAAGATTTGAATCATGATTTCACTTATGAGGTAAGAATTTCGCTTGTCTTTGCGTGGAACAGATAGTCCAGTGGTTGGGAGATAGTTTCTGGTGAATCGGGACCACGGTTCGAATCCATGCAAAGTCCTTGATTCACTTTACTTTTTTCTGAGTCTAAAGATTTGAATCATGATTTCACTTATGTGGTAGGAATTTCGCTTGTCTTTGCGTGGAACACATAGCCCAGTGGTTTGGAGATAGTTTCTTGTGGATCGGGACCCCGGTTCGAATCCCGGCATGGTCCTTGATTCACAATTTATTTTGTCTAAGTCTTTAAATTTGAATCTTGATTTCACTTATGAGGTAGGAATTTCGCTTGTCTTTGCCTGGAACAAATAGCACAGTGGTTGGGAGATAGTTTCTGGTGGGTCGGAACCCCGGTTCTAATCCCGGCAGGGTCCTTGATTCAGTTTTTCTTTTATTCTGAGTCTAAAGATTTGAATCATGAGTTCACTTATTTGGTAAGAATTTTGCATGTCTTTGCGTGGAACAGATAGCCCAGTGGTTGGGCGATAGTTTCTGGTGGATCGGGACCCCGGTTCGAATCCCGGCATGGTCCTTGATTCACAATTTCTTTTGTCTAAGTCTTTAGATTTGAATCATGATTTCACTTATGACGTAGGAATTTCGCTTGTCTTTGCGTGGAACAAATAGCCCAGTGGTTTGGAGATAGTTTCTGGTGGGTCGGGACCACGGTTCGAATCCCGGCAGTGTCCTTGATTCACTTTTTCCTTTTTCTAAGTCATTAGATTTGAATCATGATTTCACTTATGAGGTAGGAATTTCGCTTGTCTTTGGGTGGAACAGATAGCCCAGTGGTTGGGAGAAAGTTTCCGGTGGATGGGGACCACTATTTCAAACCCGGCAGTGTCCTTGATTCACTTTTTCTTTTTTCTGAGTCTAAAGATTTGAATCATTATTTCACTTATGAGGTAGGAATTTCGCTTGTCTTTGCGTGGAACAGATAGCCCAGTGGTTGGGAGATAGTTTCTGGTAGATCGCGACCCCGTTTCGAATCCCGGCATTGTCCTTCATCTTCTTTTTTTCTGAGTCTAAGGATTATAATCATGATTTCTCTTATGATGTTAGAATTTCGGTTGTCTTTGCGTGGAACAGATATCCCAGTGGTTGCGAGGTAGTTTCTGGTGGATCGAGACCCCGATTCGAATCCCGGCAGTGTCTTGGATCTTATTTTTCTTTTTTTTCCGAGTCTAAGGATTTGAATCGAGATTTCACTTATGACGTATGAATTTCGCTTGTCTTTGCGTGGGACAAATAGCCCAGTGGTAGGGAGATAGTTTCTGGTGGGTCGGGACCACGGTTCGAATCCCGGCAGTGTCCTCGATTCACTTTTTTTTGATCTGAGTCTAAAGATTTGAATCATGATTTCACTTATGTGGTAGGAATTTCGCTTGTCTTTGCGAGGAACACAAAGCTCAGTGGTTGGGAGACGTTTTCTGGTGGATCGGGACCACGGTTCTAATCCCGGCAGGGTCCTTGATTCACTTTTTCTTTTTTTGAAGTCTTTAGATTTTAATAATGATTTCACCTATGAGGTAGGAATTTCGCTTGTCTTTGCCTGGAACAGATAGCCCAGTGGTTGGGAGATAGTTTCTGTTAGATCGGGACCACGGTTCGAATCCCGGTAGGGTCCTTGATCCACTCTTCTTTTTTCTGAGTCTAAAGATTTGAATATTGATTTCACCTATGAGGTAGGAATTTCGCTTGTCTTTGCGTGGGATAAATAGCCCAGTGGTAGGGAGATAGTTTCTGGTGGGTCGGGACCACGGTTCGAATCCCGGCAGTGTCCTCGATTCACTTTTTTTCTGAGTCTAAAGATTTGAATCATGATTTCACTTATGAGGTAAGATTTTCGCATGTATTTGCATGGAACAGATAGCCGAGTTGTTGGGAGATAGTTTCTGGTGGATCGTGACCACGGTTCGAATCCCGACAAGGTCCTTGATTCACTTTTTCTTTTTTCTGAGTCAAAAGATTTTAATCGTCATTTCACTTATGAGGTAGGAATTTCGCTTGAATTTGCGTGGAACAGATAGCCCAGTTGTTGGGAGATAGTTTCTGGTAGATCGCGACCCCGTTTCGAATCCCGGCATTGTCCTTCATCTTCTTCTTTTTCTGAGTCTACGGATTATAATCATGATTTCTCTTATGATGTTAGAATTTCGGTTGTCTTTGCGTGGAACAGATATCCCAGTGGTTGCGAGGTAGTTTCTGGTGGATCGGGACCACGGTTCGAATCCCAGCAAAGTCCTAGATTCAGTTTTTCTTTTTTCTGAGTCTAAAGATTTGAATCATGATTTCACTTATGAGGTAGGAATTTCGCATGTCTTTGCGTGGAACAGATAGCCCAGTGGTTGGGCGATAGTTTCTGGTGGATCGGGACCACGGTTCGAATCCCGGCATGGTCCTTGATTCACAATTTATTTTGTCTAAGTCTTTAGATTTGAATCATGATTTCACTTTTGAGGTAGGAATTTCGCTTGTCTTTGCGTGGAACACATAGCCCAGTGGTTGGGAGATAGTTTCTTGTGGATCAGGACCACGGTTCGAATCCCGACAAGGTTCTAGATTCACTTTTTCTTTTTTCTGAGTCTAAAGATTTGAATCATGATTTCACTTATGGCTTAGGAATTTCGCTTGTCTTTGCGTGGAACAGATAGCCCAGTGGTTAGGAGATAGTTTCTGGTGGATCGGGACCACGGTTCGAACCCCGACAAGGTACTTCATTCACTTTTTCTTTTTTCTGAGTCTAAAGATTTGAATTATGACTTCACTTATGAGATAGGAATTTCGCTTGTCTTTGCGTGGGACAAATAGCCCAGTGGTAGGGAGATAGTTTCTGGTGGGTCGGGACCACGGTTCGAATCCCGGCAGTGTCCTCGATTCACTTTTTTTTTCTGAGTCTAAAGATTTGAATGATGATTTCACTCATGAGGTAAGATTTTCGCATGTATTTGCATGGAACAGATAGCCGAGTTGTTGGGAGATAGTTTTTGGTGGATCGGAACCACGGTTCGAATCCCGGCAAAGTCCTTGATTCACTTTTTTTTGATCTGAGTCTAAAGATTTGAATCATGATTTCACTTATGTGGTAGGAATTTCGCTTGTCTTTGCGTGGAACACAAAGCTCAGTGGTTGGGAGACGTTTTCTGGTGGATCGGGACCACGGTTCTAATCCCGGCAGGGTCCTTGATTCACTTTTTCTTTTTTTGAAGTCTTTAGATTTTAATAATGATTTCACCTATGAGGTAGGAATTTCGCTTGTCTTTGCGTGGAACAGACAGCCCAGTGGTTGGGACACAGTTTCTGGTGGATCGGCACCCCGGTTCGAATCCCGGCAGGGTGCTTGATTCACTTTTGCTTTTTTCTAAGTCTTTAGATTTGAATCTTGATTTCACTTATGAGGTAGGAATTTCGCTTGTCTTTGCCTGGAACAGATAGCCCAGTGGTTGGGAGATAGTTTCTGTTAGATCGGGACCACGGTTCGAATCCCGGTAGGGTCCTTGATCCACTCTTCTTTTTTCTGAGTCTAAAGATTTGAATATTGATTTCACCTATGAGGTAGGAATTTCGCTTGTCTTTGCGTGGGACAAATAGCCCAGTGGTAGGGAGATAGTTTCTGGTGGGTCGGGACCACGGTTCGAATCCCGGCAGTGTCCTCGATTCACTTTTTTTCTGAGTCTAAAGATTTGAATCATGATTTCACTTATGAGGTAAGATTTTCGCATGTATTTGCATGGAACAGATAGCCGAGTTGTTGGGAGATAGTTTCTGGTGGATCGGAACCACGGTTCGAATCCCGGCAAAGTCCTTGATTCACTTTTTTTTTGTTCTGAGTCTAAAGATTTGAATCATGATTTCACTTATGTGGTAGGAATTTCGCTTGTCTTTGCGTGGAACAGATAGCCCAGTGGTTGGGAGACAGTATCTGGTGGATCGGGGCCCCGGTTCGAATCCCGGCAGGGTTCTTGATTCACCTTTTCTTTTTTCTGAGTCTAAAGATTTGAATCATGATTTCACTTATGAGGTAGGAATTTCGCTTGTCTTTGCGTGGAACACAAAGCTCAGTGGTTGGGAGACGTTTTCTGGTGGATCGGGACCACGGTTCTAATCCCGGCAGGGTCCTTGATTCACTTTTTCTTTTTTTGAAGTCTTTAGATTTTAATAATGATTTCACCTATGAGGTAGGAATTTCGCTTGTCTTTGCGTGGAACAGACAGCCCAGTGGTTGGGACACAGTTTCTGGTGGATCGGCACCCCGGTTCGAATCCCGGCAGGGTGCTTGATTCACTTTTGCTTTTGTCTAAGTCTTTAGATTTGAATCTTGATTTCACTTATGAGGTAGGAATTTCGCTTGTCTTTGCCTGGAACAAATAGCACAGTGGTTGGGAGATAGTTTCTGGTGGGTCGGAACCCCGGTTCGAATCCCGGTCGTGTCCTTGATTCACTTTTTCTTTTTTTCTGAGTCTAAAGATTTGAATCATGATTTCACTTTTGAGGTAGGAATTTCGCTTGTCTTTGCGTGGAACAAATAGGCCAGTGGTTGGGAGATAGTTTCTGGTGGGTCGGGACCCCGGTTCGAATCCCGGCAGTGTCCTTGATCCACTTTTTCTTTTTTTCTGAGTCTAAAGATTTGAATCATGATTTCACTTATGAGGTAGGAATTTCGCTTGTCTTTGCGTGGAACAAATATCCCAGTCGTTGGAAGATATTTTCTGGTGGGTCGGGACCCCGGTTCGAATCCCGGCAGTGTCCTTAATCTTTTTTTTCTTTTTTCTGAGTCTAAGGATTTGAATCATGATTTCACTTATGACGTAGGAATTTCGATTGTCTTTGCGTGGAACAGATAGCCCAGTGGTTGGGAGATAGTTTCTGGTGGATCGTGACCACGGTTCGAATCCCGACAAGGTCCTTGATTCACTTTTTCTTTTTTCTGAGTCAAAAGATTTTAATCGTCATTTCACTTATGAGGTAGGAATTTCGCTTGAATTTGCGTGGAACAGATAGCCCAGTGGTTGGGAGATAGTTTCTGGTAGATCGCGACCCCGTTTCGAATCCCGGCATTGTCCTTCATCTTCTTGTTTTTCCTGAGTCTAAGGATTAGAATCATGATTTCACTTATGACGTTAGAATTTCGGTTGTCTTTGCGTGGAACACATAGCCCAGTGGTTGGGAGATAGTTTCTGGTGGATCGGGACCACGGTTCGAATCCCAGCAAAGTCCTAGATTCACTTTTTCTTTTGTCTGAGTCTAAAGATTTGAATCATGATTTCACTAATGAGGTAGGATTTTCGCTTGTCTTTTCGTGGAACAGATAGCCCAGTGGTAGTGAGATAGTTTCTGGTGGATCGAGACCCCGGTTCGAATCCCGGCAGTGTCCTTGATCTTCTTTTTCTTTTCTTTTTTGAGTCTAAAGATTTGAATCATGATTTCACTTATGACGTATGAATTTCGCTTGTCTTTGCTTGGAACACATAGCCCAGTGGTTGGGAGATAGTTTCTGGTTGATCGAGGCCACGGTTCGAATCCCAGCAAAGTCCTTGATTCTTGTTTTCTTTTGTCTTAGTCTAAAAATTTTAATCATGATTTCACTTATGAGGTGAACATTTCGATTGTCTTCGCGTGAAACAGATAGCCCAGTGGTTTTGACATAGTTTCTGGTGGATCGGGACCACGGTTCGAATCCCGACAAGTTCCTTGATTCACTTTTCTTTTTTCTGAGTCTAAAGATTTGAATCATGATTTCACTTATGAGGTAAGAATTTCGCATGTCTTTGCGTGGAACAGATAGTCCAGTGGTTGGGAGATAGTTTCTGGTGGATCGGGACCCCGGTTCGAATCCCGACAAGGTACTTGATTCACTTTTTCTTTTTTTTCTGAGTCTAAAGATTTGAATCATGATTTCACTTTTGAGGTAGGAATTTCGCTTGTCTTTGCGTGGAACAGATAGCCCAGTGGTTGGGATATAGTTTCTGGTGGATCAGGACGACGGTTCGAATCCTGGTAGGATCCTTGATCCCTTTTTTCTGAGTCTAAAGATTTGAATCATGATTTCACTTATGAGGTAAGAATTTCGCTTGTCTTTGCGTGGAACAGATAGCCCAGTGGTTGGGAGATAGTTTCTGGTGGATCGGGACCACGGTTCGAATCCATGCAAAGTCCTTTTTTTACTTTTTCTTTTTTCCGAGTCTAAAGATTTGAATTATGATTTCACTTATGATTAAGGAATGTCATTTGTCTTTGCGTGGAACAGATAGCCCAGTGGTTGGGAGATAGTTTCTGGTGGATCGGGACCCCGGTTCGAATCCCGACAAGGTACTTGATTCACTTTTTTTTTTTCTGAGTCTAAAGATTTGAATCATGATTTCATTTTTGAGGTTGGAATTTCGCTTGTCTTTGCGTGGAACAGATAGCCCAGTGGTTGGGATAAAGTTTCTGGTGGATCGGGACCACGGTTCGAATCCATGCAAAGTCCTTGATTTACTTTTTTTTTTTCCGAATCTAAAGATTTGAATTATGATTTCACTTATGACTTAGGAATGTCATTGGTCTTTGCGTGGAACAGATAGCCCAGTGGTTGGGAGATAGTTTCTGGTGGATCGGGACCACGGTTCGAATCCCGACAAGGTCCTTGATCTTCTTTTTTTTTCTGAGTCTAAAGATTTGAATCGTGATTTCACTTATGAGGTAAGAATTTCGCATGTCTTTGCGTGGAACAGATAGTCCAGTGGTTGGGAGATAATTTCTGGTGGATCGGTACCCCGGTTCAAATCCCGGCAGTGTCCTTGATCTTCTTTTTCTTTTTTTTCTGAGTCTAAAGATTTGAATCGTGATTTCACTTATGAGGTAAGAATTTCGCATGTCTTTGCGTGGAACAGATAGTCCAGTGGTTGGGAGATAGTTTCTAGTGAATCGGGACCACGGTTCATATCCATGCAAAGTCCTTGATTTACTTTTTCTTTTTTCCGAGTCTAAAGATTTGAATTATGATTTCACTTATGACTAAGGAATTTCGTTTGTCTTTGCGTGGAACAGATAGCCCAGTGGTTGGGAGATAGTTTCTGGTGATTCGGGACCACGGTTCGAATCCCGACAAGGTCCTTGATTCACTTTTTCTTTTTTCTGAGTCTAAAGATTTGAATCATGATTTCACTTATGAGGTAAGAATTTCGCTTGTCTTTGCGTGGAACAGATAGCCCAGTGGTTGGGAGATAGTTTCTGGTGGATCGGGACCACGGTTCGAATCCATGCAAAGTCCTTGATTTACTTTTTCTTTTTTCTGAATCTAAAGATTTGAATTATGATTTCACTTATGACTTAGGAATTTCGTTTGTCTTTGCGTGGAACAGATAGCCCAGTGGTTGGGAGATAGTTTCTGGTGGATCGGGACCACGGTTCGAATCCCGACAAGGTCCTTGATTCACTTTTTCTTTTTTCTGAGTCTAAAGATTTGAATCATGATTTCACTTATGAGGTAAGAATTTTGCTTGTCTTTGCGTGGAACAGATAGCCCAGTGGTTGGGAGATTGTTTCTGGTGGATCGGGACCACGGTTCGAACCCCGACAAGGTACTTGATTCACTTATTGTTTTTTCTGAGTCTAAATATTTGAATCATGATTTCACTTATGAGGTAAGAATTTCGCATGTTTTTGCGTGGAACAGATAGCCCAGTGGTTGGGAGATAGTTTCTGGTGGATCAGGACGACGGTTCGAATCCTGGTAGGATCCTTGATCCCTTTTTTCTGAGTCTAAAGATTTGAATCATGATTTCACTTTCGAGGTAAGAATTTCGCTTGTCTTTGCGTGGAACAGATAGCCCAGTGGTTGGGAGATAGTTTCTGGTGGATCGGGACCACGGTTCGAATCCATGCAAAGTCCTTGATTTACTTTTTCTTTTTTCCGAGTCTAAAGATTTGAATTATGATTTCACTTATGACTTAGGAATGTCATTTGTCTTTGCGTGGAACAGTTAGCCCAGTGGTTGGGAGATAGTTTCTGGTGGATCGGGACCACGATTCGAATCTCGACCAGGTCCTTGATTCACTTTATCTTTTTTCTGAGTCTAAAGATTTGAATCATGATTTCACTTATGAGGTAAGAATTTCGCTTGTCTTTGCGTGGAACAGATAGCCCAGTGGTTGGGACATAATTTCTGGTAGATCGGTACCCCGGTTCGAATCCCGGCAGTGTCCTTGATCTTCTTTTTTTTCTGAGTCTAAAGATTTGAATCATGATTTCACTTATGAGGTAAGAATTTCGCTTGTCTTTGCGTGGAACAGATAGCCCAATGGTTGGGAGATAGTTTCTGGTGGATCGGGACCACGGTTCGAATCCCGACAAGGTCCTTGATTCACTTTTTCTTTTTTCTGAGTCTAAAGATTTGAATCATGATTTCACTTATGAGGTAAGAATTTTGCTTGTCTTTGCGTGGAACAGATAGCCCAGTGGTTGGGAGATTGTTTCTGGTGGATCGGGACCACGGTTCGAACCCCGACAAGGTACTTGATTCACTTATTGTTTTTTCTGAGTCTAAATATTTGAATCATGATTTCACTTATGAGGTAAGAATTTCGCATGTTTTTGCGTGGAACAGATAGCCCAGTGGTTGGGAGATAGTTTCTGGTGGATCAGGACGACGGTTCGAATCCTGGTAGGATCCTTGATCCCTTTTTTCTGAGTCTAAAGATTTGAATCATGATTTCACTTTCGAGGTAAGAATTTCGCTTGTCTTTGCGTGGAACAGATAGCCCAGTGGTTGGGAGATAGTTTCTGGTGGATCGGGACCACGGTTCGAATCCATGCAAAGTCCTTGATTTACTTTTTCTTTTTTCCGAGTCTAAAGATTTGAATTATGATTTCACTTATGACTTAGGAATGTCATTTGTCTTTGCGTGGAACAGATAGCCCAGTGGTTGGGAGATAGTTTCTGGTGGATCGGGACCACGATTCGAATCTCGACCAGGTCCTTGATTCACTTTATCTTTTTTCTGAGTCTAAAGATTTGAATCATGATTTCACTTATGAGGTAAGAATTTCGCTTGTCTTTGAGTGGAACAGATAGCCCAGTGGTTGGGACATAATTTCTGGTAGATCGGTACCCCGGTTCGAATCCAGGCAGTGTCCTTGATCTTCTTTTTTTTCTGAGTCTAAAGATTTGAATCATGATTTCACTTATGAGGTAAGAATTTCGCTTGTCTTTGCGTGGAACAGATAGCCCAATGGTTGGGAGATAGTTTCTGGTGGATCGGGATCACGGTTCGAATCCCGGCAAAGTCCTTGATTCACTTTTTCTTTTTTCTGAGTCTAAATATTTGAATCATGATTTCACTTATGAGGTAAGAATTTCGCTTGTCTTTGCGTGGAACAGATAGCCCAGTGGTTGGGAGATAGTTTCTGGTGGATCGGGATCACGGTTCGAATCCCGGCAAAGTCCTTGGTTCACTTTTTCTTTGTTCTGAGTCTAAATATTTGAGTCATGATTTCACTTATGAGGTGAGAATATCGCATGGCTTGCGTGGAACAGATAGCCCAGTGGTTGGGAGATAGTTTCTGGTGGATCGGCACCCCGGTTCGAATCCCGGCAGTGTCCTTGATCCCCTTTTTCTTTTTTCTGAGTCTAAAGATTTGAATCATGATTTCACTTATGAGGTAGGAATTTTGCTTGTCTTTGCGTGGAACAGATAGCCCAGTGGTTGGGAGATAGTTTCTGGTGGATCGGGACCACGGTTCGAACCCCGACAAGGTACTTGATTCACTTTTTGTTTTTTTCTGAGTCTAAAGATTTGAATTATGATTTCACTTATGACTTAGGAATGTAATTTGTCTTTGCGTGGAACAGATAGCCCAGTGGTTGGGAGATAGTTTCTGGTGGATCGGGACCACGATTCGAATCTCGACCAGGTCCTTGATTCACTTTATCTTTTTTCTGAGTCTAAAGATCTGAATCATGATTTCACTTATGAGGTAAGAATTTCGCTTGTCTTTGCGTGGAACAGATAGCCCAGTGGTTGGGACATAATTTCTGGTGGATCGGTACCCCGGTTCGAATCCTGGCAGTGTCCTTGATCTTCTTTTTTTTTTCTGAGTCTAAAGATTTGAATCATGATTTCACTTATGAGGTAAGAATTTCGCTTGTCTTTGCGTGGAACAGATAGCCCAATGGTTGGGAGATAGTTTCTGGTGGATCGGGATCACGGTTCGAATCCCGGCAAAGTCCTTGATTCACTTTTTCTTTTTTCTGAGTCTAAATATTTGAATCATGATTTCACTTATGAGGTAAGAATTTCGCTTGTCTTTGCGTGGAACAGATAGCCCAGTGGTTGGGAGATAGTTTCTGGTGGATCGGGATCACGGTTCGAATCCCGGCAAAGTCCTTGATTCACTTTTTCTTTGTTCTGAGTCTAAATATTTGAGTCATGATTTCACTTATGAGGTGAGAATATCGCATGGCTTGCGTGGAACAGATAGCCCAGTGGTTGGGAGATAGTTTCTGGTGGATCGGCACCCCGGTTCGAATCCCGGCAGTGTCCTTGATCCCCTTTTTCTTTTTTCTGAGTCTAAAGATTTGAATCATGATTTCACTTATGAGGTAGGAATTTTGCTTGTCTTTGCGTGGAACAGATAGCCCAGTGGTTGGGAGATAGTTTCTGGTGGATCGGGACCACGGTTCGAACCCCGACAAGGTACTTGATTCACTTTTTGTTTTTTTCTGAGTCTAAAGATTTGAATTATGATTTCACTTATGACTTAGGAATGTAATTTGTCTTTGCGTGGAACAGATAGCCCAGTGGTTGGGAGATAGTTTCTGGTGGATCGGGACCCCGGTTCGAATCCCGACAAGGTACTTGATTCACTTTTTCTTTTTTTTCTGAGTCTAAAGATTTGAATCATGATTTCACTTCTGAGGTAGGAATTTCGCTTGTCTTTGCGTGGAACAGATAGCCCAGTGGTTGGGATATAGTTTCTGGTGGATCGGGACCACGGTTCGAATCCATGCAAAGTCATTGATTTACTTTTTCTTTTTTCTGAGTCTAAAGATTTGAATCGTGATTTCACTTATGAGGTAAGAATTTCGCATGTCTTTGCGTGGAACAGATAGTCCAGTGGTTGGGAGATAGTTTTTGGTGGATCGGGACCCCGGTTCGAATCCCGACAAGGTACTTGATTCACTTTTTTTTTTCTGAGTCTAAAGATTTGAATCATGATTTCACTTTTGAGGTAGGAATTTCGCTTGTCTTTGCGTGGAACTTATAGCCCAGTGGTTTGGATATAGTTTCTGGTGGATCAGGACGACGGTTAGAATCCTGGTAGGATCCTTGATCCCTTTTTTCTGAGTCTAAAGATTTGAATCATGATTTCACTTATGAGGTAAGAATTTCGCTTGTCTTTGCGTGGAACAGATAGCCCAGTGGTTGGGAGATAGTTTCTGGTGGATCGGGACCACGGTTCGAATCCATGCAAAGTCCTTGATTTACTTTTTCTTTTTTCCGAGTCTAAAGATTTGAATTATGATTTCACTTATGACTTAGGAATGTCATTTGTCTTTGCGTGGAACAGATAGCCCAGTGGTTGGGAGATAGTTTCTGGTGGATCGGGACCCCGGTTCGAATCCCGACAAGGTACTTGATTCACTTTTTCTTTTTTTTCTGAGTCTTAAGATTTGAATCATGATTTCACTTTTGAGGTAAGAATTTCGCTTGTCTTTGCGTGGAACAGATAGCCCAGTGGTTGGGATATAGTTTCTGGTGGATCGGGACCACGGTTCGAATCCATGCAAAGTCCTTGATTTACTTTTTCTTTTTTCCGAGTCTAAAGATTTGAATTATGATTTCACTTATGACTAAGGAATTTCGTTTGTCTTTGCGTGGAACAGATAGCCCAGTGGTTGGGAGATAGTTTCTGGTGGATCGGGACCACGGTTCGAATCCATGCAAAGTCCTTGATTTACTTTTTCTTTTTTCTGAGTCTAAAGATTTGAATCATGATTTCACTTATGAGGTAGGAATTTCGCTTGTCTTTGCGTGGAACAGATAGCCCAGTGGTTGGGAGATAGTTTCTGGTGGATCGGGACCACGGTTCGAATCCTGGTAGGATCCTTGATCCCTTTTTTCTGAGTCTAAAGATTTGAATCATGATTTCACTTATGAGGTAAGAATTTCGCTTGTCTTTGCGTGGAACAGATAGCCCAGTGGTTGGGAGATAGTTTCTGGTGGATCGGGACCACGGTTCGAATCCATGCAAAGTCCTTGATTTACTTTTTCTTTTTTCCGAGTCTAAAGATTTGAATTATGATTTCACTTATGACTTAGGAATGTCATTTGTCTTTGCGTGGAACAGATAGCCCAGTGGTTGGGAGATAGTTTCTGGTGGATCGGGACCCCGGTTCGAATCCCGACAAGGTACTTGATTCACTTTTTCTTTTTTTTCTGAGTCTAAAGATTTGAATCATGATTTCACTTTTGAGGTAAGAATTTCGCTTGTCTTTGCGTGGAACAGATAGCCCAGTGGTTGGGATATAGTTTCTGGTGGATCGGGACCACGGTTCGAATCCATGCAAAGTCCTTGATTTACTTTTTCTTTTTTCCGAGTCTAAAGATTTGAATTATGATTTCACTTATGACTAAGGAATTTCGTTTGTCTTTGCGTGGAACAGATAGCCCAGTGGTTGGGAGATGGTTTCTGGTGGATCGGGACCACGGTTCGAATCCATGCAAAGTCCTTGATTTACTTTTTCTTTTTTCTGAGTCTAAAGATTTGAATCATGATTTCACTTATGAGGTAGGAATTTCGCTTGTCTTTGCGTGGAACAGATAGCCCAGTGGTTGGGAGATAGTTTCTGGTGGATCGGGACCACGGTTCGAACCCCGACAAGGTACTTGATTCACTTTTTGTTTTTTCTGAGTCTAAAGATTTGAATCGTGATTTCACTTATGAGGTAAGAATTTCGCATGTCTTTGCGTGGAACAGATAGTCCAGTGGTTGGGAGATAATTTCTGGTGGATCGGTACCCCGGTTCAAATCCCGGCAGTGTCCTTGATCTTCTTTTTCTTTTTTTTCTGAGTCTAAAGATTTGAATCGTGATTTCACTTATGAGGTAAGAATTTCGCATGTCTTTGCGTGGAACAGATAGTCCAGTGGTTGGGAGATAGTTTCTAGTGAATCGGGACCACGGTTCGAATCCATGCAAAGTCCTTGATTTACTTTTTCTTTTTTCCGAGTCTAAAGATTTGAATTATGATTTCACTTATGACTTAGGAATTTCGTTTGTCTTTGCGTGGAACAGATAGCCCAGTGGTTGGGAGATAGCTTCTGGTGGATCGGGACCACGGTTCGAATCCCGACATGGTCCTTGATTCACTTTTTCTTTTTTCTGAGTCTAAAGATTTGAATCATGATTTCACTTATGAGGTAAGAATTTCGCTTGTCTTTGCGTGGAACATATAGCCCAATGGTTGGGAGATAGTTTCTGGTGGATCGGGACCACGGTTCGAACCCCGACAAGGTACTTGATTCACTTTTTGTTTTTTCTGAGTCTAAATATTTGGATCATGATTTCACTTATGAGGTAAGAATTTCGCATGTCTTTGCGTGGAACAGATAGCCCAGTGGTTGGGAGATAGTTTCTGGTGGATCAGGACGACGGTTCGAATCCTGGTAGGATCCTTGATCCCTTTTTTCTGAGTCTAAAGATTTGAATCATGATTTCACTTTCGAGGTAAGAATTTCGCTTGTCTTTGCGTGGAACAGATAGCCCAGTGGTTGGGAGATAGTTTCTGCTGGATCGGGACCACGGTTCGAATCCATGCAAAGTCCTTGATTTACTTTTTCTTTTTTCCGAGTCTAAAGATTTGAATTATGATTTCACTTATGACTTAGGAATGTCATTTGTCTTTGCGTGGAACAGATAGCCCAGTGGTTGGGAGATAGTTTCTGGTGGATCGGGACCACGATTCGAATCTCGACCAGGTCCTTGATTCACTTTATCTTTTTTCTGAGTCTAAAGATTTGAATCATGATTTCACTTATGAGGTAAGAATTTCGCTTGTCTTTGCGTGGAACAGATAGCCCAGTGGTTGGGACATAATTTCTGGTGGATCGGTACCCCGGTTCGAATCCCGGCAGTGTCCTTGATCTTCTTTTTTTTCTGAGTCTAAAGATTTGATTCATGATTTCACTTATGAGGTAAGAATTTCGCTTGTCTTTGCGTGGAACAGTTAGCCCAATGATTGGGAGATAGTTTCTGGTGGATCGGGATCACGGTTCGAATCCCGGCAAAGTCCTTGATTCACTTTTTCTTTTTTCTGAGTCTAAATATTTGAATCATGATTTCACTTATGAGGTAAGAATTTCGCTTGTCTTTGCGTGGAACAGATAGCCCAGTGGTTGGGAGATAGTTTCTGGTGGATCGGGATCACGGTTCGAATCCCGGCAAAGTCCTTGATTCACTTTTTCTTTGTTCTGAGTCTAAATATTTGAGTCATGATTTCACTTATGAGGTGAGAATATCGCATGGCTTGCGTGGAACAGATAGCCCAGTGGTTGGGAGATAGTTTCTGGTGGATCGGCACCCCGGTTCGAATCCCGGCAGTGTCCTTAATCCCGTTTATCTTTTTTCTGAGTCTAAAGATTTGAATCATGATTTCACTTATGAGGTAGGAATTTTGCTTGTCTTTGCATGGAACAGATAGCCCAGTGGTTGGGAGATAGTTTCTGGTGGATCGGGACCACGGTTCGAACCCCGACAAGGTACTTGATTCACTTTTTGTTTTTTTCTGAGTCTAAAGATTTGAATTATGACTTCACTTATGACTTAGGAATGTAATTTGTCTTTGCGTGGAACAGATAGCCCAGTGGTTGGGAGATAGTTTCTGGTGGATCGGGACCACGATTCGAATCTCGACCAGGTCCTTGATTCACTTTATCTTTTTTCTGAGTCTAAAGATTTGAATCATGATTTCACTTATGAGGTAAGAATTTCGCTTGTCTTTGCGTGGAACAGATAGCCCAGTGGTTGGGACATAATTTCTGGTGGATCGGTACCCCGGTTCGAATCCCGGCAGTGTCCTTGATCTTCTTTTTTTTTCTGAGTCTAAAGATTTGAATCATGATTTCACTTATGAGGTAAGAATTTCGCTTGTCTTTGCGTGGAACAGATAGCCCAATGGTTGGGAGATAGTTTCTGGTGGATCGGGATCACGGTTCGAATCCCGGCAAAGTCCTTGATTCACTTTTTCTTTGTTCTGAGTCTAAATATTTGAGTCATGATTTCACTTATGAGGTGAGAATATCGCATGGCTTGCGTGGAACAGATAGCCCAGTGGTTGGGAGATAGTTTCTGTCGGATCGGCACCCCGGTTCGAATCCCGGCAGTGTCCTTGATCCCCTTTTTCTTTTTTCTGAGTCTAAAGATTTGAATCATGATTTCACTTATGAGGTAGGAATTTTGCTTGTCTTTGCGTGGAACAGATAGCCCAGTGGTTGGGAGATAGTTTCTGGTGGATCGGGACCACGGTTCGAACCCCGACAAGGTACTTGATTCACTTTTTGTTTTTTTCTGAGTCTAAAGATTTGAATTATGATTTCACTTATGACTTAGGAATGTAATTTGTCTTTGCGTGGAACAGATAGCCCAGTGGTTGGGAGATAGTTTCTGGTGGATCGGGACCCCGGTTCGAATCCCGACAAGGTACTTGATTCACTTTTTTTTTTTTCTGAGTCTAAAGATTTGAATCATGATTTCACTTTTGAGGTAGGAATTTCGCTTGTCTTTGCGTGGAACAGATAGCCCAGTGGTTGGGATATAGTTTCTGGTGGATCGGGACCACGGTTCGAATCCATGCAAAGTCCTTGATTTACTTTTTCTTTTTTCTGAGTCTAAAGATTTGAATCATGATTTCACTTATGAGGTAAGAATTTCGCTTGTCTTTGCGTGGAACAGATAGCCCAGTGGTTGGGAGATAGTTTCTGGTGGATCGGGACCACGGTTCGAATCCATGCAAAGTCCTTGATTTACTTTTTCTTTTTTCTGAATCTAAAGATTTGAATTATGATTTCACTTATGACTTAGGAATTTCGTTTGTCTTTGCGTGGAACAGATAGCCCAGTGGTTGGGAGATAGTTTCTGGTGGATCGGGACCACGGTTCGAATCCCGACAAGGTCCTTGATTCACTTTTTCTTTTTTCTGAGTCTAAAGATTTGAATCATGATATCACTTATGAGGTAAGAATTTCGCTTGTCTTTGCGTGGAACAGATAGCCCAGTGGTTGGGAGATAGTTTCTTGTGGATCGGGACCCCGGTTCGAATCCCGGCAGTGTCCTTGATCCCCTTTTTCTTTTTTCTGAGTCTAAAGATTTGAATCATGATTTCACTTATGAGGTAGGAATTTTGCTTGTCTTTGCGTGGAACAGATAGCCCAGTGGTTGGGAGATAGTTTCTGGTGGATCGGGACCACGGTTCGAACCCCGACAAGGTACTTGATTCACTTATTGTTTTTTCTGAGTCTAAATATTTGAATCATGATTTCACTTATGAGGTAAGAATTTCGCATGTCTTTGCGTGGAACAGATAGCCCAGTGGTTGGGAGATAGTTTCTGGTGGATCAGGACGATGGTTCGAATCCTGGTAGGATCCTTGATCCCTTTTTTCTGAGTCTAAAGATTTGAATCATGATTTCACTTTCGAGGTAAGAATTTCGCTTGTCTTTGCGTGGAACAGATAGCCCAGTGGTTGGGAGATAGTTTCTGGTGGATCGGGACCACGGTTCGAATCCATGCAAAGTCCTTGATTTACGTTTTCTTTTTTCCGAGTCTAAAGATTTGAATTATGATTTCACTTATGAGGTAAGAATTTCGCTTGTTTTTGCGTGGAACAGATAGCCCAGTGGTTGGGAGATAGTTTCTGGTGGATCGGGACCCCGGTTCGAATCCCGGCAGTGTCCTTGATCCCCTTTTTCTTTTTTCTGAGTCTAAAGATTTGAATCATGATTTCACTTATGAGGTAGGAATTTTGCTTGTCTTTGCGTGGAACAGATAGCCCAGTGGTTGGGAGATAGTTTCTGGTGGATCGGGACCACGGTTCGAACCCCGACAAGGTACTTGATTCACTTATTGTTTTTTCTGAGTCTAAATATTTGAATCATGATTTCACTTATGAGGTAAGAATTTCGCATGTCTTTGCGTGGAACAGATAGCCCAGTGGTTGGGAGATAGTTTCTGGTGGATCAGGACGACGGTTCGAATCCTGGTAGGATCCTTGATCCCTTTTTTCTGAGTCTAAAGATTTGAATCATGATTTCACTTTCGAGGTAAGAATTTCGCTTGTCTTTGCGTGGAACAGATAGCCCAGTGGTTGGGAGATAGTTTCTGGTGGATCAGGACCACGGTTCGAATCCATGCAAAGTCCTTGATTTACTTTTTCTTTTTTCCGAGTCTAAAGATTTGAATTATGATTTCACTTATGACTTAGGTATGTCATTTGTCTTTGCGTGGAACAGATAGCCCAGTGGTTGGGAGATAGTTTCTGGTGGATCGGGACCACGATTCGAATCTCGACCAGGTCCTTGATTCACTTCATCTTTTTTCTGAGTCTAAAGATTTGAATCATGATTTCACTTATGAGGTAAGAATTTCGCTTGTCTTTGCGTGGAACAGATAGCCCAGTGGTTGGGACATAATTTCTGGTGGATCGGTACCCCGGTTCGAATCCCGGCAGTGTCCTTGATCTTCTTTTTTTTCTGAGTCTAAAGATTTGATTCATGATTTCACTTATGAGGTAAGAATTTCGCTTGTCTTTGCGTGGAACAGATAGCCCAGTGGTTGGGAGATAGTTTCTGGTGGATCGGGATCACGGTTCGAATCCCGGCAAAGTCCTTGATTCACTTTTTCTTTTTTCTGAGTCTAAATATTTGAATCATGATTTCACTTATGAGGTAAGAATTTCGCTTGTCTTTGCGTGGAACAGATAGCCCAGTGGTTGGGAGATAGTTTCTGGTGGATCGGGATCACGGTTCGAATCCCGGCAAAGTCCTTGATTCACTTTTTTCTTTGTTCTGAGTCTAAATATTTGAGTCATGATTTCACTTATGAGGTGAGAATATCGCATGGCTTGCGTGGAACAGATAGCCCAGTGGTTGGGAGATAGTTTCTGGTGGATCGGCACCCCGGTTCGAATCCCGGCAGTGTCCTTGATCCCCTTTTTCTTTTTTCTGAGTCTAAAGATTTGAATCATGATTTCACTTATGAGGTAGGAATTTTGCTTGTCTTTGCGTGGAACAGATAGCCCAGTGGTTGGGAGATAGTTTCTGGTGGATCGGGACCACGGTTCGAACCCCGACAAGGTACTTGATTCACTTTTTGTTTTTTCTGAGTCTAATGATTTGAATCATGATTTCACTTATGAGGTAAGAATTTCGCTTGTCTTTGCGTGGAACAGATAGCCCAGTGGTTGGGAGATAGTTTCAGGTGGATTGGGACCACGGTTCGAACCCCGACAAGGTACTTGATTAACTTTTTCTTTTTTCTGAGTCTAAAGATTTGAATCATGATTTCACTTATGACGTTAGAATTTCGGTTGTCTTTGCGTGAAACAGATAGCCCAGTGGTTGGGAGATAGTTTCTGGTGGATCGGGACCACGGTTCGAATCCATGCAAAGTCCTTGATTTACTTTTTCTGTTTTCCGAGTCTAAAGATTTGAATTATGATTTCACTTATGACTTAGGAATTTCGTTTGTCTTTGCGTGGAACAGATAGCCCAGTGGTTGGGAGATAGTTTCTGGTGAATCGGGACCACGGTTCGAATCCATGCAAAGTCCTTGATTTACTTTTTCTTTTTTCCGAGTCTAAAGATTTGAATTATGATTTCACTTATGACTTAGAAATTTCGTTTGTCTTTGCGTGGAACAGATAGCCCAGTGGTTGGGAGATAGTTTCTGGTGCATCGGGACCAGGGTTCGAATCCATGCAAAGTCCTTGATTTACTTTTTCTGTTTTCCGAGTCTAAAGATTTGAATTATGATTTCACTTATGACTTAGGAATTTCGTTTGTCTTTGCGTGGAACAGATAGCCCAGTGGTTGGGAGATAGTTTCTGGTGAATCGGGACCAGGGTTCGAATCCATGCAAAGTCCTTGATTTACTTTTTCTGTTTTCCGAGTCTAAAGATTTGAATTATGATTTCACTTATGACTTAGAAATTTCGTTTGTCTTTGCGTGGAACAGATAGCCCAGTGGTTGGGAGATAGTTTCTGGTGCATCGGGACCAGGGTTCGAATCCCGAAAAGGTCCTTGATTCACTTTTTTCTTTTTTCTGAGTCTAAAGATTTGAATCATGACTCACTTATGAGGTAAGAATTTCGCTTGTCTTTGCGTGGAACAGATAGCCCAGTGGTTGGCAGATAGTTTCTGGTGGATCGGGACCACGGTTCGAATCCCTACAAGGTCCTTGATTCACTTTTTCTTTTTTCTGAGTCTAAAGATTTGAATCATGATTTCACTTATGAGGTAAGAATTTCGTTCTTGCGTGGAACAGATAGCCCAGTGGTTGGGAGATAGTTCCTGGTGGATCGGGACCCCGGTTCGAATCCCGGCAGTGTCCTTGATCCCCTTTTTCTTTTTTCTGAGTCTAAAGATTTGAATCATGATTTCACTTATGAGGTAGGAATTTCGCTTGTCTTTGCGTGGAACAGATAGCCCAGTGGTTGGGAGATAGTTTCTGGTGGATCGGGACCACGGTTCGAACCCCGACAAGGTACTTGATTCACTTTTTGTTTTTTCTGAGTCTAAAGATTTGAATCATGATTTCACTTATGAGGTAAGAATTTCGCATGTCTTTGCGTGGAACAGATAGCCCAGTGGTTGGGAGATAGTTTCTGTTGGATCAGGACGACGGTTCGAATCCTGGTAGGATCCTTGATCCCTTTTTTCTGAGTCTAAAGATTTGAATCATGATTTCACTTATGAGGTAAGAATTTCGCATGTCTTTGCGTGGAACAGATAGCCCAGTGGTTGGGAGATAGTTTCTGGTGGATCGGGACCACGGTTCGAATCCATGCAAAGTCCTTGATTTACTTTTTCTTTTTTCCGAGTCTAAAGATTTGAATTATGATTTCACTTATGACTTAGGAATTTCGTTTGTCTTTGCGTGGAACAGATAGCCCAATGGTTGGGAGATAGTTTCTGGTGGATCGGGACCCCGGTTCGAATCCCGGCAGTGTCCTTGATCCCCTTTTTCTTTTTTCTGAGTCTAAAGATTTGAATCATGATTTCACTTATGAGGTAGGAATTTTGCTTGTCTTTGCGTGGAACAGATAGCCCAGTGGTTGGGAGATAGTTTCTGGTGGATCGGGACCACGGTTCGAACCCCGACAAGGTACTTGATTCACTTATTGTTTTTTCTGAGTCTAAATATTTGAATCATGATTTCACTTATGAGGTAAGAATTTCGCATGTCTTTGCGTGGAACAGATAGCCCAGTGGTTGGGAGATAGTTTCTGGTGGATCAGGACGATGGTTCGAATCCTGGTAGGATCCTTGATCCCTTTTTTCTGAGTCTAAAGATTTGAATCATGATTTCACTTTCGAGGTAAGAATTTCGCTTGTCTTTGCGTGGAACAGATAGCCCAGTGGTTGGGAGATAGTTTCTGGTGGATCGGGACCACGGTTCGAATCCATGCAAAGTCCTTGATTTACGTTTTCTTTTTTCCGAGTCTAAAGATTTGAATTATGATTTCACTTATGAGGTAAGAATTTCGCTTGTCTTTGCGTGGAACAGATAGCCCAGTGGTTGGGAGATAGTTTCTGGTGGATCGGGACCCCGGTTCGAATCCCGGCAGTGTCCTTGATCCCCTTTTTCTTTTTTCTGAGTCTAAAGATTTGAATCATGATTTCACTTATGAGGTAGGAATTTTGCTTGTCTTTGCGTGGAACAGATAGCCCAGTGGTTGGGAGATAGTTTCTGGTGGATCGGGACCACGGTTCGAACCCCGACAAGGTACTTGATTCACTTATTGTTTTTTCTGAGTCTAAATATTTGAATCATGATTTCACTTATGAGGTAAGAATTTCGCATGTCTTTGCGTGGAACAGATAGCCCAGTGGTTGGGAGATAGTTACTGGTGGATCAGGACGACGGTTCGAATCCTGGTAGGATCCTTGATCCCTTTTTTCTGAGTCTAAAGATTTGAATCATGATTTCACTTTCGAGGTAAGAATTTCGCTTGTCTTTGCGTGGAACAGATAGCCCAGTGGTTGGGAGATAGTTTCTGGTGGATCAGGACCACGGTTCGAATCCATGCAAAGTCCTTGATTTACTTTTTCTTTTTTCCGAGTCTAAAGATTTGAATTATGATTTCACTTATGACTTAGGAATCCTGGTAGGATCCTTGATCCCTTTTTTCTGAGTCTAAAGATTTGAATCATGATTTCACTTTCGAGGTAAGAATTTCGCTTGTCTTTGCGTGGAACAGATAGCCCAGTGGTTGGGAGATAGTTTCTGGTGGATCGGGACCACGATTCGAATCTCGACCAGGTCCTTGATTCACTTCATCTTTTTTCTGAGTCTAAAGATTTGAATCATGATTTCACTTATGAGGTAAGAATTTCGCTTGTCTTTGCGTGGAACAGATAGCCCAGTGGTTGGGACATAATTTCTGGTGGATCGGTACCCCGGTTTGAATCCCGGCAGTGTCCTTGATCTTCTTTTTTTTCTGAGTCTAAAGATTTGATTCATGATTTCACTTATGAGGTAAGAATTTCGCTTGTCTTTGCGTGGAACAGATAGCCCAGTGGTTGGGAGATAGTTTCTGGTGGATCGGGATCACGGTTCGAATCCCGGCAAAGTCCTTGATTCACTTTTTCTTTTTTCTGAGTCTAAATATTTGAATCATGATTTCACTTATGAGGTAAGAATTTCGCTTGTCTTTGCGTGGAACAGATAGCCCAGTGGTTGGGAGATAGTTTCTGGTGGATCGGGATCACGGTTCGAATCCCGGCAAAGTCCTTGATTCACTTTTTTCTTTGTTCTGAGTCTAAATATTTGAGTCATGATTTCACTTATGAGGTGAGAATATCGCATGGCTTGCGTGGAACAGATAGCCCAGTGGTTGGGAGATAGTTTCTGGTGGATCGGCACCCCGGTTCGAATCCCGGCAGTGTCCTTGATCCCCTTTTTCTTTTTTCTGAGTCTAAAGATTTGAATCATGATTTCACTTATGAGGTAGGAATTTTGCTTGTCTTTGCGTGGAACAGATAGCCCAGTGGTTGGGAGATAGTTTCTGGTGGATCGGGACCACGGTTCGAACCCCGATAAGGTACTTGATTCACTTTTTGTTTTTTTCTGAGTCTAAAGATTTGAATTATGATTTCACTTATGACTTAGGAATGTAATTTGTCTTTGCGTGGAACAGATAGCCCAGTGGTTGGGAGATAGTTTCTGGTGGATCGGGACCACGATTCGAATCTCGACCAGGTCCTTGATTCACTTTATCTTTTTTCTGAGTCTAAAGATTTGAATCATGATTTCACTTATGAGGTAAGAATTTCGCTTGTCTTTGCGTGGAACAGATAGCCCAGTGGTTGGGACATAATTTCTGGTGGATCGGTACCCCGGTTCGAATCCCGGCAGTGTCCTTCATCTTCTTTTTTTTCTGAGTCTAAAGATTTGAATCATGATTTCACTTATGAGGTAAGAATTTCGCTTGTCTTTGCGTGGAACAGATAGCCCAATGGTTGGGAGATAGTTTCTGGTGGATCGGGATCACGGTTCGAATCCCGGCAAAGTCCTTGATTCACTTTTTCTTTGTTTTGAGTCTAAATATTTGAGTCATGATTTCACTTATGAGGTGAGAATATCGCATGGCTTGCGTGGAACAGATAGCCCAGTGGATGGGAGATAGTTTCTGTCGGATCGGCACCCCGGTTCGAATCCCGGCAGTGTCCTTGATCCCCTTTTTCTTTTTTCTGAGTCTAAAGATTTGAATCATGATTTCACTTATGAGGTAGGAATTTTGCTTGTCTTTGCGTGGAACAGATAGCCCAGTGGTTGGGAGATAGTTTCTGGTGGATCGGGACCACGGTTCGAACCCCGACAAGGTACTTGATTCACTTTTTGTTTTTTTCTGAGTCTAAAGATTTGAATTATGATTTCACTTATGACTTAGGAATGTAATTTGTCTTTGCGTGGAACAGATAGCCCAGTGGTTGGCAGATAATTTCTGGTGGATTGGTACCCCGGTTCGAATCCCGGCAGTGTCCTTAATCTTCTTTTTCTTTTTTTTCTGAGTCTAAAGATTTGAATCGTGATTTTACTTATGAGGTAAGAATTTCGCATGTATTTGCGTGGAACAGATAGTCCAGTGGTTGGGAGATAATTTCTGGTGGATCGGTACCCCGGTTCGAATCCCGGCAGTGTCCTTGATCTTCTTTTTCTTTTTTTTCTGAGTCTAAAGATTTGAATCGTGATTTCACTTATGAGGTAAGAATTTCGCATGTCTTTGCGTGGAACAGATAGTCTAGTGGTTGGGAGATAGTGTATGGTGGATCAGCACCACGGTTTGAATCCCGCCAGGGTCCTCGATCCCCTTTTTCTTTTTTCTGAGTCTAAAGATTTGAATCATGATTTCACTTATGAGGTAAGAATTCCGCTTGTCATTGCGTGGAACAGATAGCCCAGTGGTTGGGAGATAGTTTCTGGTGAATCGGGACCACGGTTCGAATCCATGCAAAGTCCTTGATTTACTTTTTCTTTTTTCCGAGTCTAAAGATTTGAATTATGATTTCACTTATTACTTAGGAATTTCGTTTGTCTTTGCGTGGAACAGATAGCCCAGTTGTTGGGAGATAGTTTCTGGTGGATCGGGACCACGGTTCGAACCCCGACAAGGTACTTGATTCACTTTTTGATTTTTCTGAGTCTACAGATTTGAATCATGATTTCACTTATGAGGTAAGAATTTCGCTTGTCTTTACGTGGAACAGATAGCCCAGTGGTTGGGAGATAGTTTCTGGTGGATCGGGACCCCGGTTCGAATCCCGACAAGGTACTTGATTCTCTTTTTCATTTTTTCTGAGTTTAAAGATTTGAATCATGATTTCACTTATGAGGTAAGAATTTCGCATGTCTTTGCGTGGAACAGATAGCCCAGTGGTTGGGATATAGTTTTTGGTGGATCGGGACCACGGTTCGAATCCATGCAAAGTCCTTGATTTACTTTTTTTTTCCGAGTCTAAAGATTTGAATTATGATTTCACTTATGACTTAAGAATGTAATTTGTCTTTGCGTGGAACAGATAGCCCAGTGGTTGGGAGATAGTTTCAGGTGGATCGGGACCACGGTTCGAATCCCGACAAGGTCCTTGATTCACTTTTTCTTTTTTCTGAGTCTAAAGATTTGAATCATGATTTCACTTATGAGGTAAGAATTTCGCTTGTCTTTGCGTGGAACAGATAGCCCAGTGGTTGGGAGATAATTTCTGGTGGATTGGTACCCCGGTTCGAATCCCGGCAGTGTCCTTAATCTTCTTTTTTTTTTTTTTTCTGAGTCTAAAGATTTGAATCGTGATTTCACTTATGAGGTAAGAATTTCGCATGTCTTTGCGTGGAACAGATAGTCCAGTGGTTGGGAGATAATTTCTGGTGGATCGGTACCCCGGTTCGAATCCCGGCAATGTCCTTGATCTTCTTTTTCTTTTTTTTCTGAGTCTAAAGATTTGAATCGTGATTTCACTTATGAGGTAAGAATTTCGCATGTCTTTGCGTGGAACAGATAGTCCAGTGGTTGGGAGATAGTTTATGGTGGATCAGCACCACGGTTTGAATCCCGGTAGGGTCCTCGATCCCCTTTTTCTTTTTTTCTGAGTCTAAAGATTTGAATCATGATTTCACTTATGAGGTAAGAATTCCGCTTGTCTTTGCGTGGAACAGATAGCCCAGTGGTTGGGAGATAGTTTATGGTGGATCGGGACCCCGGTTCGAATCCATGCCCAGTGGTTGGGATATAGTTTCTGGTGGATCGGGACCACGGTTCGAATCCATGCAAAGTCCTTGATTTACTTTTTCTTTTTTCCGAGTCTAAAGATTTGAATTATGATTTCACTTATGACTTAGGAATGTAATTTGTCTTTGCGTGGAACAGATAGCCCAGTGGTTGGGAGATAGTTTATGGTGGATCGGGACCCCGGTTCGAATCCCGACAAGGTACTTGATTCGATTTTTCTTTTTTCAGAGTCTAAAGATTTGAATCATGATTTCACTTATGAGGTAAGAATTTCGCATGTCTTTGCGTGGAACAGATAGCCCAGTGGTTGGGATATAGTTTCTGGTGGATCGGGACCACGGTTCGAATCCATGCAAAGTCCTCGATCCCCTTTTTATTTTTCTGAGTCTAAAGATTTGAATCATGATTTCACTTATGAGGTAAGAATTCCGCTTGTCTTTGCGTGGAACAGATAGCCCAGTGGTTGGGAGATAGTTTATGGTGGATCGGGACCCCGGTTCGAATCCCGACAAGGTACTTGATTCGATTTTTCTTTTTTCTGAGTCTAAAGATTTGAATCATGATTTCACTTATGAGGTAAGAATTCCGCTTGTCTTTGCGTGGAACAGATAGCCCAGTGGTTGGGAGATAGTTTCTGGTGGATCGGGACCCCGGTTCGAATCCCGACAAGGTACTTGATTCGATTTTTCTTTTTTCTGAGTCTAAAGATTTGAATCATGATTTCACTTATGAGGTAAGAATTTCGCTTGTCTTTGCGTGGAACAGATAGCCCAATGGTTGGGAGATAGTTTCTGGTGGATCGGGATCACGGTTCGAATCCCGGCAGTGTCCTTGATCTTCTTCTTTTTTTTTATAGTCTAAAGATTTGAATCGTGATTTCACTTATGAGGTAAGAATTTCGCATGTCTTTGCGTGGAACAGATAGTCCAGTGGTTGGGAGATAGTTTCTGGTGGATCGGGACCCCGGTTCGAATCCCGGCAGTGTCCTTGATCTTCTTTTTCTTTTTTTTCTGAGTCTAAAGATTTGAATCGTGATTTCACTTATGAGGTAAGAATTTCGCATGTCTTTGCGTGGAACAGATAGTCCAGTGGTTGGGAGATAGTTTATGGTGGATCAGCACCACGGTTTGAATCCCGGTAGGGTCCTCGATCCCCTTTTTCTTTTTTCTGAGTCTAAAGATTTGAATCATGATTTCACTTATGAGGTAGGAATTTCGCTGGTGAATCGGGACCACGGTTCGAATCCATGCAAAGTCCTTGATTTACTTTTTCTTTTTTCCGAGTCTAAAGATTTGAATTATGATTTCACTTATGACTTAGGAATTTCGTTTGTCTTTGCGTGGAACAGATAGCCCAGTGGTTGGGAGATAGTTTCTGGTGGATCGGGACCACGGTTCGAATCCCGACAAGGTACTTGATTCACTTTTTCTTTTTTCTGAGTCTAAAGATTTGAATCATGATTTCACTTATGAGGTAAGAATTTCGCTTGTCTTTGCGTGGAACAGATAGCCCAGTGGTTGGGAGATAGTTTCTGGTGGATCGGGACCCGGTTCGAATCCCGGCAGTGTCCTTGATCCCCTTTTTCTTTTTTCTGAGTCTAAAGATTTGAATCATGATTTCACTTATGAGGTAGCAAATTCGCTTGTCTTTGCGTGGAACAGATAGCCCAGTGGTTGGGAGATAGTTTCTGGTGGATCGGGACCACGGTTCGAACCCCGACAAGGTACTTGATTCACTTTTTGTTTTTTCTGAGTCTAATGATTTGAATCATGATTTCACTTATGAGGTAAGAATTTCGCTTGTCTTTGCGTGGAACAGATAGCCCAGTGGTTGGGAGATAGTTTCAGGTGGATTGGGACCACGGTTCGAACCCCGACAAGGTACTTGATTAACTTTTTCTTTTTTCTGAGTCTAAAGATTTGAATCATGATTTCACTTATGACGTTAGAATTTCGGTTGTCTTTGCGTGAAACAGATAGCCCAGTGGTTGGGAGATAGTTTCTGGTGTTTCGGGACCACGGTTCGAATCCATGCAAAGTCCTTGATTTACTTTTTCTGTTTTCCGAGTCTAAAGATTTGAATTATGATTTCACTTATGACTTAGGAATTTCGTTTGTCTTTGCGTGGAACAGATAGCCCAGTGGTTGGGAGATAGTTTCTGGTGGATCGGGACCACGGTTCGAATCCCGACAAGGTACTTGATTAACTTTTTCTTTTTTCTGAGTCTAAAGATTTGAATCATGATTTCACTTATGAGGTAAGAATTTCGCTTGTCTTTGCGTGGAACAGATAGCCCAGTGGTTGGGAGATAGTTTCTGGTGGATCGGGACCACGGTTCGAACCCCGACAAGGTACTTGATTCACTTTTTGTTTTTTTCTGAGTCTAAAGATTTGAATTATGATTTCACTTATGACTTAGGAATGTAATTTGTCTTTGCGTGGAACAGATAGCCCAGTGGTTGGCAGATAATTTCTGGTGGATTGGTACCCCGGTTCGAATCCCGGCAGTGTCCTTAATCTTCTTTTTCTTTTTTTTCTGAGTCTAAAGATTTGAATCGTGATTTTACTTATGAGGTAAGAATTTCGCATGTATTTGCGTGGAACAGATAGTCCAGTGGTTGGGAGATAATTTCTGGTGGATCGGTACCCCGGTTCGAATCCCGGCAGTGTCCTTGATCTTCTTTTTCTTTTTTTTCTGAGTCTAAAGATTTGAATCGTGATTTCACTTATGAGGTAAGAATTTCGCATGTCTTTGCGTGGAACAGATAGTCTAGTGGTTGGGAGAAAGTGTATGGTGGATCAGCACCACGGTTTGAATCCCGCCAGGGTCCTCGATCCCCTTTTTCTTTTTTCTGAGTCTAAAGATTTGAATCATGATTTCACTTATGAGGTAAGAATTCCGCTTGTCATTGCGTGGAACAGATAGCCCAGTGGTTGGGAGATAGTTTCTGGTGAATCGGGACCACGGTTCGAATCCATGCAAAGTCCTTGATTTACTTTTTCTTTTTTCCGAGTCTAAAGATTTGAATTATGATTTCACTTATTACTTAGGAATTTCGTTTGTCTTTGCGTGGAACAGATAGCCCAGTTGTTGGGAGATAGTTTCTGGTGGATCGGGACCACGGTTCGAACCCCGACAAGGTACTTGATTCACTTTTTGATTTTTCTGAGTCTACAGATTTGAATCATGATTTCACTTATGAGGTAAGAATTTCGCTTGTCTTTACGTGGAACAGATAGCCCAGTGGTTGGGAGATAGTTTCTGGTGGATCGGGACCCCGGTTCGAATCCCGACAAGGTACTTGATTCTCTTTTTCATTTTTTCTGAGTTTAAAGATTTGAATCATGATTTCACTTATGAGGTAAGAATTTCGCATGTCTTTGCGTGGAACAGATAGCCCAGTGGTTGGGATATAGTTTTTGGTGGATCGGGACCACGGTTCGAATCCATGCAAAGTCCTTGATTTACTTTTTTTTTCCGAGTCTAAAGATTTGAATTATGATTTCACTTATGACTTAAGAATGTAATTTGTCTTTGCGTGGAACAGATAGCCCAGTGGTTGGGAGATAGTTTCAGGTGGATCGGGACCACGGTTCGAATCCCGACAAGGTCCTTGATTCACTTTTTCTTTTTTCTGAGTCTAAAGATTTGAATCATGATTTCACTTATGAGGTAAGAATTTCGCTTGTCTTTGCGTGGAACAGATAGCCCAGTGGTTGGGAGATAATTTCTGGTGGATTGGTACCCCGGTTCGAATCCCGGCAGTGTCCTTAATCTTCTTTTTTTTTTTTTTTCTGAGTCTAAAGATTTGAATCGTGATTTCACTTATGAGGTAAGAATTTCGCATGTCTTTGCGTGGAACAGATAGTCCAGTGGTTGGGAGATAATTTCTGGTGGATCGGTACCCCGGTTCGAATCCCGGCAATGTCCTTGATCTTCTTTTTCTTTTTTTTCTGAGTCTAAAGATTTGAATCGTGATTTCACTTATGAGGTAAGAATTTCGCATGTCTTTGCGTGGAACAGATAGTCCAGTGGTTGGGAGATAGTTTATGGTGGATCAGCACCACGGTTTGAATCCCGGTAGGGTCCTCGATCCCCTTTTTCTTTTTTTCTGAGTCTAAAGATTTGAATCATGATTTCACTTATGAGGTAAGAATTCCGCTTGTCTTTGCGTGGAACAGATAGCCCAGTGGTTGGGAGATAGTTTATGGTGGATCGGGACCCCGGTTCGAATCCATGCCCAGTGGTTGGGATATAGTTTCTGGTGGATCGGGACCACGGTTCGAATCCATGCAAAGTCCTTGATTTACTTTTTCTTTTTTCCGAGTCTAAAGATTTGAATTATGATTTCACTTATGACTTAGGAATGTAATTTGTCTTTGCGTGGAACAGATAGCCCAGTGGTTGGGAGATAGTTTATGGTGGATCGGGACCCCGGTTCGAATCCCGACAAGGTACTTGATTCGATTTTTCTTTTTTCAGAGTCTAAAGATTTGAATCATGATTTCACTTATGAGGTAAGAATTTCGCATGTCTTTGCGTGGAACAGATAGCCCAGTGGTTGGGATATAGTTTCTGGTGGATCGGGACCACGGTTCGAATCCATGCAAAGTCCTCGATCCCCTTTTTATTTTTCTGAGTCTAAAGATTTGAATCATGATTTCACTTATGAGGTAAGAATTCCGCTTGTCTTTGCGTGGAACAGATAGCCCAGTGGTTGGGAGATAGTTTATGGTGGATCGGGACCCCGGTTCGAATCCCGACAAGGTACTTGATTCGATTTTTCTTTTTTCTGAGTCTAAAGATTTGAATCATGATTTCACTTATGAGGTAAGAATTCCGCTTGTCTTTGCGTGGAACAGATAGCCCAGTGGTTGGGAGATAGTTTCTGGTGGATCGGGACCCCGGTTCGAATCCCGACAAGGTACTTGATTCGATTTTTCTTTTTTCTGAGTCTAAAGATTTGAATCATGATTTCACTTATGAGGTAAGAATTTCGCTTGTCTTTGCGTGGAACAGATAGCCCAATGGTTGGGAGATAGTTTCTGGTGGATCGGGATCACGGTTCGAATCCCGGCAGTGTCCTTGATCTTCTTCTTTTTTTTATAGTCTAAAGATTTGAATCGTGATTTCACTTATGAGGTAAGAATTTCGCATGTCTTTGCGTGGAACAGATAGTCCAGTGGTTGGGAGATAGTTTCTGGTGGATCGGGACCCCGGTTCGAATCCCGGCAGTGTCCTTGATCTTCTTTTTCTTTTTTTTCTGAGTCTAAAGATTTGAATCGTGATTTCACTTATGAGGTAAGAATTTCGCATGTCTTTGCGTGGAACAGATAGTCCAGTGGTTGGGAGATAGTTTATGGTGGATCAGCACCACGGTTTGAATCCCGGTAGGGTCCTCGATCCCCTTTTTCTTTTTTCTGAGTCTAAAGATTTGAATCATGATTTCACTTATGAGGTAGGAATTTCGCTGGTGAATCGGGACCACGGTTCGAATCCATGCAAAGTCCTTGATTTACTTTTTCTTTTTTCCGAGTCTAAAGATTTGAATTATGATTTCACTTATGACTTAGGAATTTCGTTTGTCTTTGCGTGGAACAGATAGCCCAGTGGTTGGGAGATAGTTTCTGGTGGATCGGGACCACGGTTCGAATCCCGACAAGGTACTTGATTCACTTTTTCTTTTTTCTGAGTCTAAAGATTTGAATCATGATTTCACTTATGAGGTAAGAATTTCGCTTGTCTTTGCGTGGAACAGATAGCCCAGTGGTTGGGAGATAGTTTCTGGTGGATCGGGACCCGGTTCGAATCCCGGCAGTGTCCTTGATCCCCTTTTTCTTTTTTCTGAGTCTAAAGATTTGAATCATGATTTCACTTATGAGGTAGCAAATTCGCTTGTCTTTGCGTGGAACAGATAGCCCAGTGGTTGGGAGATAGTTTCTGGTGGATCGGGACAACGGTTCGAACCCCGACAAGGTACTTGATTCACTTTTTGTTTTTTCTGAGTCTAATGATTTGAATCATGATTTCACTTATGAGGTAAGAATTTCGCTTGTCTTTGCGTGGAACAGATAGCCCAGTGGTTGGGAGATAGTTTCAGGTGGATTGGGACCACGGTTCGAACCCCGACAAGGTACTTGATTAACTTTTTCTTTTTTCTGAGTCTAAAGATTTGAATCATGATTTCACTTATGACGTTAGAATTTCGGTTGTCTTTGCGTGAAACAGATAGCCCAGTGGTTGGGAGATAGTTTCTGGTGTTTCGGGACCACGGTTCGAATCCATGCAAAGTCCTTGATTTACTTTTTCTGTTTTCCGAGTCTAAAGATTTGAATTATGATTTCACTTATGACTTAGGAATTTCGTTTGTCTTTGCGTGGAACAGATAGCCCAGTGGTTGGGAGATAGTTTCTGGTGAATCGGGACCACGGTTCGAATCCATGCAAAGTCCTTGATTTACTTTTTCTTTTTTCCGAGTCTAAAGATTTGAATTATGATTTCACTTATGACTTAGAAATTTCGTTTGTCTTTGCGTGGAACAGATAGCCCAGTGGTTGGGAGATAGTTTCTGGTGCATCGGGACCAGGGTTCGAATCCCGAAAAGGTCCTTGATTCACTTTTTTCTTTTTTCTGAGTCTAAAGATTTGAATCATGACTCACTTATGAGGTAAGAATTTCGCTTGTCTTTGCGTGGAACAGATAGCCCAGTGGTTGGCAGATAGTTTCTGGTGGATCGGGACCACGGTTCGAATCCCTACAAGGTCCTTGATTCACTTTTTCTTTTTTCTGAGTCTAAAGATTTGAATCATGATTTCACTTATGAGGTAAGAATTTCGTTCTTGCGTGGAACAGATAGCCCAGTGGTTGGGAGATAGTTCCTGGTGGATCGGGACCCCGGTTCGAATCCCGGCAGTGTCCTTGATCCCCTTTTTCTTTTTTCTGAGTCTAAAGATTTGAATCATGATTTCACTTATGAGGTAGGAATTTCGCTTGTCTTTGCGTGGAACAGATAGCCCAGTGGTTGGGAGATAGTTTCTGGTGGATCGGGACCACGGTTCGAACCCCGACAAGGTACTTGATTCACTTTTTGTTTTTTCTGAGTCTAAAGATTTGAATCATGATTTCACTTATGAGGTAAGAATTTCGCATGTCTTTGCGTGGAACAGATAGCCCAGTGGTTGGGAGATAGTTTCTGTTGGATCAGGACGACGGTTCGAATCCTGGTAGGATCCTTGATCCCTTTTTTCTGAGTCTAAAGATTTGAATCATGATTTCACTTATGAGGTAAGAATTTCGCATGTCTTTGCGTGGAACAGATAGCCCAGTGGTTGGGAGATAGTTTCTGGTGGATCGGGACCACGGTTCGAATCCATGCAAAGTCCTTGATTTACTTTTTCTTTTTTCCGAGTCTAAAGATTTGAATTATGATTTCACTTATGACTTAGGAATTTCGTTTGTCTTTGCGTGGAACAGATAGCCCAATGGTTGGGAGATAGTTTCTGGTGGATCGGGACCCCGCTTCGAATCCCGACAAGGTACTTGATTCACTTTTTCTTTTTTCTGAGTCTAAAGATTTGCATCATGATTTCACTTATGAGGTAAGAATTTCGCTTGTCTTTGCGTGGAACAGATAGCCCAGTGGTTGGGAGATAGTTTCTGGTGAATCGGGACCACGGTTCGAATCCATGCAAAGTCCTTGATTTCCTTTTTCTTTTTTCCGAGTCTAAAGATTTGAATTATGATTTCACTTATGACTTGGGAATTTCGTTTGTCTTTGCGTGGAACAGATAGCCCAGTGGTTGGGAGATAGTTTCTGGTGGATCGGGACCACGGTTCGAATCCCGACAAGGTCCTTGATTCACTTTTTTCTTTTTTCTGAGTCTAAAGATTTGAATCATGATTTCACTTATGAGGTAAGAATTTCGGTTGTCTTTGCGTGAAACAGATAGCCCAGTGGTTGGGAGATAGTTTCTGGTGGATCGGGACCACGGTTCGAATCCCGACAAGGTCCTTGATTCACTTTTTCTTTTTTCTGAGTCTAAAGATTTGAATCGTGATTTCACTTATGAGGTAGGAAATTCGCTTGTCTTTGCGTGGATTAGATAGCCCAGTGGTTGGCAGATAGTTTCTGGTGGATCGGGACCACGGTTCGAACCCCGACAAGGTACTTGATTAACTTTTTCTTTTTTCTGAGTCTAAAGATTTGAATCATGATTTCACTTATGACGTTAGAATTTCGGTTGTCTTTGCGTGAAACAGATAGCCCAGTGGTTGGGAGATAGTTTCTGGTGGATCGGGACCACGGTTCGAATCCATGCAAAGTCCTTGATTTACTTTTTCTTTTTTCCGAGTCTAAAGATTTGAATTATGATTTCACTTATGACTTAGGAATTTCGTTTGTCTTTGCGTGGAACAGATAGCCCAGTGGTTGGGAGATAGTTTCTGGTGGATCGGGACCACGGTTCGAATCCCGACAAGGTACTTGATTAACTTTTTCTTTTTTCTGAGTCTAAAGATTTGAATCATGATTTCACTTATGACGTTAGAATTTCGGTTGTCTTTGCGTGAAACAGATAGCCCAGTGGTTGGCAGATAGTTTCTGGTGGATCGGGACCACGGTTCGAATCCCGACAAGGTACTTGATTCACTTTTTCTTTTTTCTGAGTCTAAAGATTTGCATCATGATTTCACTTATGAGGTAAGAATTTCGCTTGTCTTTGCGTGGAACAGATAGCCCAGTGGTTGGGAGATAGTTTCTGGTGAATCGGGACCACGGTTCGAATCCATGCAAAGTCCTTGATTTCCTTTTTCTTTTTTCCGAGTCTAAAGATTTGAATTATGATTTCACTTATGACTTGGGAATTTCGTTTGTCTTTGCGTGGAACAGATAGCCCAGTGGTTGGGAGATAGTTTCTGGTGGATCGGGACCACGGTTCGAATCCCGACAAGGTCCTTGATTCACTTTTTTCTTTTTTCTGAGTCTAAAGATTTGAATCATGATTTCACTTATGAGGTAAGAATTTCGGTTGTCTTTGCGTGAAACAGATAGCCCAGTGGTTGGGAGATAGTTTCTGGTGGATCGGGACCACGGTTCGAATCCCGACAAGGTCCTTGATTCACTTTTTCTTTTTTCTGAGTCTAAAGATTTGAATCGTGATTTCACTTATGAGGTAGGAAATTCGCTTGTCTTTGCGTGGAACAGATAGCCCAGTGGTTGGCAGATAGTTTCTGGTGGATCGGGACCACGGTTCGAACCCCGACAAGGTACTTGATTAACTTTTTCTTTTTTCTGAGTCTAAAGATTTGAATCATGATTTCACTTATGACTTGGGAATTTCGTTTGTCTTTGCGTGGAACAGATAGCCCAGTGGTTGGGAGATAGTTTCTGGTGGATCGGGACCACGGTTCGAATCCCGACAAGGTCCTTGATTCACTTTTTTCTTTTTTCTGAGTCTAAAGATTTGAATCATGATTTCACTTATGAGGTAAGAATTTCGGTTGTCTTTGCGTGAAACAGATAGCCCAGTGGTTGGGAGATAGTTTCTGGTGAATCGGGACCACGGTTCGAATCCATGCAAAGTCCTTGATTTCCTTTTTCTTTTTTCCGAGTCTAAAGATTTGAATTATGATTTCACTTATGACTTGGGAATTTCGTTTGTCTTTGCGTGGAACAGATAGCCCAGTGGTTGGGAGATAGTTTCTGGTGGATCGGGACCACGGTTCGAATCCCGACAAGGTCCTTGATTCATTTTTTTCTTTTTTCTGAGTCTAAAGATTTGAATCATGATTTCACTTATGAGGTAAGAATTTCGGTTGTCTTTGCGTGAAACAGATAGCCCAGTGGTTGGAAGATAGTTTCTGGTGGATCGGGACCACGGTTCGAATCCCGACAAGGTCCTTGATTCACTTTTTCTTTTTTCTGAGTCTAAAGATTTGAATCGTGATTTCACTTATGAGGTAGGAAATTCGCTTGTCTTTGCGTGGAACAGATAGCCCAGTGGTTGGCAGATAGTTTCTGGTGGATCGGGACCACGGTTCGAACCCCGACAAGGTACTTGATTAACTTTTTCTTTTTTCTGAGTCTGAAGATTTGAATCATGATTTCACTTATGACGTTAGAATTTCGGTTGTCTTTGCGTGAAACAGATAGCCCAGTGGTTGGGAGATAGTTTCTGGTGGATCGGGACCACGGTTCGAATCCCGACAAGGTCCTTGATTCACTTTTTCTTTTTTCTGAGTCTAAAGATTTGAATCATGATTTCACTTATGAGGTAAGAATTTCGCTTGGCTTTGCGTGGAACAGATAGCCCAGTGGTTTGGAGATAGTTTCTGGTGAATCGGGACCACGGTTCGAGTCCCGGCAAAGTCCTTGATCAACTTTTTCTTTTTTCTGAGTCTAAAGATTTGAATCATGATTTCACTTATGACTTAGGAATTTCGCTTGTCTTTGCGTGGAGCAGATAGCCCAGTGGTTGGGAGATAGTTTCTGGTGGATCAGGACCAAGGTTCGAATCCCGCTAGGGTCCTCGATCCCCTTTTTTTTTTTTTCTGAGTCTAAAGATTTGAATCATGATTTCACTTATGAGGTAGGAGTTTCGCTTGTCTTTGCGTGGAACAGATAGCCCAGTGGTTGGGAGATAGTTTCTGGTGGATCGGGACCACGGTTCGAATCCCGACAAGGTACTTGATTCACTTTTTCTTTTTTCTGAGTCTAAAGATTTGCATCATGATTTCACTTATGAGGTAAGAATTTCGCTTGTCTTTGCGTGGAACAGATAGCCCAGTGGTTGGGAGATAGTTTCTGGTGAATCGGGACCACGGTTCGAATCCATGCAAAGTCCTTGATTTCCTTTTTCTTTTTTCCGAGTCTAAAGATTTGAATTATGATTTCACTTATGACTTGGGAATTTCGTTTGTCTTTGCGTGGAACAGATAGCCCAGTGGTTGGGAGATAGTTTCTGGTGGATCGGGACCACGGTTCGAATCCCGACAAGGTCCTTGATTCACTTTTTTCTTTTTTCTGAGTCTAAAGATTTGAATCATGATTTCACTTATGAGGTAAGAATTTCGGTTGTCTTTGCGTGAAACAGATAGCCCAGTGGTTGGGAGATAGTTTCTGGTGGATCGGGACCACGGTTCGAATCCCGACAAGGTCCTTGATTCACTTTTTCTTTTTTCTGAGTCTAAAGATTTGAATCGTGATTTCACTTATGAGGTAGGAAATTCGCTTGTCTTTGCGTGGAACAGATAGCCCAGTGGTTGGCAGATAGTTTCTGGTGGATCGGGACCACGGTTCGAACCCCGACAAGGTACTTGATTAACTTTTTCTTTTTTCTGAGTCTAAAGATTTGAATCATGATTTCACTTATGACGTTAGAATTTCGGTTGTCTTTGCGTGAAACAGATAGCCCAGTGGTTGGGAGATAGTTTCTGGTGGATCGGGACCACGGTTCGAATCCATGCAAAGTCCTTGATTTACTTTTTCTTTTTTCCGAGTCTAAAGATTTGAATTATGATTTCACTTATGACTTAGGAATTTCGTTTGTCTTTGCGTGGAACAGATAGCCCAGTGGTTGGGAGATAGTTTCTGGTGAATCGGGACCACGGTTCGAATCCATGCAAATTCCTTGATTTACTTTTTCTTTTTTCCGAGTCTAAAGATTTGAATTATGATTTCACTTATGACTTAGGAATTTCGTTTGTCTTTGCGTGGAACAGATAGCCCAGTGGTTGGGAGATAGTTTCTGGTGGATCGGGACCACGGTTCGAATCCCGACAAGGTACTTGATTAACTTTTTCTTTTTTCTGAGTCTAAAGATTTGAATCATGATTTCACTTATGAGGTAAGAATTTCGCTTGTCTTTGCGTGGAACAGATAGCCCAGTGGTTGGGAGATAGTTTCTGGTGGATCGGGACCACGGTTCGAATCCCGACAAGGTCCTTGATTCACTTTTTCTTTTTTCTGAGTCTAAAGATTTGAATCGTGATTTCACTTATGAGGTAGGAAATTCGCTTGTCTTTGCGTGGAACAGATAGCCCAGTGGTTGGCAGATAGTTTCTGGTGGATCGGGACCACGGTTCGAACCCCGACAAGGTACTTGATTAACTTTTTCTTTTTTCTGAGTCTAAAGATTTGAATCATGATTTCACTTATGACGTTAGAATTTCGGTTGTCTTTGCGTGAAACAGATAGCCCAGTGGTTGGGAGATAGTTTCTGGTGGATCGGGACCACGGTTCGAATCCATGCAAAGTCCTTGATTTACTTTTTCTTTTTTCCGAGTCTAAAGATTTGAATTATGATTTCACTTATGACTTAGGAATTTCGGTTGTCTTTGCGTGAAACAGATAGCCCAGTGGTTGGGAGATAGTTTCTGGTGGATCGGGACCACGGTTCGAATCCCGACAAGGTCCTTGATTCACTTTTTCTTTTTTCTGAGTCTAAAGATTTGAATTATGATTTCACTTATGACTTAGGAATTTCGTTTGTCTTTGCGTGGAACAGATAGCCCAGTGGTTGGGAGATAGTTTCTGGTGGATCGGGACCACGGTTCGAATCCCGACAAGGTACTTGATTAACTTTTTCTTTTTTCTGAGTCTAAAGATTTGAATCATGATTTCACTTATGAGGTAAGAATTTCGCTTGTCTTTGCGTGGAACAGATAGCCCAGTGGTTGGGAGATAGTTTCTGGTGGATCGGGACCACGGTTCGAATCCCGACAAGGTCCTTGATTCACTTTTTCTTTTTTCTGAGTCTAAAGATTTGAATCGTGATTTCACTTATGAGGTAGGAAATTCGCTTGTCTTTGCGTGGAACAGATAGCCCAGTGGTTGGCAGATAGTTTCTGGTGGATCGGGACCACGGTTCGAACCCCGACAAGGTACTTGATTAACTTTTTCTTTTTTCTGAGTCTAAAGATTTGAATCATGATTTCACTTATGACGTTAGAATTTCGGTTGTCTTTGCGTGAAACAGATAGCCCAGTGGTTGGGAGATAGTTTCTGGTGGATCGGGACCACGGTTCGAATCCATGCAAAGTCCTTGATTTACTTTTTCTTTTTTCCGAGTCTAAAGATTTGAATTATGATTTCACTTATGACTTAGGAATTTCGGTTGTCTTTGCGTGAAACAGATAGCCCAGTGGTTGGGAGATAGTTTCTGGTGGATCGGGACCACGGTTCGAATCCCGACAAGGTCCTTGATTCACTTTTTCTTTTTTCTGAGTCTAAAGATTTGAATCGTGATTTCACTTATGAGGTAGGAAATTCGCTTGTCTTTGCGTGGAACAGATAGCCCAGTGGTTGGCAGATAGTTTCTGGTGGATCGGGACCACGGTTCGAACCCCGACAAGGTACTTGATTAACTTTTTCTTTTTTCTGAGTCTAAAGATTTGAATCATGATTTCACTTATGACGTTAGAATTTCGGTTGTCTTTGCGTGAAACAGATAGCCCAGTTGTTGGGAGATAGTTTCTGGTGGATCGGGACCACGGTTCGAATCCATGCAAAGTCCTTGATTTACTTTTTCTTTTTTCCGAGTCTAAAGATTTGAATTATGATTTCACTTATGACTTAGGAATTTCGTTTGTCTTTGCGTGGAACAGATAGCCCAGTGGTTGGGAGATAGTTTCTGGTGAATCGGGACCACGGTTCGAATCCATGCAAATTCCTTGATTTACTTTTTCTTTTTTCCGAGTCTAAAGATTTGAATTATGATTTCACTTATGACTTAGGAATTTCGTTTGTCTTTGCGTGGAACAGATAGCCCAGTGGTTGGGAGATAGTTTCTGGTGGATCGGGACCACGGTTCGAATCCCGACAAGGTACTTGATTAACTTTTTCTTTTTTCTGAGTCTAAAGATTTGAATCATGATTTCACTTATGAGGTAAGAATTTCGCTTGTCTTTGCGTGGAACAGATAGCCCAGTGGTTGGGAGATAGTTTCTGGTGGATCGGGACCACGGTTCGAATCCCGACAAGGTCCTTGATTCACTTTTTCTTTTTTCTGAGTCTAAAGATTTGAATCGTGATTTCACTTATGAGGTAGGAAATTCGCTTGTCTTTGCGTGGAACAGATAGCCCAGTGGTTGGCAGATAGTTTCTGGTGGATCGGGACCACGGTTCGAACCCCGACAAGGTACTTGATTAACTTTTTCTTTTTTCTGAGTCTAAAGATTTGAATCATGATTTCACTTATGACGTTAGAATTTCGGTTGTCTTTGCGTGAAACAGATAGCCCAGTGGTTGGGAGATAGTTTCTGGTGGATCGGGACCACGGTTCGAATCCATGCAAAGTCCTTGATTTACTTTTTCTTTTTTCCGAGTCTAAAGATTTGAATTATGATTTCACTTATGACTTAGGAATTTCGTTTGTCTTTGCGTGGAACAGATAGCCCAGTGGTTGGGAGATAGTTTCTGGTGAATCGGGACCACGGTTCGAATCCATGCAAATTCCTTGATTTACTTTTTCTTTTTTCCGAGTCTAAAGATTTGAATTATGATTTCACTTATGACTTAGGAATTTCGTTTGTCTTTGCGTGGAACAGATAGCCCAGTGGTTGGGAGATAGTTTCTGGTGAATCGGGACCACGGTTCGAGTCCCGGCAAAGTCCTTGATCAACTTTTTCTTTTTTCTGAGTCTAAAGATTTGAATCATGATTTCACTTATGACTTAGGAATTTCGCTTGTCTTTGCGTGGAGCAGATAGCCCAGTGGTTGGGAGATAGTTTCTGGTGGATCAGGACCAAGGTTCGAATCCCGCTAGGGTCCTCGATCCCCTTTTTTTTTTTCTGAGTCTAAAGATTTGAATCATGATTTCACTTATGAGGTAGGAGTTTCGCTTGTCTTTGCGTGGAACAGATAGCCCAGTGGTTGGGAGATAGTTTCTGGTGGATCGGGACCACGGTTCGAACCCCGACAAGGTACTTGATTCACTTTTTGTTTTTTCTGAGTCTAAAGATTTGAATCATGATTTCACTTATGAGGTAGGGATTTCGCTTGTCTTTGCGTGGAACAGATAGCCCAGTGGTTGGCAGATAGTTTCTGGTGGATCGGCACCCCGGTTCGAATCCAGACAAGGTACTTGATTCACTTTTTCTTTTTTTCTGAGTCTAAAGATTTGAATCATGATTTCACTTATGAGGTAAGAATTTCGCTTGTCTTTGCGTGGAACAGATAGCCCAGTGGTTGGCAGATAGTTTCTGGTGGATCGGGACCACGGTTCGAACCCCGACAAGGTACTTGATTAACTTTTTTTTTTTTTCTGAGTCTAAAAATTTGAATCATGATTTCACTTATGACGTTAGAATTTCGGTTGTCTTTGCGTGAAACAGATAGCCCAGTGGTTGGGAGTTAGTTTCTGGTGGATCGGGACCACGGTTCGAATTCCGACAAGGTCCTTGATTCACTTTTTCTTTTTTCTGAGTCTAAAGATTTGAATCATGATTTCACTTATGAGGTAAGAATTTCTCTTGTCTTTGCGTGGAACAGATAGCCCAGTGGTTGGCAGATAGTTTCTGGTGGATCGGGACCACGGTTCGAACCCCGACAAGGTACTTGATTAACTTTTTCTTTTTTCTGAGTCTAAAGATTTGAATCATGATTTCACTTATGACGTTAGAATTTCGGTTGTCTTTGCGTGAAACAGATAGCCCAGTGGTTGGCAGATAGTTTCTGGTGGATCGGCACCCCGGCAGTGTCCTTGATCTTTTTTTTCTTTTTTTTCAGAGTCTAAGGATTTGAATCATGATTTCACTTATGATGTAAGAATTTCGCTTGTCTTTGCGTGGAACAGATAGCCCAGTGGTTGGGAGATAGTTTCTGGTGGATCGGGACCCCGGTTCGAATCCCGGCAGTGTCCTTGATTAACTTTTTCTTTTTTCTGAGTCTAAAGATTTGAATCATGATTTCACTTATGACTTAGGAATTTCCCTTGTCTTTGCGTGGAACAGATAGCCCAGTGGTTGGGAGATAGTTTCTGGTGTTCGGGACCACGGTTCATATCCTGACAAGGTACTTGATTCACTTTTTCTTTTTTCTAAGTCTAAAGATTTGAATCATGATTTCACTTATGATGTAGGAATTTCGCTTGTCTTTGCGTGAAACAGATAGCCCAGTGGTTTGGGAGATAGTTTCTGGTGGAGCGGGACCACGGTTCGAATCCCGACAAGGTCCTAGATTCACTTTTTCTTTTTTTCTGAGTCTAAAGATTTGAATCATGATTTCACTTATGAGGTAAGAATTTCGCTTGTCTTTGCGTGGAACAGATAGCCCAGTGGTTGGCAGATAGTTTCTGGTGGATCGGGACCACGGTTCGAACCCCGACAAGGTACTTGATTAACTTTTTCTTTTTTCTGAGTCTAAAGATTTGAATCATGATTTCACTTATGACGTTAGAATTTCGGTTGTCTTTGCGTGAAACAGATAGCCCAGTGGTTGGGAGTTAGTTTCTGGTGGATCGGGACCACGGTTCGAATCCCGACAAGGTCCTTGATTCACTTTTTCTTTTTTCTGAGTCTAAAGATTTGAATCATGATTTCACTTATGAGGTAAGAATTTCGCTTGTCTTTGCGTGGAACAGATAGCCCAGTGGTTGGCAGATAGTTTCTGGTGGATCGGGACCACGGTTCGAACCCCGACAAGGTACTTGATTAACTTTTTCTTTTTTCTGAGTCTAAAGATTTGAATCATGATTTCACTTATGACGTTAGAATTTCGGTTGTCTTTGCGTGAAACAGATAGCCCAGTGGTTGGCAGATAGTTTCTGGTGGATCGGCACCCCGGCAGTGTCCTTGATCTTTTTTTTCTTTTTTTTCAGAGTCTAAGGATTTGAATCATGATTTCACTTATGATGTAAGAATTTCGCTTGTCTTTGCGTGGAACAGATAGCCCAGTGGTTGGGAGATAGTTTCTGGTGGATCGGGACCCCGGTTCGAATCCCGGCAGTGTCCTTGATCTTCTTTTTCTTTTTTTCTGAGTCTAAGGATTTGAATCATGATTTCACTTATGAGTTAGGAATTTCGATTGTCTTTGCGTGGAACAGATAGCCCAGTGGTTGGGAGATAGTTTATTGTGGATCAGGACCACGGTTCAAATCCTGGTAGGGTCTTTGATCCCCTTACCTTTTTTTCTGAGTCTAAAGATTTGAATCATGATTTCACTTATGAGGTAGGAATTTCGCATGTCTTTGCGTGGAACAGTTAGGCCAGTGGTTGGGAGATAGTTTATGGTGGATCGGGACCACGGTTCGAATCCCGGCAGTGTCCTTGATTCACTTTTTCCTTTTTCAGAGTCTAAAGATTTGAATCATGATTTCACTTATGTGGTAGGAATTTCGTTTGTCTTTGCGTGGAACAGATAGCCCAGTGGTTGGGAGATAGTTTCTAGTGGATCGGGACCACGGTTCGAACACCGACAGTGTCCTTGATCTTCTTTTTCTTTTTTTCTGAGTCTAAGGATTTGATCCATGATTTAACTTATGACGTATGAATTTCGCTTGTCTTTGCGTGGAACAGATAGCCCAGTGGTTGGGAGATAGTTTCTGGTGGATCGGGACCACGGTTCGAATCCCGGCAAAGTCCTTGATTAACTTTTTCTTTTTTCTGAGTCTAAAGATTTGAATCATGATTTCACTTATGACTTAGGAATTTCCCTTGTCTTTGCGTGGAACAGATAGCCCAGTGGTTGGGAGATAGTTTCTGGTGTTCGGGACCACGGTTCATATCCTGACAAGGTAATTGATTCACTTTTTCTTTTTTCTAAGTCTAAAGATTTGAATCATGATTTCACTTATGATGTAGGAATTTCGCTTGTCTTTGCGTGAAACAGATAGCCCAGTGGTTTGGGAGATAGTTTCTGGTGGAGCGGGACCACGGTTCGAATCCCGACAAGGTCCTAGATTCACTTTTTCTTTTTTCTGAGTCTAAAGATTTGAATCATGATTTCACTTATAAGGAAGGAATTTCGCTTGTCTTTGCATGGAACAGATAGCCCAGTGGTTTGGAGATAGTTTCTGGTGGATCAGAACCACGGTTCGAATCCAGGTAGGGTCCTTGATCCCCTTACCTTTTTTCTGAGTCTAAAGATTTGAATCATGATTTCAGTAATGAGGTAGGAATTTCGATTGTCTTTGCGTGGAACAGATAGCCCAGTGGTTGGGAGAAAGTTTCTGGTGGATCGAGACCCCGGTTCGAATCCCAGCAGTGTCCTTGATCTTCTTTTTCGTTTTTTTTCTGAGTCTAAGGGTTTGAATCATGATTTCACTCATGCCTTATGAATTTCGCTTGTCTTTGCGTGGAACACATAGCCCAGTGGTTGGGAGATAGTTTCTGGTGGATCGGGACCACGGTTCGAATCCCGACAAGTTCCTTGATTCACTTTTTCTTTTTTTCTGAGTCTTAAGATTTGAATCATGATCTCACTTATGAGGTGCAAATTTCGATTGTCTTTGCGTGGAACAGATAGCCCAGTGGTTTTGAGATAGTTTCTGGTGGATCGGGACCACGGTTCGAATGCCGGCAGTGTCATTGATTCACTTTTTCCTTTTTCTGAGTCTAAAGATTTGAATCATGATTTCACTTATGTGGTAGGAATTTCGCTTGTATTTGCGTGGAACAGATAGCCCAGTGGTTGGGAGATAGTTTCTGGTAGATCGGGACCACGGTTCGAATCCCGATAGGGTCCTGATCCCCTTTTTCTTTTATTCTGAGTCTTAAGATTTGAATCATGATTTCACTTATGTGGTATGAATTTCGCTTGTCTTTGCGTGGAACACTTAGCCCAGTGGTTTGGAGAAAGTTTCTGGTGGATCGGGACCCCGGTTCGAATCCCGACAAGTTCCTTGATTCACTTTTTCTTTTTTCTGAGTCTAAAGATTTGAATCATGATTTCACTTATGACGTAAGAATACCGCATGTCTTTGCGTGGAACAGATAGCCCAGTGGTTGGGACATAGTTTCTGGTGGATCGTACCCCGGTTCGAATCCCGGCAGGGTCATTTATTCACATTTTCTTTTTTCTAAAACTTTAGATTTGAATCATGATTTCACTTATGAGGTTAGAATGTCGCATGTCTTTGCCTGGAACAAATAGCCCAGTGGTTGGGAGATAGTTTGTGGTGGATCGGGACCACGGTTCGAATCCCGGCAAAGTCCTAGATTCACATTTTCTTTTTTTTTGAGTCTAAAGATTTGAATCATTATTTCACTTATGACGTATGAATTTTGCTTGTCTTTGCGTGGAACAGATAGCCAGTGGTTGGGAGATAGTTTCTGGTGGATCGGGACCACGGTTCGAATCCCGGCAAAGTCCTTGATTCACATTTTCTTTTTTTAGAGTCTAAAGATTTTAATCATCATTTCACTTATGAGGTAAGAATTTCGCATGTCTTTGCGTGTACAAGATAGCCCAGTGGTTGGGAGATAGTTTCTGGTGGATCAGGACCACGGTTCGAATCCCGGTAGGGTCCTTGATCCCTTTTTCTTGTTTCTGAGTCTAAAGATTTGAATCATGATTTAACTTATGAGGTAAGAATTTCGCATGTCTTTGCGTGTAAAAGATAGCCCAGTGGTTGGGATATAGTTTCTGGTGGATCAGGACCACGGTTCAAATCCGGGTAGGGTCATTGATCCCCTTTTTCTTGTTTTTGAGTCTAAAGATTTGAATCATGATTTAACTTATGAGGTAAGAATTTCGCATGTCTTTGCGTGTAAAAGATAGCCCAGTGGTTGGGAGATAGTTTCTGCTGGATCGGGATCCCGGTTCGAATCCCGGCAGGGTCCTTGAATCACTTTTTCTTTTTTCTAAGTCTTTAAATTTGAATCATGATTTCACTTATGAGGTAGGAATTTCGCTTGTCTTTGCGTGGAACAAATAGCCCAGTGGTTGGGAGATAGTTTCTGGTGGATCGGGACCCCAGTTCGAATCCCGGCAGGGTCCTTGATTCACTTTTTCTTTTTTTCTAAATCTTTTGATTTGAATCATGATTTCACTTATGAGGTAGGAATTTCGCTTGTCTTTGAGTGGAACAAATAGCCCAGTGGTTGGGAGATAGTTTATGGTGGGTCGGGACCACGGTTCTAATCCCGACAAGGTCCTTGATTCACTTTTTCTTTTTTCTGAGTCTAAAGATTTGAATCATGATTTCACTTATGAGGTAGGAATTTCGCTTGTCTTTGCGTGCAACAGATAGCCCAGTGGTTGGGAGATAGTTTCTGGTGGATCGGGACCACGGTTCGAATCCCGGCAGTGTTCTTGATCTTCTTGTTCTTTTGTTAAGAGTCTAAGGATTTGAATCATGATTTCACTTATGAGGTAGGAATTTCGCTTGTCTTTGCGTGAAACAGATGGCCCAGTGGTTGGGAGATAGTTTCTGGTGGATCGGGACCCCGGTTCGAATCCCGGCAGTGTCCTTGATCTTCTTTTTCTTTTTTTCTGAGTCTAAGGATTTGAATCATGATTTCACTTATGAGTTAGGAATTTCGATTGTCTTTGCGTGGAACAGTTAGGCCAGTGGTTGGGAGATAGTTTCTAGTGGATCGGGACCACGGTTCGAACACCGACAGTGTCATTGATCTTCTTTTTCTTTTTTTCTGAGTCTAGGGATTTGATTCATGATTTAACTTATGACGTATGAATTTCGCTTGTCTTTGCGTGGAACAGATAGCCCAGTGGTTGGGAGATAGTTTCTGGTGGATCGGGACCACGGTTCGAATCCCGGCAAAGTCCTTGATTAACTTTTTCTTTTTTCTGAGTCTAAAGATTTGAATCATGATTTCACTTATGACTTAGGAATTTCCCTTGTCTTTGCGTGGAACAGATAGCCCAGTGGTTGGGAGATAGTTTCTGGTGTTCGGGACCACGGTTCATATCCTGACAAGGTACTTGATTCACTTTTTCTTTTTTCTGAGTCTAAAGATTTGAATCATGATTTTACTTATGAGGTAGGAATTTCGCATGTCTTTGCGTGGCACAGATAGCCCAGTGGTTTGGAGATAGTTTCTGGTGGATCGGGACCACGGTTCGAATCCAGACAAGGTCCTTGATTCACTTTTTCTTTTTTTGAGTCTAAAGATTTGAATCATGATTTCACTTATAAGGTAGGAATTTCGCTTGTCTTTGCATGGAACAGATAGCCCAGTGGTTTGGAGATAGTTTCTGGTGGATCAGAACCACGGTTCGAATCCAGGTAGGGTCCTTGATCCCCTTACCTTTTTTCTGAGTCTAAAGATCTGAATCATGATTTTACTTATGAGGTAGGAATTTTGCATGTCTTTGCGTGGAAAAGATAGCCCAGTGGTTGAGACATGGTTTCTGGTGGATCGGGACCACGGTTCGAATCCCGGCAGTGTCCTCGTTTCTGTTTTTCCTTTTCTGAGTCTAAAGATTTGAATCATGATTTCAGTAATGAGGTAGGAATTTCGATTGTCTTTGCGTGGAACAGATAGCCCAGTGGTTGGGAGAAAGTTTCTGGTGGATCGAGACCCCGGTTCGAATCCCAGCAGTGTCCTTGATCTTCTTTTTCGTTTTTTTTCTGAGTCTAAGGGTTTGAATCATGATTTCACTCATGCCGTATGAATTTCGCTTGTCTTTGCGTGGAACACATAGCCCAGTGGTTGGGAGATAGTTTCTGGTGGATCGGGACCACGGTTCGAATCCCGACAAGTTCCTTGATTCACTTTTTCTTTTTTCTGAGTCTTAAGATTTGAATCATGATCTCACTTATGAGGTGAAAATTTCGATTGTCTTTGCGTGGAACAGATAGCCCAGTGGTTGGGAGATAGTTTATTGTGGATCAGGACCACGGTTCAAATCCTGGTAGGGTCTTTGATCCCCTTACCTTTTTTTCTGAGTCTAAAGATTTGAATCATGATTTCACTTATGAGGTAGGAATTTCGCATGTCTTTGCGTGGAACAGTTAGGCCAGTGGTTGGGAGATAGTTTATGGTGGATCGGGACCACGGTTCGAATCCCGGCAGTGTCCTTGATTCACTTTTTCCTTTTTCAGAGTCTAAAGATTTGAATCATGATTTCACTTATGTGGTAGGAATTTCGCTTGTCTTTGCGTGGAACAGATAGCCCAGTAGTTGGGAGATAGTTTCTGGTGGATCGGGACCACGGTTCGAACACCGACAGTGTCCTTGATCTTCTTTTTCTTTTTTTCTGAGTCTAAGGATTTGATCCATGATTTAACTTATGACGTATGAATTTCGCTTGTCTTTGCGTGGAACAGATAGCCCAGTGGTTGGGAGATAGTTTCTGGTGGATCGGGACCACGGTTCGAATCCCGGCAAAGTCCTTGATTAACTTTTTCTTTTTTCTGAGTCTAAAGATTTGAATCATGATTTCACTTATGACTTAGGAATTTCCCTTGTCTTTGCGTGGAACAGATAGCCCAGTGGTTGGGAGATAGTTTCTGGTGTTCGGGACCACGGTTCATATCCTGACAAGGTACTTGATTCACTTTTTCTTTTTTCTAAGTCTAAAGATTTGAATCATGATTTCACTTATGATGTAGGAATTTCGCTTGTCTTTGCGTGAAACAGATAGCCCAGTGGTTTGGGAGATAGTTTCTGGTGGAGCGGGACCACGGTTCGAATCCCGACAAGGTCCTAGATTCACTTTTTCTTTTTTCTGAGTCTAAAGATTTGAATCATGATTTTACTTATGAGGTAGGAATTTCGCATGTCTTTGCGTGGAACAGATAGCCCAGTGGTTTGGAGATAGTTTCTGGTGGATCGGGACCACGGTTCGAATCCAGACAAGGTCCTTGATTCACTTTTTCTTTTTTTGAGTCTAAAGATTTGAATCATGATTTCACTTATAAGGTAGGAATTTCGCTTGTCTTTGCATGGAACAGATAGCCCAGTGGTTTGGAGATAGTTTCTGGTGGATCGGGACCACGGTTCGAATGCCGGCAGTGTCATTGATTCACTTTTTCCTTTTTCTGAGTCTAAAGATTTGAATCATGATTTCACTTATGTGGTAGGAATTTCGCTTGTATTTGAGTGGAACAGATAGCCCAGTGGTTGGGAGATAGTTTCTGGTAGATCGGGACCACGGTTCGAATCCCGATAGGGTCCTGATCCCCTTTTTCTTTTATTCTGAGTCTTAAGATTTGAATCATGATTTCACTTATGTGGTATGAATTTCGCTTGTCTTTGCGTGGAACACTTAGCCCAGTGGTTTGGAGATAGTTTCTGGTGGATCGGGACCCCGGTTCGAATCCCGGCAGGGTCCTTGATTCACTTTTTCTTTTTCCAAAGTCTTTAGATTTGAATCATGACTTCACTTATGACGTATGAATTTCGTTTGTCTTTGCGTGGAACACATAGCCCAGTGGTTGGTAGATAGTTTCTGGTGGATCGGGACCACGGTTCGAATCCCGACAAGTTCCTTGATTCACTTTTTCTTTTTTCTGAGTCTAAAGATTTGAATCATGATTTCACTTATGAGGTGAAAATTTCAATTGTCTTTGCGTGGAACAGATAGCCCAGTGGTTTTTAGATAGTTTCTGGTGGATCGGGACCACGGTTCGAATCCCGACAAGTTCCTTGATTCACTTTTTCTTTTTTCTGAGTCTAAAGATTTGAATCATGATTTCACTTATGAGTTAGGAATTTCACTTGTCTTTGCGTGGAACCGATAGCCCAATGGTTGGGAGATATTTTCTGGTGGGTCGGGACCACGGTTCGAATCCCGGCAGTGTCCTCGTTTCTGTTTTTTCTTTTTCTGAGTCTAAAGATTTGAATCATGAGTTCACTTATGAGGTAGGAATTTCGCTTGTCTTTGCGTGGAAAAGATAGCCCAGTGGTTGAGACATGGTTTCTGGTGGATCGGGACCACGGTTCGAATCCCGGCAGTGTCCTCGTTTCTGTTTTTCCTTTTTCTGAGTCTAAAGATTTGAATCATGATTTCAGTAATGAGGTAGGAATTTCGATTGTCTTTGCGTGGAACAGAGAGCCCAGTGGTTGGGAGAAAGTTTCTGGTGGATCGAGACCCCGGTTCGAATCCCAGCAGTGTCCTTGATCTTCTTTTTCGTTTTTTTTCTGAGTCTAAGGGTTTGAATCATGATTTCACTCATGCCGTATGAATTTCGCTTGTCTTTGCGTGGAACACATAGCCCAGTGGTTGGGAGATAGTTTCTGGTGGATCGGGACCACGGTTCGAATCCCGACAAGTTCCTTGATTCACTTTTTCTTTTTTCTGAGTCTTAAGATCTGAATCATGATCTCACTTATGAGGTGAAAATTTCGATTGTCTTTGCGTGGAACAGATAGCCCAGTGGTTTTGAGATAGTTTCTGGTGGATCGGGACCACGGTTCGAATGCCGGCAGTGTCATTGATTCACTTTTTCCTTTTTCTGAGTCTAAAGATTTGAATCATGATTTCACTTATGTGGTAGGAATTTCGCTTGTATTTGCGTGGAACAGATAGCCCAGTGGTTGGGAGATAGTTTCTGGTAGATCGGGACCACGGTTCGAATCCCGATAGGGTCCTGATCCCCTTTTTCTTTTAATCTGAGTCTTAAGATTTGAATCATGATTTCACTTATGTGGTATGAATTTCGCTTGTCTTTGCGTGGAACACTTAGCCCAGTGGTTTGGAGATAGTTTCTGGTGGATCGGGACCCCGGTTCGAATCCCGGCAGGGTCCTTGATTCACTTTTTCTTTTTCCAAAGTCTTTAGATTTGAATCATGACTTCACTTATGACGTATGAATTTCGTTTGTCTTTGCGTGGAACACATAGCCCAGTGGTTGGTAGATAGTTTCTGGTGGATCGGGACCACGGTTCGAATCCCGACAAGTTCCTTGATTCACTTTTTCTTTTTTCTGAGTCTAAAGATTTGAATCATGATTTCACTTATGAGTTAGGAATTTCACTTGTCTTTGCGTGGAACCGATAGCCCAATGGTTGGGAGATATTTTCTGGTGGGTCGGGACCACGGTTCGAATCCCGGCAGTGTCCTCGTTTCTGTTTTTTTCTTTTTCTGAGTCTAAAGATTTGAATCATGAGTTCACTTATGAGGTAGGAATTTCGCTTGTCTTTGCGTGAAACAGATAGCCCAGTGGTTTGGGAGATAGTTTCTGGTGGATCGGGACCACGGTTCGAATCCCGACAAGGTCCTAGATTCACTTTTTCTTTTTTCTGAGTCTAAAGATTTGAATCATGATTTTACTTATGAGGTAGGAATTTCGCATGTCTTTGCGTGGAACAGATAGCCCAGTGGTTTGGAGATAGTTTCTGGTGGATCGGGACCACGGTTCGAATCCAGACAAGGTCCTTGATTCACTTTTTCTTTTTTTGAGTCTAAAGATTTGAATCATGATTTCACTTATAAGGTAGGAATTTCGCTTGTCTTTGCATGGAACAGATAGCCCAGTGGTTTTGAGATAGTTTCTGGTGGATCGGGACCACGGTTCGAATGCCGGCAGTGTCATTGATTCACTTTTTCCTTTTTCTGAGTCTAAAGATTTGAATCATGATTTCACTTATGTGGTAGGAATTTCGCTTGTATTTGAGTGGAACAGATAGCCCAGTGGTTGGGAGATAGTTTCTGGTAGATCGGGACCACGGTTCGAATCCCGATAGGGTCCTGATCCCCTTTTTCCTTTATTCTGAGTCTTAAGATTTGAATCATGATTTCACTTATGTGGTATGAATTTCGCTTGTCTTTGCGTGGAACACTTAGCCCAGTGGTTTGGAGATAGTTTCTGGTGGATCGGGACCCCGGTTCGAATCCCGGCAGGGTCCTTGATTCACTTTTTCTTTTTCCAAAGTCTTTAGATTTGAATCATGACTTCACTTATGACGTATGAATTTCGTTTGTCTTTGCGTGGAACACATAGCCCAGTGGTTGGTAGATAGTTTCTGGTGGATCGGGACCACGGTTCGAATCCCGACAAGTTCCTTGATTCACTTTTTCTTTTTTCTGAGTCTAAAGATTTGAATCATGATTTCACTTATGAGGTGAAAATTTCAATTGTCTTTGCGTGGAACAGATAGCCCAGTGGTTTTTAGATAGTTTCTGGTGGATCGGGACCACGGTTCGAATCCCGACAAGTTCCTTGATTCACTTTTTCTTTTTTCTGAGTCTAAAGATTTGAATCATGATTTCACTTATGAGTTAGGAATTTCACTTGTCTTTGCGTGGAACCGATAGCCCAATGGTTGGGAGATATTTTCTGGTGGGTCGGGACCACGGTTCGAATCCCGGCAGTGTCCTCGTTTCTGTTTTTTCTTTTTCTGAGTCTAAAGATTTGAATCATGAGTTCACTTATGAGGTAGGAATTTCGCTTGTCTTTGCGTGGAAAAGATAGCCCAGTGGTTGAGACATGGTTTCTGGTGGATCGGGACCACGGTTCGAATCCCGGCAGTGTCCTCGTTTCTGTTTTTCCTTTTTCTGAGTCTAAAGATTTGAATCATGATTTCAGTAATGAGGTAGGAATTTCGATTGTCTTTGCGTGGAACAGAGAGCCCAGTGGTTGGGAGAAAGTTTCTGGTGGATCGAGACCCCGGTTCGAATCCCAGCAGTGTCCTTGATCTTCTTTTTCGTTTTTTTTCTGAGTCTAAGGGTTTGAATCATGATTTCACTCATGCCGTATGAATTTCGCTTGTCTTTGCGTGGAACACATAGCCCAGTGGTTGGGAGATAGTTTCTGGTGGATCGGGACCACGGTTCGAATCCCGACAAGTTCCTTGATTCACTTTTTCTTTTTTCTGAGTCTTAAGATCTGAATCATGATCTCACTTATGAGGTGAAAATTTCGATTGTCTTTGCGTGGAACAGATAGCCCAGTGGTTTTGAGATAGTTTCTGGTGGATCGGGACCACGGTTCGAATGCCGGCAGTGTCATTGATTCACTTTTTCCTTTTTCTGAGTCTAAAGATTTGAATCATGATTTCACTTATGTGGTAGGAATTTCGCTTGTATTTGCGTGGAACAGATAGCCCAGTGGTTGGGAGATAGTTTCTGGTAGATCGGGACCACGGTTCGAATCCCGATAGGGTCCTGATCCCCTTTTTCTTTTAATCTGAGTCTTAAGATTTGAATCATGATTTCACTTATGTGGTATGAATTTCGCTTGTCTTTGCGTGGAACACTTAGCCCAGTGGTTTGGAGATAGTTTCTGGTGGATCGGGACCCCGGTTCGAATCCCGGCAGGGTCCTTGATTCACTTTTTCTTTTTCCAAAGTCTTTAGATTTGAATCATGACTTCACTTATGACGTATGAATTTCGTTTGTCTTTGCGTGGAACACATAGCCCAGTGGTTGGTAGATAGTTTCTGGTGGATCGGGACCACGGTTCGAATCCCGACAAGTTCCTTGATTCACTTTTTCTTTTTTCTGAGTCTAAAGATTTGAATCATGATTTCACTTATGAGGTGAAAATTTCAATTGTCTTTGCGTGGAACAGATAGCCCAGTGGTTTTGAGATAGTTTCTGGTGGATCGGGACCACGGTTCGAATCCCGACAAGTTCCTTGATTCACTTTTTCTTTTTTCTGAGTCTAAAGATTTGAATCATGATTTCACTTATGAGTTAGGAATTTCACTTGTCTTTGCGTGGAACCGATAGCCCAATGGTTGGGAGATATTTTCTGGTGGGTCGGGACCACGGTTCGAATCCCGGCAGTGTCCTCGTTTCTGTTTTTTCTTTTTCTGAGTCTAAAGATTTGAATCATGAGTTCACTTATGAGGTAGGAATTTCGCTTGTCTTAGCGTGGAAAAGATAGCCCAGTGGTTGAGACATGGTTTCTGGTGGATCGGGACCACGGTTCGAATCCCGATAGGGTCCTGATCCCCTTTTTCTTTTATTCTGAGTCTTAAGATTTGAATCATGATTTCACTTATGTGGTATGAATTTCGCTTGTCTTTGCGTGGAACACTTAGCCCAGTGGTTTGGAGATAGTTTCTGGTGGATCGGGACCCCGGTTCGAATCCCGGCAGGGTCCTTTATTCACTTTTTCTTTTTCCAAAGTCTTTAGATTTGAATCATGACTTCACTTATGACGTATGAATTTCGTTTGTCTTTGCGTGGAACACATAGCCCAGTGGTTGGTAGATAGTTTCTGGTGGATCGGGACCACGGTTCGAATCCCGACAAGTTCCTTGATTCACTTTTTCTTTTTTCTGAGTCTAAAGATTTGAATCATGATTTCACTTATGAGTTAGGAATTTCACTTGTCTTTGCGTGGAACCGATAGCCCAATGGTTGGGAGATATTTTCTGGTGGGTCGGGACCACGGTTCGAATCCCGGCAGTGTCCTCGTTTCTGTTTTTTCTTTTTCTGAGTCTAAAGATTTGAATCATGAGTTCACTTATGAGGTAGGAATTTCGCTTGTCTTTGCGTGGAAAAGATAGCCCAGTGGTTGAGACATGGTTTCTGGTGGATCGGGACCACGGTTCGAATCCCGGCAGTGTCCTCGTTTCTGTTTTTCCTTTTTCTGAGTCTAAAGATTTGAATCATGATTTCAGTAATGAGGTAGGAATTTCGATTGTCTTTGCGTGGAACAGAGAGCCCAGTGGTTGGGAGAAAGTTTCTGGTGGATCGAGACCCCGGTTCGAATCCCAGCAGTGTCCTTGATCTTCTTTTTCGTTTTTTTTCTGAGTCTAAGGGTTTGAATCATGATTTCACTCATGCCGTATGAATTTCGCTTGTCTTTGCGTGGAACACATAGCCCAGTGGTTGGTAGATAGTTTCTGGTGGATCGGGACCACGGTTCGAATCCCGACAAGTTTCTTGATTCACTTTTTCTTTTTTCTGAGTCTTAACATTTGAATCATGATCTCACTTATGAGGTGAAAATTTCGATTGTCTTTGCGTGGAACAGATAGCCCAGTGGTTTTGAGATAGTTTCTGGTGGATCGGGACCACGGTTCGAATGCCGCAGTGTCATTGATTCACTTTTTCCTTTTTCTGAGTCTAAAGATTTGAATCATGATTTCAATTATGTGGTAGGATTTTCGCTTGTATTTGCGTGGAACAGATAGCCCAGTGGTTGGGAGATAGTTTCTGGTAGATTGGGACCACGGTTCGAATCCCGATAGGGTCCTGATCCCCTTTTTCTTTTATTCTGAGTCTTAAGATTTGAATCATGATTTCACTTATGTGGTATGAATTTCGCTTGTCTTTGCGTGGAACACTTAGCCCAGTGGTTTGGAGATAGTTTCTGGTGGATCGGGACCCCGGTTCGAATCCCGGCAGGGTCCTTGATTCACTTTTTCTTTTTCTAAAGTCTTTAAATTTGAATCATGATTTCACTTATGACGTATGAATTTCGCTTGTCTTTGCGTGGAACACATAGCCCAGTGGTTGGTAGATAGTTTCTGGTGGATCGGGACCACGGTTCGAATCCCGACAAGTTCCTTGATTCACTTTTTCTTTTTTCTGAGTCTAAAGATTTGAATCATGATTTCACTTATGAGGTGAAAATTTCAATTGTCTTTGCGTGGAACAGATAGCCCAGTGGTTTTGAGATAGTTTCTGGTGGATCGGGACCACGGTTCGAATCCCGACAAGTTCCTTGATTCACTTTTTCTTTTTTCTGAGTCTAAAGATTTGAATCATGATTTCACTTATGAGTTAGGAATTTCACTTGTCTTTGCGTGGAACCGATATCCCAATGGTTGGGAAATATTTTCTTGTGGGTCTGGACCACGGTTCGAATCCCGGCAGTGTCCTCGTTTCTGTTTTTCCTTTTTCTGAGTCTAAAGATTTGAATCATGATTTCAGTAATGAGGTAGGAATTTCGATTGTCTTTGCGTGGAACACATAGCCCAGTGGTTGGGAGATAGTTTCTGGTGGATCGGGACCACGGTTCGAATCCCGACAAGTTCCTTGATTCACTTTTTCTTTTTTCTGAGTCTAAAGATTTGAATCATGATCTCACTTATGAGGTGAAAATTTCGCATGTCTTTGCGTGGAACAGATAGCCCAGTGGTTAGGCGATAGATTCTGGTGGATCGGGACCCCGGTTCGAATCCCGGCATGGTCCTTGATTCACAATTTATTTTGTCTAAGTCTTTAGATTTGAATCATGATTTCACTTATGAGGTAGGAATTTCGCTTGTCTTTGCGTGGAACAGATAGCCCAGTGGTTGGGAGATAGTTTCTGGTAGATCGGGACCACGGTTCGAATCCCGACAAGGTCCTTGATTGACTCTTCTTTTTTCTGAGTCTAAAGATTTGAATCATGATTTCACTTATGAGGTAGGAGAATCGCTTGTCTTTGCGTGTAACAGATAGCCCAGTGGTTGGGAGATAGTTTCTGGTGGGTCGGGACCACGGTTCGAATCCCGGCAGATTCCTTGATTCACTTTTTCTTTTTTCAGAGTCTAAAGCTTTGAATCATGATTTCACTTATGACGTATGAATTTCGCTTGTCTTTGCGTGGAACACATAGCCCAATGGTTGGGAGATAGTTTCTGGTGGATCGGGACAACGGTTCGAATCCCGTCAAAGTCCTTGATTCACTTTATTTTTTTTTCTGAGTCTAAAGATTTGAATCATGAGTTCACTTATGAGGTAGGAATTTCGCTTGTCTTTGCGTGGAAAAGATAGCCCAGTGGTTGAGACATAGTTTCTGGTGGATCGGGACCACGGTTCGAATCCCGGCAGTGTCCTCGTTTCTGTTTTTCCTTTTTCTGAGTCTAAAGATTTAAATCATGATTTCAGTAATGAGGTAGGAATTTCGATTGTCTTTGCGTGGAACACATAGCCCTGTGGTTGGGAGATAGTTTCTGGTGGATCGGGACCACGGTTCGAATCCCGACAAGTTCCTTGATACACTTGTTCTTTTTTCTGAGTCTAAAGATTTGAATCATGATCTCACTTATGAGGTGAAAATTTCGCATGTCTTTGCGTGGAACAGATAGCCCAGTGGTTGGGCGATAGTTTCTGGTGGATCGGGAACCCGGTTCGAATCCCGGCATGGTCCTTGATTCACAATTTATTTTGTCTAAGTCTTTAGATTTGAATCATGATTTCACTTATGAGGTAGGAATTTCGCTTGTCTTTGCGTGGAACAGATAGCCCAGTGGTTGGGAGATAGTTTCTGGTAGATCGGGACCACGGTTCGAATCCCGACAAGGTCCTTGATTGACTCTTCTTTTTTCTGAGTCTAAAGATTTGAATCATGATTTCACTTATGACGTATGAATTTCGCTTGTCTTTGCGTGGAACACATAGCCCAGTGGTTGGGAGATAGTTTCTGGTGGATCGGGACAACGGTTCGAATCCCGTCAAAGTCCTTGATTCACTTTATTTTTTTTTCTGAGTCTAAAGATTTGAATCATGAATTCACTAATGAGGTAGGAATTTCGCTTGTCTTTGCGTGAAACAGATAGCCCAGTGGTTTTGAGATAGTTTCTGGTGGATCGGGACCACGGTTCGAATCCCGACAAGTTCCTTGGTTCACTTTTTCTTTTTTCTGAGTCTAAAGATTTGAATCATGATTTCACTTATGAGTTAGGAATTTCACTTGTTTTTGCGTGGAACCGATAGCCCAGTGGTTTTGAGATAGTTTCTGGTGGATCGGAACCACGGTTCGAATCCCGACAAGTTCCTTGATTCACTTTTTCTTTTTTCTGAGTCTAAAGATTTGAATCATGATTTCACTTATGAGTTAGGAATTTCGCTTGTCTTTGCGTGGAACCGATAGCCCAATGGTTGGGAGATATTTTCTGGTGGGTCGGGACCACGGTTCGAATCCCGGCAGTGTCCTCGTTTCTGTTTTTCCTTTTTCTGAGTCTAAAGATTTGAATCATGAGTTCACTTATGAGGTAGGAATTTCGCTTGTCTTTGCGTGGAAAAGATAGCCCAGTGGTTGAGACATGGTTTCTGGTGGATCGAGACCCCGGTTCGAATCCCAGCAGTGTCCTTGATCTTCTTTTTCGTTTGTTTTTCTGAGTCTAAGGGTTTGAATCATGATTTCACTCATGCCGTATGAATTTCGCTTGTTTTTGCGTGGAACACATAGCCCAGTGGTTGGGAGATAGTTTCTGGTGGATCGGGACCACGGTTCGAATCCCGACAAGTTCCTTGATTCACTTTTTCTTTTTTCTGAGTCTAAAGATTTGAATCATGATCTCACTTATGAGGTGAAAATTTCGATTGTCTTTGCGTGGAACAGATAGCCCAGTGGTTTTGAGATAGTTTCTGGTGGATCGGGACCACGGTTCGAATGCCGGCAGTGTCATTGATTCACTTTTTCCTTTTTCTGAGTCTAAAGATTTGAATCATGATTTCACTTATGTGGTAGGAATTTCGCTTGTATTTGCGTGGAACAGATAGCCCAGTGGTTGGGAGATAGTTTCTGGTAGATCGGGACCACGGTTCGAATCCCGGTAGGGTCCTGATCCCCTTTTTCTTTTATTCTGAGTCTAAAGATTTGAATCATGAGTTCACTTATGTGGTAATAATTTCGCATGTCTTTGCGTGGAACAGATAGCCCAGTGGTTGGGCGATAGTTTCTGGTGGATCGGGACCCCGGTTCGAATCCCGGCATGGTCCTTGATTCACAATTTATTTTGTCTAAGTCTTTAGATTTGAATCATGATTTCACTTATGAGGTAGGAATTTCGCTTGTTATTTAGTGGAACACATAGCCCCGTGGTTGGGAGTTAGTTTCTGGTGGATCGGGACCACGGTTCAAATCCAGACAAGGTCCTTGATTGACTCTTCTTTTTTCTGAGTCTAAAGATTTGAATCATGATTTCACTTATGAGGTAGGAATTTCGCTTGTCTTTGCGTGGAACAGATAGCCCAGTGGTTGGGAGATAGTTTCTGGTGGGTCGGGACCACGGTTCGAATCCCGGCAGATTCCTTGATTCACTTTTTCTTTTTTCTGAGTCTAAAGATTTGAATCATGATTTCACTTATGACGTATGAATTTCGCTTGTCTTTGCGTGGAACACATAGCCCAGTGGTTGGGAGATAGTTTCTGGTGGATCGGGACAACGGTTCGAATCCCGTCAAAGTCCTTGATTCACTTTATTTTTTTTCTGAGTCTAAAGATTTGAATCATGAATTCAATAATGAGGTAGGAATTTCGCTTGTCTTTGCGTGAAACAGATAGCCCAGTGGTTGGGAGACAGTTTCTGGTGGATCGGGGCCCCGGTTCGAATCCCAGCAGGGTCCTCGATTAACTTTTTTTCTTTTTTCTAAGTCTTTATATTTGAATCATGATGTCATTTATGAGGTGGAAATTTCGCTTGTTATTTAGTGGAACACATAGCCCCGTGGTTGGGAGATAGTTTCTGGTGGATCGGGACCACGGTTCAAATCCAGACAAGGTCCTTGATTCACTTTTTCTGTTCTTCTAAGTATAAAGATTTGAATCATGATTTCACTTATGGGGTAGGAATTTCGCTTGTCTTTGCGTGGAACAAATAGCCCAGTGGTTTGGAGATAGTATCTGGTGGATCGGGACCACGGTTCGAATCCCGGCAGTGTCCTCGTTTCTGTTTTTCCTTTTTCTGAGTCTAAAGATTTGAATCATGATTTCAGTAATGAGGTAGGAATTTCGCTTGTCTTTGCATGAAACAGATAGCCCAGTGGTTGGGACACAGTTTCTGGTGGATCGGGGCCCCGGTTCGAATTCCAGCAGGGTCCTCGATTAACTTTTTTCTTTTTTCTAAGTCTTTATATTTGAATCATGATGTCATTTATGAGGTGGAAATTTCGCTTGTTATTTAGTGGAACACATAGCCCCGTGGTTGGGAGATAGTTTCTGGTGGATCGGGACCACGGTTCAAATCCAGACAAGGTCCTTGATTCACTTTTTCTTTTTTCTGAGTCTAAAGATTTGAATCATGATTTCAGTAATGAGGTAGGAATTTCGATTGTCTTTGCGTGGAACACATAGCCCAGTGGTTGGGAGATAGTTTCTGGTGGATCGGGACCACGGTTCGAATCCCGACAAGTTCCTTGATTCACTTTTTCCTTTTTCTGAGTCTAAAGATTTGAATCATGATTTCACTTATGTGGTAGGAATTTCGATTGTCTTTGCGTGGAACAGATAGCCCAGTGGTTGGGAGATAGTTTCTGGTAGATCGGGACCACGGTTCGAATCCCGGTAGGGTCCTGATCCCCTTTTTCTTTTATTCTGAGTCTAAAGATTTGAATCATGAGTTCACTTATGTGGTAATAATTTCGCATGTCTTTGCGTGGAACAGATAGCCCAGGGGTTGGGCGATAGTTTCTGGTGGATCGGGACCCCGGTTCGAATCCCGGCATGGTCCTTGATTCACAATTTATTTTGTCTAAGTCTTTAGATTTGAATCATGATTTCAGTAATGAGGTAGGAATTTCGATTGTCTTTGCGTGGAACACATAGCCCAGTGGTTGGGAGATAGTTTCTGGTAGATCGGGACCACGGTTCGAATCCCGACAAGGTCCTTGATTGACTCTTCTTTTTTCTGAGTCTAAAGATTTGAATCATGATTTCACTTATGAGGTAGGAATTTCGCTTGTCTTTGCGTGTAACAGATAGCCCAGTGGTTGGGAGATAGTTTCTGGTGGGTCGGGACCACGGTTCGAATCCCGGCAGATTCCTTGATTCACTTTTTCTTTTTTCAGAGTCTAAAGATTTGAATCATGATTTCACTTATGACGTATGAATTTCGCTTGTCTTTGCGTGGAACACATACCCCAATGGTTGGGAGATAGTTTCTGGTGGATCGGGACAACGGTTCGAATCCCGTCAAAGTCCTTGATTCACTTTATTTTTTTTTCTGAGTCTAAAGATTTGAATCATGAATTCACTAATGAGGTAGGAATTTCGCTTGTCTTTGCGTGGAACCGATAGCCCAATGGTTGGGAGATATTTTCTGGTGGGTCGGGACCACGGTTCGAATCCCGGCAGTGTCCTCGTTTCTGTTTTTCCTTTTTCTGAGTCTAAAGATTTGAATCATGAGTTCACTTATGAGGTAGGAATTTCGCTTGTCTTTGCGTGGAAAAGATAGCCCAGTGGTTGAGACATAGTTTCTGGTGGATCGGGACCACGGTTCGAATCCCGGCAGGGTCCTCGTTTCTGTTTTTCCTTTTTCTGAGTGTAAAGATTTGAATCATGATTTCAGTAATGAGGTAGGAATTTCGATTGTCTTTGCGTGGAACACATAGCCCAGTGGTTGGGAGATAGTTTCTGGTGGATCGGGACCACGGTTCGAATCCCGACAAGTTCCTTGATTCACTTTCTCTTTTTTCTGAGTCTAAAGATTTGAATCATGATCTCACTTATGAGGTGAAAATTTCGCATGTCTTTGCGTGGAACAGATAGCCCAGTGGTATGGCGATAGTTTCTTGTGGATCGGGACCCCGGTTCGAATCCCGGCATGGTCCTTGATTCACAATTTATTTTATTCAAGTCTTTAGATTTGAATCATGATTTCACTTATGAGGTAGGAATTTCGCTTGTCTTTGCGTGGAACAGATAGCCCAGTGGTTGGGAGATAGTTTCTGGTAGATCGGGACAACGGTTCGAATCCCGACAAGGTCCTTGATTGACTCTTCTTTTTTCTGAGTCTAAAGATTTGAATCATGATTTCACTTATGAGGTAGGAATTTCGCTTGTCTTTGCGTGTAACAGATAGCCCAGTGGTTGGGAGATAGTTTCTGGTGGGTCGGGACCACGGTTCGAATCCCGGCAGATTCCTTGATTCACTTTTTCTTTTTTCAGAGTCTAAAGATTTGAATCATGATTTCACTTATGACGTATGAATTTCGCATGTCTTTGCGTCGAACACATAGCCCAATGGTTGGGAGATAGTTTCTGGTGGATCGGGACAACGGTTCGAATCCCGTCAAAGTCCTTGATTCAAATTTTTTTTTTTCTGAGTCTAAAGATTTGAATCATGAATTCACTAATGAGGTAGGAATTTCGCTTGTCTTTGCGTGAAACAGATAGCCCAGTGGTTGGGAGACAGTTTCTGGTGGATCGGGGCCCCGGTTCGAATCCCAGCAGGGTCCTCGATTCACTTTTTTTTTTTCTAAGTCTTTATATTTGAATCATGATGTCATTTATGAGGTGGAAATTTCGCTTGTCTTTGCGTGGAACACATAGCCCTGTGGTTGGTAGATAGTTTCTGGTGGATCGGGACCACGGTTCGAATCCCGACAAGTTCCTTGATTCGCTTTTTCTTTTTTGTGAGTCTAAAGATTTGAATCATGATTTCACTTATGAGGTGAAAATTTCGATTGTCTTTGCGTGGAACAGATAGCCCAGTGGTTTTGAGATAGTTTCTGGTGGATCGGGACCACGGTTCGAATCCCGACAAGTTCCTTGATTCACTTTTTCTTTTTTCTGAGTCTAAAGATTTGAATCATGATTTCACTTATGAGTTAGGAATTTCACTTGTCTTTGCGTGGAACCGATAGCCCAGTGGTTTTGAGATAGTTTCTGGTGGATCGGAACCACGGTTCGAATCCCGACAAGTTCCTTGATTCACTTTTTCTTTTTTCTGAGTCTAAAGATTTGAATCATGATTTCACTTATGAGTTAGGAATTTCACTTGTCTTTGCGTGGAACCGATAGCCCAATGGTTGGGATATATTTTCTGGTGGATCGGGACCACGGTTCGAATCCCGGCAGTGTCCTCGTTTCTGTTTTTCCTTTTTCTGAGTCTAAAGATTTGAATCATGAGTTCACTTATGAGGTAGGAATTTCGCTTGTCTTTGCGTGGAAAAGATAGCCCAGTGGTTGAGACATGGTTTCTGGTGGATCGGGACCACGGTTTGAATCCCGGCAGTGTCCTCGTTTCTGTTTTTCCTTTTTCTGAGTCTAAAGATTTGAATCATGATTTCAGTAATGAGGTAGGAATTTCGCTTGTCTTTGCGTGGAACAGATAGCCCAGTGGTTGGGAGAAAGTTTCTGGTGGATCGAGACCCCGGTTCGAATCCCAGCAGTGTCCTTGATCTTCTTTTTCGTTTTTTTTCTGAGTCTAAGGGTTTGAATCACGATTTCACTTATGCCGTATGAATTTCGCTTGTCTTTGCGTGGAACACATAGCCCAGTGGTTGGGAGATAGTTTCTGGTGGATCGGGACCACGGTTCGAATCCCGACAAGTTCCTTGATTCACTTTTTCTTTTTTCTGAGTCTAAAGATTTGAATCATGATCTCACTTATGAGGTGAAAATTTCGATTGTCTTTGCGTGGAACAGATAGCCCAGTGGTTTTGAGATAGTTTCTGGTGGATCGGGACCACGGTTCGAATGCCGGCAGTGTCATTGATTCACTTTTTCCTTTTTCTGAGTCTAAAGATTTGAATCATGATTTCACTTATGAGGTAGGAATTTCGCTTGTCTTTGCGTGTAACAGATAGCCCAGTGGTTGGGAGATAGTTTCTGGTGGGTCGGGACCACGGTTCGAATCCCGGCAGATTCCTTGATTCACTTTTTCTTTTTTCAGAGTCTAAAGATTTGAATCATGATTTCACTTATGACGTATGAATTTCGCATGTCTTTGCGTCGAACACATAGCCCAATGGTTGGGAGATAGTTTCTGGTGGATCGGGACAACGGTTCGAATCCCGTCAAAGTCCTTGATTCAATTTTTTTTTTTCTGAGTCTAAAGATTTGAATCATGAATTCACTAATGAGGTAGGAATTTCGCTTGTCTTTGCGTGAAACAGATAGCCCAGTGGTTGGGAGACAGTTTCTGGTGGATCGGGGCCCCGGTTCGAATCCCAGCAGGGTCCTCGATTCACTTTTTTTTTTTCTAAGTCTTTATATTTGAATCATGATGTCATTTATGAGGTGGAAATTTCGCTTGTCTTTTAGTGGAACACATAGCCCTGTGGTTGGTAGATAGTTTCTGGTGGATGGGGACCACGGTTCGAATCCCGACAAGTTCCTTGATTCGCTTTTTCTTTTTTGTGAGTCTAAAGATTTGAATCATGATTTCACTTATGAGGTGAAAATTTCGATTGTCTTTGCGTGGAACAGATAGCCCAGTGGTTTTGAGATAGTTTCTGGTGGATCGGGACCACGGTTCGAATCCCGACAAGTTCCTTGATTCACTTTTTCTTTTTTCTGAGTCTAAAGATTTGAATCATGATTTCACTTATGAGTTAGGAATTTCACTTGTCTTTGCGTGGAACCGATAGCCCAGTGGTTTTGAGATAGTTTCTGGTGGATCGGAACCACGGTTCGAATCCCGACAAGTTCCTTGATTCACTTTTTCTTTTTTCTGAGTCTAAAGATTTGAATCATGATTTCACTTATGAGTTAGGAATTTCACTTGTCTTTGCGTGGAACCGATAGCCCAATGGTTGGGATATATTTTCTGGTGGATCGGGACCACGGTTCGAATCCCGGCAGTGTCCTCGTTTCTGTTTTTCCTTTTTCTGAGTCTAAAGATTTGAATCATGAGTTCACTTATGAGGTAGGAATTTCGCTTGTCTTTGCGTGGAAAAGATAGCCCAGTGGTTGAGACATGGTTTCTGGTGGATCGGGACCACGGTTTGAATCCCGGCAGTGTCCTCGTTTCTGTTTTTCCTTTTTCTGAGTCTAAAGATTTGAATCATGATTTCAGTAATGAGGTAGGAATTTCGCTTGTCTTTGCGTGGAACAGATAGCCCAGTGGTTGGGAGAAAGTTTCTGGTGGATCGAGACCCCGGTTCGAATCCCAGCAGTGTCCTTGATCTTCTTTTTCGTTTTTTTTCTGAGTCTAAGGGTTTGAATCACGATTTCACTTATGCCGTATGAATTTCGCTTGTCTTTGCGTGGAACACATAGCCCAGTGGTTGGGAGATAGTTTCTGGTGGATCGGGACCACGGTTCGAATCCCGACAAGTTCCTTGATTCACTTTTTCTTTTTTCTGAGTCTAAAGATTTGAATCATGATCTCACTTATGAGGTGAAAATTTCGATTGTCTTTGCGTGGAACAGATAGCCCAGTGGTTTTGAGATAGTTTCTGGTGGATCGGGACCACGGTTCGAATGCCGGCAGTGTCATTGATTCACTTTTTCCTTTTTCTGAGTCTAAAGATTTGAATCATGATTTCACTTATGACGTATGAATTTCGCTTGTCTTTGCGTGGAACAAATAGCCCAGTGGTTTTGAAATAGTTTCTGGTGGGTCGTGACCACGGTTCGAATGCCGGCAGTGTCCTTGATTCACTTTTTCCTTTTTCTGAGTCTAAAGATTTGAATCAAAGATTTCAATTTTGATTTCACTTATGAGGTAAGAATTTCGCTTGTCTTTGCGTGGAACAGATAGCCCAGTGGTTGGGAGATAGTTTCTGGTAGATCGGGACCACGGTTCGAATCCCGGTAGGGTCCTGATCCCCTTTTTCTTTTATTCTGAGTCTAAAGATTTGAATCATGAGTTCACTTATGTGGTAATAATTTCGCATGTCTTTGCGTGGAACAGATAGCCCAGTGGTTGGGCGATAGTTTCTGGTGGATCGGGACCACGGTTCGAATCCCGACAAGTTCCTTGATTCGCTTTTTCTTTTTTCTGAGTCTAAAGATTTGAATCATGATTTCACTTATGAGGTGAAAATTTCGATTGTCTTTGCGTGGAACAGATAGCCCAGTGGTTGGGAGATAGTTTCTGGTAGATCGGGACCACGGTTCGAATCCCGGTAGGGTCCTGATCCCCTTTTTCTTTTATTCTGAGTCTAAAGATTTGAATCATGAGTTCACTTATGTGGTAATAATTTCGCATGTCTTTGCGTGGAACAGATAGCCCAGTGGTTGGGCGATAGTTTCTGGTGGATCGGGACCACGGTTCGAATCCCGACAAGTTCCTTGATTCGCTTTTTCTTTTTTCTGAGTCTAAAGATTTGAATCATGATTTCACTTATGAGGTGAAAATTTCGATTGTCTTTGCGTGGAACAGATAGCCCAGTGGTTTTGAGATAGTTTCTGGTGGATCGGGACCACGGTTCGAATCCCGACAAGTTCCTTGATTCACTTTTTCTTTTTTCTGAGTCTAAAGATTTGAATCATGAGTTCACTTATGAGGTAGGAATTTCGCTTGTCTTTGCGTGGAAAAGATAGCCCAGTGGTTGAGACATGGTTTCTGGTGGATCGGGACCACGGTTTGAATCCCGGCACTGTCCTCGTTTCTGTTTTTCCTTTTCCTGAGTCTAAAGATTTGAATCATGATTTCAGTAATGAGTTAGGAATTTCGCTTGTCTTTGCGTGGAACAGATAGCCCAGTGGTTGGGAGAAAGTTTCTGGTGGATCGAGACCCCGGTTCGAATCCCAGCAGTGTCCTTGATCTTCTTTTTCGTTTTTTTTCTGAGTCTAAGGGTTTGAATCACGATTTCACTTATGCCGTATGAATTTCGCTTGTCTTTGCGTGGAACACATAGCCCAGTGGTTGGGAGATAGTTTCTGGTGGATCGGGACCACGGTTCGAATCCCGACAAGTTCCTTGATTCACTTTTTCTTTTTTCTGAGTCTAAAGATTTGAATCATGATCTCACTTATGAGGTGAAAATTTCGATTGTCTTTGCGTGGAACAGATAGCCCAGTGGTTTTGAGATAGTTTCTGGTGGATCGGGACCACGGTTCGAATGCCGGCAGTGTCATTGATTCACTTTTTCCTTTTTCTGAGTCTAAAGATTTGAATAATGATTTCACTTATGTGGTAGGAATTTCGCTTGTCTTTGCGTGGAACAGATAGCCCAGTGGTTGGGAGATAGTTTCTGGTGGGTCGGGACCACGGTTCGAATCCCGGCAGATTCCTTGATTCACTTTTTCTTTTTTCTGAGTCTAAAGATTTGAATCATGATTTCACTTATGACGTATGAATTTCGCTTGTCTTTGCGTGGAACAAATAGCCCAGTGGTTGGGAGATAGTTTCTGGTGGGTCGTGACCACGGTTCGAATGCCGGCAGTGTCCTTGATTCACTTTTTCCTTTTTCTGAGTCTAAAGATTTGAATCAAAGATTTCAATTTTGATTTCACTTATGAGGTAGGAATTTCGCTTGTCTTTGCGTGGAACAGATAGCCCAGTGGTTTGGAGATAGTTTCTGGTGGGTCGGGACCACGGTTCGAATCCCGGCAGTGTCCTTGATTTCCTTTTTCTAAGTCTTTAGATTTGAATCATGATTTCACTTATGAGGTAGGAATTTCGTTTGTCTTTGGGTAATACAGATAGCCCAGTGGTTGGGAGATAGTTTCTGGTCGATCTGGACCACGGTTCGAATGCCGGCAGTGTCCTTGATCTTCTTTTTCTTTTTCTCTGAGTCTAAAGATTTGAATCATGATTTCACTTATGAGGTAGGAATTTCGCTTGTCTTTGCGTGGAACAGATAGCCCAGTGGTTGGGAGATAGTTTCTGGTGGGTCGGGACCACGGTTCGAATCCCGACTAGGTCCTAGATTCACTTTTTCTTTGTTTGAAGTCTTTCGATTTGAATCATGATTTCACTTATGAGGTAGGAATTTCGCTTGTCTTTGCGTCGAACAGATAGCCCAGTGGTTGGGAGATAGTTTCGGGTGGGTCGGGACCACGGTTCGAATCCCGGCAGATTCCTTGATTCACTTTTTCTTTTTTCTGAGTCTAAAGATTTGAATCATGATTTCACTTATGACGTATGAATTTCGCTTGTCTTTGCGTGGAACACATAGCCCAGTGGTTGGGATAGAGTTTCTGGTGGATCGGGGCCACGGTTCTAATCCCGGCAGTGTCCTTGATTCACTTTTTGTTTTGTTTCTGAGTCTAAAGATTTGAATCATGATTTCACTTATGAGGTAGGAATTTCGCTTGTCTTTGCGTGGAACACATAGCCCAGTGGTTGGGAAATAGTTTCTGGTGGGTCGGGACCACGGTTTGAATCCCGGCAGGGTCCTTGATTCACTTTTTCTTTTTTCTAAGTTTTTAGATTTGAATCATGATTTCACTTATGAGGTAGAAATTTCGCTTGTCTTTGCGTGGAACAAATAGCCCAGTGGTTGGGAGATAGTTTCTGGTGAATCGGGACCACGGTTCGAATCTCGGCAGTGTCCTTGATTAACTTTTGTTCTGAGTATAAAGATTTGAATCATGATTTCACTTATGTGGTAGATATTTCGCTTGTCTTTGCGTGGAACAAATAGCCCAGTGGTTGGGAGATAGTTTCTGGTGGGTCGGCACCACGGTTCTAATCCCGGCAGTGTCCTTGATTCACTTTTTCTTTTTTCTAAGTTTTTAGATTTGAATCATGATTTCACTTATGAGGTAGGAATTTCGCTTGTCTGTGCGTGGAACAAATAGCCCAGTGGTTGGGAGATAGTTTCTGGTGAATCGGGACCACGGTTCGAATCTCGGCAGTGTCCTTGATTAACTTTTTTCTGAGTATAAAGATTTGAATCATGATTTCACTTATGTGGTAGATATTTCGCTTGTCTTTGCGTGGAACAAATAGCCCAGTGGTTGGGAGATAGCTTCTGGTGGGTCGGCACCACGGTTCTAATCCCGGCAGTGTCCTTGATTCACTTTTTCTTTTTTCTAAGTTTTTAGATTTGAATCATGATTTCACTTATGTGGTAGGACTTTCGCTGGTCTTTGCGTGGAACAGATAGCCTCGTGGTTGGGAGATAGTTTTTTGGTGGATCGGGACCACGGTTCGAATCCCGACAAGGTCCTTGATTCACTTTTTCTTTTTTCTGAGTCTAAAGATTTGAATCATGATTTCACTTATGAGGTAGGAATTTCGCCTGTCTTTGCGTGGAACAGATAGCCCAGTGGTTGGGAGATAGTTTCTGGTGGATCGGGACCACGGTTCGAATCACGGCAAAGTCCTTGAATCACTTTTTCTTTTTTCTGAGTCTAAAGATTTGAATCATGATTTCACTTATGAGGTAGGAATTTCGCTTGTCTTTGCTTGGAACAGATAGCCCAGTAGTTGGGACACAGTTTCTGGTGGATCGGGACCCCGCTTCGAATCCCGGCAGGGTCCTTGATTCACTTTTTTCTTTTTCCTAAGTCTTTAGATTTGAATCATGATTTCACTTATGAGGTAGACATTTCGCTTGTCTTTGCGTGGAACAAATAGCCCAGTGGTTGGGAGATAGTTTCTGGTGGGTCGGGACCACGGTTTGAATCCCGGCAGGGTCCTTGATTCACTTTTTCTTTTTTCTAAGTTTTTAGATTTGAATCATGATTTCACTTATGAGGTAGGAATTTCGCTTGTCTTTGCGTGGAACAAATAGCCCAGTGGTTGGGAGATAGTTTCTGGTGAATCGGGACCACGGTTCGAATCTCGGCAGTGTCCTTGATTAACTTTTTTTCTGAGTATAAAGATTTGAATCATGATTTCACTTATGTGGTAGATATTTCGCTTGTCTTTGCGTGGAACAAATAGCCCAGTGGTTGGGAGATAGTTTCTGGTGGGTCGGCACCACGGTTCTAATCCCGGCAGTGTCCTTGATTCACTTTTTCTTTTTTCTAAGTTTTTAGATTTGAATCATGATTTCACTTATGAGGTAGGAATTTCGCTTGTCTGTGCGTGGAACAAATAGCCCAGTGGTTGGGAGATAATTTTTCGTGGGTCGGAACCACGGTTCGAATCCCGGCAGTGTCCTCGATTCACTTTTTCCTTTTTCTGAGTCTAAAGATTTGAATCATGATTTCACTTATGTGGTCGGAATTTTGCTTGTCTTTGCGTGGAACAAATAGCCCAGTGGTTGGGAAATAGTTTCTGGTGGGTCGGGACCACGTTTCTAACCAGGCAGTTTCCTTGATTCACTTTTGCTTTTTTCTAAGTCTTTAGATTTGAATCTTGATTTCACTTATGAGGTAGGAATTTCGCTTGCCTTTGCCTGGAACAAATAGCACAGTGGTTGGGACACAGTTTCTGGTGGATCGGGACCCCGCTTCGAATCCCGGCAGGGTCCTTGATTCACTTTTTCTTTTTTCTAAGTCTTTAGATTTGAATAATGATTTAACTTATGAGGTACATATTTCGCTTGTCTTTGCGTGGAACAGATAGCCCAGTGGTTGGGAGATAGTTTCTCGTGGGTCGGGACCACGGTTCGAATCCCGGCAGTGTCCTCGTTTCACTTTTTCCTTTTTCTGAGTCTAAATATTTGAATCATGATTTCACTTATGAGGTATAGATTGCGCTTGTCTTTGCTTGGAACAAATAGCCCAGTGGTTGGGAAATAGTTTCTGGTGGGTCGGGACTACGGTTCGAATCCGGACAAGGTCCAGGATTCACTTTTTTTCTTTTTTCTAAGTCTTTAGATTTGAATCATGATTTCACTTATGAGGTAGGAATTTCGCTTGTCTTTGCGTGGAACAAATAGCCCAGTGGTTGGGAGACAGTTTCTGGTGGATCGGGACTATGGTTCGAATCCCGGCAGGGTCCTTGATTCACTTTTTCTTTTTTCTAAGTCTTTAGATTTGAATCATGATTTCACTAATGAGGTTATATATTGCGCTTGTCTTTGCGTGGAACAAATAGCCCAGTGGTTGGGAGATAGTTTCTGGTGGGTCGGGACCACGGTTCGAATCCGGACAAGGTCCTTGATTCACTTTTTCTTTTTGCTGAGTCTAAAGATAGCCTAGTGGTTGGGAGATAGTTTCTGGTGGATCGTGACCACGGTTCGAATCCCGGCAGTGTCCTTGACTCACTCTTTCTTTGTTCTAAGTCTTTAGATTTGAATTATGATTTCACTTATGAGGTATAGATTGCGCTTGTCTTTGCTTGGAACAAATAGCCCAGTGGTTGGGATATAGTTTCTGGTGGATCGGGACCACGGTTCGAATCCGGGCGGTGTCCTTGATTCACTTTTTCTTTTTTTCTGAATCTAAAGTTTTGAATCATGATTTCACTAATGAGGTAGATATTTCGCTTGTCTTTGCGTGGAACAAATAGCCCAGTGGTTGGGAGATAGTTTCTGGTGGGTCGGCACCACGGTTCTAATCCCGGCAGTGTCCTTGATTCACTTTTTCTTTTTTCTAAGTTTTTAGATTTGAATCATGATTTCACTTATGAGGTAGGAATTTCGCTTGTCTTTGCGTGGAACAAATAGCCCAGTGGTTGGGAGACAGTTTCTGGTGGATCGGGACCACGGTTCGAATCCCGGCAGGGTCCTTGATTCACTTTTTCTGTTTTCTAAGTCTTTAGATTTGAATCATGATTTCACTTATGAGGTAAGAATTTCGCTTGTCTTTGCGTGGAACAGATAGCCCAGTGGTTGGAAGAAAGTTTCTGGTGGGCCGGGACCATGGTTCGAATCCCGGCAGTGTCCTTGATTCACTTTGTTTTTGCTGAGTCTAAGGATTTGAATCATGATTTCACTTATGAGGTAGGAATTTCGCTTGTCTTTGCTTGGAACAGATAGCCCAGTAGTTGGGACACAGTTTCTGGTGGATCGGGACCCCGCTTCGAATCCCGGCAGGGTCCTTGATTCACTTTGTCTTTTTTTCTAAGTCTTTAGATTTGAATAATGATTTAACTTATGAGGTACATATTTCGCTTGTCTTTGCGTGGAACAGATAGCCCAGTGGTTGGGAGATAATTTTTCGTGGGTCGGGACCACGGTTCGAATCCCGGCAGTGTCCTCGATTCACTTTTTCCTTTTTCTGAGTCTAAAGATTTGAATCATGATTTCACTTATGTGGTCGGAATTTTGCTTGTCTTTGCGTGGAACACATAGCCCAGTGGTTGGGAAATAGTTTCTGGTGGGTCGGGACCACGTTTCTAACCAGGCAGTTTCCTTGATTCACTTTTGCTTTTTTCTAAGTCTTTAGATTTGAATCTTGATTTCACTTATGAGGTAGGAATTTCGCTTGCCTTTGCCTGGAACAAATAGCACAGTGGTTGGGACACAGTTTCTGGTGGATCGGGACCCCGCTTCGAATCCCGGCAGGGTCCTTGATTCACTTTTTCTTTTTTCTAAGTTTTTAGATTTGAATAATGATTTAACTTATGAGGTACATATTTCGCTTGTCTTTGCGTGGAACAGATAGCCCAGTGGTTGGGAGATAGTTTCTCGTGGGTCGGGACCACGGTTCGAATCCCGGCAGTGTCCTCGTTTCACTTTTTCCTTTTTCTGAGTCTAAATATTTGAATCATGATTTCACTTATGAGGTATAGATTGCGCTTGTCTTTGCTTGGAACAAATAGCCCAGTGGTTGGGAAATAGTTTCTGGTGGGTCGGGACTACGGTTCGAATCCGGACAAGGTCCAGGATTCACTTTTTTTCTTTTTTCTAAGTCTTTAGATTTGAATCATGATTTCACTTATGAGGTAGGAATTTCGCTTGTCTTTGCGTGGAACAAATAGCCCAGTGGTTGGGAGACAGTTTCTGGTGGATCGGGACTATGGTTCGAATCCCGGCAGGGTCCTTGATTCACTTTTTCTTTTTTCTAAGTCTTTAGATTTGAATCATGATTTCACTAATGAGGTTATAGATTGCGCTTGTCTTTGCGTGGAACAAATAGCCCAGTGGTTGGGAGATAGTTTCTGGTGGGTCGGGACCACGGTTCGAATCCGGACAAGGTCCTTGATTCACTTTTTCTTTTTGCTGAGTCTAAAGATAGCCTAGTGGTTGGGAGATAGTTTCTGGTGGATCGTGACCACGGTTCGAATCCCGGCAGTGTCCTTGACTCACTCCTTCTTTGTTCTAAGTCTTTAGATTTGAATCATGATTTCACTTATGAGGTTTAGATTGCGCTTGTCTTTGCTTGGAACAAATAGCCCAGTGGTTGGGATATAGTTTCTGGTGGATCGGGACCACGGTTCGAATCCGGGCGGTGTCCTTGATTCACTTTTTCTTTTTTTCTGAATCTAAAGTTTTGAATCATGATTTCACTTATGAGGTAGATATTTCGCTTGTCTTTGCGTGGAACAAATAGCCCAGTGGTTGGGAGATAGTTTCTGGTGGGTCGGCACCACGGTTCTAATCCCGGCAGTGTCCTTGATTCACTTTTTATTTTTTCTAAGTTTTTAGATTTGAATCATGATTTCACTTATGAGGTAGGAATTTCGCTTGTCTTTGCGTGGAACAAATAGCCGAGTGGTTGGGAGACAGTTTCTGGTGGATCGGGACCACGGTTCGAATCCCGGCAGGGTCCTTGATTCATTTTCGCTGTTTTCTAAGTCTTTAGATTTGAATCATGATTTCACTTATGAGGTAAGAATTTCGCTTGTCTTTGCGTGGAACAGATAGCCCAGTGGTTGGAAGAAAGTTTCTGGTGGGCCGGGACCATGGTTCGAATCCCGGCAGTGTCCTTGATTCACTTTGTTTTTGCTGAGTCTAAGGATTTGAATCATGATTTCACTTATGAGGTAGGAATTTCGCTTGTCTTTGCGTGGAACAAATAGCCCAGTGGTTGGGCAATAGTTTCTGGTGGGTCGGGACTACGGTTCGAATCCCGGCAGGGTCCTTGATTCACTTTTTCTTTTTTCTAAGTCTTTAGATTTGAATCATGATTTCACTTATGAGGTAGGAATTTCGCTTGTCTTTGCGTGGAACAAATAGCCCAGTGGTTGGGAGACAGTTTCTGGTGGATCGGGACTACGGTTCGAATCCCGGCAGGGTCCTTGATTCACTTTTTCTGTTCTAAGTCTTTAGATTTGAATCATGATTTCACTTATGAGGTTATAGATTGCGCTTGTCTTTGCGTGGAACAAATAGCCCAGTCGTTGGGAGATAGTTTCTGGTGGGTCGGGACCACGGTTCGAATCCGGACAAGGTCCTTGATTCACTTTTTCTTTTTGCTGAGTCTAAGGATTTGAATCGTGATTTCACTTATGATGTAAGAATTTCGCTTGTCTTTGCGTGGAACAGATAGCCTAGTGGTTGGGAGATAGTTTCTGGTGGATCGTGACCACGGTTCGAATCCCGGCAGTGTCCTTGACTCACTTTTTCTTTTTTCTAAGTCTTTAGATTTGAATCATGATTTCACTTATGAGGTAAGAATTTCGCTTGTCTTTGCGTGGAACACATAGCCCAGTGGTTGGGAAATAGTTTCTGGTGGGTCGGGACTACGCTTCGAATCCCGGCAGGGTCCTTGATTCACTCTTTCTTTTTTCTAAGTCTTTAGATTTGAATCATGATTTCACTTATGAGGTATAGATTGCGCTTGTCTTTGCTTGGAACAAATAGCCCAGTGGTTGGGAGACAGTTTCTGGTGGGTCGGGACCACCGTTCGAATCCGGGCGGTGTCCTTGATTCACTTTTTCTTTTTTCTGAGTCTAAAGATTTGAATCATGATTTCACTTATGAGGTGATATTTCGCTTGTTTTTGCGTGGAACAAATAGCCCAGTGGTTGTGAGATAGTTTCTGGTGGGTCGGCACCACGGTTCTAATCCCGGCAGTGTCCTTGATTCACTTTTTCTTTTTTCTAAGTTTTTAGATTTGAATCATGATTTCACTTATGAGGTAGGAATTTCGCTTGTCTTTGCGTGGAACAAATAGCCCAGTGGTTGGGAGACAGTTTCTGGTGGATCGGGACCACGGTTCGAATCCCGGCAGGGTCCTTGATTCACTTTTTCTGTTTTCTAAGTCTTTAGATTTGAATCATGATTTCACTTATGAGGTAAGAATTTCGCTTGTCTTTGCGTGGAACAGATAGCCCAGTCGTTGGGAGATAGTTTCTCGTGGGTCGGGACCACGGTTCGAATCCCGGCAGTGTCCTCGTTTCACTTTTTCCTTTTTCTGAGTCTAAAGATTTGAATCATGATTTCACTTATGAGGTATAGATTGCGCTTGTCTTTGCTTGGAACAAATAGCCCAGTGGTTGGGAAATAGTTTCTGGTGGGTCGGGACTACGGTTCGAATCCGGACAAGGTCCAGGATTCACTTTTTTCTTTGTTCTAAGTCTTTAGATTTGAATCATGATTTCACTTATGAGGTAGGAATTTCGCTTGTCTTTGCGTGGAACAAAAAGCCCAGTGGTTGGGAGACAGTTTCTGGTGGATCGGGACTATGGTTCGAATCCCGGCAGGGTCCTTGATTCACTTTTTCTTTTTTCTAAGTCTTTAGATTTGAATCATGATTTCACTTATGAGGTTATAGATTGCGCTTGTCTTTGCGTGGAACAAATAGCCCAGTGGTTGGGAGATAGTTTCTGGTGGGTCGGGACCACGGTTCGAATCCGGACAAGGTCCTTGATTCACTTTTTCTTTTTGCTGAGTCTAAAGATAGCCTAGTGGTTGGGAGATAGTTTCTGGTGGATCGTGACCACGGTTCGAATCCCGGCAGTGTCCTTGACTCACTCTTTCTTTGTTCTAAGTCTTTAGATTTGAATCATGATTTCACTTATGAGGTTTAGATTGCGCTTGTCTTTGCTTGGAACAAATAGCCCAGTGGTTGGGATATAGTTTCTGGTGGATCGGGACCACGGTTCGAATCCGGGCGGTGTCCTTGATTCACTTTTTCTTTTTTCTGAATCTAAAGATTTGAATCATGATTTCACTTATGAGGTAGATATTTCGCTTGTCTTTGCGTGGAACAAATAGCCCAGTGGTTGGGAGATAGTTTCTGGTGAATCGGCACCACGGTTCTAATCCCGGCAGTGTCCTTGATTCACTTTTTCTTTTTTCTAAGTTTTTAGATTTGAATCATGATTTCACTTATGAGGTAGGAATTTCGCTTGTCTTTGCGTGGAACAAATAGCCCAGTGGTTGGGAGACAGTTTCTGGTGGATCGGGACCACGGTTCGAATCCCGGCAGGGTCCTTGATTCACTTTTTCTGTTTTCTAAGTCTTTAGATTTGAATCATGATTTCACTTATGAGGTAAGAATTTCGCTTGTCTTTGCGTGGAACAGATAGCCCAGTGGTTGGAAGAAAGTTTCTGGTGGGCCGGGACCATGGTTCGAATCCCGGCAGTGTCCTTGATTCACTTTGTTTTTGCTGAGTCTAAGGATTTGAATCATGATTTCACTTATGAGGTAAGAATTTCGCTTGTCTATGCGTGGAACAGATAGCACAGTGGTTGGAAGATAGTTTCTGGTGGGTCGGGACCACGGTTCTAATCCCGGCAGTGTCCTTGATTCACTTTTTCTTTTTTCTAAGTCTTTAGATTTGAATCATGATTTCACTTATGAGGTAGGAATTTCGCTTGTCTTTGCGTGGAACAAATAGCCCAGTGGTTGGGCAATAGTTTCTGGTGGGTCGGGACTACGGTTCGAATCCCGGCAGGGTCCTTGATTCACTTTTTCTTTTTTCTAAGTCTTTAGATTTGAATCATGATTTCACTTATGAGGTAGGAATTTCGCTTGTCTTTGCGTGGAACAATTAGCCCAGTGGTTGGGAGACAGTTTCTGGTGGATCGGGACTACGGTTCGAATCCCGGCAGGGTCCTTGATTCACTTTTTCTGTTTTCTAAGTCTTTAGATTTGAATCATGATTTCACTTATGAGGTTATAGATTGCGCTTGTCTTTGCGTGGAACAAATAGCCCAGTGGTTGGGAGACAGTTTCTGGTGGATCGGGACCACGGTTCGAATCCCGGCAGAATCCTTGATTCACTTTTTCTGTTTTCTAAGTCTTTAGATTTGAATCATGATTTCACTTATGAGGTAAGAATTTCGCTTGTCTTTGCGTGGAACAGATAGCCCAGTGGTTGGAAGAAAGTTTCTGGTGGGCCGGGACCATGGTTCGAATCCCGGCAAAGTCCTTGATTCACTTTGTTTTTGCTGAGTCTAAGGATTTGAATCATGATTTCACTTATGAGGTAGATATTTCGCTTGTCTTTGCGTGGAACAAATAGCCCAGTGGTTGGGAGATAGTTTCTGGTGGGTCGGCACCACGGTTCTAATCCCGGCAGTGTCCTTGATTCACTTTTTCTTTTTTCTAAGTTTTTAGATTTGAATCATGATTTCACTTATGAGGTAGGAATTTCGCTTGTCTTTGCGTGGAACAAATAGCCCAGTGGTTGGGAGACAGTTTCTGGTGGGTCGGGACCACCGTTCGAATCCGGGCGGTGTCCTTGATTCACTTCTTCTTTTTTCTGAGTCTAAAGATTTGAATCATGATTTCACTTATGAGGTAGATATTTCGCTTGTCTTTGCGTGGAACAAATAGCCCAGTGGTTGGGAGATAGTTTCTGGTGGGTCGGCACCACGGTTCTAATCCCGGCAGTGTCCTTGATTCACTTTTTCTTTTTTCTAAGTTTTTAGATTTGAATCATGATTTCACTTATGAGGTAGGAATTTCGCTTGTCTTTGCCAGGAACAAATAGCCCAGTGGTTGGGAGACAGTTTATGGTGGATCGGGACCACGGTTCGAATCCCGGCAGGGTCCTTGATTCACTTTTTCTGTTTTCTAAGTCTTTAGATTTGAATCATGATTTCACTTATGAGGTTATAGATTGCGCTTGTCTTTGCGTGGAACAAATAGCCCAGTGGTTGGGAGATAGTTTCTGGTGGGTCGGGACCACGGTTCGAATCCGGACAAGGTCCTTGATTCACTTTTTCTTTTTGCTGAGTCTAAGGATTTGAATCGTGATTTCACTTATGATGTAAGAATTTCGCTTGTCTTTGCGTGGAACAGATAGCCTAGTGGTTGGGAGATAGGTTCTGGTGGATCGTGACCACGGTTCGAATCCCGGCAGTGTCCTTGACTCACTTTTTCTTTTTTCTAAGTCTTTAGATTTGAATCATGATTTCACTTATGAGGTAAGAATTTCGCTTGTCTTTGCGTGGAACACATAGCCCAGTGGTTGGGAAATAGTTTCTGTTGGGTCGGGACTACGGTTCGAATCCCGGCAGGGTCCTTGATTCACTCTTTCTTTTTTCTAAGTCTTTAGATTTGAATCATGATTTCAAATATGAGGTAAAGATTGCGCTTGTCTTTGCGTGGAACAAATATCCAAGTGGTTGGGAGACAGTTTCTGGTTGATCGTGACCACGGTTCGAATCCCGGCAGTGTCCTTGACTCACTTTGTCTTTTTTCTAAGTCTTTAGATTTGAATCATGATTTCACTTATGAGGTAAGAATTTCGCTTGTCTTTGCCCAGTGGTTGGGAAATAGTTTCTGGTGGGTCGGGACTACGGTTCGAATCCCGGCAGGGTCCTTGATTCACTTTTTCTTTTTTCTAAGTCTTTAGATTTGAATCATGATTTAACTTATGAGGTATAGATTGCGCTTGTCTTTGCGTGGAACAAATAGCCCAGTGGTTGGGAGATAGTTTCTGGTGGATCGGGACCACGGTTCGAATCCCGTCAGGGTCCTTGATTCACTTTTTCTTTTTTCTAAGTCTTTAGATTTTAATCATGATTTCACTTATGAGGTAAGAATTTCGCTTGTCTTTGCGTGGAACACATAGCCCAGCGGTTGGGAAATAGTTTCCGGTGGGTCGGGACCACGGTTCTAATCCCGGCAGTGTCCTTGATTCACTTTGTTCTTTTTTCTAAGTCTTTAGATTTGAATCGTGATTTCACTTATGATGTAAGAATTTCGCTTGTCTTTGCGTGGAACAGATAGCCTAGTGGTTGGGAGATAGTTTCTGGTTGATCGTGACCACGGTTCGAATCCCGGCAGTGTCCTTGACTCACTTTGTCTTTTTTCTAAGTCTTTAGATTTGAATCATGATTTCACTTATGAGGTAAGAATTTCGCTTGTCTTTGCGTGGAACACATAGACCAGTGGTTGGGAAATAGTTTCTGGTGGGTCGGGACTACGGTTCGAATCCCGGCAGGGTCCTTGATTCACTCTTTCTTTTTTCTAAGTCTTTGGATTTGAATCATGATTTCACTTATGAGGTATAGATTGCGCTTGTCTTTGCGTGGAACAAATAGCCCAGTGGTTGGGAGATAGTTTCTGGTGGATCGTGACCACGGTTCGAGTCCCGGCAGTGTCCTTGACTCACTTTGTCTTTTTTCTGAGGCTAAAGATTTGAATCATGATTTCACTTATGAGGTAGATATTTCGCTTGTCTTTGCGTGGAACAAATAGCCCAGTGGTTGGGAGATAGTTTCTGGTGGGTCGGGACCACGGTTCTAATCCCGGCAGTGTCCTTGATTCACTTTTTCTTTTTTCTAAGTTTTTAGATTTGAATCATGATTTCACTTATGAGGTAGGAATTTCGCTTGTCTTTGCGTGGAACAAATAGCCCAGTGGTTGGGAGACAGTTTTTGGTGGATCGGGACCACGGTTCGAATCCCGTCAGGGTCCTTGATTCACTTTTTCTTTTTTCTAAGTCTTTAGATTTGAATCATGATTTTACTTATGAGGTAAGAATTTCGCTTGTCTTTGCGTGGAACACATAGCCCAGTGGTTGGGAGATAGTTTCTGGTGGGTCGGGACCACGGTTCTAATCCCGGCAGTGTCCTTGATTCACTTTTTATTTTTTCTAAGTCTTTAGATTTGAATCATGATTTCACTTATGAGGTAAGAATTTCGCTTGTCCTTGCGTGGAACACATAGCCCAGTGGTTGGGAAATAGTTTCTGGTGGGTCGGGACTACGGTTCGAATCCCGGCAGGGTCCTTTATTCACTTTTTCTTTTTTCTAAGTCTTTAGATTTGAATCATGATTTAACTTATGAGGTATAGATTGCGCTTGTCTTTGCGTGGAACAAATAGCCCAGTGGTTGGGAGATAGTTTCTGGTGGATCGGGACCACGGTTCGAATCCCATCAGGGTCCTTGATTCACTTTTTCTTTTTTCTAAGTCTTTAGATTTTAATCATGATTTCACTTATGAGGTAAGAATTTCGCTTGTCTTTGCGTGGAACACATAGCCCAGCGGTTGGGAAATAGTTTCCGGTGGGTCGGGACCACGGTTCTAATCCCGGCAGTGTCCTTGATTCACTTTTTTCTTTTTTCTAAGTCTTTAGATTTGAATCGTGATTTCACTTATGATGTAAGATTTTCGCTTGTCTTTGCGTGGAACAGATAGCCTAGTGGTTGGGAGATAGTTTCTGGTTGATCGTGACCACGGTTCGAATCCCGGCAGTGTCCTTGACTCACTTTGTCTTTTTTCTAAGTCTTTAGATTTGAATCATGATTTCACTTATGAGGTAAGAATTTCGCTTGTCTTTGCGTGGAACACATAGACCAGTGGTTGGGAAATAGTTTCTGGTGGGTCGGGACTACGGTTCGAATCCCGGCAGGGTCCTTGATTCACTCTTTCTTTTTTCTAAGTCTTTGGATTTGAATCATGATTTCACTTATGAGGTATAGATTGCGCTTGTCTTTGCGTGGAACAAATAGCCCAGTGGTTGGGAGATAGTTTCTGGTGGATCGTGACCACGGTTCGAGTCCCGGCAGTGTCCTTGACTCACTTTGTCTTTTTTCTGAGGCTAAAGATTTGAATCATGATTTCACTTATGAGGTAGATATTTCGCTTGTCTTTGCGTGGAACAAATAGCCCAGTGGTTGGGAGATAGTTTCTGGTGGGTCGGTACCACGGTTCTAATCCCGGCAGTGTCCTTGATTCACTTTTTCTTTTTTCTAAGTTTTTAGATTTGAATCATGATTTCACTTATGAGGTAGGAATTTCGCTTGTCTTTGCGTGGAACAAATAGCCCAGTGGTTGGGAGACAGTTTCTGGTGGATCGGGACCACGGTTCGAATCCCGTCAGGGTCCTTGATTCACTTTTTCTTTTTTCTAAGTCTTTAGATTTGAATCATGATTTCACTTATGAGGTAAGAATTTCGCTTGTCTTTGCGTGGAACACATAGCCCAGTGGTTGGGAGATAGTTTCTGGTGGGTCGGGACCACGGTTCTAATCCCGGCAGTGTCCTTGATTCACTTTTTATTTTTTCTAAGTCTTTAGATTTGAATCATGATTTCACTTATGAGGTAAGAATTTCGCTTGTCCTTGCGTGGAACACATAGCCCAGTGGTTGGGAAATAGTTTCTGGTGGGTCGGGACTACGGTTCGAATCCCGGCAGGGTCCTTGATTCACTTTTTCTTTTTTCTAAGTCTTTAGATTTGAATCATGATTTCACTTATGAGGTATAGATTGCGCTTGTCTTTGCGTGGAACAAATAGCCCAGTGGTTGGGAGATAGTTTCTGGTGGATCGGGACCACGGTTCGAATCCCGTCAGGGTCCTTGATTCACTTTTTCTTTTTTCTAAGTCTTTAGATTTGAATCATGATTTCACTTATGAGGTAAGAATTTCGCTTGTCTTTGCGTGTAACACATAGCCCAGCGGTTGGGAAATAGTTTCCGGTGGGTCGGGACCACGGTTCTAATCCCGGCAGTGTCCTTGATTCACTTTTTTCTTTTTTCTAAGTCTTTAGATTTGAATCGTGATTTCACTTATGATGTATAGATTGCGCTTGTCTTTGCGTGGAACAAATAGCCCAGTGGTTGGGAGATAGTTTCTGGTGGGTCGGGACCACGGTTCGAATCCGGACAAGGTCCTTGATTCACTCTTTCTTTTTGCTGAGTCTAAGGATTTGAATCGTGATTTCACTTATGAGGTAAGAATTTAGCTTGTCTTTGCGTGGAACAGATAGCCTAGTGGTTGGGAGATAGTTTCTGGTGGATCGTGACCACGGTTCGAATCCCGGCAGTGTCCTTGATTCACTTTTTATTTTTTCTAAGTCTTTAGATTTGAATCATGATTTCACTTATGAGGTAAGAATTTCGCTTGTCCTTGCGTGGAACACATAGCCCAGTGGTTGGGAAATAGTTTCTGGTGGGTCGGGACTACGGTTCGAATCCCGGCAGGGTCCTTGATTCACTTTTTCTTTTTTCTAAGTCTTTAGATTTGAATCATGATTTCACTTATGAGGTATAGGTTGCGCTTGTCTTTGCGTGGAACAAATAGCCCAGTGGTTGGGAGATAGTTTCTGGTGGATCGGGACCACGGTTCGAATCCCGTCAGGGTCCTTGATTCACTTTTTCTTTTTTCTAAGTCTTTAGATTTGAATCATGATTTCACTTATGAGGTAAGAATTTCGCTTGTCTTTGCGTGGAACACATAGCCCAGCGGTTGGGAAATAGTTTCCGGTGGGTCGGGACCACGGTTCTAATCCCGGCAGTGTCCTTGATTCACTTTTTTCTTTTTTCTAAGTCTTTAGATTTGAATCGTGATTTCACTTATGATGTAAGAATTTCGCTTGTCTTTGCGTGGAACAGATAGCCTAGTGGTTGGGAGATAGTTTCTGGTTGATCGTGACCACGGTTCGAATCCCGTCAGGGTCCTTGATTCACTTTTTCTTTTTTCTAAGTCTTTAGATTTGAATCATGATTTAACTTATGAGGTATAGATTGCGCTTGTCTTTGCGTGGAACAAATAGCCCAGTGGTTGGGAGATAGTTTCTGGTGGATCGGGACCACGGTTCGAATCCCGTCAGGGTCCTTGATTCACTTTTTCTTTTTTCTAAGTCTTTAGATTTTAATCATGATTTCACTTATGAGGTAAGAATTTCGCTTGTCTTTGCGTGGAACACATAGCCCAGCGGTTGGAAAATAGTTTCCGGTGGGTCGGGACCACGGTTCTAATCCCGGCAGTGTCCTTGATTCACTTTTTTCTTTTTTCTAAGTCTTTAGATTTGAATCGTGATTTCACTTATGATGTAAGAATTTCGCTTGTCTTTGCGTGGAACAGATAGCCTAGTGGTTGGGAGATAGTTTCTGGTTGATCGTGACCACGGTTCGAATCCCGGCAGTGTCCTTGACTCACTTTGTCTTTTTTCTAAGTCTTTGGATTTGAATCATGATTTCACTTATGAGGTATAGATTGCGCTTGTCTTTGCGTGGAACAAATAGCCCAGTGGTTGGGAGATAGTTTCTGGTGGATCGTGACCACGGTTCGAGTCCCGGCAGTGTCCTTGACTCACTTTGTCTTTTTTCTGAGGCTAAAGATTTGAATCATGATTTCACTTATGAGGTAGATATTTCGCTTGTCTTTGCGTGGAACAAATAGCCCAGTGGTTGGGAGATAGTTTCTGGTGGGTCGGTACTACGGTTCTAATCCCGGCAGTGTCCTTGATTCACTTTTTCTTTTTTCTAAGTTTTTAGATTTGAATCATGATTTCACTTATGAGGTAGGAATTTCGCTTGTCTTTGCGTGGAACAAATAGCCCAGTGGTTGGGAGACAGTTTCTGGTGGATCGGGACCACGGTTCGAATCCCGTCAGGGTCGTTGATTCACTTTTTCTTTTTTCTAAGTCTTTAGATTTGAATCATGATTTCACTTATGAGGTAAGAATTTCGCTTGTCTTTGCGTGGAACACATAGCCCAGTGGTTGGGAGATAGTTTCTGGTGGGTCGGGACCACGGTTCTAATCCGGACAAGGTCCTTGATTCACTTTTTATTGTTTCTAAGTCTTTAGATTTGAATCATGATTTCACTTATGAGGTAAGAATTTCGCTTGTCCTTGCGTGGAACACATAGCCCAGTGGTTGGGAAATAGTTTCTGGTGGGTCGGGACTACGGTTCGAATCCCGGCAGGGTCCTTGATTCACTTTTTCTTTTTTCTAAGTCTTTAGATTTGAATCATGATTTCATTATGAGGTATAGATTGCACTTGTCTTTGCGTGGAACAAATAGCCCAGTGGTTGGGAGATAGTTTCTGGTGGATCGGGACCACGGTTCGAATCCCGTCAGGGTCCTTGATTCACTTTTTCTTTTTTCTAAGTCTTTAGATTTGAATCATGATTTCACTTATGAGGTAAGAATTTCGCTTGTCTTTGCGTGGAACACATAGCCCAGCGGTTGGGAAATAGTTTCCGGTGGGTCGGGACCACGGTACTAATCCCGGCAGTGTCCTTGATTCACTTTTTTCTTTTTTCTAAGTCTTTAGATTTGAATCGTGATTTCACTTATGATGTATAGATTGCGCTTGTCTTTGCGTGGAACAAATAGCCCAGTGGTTGGGAGATAGTTTCTGGTGGGTCGGGACCACGGTTCGAATCCGGACAAGGTCCTTGATTCACTCTTTCTTTTTGCTGAGTCTAAGGATTTGAATCGTGATTTCACTTATGAGGTAAGAATTTAGCTTGTCTTTGCGTGGAACAGATAGCCTAGTGGTTGGGAGATAGTTTCTGGTGGATCGTGACCACGGTTCGAATCCCGTCAGGGTCCTTGATTCACTTTTTCTTTTTTCTAAGTCTTTAGATTTGAATCATGATTTAACTTATGAGGTATAGATTGCGCTTGTCTTTGCGTGGAACAAATAGCCCAGTGGTTGGGAGATAGTTTCTGGTGGATCGTGACCACGGTTCGAGTCCCGGCAGTGTCCTTGACTCACTTTGTCTTTTTTCTGAGGCTAAAGATTTGAATCATGATTTCACTTATGAGGTAGATATTTCGCTTGTCTTTGCGTGGAACAAATAGCCCAGTGGTTGGGAGATAGTTTCTGGTGGATCGGGACCACGGTTCGAATCCCGTCAGGGTCCTTGATTCACTTTTTCTTTTTTCTAGTCTTTAGATTTGAATCATGATTTCACTTATGAGGTAAGAATTTCGCTTGTCTTTGCGTGGAACACATAGCCCAGCGGTTGGGAAATAGTTTCCGGTGGGTCGGGACTACGGTTCGAATCCCGGCAGGGTCCTTGATTCACTTTTTCTTTTTTCTAAGTCTTTAGATTTGAATCATGATTTCACTTATGAGGTATAGATTGCGCTTGTCTTTGCGTGGAACAAATAGCCCAGTGGTTGGGAGATAGTTTCTGGTGGATCGGGACCACGGTTCGAATCCCGTCAGGGTCCTTGATTCACTTTTTCTTTTTTCTAAGTCTTTAGATTTGAATCATGATTTCACTTATGAGGTAAGAATTTCGCTTGTCTTTGCGTGGAACACATAGCCCAGCGGTTGGGAAATAGTTTCCGGTGGGTCGGGACCACGGTTCTAATCCCGGCAGTGTCCTTGATTCACTTTTTTCTTTTTTCTAAGTCTTTAGATTTGAATCGTGATTTCACTTATGATGTAAGAATTTCGCTTGTCTTTGCGTGGAACAGATAGCCTAGTGGTTGGGAGATAGTTTCTGGTTGATCGTGACCACGGTTCGAATCCCGGCAGGGTCCTTGATTCACTCTTTCTTTTTGCTGAGTCTATGGATTTGAATCGTGATTTTACTTATGAGGTAAGAATTTCGCTTGTCTTTGCGTGGAACAGATAGCCTAGTGGTTGGGAGATAGTTTCTGGTGGATCGTGACCACGGTTCGAATCCCGGCAGTGTCCTTGACTCACTTTGTATTTTTTCTGAGTCTAAAGATTTGAATCATGATTTCACTTATGAGGTAGATATTTCGCTTGTCTTTGCGTGGAACAGATAGCCCAGTGGTTGGGAGATAGTTTCTGGTGGGTCGGCACCACGGTTCTAATCCCGGCAGTGTCCTTGATTCACTTTTTCTTTTTTCTGGGTCTAAAGATTTGAATCATGATTTCACTTATGAGGTAGGAATTTTGCTTGTCTTTGCGTGGAACAAATAGCCCAGTGGTTGGGAGATAGTTTCTGGTGGGTCGGGACCACGGTTCGAATCCCGGCAAAGTCCTTGATTCACTTTTTCTTTTGTCTGAGTCTAAAGATTTGAATCATGATTTCACTTATGAGGTAAGAATTTCGCTTGTCTTTGCGTGGAACACATAGCCCAGCGGTTGGGAAATAGTTTCTGGTGGGTCGGCACCACGGTTCTAATCCCGGCAGTGTCCTTGATTCACTTTTTCTTTTTTCTAAGTCTTTAGATTTGAATCATGATTTCACTTATGAGGTAGGAATTTTGCTTGTCTTTGCGTGGAACAAATAGCCCAGTGGTTGGGAGATAGTTTCTGGTGGGTCGGGACCACGGTTCGAATCCCGGCAAAGTCCTTGATTCACTTTTTCTTTTTTCTAAGTCTTTAGATTTGAATCATGATTTCACTTATGAGGTAAGAATTTCGCTTGTCTTTGCGTGGAACACATAGCCCAGTGGTTGGGAGATAGTTTCTGGTGGGTCGGGACCACGGTTCTAATCCGGACAAGGTCCTTGATTCACTTTTTATTGTTTCTAAGTCTTTAGATTTGAATCATGATTTCACTTATGAGGTAAGAATTTCGCTTGTCCTTGCGTGGAACACATAGCCCAGTGGTTGGGAAATAGTTTCTGGTGGGTCGGGACTACGGTTCGAATCCCGGCAGGGTCCTTGATTCACTTTTTCTTTTTTCTAAGTCTTTAGATTTGAATCATGATTTCACTTATGAGGTATAGATTGCACTTGTCTTTGCGTGGAACAAATAGCCCAGTGGTTGGGAGATAGTTTCTGGTGGATCGGGACCACGGTTCGAATCCCGTCAGGGTCCTTGATTCACTTTTTCTTTTTTCTAAGTCTTTAGATTTGAATCATGATTTCACTTATGAGGTAAGAATTTCGCTTGTCTTTGCGTGGAACACATAGCCCAGCGGTTGGGAAATAGTTTCCGGTGGGTCGGGACCACGGTTCTAATCCCGGCAGTGTCCTTGATTCACTTTTTTCTTTTTTCTAAGTCTTTAGATTTGAATCGTGATTTCACTTATGATGTATAGATTGCGCTTGTCTTTGCGTGGAACAAATAGCCCAGTGGTTGGGAGATAGTTTCTGGTGGGTCGGGACCACGGTTCGAATCCGGACAAGGTCCTTGATTCACTCTTTCTTTTTGCTGAGTCTAAGGATTTGAATCGTGATTTCACTTATGAGGTAAGAATTTAGCTTGTCTTTGCGTGGAACAGATAGCCTAGTGGTTGGGAGATAGTTTCTGGTGGATCGTGACCACGGTTCGAATCCCGTCAGGGTCCTTGATTCACTTTTTCTTTTTTCTAAGTCTTTAGATTTGAATCATGATTTAACTTATGAGGTATAGATTGCGCTTGTCTTTGCGTGGAACAAATAGCCCAGTGGTTGGGAGATAGTTTCTGGTGGATCGTGACCACGGTTCGAGTCCCGGCAGTGTCCTTGACTCACTTTGTCTTTTTTCTGAGGCTAAAGATTTGAATCATGATTTCACTTATGAGGTAGATATTTCGCTTGTCTTTGCGTGGAACAAATAGCCCAGTGGTTGGGAGATAGTTTCTGGTGGATCGGGACCACGGTTCGAATCCCGTCAGGGTCCTTGATTCACTTTTTCTTTTTTCTAAGTCTTTAGATTTGAATCATGATTTCACTTATGAGGTAAGAATTTCGCTTGTCTTTGCGTGGAACACATAGCCCAGCGGTTGGGAAATAGTTTCCGGTGGGTCGGGACTACGGTTCGAATCCCGGCAGGGTCCTTGATTCACTTTTTCTTTTTTCTAAGTCTTTAGATTTGAATCATGATTTCACTTATGAGGTATAGATTGCGCTTGTCTTTGCGTGGAACAAATAGCCCAGTGGTTGGGAGATAGTTTCTGGTGGATCGGGACCACGGTTCGAATCCCGTCAGGGTCCTTGATTCACTTTTTCTTTTTTCTAAGTCTTTAGATTTGAATCATGATTTCACTTATGAGGTAAGAATTTCGCTTGTCTTTGCGTGGAACACATAGCCCAGCGGTTGGGAAATAGTTTCCGGTGGGTCGGGACCACGGTTCTAATCCCGGCAGTGTCCTTGATTCACTTTTTTCTTTTTTCTAAGTCTTTAGATTTGAATCGTGATTTCACTTATGATGTAAGAATTTCGCTTGTCTTTGCGTGGAACAGATAGCCTAGTGGTTGGGAGATAGTTTCTGGTTGATCGTGACCACGGTTCGAATCCCGGCAGGGTCCTTGATTCACTCTTTCTTTTTGCTGAGTCTATGGATTTGAATCGTGATTTTACTTATGAGGTAAGAATTTCGCTTGTCTTTGCGTGGAACAGATAGCCTAGTGGTTGGGAGATAGTTTCTGGTGGATCGTGACCACGGTTCGAATCCCGGCAGTGTCCTTGACTCACTTTGTATTTTTTCTGAGTCTAAAGATTTGAATCATGATTTCACTTATGAGGTAGATATTTCGCTTGTCTTTGCGTGGAACAGATAGCCCAGTGGTTGGGAGATAGTTTCTGGTGGGTCGGCACCACGGTTCTAATCCCGGCAGTGTCCTTGATTCACTTTTTCTTTTTTCTGGGTCTAAAGATTTGAATCATGATTTCACTTATGAGGTAGGAATTTTGCTTGTCTTTGCGTGGAACAAATAGCCCAGTGGTTGGGAGATAGTTTCTGGTGGGTCGGGACCACGGTTCGAATCCCGGCAAAGTCCTTGATTCACTTTTTCTTTTGTCTGAGTCTAAAGATTTGAATCATGATTTCACTTATGAGGTAAGAATTTCGCTTGTCTTTGCGTGGAACACATAGCCCAGCGGTTGGGAAATAATTTCTGGTGGGTCGGCACCACGGTTCTAATCCCGGCAGTGTCCTTGATTCACTTTTTCTTTTTTCTAAGTTTTCACTTATGAGGTAGGAATTTTGCTTGTCTTTGCGTGGAACAAATAGCCCAGTGGTTGGGAGATAGTTTCTGGTGGGTCGGGACCACGGTTCGAATCCGGACAAGGTCCTTGATTCACTCTTTCTTTTTGCTGAGTCTAAGGATTTGAATCGTGATTTCACTTATGAGGTAAGAATTTAGCTTGTCTTTGCGTGGAACAGATAGCCTAGTGGTTGGGAGATAGTTTCTGGTGGATCGTGACCACGGTTCGAATCCCGGCAGTGTCCTTGATTCACTTTTTATTTTTTCTAAGTCTTTAGATTTGAATCATGATTTCACTTATGAGGTAAGAATTTCGCTTGTCCTTGCGTGGAACACATAGCCCAGTGGTTGGGAAATAGTTTCTGGTGGGTCGGGACTACGGTTCGAATCCCGGCAGGGTCCTTGATTCACTTTTTCTTTTTTCTAAGTCTTTAGATTTGAATCATGATTTCACTTATGAGGTATAGATTGCGCTTGTCTTTGCGTGGAACAAATAGCCCAGTGGTTGGGAGATAGTTTCTGGTGGATCGGGACCACGGTTCGAATCCCGTCAGGGTCCTTGATTCACTTTTTCTTTTTTCTAAGTCTTTAGATTTGAATCATGATTTCACTTATGAGGTAAGAATTTCGCTTGTCTTTGCGTGCAACACATAGCCCAGCGGTTGGGAAATAGTTTCCGGTGGGTCGGGACCACGGTTCTAATCCCGGCAGTGTCCTTGATTCACTTTTTTCTTTTTTCTAAGTCTTTAGATTTGAATCGTGATTTCACTTATGATGTAAGAATTTCGCTTGTCTTTGCGTGGAACAGATAGCCTAGTGGTTGGGAGATAGTTTCTGGTTGATCGTGACCACGGTTCGAATCCCGGCAGGGTCCTTGATTCACTCTTTCTTTTTGCTGAGTCTATGGATTTGAATCGTGATTTTACTTATGAGGTAAGAATTTCGCTTGTCTTTGCGTGGAACAGATAGCCTAGTGGTTGGGAGATAGTTTCTGGTGGATCGTGACCACGGTTCGAATCCCGGCAGTGTCCTTGACTCACTTTGTATTTTTTCTGAGTCTAAAGATTTGAATCATGATTTCACTTATGAGGTAGATATTTCGCTTGTCTTTGCGTGGAACAGATAGCCCAGTGGTTGGGAGATAGTTTCTGGTGGGTCGGCACCACGGTTCTAATCCCGGCAGTGTCCTTGATTCACTTTTTCTTTTTTCTAAGTCTTTAGATTTGAATCATGATTTCACTTATGAGGTAGGAATTTTGCTTGTCTTTGCGTGGAACAAATAGCCCAGTGGTTGGGAGATAGTTTCTGGTGGGTCGGGACCACGGTTCGAATCCCGGCAAAGTCCTTGATTCACTTTTTCTTTTGTCTGAGTCTAAAGATTTGAATCATGATTTCACTTATGAGGTAAGAATTTCGCTTGTCTTTGCGTGGAACACATAGCCCAGCGGTTGGGAAATAGTTTCTGGTGGGTCGGCACCACGGTTCTAATCCCGGCAGTGTCCTTGATTCACTTTTTCTTTTTTCTAAGTCTTTAGATTTGAATCATGATTTCACTTATGAGGTAGGAATTTTGCTTGTCTTTGCGTGGAACAAATAGCCCAGTGGTTGGGAGATAGTTTCTGGTGGGTCGGGACCACGGTTCGAATCCCGGCAAAGTCCTTGATTCACTTTTTCTTTTGTCTGAGTCTAAAGATTTGAATCATGATTTCACTTATGAGGTAAGAATTTCGCTTGTCTTTGCGTGAAACAGATAGCCCAGTGGTTGGGAGATAGTTTCTGGTGGGTCGGGACCACGGTTCTAATCCCGGCAGTGTCCTTGATTCACTTTTTCTTTTTTCTAAGTCTTTAGATTTGAATCTTGATTTCACTTATGAGGTAAGAATTTCGCTTGTCTTTGCGTGGAACACATAGCCCAGTGGTTGGGAAATAGTTTCTGGTGGGTCGGGACCACGGTTCTAATCCCGGCAGTGTCCTTGATTCACTTTTTTCTTTTTTCTAAGTCTTGAGATTTGAATCATGATTTCACTTATGAGGTAGGAATTTTGCTTGTCTTTGCGTGGAACAAATAGCCCAGTGGTTGGGAGACAGTTTCTGGTGGATCGGGACCACGGTTCGAATCCCGTCAGGGTCCTTGATTCACTTTTTTCTTTTTTCTAAGTCTAAAGATTTTAATCATGATTTCACTTATGACGTAAGAATTTCGCTTGTCTTTGCGTGGAACACATAGCCCAGTGGTTGGGAAACAGTTTTTGGTGGGTCGGGACCACGGTTCTAATCCCGGCAGTGTCCTTGATTCACTTTTTCTTTTTTCTAAGTCTTTAGATTTGAATCATGATTTCACTTATGAGGTAGGAATTTTGCTTGTCTTTGCGTGGAACAAATAGCCCAGTGGTTGGGAGAAAGTTTCTGGTGGATCGGGACCACGGTTCGGATCCCGTCAGGGTCCTTGATTTACTTTTTCTTTTTTCTAAGTCTTTAGATTTGAATCATGATTTCACTTATGAGGTAAGAATTTCGCTTGTCTTTGCGTGGAACACATAGCCCAGTGGTTGGGAAATAGTTTCTGGTGGGTCGGGACCACGGTTCGAATCCGGACAAGGTCCTTGATTCACTCTTTCTTTTTGCTGAGTCTATGGATTTGAATCGTGATTTTACTTATGAGGTAAGAATTTCGCTTGTCTTTGCGTGGAACAGATAGCCTAGTGGTTGGGAGATAGTTTCTGGTGGATCGTGACCACGGTTCGAATCCCGGCAGTGTCCTTGACTCACTTTGTATTTTTTCTGAGTCTAAAGATTTGAATCATGATTTCACTTATGAGGTAGATATTTCGCTTGTCTTTGCGTGGAACAGATAGCCCAGTGGTTGGGAGATAGTTTCTGGTGGGTCGCCACCACGGTTCTAATCCCGGCAGTGTCCTTGATTCACTTTTTCTTTTTTCTAAGTTTTTATATTTGAATTATGATTTCACTTATGAGGTAGGAATTTCGCTTGTCTTTGCGTGGAACACATAGCCCAGCGGTTGGGAAATAGTTTCCGGTGGGACGGGACCACGGTTCTAATCCCGGCAGTGTCCTTGATTCACTTTTTTCTTTTTTCTAAGTCTTTAGATTTGAATCATGATTTCACTTATGAGGTAGGAATTTTGCTTGTCTTTGCGTGGAACAAATAGCCCAGTGGTTGGGAGATAGTTTCTGGTGGGTCGGGACCACGGTTCGAATCCCGGCAAAGTCCTTGATTCACTTTTTCTTTTGTCTGAGTCTAAAGATTTGAATCATGATTTCACTTATGAGGTAAGAATTTCGCTTGTCTTTGCGTGGAACAGATAGCCCAGTGGTTGGGAGATAGTTTCTGGTGGGTCGGGACCACGGTTATAATCCCGGCAGTGTCCTTGATTCACTTTTTCTTTTTTCTAAGTCTTTAGATTTGAATCTTGATTTCACTTATGAGGTAAGAATTTCGCTTGTCTTTGCGTGGAACACATAGCCCAGTGGTTGGGAAATAGTTTCTGGTGGGTCGGGACCACGGTTCGAATCCGGACAAGATCCTTGATTCACTCTTTCTTTTTGCTGAGTCTATGGATTTGAATCGTGATTTTACTTATGAGGTAAGAATTTCGCTTGTCTTTGCGTGGAACAGATAGCCTAGTGGTTGGGAGATAGTTTCTGGTGGATCGTGACCACGGTTCGAATCCCGGCAGTGTCCTTGACTCACTTTGTATTTTTTCTGAGTCTAAAGATTTGAATCATGATTTCACTTATGAGGTAGATATTTCGCTTGTCTTTGCGTGGAACAGATAGCCCAGTGGTTGGGAGATAGTTTCTGGTGGGTCGGGACCACGGTTCTAATCCCGGCAGTGTCCTTGATTCACTTTTTCTTTTTTCTAAGTTTTTAGATTTGAATTATGATTTCACTTATGAGGTAGGAATTTCGCTTGTCTTTGCGTGGAACACATAGCCCAGCGGTTGGGAAATAGTTTCCGGTGAAACGGGACCACGGTTCTAATCCCGGCAGTGTCCTTGATTCACTTTTTTCTTTTTTCTAAGTCTTTAGATTTGAATCATGATTTCACTTATGAGGTAGGAATTTTGCTTGTCTTTGCGTGGAACAAATAGCCCAGTGGTTGGGAGATAGTTTCTGGTGGGTCGGGACCACGGTTCGAATCCCGGCAAAGTCCTTGATTCACTTTTTCTTTTGTCTGAGTCTAAAGATTTGAATCATGATTTCACTTATGAGGTAATAATTTCGCTTGTCTTTGCGTGGAACAGATAGCCCAGTGGTTGGGAGATAGTTTCTGGTGGGTCGGCACCACGGTTCTAATCCCGGCAGTGTCCTTGATTCACTTTTTCTTTTTTCTATGTCTTTAGATTTGAATCTTGATTTCACTTATGAGGTAAGAATTTCGCTTGTCTTTGCGTGGAACACATAGCCCAGTGGTTGGGAAATAGTTTCTGGTGGGTCGGGACCACGGTTCGAATCCGGACAAGGTCCTTGATTCACTCTTTCTTTTTGCTGAGTCTATGGATTTGAATCGTGATTTTACTTATGAGGTAAGAATTTCGCTTGTCTTTGCGTGGAACAGATAGCCTAGTGGTTGGGAGATAGTTTCTGGTGGATCGTGACCACGGTTCGAATCCCGGCAGTGTCCTTGACTCACTTTGTATTTTTTCTGAGTCTAAAGATTTGAATCATGATTTCACTATGAGGTAGATATTTCGCTTGTCTTTGCGTGGAACAGATAGCCCAGTGGTTGGGAGATAGTTTCTGGTGGGTCGGCACCACGGTTCTAATCCCGGCAGTGTCCTTGATTCACTTTTTCTTTTTTCTAAGTTTTTAGATTTGAATTATGATTTCACTTATGAGGTAGGAATTTCGCTTGTCTTTGCGTGGAACACATAGCCCAGCGGTTGGGAAATAGTTTCCGGTGGGACGGGACCACGGTTCTAATCCCGGCAGTGTCCTTGATTCACTTTTTTTCTTTTTTCTAAGTCTTTAGATTTGAATCATGATTTCACTTATGAGGTAGGAATTTTGCTTGTCTTTGCGTGGAACAAATAGCCCAGTGGTTGGGAGATAGTTTCTGGTGGGTCGGGACCTCGGTTCGAATCCCGGCAAAGTCCTTGATTCACTTTTTCTTTTGTCTGAGTCTAAAGATTTGAATCATGATTTCACTTATGAGGTAAGAATTTCGCTTGTCTTTGCGTGAAACAGATAGCCCAGTGGTTGGGAGATAGTTTCTGGTGGGTCGGGACCACGGTTCTAATCCCGGCAGTGTCCTTGATTCACTTTTCCTTTTTTCTAAGTCTTTAGATTTGAATCTTGATTTCACTTATGAGGTAAGAATTTCGCTTGTCTTTGCGTGGAACACATAGCAAAGTGGTTGGGAAATAGTTTCTGGTGGGTCGGGACCACGGTTCTAATCCCGGCAGTGTCCTTGATTCACTTTTTTCTTTTTTCTAAGTCTTTAGATTTGAATCATGATTTCACTTATGAGGTAGGAATTTTGCTTGTCTTTGCGTGGAACAAATAGCCCAGTGGTTGGGAGACAGTTTCTGGTGGATCGGGACCACGGTTCGAATCCCGTCAGGGTCCTTGATTCGCTTTTTTTCTTTTTTCTAAGTTTTTAGATTTGAATCATGATTTCACTTATGAGGTAGGAATTTTGCTTGTCTTTGCGTGGAACAAATAGCCCAGTGGTTGGGAGATAGTTTCTGGTGGGTCGGGACCACGGTTCGAATCCCGGCAAAGTCCTTGATTCACTTTTTCTTTTGTCTGAGTCTAAAGATTTTAATCATGATTTCACTTATGAGGTAGGAATTTCGCTTGTCTTTGCGTGGAACAGATAGCCCAGTGGTTGGGAGATAGTTTCTGGTGGGTCGGCACCACGGTTCTAATCCCGGCAGTGTCCTTGATTCACTTTTTCTTTTTTCTAAGTTTTTAGATTTGAATTATGATTTCACTTATGAGGTAGGAATTTCGCTTGTCTTTGCGTGGAACACATAGCCCAGCGGTTGGGAAATAGTTTCCGGTGGGACGGGACCACGGTTCTAATCCCGGCAGTGTCCTTGATTCACTTTTTTCTTTTTTCTAAGTCTTTAGATTTGAATCATGATTTCACTTATGAGGTAGGAATTTTGCTTGTCTTTGCGTGGAACAAATAGCCCAGTGGTTGGGAGATAGTTTCTGGTGGGTCGGGACCACGGTTCGAATCCCGGCAAAGTCCTTGATTCACTTTTTCTTTTGTCTGAGTCTAAAGATTTGAATCATGATTTCACTTATGAGGTAAGAATTTCGCTTGTCTTTGCGTGGAACAGATAGCCCAGTGGTTGGGAGATAGTTTCTGGTGGGTCGGGACCACGGTTCTAATCCCGGCAGTGTCCTTGATTCACTTTTTCTTTTTTCTAAGTCTTTAGATTTGAATCTTGATTTCACTTATGAGGTAAGAATTTCGCTTGTCTTTGCGTGGAACACATAGCCCAGTGGTTGGGAAATAGTTTCTGGTGGGTCGGGACCACGGTTCGAATCCGGACAAGGTCCTTGATTCACTCTTTCTTTTTGCTGAGTCTATGGATTTGAATCGTGATTTTACTTATGAGGTAAGAATTTCGCTTGTCTTTGCGTGGAACAAATAGCCCAGTGGTTGGGAGATAGTTTCTGGTGGGTCGGGACCACGGTTCGAATCCCGGCAAAGTCCTTGATTCACTTTTTCTTTTGTCTGAGTCTAAAGATTTGAATCATGATTTCACTTATGAGGTAAGAATTTCGCTTGTCTTTGCGTGAAACAGATAGCCCAGTGGTTGGGAGATAGTTTCTGGTGGGTCGGGACCACGGTTCTAATCCCGGCAGTGTCCTTGATTCACTTTTTCTTTTTTCTAAGTCTTTAGATTTGAATCTTGATTTCACTTATGAGGTAAGAATTTCGCTTGTCTTTGCGTGGAACAGATAGCCCAGTGGTTGGGAGATAGTTTCTGGTGGGTCGGGACCACGGTTCTAATCCCGGCAGTGTCCTTGATTCACTTTTTCTTTTTTCTAAGTCTTTAGATTTGAATCTTGATTTCACTTATGAGGTAAGAATTTCGCTTGTCTTTGCGTGGAACACATAGCCCAGTGGTTGGGAAATAGTTTCTGGTGGGTCGGGACCACGGTTCTAATCCCGGCAGTGTCCTTGATTCACTTTTTTCTTTTTTCTAAGTCTTTAGATTTGAATCATGATTTCACTTATGAGGTAGGAATTTTGCTTGTCTTTGCGTGGAACAAATAGCCCAGTGGTTGGGAGACAGTTTCTGGTGGATCGGGACCACGGTTCGAATCCCGTTAGGGTCCTTGATTCACTTTTTTCTTTTTTCTAAGTTTTTAGATTTGAATCATGATTTCACTTATGAGGTAGGAATTTTGCTTGTCTTTGCGTGGAACAAATAGCCCAGTGGTTGGGAGATAGTTTCTGGTGGGTCGGGACCACGGTTCGAATCCCGGCAAAGTCCTTGATTCACTTTTTCTTTTGTCTGAGTCTAAAGATTTTAATCATGATTTCATTTATGAGGTAAGAATTTCGCTTGTCTTTGCGTGGAACACATAGCCCAGTGGTTGGGAAACAGTTTTTGGTGGGTCGGGACCACGGTTCTAATCCCGGCAGTGTCCTTGATTCACTTTTTCTTTTTTCTAAGTCTTTAGATTTGAATCATGATTTCACTTATGAGGTAGGAATTTTGCTTGTCTTTGCGTGGAACAAATAGCCCAGTGGTTGGGAGACAGTTTCTGGTGGATCGGGACCACGGTTCGAATCCCGTCAGGGTCCTTGATTTACTTTTTCTTTTTTCTAAGTCTTTAGATTTGAATCATGATTTCACTTATGAGGTAAGAATTTCGCTTGTCTTTGCGTGGAACACATAGCCCAGCGGTTGGTAAATAGTTTCTGGTGGGTCGGGACCACGGTTCTAATCCCGGCAGTGTCCTTGATTCACTTTTTTCTTTTTTCTAAGTCTTTAGATTTGAATCATGATTTCACTTATGAGGTAGATATTTCGCTTGTCTTTGCGTGGAACACATAGCCCAGTCGTTGGGAGACAGTTTCTGGTGGATCGGGACCACGGTTCGAATCCCGGCAGGGTTTTTGATTCACGTTTTCTTTTTGCTGAGTCTAAGGATTTGAATCGTGAATTCACTTATGAGGTAAGAATGTTGCTTGTCTTTGCGTGGAACAGATAGCCTAGTGGTTGGGAGATAGTTTCTGGTGGGTCGGCACCACGGTTCGAATCCCGGCAGTGTCCTTGATTCACTTTTTCTTTTTTCTAAGTTTTTAGATTTGAATCATGATTTCACTTATGAGGTAGGAATTTCGCTTGTCTTTGCGTGGAACAAATAGCCCAGTGGTTGGGAGATAGTTTCTGGTGGATCGGGACCACGGTTCGAGTCCCGTCAGGGTCCTTGATTCACTTTTTCTTTTTTCTAAGTCTTTAGATTTGAATCATGATTTCACTTATGAGGTATAGATTGCGCTTGTCTTTGCGTGGAACAAATAGCCCAGTGGTTGGGAGATAGTTTCTGGTGGGTCGGGACCACGGTTCGAATCCGGACAAGGTCCTTGATTCACTCTTTCTTTTTGCTGAGTCTATGGATTTGAATCGTGATTTCACTTATGAGGTAAGAATTTCGCTTGTCTTTGCGTGGAACAGATAGCCTAGGTGTTGGGAGATAGTTTCTGGTGGATCGTGACCACGGTTCGAATCCCGGCAGTGTCCTTGACTCACTTTGTATTTTTTTCTGAGTCTAAAGATTTGAATCATGATTTCACTTATGAGGTAGATATTTCGCTTGTCTTTGCGTGGAACAGATAGCCCAGTGGTTGGGAGATAGTTTCTGGTGTGTCGGCACCACGGTTCTAATCCCGGCAGTGTCCTTGATTCACTTTTTCTTTTTTCTAAGTTTTTAGATTTGAATTATGATTTCACTTATGAGGTAGGAATTTCGCTTGTCTTTGCGTGGAACACATAGCCCAGCGGTTGGGAAATAGTTTCCGGTGGGACGGGACCACGGTTCTAATCCCGGCAGTGTCCTTGATTCACTTTTTTCTTTTTTCTAAGTCTTTAGATTTGAATCATGATTTCACTTATGAGGTAGGAATTTTGCTTGTCTTTGCGTGGAACAAATAGCCCAGTGGTTGGGAGATAGTTTCTGGTGGGTCGGGACCACGGTTCGAATCCCGGCAAAGTCCTTGATTCACTTTTTCTTTTGTCTGAGTCTAAAGATTTGAATCATGATTTCACTTATGAGGTAAGAATTTCGCTTGTCTTTGCGTGGAACAGATAGCCCAGTGGTTGGGAGATAGTTTCTGGTGGGTCGGGACCACGGTTCTAATCCCGGCAGTGTCCTTGATTCACTTTTTCTTTTTTCTAAGTCTTTAGATTTGAATCTTGATTTCACTTATGAGGTAAGAATTTCGCTTGTCTTTGCGTGGAACACATAGCCCAGTGGTTGGGAAATAGTTTCTGGTGGGTCGGGACCACGGTTCTAATCCCGGCAGTGTCCTTGATTCACTTTTTTCTTTTTTCTAAGTCTTTAGATTTGAATCATGATTTCACTTATGAGGTAGGAATTTTGCTTGTCTTTGCGTGGAACAAATAGCCCAGTGGTTGGGAGACAGTTTCTGGTGGATCGGGACCACGGTTCGAATCCCGTCAGGGTCCTTGATTCACTTTTTTCTTTTTTCTAAGTCTTTAGATTTGAATCATGATTTCACTTATGAGGTAGGAATTTTGCTTGTCTTTGCGTGGAACAAATAGCCCAGTGGTTGGGAGATAGTTTCTGGTGGGTCGGGACCACGGTTCGAATCCCGGCAAAGTCCTTGATTCACTTTTTCTTTTGTCTGAGTCTAAAGATTTTAATCATGATTTCACTTATGAGGTAAGAATTTCGCTTGTTTTTGCGTGGAACACATAGCCCAGTGGTTGGGAAACAGTTTTTGGTGGGTCGGGACCACGGTTCTAATCCCGGCAGTGTCCTTGATTCACTTTTTCTTTTTTCTAAGTCTTTAGATTTGAATCATGATTTCACTTATGAGGTAGGAATTTTGCTTGTCTTTGCGTGGAACAAATAGCCCAGTGGTTGGGAGACAGTTTCTGGTGGATCGGGACCACGGTTCGAATCCCGTCAGGGTCCTTGATTTACTTTTTCTTTTTTCTAAGTCTTTAGATTTGTATCATGATTTCACTTATGAGGTAAGAATTTCGCTTGTCTTTGCGTGGAACACATAGCCCAGCGGTTGGTAAATAGTTTCTGGTGGGTCGGGACCACGGTTCTAATCCCGGCAGTGTCCTTGATTCACTTTTTTCTTTTTTCTAAGTCTTTAGATTTGAATCATGATTTCACTTATGAGGTAGGAATTTTGCTTGTCTTTGCGTGGAACAAATAGCCCAGTGGTTGGAAGATAGTTTCTGGTGGGTCGGGACCACGGTTCGAATCCCGGCAAAGTCCTTGATTCACTTTTTCTTTTGTCTGAGTCTAAAGATTTGAATCATGATTTCACTTATGAGGTAAGAATTTCGCTTGTCTTTGCGTGGAACAGATAGCCCAGTGGTTGGGAGATAGTTTCTGGTGGGTCGGGACCACGGTTCTAATCCCGGCAGTGTCCTTGATTCACTTTTTCTTTTTTCTAAGTCTTTAGATTTGAATCTTGATTTCACTTATGAGGTAAGAATTTCGCTTGTCTTTGCGTGGAACACATAGCCCAGTGGTTGGGAAATAGTTTCTGGTGGGTCGGGACCACGGTTCTAATCCCGGCAGTGTCCTTGATTCACTTTTTTCTTTTTTCTAAGTCTTTAGATTTGAATCATGATTTCACTTATGAGGTAGGAATTTTGCTTGTCTTTGCGTGGAACAAATAGCCCAGTGGTTGGGAGACAGTTTCTGGTGGATCGGGACCACGGTTCGAATCCCGTCAGGGTCCTTGATTCACTTTTTTCTTTTTTCTAAGTCTTTAGATTTGAATCATGATTTCACTTATGAGGTAGGAATTTTGCTTGTCTTTGCGTGGAACAAATAGCCCACTGGTTGGGAGATATTTTCTTGTGGGTCGGGACCACGGTTCGAATCCCGGCAAAGTCCTTGATTCACTTTTTCTTTTGTCTGAGTCTAAAGATTTTAATCATGATTTCACTTATGAGGTAAGAATTTCGCTTGTTTTTGCGTGGAACACATAGCCCAGTGGTTGGGAAACAGTTTTTGGTGGGTCGGGACCACGGTTCTAATCCCGGCAGTGTCCTTGATTCACTTTTTCTTTTTTCTAAGTCTTTAGATTTGAATCATGATTTCACTTATGAGGTAGGAATTTTGCTTGTCTTTGCGTGGAACAAATAGCCCAGTGGTTGGGAGACAGTTTCTGGTGGATCGGGACCACGGTTCGAATCCCGTCAGGGTCCTTGATTTACTTTTTCTTTTTTCTAAGTCTTTAGATTTGAATCATGATTTCACTTATGAGGTAGGAATTTTGCTTGTCTTTGCGTGGAACAAATAGCCCAGTGGTTGGGAGATAGTTTCTGGTGGGTCGGGACCACGGTTCGAATCCCGGCAAAGTCCTTGATTCACTTTTTCTTTTGTCTGAGTCTAAAGATTTTAATCATGATTTCACTTATGAGGTAAGAATTTCGCTTGTCTTTGCGTGGAACACATAGCCCAGTGGTTGGGAAACAGTTTTTGGTGGGTCGGGACCACGGTTCTAATCCCGGCAGTGTCCTTGATTCACTTTTTCTTTTTTCTAAGTCTTTAGATTTGAATCATGATTTCACTTATGAGGTAGGAATTTTGCATGTCTTTGCGTGGAACAAATAGCCCAGTGGTTGGGAGACAGTTTCTGGTGGATCGGGACCACGGTTCGAATCCCGTCAGGGTCCTTGATTTACTTTTTCTTTTTTCTAAGTCTTTAGATTTGAATCATGATTTCACTTATGAGGTAGGAATTTTGCTTGTCTTTGCGTGGAACAAATAGCCCAGTGGTTGGGAGACAGTTTCTGGTGGATCGGGACCACGGTTCGAATCCCGTCAGGGTCCTTGATTCACTTTTTTCTTTTTTCTAAGTCTTTAGATTTGAATCATGATTTCACTTATGAGGTAGGAATTTTGCTTGTCTTTGCGTGGAACAAATAGCCCACTGGTTGGGAGATAGTTTCTGGTGGGTCGGGACCACGGTTCGAATCCCGGCAAAGTCCTTGATTCACTTTTTCTTTTGTCTGAGTCTAAAGATTTTAATCATGATTTCACTTATGAGGTAAGAATTTCGCTTGTTTTTGCGTGGAACACATAGTCCAGTGGTTGGGAAACAGTTTTTGGTGGGTCGGGACCACGGTTCTAATCCCGGCAGTGTCCTTGATTCACTTTTTCTTTTTTCTAAGTCTTTAGATTTGAATCATGATTTCACTTATGAGGTAGGAATTTTGCTTGTCTTTGCGTGGAACAAATAGCCCAGTGGTTGGGAGACAGTTTCTGGTGGATCGGGACCACGGTTCGAATCCCGTCAGGGTCCTTGATTTACTTTTTCTTTTTTCTAAGTCTTTAGATTTGAATCATGATTTCACTTATGAGGTAGGAATTTTGCTTGTCTTTGCGTGGAACAAATAGCCCAGTGGTTGGGAGATAGTTTCTGGTGGGTCGGGACCACGGTTCGAATCCCGGCAAAGTCCTTGATTCACTTTTTCTTTTGTCTGAGTCTAAAGATTTTAATCATGATTTCACTTATGAGGTAAGAATTTCGCTTGTCTTTGCGTGGAACACATAGCCCAGTGGTTGGGAAACAGTTTTTGGTGGGTCGGGACCACGGTTCTAATCCCGGCAGTGTCCTTGATTCACTTTTTCTTTTTTCTAAGTCTTTAGATTTGAATCATGATTTCACTTATGAGGTAGGAATTTTGCATGTCTTTGCGTGGAACAAATAGCCCAGTGGTTGGGAGACAGTTTCTGGTGGATCGGGACCACGGTTCGAATCCCGTCAGGGTCCTTGATTTACTTTTTCTTTTTTCTAAGTCTTTAGATTTGAATCATGATTTCACTTATGAGGTAAGAATTTCGCTTGTCTTTGCGTGGAACACATAGCCCAGCGGTTGGGAAATAGTTTCTGGTGCGTCGGGACCACGGTTCTAATCCCGGCAGTGTCCTTCATTCACTTTTTTCTTTTTTCTAAGTCTTTAGATTTGAATCATGATTTCACTTATGAGGTAGGAATTTTGCTTGTCTTTGCGTGGAACAAATAGCCCAGTGGTTGGGAGATAGTTTCTGGTGGATCGGGACCACGGTTCGAATCCCGGCAGGGTTTTTGATTCACTTTTTCTTTTTGCTGAGTCTAAGGATTTGAATCGTGATTTCACTTATGAGGTAAGAATGTTGCTTGTCTTTGCGTGGAACAGATAGCCTAGTGGTTGGGAGATAGTTTCTGGTGGATCGTCACCACGGTTCGAATCCCGGCAGTGTCCTTGACTCACTTTGTCTTTTTGCTGAGTCTAAGGATTTGAATCGTGATTTCACTTATGAGGTAAGAATGTTGCTTGTCTTTGCGTGGAACAGATAGCCTAGTGGTTGGGAGATAGTTTCTGGTGGATCGTCACCACGGTTCGAATCCCGGCAGTGTCCTTGACTCACTTTGTCTTTTTTCTGAGTCTAAAGATTTGAATCATGATTTCACTTATGAGGTAGATATTTCGCTTGTCTTTGCGTGGAACAAATAGCCCAGTGGTTGGGAGATAGTTTCTGGTGGGTCGGCACCACGGTTCTAATACCGGCAGTGTCCTTGATTCACTTTTTCTTTTTTCTAAGTTTTTAGATTTGAATCATGATTTCACTTATGAGGTAGGAATTTCGCTTGTCTTTGCGTGGAACAAATAGCCCAGTGGTTGGGAGACAGTTTCTGGTGGATCGGGACCACGGTTCGAATCCCGTCAGGGTCCTTGATTCACTTTTTCTTTTTTCTAAGTCTTTAGATTTGAATCATGATTTCACTTATGAGGTAAGAATTTCGCTTGTCTTTGCGTGGAACACATAGCCCAGTGGTTGGGACATAGTTTCTGGTGGCTCGGGACCACGGTTCGAATCCCGACAAGGTCCTTGATTCAATTTTTCTTTTAGCTGAGTCTAAAGATTTGAATCATGATTTCACTTTTGAGGTAGATATTTCGCTTGTCTTTGCGTGGAACACATAGCCCAGTGGTTGGGACATAGTTTCTGGTGGCTCGGGACCACGGTTCGAATCCCAACAAGGTCCTTGATTCACTTTTTCTTTTAGCTGAGTCTAAGGATTTGAATCATGATTTCACTTATGAGGTAAGAATTTCGCTTGTCTTTGCGTGGAACACATAGCCCAGTGGTTGGGAAACAGTTTTTGGTGGGTCGGGACCACGGTTCTAATCCCGGCAGTGTCCTTGATTCACTTTTTCTTTTTTCTAAGTCTTTAGATTTGAATCATGATTTCACTTATGAGGTAGGAATTTTGCTTGTCTTTGCGTGGAACAAATAGCCCAGTGGTTGGGAGAAAGTTTCTGGTGGATCGGGACCACGGTTCGGATCCCGTCAGGGTCCTTGATTTACTTTTTCTTTTTTCTAAGTCTTTAGGTTTGAATCATGATTTCACTTATGAGGTAAGAATTTCGCTTGTCTTTGCGTGGAACACATAGCCCAGCGGTTGGGAAATAATTTCTGGTGGGTCGGGACCACGGTTCTAATCCCGGCAGTGTCCTTGATTCACTTTTTTCTTTTTTCTAAGTCTTTAAATTTGAATCATGATTTCACTTATGAGGTAGGAATTTTGCTTGTCTTTGCGTGGAACAAATAGCCCAGTGGTTGGGAGATAGTTTCTGGTGGGTCGGGACCACGGTTCGAATCCCGGCAAAGTCCTTGATTCACTTTTTCTTTTCTCTGAGTCTAAAGATTTGAATCATGATTTCACTTTTGAGGTAGATATTTCGCTTGTCTTTGCGTGGAAGACATAGCCCAGTCGTTGGGAGACAGTTTCTGGTGGATCGGGACCACGGTTCGAATCCCGGCAGGGTACTTGATTCACTTTTTCTTTTTTTAAGTCTTTAGATTTGAATCATGATTTCACTTATGAGGTAAGAATTTCGCTTGTCTTTGCGTGGAACACATAGCCCAGTGGTTGGGAAATAGTTTCTGGTGGGTCGGGACCACGGTTCTAATCCCGGCAGTGTCCTTGATTCACTTTTTTCTTTTTTCTAAGTCTTTAGATTTGAATCATGATTTCACTTATGAGGTAGGAATTTTGCTTGTCTTTGCGTGGAACAAATAGCCCCGTGGTTGGGAGATAGTTTCTGGTGGGTCGGGACCACGGTTCGAATCCCGGCAAAGTCCTTGTTTCACTTTTTCTTTTCTCTGAGTCTAAAGATTTGAATCATGATTTCACTTTTGAGGTAGATATTTCGCTTGTCTTTGCGTGGAACACATAGCCCAGTCGTTGGGAGACAGTTTCTGGTGGATCGGGACCACGGTTCGAATCCCGGCAGGGTACTTGATTCACTTTTTCTTTTTTTTTAAGTCTTTAGATTTGAATCATGATTTCACTTATGAGGTAAGAATTTCGCTTGTCTTTGCGTGGAACAGATAGCCCAGTGGTTGGGAGATAGTTTCTGGTGGGTCGGGACCACGGTTCTAATCCCGGCAGTGTCCTTGATTCACTTTTTCTTTTTTCTAAGTCTTTAGATTTGAATCATGATTTCACTTATGAGGTAGGAATTTCGCTTGTCTTTGCGTGGAACAAATATCCCAGTGGTTGGGAGATAGTTTCTGGTGGGTCGGGACCACGGTTCGAATCCCGGCAAAGTCCTTGATTCACTTTTTCTTTTGTCTGAGTCTAAAGATTTGAATCATGATTTCACTTTTGAGGTAGATATTTCGCTTGTCTTTGCGTGGAACACATAGCCCAGTGGTTGGGAGACAGTTTCTGGTGGATCGGGACCACGGTTCGAATCCCGGCAGGGTACTTGATTCACTTTTTCTTTTTTTTAAGTCTTTAGATTTGAATCATGATTTCACTTATGAGGTAGGAATTTTGCATGTCTTTGCGTGGAACAAATAGCCCAGTGGTTGGGAGACAGTTTCTGGTGGATCGGGACCACGGTTCGAATCCCGTCAGGGTCCTTGATTTACTTTTTCTTTTTTCTAAGTCTTTAGATTTGAATCATGATTTCACTTATGAGGTAGGAATTTTGCTTGTCTTTGCGTGGAACAAATAGCCCAGTGGTTGGGAGACAGTTTCTGGTGGATCGGGACCACGGTTCGAATCCCGTCAGGGTCCTTGATTCACTTTTTTCTTTTTTCTAAGTCTTTAGATTTGAATCATGATTTCACTTATGAGGTAGGAATTTTGCTTGTCTTTGCGTGGAACAAATAGCCCACTGGTTGGGAGATAGTTTCTGGTGGGTCGGGACCACGGTTCGAATCCCGGCAAAGTCCTTGATTCACTTTTTCTTTTGTCTGAGTCTAAAGATTTTAATCATGATTTCACTTATGAGGTAAGAATTTCGCTTGTTTTTGCGTGGAACACATAGCCCAGTGGTTGGGAAACAGTTTTTGGTGGGTCGGGACCACGGTTCTAATCCCGGCAGTGTCCTTGATTCACTTTTTCTTTTTTCTAAGTCTTTAGATTTGAATCATGATTTCACTTATGAGGTAGGAATTTTGCTTGTCTTTGCGTGGAACAAATAGCCCAGTGGTTGGGAGACAGTTTCTGGTGGATCGGGACCACGGTTCGAATCCCGTCAGGGTCCTTGATTTACTTTTTCTTTTTTCTAAGTCTTTAGATTTGAATCATGATTTCACTTATGAGGTAGGAATTTTGCTTGTCTTTGCGTGGAACAAATAGCCCAGTGGTTGGGAGATAGTTTCTGGTGGGTCGGGACCACGGTTCGAATCCCGGCAAAGTCCTTGATTCACTTTTTCTTTTGTCTGAGTCTAAAGATTTTAATCATGATTTCACTTATGAGGTAAGAATTTCGCTTGTCTTTGCGTGGAACACATAGCCCAGTGGTTGGGAAACAGTTTTTGGTGGGTCGGGACCACGGTTCTAATCCCGGCAGTGTCCTTGATTCACTTTTTCTTTTTTCTAAGTCTTTAGATTTGAATCATGATTTCACTTATGAGGTAGGAATTTTGCATGTCTTTGCGTGGAACAAATAGCCCAGTGGTTGGGAGACAGTTTCTGGTGGATCGGGACCACGGTTCGAATCCCGTCAGGGTCCTTGATTTACTTTTTCTTTTTTCTAAGTCTTTAGATTTGAATCATGATTTCACTTATGAGGTAAGAATTTCGCTTGTCTTTGCGTGGAACACATAGCCCAGCGGTTGGGAAATAGTTTCTGGTGCGTCGGGACCACGGTTCTAATCCCGGCAGTGTCCTTCATTCACTTTTTTCTTTTTTCTAAGTCTTTAGATTTGAATCATGATTTCACTTATGAGGTAGGAATTTTGCTTGTCTTTGCGTGGAACAAATAGCCCAGTGGTTGGGAGATAGTTTCTGGTGGATCGGGACCACGGTTCGAATCCCGGCAGGGTTTTTGATTCACTTTTTCTTTTTGCTGAGTCTAAGGATTTGAATCGTGATTTCACTTATGAGGTAATAATGTTGCTTGTCTTTGCGTGGAACAGATAGCCTAGTGGTTGGGAGATAGTTTCTGGTGGATCGTCACCACGGTTCGAATCCCGGCAGTGTCCTTGACTCACTTTGTCTTTTTTCTGAGTCTAAAGATTTGAATCATGATTTCACTTATGAGGTAGATATTTCGCTTGTCTTTGCGTGGAACAAATAGCCCAGTGGTTGGGAGATAGTTTCTGGTGGGTCGGCACCACGGTTCTAATACCGGCAGTGTCCTTGATTCACTTTTTCTTTTTTCTAAGTTTTTAGATTTGAATCATGATTTCACTTATGAGGTAGGAATTTCGCTTGTCTTTGCGTGGAACAAATAGCCCAGTGGTTGGGAGACAGTTTCTGGTGGATCGGGACCACGGTTCGAATCCCGTCAGGGTCCTTGATTCACTTTTTCTTTTTTCTAAGTCTTTAGATTTGAATCATGATTTCACTTATGAGGTAAGAATTTCGCTTGTCTTTGCGTGGAACACATAGCCCAGTGGTTGGGACATAGTTTCTGGTGGCTCGGGACCACGGTTCGAATCCCGACAAGGTCCTTGATTCAATTTTTCTTTTAGCTGAGTCTAAAGATTTGAATCATGATTTCACTTTTGAGGTAGATATTTCGCTTGTCTTTGCGTGGAACACATAGCCCAGTGGTTGGGACATAGTTTCTGGTGGCTCGGGACCACGGTTCGAATCCCAACAAGGTCCTTGATTCACTTTTTCTTTTAGCTGAGTCTAAGGATTTGAATCATGATTTCACTTATGAGGTAAGAATTTCGCTTGTCTTTGCGTGGAACACATAGCCCAGTGGTTGGGAAACAGTTTTTGGTGGGTCGGGACCACGGTTCTAATCCCGGCAGTGTCCTTGATTCACTTTGCCTTTTTTCTAAGTCTTTAGATTTGAATCATGATTTCACTTATGAGGTAGGAATTTTGCTTGTCTTTGCGTGGAACAAATAGCCCAGTGGTTGGGAGAAAGTTTCTGGTGGATCGGGACCACGGTTCGGATCCCGTCAGGGTCCTTGATTTACTTTTTCTTTTTTCTAAGTCTTTAGGTTTGAATCATGATTTCACTTATGAGGTAAGAATTTCGCTTGTCTTTGCGTGGAACACATAGCCCAGCGGTTGGGAAATAATTTCTGGTGGGTCGGGACCACGGTTCTAATCCCGGCAGTGTCCTTGATTCACTTTTTTCTTTTTTCTAAGTCTTTAAATTTGAATCATGATTTCACTTATGAGGTAGGAATTTTGCTTGTCTTTGCGTGGAACAAATAGCCCAGTGGTTGGGAGATAGTTTCTGGTGGGTCGGGACCACGGTTCGAATCCCGGCAAAGTCCTTGATTCACTTTTTCTTTTCTCTGAGTCTAAAGATTTGAATCATGATTTCACTTTTGAGGTAGATATTTCGCTTGTCTTTGCGTGGAAGACATAGCCCAGTCGTTGGGAGACAGTTTCTGGTGGATCGGGACCACGGTTCGAATCCCGGCAGGGTACTTGATTCACTTTTTCTTTTTTTAAGTCTTTAGATTTGAATCATGATTTCACTTATGAGGTAAGAATTTCGCTTGTCTTTGCGTGGAACACATAGCCCAGTGGTTGGGAAATAGTTTCTGGTGGGTCGGGACCACGGTTCTAATCCCGGCAGTGTCCTTGATTCACTTTTTTCTTTTTTCTAAGTCTTTAGATTTGAATCATGATTTCACTTATGAGGTAGGAATTTTGCTTGTCTTTGCGTGGAACAAATAGCCCCGTGGTTGGGAGATAGTTTCTGGTGGGTCGGGACCACGGTTCGAATCCCGGCAAAGTCCTTGTTTCACTTTTTCTTTTCTCTGAGTCTAAAGATTTGAATCATGATTTCACTTTTGAGGTAGATATTTCGCTTGTCTTTGCGTGGAACACATAGCCCAGTCGTTGGGAGACAGTTTCTGGTGGATCGGGACCACGGTTCGAATCCCGGCAGGGTACTTGATTCACTTTTTCTTTTTTTTTAAGTCTTTAGATTTGAATCATGATTTCACTTATGAGGTAAGAATTTCGCTTGTCTTTGCGTGGAACAGATAGCCCAGTGGTTGGGAGATAGTTTCTGGTGGGTCGGGACCACGGTTCTAATCCCGGCAGTGTCCTTGATTCACTTTTTCTTTTTTCTAAGTCTTTAGATTTGAATCATGATTTCACTTATGAGGTAGGAATTTCGCTTGTCTTTGCGTGGAACAAATATCCCAGTGGTTGGGAGATAGTTTCTGGTGGGTCGGGACCACGGTTCGAATCCCGGCAAAGTCCTTGATTCACTTTTTCTTTTGTCTGAGTCTAAAGATTTGAATCATGATTTCACTTTTGAGGTAGATATTTCGCTTGTCTTTGCGTGGAACACATAGCCCAGTGGTTGGGAGACAGTTTCTGGTGGATCGGGACCACGGTTCGAATCCCGGCAGGGTACTTGATTCACTTTTTCTTTTTTTTAAGTCTTTAGATTTGAATCATGATTTCACTTATGAGGTAAGAATTTCGCTTGTCTTTGCGTGGAACAAATATCCCAGTGGTTGGCAAATAGTTTTTGGTGGGTCGGGACCACGGTTCGAATCCCGGCAGGGTCCTTGATTCACTTTTTCTTGTTTCTAAGTCTTAAGATTTGAATCATGATTTCACTTATGAGGTATAGATTGCGCTTGTCTTTGCGTGGAACAAATATCCCAGTGGTTTGGAGACAGTTTCTGGTGGATCGGGACCACGGTTCGAATCCCGGCAGGGTCCTTGATTTACTTTTTCTTTTTTCTAAGTCTTTAGATTTGAATCGTGATTTCACTTATGAGGTAAGAATTTCGTTCGAATCCCGGCAGTGTTCTTGACTCACTTTTTCTTTTTTCTGAGTCTTAAGATTTGAATCATGATTTCCCTTATGAGGTAGATATTTTGCTTGTCTTTGCGTGGAACAAATATCCCAGTGGTTGGGAGACAGTTTCTGGTGGATCGGGACCACGGTTCGAATCCCGGCAGGGTCCTTGATTCACTTTTTCTTTTTTCTAAGTCTTTAGATTTGAATCATGATTTCACATATGAGGTAGGAATTTCGCTTGTCTTTGCGTGGAACAAATAGCCCAGTGGTTGGGAGATAGTTTGTGGTGGGTCGGGACCACGGTTCTAATCCCGGCAGTGTCCTTGATTCACTTTTTCTTTTTTCTAAGTCTTTAGATTTGAATCATGATTTCACTTATGAGGTAGGAATTTCGCTTGTCTTTGCGTGGAACAAATATCCCAGTGGTTGGGAGATAGTTTCTGGTGGGTCGGGACCACGGTTCGAATCCCGGCAAAGTCCTTGATTCACTTTTTCTTTTGTCTGAGTCTAAAGATTTGAATCATGATTTCACTTTTGAGGTAGATATTTCGCTTGTCTTTGCGTGGAACACATAGCCCAGTGGTTGGGAGACAGTTTCTGATGGATCGGGACCACGGTTCGAATCCCGGCAGGGTACTTGATTCACTTTTTCTTTTTTTTAAGTCTTTAGATTTGAATCATGATTTCACTTATGAGGTAAGAATTTCGCTTGTCTTTGCGTGGAACAAATATCCCAGTGGTTGGCAAATAGTTTTTGGTGGGTCGGGACCACGGTTCGAATCCCGGCAGGGTCCTTGATTCACTTTTTCTTTTTTCTAAGTCTTAAGATTTGAATCATGATTTCACTTATGAGGTATAGATTGCGCTTGTCTTTGCGTGGAACAAATATCCCAGTGGTTGGGAGACAGTTTCTGGTGGATCGGGACCACGGTTCGAATCCCGGCAGGGTCCTTGATTTACTTTTTCTTTTTTCTAAGTCTTTAGATTTGAATCGTGATTTCACTTATGAGGTAAGAATTTCGTTCGAATCCCGGCAGTGTTCTTGACTCACTTTTTCTTTTTTCTGAGTCTTAAGATTTGAATCATGATTTCCCTTATGAGGTAGATATTTTGCTTGTCTTTGCGTGGAACAAATATCCCAGTGGTTGGGAGACAGTTTCTGGTGGATCGGGACCACGGTTCGAATCCCGGCAGGGTCCTTGATTCACTTTTTCTTTTTTCTAAGTCTTTAGATTTGAATCATGATTTCACTTATCAGGTAAGAATTTCGTTTGTCTTTGCGTGGAACACATAGCCCAGTGGTTGGGAAATAGTTTCTGGTGGGTCGGGACTACGGTTCGAATCCCGGCAGGGTCCTTGATTCACTTTTTCTTTTTTCTAAGTCTTTAGATTTGAATCATGATTTCACTTATGAGGTATAAATTGCGCTTGTCTTTGCGTGGAACAAATAGCCCAGTGGTTGGGAGATAGTTTCTGGTGGGTCGGGACCACGGTTCGAATCCGGACAAGGTCCTTGATTCACTTTTTCTTTTTGCTGAGTCTAAGGATTTGAATCGTGATTTCACTTATGAGGTAAGAATGTCGCTTGTCTTTGCGTGGAACAGATAGCCTAGTGGTTGGGAGATAGTTTCTGGTGGATCGTGACCACGGTTCGAATCCCGGCAGTGTCCTTGACTCACTTTGTCTTTTTCTGAGTCTAAAGATTTGAATCATGATTTCACTTATGAGGTAGATATTTCGCTTGTGTTTGCGTGGAACAAATAGCCCAGTGGTTGGGAGATAGTTTCTGGTGGGTCGGCACCACGGTTCTAATCCCGGCAGTGTCCTTGATTCACTTTTTCTTTTTTCTAAGTTTTTAGATTTGAATCATGATTTCACTTATGAGGTAAGGAATTTCGCTTGTCTTTGCGTGGAACAAATAGCCCAGTGGTTGGGAGACAGTTTCTGGTGGATCGGGACCACGGTTCGAATCCCGTCAGGGTCCTTGATTCACTTTTTCTTTTTTCTAAGTCTTTAGATTTGAATCATGATTTCACTTATGAGATAAGAATTTCGCTTGTCTTTGCGTGGAACACATAGCCCAGTGGTTGGGACATAGTTTCTGGTGGGTCGGGACCACGGTTCGAATCCCGACAAGGTCCTTGATTCACTTTTTCTTTTAGCTGAGTCTAAGGATTTGAATCATGATTTCACTTATGAGGTAAGAATTTCGCTTGTCCTTGCGTGGAACACATAGCCCAGTGGTTGGGAAATAGTTTCTGGTGGGTCGGGACTACGGTTCGAATCCCGGCAGGGTCCTTGATTCACTTTTTCTTTTTTCTAAGTCTTTAGATTTGAATCATGATTTCACTTATGAGGTATAGATTGCGCTTGTCTTTGCGTGGAACAAATAGCCCAGTGGTTGGGAGATAGTTTCTGGTGGGTCGGGACCACTGTTCGAATCCGGACAAGGTCCTTGATTCACTTTTTCTTTTTGCTGAGTCAAAGGATTTGAATCGTGATTTCACTTATGAGGTAAGAATGTCGCTTGTCTTTGCGTGGAACAGATAGCCCAGTGGTTGGGAAATAGTTTCTGGTGGGTCGGGACTACGGTTCGAATCCCGGCAGGGTCCTTGATTCACTTTTTCTTTTTTCTAAGTCTTTAGATTTGAATCATGATTTCACTTATGAGGTAGGAATTTCGCTTGTCTTTGCGTGGAACAAATATCCCAGTGGTTGGGAGATAGTTTCTGGTGGGTCGGGACCACGGTTCGAATCCCGGCAAAGTCCTTGATTCACTTTTTCTTTTGTCTGAGTCTAAAGATTTGAATCATGATTTCACTTTTGAGGTAGATATTTCGCTTGTCTTTGCGTGGAACACATAGCCCAGTGGTTGGGAGACAGTTTCTGGTGGATCGGGACCACGGTTCGAATCCCGGCAGGGTACTTGATTCACTTTTTCTTTTTTTTAAGTCTTTAGATTTGAATCATGATTTCACTTATGAGGTAAGAATTTCGCTTGTCTTTGCGTGGAACAAATATCCCAGTGGTTGGCAAATAGTTTTTGGTGGGTCGGGACCACGGTTCGAATCCCGGCAGGGTCCTTGATTCACTTTTTCTTTTTTCTAAGTCTTAAGATTTGAATCGTGATTTCACTTATGAGGTAAGAATGTCGCTTGTCTTTGCGTGGAACAGATAGCCCAGTGGTTGGGAAATAGTTTCTGGTGGGTCGGGACTACGGTTCGAATCCCGGCAGGGTCCTTGATTCACTTTTTCTTTTTTCTAAGTCTTTAGATTTGAATCATGATTTCACTTATGAGGTAGGAATTTCGCTTGTCTTTGCGTGGAACAAATATCCCAGTGGTTGGGAGATAGTTTCTGGTGGGTCGGGACCACGGTTCGAATCCCGGCAAAGTCCTTGATTCACTTTTTCTTTTGTCTGAGTCTAAAGATTTGAATCATGATTTCACTTTTGAGGTAGATATTTCGCTTGTCTTTGCGTGGAACACATAGCCCAGTGGTTGGGAGACAGTTTCTGGTGGATCAGGACCACGGTTCGAATCCCGGCAGGGTACTTGATTCACTTTTTCTTTTTTTTAAGTCTTTAGATTTGAATCATGATTTCACTTTTGAGGTAAGAATTTCGCTTGTCTTTGCGTGGAACAAATATCCCAGTGGTTGGCAAATAGTTTTTGGTGGGTCGGGACCACGGTTCGAATCCCAGCAAAGTCCTTGATTCACTTTTTCTTTTGTCTGAGTCTAAAGATTTGAATCATGATTTCACTTTTGAGGTAGATATTTCGCTTGTCTTTGCGTGGAACACATAGCCCAGTGGTTGGGAGACAGTTTCTGGTGGATCGGGACCACGGTTCGAATCCCGGCAGGGTACTTGATTCACTTTTTCTTTTTTTTAAGTCTTTAGATTTGAATCATGATTTCACTTATGAGGTAAGAATTTCGCTTGTCTTTGCGTGGAACAAATATCCCAGTGGTTGGCAAATAGTTTTTGGTGGGTCGGGACCACGGTTCGAATCCCGGCAGGGTCCTTGATTCACTTTTTCTTTTTTCTAAGTCTTAAGATTTGAATCATGATTTCACTTATGAGGTATAGATTGCGCTTGTCTTTGCGTGGAACAAATATCCCAGTGGTTGGGAGACAGTTTCTGGTGGATCGGGACCACGGTTCGAATCCCGGCAGGGTCCTTGATTGACTTTTTCTTTTTTCTAAGTCTTTAGATTTGAATCGTGATTTCACTTATGAGGTAAGAATTTCGTTCGAATCCCGGCAGTGTTCTTGACTCACTTTTTCTTTTTTCTGAGTCTTAAGATTTGAATCATGATTTCCCTTATGAGGTAGATATTTTGCTTGTCTTTGCGTGGAACAAATATCCCAGTGGTTGGGAGACAGTTTCTGGTGGATCGGGACCACGGTTCGAATCCCGGCAGGGTCCTTGATTCACTTTTTCTTTTTTCTAAGTCTTTAGATTTGAATCATGATTTCACATATGAGGTAGGAATTTCGCTTGTCTTTGCGTGGAACAAATAGCCCAGTGGTTGGGAGATAGTTTGTGGTGGGTCGGGACCACGGTTCTAATCCCGGCAGTGTCCTTGATTCACTTTTTCTTTTTTTTAAGTCTTTAGATTTGAATCATGATTTCACTTATGAGGTAGGAATTTCGCTTGTCTTTGCGTGGAACAAATATCCCAGTGGTTGGGAGATAGTTTCTGGTGGGTCGGGACCACGGTTCGAATCCCGGCAAAGTCCTTGATTCACTTTTTCTTTTGTCTGAGTCTAAAGATTTGAATCATGATTTCACTTTTGAGGTAGATATTTCGCTTTTCTTTGCGTGGAACACATAGCCCAGTGGTTGGGAGACAGTTTCTGGTGGATCGGGACCACGGTTCGAATCCCGGCAGGGTACTTGATTCACTTTTTCTTTTTTTTAAGTCTTTAGATTTGAATCATGATTTCACTTATGAGGTAAGAATTTCGCTTGTCTTTGCGTGGAACAAATATCCCAGTGGTTGGCAAATAGTTTTTGGTGGGTCGGGACCACGGTTCGAATCCCGGCAGGGTCCTTGATTCACTTTTTCTTTTTTCTAAGTCTTAAGATTTGAATCATGATTTCACTTATGAGGTATAGATTGCGCTTGTCTTTGCGTGGAACAATTATCCCAGTGGTTGGGAGACAGTTTCTGGTGGATCGGGACCACGGTTCGAATCCCGGCAGGGTCCTTGATTGACTTTTTCTTTTTTCTAAGTCTTTAGATTTGAATCGTGATTTCACTTATGAGGTAAGAATTTCGTTCGAATCCCGGCAGTGTTCTTGACTCACTTTTTCTTTTTTCTGAGTCTTAAGATTTGAATCATGATTTCCCTTATGAGGTAGATATTTTGCTTGTCTTTGCGTGGAACAAATATCCCAATGGTTGGGAGACAGTTTCTGGTGGATCGGGACCACGGTTCGAATCCCGGCAGGGTCCTTGATTCACTTTTTCTTTTTTCTAAGTCTTTAGATTTGAATCATGATTTCACTTATGAGGTATAGATTGCGCTTGTCTTTGCGTGGAACAAATAGCCCAGTGGTTGGGAGATAGTTTCTGGTGGGTCGGGACCACGGTTCGAATCCGGACAAGGTCCTTGATTCACTTTTTCTTTTTGCTGAGTCTAAGGATTTGAATCGTGATTTCACTTATGAGGTAAGAATGTCGCTTGTCTTTGCGTGGAACAGATAGCCTAGTGGTTGGGAGATAGTTTCTGGTGGATCGTGACCACGGTTCGAATCCCGGCAGTGTCCTTGACTCACTTTATCTTTTTCTGAGTCTAAAGATTTGAATCATGATTTCACTTATGAGGTAGATATTTCGCTTGTCTTTGCGTGGAACAAATAGCCCAGTGGTTGGGAGATAGTTTCTGGTGGGTCGGCACCACGGTTCTAATCCCGGCAGTGTCCTTGATTCACTTTTTCTTTTTTCTAAGTTTTTAGATTTGAATCATGATTTCACTTATGAGGTAAGGAATTTCGCTTGTCTTTGCGTGGAACAAATAGCCCAGTGGTTGGGAGACAGTTTCTGGTGGATCGGGACCACGGTTCGAATCCCGTCAGGGTCCTTGATTCACTTTTTCTTTTTTCTAAGTCTTTAGATTTGAATCATGATTTCACTTATGAGATAAGAATTTCGCTTGTCTTTGCGTGGAACACATAGCCCAGTGGTTGGGACATAGTTTCTGGTGGGTCGGCACCACGGTTCGAATCCCGACAAGGTCCTTGATTCACTTTTTTCTTTTAGCTGAGTCTAAGGATTTGAATCATGATTTCACTTATGAGGTAAGAATTTCGCTTGTCCTTGCGTGGAACACATAGCCCAGTGGTTGGGAAATAGTTTCTGGTGGGTCGGGACTACGGTTCGAATCCCGGCAGGGTCCTTGATTCACTTTTTCTTTTTTCTAAGTCTTTAGATTTGAATCATGATTTCACTTATGAGGTATAGATTGCGCTTGTCTTTGCGTGGAACAAATAGCCCAGTGGTTGGGAGATAGTTTCTGGTGGGTCGGGACCACTGTTCGAATCCGGACAAGGTCCTTGATTCACTTTTTCTTTTTTCTAAGTTTTTAGATTTGAATCATGATTTCACTTATGAGGTAGGAATTTCGCTTGTCTTTGCGTGGAACAAATAGCCCAGTGGTTGGGAGACAGTTTCTGGTGGATCGGGACCACTGTTCGAATCCCGTCAGGGTCCTTGATTCACTTTTTCTTTTTTCTAAGTCTTTAGATTTGAATCATGATTTCACTTATGAGGTAAGAATTTCGCTTGTCTTTGCGTGGAACACATAGCCCAGTGGTTGGGACATAGATTCTGGTGGGTCGGGACCACGGTTCTAATCCCGGCAGTGTCCTTGATTCACTTTTTTCTTTTTTCTAAGTCTTTAGATTTGAATCATGATTTCACTTATGAGGTAGGAATTGTGCTTGTCTTTGCGTGGAACAAATAGCGCAGTGGTTGGGAGATAGTTTCTGGTGGGTCGGGACCACGGTTCGAATCCCAGCAAAGTCCTTGATTCACTTGTTCTTTTGTCTGAGTCTAAAGATTTGAATCATGATTTCACTTTTGAGGTAGATAATTCGCTTGTCTTTGCGTGGAACACATAGCCCAGTCGTTGGGAGACAGTTTCTGGTAAATCGGGACCACGGTTCGAATCCCGGCAGGGTACTTGATTCACTTTTTCTTTTTTTTAAGTCTTTAGATTTGAATCATGATTTCACTTATGAGGTAGGAATTTCGCTTGTCTTTGCGTGGAACAAATATCCCAGTGGTTGGGAGACAGTTTCTGGTGGATCGAGACCACGGTTCGAATCCCGGCAGGGTCCTTGATTCACTTTTTTCTTTTTTCTAAGTCTTTAGATTTGAATCATGATTTCACTTATGAGGTAAGAATTTCGCTTGTCTTTGCGTGGAACACATAGCCCAGTGGTTGGCAAATAGTTTCTGGTGGGTCGGGACCACGGTTCGAATCCCGGCAGGGTCCTTGATTCACTTTTTCTTTTTTCTAAGTCGTTAGATTTGAATCATGATTTCACTTATGAGGTATAGATTGCGCTTGTCTTTGCGTGGAACAAATAGCCCAGTGGTTGGGAGATAGTTTCTGGTGGATCGTGACCACGGTTCGAATCCCGGCAGTGTCCTTGACTCACTTTGTCTTTTTCTGAGTCAAAAGATTTGAATCATGATTTCACTTATGAGGTAGATATTTCGCTTGTCTTTGCGTGGAACAAATAGCCCAGTGGTTGGGAGATAGTTTCTGGTGGGTCGGCACCACGGTTCTAATCCCGGCAGTGTCCTTGATTCACTTTTTCTTTTTTCTAAGTTTTTAGATTTGAATCATGATTTCACTTATGAGGTAAGGAATTTCGCTTGTCTTTGCGTGGAACAAATAGCCCAGTGGTTGGGAGACAGTTTCTGGTGGATCGGGACCACGGTTCGAATCCCGTCAGGGTCCTTGATTCACTTTTTCTTTTTTCTAAGTCTTTAGATTTGAATCATGATTTCACTTATGAGATAAGAATTTCGCTTGTCTTTGCGTGGAACACATAGCCCAGTGGTTGGGACATAGTTTCTGGTGGGTCGGGACCACGGTTCGAATCCCGACAAGGTCCTTGATTCACTTTTTCTTTTAGCTGAGTCTAAGGATTTGAATCATGATTTCACTTATGAGGTAAGAATTTCGCTTGTCCTTGCGTGGAACACATAGCCCAGTGGTTGGGAAATAGTTTCTGGTGGGTCGGGACTACGGTTCGAATCCCGGCAGGGTCCTTGATTCACTTTTTCTTTTTTCTAAGTCTTTAGATTTGAATCATGATTTCACTTATGAGGTATAGATTGCGCTTGTCTTTGCGTGGAACAAATAGCCCAGTGGTTGGGAGATAGTTTCTGGTGGGTCGGGACCACTGTTCGAATCCGGACAAGGTCCTTGATTCACTTTTTCTTTTTGCTGAGTCAAAGGATTTGAATCGTGATTTCACTTATGAGGTAAGAATGTCGCTTGTCTTTGCGTGGAACAGATAGCCCAGTGGTTGGGAAATAGTTTCTGGTGGGTCGGGACTACGGTTCGAATCCCGGCAGGGTCCTTGATTCACTTTTTCTTTTTTCTAAGTCTTTAGATTTGAATCATGATTTCACTTATGAGGTAGGAATTTCGCTTGTCTTTGCGTGGAACAAATATCCCAGTGGTTGGGAGATAGTTTCTGGTGGGTCGGGACCACGGTTCGAATCCCGGCAAAGTCCTTGATTCACTTTTTCTTTTGTCTGAGTCTAAAGATTTGAATCATGATTTCACTTTTGAGGTAGATATTTCGCTTGTCTTTGCGTGGAACACATAGCCCAGTGGTTGGGAGACAGTTTCTGGTGGATCGGGACCACGGTTCGAATCCCGGCAGGGTACTTGATTCACTTTTTCTTTTTTTTAAGTCTTTAGATTTGAATCATGATTTCACTTATGAGGTAAGAATTTCGCTTGTCTTTGCGTGGAACAAATATCCCAGTGGTTGGCAAATAGTTTTTGGTGGGTCGGGACCACGGTTCGAATCCCGGCAGGGTCCTTGATTCACTTTTTCTGTTTTCTAAGTCTTAAGATTTGAATCATGATTTCACTTATGAGGTATAGATTGCGCTTGTCTTTGCGTGGAACAAATATCCCAGTGGTTGGGAGACAGTTTCTGGTGGATCGGGACCACGGTTCGAATCCCGGCAGGGTCCTTGATTTACTTTTTCTTTTTTCTAAGTCTTTAGATTTGAATCGTGATTTCACTTATGAGGTAAGAATTTCGTTCGAATCCCGGCAGTGTTCTTGACTCACTTTTTCTTTTTTCTGAGTCTTAAGATTTGAATCATGATTTCCCTTATGAGGTAGATATTTTGCTTGTCTTTGCGTGGAACAAATATCCCAGTGGTTGGGAGACAGTTTCTGGTGGATCGGGACCACGGTTCGAATCCCGGCAGGGTCCTTGATTCACTTTTTCTTTTTTCTAAGTCTTTAGATTTGAATCATGATTTCACATATGAGGTAAGAATTTCGCTTGTCTTTGCGTGGAACACATAGCCCAGTGGTTGGCAAATAGTTTCTGGTGGGTCGGGACCACGGTTCGAATCCCGGCAGGGTCCTTGATTCACTTTTTCTTTTTTCTAAGTCGTTAGATTTGAATCATGATTTCACTTATGAGGTATAGATTGCGCTTGTCTTTGCGTGGAACAAATAGCCCAGTGGTTGGGAGATAGTTTCTGGTGGATCGTGACCACGGTTCGAATCCCGGCAGTGTCCTTGACTCACTTTGTCTTTTTCTGAGTCAAAAGATTTGAATCATGATTTCACTTATGAGGTAGATATTTCGCTTGTCTTTGCGTGGAACAAATAGCCCAGTGGTTGGGAGATAGTTTCTGGTGGGTCGGCACCACGGTTCTAATCCCGGCAGTGTCCTTGATTCACTTTTTCTTTTTTCTAAGTTTTTAGATTTGAATCATGATTTCACTTATGAGGTAAGGAATTTCGCTTGTCTTTGCGTGGAACAAATAGCCCAGTGGTTGGGAGACAGTTTCTGGTGGATCGGGACCACGGTTCGAATCCCGTCAGGGTCCTTGATTCACTTTTTCTTTTTTCTAAGTCTTTAGATTTGAATCATGATTTCACTTATGAGATAAGAATTTCGCTTGTCTTTGCGTGGAACACATAGCCCAGTGGTTGGGACATAGTTTCTGGTGGGTCGGGACCACGGTTCGAATCCCGACAAGGTCCTTGATTCACTTTTTCTTTTAGCTGAGTCTAAGGATTTGAATCATGATTTCACTTATGAGGTAAGAATTTCGCTTGTCCTTGCGTGGAACACATAGCCCAGTGGTTGGGAAATAGTTTCTGGTGGGTCGGGACTACGGTTCGAATCCCGGCAGGGTCCTTGATTCACTTTTTCTTTTTTCTAAGTCTTTAGATTTGAATCATGATTTCACTTATGAGGTATAGATTGCGCTTGTCTTTGCGTGGAACAAATAGCCCAGTGGTTGGGAGATAGTTTCTGGTGGGTCGGGACCACTGTTCGAATCCGGACAAGGTCCTTGATTCACTTTTTCTTTTTGCTGAGTCAAAGGATTTGAATCGTGATTTCACTTATGAGGTAAGAATGTCGCTTGTCTTTGCGTGGAACAGATAGCCCAGTGGTTGGGAAATAGTTTCTGGTGGGTCGGGACTACGGTTCGAATCCCGGCAGGGTCCTTGATTCACTTTTTCTTTTTTCTAAGTCTTTAGATTTGAATCATGATTTCACTTATGAGGTAGGAATTTCGCTTGTCTTTGCGTGGAACAAATATCCCAGTGGTTGGGAGATAGTTTCTGGTGGGTCGGGACCACGGTTCGAATCCCGGCAAAGTCATTGATTCACTTTTTCTTTTGTCTGAGTCTAAAGATTTGAATCATGATTTCACTTTTGAGGTAGATATTTCGCTTGTCTTTGCGTGGAACACATAGCCCAGTGGTTGGGAGACAGTTTCTGGTGGATCGGGACCACGGTTCGAATCCCGGCAGGGTACTTGATTCACTTTTTCTTTTTTTTAAGTCTTTAGATTTGAATCATGATTTCACTTATGAGGTAAGAATTTCGCTTGTCTTTGCGTGGAACAAATATCCCAGTGGTTGGCAAATAGTTTTTGGTGGGTCGGGACCACGGTTCGAATCCCGGCAGGGTCCTTGATTCACTTTTTCTGTTTTCTAAGTCTTAAGATTTGAATCATGATTTCACTTATGAGGTATAGATTGCGCTTGTCTTTGCGTGGAACAAATATCCCAGTGGTTGGGAGACAGTTTCTGGTGGATCGGGACCACGGTTCGAATCCCGGCAGGGTCCTTGATTTACTTTTTCTTTTTTCTAAGTCTTTAGATTTGAATCGTGATTTCACTTATGAGGTAAGAATTTCGTTCGAATCCCGGCAGTGTTCTTGACTCACTTTTTCTTTTTTCTGAGTCTTAAGATTTGAATCATGATTTCCCTTATGAGGTAGATATTTTGCTTGTCTTTGCGTGGAACAAATATCCCAGTGGTTGGGAGACAGTTTCTGGTGGATCGGGACCACGGTTCGAATCCCGGCAGGGTCCTTGATTCACTTTTTCTTTTTTCTAAGTCTTTAGATTTGAATCATGATTTCACATATGAGGTAGGAATTTCGCTTGTCTTTGCGTGGAACAAATAGCCCAGTGGTTGGGAGATAGTTTGTGGTGGGTCGGGACCACGGTTCTAATCCCGGCAGTGTCCTTGATTCACTTTTTCTTTTTTCTAAGTCTTTAGATTTGAATCATGATTTCACTTATGAGGTAGGAATTTCGCTTGTCTTTGCGTGGAACAAATATCCCAGTGGTTGGGAGATAGTTTCTGGTGGGTCGGGACCACGGTTCGAATCCCGGCAAAGTCCTTGATTCACTTTTTCTTTTGTCTGAGTCTAAAGATTTGAATCATGATTTCACTTTTGAGGTAGATATTTCGCTTGTCTTTGCGTGGAACACATAGCCCAGTGGTTGGGAGACAGTTTCTGGTGGATCGGGACCACGGTTCGAATCCCGGCAGGGTACTTGATTCACTTTTTCTTTTTTTTAAGTCTTTAGATTTGAATCATGATTTCACTTATGAGGTAAGAATTTCGCTTGTCTTTGCGTGGAACAAATATCCCAGTGGTTGGCAAATAGTTTTTGGTGGGTCGGGACCACGGTTCGAATCCCGGCAGGGTCCTTGATTCACTTTTTCTTTTTTCTAAGTCTTAAGATTTGAATCATGATTTCACTTATGAGGTATAGATTGCGCTTGTCTTTGCGTGGAACAATTATCCCAGTGGTTGGGAGACAGTTTCTGGTGGATCGGGACCACGGTTCGAATCCCGGCAGGGTCCTTGATTTACTTTTTCTTTTTTCTAAGTCTTTAGATTTGAATCGTGATTTCACTTATGAGGTAAGAATTTCGTTCGAATCCCGGCAGTGTTCTTGACTCACTTTTTCTTTTTTCTGAGTCTTAAGATTTGAATCATGATTTCCCTTATGAGGTAGATATTTTGCTTGTCTTTGCGTGGAACAAATATCCCAATGGTTGGGAGACAGTTTCTGGTGGATCGGGACCACGGTTCGAATCCCGGCAGGGTCCTTGATTCACTTTTTCTTTTTTCTAAGTCTTTAGATTTGAATCATGATTTCACTTATCAGGTAAGAATTTCGTTTGTCTTTGCGTGGAACACATAGCCCAGTGGTTGGGAAATAGTTTCTGGTGGGTCGGGACTACGGTTCGAATCCCGGCAGGGTCCTTGATTCACTTTTTCTTTTTTCTAAGTCTTTAGATTTGAATCATGATTTCACTTATGAGGTATAGATTGCGCTTGTCTTTGCGTGGAACAAATAGCCCAGTGGTTGGGAGATAGTTTCTGGTGGGTCGGGACCACGGTTCGAATCCGGACAAGGTCCTTGATTCACTTTTTCTTTTTGCTGAGTCTAAGGATTTGAATCGTGATTTCACTTATGAGGTAAGAATGTCGCTTGTCTTTGCGTGGAACAGATAGCCTAGTGGTTGGGAGATAGTTTCTGGTGGATCGTGACCACGGTTCGAATCCCGGCAGTGTCCTTGACTCACTTTGTCTTTTTCTGAGTCTAAAGATTTGAATCATGATTTCACTTATGAGGTAGATATTTCGCTTGTCTTTGCGTGGAACAAATAGCCCAGTGGTTGGGAGATAGTTTCTGGTGGGTCGGCACCACGGTTCTAATCCCGGCAGTGTCCTTGATTCACTTTTTCTTTTTTCTAAGTTTTTAGATTTGAATCATGATTTCACTTATGAGGTAAGGAATTTCGCTTGTCTTTGCGTGGAACAAATAGCCCAGTGGTTTGAAACTAGTTTCTGGTGGATCGGGACCACGGTTCGAATCCCGTCAGGGTCCTTGATTCACTTTTTCTTTTTTCTAAGTCTTTAGATTTGAATCATGATTTCACTTATGAGATAAGAATTTCGCTTGTCTTTGCGTGGAACACATAGCCCAGTGGTTGGGACATAGTTTCTGGTGGGTCGGGACCACGGTTCGAATCCCGACAAGGTCCTTGATTCACTTTTTCTTTTTGCTGAGTCTAAGGATTTGAATCATGATTTCACTTATGAGGTAAGAATTTCGCTTGTCTTTGCGTGGAACAGATAGCCCAGTGGTTGGGAGATAGTTTCTGGTGGATCGGGACCACGGTTCGAATCCCGGCAGGGTCCTTGATTCACTTTTTCTTTTTTCTAAGTCTTTAGATTTGAATCATGCTTTCACTTATGAGGTATAGATTGCGCTTGTCTTTGAGTGGAACGAATAGCCCAGTGGTTGTGAGATAGTTTCTGGTTGATCGGGACCACGGTTCGAATCCCGGCAGTGTCCTTGATTCACTTTTTCTTTTTTCTGAGTCTAAAGATTTGAATCATGATTTCACTTATGAGGTAAACATTTCGCATGTCTTTGTGTGGAACAGATAGCCCAGTGGCTGGGCGATAGTTTCTGGTGGATCGGGACCACGGTTCGAATCCCAGCAGGGTCCTTGCTTCACTTTTTTTTTTCTAAGTCTTTAGATTTGAATCATGATTCCACATATGAGGTAGGAATTTCGCTTGTCTTTGCGTGGAACAAATAGCCCAGTGGTTGGGAGATAGTTTGTGGTGGGTCGGGACAACGGTTCGAATCCCGGCAGTGTCCTTGATTCACTTTTTCTTTTTTCTAAGTCTTTAGATTTGAATCATGATTTCACTTATGAGGTAGGAATTGTGCTTGTCTTTGCGTGGAACAAATAGCGCAGTGGTTGGGAGATAGTTTCTGGTGGGTCGGGACCACGGTTCGAATCCCAGCAAAGTCCTTGATTCACTTGTTCTTTTGTCTGAGTCTAAAGATTTGAATCATGATTTCACTTTTGAGGTAGATAATTCGCTTGTCTTTGCGTGGAACACATAGCCCAGTCGTTGGGAGATAGTTTGTGGTGGGTCGGGACAACGGTTCGAATCCCGGCAGTGTCCTTGATTCACTTTTTCTTTTTTTTAAGTCTTTAGATTTGAATCATGATTTCACTTATGAGGTAGGAATTTCGCTTGTCTTTGCGTGGAACAAATATCCCAGTGGTTGGGAGACAGTTTCTGGTGGATCGAGACCACGGTTCGAATCCCGGCAGGGTCCTTGATTCACTTTTTTCTTTTTTCTAAGTCTTTAGATTTGAATCATGATTTCACTTATGAGGTAAGAATTTCGCTTGTCTTTGCGTGGAACACATAGCCCAGTGGTTGGCAAATAGTTTCTGGTGGGTCGGGACCACGGTTCGAATCCCGGCAGGGTCCTTGATTCACTTTTTCTTTTTTCTAAGTCGTTAGATTTGAATCATGATTTCACTTATGAGGTATAGATTGCGCTTGTCTTTGCGTGGAACAAATAGCCCAGTGGTTGAGAGATAGTTTCTGGTGGGTCGGGACCACGGTTCGAATCCGGACAAGGTCCTTGATTCACTTTTTCTTTTTGCTGAGTCTAAGGATTTGAATCATGATTTCACTTATGAGGTAAGAATTTCGCTTGTCTTTGCGTGGAACAGATAGCCCAGTGGTTGGGAGATAGTTTCTGGTGGATCGGGACCACGGTTCGAATCCCGGCAGGGTCCTTGATTCACTTTTTCTTTTTTCTAAGTCTTTAGATTTGAATCATGCTTTCACTTATGAGGTATAGATTGCGCTTGTCTTTGAGTGGAACGAATAGCCCAGTGGTTGTGAGATAGTTTCTGGTTGATCGGGACCACGGTTCGAATCCCGGCAGTGTCCTTGATTCACTTTTTCTTTTTTCTGAGTCTAAAGATTTGAATCATGATTTCACTTATGAGGTAAACATTTCGCATGTCTTTGTGTGGAACAGATAGCCCAGTGGCTGGGCGATAGTTTCTGGTGGATCGGGACCACGGTTCGAATCCCAGCAGGGTCCTTGCTTCACTTTTTTTTTTCTAAGTCTTTAGATTTATATCATGATTCCACATATGAGGTAGGAATTTCGCTTGTCTTTGCGTGGAACAAATAGCCCAGTGGTTGGGAGATAGTTTGTGGTGGGTCGGGACAACGGTTCGAATCACGGCAGTGTCCTTGATTCACTTTTTCTTTTTTCTGAGTCTAAAGATTTGAATCATGATTTCACTTATGAGGTAAACATTTCGCATGTCTTTGCGTGGAACAGATAGCCCAGTGGCTGGGCGATAGTTTCTGGTGGATCGGGACCACGGTTCGAATCCCAGCAGGGTCCTTGCTTCACTTTTTTTTGTCTAAGTCTTTAGATTTGAATCATGATTTCACATATGAGGTAGGAATTTCGCTTGTCTTTGCGTGGAACAAATAGCCCAGTGGTTGGGAGATAGTTTGTGGTGGGTCGGGACAACGGTTCGAATCCCGTCAGTGTTCTTGATTCACTTTTTCCTTTTTCTGAGTCTAACGATTTGAATCATGATGTCACTTATGTGGTAGGAATTTCGCTTGTCTTTGCGTGGAACAGATAGCCCAGTGGTTGGGCGATAGTTTCTGGTGGATCGGGACCCCGGTTCGAATCCCGGCAGGGTCCTTGATTCACTTTTTTCTGTTTTCTAAGTCTTTAGATTTGAATCATGATTTCACTTAAGAGGTAGGAATTTCGCTTGTCTTTGCGTGGAACAGATAGCCCAGTGGTTGGGAGATAGTTTCTGGTGGATCGGGACCCCGCTTCGAATCCCGGCAGTGTCCTTGATTCACTCTTTCTTTTTCCTAAGTCTTTAGATTTGAATCGTGATTTCACTTTTGACGTAGGAATTTCGCTAGTCTTTGCGTGGAACAGATAGCCCAGTGGTTGGGAGATAGTTTGCGTTGGATCGGGACCACGGTTCGAATCCCGACAAGGTCCTTGGTTCACTTTGTTTGTCTGAGTCTAATGATTTGAATCCTGATTTCAGTTATGAGGTAGGAATTTCGCTTGTCTTTGCGTGGACCAGATAGCCCAGTGGTTGGGAGATAGTTTCTGGTGGATCGGGACCCCGGTTCGAATCCCGACAAGGTCCTAGATTCACTTTTTATTTTTCCTAAGTCTTTAGATTTGAATCATGATTTCACTTATGAGGTATAAATTTCGCTTGTCTTTGCGTGGAACAGATAGCCCAGTGGTTGGGAGATAGTTTCTGGTGGATCGGGACCACGGTTCGAATCCCGACAGTGTCCTTCATCTTCTTTTTCTTGTTTAATGAGTCTAATGATTTGAATCATGATTTCACTTATGTGGTAGGAATTTCGCTTGTCTTTGCGTGGAACAGATAGCCCAGTGGTTGGGAGATAGTTTCTGGTGGATCGGGACCACGGTTCGAATACCGGCAAAGTCCTTGATTTACTTTTTCTTTTTTATCAGTCTTTAGATTTGAATCATGATTTCACATATGAGGTAGGAATTTCGCTTGTCTTTGCGTGGAACAAATAGTCCAGTGGTTGGGAGATAGTTTGTGGTGGATCGGGACCCCAGTTCGAATCTCGTCAGTGTTCTTGATTCACTTTTTCCTTTTTCTGAGTCTAACGATTTGAATCATGATTTCACTTATGACGTAGGAATTTCGCTAGTCTTTGCGTGGAACACATAGCCCAGTGGTTTGAAAATAGTTTGTGGTGGGTCGGGACCACGGTTCGAATCCCGTCAGTGTTCTTGATTCACTTTTTCCTTTTTCTGAGTCTAACGATTTGAATCATGATTTCACTTATGTGGTAGGAATTTCGCTTGTCTTTGCGTGGAACAAATAGCCCAGTGGTTGGGAGATAGTTTGTGGTGGATCGGGACCCCGGTTCGAATCCCGGCAGGGTCCTTGATTCACTTTTTTCTGTTTTCTAAGTCTTTAGATTTGAATCATGATTTCACTTAAGAGGTAGGAATTTCGCTTGTCTTTGCGTGGAACAGATAGCCCAGTGGTTGGGAGATAGTTTCTGGTGGATCGGGACCCCGCTTCGAATCCCGGCAGTGTCCTTGATTCACTCTTTCTTTTTCCTAAGTCTTTAGATTTGAATCGTGATTTCACTTTTGACGTAGGAATTTCGCTAGTCTTTGCGTGGAACAGATAGCCCAGTGGTTGGGAGATAGTTTGCGTTGGATCGGGACCACGGTTCGAATCCCGACAAGGTCCTTGGTTCACTTTGTTTGTCTGAGTCTAATGATTTGAATCCTGATTTCAGTTATGAGGTAGGAATTTCGCTTGTCTTTGCGTGGACCAGATAGCCCAGTGGTTGGGAGATAGTTTCTGGTGGATCGGGACCCCGGTTCGAATCCCGACAAGGTCCTAGATTCACTTTTTATTTTTCCTAAGTCTTTAGATTTGAATCATGATTTCACTTATGAGGTATAAATTTCGCTTGTCTTTGCGTGGAACAGATAGCCCAGTGGTTGGGAGATAGTTTCTGGTGGATCGGGACCACGGTTCGAATCCCGACAGTGTCCTTCATCTTCTTTTTCTTGTTTAATGAGTCTAATGATTTGAATCATGATTTCACTTATGTGGTAGGAATTTCGCTTGTCTTTGCGTGGAACAGATAGCCCAGTGGTTGGGAGATAGTTTCTGGTGGATCGGGACCACGGTTCGAATACCGGCAAAGTCCTTGATTTACTTTTTCTTTTTTATCAGTCTTTAGATTTGAATCATGATTTCACATATGAGGTAGGAATTTCGCTTGTCTTTGCGTGGAACAAATAGTCCAGTGGTTGGGAGATAGTTTGTGGTGGATCGGGACCCCAGTTCGAATCTCGTCAGTGTTCTTGATTCACTTTTTCCTTTTTCTGAGTCTAACGATTTGAATCATGATTTCACTTATGACGTAGGAATTTCGCTAGTCTTTGCGTGGAACACATAGCCCAGTGGTTTGAAAATAGTTTGTGGTGGGTCGGGACCACGGTTCGAATCCCGTCAGTGTTCTTGATTCACTTTTTCCTTTTTCTGAGTCTAACGATTTGAATCATGATTTCACTTATGTGGTAGGAATTTCGCTTGTCTTTGCGTGGAACAAATAGCCCAGTGGTTGGGAGATAGTTTGTGGTGGATCGGGACCCCGGTTCGAATCCCGGCAGGGTCCTTGATTCACTTTTTCCTTTTTCTGAGTCTAAAGATTTGAATCATGATTTCAGTTATGTGGTAGGAATTTCGCTTGTCTTTGCGTGGAACAGAAAGCCCAGTGGTTGGGAGATAGTTCGGGTGGGTCGGGACCACGGTTCGAATCCCTGCAGTGTTCTTGATTCACTTTTTCCTTTTTCTAAGTCTTTAAATTTGAATCATGATTTCACTTATGAGGTAGGAATTTCGCTTGTCTTTGCGTGGAACAGATAGCCCAGTGGTTGGGAGATAGTTTCTGGTGGATCGGGACCACGGTTCGAATCCGGCAGGGTCCTTGATTCGCTTTTTTTCTTTTGTCTAAGTCTTTAGATTTGAATCATGATTTCACTTATGAGGTAGGAATTTCGATTGTCTTTGCGTGGAATAGATAGCCCAGTGGTTGGGAGATAGTTTCTTGTGGATCAGGACCACGGTTCGAATCCTGGTAGGGTCTTTGATCCCCTTACATTTGTTCTGAGTCTAAAGATTTGAATCATGATTTCACTTATGAGGTAGGAATTTCGCATGTCTTTGCGTGGAACAGATAGGCCAGTGGTCGGGAGATAGTTTCTGGTGGATCGGGACCACGGTTCGAATCCCGGCAGTGTCCTTGATTCACTTTTTTCTTTTTCAGAGTCTAAAGATTTTAATCATGATTTCACTTATGATGTAGGAATTTCGCTTGTCTTTGAGTGGAACACATAGCCCAGTGGTTTGGGAGATAGTTTCTGGTGGAGCGGGACCACGGTTCGAATCCCGACAAGGTCCTAGATTCACTTTTTCTTTTTTCTGAGTCTAAAGATTTGAATCATGATTTCACTTATGACTTAGGAATTTCGCTTGTCTTTGCGTGGAACAGATAGCCCAGTGGTTGGGAGATAGTTTCTGGTGGATCGGGACCACGGTTCGAATACCGTCAAAGTCCTTGATTTACTTTTTCTTTTTTCTCAGTCTTTAGATTTGAATCATGATTTCACATATGAGGTAGGAATTTCGCTTGTCTTTGCGTGGAACAAATAGCCCAGTGGTTGGGAGATAGTTTGTGGTGGATCGGGACCCCAGTTCGAATATCGTCAGTGTTCTTGATTCACTTTTTTCTTTTTCTGAGTCTAACGATTTGAATCATGATTTCACTTATGACGTAGGAATTTCGCTAGTCTTTGCGTGGAACACATAGCCCAGTGGTTGGGAGATAGTTTGTGGTGGATCGGGACCCCAGTTCGAATCCCGGCAGGGTCCTTGATTCACTTTTTCTTTGTTCTAAGTCTTTAAAATTGAATCATGATTTCACTTATGAGGTAGGAATTTCGCTTGTCTTTGCGTGGAACAAATAGCCCAGTGGTTTGAAACTAGTTTGTGGTGGGTCGGGACCACGGTTCGAATCCCGTCAGTGTTCTTGATTCACTTTTTCCTTTTTCTGAGTCTAACGATTTGAATCATGATTTCACTTATGTGGTAGGAATTTCGCTTGTCTTTGCGTGGAACAAATAGCCCAGTGGTTGGGAGATAGTTTGTGGTGGATCGGGACCCCGGTTCGAATCCCGGCAGGGTCCTTGATTCACTTTTTCCTTTTTCTGAGTCTAAGGATTTGAATCATGATTTAACTTATGACGTATGAATTTCGCTTGTCTTTGCGTGGAACAGATAGCCCAGTGGTTGGGAGATATTTTCTGGTGGATCGGGACCACGGTTCGAATCCCGAAAAGCTACTTGATTCACTTTTTCTTTTTTCTGAGTCTAAAGATTTGAATCATGATTTCACTTATGAGGTAAGAATTTCGCTTGTCTTTGCGTGGAACAGATAGCCCAGTGGTTGGGAGATAGTTTCTGGTGGATCGGGACAACGGTTCGAATCCCGGCAAAGTCCTTGATTACCTTTTTTTCTGAGTCTAAAGATTTGAATCATGATTTCACTTATGACGTATGAATTTCGCTTGTCTTTGCGTGGAATAGATAGCCCAGTGGTTGGGAGATAGTTTCTTGTGGATCAGGACCACGGTTCGAATCCTGGTAGGGTCTTTGATCCCCTTACATTTTTTCTGAGTCTAAAGATTTGAATCATGATTTCACTTATGAGGTAGGAATTTCGCATGTCTTTGCGTGGAACAGATAGGCCAGTGGTCGGGAGATAGTTTCTGGTGGATCGGGACCACGGTTCGAATCCCGGCAGTGTCCTTGATTCACTTTTTTCTTTTTCAGAGTCTAAAGATTTTAATCATGATTTCACTTATGATGTAGGAATTTCGCTTGTCTTTGAGTGGAACACATAGCCCAGTGGTTTGGGATATAGTTTCTGGTGGAGCGGGACCACGGTTCGAATCCCGACAAGGTACTTCATTCACTTTTGTTTTCTGAGTCTAAAGATTTGAATCATGACTTCACTTATGAGGTAGGAATTTCGCTTGTCTTTGCGTGGAACAGATAGCCCAGTGGTTGGGAGATAGTTTCTGGTGGATCGGGACCACGGTTCGAATCCCGACAAAGTACTTGATTCACTTTTTCTTTTTTCTAAGTCTTAAGATTTGAATCATGACTTCTCTTATGAGGTAGGAATTTCGCTTGTCTTTGCGTGGAACACATAGCCCAGTGGTTGTGAGAAAGTTTATGGTGGATCGGGACCACGGTTCGAATCCCGGCAAAGTCCTTGATTAACTTTTTTTTTCTGAGTCTAAGGATTTGAATCATGATTTAACTTATGACGTATGAATTTCGCTTGTCTTTGCGTGGAACAGATAGCCCAGTGGTTGGGAGATATTTTCTGGTGGATCGGGACCACGGTTCGAATCCCGAAAAGCTACTTGATTCACTTTTTCTTTTTTCTGAGTCTAAAGATTTGAATCATGATTTCACTTATGAGGTAAGAATTTCGCTTGTCTTTGCGTGGAACAGATAGCCCAGTGGTTGGGAGATAGTTTCTGGTGGATCGGGACAACGGTTCGAATCCCGGCAAGGTCCTTGATTACCTTTTTTTTCTGAGTCTAAAGATTTGAATCATGATTTAACTTATGACGTATGAATTTCGCTTGTCTTTGCGTGGAACAGATAGCCCAGTGGTTGGGAGATAGTTTCTGGTGGATCGGGACCACGGTTCGAATCCCGACAAAGTACTTGATTCACTTTTTCTTTTTTCTAAGTCTTAAGATTTGAATCATGACTTCTCTTATGATGTAGGAATTTCGCTTGTCTTTGCGTGAAACAGATAGCCCAGTGGTTTCGGAGATAGTTTCTGGTGGATCGGGACCCCGGTTCGAATCCCGGCAGTGTCCTTGATCTTCTTTTTATTTTTTCTGAGTCTAAGGATTTGAATCATGATTTCACTTATGACGTAGGAATTTCGCTTGTCTTTGCCTGGAACATATAGCCCAGTTGTTGGGAGATAGTTTCTGGTGGATCGGGACCACGGTTCGAATCCCGACAAGGTCCTAGATTCACTTTTCCTTTTTTTTGAGTCTAAAGATTTGAATCATGATTTCACTTATGACGTATGAATTTCGCTTGTCTTTTCGTGGAACAGATAGCCCAGTGGTTTTGGAGATAGTTTCTGGTGGATCGGGACCACGGTTCGAATCCAGCTGGGGTCCTTGATCCCCTTACCTTGTTTCTGAGTCTAAAGATCTGAATCATGATTTTACTTATGAGGTAGAAATTTCGCATGTCTTTGCGTCGAACAGATAGCCCAGTGGTTGGGAGATAGTTTCTGGTGGATCGGGACGCCGGTTCGAATCCCGGCAGTGTCCTTTTTTTTTTTTTTTTTTTTTTCTGAGTCTAAGGATTTGAATCATGATTTCACTTATGACGTATGAATTTCGCTTGTCTTTTCGTGGAACAGATATCCTAGTGGTTGGGAGATAGTTTCTGGTGGATCGGGATCCCGGTTCGAATCCCGGCAGGTTCCTTGATATACTTTTTCTTTTTTCTAAGTCTTTAAATTTGAATCATGATTTCACTCATGAGGTAGGAATTTCGCTTGTCTTTGCGTGGAACAGATAGCCCAGTGGTTGGGAGATAGTTTCTGGTGGATCGGGACCCCGGTTCGAATCCCGGCAAGGTCCTAGATTCACTTTTTCTTTATTTTGAGTCTAAAGATTTGAATCATGATTTCACTTATGAGGTAGGAATTTCCCTTGTCTTTGCGTGGAACAGATAGCCCAGTGGTTGGGAGATAGTTTCTTGTGGATCAGAACCACGGTTCGAATCCAGGTAGGATCCTTGATCCCCTTACCTTTTTTCTGAGATCTAAAGATCTGAATCATGATTTTACTTATGAGGTAGGAATTTCGCATGTCTTTGCGTGGAACACATAGCCCAGTGGTTGTGAGATAGTTTATGGTGGATCGGGACCACGGTTCGAATCCAGGCAAAGTCCTTGATTAACTTTTTTTTTTCTGAGTCTAAGGATTTGAATCATGATTTAACTTATGACGTATGAATTTCGCTTGTCTTTGCGTAGAACAGATAGCCCAGTGGTTGGGAGATATTTTCTGGTGGATCGGGACCACGGTTCGAATCCATGCAAAGTCCTTGATCCACTTTTTCTTTTTTCTGAGTCTAAAGATTAGAATCATGATTTCACTTATGACGTTACAATTTCGGTTGTCTTTGCGTGAAACAGATAGCCCAGTGGTTGGAAGATAGTTTCTGGTGGATCGGGACCACAGTTCGAATCCCGGCAAAGTCCTTGATTCACTTTTTCTTTTTTCTGAGTCTAAAGATTTGAATCATGATTTCACTTATGAGGTAAGAATTTCGCTTGTCTTTGCGTGAAACAGATAGCAAAGTGGTTGGGAGATAGTTTCTGGTGGATCGGGACCACGGTTCGAATCCATGCAAAGTCCTTGATCCACTTTTTCTTTTTTCTGAGTCTAAAGATTAGAATCATGATTTCACTTATGACGTTACAATTTCGGTTGTCTTTGCGTGGAACAGATAGCCCAGTGGTTGGGAGATAGTTTCTGGTGGATCGGGACCACGGTTCGAACCCCAACAAGGTACTTGATTCACTTTTTTTTCTGAGTCTAAAGATTTGAATCATGATTTCACTTATGAGGTAGGAATAACGCTTGTCTTTGCGTGGAACAGATAGCCCAGTGGTTGGAAGATAGTTTCTGGTGGATCGGGACCCCGGTTCGAACCCCGACAAGGTACTTGATTCACTCTTCTTTTTTCTGAGTCTAAAGATTTGAATCATGACTTCACTTTTGAGGTAAGAATTTCGCTTGTCTTTGCGTGGAACAGATAGCCCAGTGGTTGGGAGATAGTTTCTGGTGGATTGGGACGACGGTTCGAATCCCAAAGTCCTTGATTCTCTTTTTGTTTTGACTGAGTCTAAAGATTTGAATCATGATTTCACTTATGAGGTGAAAATTTCGATTGCCTTTGCGTGGAACTGATAGCCCAGTGGTTTTGAGATAGTTTCTGGTGGATCGGGACCACTGTTCGAATCCCGACAAGTTCATTGATTCACTTTTTATTTGTTCTGAGTCTAAAAAAATTGAATCATGATTTCACTTATGACGTAGGAATTTCGCTTGTCTTTGCGTGGAATAGGTAGCCCAGTGGTTGGGAGATAGTTTCTTGTGGATCGGGACCCCGGTTCGAATCCCGGCAAGGTCCTAGATTCACTTTTTCTTTATTTTGAGTCTAAAGATTTGAATCATGATTTCACTTATGACGTAGGAATTTCGCTTGTCTTTGCGTGGAACAGATAGCCCAGTGGTTGGGAGATAGTTTCTGGTGGATCGGGACCACGGTTCGAATCCCAGCAAAGTCCTTGATTCACTTGTTCTTTTGTCTGAGTCTAAAGATTTGAATCATGATTTCACTTTTGAGGTAGATAATTCGCTTGTCTTTGCGTGGAACACATAGCCCAGTCGTTGGGAGACAGTTTCTGGTAAATCGGGACCACGGTTCGACTCCCGGCAGGGTACTTGATTCACTTTTTCTTTTTTTTAAGTCTTTAGATTTGAATCATGATTTCACTTATGAGGTAGGAATTTCGCTTGTCTTTGCGTGGAACAAATATCCCAGTGGTTGGGAGACAGTTTCTGGTGGATCGAGACCACGGTTCGAATCCCGGCAGGGTCCTTGATTCACTTTTTTCTTTTTTCTAAGTCTTTAGATTTGAATCATGATTTCACTTATGAGGTAAGAATTTCGCTTGTCTTTGCGTGGAACACATAGCCCAGTGGTTGGCAAATAGTTTCTGGTGGGTCGGGACCACGGTTCGAATCCCGGCAGGGTCCTTGATTCACTTTTTCTTTTTTCTAAGTCGTTAGATTTGAATCATGATTTCACTTATGAGGTATAGATTGCGCTTGTCTTTGCGTGGAACAAATAGCCCAGTGGTTGAGAGATAGTTTCTGGTGGGTCGGGACCACGGTTCGAATCCGGACAAGGTCCTTGATTCACTTTTTCTTTTTGCTGAGTCTAAGGATTTGAATCATGATTTCACTTATGAGGTAAGAATTTCGCTTGTCTTTGCGTGGAACAGATAGCCCAGTGGTTGGGAGATAGTTTCTGGTGGATCGGGACCACGGTTCGAATCCCGGCAGGGTCCTTGATTCACTTTTTCTTTTTTCTAAGTCTTTAGATTTGAATCATGCTTTCACTTATGAGGTATAGATTGCGCTTGTCTTTGGGTGGAACGAATAGCCCAGTGGTTGTGAGATAGTTTCTGGTTGATCGGGACCACGGATTGAATCCCGGCAGTGTCCTTGATTCACTTTTTCTTTTTTCTGAGTCTAAAGATTTGAATCATGATTTCACTTATGAGGTAAACATTTCGCATGTCTTTGTGTGGAACAGATAGCCCAGTGGCTGGGCGATAGTTTCTGGTGGATCGGGACCACGGTTCGAATCCCAGCAGGGTCCTTGCTTCACTTTTTTTTTTCTAAGTCTTTAGATTTGAATCATGATTCCACATATGAGGTAGGAATTTCCTTGTCTTTGCGTGGAACAAATAGCCCAGTGGTTGGGAGATAGTTTGTGGTGGGTCGGGACAACGGTTCGAATCCCGGCAGTGTCCTTGATTCACTTTTTCTTTTTTCTAAGTCTTTAGATTTGAATCATGATTTCACTTATGAGGTAGGAATTGTGCTTGTCTTTGCGTGGAACAAATAGCGCAGTGGTTGGGAGATAGTTTCTGGTGGGTCGGGACCACGGTTCGAATCCCAGCAAAGTCCTTGATTCACTTGTTCTTTTGTCTGAGTCTAAAGATTTGAATCATGATTTCACTTTTGAGGTAGATAATTCGCTTGTCTTTGCGTGGAACACATAGCCCAGTCGTTGGGAGATAGTTTGTGGTGGGTCGGGACAACGGTTCGAATCCCGGCAGTGTCCTTGATTCACTTTTTCTTTTTTTTAAGTCTTTAGATTTGAATCATGATTTCACTTATGAGGTAGGAATTTCGCTTGTCTTTGCGTGGAACAAATATCCCAGTGGTTGGGAGACAGTTTCTGGTGGATCGAGACCACGGTTCGAATCCCGGCAGGGTCCTTAATTCACTTTTTTCTTTTTTCTAAGTCTTTAGATTTGAATCATGATTTCACTTATGAGGTAAGAATTTCGCTTGTCTTTGCGTGGAACACATAGCCCAGTGGTTGGCAAATAGTTTCTGGTGGGTCGGGACCACGGTTCGAATCCCGCAGGGTCCTTGATTCACTTTTTCTTTTTTCTAAGTCGTTAGATTTGAATCATGATTTCACTTATGAGGTATAGATTGCGCTTGTCTTTGCGTGGAACAAATAGCCCAGTGGTTGAGAGATAGTTTCTGGTGGGTCGGGACCACGGTTCGAATCCGGACAAGGTCCTTGATTCACTTTTTCTTTTTGCTGAGTCTAAGGATTTGAATCATGATTTCACTTATGAGGTAAGAATTTCGCTTGTCTTTGCGTGGAACAGACAGCCCAGTGGTTGGGAGATAGTTTCTGGTGGATCGGGACCACGGTTCGAATCCCGGCAGGGTCCTTGATTCACTTTTTCTTTTTTCTAAGTCTTTAGATTTGAATCATGCTTTCACTTATGAGGTATAGATTGCGCTTGTCTTTGAGTGGAACGAATAGCCCAGTGGTTGTGAGATAGTTTCTGGTTGATCGGGACCACGGTTCGAATCCCGGCAGTGTCCTTGATTCACTTTTTCTTTTTTCTGAGTCTAAAGATTTGAATCATGATTTCACTTTTGAGGTAGATAATTCGCTTGTCTTTGCGTGGAACACATAGCCCAGTCGTTGGGAGATAGTTTGTGGTGGGTCGGGACAACGGTTCGAATCCCGGCAGTGTCCTTGATTCACTTTTTCTTTTTTTTAAGTCTTTAGATTTGAATCATGATTTCACTTATGAGGTAGGAATTTCGCTTGTCTTTGCGTGGAACAAATATCCCAGTGGTTGGGAGACAGTTTCTGGTGGATCGAGACCACGGTTCGAATCCCGGCAGGGTCCTTGATTCACTTTTTTCTTTTTTCTAAGTCTTTAGATTTGAATCATGATTTCACTTATGAGGTAAGAATTTCGCTTGTCTTTGCGTGGAACACATAGCCCAGTGGTTGGCAAATAGTTTCTGGTGGGTCGGGACCACGGTTCGAATCCCGGCAGGGTCCTTGATTCACTTTTTCTTTTTTCTAAGTCGTTAGATTTGAATCATGATTTCACTTATGAGGTATAGATTGCGCTTGTCTTTGCGTGGAACAAATAGCCCAGTGGTTGAGAGATAGTTTCTGGTGGGTCGGGACCACGGTTCGAATCCGGACAAGGTCCTTGATTCACTTTTTCTTTTTGCTGAGTCTAAGGATTTGAATCATGATTTCACTTATGAGGTAAGAATTTCGCTTGTCTTTGCGTGGAACAGATAGCCCAGTGGTTGGGAGATAGTTTCTGGTGGATCGGGACCACGGTTCGAATCCCGGCAGGGTCCTTGATTCACTTTTTCTTTTTTCTAAGTCTTTAGATTTGAATCATGCTTTCACTTATGAGGTATAGATTGCGCTTGTCTTTGAGTGGAACGAATAGCCCAGTGGTTGTGAGATAGTTTCTGGTTGATCGGGACCACGGTTCGAATCCCGGCAGTGTCCTTGATTCACTTTTTCTTTTTTCTGAGTCTAAAGATTTGAATCATGATTTCACTTATGAGGTAAACATTTCGCATGTCTTTGTGTGGAACAGATAGCCCAGTGGCTGGGCGATAGTTTCTGGTGGATCGGGACCACGGTTCGAATCCCAGCAGGGTCCTTGCTTCACTTTTTTTTTTCTAAGTCTTTAGATTTGAATCATGATTCCACATATGAGGTAGGAATTTCGCTTGTCTTTGCGTGGAACAAATAGCCCAGTGGTTGGGAGATAGTTTGTGGTGGGTCGGGACAACGGTTCGAATCCCGGCAGTGTCCTTGATTCACTTTTTCTTTTTTCTGAGTCTAAAGATTTGAATCATGATTTCACTTATGAGGTAAACATTTCGCATGTCTTTGCATGTAACAGATAGCCCAGTGGCTGGGCGATAGTTTCTGGTGGATCGGGACCACGGTTCGAATCCCAGCAGGGTCCTTGCTTCACTTTTTTTTGTCTAAGTCTTTAGATTTGAATCATGATTTCACATATGAGGTAGGAATTTCGCTTGTCTTTGCGTGGAACAAATAGCCCAGTGGTTGGGAGATAGTTTGTGGTGGGTCGGGACAACGGTTCGAATCCCGTCAGTGTTCTTGATTCACTTTTTCCTTTTTCTGAGTCTAACGATTTGAATCATGATGTCACTTATGTGGTAGGAATTTCGCTTGTCTTTGCGTGGAACAGATAGCCCAGTGGTTGGGCGATAGTTTCTGGTGGATCGGGACCCCGGTTCGAATCCCGGCAGGGTCCTTGATTCACTTTTTTCTGTTTTCTAAGTCTTTAGATTTGAATCATGATTTCACTTAAGAGGTAGGAATTTCGCTTGTCTTTGCGTGGAACAGATAGCCCAGTGGTTGGGAGATAGTTTCTGGTGGATCGGGACCCCGCTTCGAATCCCGGCAGTGTCCTTGATTCACTCTTTCTTTTTCCTAAGTCTTTAGATTTGAATCGTGATTTCACTTTTGACGTAGGAATTTCGCTAGTCTTTGCGTGGAACAGATAGCCCAGTGGTTGGGAGATAGTTTGCGTTGGATCGGGACCACGGTTCGAATCCCGACAAGGTCCTTGGTTCACTTTGTTTGTCTGAGTCTAATGATTTGAATCCTGATTTCAGTTATGAGGTAGGAATTTCGCTTGTCTTTGCGTGGACCAGATAGCCCAGTGGTTGGCAAATAGTTTCTGGTGGATCGGGACCACGGTTCGAATCCCGGCAGGGTCCTTGATTCACTTTTTCTTTTTTCTAAGTCTTTAGATTTGAATCATGCTTTCACTTATGAGGTATAGATTGCGCTTGTCTTTGAGTGGAACGAATAGCCCAGTGGTTGTGAGATAGTTTCTGGTTGATCGGGACCACGGTTCGAATCCCGGCAGTGTCCTTGATTCACTTTTTCTTTTTTCTGAGTCTAAAGATTTGAATCATGATTTCACTTTTGAGGTAGATAATTCGCTTGTCTTTGCGTGGAACACATAGCCCAGTCATTGGGAGATAGTTTGTGGTGGGTCGGGACAACGGTTCGAATCCCGGCAGTGTCCTTGATTCACTTTTTCTTTTTTTTAAGTCTTTAGATTTGAATCATGATTTCACTTATGAGGTAGGAATTTCGCTTGTCTTTGCGTGGAACAAATATCCCAGTGGTTGGGAGACAGTTTCTGGTGGATCGAGACCACGGTTCGAATCCCGGCAGGGTCCTTGATTCACTTTTTTCTTTTTTCTAAGTCTTTAGATTTGAATCATGATTTCACTTATGAGGTAAGAATTTCGCTTGTCTTTGCGTGGAACACATAGCCCAGTGGTTGGCAAATAGTTTCTGGTGGGTCGGGACCACGGTTCGAATCCCGGCAGGGTCCTTGATTCACTTTTTCTTTTTTCTAAGTCGTTAGATTTGAATCATGATTTCACTTATGAGGTATAGATTGCGCTTGTCTTTGCGTGGAACAAATAGCCCAGTGGTTGAGAGATAGTTTCTGGTGGGTCGGGACCACGGTTCGAATCCGGACAAGGTCCTTGATTCACTTTTTCTTTTTGCTGAGTCTAAGGATTTGAATCATGATTTCACTTATGAGGTAAGAATTTCGCTTGTCTTTGCGTGGAACAGATAGCCCAGTGGTTGGGAGATAGTTTCTGGTGGATCGGGACCACGGTTCGAATCCCGGCAGGGTCCTTGATTCACTTTTTCTTTTTTCTAAGTCTTTAGATTTGAATCATGCTTTCACTTATGAGGTATAGATTGCGCTTGTCTTTGAGTGGAACGAATAGCCCAGTGGTTGTGAGATAGTTTCTGGTTGATCGGGACCACGGTTCGAATCCCGGCAGTGTCCTTGATTCACTTTTTCTTTTTTCTGAGTCTAAAGATTTGAATCATGATTTCACTTATGAGGTAGGAATTTCGCTTGTCTTTGCGTGGAACAAATAGCCCAGTGGTTGGGAGATAGTTTGTGGTGGGTCGGGACAACGGTTCGAATCCCGGCAGTGTCCTTGATTCACTTTTTCTTTTTTCTGAGTCTAAAGATTTGAATCATGATTTCACTTATGAGGTAAACATTTCGCATGTCTTTGCATGTAACAGATAGCCCAGTGGCTGGGCGATAGTTTCTGGTGGATCGGGACCACGGTTCGAATCCCAGCAGGGTCCTTGCTTCACTTTTTTTTGTCTAAGTCTTTAGATTTGAATCATGATTTCACATATGAGGTAGGAATTTCGCTTGTCTTTGCGTGGAACAAATAGCCCAGTGGTTGGGAGATAGTTTGTGGTGGGTCGGGACAACGGTTCGAATCCCGTCAGTGTTCTTGATTCACTTTTTCCTTTTTCTGAGTCTAACGATTTGAATCATGATGTCACTTATGTGGTAGGAATTTCGCTTGTCTTTGCGTGGAACAGATAGCCCAGTGGTTGGGCGATAGTTTCTGGTGGATCGGGACCCCGGTTCGAATCCCGGCAGGGTCCTTGATTCACTTTTTTCTGTTTTCTAAGTCTTTAGATTTGAATCATGATTTCACTTAAGAGGTAGGAATTTCGCTTGTCTTTGCGTGGAACAGATAGCCCAGTGGTTGGGAGATAGTTTCTGGTGGATCGGGACCCCGCTTCGAATCCCGGCAGTGTCCTTGATTCACTCTTTCTTTTTCCTAAGTCTTTAGATTTGAATCGTGATTTCACTTTTGACGTAGGAATTTCGCTAGTCTTTGCGTGGAACAGATAGCCCAGTGGTTGGGAGATAGTTTGCGTTGGATCGGGACCACGGTTCGAATCCCGACAAGGTCCTTGGTTCACTTTGTTTGTCTGAGTCTAATGATTTGAATCCTGATTTCAGTTATGAGGTAGGAATTTCGCTTGTCTTTGCGTGGACCAGATAGCCCAGTGGTTGGGAGATAGTTTCTGGTGGATCGGGACCCCGGTTCGAATCCCGACAAGGTCCTAGATTCACTTTTTATTTTTCCTAAGTCTTTAGATTTGAATCATGATTTCACTTATGAGGTATAAATTTCGCTTGTCTTTGCGTGGAACAGATAGCCCAGTGGTTGGGAGATAGTTTCTGGTGGATCGGGACCACGGTTCGAATCCCGACAGTGTCCTTCATCTTTTTTTTCTTGTTTAATGAGTCTAATGATTTGAATCATGATTTCACTTATGTGGTAGGAATTTCGCTTGTCTTTGCGTGGAACAGATAGCCCAGTGGTTGGGAGATAGTTTCTGGTGGATCGGGACCACGGTTCGAATACCGGCAAAGTCCTTGATTTACTTTTTCTTTTTTATCAGTCTTTAGATTTGAATCATGATTTCACATATGAGGTAGGAATTTCGCTTGTCTTTGCGTGGAACAAATAGTCCAGTGGTTGGGAGATAGTTTGTGGTGGATCGGGACCCCAGTTCGAACCTCGTCAGTGTTCTTGATTCACTTTTTCCTTTTTCTGAGTCTAACGATTTGAATCATGATTTCACTTATGACGTAGGAATTTCGCTAGTCTTTGCGTGGAACACATAGCCCAGTGGTTTGAAAATAGTTTGTGGTGGGTCGGGACCACGGTTCGAATCCCGTCAGTGTTCTTGATTCACTTTTTCCTTTTTCTGAGTCTAACGATTTGAATCATGATTTCACTTATGTGGTAGGAATTTCGCTTGTCTTTGCGTGGAACAAATAGCCCAGTGGTTGGGAGATAGTTTCTGGTGGATCGAGACCACGGTTCGAATCCCGGCAGGGTCCTTGATTCACTTTTTTCTTTTTTCTAAGTCTTTAGATTTGAATCATGATTTCACTTATGAGGTAGGAATTTCGCTTGTCTTTGCGTGGAACAAATATCCCAGTGGTTGGGAGACAGTTTCTGGTGGATCGAGACCACGGTTCGAATCCCGGCAGGGTCCTTGATTCACTTTTTTCTTTTTTCTAAGTCTTTAGATTTGAATCATGATTTCACTTATGAGGTAAGAATTTCGATTGTCTTTGCGTGGAACACATAGCCCAGTGGTTGGCAAATAGTTTCTGGTGGGTCGGGACCACGGTTCGAATCCCGGCAGGGTCCTTGATTCACTTTTTCTTTTTTCTAAGTCGTTAGATTTGAATCATGATTTCACTTATGAGGTATAGATTGCGCTTGTCTTTGCGTGGAACAAATAGCCCAGTGGTTGAGAGATAGTTTCTGGTGGGTCGGGACCACGGTTCGAATCCGGACAAGGTCCTTGATTCACTTTTTCTTTTTGCTGAGTCTAAGGATTTGAATCATGATTTCACTTATGAGGTAAGAATTTCGCTTGTCTTTGCGTGGAACAGATAGCCCAGTGGTTGGGAGATAGTTTCTGGTGGATCGGGACCACGGTTCGAATCCCGGCAGGGTCCTTGATTCACTTTTTCTTTTTTCTAAGTCTTTAGATTTGAATCATGCTTTCACTTATGAGGTATAGATTGCGCTTGTCTTTGAGTGGAACGAATAGCCCAGTGGTTGTGAGATAGTTTCTGGTTGATCGGGACCACGGTTCGAATCCCGGCAGTGTCCTTGATTCACTTTTTCTTTTTTCTGAGTCTAAAGATTTGAATCATGATTTCACTTATGAGGTAGGAATTTCGCTTGTCTTTGCGTGGAACAAATAGCCCAGTGGTTGGGAGATAGTTTGTGGTGGGTCGGGACAACGGTTCGAATCCCGGCAGTGTCCTTGATTCACTTTTTCTTTTTTCTGAGTCTAAAGATTTGAATCATGATTTCACTTATGAGGTAAACATTTCGCATGTCTTTGCATGTAACAGATAGCCCAGTGGCTGGGCGATAGTTTCTGGTGGATCGGGACCACGGTTCGAATCCCAGCAGGGTCCTTGCTTCACTTTTTTTTGTCTAAGTCTTTAGATTTGAATCATGATTTCACATATGAGGTAGGAATTTCGCTTGTCTTTGCGTGGAACAAATAGCCCAGTGGTTGGGAGATAGTTTGTGGTGGGTCGGGACAACGGTTCGAATCCCGTCAGTGTTCTTGATTCACTTTTTCCTTTTTCTGAGTCTAACGATTTGAATCATGATGTCACTTATGTGGTAGGAATTTCGCTTGTCTTTGCGTGGAACAGATAGCCCAGTGGCTGGGCGATAGTTTCTGGTGGATCGGGACCCCGGTTCGAATCCCGGCAGGGTCCTTGATTCACTTTTTTCTGTTTTCTAAGTCTTTAGATTTGAATCATGATTTCACTTAAGAGGTAGGAATTTCGCTTGTCTTTGCGTGGAACAGATAGCCCAGTGGTTGGGAGATAGTTTCTGGTGGATCGGGACCCCGCTTCGAATCCCGGCAGTGTCCTTGATTCACTCTTTCTTTTTCCTAAGTCTTTAGATTTGAATCGTGATTTCACTTTTGACGTAGGAATTTCGCTAGTCTTTGCGTGGAACAGATAGCCCAGTGGTTGGGAGATAGTTTGCGTTGGATCGGGACCACGGTTCGAATCCCGACAAGGTCCTTGGTTCACTTTGTTTGTCTGAGTCTAATGATTTGAATCCTGATTTCAGTTATGAGGTAGGAATTTCGCTTGTCTTTGCGTGGACCAGATAGCCCAGTGGTTGGGAGATAGTTTCTGGTGGATCGGGACCCCGGTTCGAATCCCGACAAGGTCCTAGATTCACTTTTTATTTTTCCTAAGTCTTTAGATTTGAATCATGATTTCACTTATGAGGTATAAATTTCGCTTGTCTTTGCGTGGAACAGATAGCCCAGTGGTTGGGAGATAGTTTCTGGTGGATCGGGACCACGGTTCGAATCCCGACAGTGTCCTTCATCTTTTTTTTCTTGTTTAATGAGTCTAATGATTTGAATCATGATTTCACTTATGTGGTAGGAATTTCGCTTGTCTTTGCGTGGAACAGATAGCCCAGTGGTTGGGAGATAGTTTCTGGTGGATCGGGACCACGGTTCGAATACCGGCAAAGTCCTTGATTTACTTTTTCTTTTTTATCAGTCTTTAGATTTGAATCATGATTTCACATATGAGGTAGGAATTTCGCTTGTCTTTGCGTGGAACAAATAGTCCAGTGGTTGGGAGATAGTTTGTGGTGGATCGGGACCCCAGTTCGAACCTCGTCAGTGTTCTTGATTCACTTTTTCCTTTTTCTGAGTCTAACGATTTGAATCATGATTTCACTTATGACGTAGGAATTTCGCTAGTCTTTGCGTGGAACACATAGCCCAGTGGTTTGAAAATAGTTTGTGGTGGGTCGGGACCACGGTTCGAATCCCGTCAGTGTTCTTGATTCACTTTTTCCTTTTTCTGAGTCTAACGATTTGAATCATGATTTCACTTATGTGGTAGGAATTTCGCTTGTCTTTGCGTGGAACAAATAGCCCAGTGGTTGGGAGATAGTTTGTGGTGGATCGGGACCCCGGTTCGAATCCCGGCAGGGTCCTTGATTCACTTTTTCCTTTTTCTGAGTCTAAAGATTTGAATCATGATTTCAGTTATGTGGTAGGAATTTCGCTTGTCTTTGCGTGGAACAGAAAGCCCAGTGGTTGGGAGATAGTTCAGGTGGGTCGGGACCACGGTTCGAATCCCTGCAGTGTTCTTGATTCACTTTTTCCTTTTTCTAAGTCTTTAAATTTGAATCATGATTTCACTTATGAGGTAGGAATTTCGCTTGTCTTTGCGTGGAACAGATAGCCCAGTGGTTGGGAGATAGTTTCTGGTGGATCGGGACCACGGTTCGAATCCGGCAGGGTCCTTGATTCGCTTTTTTTCTTTTGTCTAAGTCTTTAGATTTGAATCATGATTTCACTTATGAGGTAGGAATTTCGATTGTCTTTGCGTGGAATAGATAGCCCAGTGGTTGGGAGATAGTTTCTTGTGGATCAGGACCACGGTTCGAATCCTGGTAGGGTCTTTGATCCCCTTACATTTGTTCTGAGTCTAAAGATTTGAATCATGATTTCACTTATGAGGTAGGAATTTCGCATGTCTTTGCGTGGAACAGATAGGCCAGTGGTCGGGAGATAGTTTCTGGTGGATCGGGACCACGGTTCGAATCCCGGCAGTGTCCTTGATTCACTTTTTTCTTTTTCAGAGTCTAAAGATTTTAATCATGATTTCACTTATGATGTAGGAATTTCGCTTGTCTTTGAGTGGAACACATAGCCCAGTGGTTTGGGAGATAGTTTCTGGTGGAGCGGGACCACGGTTCGAATCCCGACAAGGTCCTAGATTCACTTTTTCTTTTTTCTGAGTCTAAAGATTTGAATCATGATTTCACTTATGACTTAGGAATTTCGCTTGTCTTTGCGTGGAACAGATAGCCCAGTGGTTGGGAGATAGTTTCTGGTGGATCGGGACCACGGTTCGAATACCGGCAAAGTCCTTGATTTACTTTTTCTTTTTTCTCAGTCTTTAGATTTGAATCATGATTTCACATATGAGGTAGGAATTTCGCTTGTCTTTGCGTGGAACAAATAGCCCAGTGGTTGGGAGATAGTTTGTGGTGGATCGGGACCCCAGTTCGAATCTCGTCAGTGTTCTTGATTCACTTTTTTCTTTTTCTGAGTCTAACGATTTGAATCATGATTTCACTTATGACGTAGGAATTTCGCTAGTCTTTGCGTGGAACACATAGCCCAGTGGTTGGGAGATAGTTTGTGGTGGATCGGGACCCCAGTTCGAATCCCGGCAGGGTCCTTGATTCACTTTTTCTTTGTTCTAAGTCTTTAAAATTGAATCATGATTTCACTTATGAGGTAGGAATTTCGCTTGTCTTTGCGTGGAACAAATAGCCCAGTGGTTTGAAACTAGTTTGTGGTGGGTCGGGACCACGGTTCGAATCCCGTCAGTGTTCTTGATTCACTTTTTCCTTTTTCTGAGTCTAACGATTTGAATCATGATTTCACTTATGTGGTAGGAATTTCGCTTGTCTTTGCGTGGAACAAATAGCCCAGTGGTTGGGGGATAGTTTGTGGTGGATCGGGACCCCGGTTCGAATCCCGGCAGGGTCCTTGATTCACTTTTTCCTTTTTCTGAGTCTAAGGATTTGAATCATGATTTAACTTATGACGTATGAATTTCGCTTGTCTTTGCGTGGAACAGATAGCCCAGTGGTTGGGAGATATTTTCTGGTGGATCGGGACCACGGTTCGAATCCCGAAAAGCTACTTGATTCACTTTTTCTTTTTTCTGAGTCTAAAGATTTGAATCATGATTTCACTTATGAGGTAAGAATTTCGCTTGTCTTTGCGTGGAACAGATAGCCCAGTGGTTGGGAGATAGTTTCTGGTGGATCGGGACAACGGTTCGAATCCCGGCAAAGTCCTTGATTACCTTTTTTTCTGAGTCTAAAGATTTGAATCATGATTTCACTTATGACGTATGAATTTCGCTTGTCTTTGCGTGGAATAGATAGCCCAGTGGTTGGGAGATAGTTTCTTGTGGATCAGGACCACGGTTCGAATCCTGGTAGGGTCTTTGATCCCCTTACATTTTTTCTGAGTCTAAAGATTTGAATCATGATTTCACTTATGAGGTAGGAATTTCGCATGTCTTTGCGTGGAACAGATAGGCCAGTGGTCGGGAGATAGTTTCTGGTGGATCGGGACCACGGTTCGAATCCCGGCAGTGTCCTTGATTCACTTTTTTCTTTTTCAGAGTCTAAAGATTTTAATCATGATTTCACTTATGAGGTAGGAATTTCGCTTGTCTTTGAGTGGAACACATAGCCCAGTGGTTTGGGAGATATTTTCTGGTGGATCGGGACCCTGGTTTGAATCCCGGCAGTGTCCTTGATCTTCTTTTTATTTTTTCTGAGTCTAAGGATTTGAATCATGATTTCACTTATGACGTATGAATTTCGCTTGTCTTTTCGTGGAACAGATATCCCAGTGGTTGGGAGATAGTTTCTGGTGGATCAGGATCCCGGTTTGAATCCCGGCAGGTTCCTTGATATACTTTTTCTTTTTTCTAAGTCTTTAAATTTGAATCATGATTTCACTCATGAGGTAGGAATTTCGCTTGTCTTTGCGTGGAACAGATAGCCCAGTGGTTGGGAGATAGTTTCTGGTGGATCGGGACCCCGGTTCGAATCCCGGCAAGGTCCTAGATTCACTTTTTCTTTATTTTGAGTCTAAAGATTTGAATCATGATTTCACTTATGAGGTAAGAATTTCGCTTGTCTTTGCGTGGAACAGATAGCCCAGTGGTTGGGAGATAGTTTCTTGTGGATCAGAACCACGGTTCGAATCAGGTAGGATCCTTGATCCCCTTACCTTTTTTCTGAGATCTAAAGATCTGAATCATGATTTTACTTATGAGGTAGGAATTTCGCATGTCTTTGCGTGGAACACATAGCCCAGTGGTTGTGAGAAAGTTTATGGTGGATCGGGACCACGGTTCGAATCCCGGCAAAGTCCTTGATTAACTTTTTTTTTCTGAGTCTAAGGATTTGAATCATGATTTAACTTATGACGTATGAATTTCGCTTGTCTTTGCGTGGAACAGATAGCCCAGTGGTTGGGAGATATTTTCTGGTGGATCGGGACCACGGTTCGAATCCCGAAAAGCTACTTGATTCACTTTTTCTTTTTTCTGAGTCTAAAGATTTGAATCATGATTTCACTTATGAGGTAAGAATTTCGCTTGTCTTTGCGTGGAACAGATAGCCCAGTGGTTGGGAGATAGTTTCTGGTGGATCGGGACAACGGTTCGAATCCCGGCAAAGTCCTTGATTACCTTTTTTTTTCTGAGTCTAAAGATTTGAATCATGATTTCACTTATGACGTATGAATTTCGCTTGTCTTTGCGTGGAACAGATAGCCCAGTGGTTGGTAGATAGTTTCTGGTGGATCGGGACCACGGTTCGAATCCGGCAGGGTCCTTGATTCGCTTTTTTTCTTTTGTCTAAGTCTTTAGATTTGAATCATGATTTCACTTATGGGGTAGGAATTTCGATTGTCTTTGCGTGGAATAGATAGCCCAGTGGTTGGGAGATAGTTTCTTGTGGATCAGGACCACGGTTCGAATCCTGGTAGGGTCTTTGATCCCCTTAAATTTTTTCTGAGTCTAAAGATTTGAATCATGATTTCACTTATGAGGTAGGAATTTCGCATGTCTTTGCGTGGAACAGATAGGCCAGTGGTCGGGAGATAGTTTCTGGTGGATCGGGACCACGGTTCGAATCCCGGCAGTGTCCTTGATTCACTTTTTTCTTTTTCAGAGTCTAAAGATTTTAATCATGATTTCACTTATGATGTAGGAATTTCGCTTGTCTTTGCGTGGAACAGATAGCCCAGTGGTTGGGAGATAGTTTCTGGTGGATCGGGACCACGGTTCGAATCCCGACAAAGAACTTGATTAACTTTTTCTTTTTTCTAAGTCTTAAGATTTGAATCATGACTTCTCTTATGATGTAGGAATTTCGCTTGTCTTTGCGTGAAACAGATAGCCCAGTGGTTTCGGAGATAGTTTCTGGTGGATCGGGACCCTGGTTCGAATCCCGGCAGTGTCCTTGATCTTCTTTTTATTTTTTCTGAGTCTAAGGATTTGAATCATGATTTCACTTATGACGTATGAATTTCGCTTGTCTTTTCGTGGAACAGATATCCCAGTGGTTGGGAGATAGTTTCTGGTGGATCGGGATCCCGGTTCGAATCCCGGCAGGTTCCTTGATATACTTTTTCTTTTTTCTAAGTCTTTAAATTTGAATCATGATTTCACTCATGAGGTAGGAATTTCGCTTGTCTTTGCGTGGAACAGATAGCCCAGTGGTTGGGAGATAGTTTCTGGTGGATCGGGACCCCGGTTCGAATCCCGGCAAGGTCCTAGATTCACTTTTTCTTTATTTTGAGTCTAAAGATTTGAATCATGATTTCACTTATGAGGTAGGAATTTCGCTTGTCTTTGCGTGGAACACATAGCCCAGTGGTTGTGAGAAAGTTTATGGTGGATCGGGACCACGGTTCGAATCCCGGCAAAGTCCTTGATTAACTTTTTTTTTCTGAGTCTAAGGATTTGAATCATGATTTAACTTATGACGTATGAATTTCGCTTGTCTTTGCGTGGAACAGATAGCCCAGTGGTTGGGAGATATTTTCTGGTGGATCGGGACCACGGTTCGAATCCCGAAAAGCTACTTGATTCACTTTTTCTTTTTTCTGAGTCTAAAGATTTGAATCATGATTTCACTTATGAGGTAAGAATTTCGCTTGTCTTTGCGTGGAACAGATAGCCCAGTGGTTGGAAGATAGTTTCTGGTGGATCGGGACCCCGGTTCGAACCCCGACAAGGTACTTGATTCACTCTTCTTTTTTCTGAGTCTAAAGATTTGAATCATGACTTCACTTTTGAGGTAAGAATTTCGCTTGTCTTTGCGTGGAACAGATAGCCCAGTGGTTGGGAGATAGTTTCTTGTGGATCAGAACCACGGTTCGAATCCAGGTAGGATCCTTGATCCCCTTACCTTTTTTTCTGAGATCTAAAGATCTGAATCATGATTTTACTTATGAGGTAGGAATTTCGCATGTCTTTGCGTGGAACACATAGCCCAGTGGTTGTGAGATATTTTCTGGTGGATCGGGACCACGGTTCGAATCCCGAAAAGCTACTTGATTAACTTTTTTTTTTTTCTGAGTCTAAAGATTTGAATCATGATTTCACTTATGAGGTAAGATTTTCGCTTGTCTTTGCGTGAAACAGATAGCACAGTGGTTGGGAGATAGTTTCTGGTGGATTGGGACGACGGTTCGAATCCCAAAGTCCTTGATTCTCTTTTTGTTTTGATTGAGTCTAAAGATTTGAATCATGATTTCACTTATGAGGTGAAAATTTCGATTGCCTTTGCGTGGAACTGATAGCCCAGTGGTTTTGAGATAGTTTCTGGTGGATCGGGACCACTGTTCGAATCCCGACAAGTTCATTGATTCACTTTTTATTTGTTCTGAGTCTAAAAAAATTGAATCATGATTTCACTTATGACGTAGGAATTTCGCTTGTCTTTGCGTGGAACAGATAGCCCAGTGGTTGTGAGATAGTTTCTGGTGGATCAGGACCACGGTTCGAATCCCGGTAGGGTCCTCGATCCCCTTTTTCTTTTTTCTGAGTCTAAAGATTTGAATCATGATTTCACTTATGACGTAGGAATTTCGCTTGTCTTTGCGTGGAACAGATAGCCCAGTGGTTGGGAGATAGTTTCTGGTGGATCGGGACCACGTTTCGAACCCCGACAAGGTACTTGATTCACTTTTTTTTCTGAGTCTAAAGATTTGAATCATGATTTCACATATGAGGTAGGAATTTCGCTTGTCTTTGAGTGGAACAGATAGCCCAGTGGTTTGGAGATAGTTTCTGGTGGATCTGGACCACGGTTCGAACCCCGACAAGGTACTTGATTCACTTTTTCTTTTTTCTGAGTCTAAAGATTTTAATCATGACTTCACTTTTGAGGTAAGAATTTCGCTTGTCTTTGCGTGGAACAGATAGCCCAGTGGTTGGGATATAGTTTCTGGTGGATTGGGACCACGGTTCGAATCCCAAAGTCCTTGATTCTCTTTTTGTTTTGACTGAGTCTAAAGATTTGAATCATGATTTCACTTATGAGGTGAAAATTTCGATTGCCTTTGCGTGGAACAGATAGCCCAGTGGTTTTGAGATAGTTTCTGGTGGATCGGGACCACTGTTCGAATCCCGACAAGTTCCTTGATTCACTTTGTATTTGTTCTGAGTCTAAAAAATTTGAATCATGATTTCACTTATGACGTAGGAATTTCGCTTGTCTTTGCGTGGAACAGATAGCCCAGTGGTTGGGAGATAGTTTCTGGTGGATCAGGACCACGGTTCGAATCCCGGTAGGGTCCTCGATCCCCTTTTTCTTTTTTCTGAGTCTAAAGATTTTAATCATGATTTCACTTATGACGTAGGAATTTCGCTTGTCTTTGCGTGGAACAGATAGCCCAGTGGTTGGGAGATAGTTTCTGGTGGATCGGGACCACGGTTCGAACCCCGACAAGGTACTTGATTCACTTTTTTTTCTGAGTCTAAAGATTTGAATCATGATTTCACTAATGAGGTAGGAATTTCGATTGTCTTTGCGTGGAACAGATAGCCCAGTGGTTGGGAGATAGTTTCTTTTGGATCGGGACCACGGTTCGAATCCCGACAAGGTCCTTGATTCACTTTTTCTTTTTTTCTGAGTCTAAAGATTTGAATCGTGATTTCACTTATGAGGTAGGAAATTCGCTTGTCTTTGCGTGGAACAGATAGCCCAGTTGTTGGGAGATAGTTTCTGGTAGATGGGGACCCCGGTTCGAATCCCGGCAGTGTCCTTCATCTTCTTTTTCTTTTTTTTCTGAGTGTAAGGATTAGAATCATGATTTCACTTATGACGTTAGAATTTCGGTTGTCTTTGCGTGAAACAGATAGCCCAGTGGTTGGAAGATAGTTTCTGGTGGATCGGGACCACGGTTCGAATCCCAAAGTCCTTGATTCTCTTTTTGTTTTGACTGAGTCTAAAGATTTGAATCATGATTTCACTTATGAGGTGAAAATTTCGATTGCCTTTGCGTGGAACAGATAGCCCAGTGGTTTTGATATAGTTTCTGGTGGATCGGGACCACGGTTCGAATCCCAAAGTCCTTGATTCTCTTTTTGTTTTGACTGAGTCTAAAGATTTGAATCATGATTTCACTTATGAGGTAGGAATTTCGCTTGTCTTTGCGTGGAACAGATAGCCCAGTGTATGGGAGATAGTTTCTGGTAGATGGGGACCCCGGTTCGAATCCCGGCAGTGTCCTTCATCTTCTTTTTCTTTTTTTTCTGAGTGTAAGGATTAGAATCATGATTTCACTTATGACGTTAGAATTTCGGTTGTCTTTGCGTGAAACAGATAGCCCAGTGGTTGGAAGATAGTTTCTGGTGGATCGGGACCACAGTTCGAATCCCGGCAAAATACTTGATTCACTTTTTCTTTTTTCTGAGTCTAAAGATTTAAATCATGATTTCACTAATGAGGTAGGAATTTCGATTGTCTTTGCGTGGAACAGATAGCCCAGTGGTTGGGAGATAGTTTCTGGTGGATCGAGACCCCGGTTCGAATCCCGGCAGTGTCCTTGATCTTCTTCTTTTTTTTTCTGTGTCTAAGGATTTGAATCATGATTTCACTTATGACGTTATAATTTCGGTTGTCTTTGCGTGGAACAGATAGCCCAGTGGTTTGAATATAGTTTCTGGTGGATCGGGACCCCAGTTCGAATCCCGGCAGGGTCCTTGATTCACTTTTTCTTTTTTCTAATTCTTTAGATTTGAATCATGATTTCACTTATGATGTGAACATTTCGATTGCCTTTGCGTGGAACAGATAGCCCAGTGGTTTTGAGATAGTTTCTGGTGGATCGGGACCACTGTTCGAATCCCGACAAGTTCCTTGATTCACTTTTTATTTGTTCTGAGTCTAAAAAAATTGAATCACGATTTCACTTATGACGTAGGAATTTCGCTTGTCTTTGCGTGGAACAGATAGCCCAGTGGTTGGGAGATAGTTTCTGGTGGATCAGGACCACGGTTCGAATCCCGGTAGGGTCCTCGATCCCCTTTTTCTTTTTTCTGAGTCTAAAGATTTGAATCATGATTTCACTTATGACGTAGGAATTTCGCTTGTCTTTGCGTGGAACAGATAGCCCAGTGGTTGGGAGATAGTTTCTGGTGGATCGGGACCACGTTTCGAACCCCGACAAGGTACTTGATTCACTTTTTTTTCTGAGTCTAAAGATTTGAATCATGATTTCACTTATGAGGTAGGAATAACGCTTGTCTTTGCGTGGAACAGATAGCCCAGTGGTTGGAAGATAGTTTCTGGTGGATCGGGACCACGGTTCGAACCCCGACAAGGTACTTGATTCACTCTTCTTTTTTCTGAGTCTAAAGATTTGAATCATGATTTCACATATGAGGTAGGAATTTCGCTTGTCTTGCATGGAACAGATAGCCCAGTGGTTTGGAGATAGCTTCTGGTGGATCTGGACCACGGTTCAAACCCCGACAAGGTACTTGATTCACATGTTCTTTTTTCTGAGTCTAAAGATTTGAATCATGACTTCACTTTTGAGGTAAGAATTTCGCTTGTCTTTGCGTGGAACAGATAGCCCAGTGGTTGGGAGATAGTTTCTGGTGGATTGGGACCACGGTTCGAATCCCAAAGTCCTTGATTCTCTTTTTGTTTTGACTGAGTCTAAAGATTTGAATCATGATTTCACTTATGAGGTGAAAATTTCGATTGCCTTTGCGTGGAACAGATAGCCCAGTGGTTTTTAGATAGTTTCTGGTGGATCGGGACCACTGTTCGAATCCCGACAAGTTCCTTGATTCACTTTTTATTTGTTCTGAGTCTAAAAAAATTGAATCATGATTTCACTTATGAGGTAGGAATTTCGCTTGTCTTTGCGTGGAACAGATAGCCCAGTGTATGGGAGATAGTTTCTGGTAGATGGGGACCCCAGTTCGAATCCCGGCAGTGTCCTTCATCTTCTTTTTCTTTTTTTTCTGAGTGTAAGGATTAGAATCATGATTTCACTTATGACGTTAGAATTTCGGTTGTCTTTGCGTGAAACAGATAGCCCAGTGGTTGGAAGATAGTTTCTGGTGGATAGGGACCACAGTTCGAATCCCGGCAAAATCCTTGATTCACTTTTTCTTTTTTCTGAGTCTAAATATTTGAATCATGATTTCACTAATGAGGTAGGAATTTCGATTGTCTTTGCGTTTAACAGATAGCCCAGTGGTTGGGAGATAGTTTCTGGTGGATCGAGACCCCGGTTCGAATCCCGGCAGTGTCCTTGATCTTCTTTTTGTGTTTTCTGTGTCTAAGGATTTGAATCATGATTTCACTTATGACGTTATAATTTCGGTTGTCTTTGCGTGGAACAGATAGCCCAGTGGTTGGAAGATAGTTTCTGGTGGATCGGGACCCCAGTTCGAATCCCGGCAGGGTCCTTGATTCACTTTTTCTTTTTTTCTAATTCTTTAGATTTGAATCATGATTTCACTTATGAGGTAGGAATTTCGTTTGTCTTTGCGTGGAACAAATAGCCCAGTGGTTGGGAGATAGTTTGTGGTGGATTGGGACCACGGTTCGAATCCCAAAGTCCTTGATTCTCTTTTTGTTTTGACTGAGTCTAAAGATTTGAATCATGATTTCACTTATGAGGTGAAAATTTCGATTGCCTTTGCGTGGAACAGATAGCCCAGTGGTTTTGAGATAGTTTCTGGTGGATCGGGACCACTGTTCGAATCCCGACAAGTTCCTTGATTCACTTTTTATTTGGTTTGAGTCTAAAAAATTTGAATCATGATTTCACTTATGACGTAGGAATTTCGCTTGTCTTTGCGTGGAACAGATAGCCCAGTGGTTGGGAGATAGTTTCTCGTGGATCAGGACCACGGTTCGAATCCCGGTAGGGTCCTCGATCCCCTTTTTCTTTTTTCTGAGTCTAAAGATTTGAATCATGATTTCACTTATGACGTAGGAATTTCGCTTGTCTTTGCGTGGAACAGATAGCCCAGTGGTTGGGAGATAGTTTCTGGTGGATCGGGACCACGGTTCGAACCCCGACAAGGTACTTGATTCACTTTTTTTTCTGAGTCTAAAGATTTGAATCATGATTTCACTTATGATGTTTGAATTTCGGTTGTCTTTGCGTGAAACAGATAGCCCAGTGGTTGGGAGATAGTTTATGGTGGATCGGGACCACGGTTAGAATCCCTGCAAAGTCCTTGATTCACTTTTTCTTTTTTCTGAGTCTAAAGATTTGAATCATGATTTCACTAATGAGGTAGGAATTTCGCTTGTCTTTGCGTGGAACAGATAGCCCAGTGGTTGGGAGATAGTTTCTGGTAGATCGGGACCACGGTTCGAATCCAGGCAGTGTCCTTCATCTTCTTTTTCTTTTTTTTAAAGTCTGAGGATTTGAATCATGATTTCACTTATGACGTTAGAATTTCGGTTGTCTTTGCGTGGAACAGATAGCCCAGTTGATGGGAGATAGTTTCTGGTGGATTGGGACCACGGTTCGAATCCCAAAGTCCTTGATTCTCTTTTTGTTTTGACTGAGTCTAAAGATTTGAATCATGATTTCACTTATGAGGTGAAAATTTCGATTGCCTTTGCGTGGAACAGATAGCCCAGTGGTTTTTAGATAGTTTCTGGTGGATCGGGACCACTGTTCGAATCCCGACAAGTTCCTTGATTCACTTTTTATTTGTTCTGAGTCTAACAAATTTGAATCATGATTTCACTTATGAGGTAGGAATTTCGCTTGTCTTTGCGTGGAACAGATAGCCCAGTGTATGGGAGATAGTTTCTGGTAGATGGGGACCCCGGTTCGAATCCCGGCAGTGTCCTTCATCTTCTTTTTCTTTTTTTTCTGAGTGTAAGGATTAGAATCATGATTTCACTTATGACGTTAGAATTTCGGTTGTCTTTGCGTGAAACAGATAGCCCAGTGGTTGGAAGATAGTTTCTGGTGGATCGGGACCACAGTTCGAATCCCGGCAAAATCCTTGATTCACTTTTTCTTTTTTCTGAGTCTAAAGATTTGAATCATGATTTCACTTATGAGGTAGGAATTTCGTTTGTCTTTGCGTGGAACAAATAGCCCAGTGGTTGGGAGATAGTTTGTGGTGGGTCAAGACCACGGTTCGAATCCCGGCAGTGTTCTTGATTCACTTTTTCCTTTTTCTGAGTCTAAAGATTTGAATCATGATTTCACTTATGAGGTGAAAATTTCGATTGTCTTTGCGTGGAACAGATAGCCCAGTGGTTTTGATATAGTTTCTGGAGGATCGGGACCACTGTTCGAATCCCGACAAGTTCCTTGATTCACTTTTTATTTTTTCTGAGTCTAAAGATTTGAATAATGATTTCACTTATGAGGTTGGAATTTCGCTTGTCATTGCGTGGAACAGATAGCCCAGTGGTTGGGAGATAGTTTCTGGTAGATCGGGCCCCCGGTTCGAATCCAGGCAGTGTCCTTCATCTTCTTTTTCTTTTTTTTAAAGTCTGAGGATTTGAATCATGATTTCACTTATGACGTTAGAATTTCGGTTGTCTTTGCGTTAAACAGATAGCCCAGTGGTTGGTAGATAGTTTCTGGTGGATCGGGACCCCAGTTCGAATTCCGGCAGGGTTCTTGATTCACTTTTTTTTTTTTTTTTAATTCTTTAGATTTGAATCATGATTTCATTTATGAGGTAGGAATTTCGTTTGTCTTTGCGTGGAACAAATAGCCCAGTGGTTGGGAGATAGTTTCTGGTGGATCAGGACCACGGTTCGAACCCCGACAAGGTACTTGATTCACCTTTTCTTTTTTCTGAGTCTAAAGATTTGAATATTGATTTCACTTATGAGGTAAGAATTTCGCTTGTCTTTGCGTGGAACAGATAGCCCAGTGGTTGGGAGATAGTTTCTGGTGGATCGAGACCCCGGTTCGAATCCTGGCAGTGTCCTTGATCTTCTTCTTTTTTTCTGTGTCTAAGGATTTGAATCATGATTTCACTTATGACGTTATAATTTCGGTTGTCTTTGCGTGAAACAGATAGCCCAGTGGTTGGAAGATAGTTTCTGGTGGATCGGGACCCCAGTTCGAATCCCGGCAGGGTCCTTGATTCACTTTTTCTTTTTTTCTAATTCTTTAGATTTGAATCATGATTTCACTTACGAGGTACGAAATTCGTTTGTCTTTGCGTGGAACAAATAGCCCAGTGGTTGGGAGATAGTTTGTGGTGGGTCGGGACCACGGTTCGAATCCCGGCAGTGTTCTTGTTTCACTTTTTTCCTTTTTTCTGAGTCTAAAGATTTGAATCATGATTTCACTAATGAGGTAGGAATTTCGATTGTCTTTGCGTGGAACAGATAGCCCAGTGGTTGGAAGATAGTTTCTGGTGGATCGGGACCCCAGTTCGAATCCCGGCAGGATCCTTGATTCACTTTTTCTTTTTTTCTAATTCTTTAGATTTGAATCATGATTTCACTTATGAGGTACGAAATTCGTTTTGTCTTTGCGTGGAACAAATAGCCCAGTGGTTGGGAGATAGTTTGTGGTGGGTCGGGACCACGGTTCGAATCCCGGCAGTGTTCTTGATTCACTTTTTTCCTTTTTTCTGAGTCTAAAGATTTGAATCATGATTTCACTAATGAGGTAGGAATTTCGATTGTCTTTGCGTGGAACAGATAGCCCAGTGGTTGGGAGATAGTTTCTGGTGGATCGAGACCCCGATTCGAATCCCGGCAGTGTCCTTGATCTTCTTTTTCTTTTGTTCTGAGTCTAAGGATTTGAATCATGATTTCACTTATTACGTAGGAGTTTCGCTTGTCTTTGCGTGGAACACATAGCCCAGTGGTTGGGAGATAGTTTCTTTTGGATCGGGACCACGGTTCGAATCCCGACAAGGTCCTGATTCACTTTTTCTTTTTTTCTGAGTCTAAAGATTTGAATCGTGATTTCACTTATGAGGTAGGAAATTCGCTGGTCTTTGCGTGGAACAGATAGCCCAGTTGTTGGGAGATAGTTTCTGGTGGATTGGGACCACGGTTCGAATCCCAAAGTCCTTGATTCTCTTTTTTTTTGACTGAGTCTAAAGATTTGAATCATGATTTCACTTATGAGGTGAACATTTCGATTGCCTTTGCGTGGAACAGATAGTCCAGTGGTTTTGAGATAGTTTCTGGTGGATCGGGACCACTGTTCGAATCCCGACAAGTTCCTTGATTCACTTTTTATTTGTTCTGAGTCAAAAAAATTTGAATCATGATTTCACTTATGACGTTATAATTTCGCTTGTCTTTGCGTGAAACAGATAGCCCAGTGTATGGGAGATAGTTTCTGGTAGATGGGGACCCCGGTTCGAATCCCGGCAGTGTCCTTCATCTTCTTTTTCTTTTTTTTCTGAGTGTAAGGATTAGAATTATGATTTCACTTATGACGTTAGAATTTCGGTTGTCTTTGCGTGAAACAGATAGCCCAGTGGTTGGAAGATAATTTCTGGTGATCGGGACCAGAGTTCGAATCCCGGCAAAGTCCTTGATTCACTTTTTCTTTTTTCTGAGTCTAAAGATTTGAATCATGATTTCACTAATGAGGTAGGAATTTCGATTGTCTTTGCGTGGAACAGATAGCCCAGTGGTTGGGAGATAGTTTCTGGTGGATCGAGACCCCGGTTCGAATCCCGGCAGTGTCCTTGATCTTCTTTTTTGTTTTCTGAATCTAAGGATTATTATTTTTTTTCTGAGTCTAAGGATTTGAATCATGATTTCACTTATGACGTATGAATTTCGCTTGTATTTGCGTGGAACACATAGCCCAGTGGTTGGGAGAAAGTTTCTGGTGGATCGGGACCACGGTTCGAATCCCGACAAGGTCCTCGATCTTCTTTTTCTTTTTTTCTGAGTCTAAGGATTTGAATCAGGATTTCACTTATGACGTATGAATTTCGCTTGTCTTTGCGTGGAACAGATAGCCCAGTGGTTCGGAGATAGTTTCTCGTGGATCGGGACCACGTTTCAAATCCCGGCAGTGTCCTTGATTCACTTTTTCCTTTTTCAGAGTCTAAAGATTTGAATCATGATTTCACTTATGACGTATGAATTTCGCTTGTCTTTGCGTGGAACAGATAGCCCAGTAGTTTGGGAGATAGTTTCTGGTGGATCGGGACCCCGGTTCGAATCCCGGCAGTGTCCTTGATCTTCTTTTTCTTTTTTCTTAATCTTAGGATTATTTTTTCTTTTTTTCTGAGTCTAAGGATTTAAATCATGATTTCACTTATGACGTATGAATTTCGCTTGTCTTTGCGTGGAACAGATAGCCCAGTGGTTTGGGAGATAGTTTCTGGTGGATCGGGATCACGGTTCGAATCCCGACAAGGTCCTAGATTCACTTTTTCTTTTTTTCTGAGTTTAAAGATTTGAATCATGATTTCACTTGTGAGGTAGGAATTTCGCAAGTCTTTGCGTGGAACAGATAGCCCAGTGGTTTGGAGATAGTTTCTGGTGGATCGGGACCACGGTTCGAATCCCGACAAGGTCCTTGATTCACTTTTTCTTTTTTCTGAGTCTAAAGATTTGAGTCATGATTTCACTAATGACGTATGAATTTCGCTTGTCCTTGCGTGGAACAGATGACCCAGTGGTTGGGAGACAGTTTCTTGTTGATCGGGACCCGGTTCGAATCCCGGCAGGGTCCTTGATTCACTTTTTCTTTTTTCTAAGTCTTTAGATTTGAATCATGATTTCACTTATGAGGTAGGAATTTCGCTTGTCTTTGCGTGGAACAGATAGCCCAGTGGTTTGGAGATAGTTTCTGGTGGATCGGAACCACGGTTCGAACCCCGACAAGGTACTTGATTCACTTTTTTTTCTGAGTCTAAAGATTTGAATCATGATTTCACTTATGAGGTAGGAATAACGCTTGTCTTTGCGTGGAACAGATAGCCCAGTGGTTGGAAGATAGTTTCTGGTGGATCGGGACCACGGTTCGAACCCCGACAAGGTACTTGATTCACTCTTCTTTTTTCTGAGTCTAAAGATTTGAATCATGATTTCACATATGAGGTAGGAATTTCGCTTGTCTTGCATGGAACAGATAGCCCAGTGGTTTGGAGATAGCTTCTGGTGGATCTGGACCACGGTTCAAACCCCGACAAGGTACTTGATTCACTTGTTCTTTTTTCTGAGTCTAAAGATTTGAATCATGACTTCACTTTTGAGGTAAGAATTTCGCTTGTCTTTGCGTGGAACAGATAGCCCAGTGGTTGGGAGATAGTTTCTGGTGGATTGGGACCACGGTTCGAATCCCAAAGTCCTTGATTCTCTTTTTGTTTTGACTGAGTCTAAAGATTTGAATCATGATTTCACTTATGAGGTGAAAATTTCGATTGCCTTTGCGTGGAACAGATAGCCCAGTGGTTTTTAGATAGTTTCTGGTGGATCGGGACCACTGTTCGAATCCCGACAAGTTCCTTGATTCACTTTTTATTTGTTCTGAGTCTAAAAAAATTGAATCATGATTTCACTTATGAGGTAGGAATTTCGCTTGTCTTTGCGTGGAACAGATAGCCCAGTGTATGGGAGATAGTTTCTGGTAGATGGGGACCCCAGTTCGAATCCCGGCAGTGTCCTTCATCTTCTTTTTCTTTTTTTTCTGAGTGTAAGGATTAGAATCATGATTTCACTTATGACGTTAGAATTTCGGTTGTCTTTGCGTGAAACAGATAGCCCAGTGGTTGGAAGATAGTTTCTGGTGGATAGGGACCACAGTTCGAATCCCGGCAAAATCCTTGATTCACTTTTTCTTTTTTCTGAGTCTAAATATTTGAATCATGATTTCACTAATGAGGTAGGAATTTCGATTGTCTTTGCGTTTAACAGATAGCCCAGTGGTTGGGAGATAGTTTCTGGTGGATCGAGACCCCGGTTCGAATCCCGGCAGTGTCCTTGATCTTCTTTTTGTGTTTTCTGTGTCTAAGGATTTGAATCATGATTTCACTTATGACGTTATAATTTCGGTTGTCTTTGCGTGGAACAGATAGCCCAGTGGTTGGAAGATAGTTTCTGGTGGATCGGGACCCCAGTTCGAATCCCGGCAGGGTCCTTGATTCACTTTTTCTTTTTTTCTAATTCTTTAGATTTGAATCATGATTTCACTTATGAGGTAGGAATTTCGTTTGTCTTTGCGTGGAACAAATAGCCCAGTGGTTGGGAGATAGTTTGTGGTGGATTGGGACCACGGTTCGAATCCCAAAGTCCTTGATTCTCTTTTTGTTTTGACTGAGTCTAAAGATTTGAATCATGATTTCACTTATGAGGTGAAAATTTCGATTGCCTTTGCGTGGAACAGATAGCCCAGTGGTTTTGAGATAGTTTCTGGTGGATCGGGACCACTGTTCGAATCCCGACAAGTTCCTTGATTCACTTTTTATTTGGTTTGAGTCTAAAAAATTTGAATCATGATTTCACTTATGACGTAGGAATTTCGCTTGTCTTTGCGTGGAACAGATAGCCCAGTGGTTGGGAGATAGTTTCTCGTGGATCAGGACCACGGTTCGAATCCCGGTAGGGTCCTCGATCCCCTTTTTCTTTTTTCTGAGTCTAAAGATTTGAATCATGATTTCACTTATGACGTAGGAATTTCGCTTGTCTTTGCGTGGAACAGATAGCCCAGTGGTTGGGAGATAGTTTCTGGTGGATCGGGACCACGGTTCGAACCCCGACAAGGTACTTGATTCACTTTTTTTTCTGAGTCTAAAGATTTGAATCATGATTTCACTTATGATGTTTGAATTTCGGTTGTCTTTGCGTGAAACAGATAGCCCAGTGGTTGGGAGATAGTTTATGGTGGATCGGGACCACGGTTAGAATCCCTGCAAAGTCCTTGATTCACTTTTTCTTTTTTCTGAGTCTAAAGATTTGAATCATGATTTCACTAATGAGGTAGGAATTTCGCTTGTCTTTGCGTGGAACAGATAGCCCAGTGGTTGGGAGATAGTTTCTGGTAGATCGGGACCACGGTTCGAATCCAGGCAGTGTCCTTCATCTTCTTTTTCTTTTTTTTAAAGTCTGAGGATTTGAATCATGATTTCACTTATGACGTTAGAATTTCGGTTGTCTTTGCGTGGAACAGATAGCCCAGTTGATGGGAGATAGTTTCTGGTGGATTGGGACCACGGTTCGAATCCCAAAGTCCTTGATTCTCTTTTTGTTTTGACTGAGTCTAAAGATTTGAATCATGATTTCACTTATGAGGTGAAAATTTCGATTGCCTTTGCGTGGAACAGATAGCCCAGTGGTTTTTAGATAGTTTCTGGTGGATCGGGACCACTGTTCGAATCCCGACAAGTTCCTTGATTCACTTTTTATTTGTTCTGAGTCTAACAAATTTGAATCATGATTTCACTTATGAGGTAGGAATTTCGCTTGTCTTTGCGTGGAACAGATAGCCCAGTGTATGGGAGATAGTTTCTGGTAGATGGGGACCCCGGTTCGAATCCCGGCAGTGTCCTTCATCTTCTTTTTCTTTTTTTTCTGAGTGTAAGGATTAGAATCATGATTTCACTTATGACGTTAGAATTTCGGTTGTCTTTGCGTGAAACAGATAGCCCAGTGGTTGGAAGATAGTTTCTGGTGGATCGGGACCACAGTTCGAATCCCGGCAAAATCCTTGATTCACTTTTTCTTTTTTCTGAGTCTAAAGATTTGAATCATGATTTCACTTATGAGGTAGGAATTTCGTTTGTCTTTGCGTGGAACAAATAGCCCAGTGGTTGGGAGATAGTTTGTGGTGGGTCAAGACCACGGTTCGAATCCCGGCAGTGTTCTTGATTCACTTTTTCCTTTTTCTGAGTCTAAAGATTTGAATCATGATTTCACTTATGAGGTGAAAATTTCGATTGTCTTTGCGTGGAACAGATAGCCCAGTGGTTTTGATATAGTTTCTGGAGGATCGGGACCACTGTTCGAATCCCGACAAGTTCCTTGATTCACTTTTTATTTTTTCTGAGTCTAAAGATTTGAATAATGATTTCACTTATGAGGTTGGAATTTCGCTTGTCATTGCGTGGAACAGATAGCCCAGTGGTTGGGAGATAGTTTCTGGTAGATCGGGCCCCCGGTTCGAATCCAGGCAGTGTCCTTCATCTTCTTTTTCTTTTTTTTAAAGTCTGAGGATTTGAATCATGATTTCACTTATGACGTTAGAATTTCGGTTGTCTTTGCGTTAAACAGATAGCCCAGTGGTTGGTAGATAGTTTCTGGTGGATCGGGACCCCAGTTCGAATTCCGGCAGGGTTCTTGATTCACTTTTTTTTTTTTTTTTAATTCTTTAGATTTGAATCATGATTTCATTTATGAGGTAGGAATTTCGTTTGTCTTTGCGTGGAACAAATAGCCCAGTGGTTGGGAGATAGTTTCTGGTGGATCAGGACCACGGTTCGAACCCCGACAAGGTACTTGATTCACCTTTTCTTTTTTCTGAGTCTAAAGATTTGAATATTGATTTCACTTATGAGGTAAGAATTTCGCTTGTCTTTGCGTGGAACAGATAGCCCAGTGGTTGGGAGATAGTTTCTGGTGGATCGAGACCCCGGTTCGAATCCTGGCAGTGTCCTTGATCTTCTTCTTTTTTTCTGTGTCTAAGGATTTGAATCATGATTTCACTTATGACGTTATAATTTCGGTTGTCTTTGCGTGAAACAGATAGCCCAGTGGTTGGAAGATAGTTTCTGGTGGATCGGGACCCCAGTTCGAATCCCGGCAGGGTCCTTGATTCACTTTTTCTTTTTTTCTAATTCTTTAGATTTGAATCATGATTTCACTTACGAGGTACGAAATTCGTTTGTCTTTGCGTGGAACAAATAGCCCAGTGGTTGGGAGATAGTTTGTGGTGGGTCGGGACCACGGTTCGAATCCCGGCAGTGTTCTTGTTTCACTTTTTTCCTTTTTTCTGAGTCTAAAGATTTGAATCATGATTTCACTAATGAGGTAGGAATTTCGATTGTCTTTGCGTGGAACAGATAGCCCAGTGGTTGGAAGATAGTTTCTGGTGGATCGGGACCCCAGTTCGAATCCCGGCAGGATCCTTGATTCACTTTTTCTTTTTTTCTAATTCTTTAGATTTGAATCATGATTTCACTTATGAGGTACGAAATTCGTTTTGTCTTTGCGTGGAACAAATAGCCCAGTGGTTGGGAGATAGTTTGTGGTGGGTCGGGACCACGGTTCGAATCCCGGCAGTGTTCTTGATTCACTTTTTTCCTTTTTTCTGAGTCTAAAGATTTGAATCATGATTTCACTAATGAGGTAGGAATTTCGATTGTCTTTGCGTGGAACAGATAGCCCAGTGGTTGGGAGATAGTTTCTGGTGGATCGAGACCCCGATTCGAATCCCGGCAGTGTCCTTGATCTTCTTTTTCTTTTGTTCTGAGTCTAAGGATTTGAATCATGATTTCACTTATTACGTAGGAGTTTCGCTTGTCTTTGCGTGGAACACATAGCCCAGTGGTTGGGAGATAGTTTCTTTTGGATCGGGACCACGGTTCGAATCCCGACAAGGTCCTGATTCACTTTTTCTTTTTTTCTGAGTCTAAAGATTTGAATCGTGATTTCACTTATGAGGTAGGAAATTCGCTGGTCTTTGCGTGGAACAGATAGCCCAGTTGTTGGGAGATAGTTTCTGGTGGATTGGGACCACGGTTCGAATCCCAAAGTCCTTGATTCTCTTTTTTTTTGACTGAGTCTAAAGATTTGAATCATGATTTCACTTATGAGGTGAACATTTCGATTGCCTTTGCGTGGAACAGATAGTCCAGTGGTTTTGAGATAGTTTCTGGTGGATCGGGACCACTGTTCGAATCCCGACAAGTTCCTTGATTCACTTTTTATTTGTTCTGAGTCAAAAAAATTTGAATCATGATTTCACTTATGACGTTATAATTTCGCTTGTCTTTGCGTGAAACAGATAGCCCAGTGTATGGGAGATAGTTTCTGGTAGATGGGGACCCCGGTTCGAATCCCGGCAGTGTCCTTCATCTTCTTTTTCTTTTTTTTCTGAGTGTAAGGATTAGAATTATGATTTCACTTATGACGTTAGAATTTCGGTTGTCTTTGCGTGAAACAGATAGCCCAGTGGTTGGAAGATAATTTCTGGTGATCGGGACCAGAGTTCGAATCCCGGCAAAGTCCTTGATTCACTTTTTCTTTTTTCTGAGTCTAAAGATTTGAATCATGATTTCACTAATGAGGTAGGAATTTCGATTGTCTTTGCGTGGAACAGATAGCCCAGTGGTTGGGAGATAGTTTCTGGTGGATCGAGACCCCGGTTCGAATCCCGGCAGTGTCCTTGATCTTCTTTTTTGTTTTCTGAATCTAAGGATTATTATTTTTTTTCTGAGTCTAAGGATTTGAATCATGATTTCACTTATGACGTATGAATTTCGCTTGTATTTGCGTGGAACACATAGCCCAGTGGTTGGGAGAAAGTTTCTGGTGGATCGGGACCACGGTTCGAATCCCGACAAGGTCCTCGATCTTCTTTTTCTTTTTTTCTGAGTCTAAGGATTTGAATCAGGATTTCACTTATGACGTATGAATTTCGCTTGTCTTTGCGTGGAACAGATAGCCCAGTGGTTCGGAGATAGTTTCTCGTGGATCGGGACCACGTTTCAAATCCCGGCAGTGTCCTTGATTCACTTTTTCCTTTTTCAGAGTCTAAAGATTTGAATCATGATTTCACTTATGACGTATGAATTTCGCTTGTCTTTGCGTGGAACAGATAGCCCAGTAGTTTGGGAGATAGTTTCTGGTGGATCGGGACCCCGGTTCGAATCCCGGCAGTGTCCTTGATCTTCTTTTTCTTTTTTCTTAATCTTAGGATTATTTTTTCTTTTTTTCTGAGTCTAAGGATTTAAATCATGATTTCACTTATGACGTATGAATTTCGCTTGTCTTTGCGTGGAACAGATAGCCCAGTGGTTTGGGAGATAGTTTCTGGTGGATCGGGATCACGGTTCGAATCCCGACAAGGTCCTAGATTCACTTTTTCTTTTTTTCTGAGTTTAAAGATTTGAATCATGATTTCACTTGTGAGGTAGGAATTTCGCAAGTCTTTGCGTGGAACAGATAGCCCAGTGGTTTGGAGATAGTTTCTGGTGGATCGGGACCACGGTTCGAATCCCGACAAGGTCCTTGATTCACTTTTTCTTTTTTCTGAGTCTAAAGATTTGAGTCATGATTTCACTAATGACGTATGAATTTCGCTTGTCCTTGCGTGGAACAGATGACCCAGTGGTTGGGAGACAGTTTCTTGTTGATCGGGACCCGGTTCGAATCCCGGCAGGGTCCTTGATTCACTTTTTCTTTTTTCTAAGTCTTTAGATTTGAATCATGATTTCACTTATGAGGTAGGAATTTCGCTTGTCTTTGCGTGGAACAGATAGCCCAGTGGTTTGGAGATAGTTTCTGGTGGATCGGAACCACGGTTCGAATCCCGACAAGGTCCTTGATTCACTTTTTCTTTTTTCTGAGTCTAAAGATTTGAGTCATGATTTCACTAATGACGTATGAATTTCGCTTGTCCTTGCGTGGAACAGATGACCCAGTGGTTGGGAGACAGTTTCTTGTGGATCGGGACCCGGTTCGAATCCCGGCAGTGTTCTTGATTCACTTTTTTCCTTTTTCTGAGTCTAAAGATTTGAATCATGATTTCACTTATGTGGTAGGAATTTCGCTTGTCTTTGTGTTGAACAGATAGGCCAGTGGTTGGGAGATAGTTTCTGGTGGATCGGGACCACGTTTCAAATCCCGGCAGTGTCCTTGATTCACGTTTTCCTTTTTCAGAGTCTAAAGATTTGAATCATGATTTCACTAATGTGGTAGGAATTTCGCTTGTCTTTGCGTGGAACAGATAGCCCAGTGGTTGGGAGATAGTTTCTAGTGGATCGGGACCCCTGTTCGAATCCCGGCAGTGTCCTTGATTCACTTTTTCTTTGTTCTAAGTCTTTAGATTTGAATCATGATTTCACTTATGTGGTAGGAATTTCGCTTGTCTTTGTGTTGAACAGATAGCCCAGTGGTTGGGAGATAGTTTCTAGTGGATCGGGACCCCTGTTCGAATCCCGGCAGTGTCCTTGATCTTCTTTTTCTTTTTTCTGAATCTAAGGATTATTATTTTTTTTCTGAGTCTAAGGATTTGAATCATGATTTCACTTATGACGTATGAATTTCGCTTGTATTTGCGTGGAACAAATAGCCCAGTGGTTGGGAGAAAGTTTCTGGTGGATCGGGACCACGGTTCGAATCCCGACAAGGTCCTCGATCTTCTTTTTCTTTTTTTCTGAGTCTAAGGATTTGAATCAGGACTTCACTTATGACGTATGAATTTCGCTTGTCTTTGCGTGGAACAGATAGCCCAGTGGTTGGGAGATAGTTTCTGGTGGATCGGGATCACGTTTAAATCCCGGCAGTGTCCTTAATTCACTTTTTCCTTTTTCAGAGTCTAAAGATTCGAATCATGATTTCACTTATGACGTATGAATTTCGCTTGTCTTTGCGTGGAACAGATAGCCCAGTGGTTTGGGAGATAGTTTCTGGTGGATCGGGACCCCGGTTCGAATCCCGGCAGTGTCCTTGATGTTCTTTTTCTTTTTTTCTGAATCTAAGGATTATTTTTCTTTTTTTCTGAGTCTAAGGATTTGAATCATGATTTCACTTATGACGTATGAATTTCGCTTGTCTTTGCGTGGAACAGATAGCCCAGTGGTTTGGGAGATAGTTTCTGGTGGATCGGGACCACGGTTCGAATCCCGACAAGGTCCTAGATTCACTTTTTTTTTTCTGAGTTTAAAGATTTGAATCATGATTTCACTTATGAGGTAGGAATTTCGCTTGTGTTTGCGTGGAACAGATAGCCCAGTGGTTTGGAGATAGTTTCTGGTGGATCGGGACCCGGTTCGAATCCCGGCAGGGTCCTTGATTCACATGTTCTTTTTTCTAAGTCTTTAGATTTGAATCATGATTTCACTTATGAGGTAGGAATTTCGCTTGTCTTTGCGTGGAACAAATAGCCCAGTGGTTGGGAGATAGTTTGTTGTGGGTCGGGACCACGGTTCGAATCCCGGCAGGATCCTTGATTCACTTTTTCTTTTTTTCTAATTCTTTAGATTTGAATCATGATTTCACTTATGAGGTACGAAATTCGTTTTGTCTTTGCGTGGAACAAATAGCCCAGTGGTTGGGAGATAGTTTGTGGTGGGTCTGGACCACGGTTCGAATCCCGGCAGTGTTCTTGATTCACTTTTTTCCTTTTTTCTGAGTCTAAAGATTTGAATCATGATTTCACTAATGAGGTAGGAATTTCGATTGTCTTTGCGTGGAACAGATAGCCCAGTGGTTGGGAGATAGTTTCTGGTGGATCGAGACCCCGATTCGAATCCCGGCAGTGTCCTTGATCTTCTTTTTCTTTTGTTCTGAGTCTAAGGATTTGAATCATGATTTCACTTATTACGTAGGAGTTTCGCTTGTCTTTGCGTGGAACACATAGCCCAGTGGTTGGGAGATAGTTTCTTTTGGATCGGGACCACGGTTCGAATCCCGACAAGGTCCTGATTCACTTTTTCTTTTTTTCTGAGTCTAAAGATTTGAATCGTGATTTCACTTATGAGGTAGGAAATTCGCTGGTCTTTGCGTGGAACAGATAGCCCAGTTGTTGGGAGATAGTTTCTGGTGGATTGGGACCACGGTTCGAATCCCAAAGTCCTTGATTCTCTTTTTTTTTGACTGAGTCTAAAGATTTGAATCATGATTTCACTTATGAGGTGAACATTTCGATTGCCTTTGCGTGGAACAGATAGTCCAGTGGTTTTGAGATAGTTTCTGGTGGATCGGGACCACTGTTCGAATCCCGACAAGTTCCTTGATTCACTTTTTATTTGTTCTGAGTCTAAAAAATTTGAATCATGATTTCACTTATGACGTTATAATTTCGCTTGTCTTTGCGTGAAACAGATAGCCCAGTGTATGGGAGATAGTTTCTGGTAGATGGGGACCCCGGTTCGAATCCCGGCAGTGTCCTTCATCTTCTTTTTCTTTTTTTTCTGAGTGTAAGGATTAGAATCATGATTTCACTTATGACGTTAGAATTTCGGTTGTCTTTGCGTGAAACAGATAGCCCAGTGGTTGGAAGATAATTTCTGGTGATCGGGACCAGAGTTCGAATCCCGGCAAAGTCCTTGATTCACTTTTTCTTTTTTCTGAGTCTAAAGATTTGAATCATGATTTCACTAATGAGGTAGGAATTTCGATTGTCTTTGCGTGGAACAGATAGCCCAGTGGTTGGGAGATAGTTTCTGGTGGATCGAGACCCCGGTTCGAATCCCGGCAGTGTCCTTGATCTTCTTTTTTGTTTTCTGAATCTAAGGATTATTATTTTTTTTCTGAGTCTAAGGATTTGAATCATGATTTCACTTATGACGTATGAATTTCGCTTGTATTTGCGTGGAACACATAGCCCAGTGGTTGGGAGAAAGTTTCTGGTGGATCGGGACCACGGTTCGAATCCCGACAAGGTCCTCGATCTTCTTTTTCTTTTTTTCTGAGTCTAAGGATTTGAATCAGGATTTCACTTATGACGTATGAATTTCGCTTGTCTTTGCGTGGAACAGATAGCCCAGTGGTTCGGAGATAGTTTCTCGTGGATCGGGACCACGTTTCAAATCCCGGCAGTGTCCTTGATTCACTTTTTCCTTTTTCAGAGTCTAAAGATTTGAATCATGATTTCACTTATGACGTATGAATTTCGCTTGTCTTTGCGTGGAACAGATAGCCCAGTAGTTTGGGAGATAGTTTCTGGTGGATCGGGACCCCGGTTCGAATCCCGGCAGTGTCCTTGATCTTCTTTTTCTTTTTTCTTAATCTTAGGATTATTTTTTCTTTTTTTCTGAGTCTAAGGATTTAAATCATGATTTCACTTATGACGTATGAATTTCGCTTGTCTTTGCGTGGAACAGATAGCCCAGTGGTTTGGAGATAGTTTCTGGTGGATCGGGACCCGGTTCGAATCCCGGCAGGGTCCTTGATTCACATGTTCTTTTTTCTAAGTCTTTAGATTTGAATCATGATTTCACTTATGAGGTAGGAATTTCGCTTGTCTTTGCGTGGAACAAATAGCCCAGTGGTTGGGAGATAGTTTGTTGTGGGTCGGGACCACGGTTCGAATCCCGGCAGGATCCTTGATTCACTTTTTCTTTTTTTCTAATTCTTTAGATTTGAATCATGATTTCACTTATGAGGTACGAAATTCGTTTTGTCTTTGCGTGGAACAAATAGCCCAGTGGTTGGGAGATAGTTTGTGGTGGGTCGGGACCACGGTTCGAATCCCGGCAGTGTTCTTGATTCACTTTTTTCCTTTTTTCTGAGTCTAAAGATTTGAATCATGATTTCACTAATGAGGTAGGAATTTCGATTGTCTTTGCGTGGAACAGATAGCCCAGTGGTTGGGAGATAGTTTCTGGTGGATCGAGACCCCGATTCGAATCCCGGCAGTGTCCTTGATCTTCTTTTTCTTTTGTTCTGAGTCTAAGGATTTGAATCATGATTTCACTTATTACGTAGGAGTTTCGCTTGTCTTTGCGTGGAACACATAGCCCAGTGGTTGGGAGATAGTTTCTTTTGGATCGGGACCACGGTTCGAATCCCGACAAGGTCCTGATTCACTTTTTCTTTTTTTTGTGAGTCTAAAGATTTGAATCGTGATTTCACTTATGAGGTAGGAAATTCGCTGGTCTTTGCGTGGAACAGATAGCCCAGTTGTTGGGAGATAGTTTCTGGTGGATTGGGACCACGGTTCGAATCCCAAAGTCCTTGATTCTCTTTTTTTTTGACTGAGTCTAAAGATTTGAATCATGATTTCACTTATGAGGTGAACATTTCGATTGCCTTTGCGTGGAACAGATAGTCCAGTGGTTTTGAGATAGTTTCTGGTGGATCGGGACCACTGTTCGAATCCCGACAAGTTCCTTGATTCACTTTTTATTTGTTCTGAGTCTAAAAAATTTGAATCATGATTTCACTTATGACGTTATAATTTCGCTTGTCTTTGCGTGAAACAGATAGCCCAGTGTATGGGAGATAGTTTCTGGTAGATGGGGACCCCGGTTCGAATCCCGGCAGTGTCCTTCATCTTCTTTTTCTTTTTTTTCTGAGTGTAAGGATTAGAATCATGATTTCACTTATGACGTTAGAATTTCGGTTGTCTTTGCGTGAAACAGATAGCCCAGTGGTTGGAAGATAATTTCTGGTGATCGGGACCAGAGTTCGAATCCCGGCAAAGTCCTTGATTCACTTTTTCTTTTTTCTGAGTCTAAAGATTTGAATCATGATTTCACTAATGAGGTAGGAATTTCGATTGTCTTTGCGTGGAACAGATAGCCCAGTGGTTGGGAGATAGTTTCTGGTGGATCGAGACCCCGGTTCGAATCCCGGCAGTGTCCTTGATCTTCTTTTTTGTTTTCTGAATCTAAGGATTATTATTTTTTTTCTGAGTCTAAGGATTTGAATCATGATTTCACTTATGACGTATGAATTTCGCTTGTATTTGCGTGGAACACATAGCCCAGTGGTTGGGAGAAAGTTTCTGGTGGATCGGGACCACGGTTCGAATCCCGACAAGGTCCTCGATCTTCTTTTTCTTTTTTTCTGAGTCTAAGGATTTGAATCAGGATTTCACTTATGACGTATGAATTTCGCTTGTCTTTGCGTGGAACAGATAGCCCAGTGGTTCGGAGATAGTTTCTCGTGGATCGGGACCACGTTTCAAATCCCGGCAGTGTCCTTGATTCACTTTTTCCTTTTTCAGAGTCTAAAGATTTGAATCATGATTTCACTTATGACGTATGAATTTCGCTTGTCTTTGCGTGGAACAGATAGCCCAGTAGTTTGGGAGATAGTTTCTGGTGGATCGGGACCCCGGTTCGAATCCCGGCAGTGTCCTTGATCTTCTTTTTCTTTTTTCTTAATCTTAGGATTATTTTTTCTTTTTTTCTGAGTCTAAGGATTTAAATCATGATTTCACTTATGACGTATGAATTTCGCTTGTCTTTGCGTGGAACAGATAGCCCAGTGGTTTGGGAGATAGTTTCTGGTGGATCGGGATCACGGTTCGAATCCCGACAAGGTCCTAGATTCACTTTTTCTTTTTTTCTGAGTTTAAAGATTTGAATCATGATTTCACTTGTGAGGTTGGAATTTCGCAAGTCTTTGCGTGGAACAGATAGCCCAGTGGTTTGGAGATAGTTTCTGGTGGATCGGGACCACGGTTCGAATCCCGACAAGGTCCTTGATTCACTTTTTCTTTTTTCTGAGTCTAAAGATTTGAGTCATGATTTCACTAATGACGTATGAATTTCGCTTGTCCTTGCGTGGAACAGATGACCCAGTGGTTGGGAGACAGTTTCTTGTGGATCGGGACCCGGTTCGAATCCCGGCAGGGTCCTTGATTCACTTTTTCTTTTTTCTAAGTCTTTAGATTTGAATCATGATTTCACTTATGAGGTAGGAATTTCGCTTGTCTTTGCGTGGAACAGATAGCCCAGTGGTTTGGAGATAGTTTCTGGTGGATCGGGACCACGGTTCGAATCCCGACAAGGTCCTTGATTCACTTTTTCTTTTTTCTGAGTCTAAAGATTTGAGTCATGATTTCACTAATGACGTATGAATTTCGCTTGTCCTTGCGTGGAACAGATGACCCAGTGGTTGGGAGACAGTTTCTTGTGGATCGGGACCCGGTTCGAATCCCGGCAGTGTTCTTGATTCACTTTTTTCCTTTTTCTGAGTCTAAAGATTTGAATCATGATTTCACTTATGTGGTAGGAATTTCGCTTGTCTTTGTGTTGAACAGATAGGCCAGTGGTTGGGAGATAGTTTCTGGTGGATCGGGACCACGTTTCAAATCCCGGCAGTGTCCTTGATTCACGTTTTCCTTTTTCAGAGTCTAAAGATTTGAATCATGATTTCACTAATGTGGTAGGAATTTCGCTTGTCTTTGCGTGGAACAGATAGCCCAGTGGTTGGGAGATAGTTTCTAGTGGATCGGGACCCCTGTTCGAATCCCGGCAGTGTCCTTGATTCACTTTTTCTTTGTTCTAAGTCTTTAGATTTGAATCATGATTTCACTTATGTGGTAGGAATTTCGCTTGTCTTTGTGTTGAACAGATAGCCCAGTGGTTGGGAGATAGTTTCTAGTGGATCGGGACCCCTGTTCGAATCCCGGCAGTGTCCTTGATCTTCTTTTTCTTTTTTCTGAATCTAAGGATTATTATTTTTTTTCTGAGTCTAAGGATTTGAATCATGATTTCACTTATGACGTATGAATTTCGCTTGTATTTGCGTGGAACAAATAGCCCAGTGGTTGGGAGAAAGTTTCTGGTGGATCGGGACCACGGTTCGAATCCCGACAAGGTCCTCGATCTTCTTTTTCTTTTTTTCTGAGTCTAAGGATTTGAATCAGGACTTCACTTATGACGTATGAATTTCGCTTGTCTTTGCGTGGAACAGATAGCCCAGTGGTTGGGAGATAGTTTCTGGTGGATCGGGATCACGTTTAAATCCCGGCAGTGTCCTTAATTCACTTTTTCCTTTTTCAGAGTCTAAAGATTCGAATCATGATTTCACTTATGACGTATGAATTTCGCTTGTCTTTGCGTGGAACAGATAGCCCAGTGGTTTGGGAGATAGTTTCTGGTGGATCGGGACCCCGGTTCGAATCCCGGCAGTGTCCTTGATGTTCTTTTTCTTTTTTCTGAATCTAAGGATTATTTTTCTTTTTTTCTGAGTCTAAGGATTTGAATCATGATTTCACTTATGACGTATGAATTTCGCTTGTCTTTGCGTGGAACAGATAGCCCAGTGGTTTGGGAGATAGTTTCTGGTGGATCGGGACCACGGTTCGAATCCCGACAAGGTCCTAGATTCACTTTTTTTTTTCTGAGTTTAAAGATTTGAATCATGATTTCACTTATGAGGTAGGAATTTCGCTTGTGTTTGCGTGGAACAGATAGCCCAGTGGTTTGGAGATAGTTTCTGGTGGATCGGGACCCGGTTCGAATCCCGGCAGGGTCCTTGATTCACATGTTCTTTTTTCTAAGTCTTTAGATTTGAATCATGATTTCACTTATGAGGTAGGAATTTCGCTTGTCTTTGCGTGGAACAAATAGCCCAGTGGTTGGGAGATAGTTTGTTGTGGGTCGGGACCACGGTTCGAATCCCGGCAGTGTTCTTGATTCACTTTTTTCCTTTTTTTGAGTCTAAAGATTTGAATCATGATTTCACTTATGTGGTAGGAATTTCGCTTGTCTTTGTGTTGAACAGATAGGCCAGTGGTTGGGAGATATTTTCTGGTGGATCGGGACCACGTTTCAAATCCCGGCAGTGTCCTTGATTCACGTTTTCCTTTTTCAGAGTCTAAAGATTTGAATCATGATTTCACTAATGTGGTAGGAATTTCGCTTGTCTTTGCGTGGAACAGATAGCCCAGTGGTTGGGAGATAGTTTCTGGTGGATCGGGACCCCGGTTCGAATCCCGGCAGTGTCCTTGATCTTCTTTTTCTTTTTTCTGAATCTAAGGATTATTATTTTTTTTCTGAGTCTAAGGATTTGAATCATGATTTCACTTATGACGTATGAATTTCGCTTGTATTTGCGTGGAACACATAGCCCAGTGGTTGGGAGAAAGTTTCTGGTGGATCGGGACCACGGTTCGAATCCCGACAAGGTCCTCGATCTTCTTTTTCTTGTTTTCTGATTCTAAGGATTTGAATCAGGACTTATGACGTATGAATTTCGCTTGTCTTTGCGTGGAACAGATAGCCCAGTGGTTGGGAGATAGTTTCTGGTGGATCGGGACCACGTTTAAATCCCGGCAGTGTCCTTGATTCACTTTTTCCTTTTTCAGAGTCTAAAGATTTGAATCATGATTTCACTTATGACGTATGAATTTTGCTCGTCTTTGCGTGGAACAGATAGCCCAGTGGTTTGGGAGATAGTTTCTGGTGGATCGGGACCCCGGTTCGAATCCCGGCAGTGTCCTTGATCTTCTTTTTCTTTTTCTGAATCTAAGGATTATTTTTCTTTTTTTCTGAGTCTAAGGATTTGAATCATGATTTCACTTATGACGTATGAATTTCGCTTGTCTTTGCGTGGAACAGATAGCCCAGTGGTTTGGGAGATAGTTTCTGGTGGATCGGGACCACGGTTCGAATCCCGACAAGGTCCTAGATTCACTTTTTCTTTTTTTCTGAGTTTAAAGATTTGAATCATGATTTCACTTATGAGGTAGGAATTTCGCTTGTGTTTGCGTGGAACAGATAGCCCAGTGGTTTGGGAGATAGTTTCTGGTGGATAGGGACCACGGTTCGAATCCCGACAAGGTCCTTGATTCACTTTTTCTTTTTCTGAGTCTAAAGATTTGAGTCATGATTTCATTTATGACGTATGAATTTCGCTTGTCTTTGCGTGGAACAGATAGCCCAGTGGTTTGGAGATAGTTTCTGCTGGATCGGGACCCCGGTTCAAATCCCGGCAGTGTCCTTGATTCACTTTTTCCTTTTTCAGAGTCTAAAGATTTGAATCATGATTTCACATATGAGGTAGGAATTTCGCTTGTCTTTGCGTGGAACAGATAGCCCAGTGGTTGGGAGATAGTTTCTGGTGGATCGGGACCCCGGTTCAAATCCCGGCAGTGTCTTTTTTTTTTTTTTCTTTTTTTCTGAGTCTAAGGATTTGAATCAGGATTTCACTTATGACGTATGAATTTCGCTTGTCTTTGCGTGGAACAGATAGCCCAGTGGTTGGGAGATAGTTTCTGGTGGATCGGGACCACGTTTCAAATCCCGGCAGTGTCCTTGATTCACTTTTTCCTTTTTCAGAGTCTAAAGATTTGAATCATGATTTCACTTATGACGTATGAATTTCGCTTGTCTTTGCGTGGAACAGATAGCCCAGTGGTTTGGGAGATAGTTTCTGGTGGATCGGGACCCCGGTTCGAATCCCGGCAGTGTCCTTGATCTTCTTTTTCTTTTTCTGAATCTAAGGATTATTTTTCTTTTTTTCTGAGTCTAAGGATTTGAATCATGATTTCACTTATGACGTATGAATTTCGCTTGTCTTTGCGTGGAACAGATAGCCCAGTGGTTTGGGAGATAGTTTCTGGTGGATCGGGACCACGGTTCGAATCCCGACAAGGTCCTAGATTCACTTTTTCTTTTTTTCTGAGTTTAAAGATTTGAATCATGATTTCACTTATGAGGTAGGAATTTCGCTTGTGTTTGCGTGGAACAGATAGCCCAGTGGTTTGGGAGATAGTTTCTGGTGGATCGGGACCACGGTTCGAATCCCGACAAGGTCCTTGATTCACTTTTTCTTTTTCTGAGTCTAAAGATTTGAGTCATGATTTCACTTATGACGTATGAATTTCGCTTGTCTTTGCGTGGAACAGATAGCCCAGTGGTTTGGAGATAGTTTCTGCTGGATCGGGACCCCGGTTCAAATCCCGGCAGTGTCCTTGATTCACTTTTTCCTTTTTCAGAGTGTAAAGATTTGAATCATGATTTCACATATGAGGTAGGAATTTCGCTTGTCTTTGCGTGGAACAGATAGCCCAGTGGTTGGGAGATAGTTTCTGGTGGATCGGGACCCCGGTTCAAATCCCGGCAGTGTCTTTTTTTTTTGTTTCTTTTTTTCTGAGTCTAAGGATTTGAATCAGGATTTCACTTATGACGTATGAATTTCGCTTGTCTTTGCGTGGAACAGATAGCCCAGTGGTTGGGAGATAGTTTCTGGTGGATCGGGACCACGTTTCAAATCCCGGCAGTGTCCTTGATTCACTTTTTCCTTTTTCAGAGTCTAAAGATTTGAATCATGATTTCACTTATGACGTATGAATTTCGCTTGTCTTTGCGTGGAACAGATAGCCCAGTGGTTTGGGAGATAGTTTCTGGTGGATCGGGACCACGGTTCGAGTCCCGACAAGGTCCTAGATTCACTTTTTCTTTTTTTCTGTGTTTAAAGATTTGAATCATGATTTCACTTATAATGTAGGAATTTCGCTTGTCTTTGCGTGGAACAGATAGCCCAGTGGTTTGGAGATAGTTTCTGGTGGATCGGGACCACGGTTCGAATCCACACAAGGTCCTTGATTCACTTTTTTCTTTTTTCTGAGTCTAAAGATTTGAGTCATGATTTCACTTATGACGTATGAATTTCGCTTGTATTTGCGTGGAACACATAGCCCAGTGGTTGGGAGATAGTTTCTGGTGGATCGGGACCCGGTTCGAATCCCGACAAGGTCCTAGATTCACTTGTTCTTTTTTTCTGAGTTTAAAGATTTGAATCATGATTTCACTTATGAGGTAGGAATTTCGCTTGTCTTTGCGTGGAACAGATAGCCCAGTGGTTTGGAGATAGTTTCTGGTGGATCGGGACCACGGTTCGAATCCCGACAAGGTTCTTGATTCACTTTTTCTTTTTTCTGAGTCTAAAGATTTGAGTCAGGATTTCACTTATGACGTATGAATTTCGCTTGTCTTTGCGTGGAACAGATAGCCCAGTGGTTGGGAGATAGTTTCTGGTGGATCGGGACCACGTTTCAAATCCCGGCAGTGTCCTTGATTCACTTTTTCCTTTTTCAGAGTCTAAAGATTTGAATCATGATTTCACTTATGACGTATGAATTTCGCTTGTCTTTGCGTGGAACAGATAGCCCAGTGGTTTGGGAGATAGTTTCTGGTGGATCGGGACCACGGTTCGAGTCCCGACAAGGTCCTAGATTCACTTTTTCTTTTTTTCTGTGTTTAAAGATTTGAATCATGATTTCACTTATAATGTAGGAATTTCGCTTGTCTTTGCGTGGAACAGATAGCCCAGTGGTTTGGAGATAGTTTCTGGTGGATCGGGACCACGGTTCGAATCCACACAAGGTCCTTGATTCACTTTTTTCTTTTTTCTGAGTCTAAAGATTTGAGTCATGATTTCACTTATGACGTATGAATTTCGCTTGTATTTGCGTGGAACACATAGCCCAGTGGTTGGGAGATAGTTTCTGGTGGATCGGGACCCGGTTCGAATCCCGACAAGGTCCTAGATTCACTTGTTCTTTTTTTCTGAGTTTAAAGATTTGAATCATGATTTCACTTATGAGGTAGGAATTTCGCTTGTCTTTGCGTGGAACAGATAGCCCAGTGGTTTGGAGATAGTTTCTGGTGGATCGGGACCACGGTTCGAATCCCGACAAGGTTCTTGATTCACTTTTTCTTTTTTCTGAGTCTAAAGATTTGAGTCAGGATTTCACTTATGACGTATGAATTTCGCTTGTCTTTGCGTGGAACAGATAGCCCAGTGGTTTGGGAGATAGTTTCTGGTGGATCGGGACCACGGTTCGAGTCCCGACAAGGTCCTAGATTCACTTTTTCTTTTTTTCTGTGTTTAAAGATTTGAATCATGATTTCACTTATAATGTAGGAATTTCGCTTGTCTTTGCGTGGAACAGATGACCCAGTGGTTGGGAGACAGTTTCTTGTGGATCGGGACCCGGTTCGAATCCCGGCAGTGTTCTTGATTCACTTTTTTCCTTTTTCTGAGTCTAAAGATTTGAATCATGATTTCACTTATGTGGTAGGAATTTCGCTTGTCTTTGTGTTGAACAGATAGGCCAGTGGTTGGGAGATAGTTTCTGGTGGATCGGGACCACGTTTCAAATCCCGGCAGTGTCCTTGATTCACGTTTTCCTTTTTCAGAGTCTAAAGATTTGAATCATGATTTCACTAATGTGGTAGGAATTTCGCTTGTCTTTGCGTGGAACAGATAGCCCAGTGGTTGGGAGATAGTTTCTAGTGGATCGGGACCCCTGTTCGAATCCCGGCAGTGTCCTTGATTCACTTTTTCTTTGTTCTAAGTCTTTAGATTTGAATCATGATTTCACTTATGTGGTAGGAATTTCGCTTGTCTTTGTGTTGAACAGATAGCCCAGTGGTTGGGAGATAGTTTCTAGTGGATCGGGACCCCTGTTCGAATCCCGGCAGTGTCCTTGATCTTCTTTTTCTTTTTTCTGAATCTAAGGATTATTATTTTTTTTCTGAGTCTAAGGATTTGAATCATGATTTCACTTATGACGTATGAATTTCGCTTGTATTTGCGTGGAACAAATAGCCCAGTGGTTGGGAGAAAGTTTCTGGTGGATCGGGACCACGGTTCGAATCCCGACAAGGTCCTCGATCTTCTTTTTCTTTTTTTCTGAGTCTAAGGATTTGAATCAGGACTTCACTTATGACGTATGAATTTCGCTTGTCTTTGCGTGGAACAGATAGCCCAGTGGTTGGGAGATAGTTTCTGGTGGATCGGGATCACGTTTAAATCCCGGCAGTGTCCTTAATTCACTTTTTCCTTTTTCAGAGTCTAAAGATTCGAATCATGATTTCACTTATGACGTATGAATTTCGCTTGTCTTTGCGTGGAACAGATAGCCCAGTGGTTTGGGAGATAGTTTCTGGTGGATCGGGACCCCGGTTCGAATCCCGGCAGTGTCCTTGATGTTCTTTTTCTTTTTTCTGAATCTAAGGATTATTTTTCTTTTTTTCTGAGTCTAAGGATTTGAATCATGATTTCACTTATGACGTATGAATTTCGCTTGTCTTTGCGTGGAACAGATAGCCCAGTGGTTTGGGAGATAGTTTCTGGTGGATCGGGACCACGGTTCGAATCCCGACAAGGTCCTAGATTCACTTTTTTTTTTTCTGAGTTTAAAGATTTGAATCATGATTTCACTTATGAGGTAGGAATTTCGCTTGTGTTTGCGTGGAACAGATAGCCCAGTGGTTTGGAGATAGTTTCTGGTGGATCGGGACCCGGTTCGAATCCCGGCAGGGTCCTTGATTCACATGTTCTTTTTTCTAAGTCTTTAGATTTGAATCATGATTTCACTTATGAGGTAGGAATTTCGCTTGTCTTTGCGTGGAACAAATAGCCCAGTGGTTGGGAGATAGTTTGTTGTGGGTCGGGACCACGGTTCGAATCCCGGCAGTGTTCTTGATTCACTTTTTTCCTTTTTCTGAGTCTAAAGATTTGAATCATGATTTCACTTATGTGGTAGGAATTTCGCTTGTCTTTGTGTTGAACAGATAGGCCAGTGGTTGGGAGATATTTTCTGGTGGATCGGGACCACGTTTCAAATCCCGGCAGTGTCCTTGATTCACGTTTTCCTTTTTCAGAGTCTAAAGATTTGAATCATGATTTCACTAATGTGGTAGGAATTTCGCTTGTCTTTGCGTGGAACAGATAGCCCAGTGGTTGGGAGATAGTTTCTGGTGGATCGGGACCCCGGTTCGAATCCCGGCAGTGTCCTTGATCTTCTTTTTCTTTTTTCTGAATCTAAGGATTATTATTTTTTTTCTGAGTCTAAGGATTTGAATCATGATTTCACTTATGACGTATGAATTTCGCTTGTATTTGCGTGGAACACATAGCCCAGTGGTTGGGAGAAAGTTTCTGGTGGATCGGGACCACGGTTCGAATCCCGACAAGGTCCTCGATCTTCTTTTTCTTGTTTTCTGATTCTAAGGATTTGAATCAGGACTTATGACGTATGAATTTCGCTTGTCTTTGCGTGGAACAGATAGCCCAGTGGTTGGGAGATAGTTTCTGGTGGATCGGGACCACGTTTAAATCCCGGCAGTGTCCTTGATTCACTTTTTCCTTTTTCAGAGTCTAAAGATTTGAATCATGATTTCACTTATGACGTATGAATTTTGCTCGTCTTTGCGTGGAACAGATAGCCCAGTGGTTTGGGAGATAGTTTCTGGTGGATCGGGACCCCGGTTCGAATCCCGGCAGTGTCCTTGATCTTCTTTTTCTTTTTCTGAATCTAAGGATTATTTTTCTTTTTTTCTGAGTCTAAGGATTTGAATCATGATTTCACTTATGACGTATGAATTTCGCTTGTCTTTGCGTGGAACAGATAGCCCAGTGGTTTGGGAGATAGTTTCTGGTGGATCGGGACCACGGTTCGAATCCCGACAAGGTCCTAGATTCACTTTTTCTTTTTTTCTGAGTTTAAAGATTTGAATCATGATTTCACTTATGAGGTAGGAATTTCGCTTGTGTTTGCGTGGAACAGATAGCCCAGTGGTTTGGGAGATAGTTTCTGGTGGATAGGGACCACGGTTCGAATCCCGACAAGGTCCTTGATTCACTTTTTCTTTTTCTGAGTCTAAAGATTTGAGTCATGATTTCACTTATGACGTATGAATTTCGCTTGTCTTTGCGTGGAACAGATAGCCCAGTGGTTTGGAGATAGTTTCTGCTGGATCGGGACCCCGGTTCAAATCCCGGCAGTGTCCTTGATTCACTTTTTCCTTTTTCAGAGTCTAAAGATTTGAATCATGATTTCACATATGAGGTAGGAATTTCGCTTGTCTTTGCGTGGAACAGATAGCCCAGTGGTTGGGAGATAGTTTCTGGTGGATCGGGACCCCGGTTCAAATCCCGGCAGTGTCTTTTTTTTTTTTTTCTTTTTTTCTGAGTCTAAGGATTTGAATCAGGATTTCACTTATGACGTATGAATTTCGCTTGTCTTTGCGTGGAACAGATAGCCCAGTGGTTGGGAGATAGTTTCTGGTGGATCGGGACCACGTTTCAAATCCCGGCAGTGTCCTTGATTCACTTTTTCCTTTTTCAGAGTCTAAAGATTTGAATCATGATTTCACTTATGACGTATGAATTTCGCTTGTCTTTGCGTGGAACAGATAGCCCAGTGGTTTGGGAGATAGTTTCTGGTGGATCGGGACCCCGGTTCGAATCCCGGCAGTGTCCTTGATCTTCTTTTTCTTTTTCTGAATCTAAGGATTATTTTTCTTTTTTTCTGAGTCTAAGGATTTGAATCATGATTTCACTTATGACGTATGAATTTCGCTTGTCTTTGCGTGGAACAGATAGCCCAGTGGTTTGGGAGATAGTTTCTGGTGGATCGGGACCACGGTTCGAATCCCGACAAGGTCCTAGATTCACTTTTTCTTTTTTTCTGAGTTTAAAGATTTGAATCATGATTTCACTTATGAGGTAGGAATTTCGCTTGTGTTTGCGTGGAACAGATAGCCCAGTGGTTTGGGAGATAGTTTCTGGTGGATCGGGACCACGGTTCGAATCCCGACAAGGTCCTTGATTCACTTTTTCTTTTTCTGAGTCTAAAGATTTGAGTCATGATTTCACTTATGACGTATGAATTTCGCTTGTCTTTGCGTGGAACAGATAGCCCAGTGGTTTGGAGATAGTTTCTGCTGGATCGGGACCCCGGTTCAAATCCCGGCAGTGTCCTTGATTCACTTTTTCCTTTTTCAGAGTCTAAAGATTTGAATCATGATTTCACATATGAGGTAGGAATTTCGCTTGTCTTTGCGTGGAACAGATAGCCCAGTGGTTGGGAGATAGTTTCTGGTGGATCGGGACCCCGGTTCAAATCCCGGCAGTGTCTTTTTTTTTTTTTTCTTTTTTTCTGAGTCTAAGGATTTGAATCAGGATTTCACTTATGACGTATGAATTTCGCTTGTCTTTGCGTGGAACAGATAGCCCAGTGGTTTGGGAGATAGTTTCTGGTGGATCGGGACCACGGTTCGAGTCCCGACAAGGTCCTAGATTCACTTTTTCTTTTTTTCTGTGTTTAAAGATTTGAATCATGATTTCACTTATAATGTAGGAATTTCGCTTGTCTTTGCGTGGAACAGATAGCCCAGTGGTTTGGAGATAGTTTCTGGTGGATCGGGACCACGGTTCGAATCCACACAAGGTCCTTGATTCACTTTTTTCTTTTTTCTGAGTCTAAAGATTTGAGTCATGATTTCACTTATGACGTATGAATTTCGCTTGTATTTGCGTGGAACACATAGCCCAGTGGTTGGGAGATAGTTTCTGGTGGATCGGGACCCGGTTCGAATCCCGACAAGGTCCTAGATTCACTTGTTCTTTTTTTCTGAGTTTAAAGATTTGAATCATGATTTCACTTATGAGGTAGGAATTTCGCTTGTCTTTGCGTGGAACAGATAGCCCAGTGGTTTGGAGATAGTTTCTGGTGGATCGGGACCACGGTTCGAATCCCGACAAGGTTCTTGATTCACTTTTTCTTTTTTCTGAGTCTAAAGATTTGAGTCAGGATTTCACTTATGACGTATGAATTTCGCTTGTCTTTGCGTGGAACAGATAGCCCAGTGGTTTGGGAGATAGTTTCTGGTGGATCGGGACCACGGTTCGAGTCCCGACAAGGTCCTAGATTCACTTTTTCTTTTTTTCTGTGTTTAAAGATTTGAATCATGATTTCACTTATAATGTAGGAATTTCGCTTGTCTTTGCGTGGAACAGATAGCCCAGTGGTTTGGAGATAGTTTCTGGTGGATCGGGACCACGGTTCGAATCCACACAAGGTCCTTGATTCACTTTTTTCTTTTTTCTGAGTCTAAAGATTTGAGTCATGATTTCACTTATGACGTATGAATTTCGCTTGTATTTGCGTGGAACACATAGCCCAGTGGTTGGGAGATAGTTTCTGGTGGATCGGGACCCCGGTTCGAATCCCGACAAGGTCCTAGATTCACTTGTTCTTTTTTTCTGAGTTTAAAGATTTGAATCATGATTTCACTTATGAGGTAGGAATTTCGCTTGTCTTTGCGTGGAACAGATAGCCCAGTGGTTTGGAGATAGTTTCTGGTGGATCGGGACCACGTTTCAAATCCCGGCAGTGTCCTTGATTCACTTTTTCCTTTTTCAGAGTCTAAAGATTTGAATCATGATTTCACTTATAATGTAGGAATTTCGCTTGTCTTTGCGTGGAACAGATAGCCCAGTGGTTTGGAGATAGTTTCTGGTGGATCGGGACCACGGTTCGAATCCACACAAGGTCCTTGATTCACTTTTTTCTTTTTCTGAGTCTAAAGATTTGAGTCATGATTTCACTTATGACGTATGAATTTCGCTTGTATTTGCGTGGAACAGATAGCCCAGTGGTTTGGGAGATAATTTCTGGTGGATCGGGACCACGGTTCGAATCCCGACAAGGTCCTAGATTCACTTTTTCTTTTTTTCTGAGTTTAAAGATTTGAATCATGATTTCACTTATGAGGTAGGAATTTCGCTTGTCTTTGCGTGGAACAGATAGCCCTGTGGTTTGGAGATAGTTTCTGGTGGATCGGGACCACGGTTCGAATCCCGACAAGGTCCTTGATTCACTTTTTCTTTTTTCTGAGTCTAAAGATTTGAGTCATGATTTCACTTATGACGTATGAATTTCGCTTGTCTTTGCGTGGAACAGATAGCCCAGTGGTTGGGAGATAGTTTCTGGTGGATCGGGACCCCGGTTCAAATCCCGGCAGTGTCTTTTAATTTGTTTTCTTTTTTTCTGAGTCTAAGGATTTGAATCAGGATTTCACTTATGACGTATGAATTTCGCTTGTCTTTGCGTGGAACAGATAGCCCAGTGGTTGGGAGATAGTTTCTGGTGGATCGGGACCACGGTTCGAATCCACACAAGGTCCTTGATTCACTTTTTTCTTTTTCTGAGTCTAAAGATTTGAGTCATGATTTCACTTATGACGTATGAATTTCGCTTGTATTTGCGTGGAACAGATAGCCCAGTGGTTTGGGAGATAATTTCTGGTGGATCGGGACCACGGTTCGAATCCCGACAAGGTCCTAGATTCACTTTTTCTTTTTTTCTGAGTTTAAAGATTTGAATCATGATTTCACTTATGAGGTATGAATTTCGCTTGTCTTTGCGTGGAACAGATAGCCCAGTGGTTTGGAGATAGTTTCTGGTGGATCGGGACCACGGTTCGAATCCCGACAAGGTCCTTGATTCACTTTTTCTTTTTTCTGAGTCTAAAGATTTGAGTCATGATTTCACTTATGACGTATGAATTTCGCTTGTCTTTGCGTGGAACAGATAGCCCAGTGGTTGGGAGATAGTTTCTGGTGGATCGGGACCCCGGTTCAAATCCCGGCAGTGTCTTTTAATTTGTTTTCTTTTTTTCTGAGTCTAAGGATTTGAATCATGATTTCACTTATGACGTATGAATTTCGCTTGTCTTTGCGTGGAACAGATAGCCCAGTGGTTGGGAGATAGTTTCTGGTGGATCGGGACCACGTTTCAAATCCCGGCAGTGTCCTTGATTCACTTTTTCCTTTTTCAGAGTCTAAAGATTTGAATCATGATTTCACTTATGACGTATGAATTTCGCTTGTCTTTGCGTGGAACAGATAGCCCAGTGGTTTGGGAAATAGTTTCTGGTCGATCGGGACCACGGTTCGAGTCCCGACAAGGTCCTAGATTCACTTTTTCTTTTTTTCTGTGTTTAAAGATTTGAATCATGATTTCACTTATAATGTAGGAATTTCGCTTGTCTTTGCGTGGAACAGATAGCCCAGTGGTTTGGAGATAGTTTCTGGTGGATCGGGACCACGGTTCGAATCCACACAAGGTCCTTGATTCACTTTTTTCTTTTTCTGAGTCTAAAGATTTGAGTCATGATTTCACTTATGACGTATGAATTTCGCTTGTATTTGCGTGGAACACATAGCCCAGTGGTTGGGAGATAGTTTCTGGTGGATCGGGACCCCGGTTCGAATCCCGACAAGGTCCTAGATTCACTTGTTCTTTTTTCTGAGTTTAAAGATTTGAATCATGATTTCACTTATAATGTAGGAATTTCGCTTGTCTTTGCGTGGAACAGATGACCCAGTGGTTGGGAGACAGTTTCTTGTGGATCGGGACCCGGTTCGAATCCCGGCAGTGTTCTTGATTCACTTTTTTCCTTTTTCTGAGTCTAAAGATTTGAATCATGATTTCACTTATGTGGTAGGAATTTCGCTTGTCTTTGTGTTGAACAGATAGGCCAGTGGTTGGGAGATAGTTTCTGGTGGATCGGGACCACGTTTCAAATCCCGGCAGTGTCCTTGATTCACGTTTTCCTTTTTCAGAGTCTAAAGATTTGAATCATGATTTCACTAATGTGGTAGGAATTTCGCTTGTCTTTGCGTGGAACAGATAGCCCAGTGGTTGGGAGATAGTTTCTAGTGGATCGGGACCCCTGTTCGAATCCCGGCAGTGTCCTTGATTCACTTTTTCTTTGTTCTAAGTCTTTAGATTTGAATCATGATTTCACTTATGTGGTAGGAATTTCGCTTGTCTTTGTGTTGAACAGATAGCCCAGTGGTTGGGAGATAGTTTCTAGTGGATCGGGACCCCTGTTCGAATCCCGGCAGTGTCCTTGATCTTCTTTTTCTTTTTTCTGAATCTAAGGATTATTATTTTTTTTCTGAGTCTAAGGATTTGAATCATGATTTCACTTATGACGTATGAATTTCGCTTGTATTTGCGTGGAACAAATAGCCCAGTGGTTGGGAGAAAGTTTCTGGTGGATCGGGACCACGGTTCGAATCCCGACAAGGTCCTCGATCTTCTTTTTCTTTTTTTCTGAGTCTAAGGATTTGAATCAGGACTTCACTTATGACGTATGAATTTCGCTTGTCTTTGCGTGGAACAGATAGCCCAGTGGTTGGGAGATAGTTTCTGGTGGATCGGGATCACGTTTAAATCCCGGCAGTGTCCTTAATTCACTTTTTCCTTTTTCAGAGTCTAAAGATTCGAATCATGATTTCACTTATGACGTATGAATTTCGCTTGTCTTTGCGTGGAACAGATAGCCCAGTGGTTTGGGAGATAGTTTCTGGTGGATCGGGACCCCGGTTCGAATCCCGGCAGTGTCCTTGATGTTCTTTTTCTTTTTTCTGAATCTAAGGATTATTTTTCTTTTTTTCTGAGTCTAAGGATTTGAATCATGATTTCACTTATGACGTATGAATTTCGCTTGTCTTTGCGTGGAACAGATAGCCCAGTGGTTTGGGAGATAGTTTCTGGTGGATCGGGACCACGGTTCGAATCCCGACAAGGTCCTAGATTCACTTTTTTTTTTTCTGAGTTTAAAGATTTGAATCATGATTTCACTTATGAGGTAGGAATTTCGCTTGTGTTTGCGTGGAACAGATAGCCCAGTGGTTTGGAGATAGTTTCTGGTGGATCGGGACCCGGTTCGAATCCCGGCAGGGTCCTTGATTCACATGTTCTTTTTTCTAAGTCTTTAGATTTGAATCATGATTTCACTTATGAGGTAGGAATTTCGCTTGTCTTTGCGTGGAACAAATAGCCCAGTGGTTGGGAGATAGTTTGTTGTGGGTCGGGACCACGGTTCGAATCCCGGCAGTGTTCTTGATTCACTTTTTTCCTTTTTCTGAGTCTAAAGATTTGAATCATGATTTCACTTATGTGGTAGGAATTTCGCTTGTCTTTGTGTTGAACAGATAGGCCAGTGGTTGGGAGATATTTTCTGGTGGATCGGGACCACGTTTCAAATCCCGGCAGTGTCCTTGATTCACGTTTTCCTTTTTCAGAGTCTAAAGATTTGAATCATGATTTCACTAATGTCGTAGGAATTTCGCTTGTCTTTGCGTGGAACAGATAGCCCAGTGGTTGGGAGATAGTTTCTGGTGGATCGGGACCCCGGTTCGAATCCCGGCAGTGTCCTTGATCTTCTTTTTCTTTTTTCTGAATCTAAGGATTATTATTTTTTTTCTGAGTCTAAGGATTTGAATCATGATTTCACTTATGACGTATGAATTTCGCTTGTATTTGCGTGGAACACATAGCCCAGTGGTTGGGAGAAAGTTTCTGGTGGATCGGGACCACGGTTCGAATCCCGACAAGGTCCTCGATCTTCTTTTTCTTGTTTTCTGATTCTAAGGATTTGAATCAGGACTTATGACGTATGAATTTCGCTTGTCTTTGCGTGGAACAGATAGCCCAGTGGTTGGGAGATAGTTTCTGGTGGATCGGGACCACGTTTAAATCCCGGCAGTGTCCTTGATTCACTTTTTCCTTTTTCAGAGTCTAAAGATTTGAATCATGATTTCACTTATGACGTATGAATTTTGCTCGTCTTTGCGTGGAACAGATAGCCCAGTGGTTTGGGAGATAGTTTCTGGTGGATCGGGACCCCGGTTCGAATCCCGGCAGTGTCCTTGATCTTCTTTTTCTTTTTCTGAATCTAAGGATTATTTTTCTTTTTTTCTGAGTCTAAGGATTTGAATCATGATTTCACTTATGACGTATGAATTTCGCTTGTCTTTGCGTGGAACAGATAGCCCAGTGGTTTGGGAGATAGTTTCTGGTGGATCGGGACCACGGTTCGAATCCCGACAAGGTCCTAGATTCACTTTTTCTTTTTTTCTGAGTTTAAAGATTTGAATCATGATTTCACTTATGAGGTAGGAATTTCGCTTGTGTTTGCGTGGAACAGATAGCCCAGTGGTTTGGGAGATAGTTTCTGGTGGATAGGGACCACGGTTCGAATCCCGACAAGGTCCTTGATTCACTTTTTCTTTTTCTGAGTCTAAAGATTTGAGTCATGATTTCACTTATGACGTATGAATTTCGCTTGTCTTTGCGTGGAACAGATAGCCCAGTGGTTTGGAGATAGTTTCTGCTGGATCGGGACCCCGGTTCAAATCCCGGCAGTGTCCTTGATTCACTTTTTCCTTTTTCAGAGTCTAAAGATTTGAATCATGATTTCACATATGAGGTAGGAATTTCGCTTGTCTTTGCGTGGAACAGATAGCCCAGTGGTTGGGAGATAGTTTCTGGTGGATCGGGACCCCGGTTCAAATCCCGGCAGTGTCTTTTTTTTTTTTTTCTTTTTTTCTGAGTCTAAGGATTTGAATCAGGATTTCACTTATGACGTATGAATTTCGCTTGTCTTTGCGTGGAACAGATAGCCCAGTGGTTGGGAGATAGTTTCTGGTGGATCGGGACCACGTTTCAAATCCCGGCAGTGTCCTTGATTCACTTTTTCCTTTTTCAGAGTCTAAAGATTTGAATCATGATTTCACTTATGACGTATGAATTTCGCTTGTCTTTGCGTGGAACAGATAGCCCAGTGGTTTGGGAGATAGTTTCTGGTGGATCGGGACCACGGTTCGAATCCCGACAAGGTCCTAGATTCACTTTTTCTTTTTTTCTGAGTTTAAAGATTTGAATCATGATTTCACTTATGAGGTAGGAATTTCGCTTGTGTTTGCGTGGAACAGATAGCCCAGTGGTTTGGGAGATAGTTTCTGGTGGATCGGGACCACGGTTCGAATCCCGACAAGGTCCTTGATTCACTTTTTCTTTTTCTGAGTCTAAAGATTTGAGTCATGATTTCACTTATGACGTATGAATTTCGCTTGTCTTTGCGTGGAACAGATAGCCCAGTGGTTTGGAGATAGTTTCTGCTGGATCGGGACCCCGGTTCAAATCCCGGCAGTGTCCTTGATTCACTTTTTCCTTTTTCAGAGTCTAAAGATTTGAATCATGATTTCACATATGAGGTAGGAATTTCGCTTGTCTTTGCGTGGAACAGATAGCCCAGTGGTTGGGAGATAGTTTCTGGTGGATCGGGACCCCGGTTCAAATCCCGGCAGTGTCTTTTTTTTTTTTTTCTTTTTTTCTGAGTCTAAGGATTTGAATCAGGATTTCACTTATGACGTATGAATTTCGCTTGTCTTTGCGTGGAACAGATAGCCCAGTGGTTGGGAGATAGTTTCTGGTGGATCGGGACCACGTTTCAAATCCCGGCAGTGTCCTTGATTCACTTTTTCCTTTTTCAGAGTCTAAAGATTTGAATCATGATTTCACTTATGACGTATGAATTTCGCTTGTCTTTGCGTGGAACAGATAGCCCAGTGGTTTGGGAGATAGTTTCTGGTGGATCGGGACCACGGTTCGAGTCCCGACAAGGTCCTAGATTCACTTTTTCTTTTTTTCTGTGTTTAAAGATTTGAATCATGATTTCACTTATAATGTAGGAATTTCGCTTGTCTTTGCGTGGAACAGATAGCCCAGTGGTTTGGAGATAGTTTCTGGTGGATCGGGACCACGGTTCGAATCCACACAAGGTCCTTGATTCACTTTTTTCTTTTTTCTGAGTCTAAAGATTTGAGTCATGATTTCACTTATGACGTATGAATTTCGCTTGTATTTGCGTGGAACACATAGCCCAGTGGTTGGGAGATAGTTTCTGGTGGATCGGGACCCGGTTCGAATCCCGACAAGGTCCTAGATTCACTTGTTCTTTTTTTCTGAGTTTAAAGATTTGAATCATGATTTCACTTATGAGGTAGGAATTTCGCTTGTCTTTGCGTGGAACAGATAGCCCAGTGGTTTGGAGATAGTTTCTGGTGGATCGGGACCACGGTTCGAATCCCGACAAGGTTCTTGATTCACTTTTTCTTTTTTCTGAGTCTAAAGATTTGAGTCAGGATTTCACTTATGACGTATGAATTTCGCTTGTCTTTGCGTGGAACAGATAGCCCAGTGGTTTGGGAGATAGTTTCTGGTGGATCGGGACCACGGTTCGAGTCCCGACAAGGTCCTAGATTCACTTTTTCTTTTTTTCTGTGTTTAAAGATTTGAATCATGATTTCACTTATAATGTAGGAATTTCGCTTGTCTTTGCGTGGAACAGATAGCCCAGTGGTTTGGAGATAGTTTCTGGTGGATCGGGACCACGGTTCGAATCCACACAAGGTCCTTGATTCACTTTTTTCTTTTTTCTGAGTCTAAAGATTTGAGTCATGATTTCACTTATGACGTATGAATTTCGCTTGTATTTGCGTGGAACACATAGCCCAGTGGTTGGGAGATAGTTTCTGGTGGATCGGGACCCCGGTTCGAATCCCGACAAGGTCCTAGATTCACTTGTTCTTTTTTTCTGAGTTTAAAGATTTGAATCATGATTTCACTTATGAGGTAGGAATTTCGCTTGTCTTTGCGTGGAACAGATAGCCCAGTGGTTTGGAGATAGTTTCTGGTGGATCGGGACCACGTTTCAAATCCCGGCAGTGTCCTTGATTCACTTTTTCCTTTTTCAGAGTCTAAAGATTTGAATCATGATTTCACTTATAATGTAGGAATTTCGCTTGTCTTTGCGTGGAACAGATAGCCCAGTGGTTTGGAGATAGTTTCTGGTGGATCGGGACCACGGTTCGAATCCACACAAGGTCCTTGATTCACTTTTTTCTTTTTCTGAGTCTAAAGATTTGAGTCATGATTTCACTTATGACGTATGAATTTCGCTTGTATTTGCGTGGAACAGATAGCCCAGTGGTTTGGGAGATAATTTCTGGTGGATCGGGACCACGGTTCGAATCCCGACAAGGTCCTAGATTCACTTTTTCTTTTTTTCTGAGTTTAAAGATTTGAATCATGATTTCACTTATGAGGTAGGAATTTCGCTTGTCTTTGCGTGGAACAGATAGCCCTGTGGTTTGGAGATAGTTTCTGGTGGATCGGGACCACGGTTCGAATCCCGACAAGGTCCTTGATTCACTTTTTCTTTTTTCTGAGTCTAAAGATTTGAGTCATGATTTCACTTATGACGTATGAATTTCGCTTGTCTTTGCGTGGAACAGATAGCCCAGTGGTTGGGAGATAGTTTCTGGTGGATCGGGACCCCGGTTCAAATCCCGGCAGTGTCTTTTAATTTGTTTTCTTTTTTTCTGAGTCTAAGGATTTGAATCAGGATTTCACTTATGACGTATGAATTTCGCTTGTCTTTGCGTGGAACAGATAGCCCAGTGGTTGGGAGATAGTTTCTGGTGGATCGGGACCACGGTTCGAATCCACACAAGGTCCTTGATTCACTTTTTTCTTTTTCTGAGTCTAAAGATTTGAGTCATGATTTCACTTATGACGTATGAATTTCGCTTGTATTTGCGTGGAACAGATAGCCCAGTGGTTTGGGAGATAATTTCTGGTGGATCGGGACCACGGTTCGAATCCCGACAAGGTCCTAGATTCACTTTTTCTTTTTTTCTGAGTTTAAAGATTTGAATCATGATTTCACTTATGAGGTATGAATTTCGCTTGTCTTTGCGTGGAACAGATAGCCCAGTGGTTTGGAGATAGTTTCTGGTGGATCGGGACCACGGTTCGAATCCCGACAAGGTCCTTGATTCACTTTTTCTTTTTTCTGAGTCTAAAGATTTGAGTCATGATTTCACTTATGACGTATGAATTTCGCTTGTCTTTGCGTGGAACAGATAGCCCAGTGGTTGGGAGATAGTTTCTGGTGGATCGGGACCCCGGTTCAAATCCCGGCAGTGTCTTTTAATTTGTTTTCTTTTTTTCTGAGTCTAAGGATTTGAATCATGATTTCACTTATGACGTATGAATTTCGCTTGTCTTTGCGTGGAACAGATAGCCCAGTGGTTGGGAGATAGTTTCTGGTGGATCGGGACCACGTTTCAAATCCCGGCAGTGTCCTTGATTCACTTTTTCCTTTTTCAGAGTCTAAAGATTTGAATCATGATTTCACTTATGACGTATGAATTTCGCTTGTCTTTGCGTGGAACAGATAGCCCAGTGGTTTGGGAAATAGTTTCTGGTCGATCGGGACCACGGTTCGAGTCCCGACAAGGTCCTAGATTCACTTTTTCTTTTTTTCTGTGTTTAAAGATTTGAATCATGATTTCACTTATAATGTAGGAATTTCGCTTGTCTTTGCGTGGAACAGATAGCCCAGTGGTTTGGAGATAGTTTCTGGTGGATCGGGACCACGGTTCGAATCCACACAAGGTCCTTGATTCACTTTTTTCTTTTTCTGAGTCTAAAGATTTGAGTCATGATTTCACTTATGACGTATGAATGTCGCTTGTATTTGCGTGGAACACATAGCCCAGTGGTTGGGAGATAGTTTCTGGTGGATCGGGACCCCGGTTCGAATCCCGACAAGGTCCTAGATTCACTTGTTCTTTTTTCTGAGTTTAAAGATTTGAATCATGATTTCACTTATGAGGTAGGAATTTCGCTTGTCTTTGCGTGGAACAGATAGCCCAGTGGTTTGGAGATAGTTTCTGGTGGATCGGGACCACGGTTCGAATCCCGACAAGGTCCTTGATTCACTTTTTCTTTTTTCTGAGTCTAAAGATTTGAGTCATGATTTCACTTATGACGTATGAATTTCGCTTGTCTTTGCGTGGAACAGATAGCCCAGTGGTTGGGAGATAGTTTCTGGTGGATCGGGACCACGTTTCAAATCCCGGCAGTGTCCTTGATTCACTTTTTCCTTTTTCAGAGTCTAAAGATTTGAATCATGATTTCACTTATGACGTATGAATTTCGCTTGTCTTTGCGTGGAACAGATAGCCCAGTGGTTTGGGAAATAGTTTCTGGTGGATCGGGACCCCGGTTCAAATCCCGGCAGTGTCTTTTAATTTGTTTTCTTTTTTTCTGAGTCTAAGGATTTGAATCATGATTTCACTTATGACGTATGAATTTCGCTTGTCTTTGCGTGGAACAGATAGCCCAGTGGTTTGGAGATAGTTTCTGGTGGATCGGGACCACGGTTCGAATCCACACAAGGTCCTTGATTCACTTTTTCTTTTTTCTGAGTCTAAAGATTTGAGTCATGATTTCACTTATGACGTATGAATTTCGCTTGTCTTTGCGTGGAACAGATAGCCCAGTGGTTGGGAGATAGTTTCTGGTGGATCGGGACCACGTTTCAAATCCCGGCAGTGTCCTTGATTCACTTTTTCCTTTTTCAGAGTCTAAAGATTTGATCAGATTTCACTTATGACGTATGAATTTCGCTTGTCTTTGCGTGGAACAGATAGCCCAGTGGTTTGGGAGATAGTTTCTGGTGGATCGGGACCACGGTTCGAGTCCCGACAAGGTCATAGATTCACTTTTTCTTTTTGTCTGTGTTTAAAGATTTGAATCATGATTTCACTTATAATGTAGGAATTTCGCTTGTCTTTGCGTGGAACAGATAGCCCAGTGGTTTGGAGATAGTTTCTGGTGGATCGGGACCACGGTTCGAATCCACACAAGGTCCTTGATTCACTTTTTTCTTTTTCTGAGTCTAAAGATTTGAGTCATGATTTCGCTAATGACGTATGAATTTCGCTTGTATTTGCGTGGAACACATAGCCCAGTGGTTGGGAGATAGTTTCTGGTGGATCGGGACCCCGGTTCAAATCCTGGCAGTGTCCTTGATTCACTTTTTCCTTTTTCAGAGTCTAAAGATTTGAATCATGATTTCACTTATGAGGTAGGAATTTCGCTTGTCTTTGCGTGTAACACATAGCCCAGTGGTTGGGAGATAGTTTCTGGTGGATCGGGACCACGTTTCAAATCCCGGCAGTGTCCTTGATTCCCTTTTTCCTTTTTCAGAGTCTAAAGATTTGAATCATGATTTCACTTATGACGTATGAATTTCGCTTGTCTTTACGTGGAACAGATAGCCCAGTGGTTTGGGAGATAGTTTCTGGTGGATCGGGACCACAGTTCGAATCCCGACAAGGTCCTTGATTCACTTTTTTCTTTTTTCTGAGTCTAAAGATTTGAGTCATGATTTCACTTATGACGTATGAATTTCGCTTGTATTTGCGTGGAACACATAGCCCAGTGGTTGGGAGAAATTTTCTGGTGGATCGGGACCACGGTTCGAATCCCGACAAGGTCCTCGATCTTCTTTTTCTTTATTTCTGAGTCTAAGGATTTTAATCAGGATTTCACTTATGACGTATGAATTTCGCTTGTCTTTGCGTGGAACAAATAGCCCAGTGGTTGGGAAATAGTTTGTGGTGGGTCGGGACCACGGTTCGAATCCCGGCAGTGTTCTTGATTCACTTTTTTCCTTTTTCTGAGTCTAAAGATTTGAATCATGATTTCACTTATGTGGTAGGAATTTCGATTGTCTTTGTGTGGAACAGATAGGCCAGTGGTTGGGAGATAGTTTCTGGTGGATCGGGACCACGTTTCAAATCCCGGCAGTGTCCTTGATTCACTTTTTCCTTTTTCAGAGTCTAAAGATTTGAATCATGATTTCACTTATGTGGTAGGATTTTCCTTTGTCTTTGCGTGGAACAGATAGCCCAGTGGTTGGGAGATAGTTTCTGGTGGATCGGGACCCCGGTTCGAATCCCGGCAGTGTCCTTGATCTTCTTTTTCTTTTTTCTGAATCTAAGGATTATTTTTCTTTTTTTCTGAGTCTAAGGATTTGAATCATGATTTCACTTATGAGGTAGGAATTTCGCTTGTCTTTGCGTGGAACAGATAGCCCAGTGGTTTGGAGATAGTTTCTGGTGGATCGGGGCCACGGTTTGAATCCCGACAAGGTGCTTGATTCACTTTTTCTTTTTTCTGAGTCTAAAGATTTGAGTCATGATTTCACTTATGACTTAGGAATTTCGCTTGTCTTTGTGTGGAACAGATAGCCCAGTGGTTGGAATATAGTTTCTGGTGGATCGGGACCACGGTTCGAATCCCGGCAAAGTCCTTGATTCACATTTTCTTTTGTTTGAGTCTAAAGATTTGAATCATGATTTCACTTATGAGGTAAGAATTTCGCATGTCTTTGCGTGGAACAGATCTCCCAGTGGTTGGGAGATAGTTTCTGGTGGATCAGGACCACGATTCGAATCCCGGTAGGGTCCTTGATCCCCTTTTTCTTGTTTCTCAGTCTAAAGATTTGAATCATGATTTAACTTATGAGGTAAGAATTTCGCATGTCTTTGCGTGTAAAAGATAGCCCAGTGGTTGGGAGATAGTTTCTGGTGGATCGGGACCACGGTTCGAGTCCCGGTAGGGTCCTTGATCCCATTTTTCTTGTTTTTGAGTCTAAATATTTGAATCATGATTTAACTCATGAGGTAAGAATGTCGCATGTCTTTGCGTGTAAAAGATAGCCCAGTGGTTGGGAGATAGTTTCTGGTGGATCGGGACCCCGGTTCGAATCCCGACAAGGTACTTGATTCACTTTTTCTTTTTTTCTGAGTATAAAGATTTGAATCATTATTTCACTCATAAGGTAGGAATTTCGCTTGTCCTTGCGTGGAACAGATGACCCAGTGGTTGGGAGACAGTTTCTGGTGGATCGGGACCCACGGTTCGAATCCCGGCAGTGTTCTTGATTCACTTTTTTCCTTTTTCTGAGTCTAAAGATTTGAATCATGATTTCACTTATGTGGTAGGAATTTCGCTTGTCTTTGCGTGGAACAGATAGCCCAGTGGTTGGCGATAGTTTCTGGTGGATCGTGACCCCGGTTCGAATCCCGGCAGTGTCCTTGATCTTCTTTCTTTTTTTCTGAGTGTAAGGATTTGAATCATGATTTCATTTATGACGTATGAATTTCGCTTGTCTTTGCGTGGAACAGATAGCCCAGTGGTTTGGAGATAGTTTCTGGTGGATCGGGACCACGGTTCGAACTTTTTCCTTTTTCAGAGTCTAAAGATTTGAATCATGATTTCACTTATGTGGTAGGAATTTCGCTTGTCTTTGCGTGGAACAGATAGCCCATTGGTTGGGAGATAGTTTCTGGTGGATCGGGACCCCGGTTCGAATCCCGGCAGTGTCCTTGATCTTCTTTTTCTTTTTTCTGAATCTAAGGATTATCTTTCTTGTTTTCTGAGTCTAAGGATTTGAATCATGATTTCACTTATGAGGTAGGAATTTCGCTTGTCTTTGCGTGGAACAGATAGCCCAGTGGTTGGGAGATAGTTTCTGGTGGATCGGGACCCCGGTTCGAATCCCGGCAGTGTCCTTGATCTTTTTTTTCTTTTTTCTGAATCTAAGGATTATTATTTTTTTTCTGAGTCTGAGGATTTGAATCATGATTTCACTTATGACGTAGATATTTCGCTTGTCTTTGCGTGGAACAGATAGCCCAGTGGTTTGGGAGATAATTTCTGGTGGATCGGGACCACGGTTCGAATCCCGACAAGGTCCTAGATTCACTTTTTCTTTCTTTCTGAGTTTAAAGATTTGAATCATGATTTCACTTATGAGGTAGGAATTTCGCTTGTCTTTGCGTGGAACAGATAGCCCAGTGGTTTGGAGATAGTTTCTGGTGGATCGGGACCACGGTTCGAATCCCGACAAGGTCCTTGATTCACTTTTTCTTTTTTCTGAGTCTAAAGATTTGACTCATGATTTCACTTATGACGTATGAATTTCGCTTGTCTTTGCGTGGAACAGATAGCCCAGTGGTTGGGAGATAGTTTCTGGTGGATCGGGACCCCGGTTCAAATCCCGGCAGTGTCTTTTAATGTTTTTTTTTTTTTTCTGAGTCTAAGGATTTGAATCAGGATTTCACTTATGACGTATGAATTTCGCTTGTCTTTGCGTGGAACAGATAGCCCAGTGGTTGGGAGATAGTTTCTGGTGGATCGGGACCACGTTTCAAATCCCGGCAGTGTCCTTGATTCACTTTTTCCTTTTTCAGAGTCTAAAGATTTGAATCATGATTTCACTTATGACGTATGAATTTCGCTTGTCTTTGCGTGGAACAGATAGCCCAGTGGTTTGGGAGATAGTTTCTGGTGGATCGGGACCACGGTTCGAGTCCCGACAAGGTCCTAGATTCACTTGTTCTTTTTTTCTGAGTTTAAAGATTTGAATCATGATTTCACTTATGAGGTAGGAATTTCGCTTGTCTTTGCGTGGAACAGATAGCCCAGTGGTTTGGAGATAGTTTCTGGTGGATCGGGGCCACGGTTCGAATCCCGACAAGGTCCTTGATTCACTTGTTCTTTTTTTCTGAGTTTAAAGATTTGAATCATGACTTCACTTATGAGGTAGGAATTTCGCTTGTCTTTGCGTGGAACAGATAGCCCAGTGGTTTGGAGATAGTTTCTGGTGGATCGTGACCCCGGTTCGAATCCCGGCAGTGTCCTTGATCTTCTTTCTTTTTTTCTGAGTGTAAGGATTTGAATCATGATTTCATTTATGACGTATGAATTTCGCTTGTCTTTGCGTGGAACAGATAGCCCAGTGGTTTGGAGATAGTTTCTGGTGGATCGGGACCACGGTTCGAACTTTTTCCTTTTTCAGAGTCTAAAGATTTGAATCATGATTTCACTTATGTGGTAGGAATTTCGCTTGTCTTTGCGTGGAACAGATAGCCCATTGGTTGGGAGATAGTTTCTGGTGGATCGGGACCCCGGTTCGAATCCCGGCAGTGTCCTTGATCTTCTTTTTCTTTTTTCTGAATCTAAGGATTATCTTTCTTGTTTTCTGAGTCTAAGGATTTGAATCATGATTTCACTTATGAGGTAGGAATTTCGCTTGTCTTTGCGTGGAACAGATAGCCCAGTGGTTGGGAGATAGTTTCTGGTGGATCGGGACCCCGGTTCGAATCCCGGCAGTGTCCTTGATCTTTTTTTTCTTTTTTCTGAATCTAAGGATTATTATTTTTTTTCTGAGTCTGAGGATTTGAATCATGATTTCACTTATGACGTAGATATTTCGCTTGTCTTTGCGTGGAACAGATAGCCCAGTGGTTTGGGAGATAATTTCTGGTGGATCGGGACCACGGTTCGAATCCCGACAAGGTCCTAGATTCACTTTTTCTTTCTTTCTGAGTTTAAAGATTTGAATCATGATTTCACTTATGAGGTAGGAATTTCGCTTGTCTTTGCGTGGAACAGATAGCCCAGTGGTTTGGAGATAGTTTCTGGTGGATCGGGACCACGGTTCGAATCCCGACAAGGTCCTTGATTCACTTTTTCTTTTTTCTGAGTCTAAAGATTTGACTCATGATTTCACTTATGACGTATGAATTTCGCTTGTCTTTGCGTGGAACAGATAGCCCAGTGGTTGGGAGATAGTTTCTGGTGGATCGGGACCCCGGTTCAAATCCCGGCAGTGTCTTTTAATGTTTTTTCTTTTTTTCTGAGTCTAAGGATTTGAATCAGGATTTCACTTATGACGTATGAATTTCGCTTGTCTTTGCGTGGAACAGATAGCCCAGTGGTTGGGAGATAGTTTCTGGTGGATCGGGACCACGTTTCAAATCCCGGCAGTGTCCTTGATTCACTTTTTCCTTTTTCAGAGTCTAAAGATTTGAATCATGATTTCACTTATGACGTATGAATTTCGCTTGTCTTTGCGTGGAACAGATAGCCCAGTGGTTTGGGAGATAGTTTCTGGTGGATCGGGACCACGGTTCGAGTCCCGACAAGGTCCTAGATTCACTTGTTCTTTTTTTCTGAGTTTAAAGATTTGAATCATGATTTCACTTATGAGGTAGGAATTTCGCTTGTCTTTGCGTGGAACAGATAGCCCAGTGGTTTGGAGATAGTTTCTGGTGGATCGGGGCCACGGTTCGAATCCCGACAAGGTCCTTGATTCACTTGTTCTTTTTTTCTGAGTTTAAAGATTTGAATCATGACTTCACTTATGAGGTAGGAATTTCGCTTGTCTTTGCGTGGAACAGATAGCCCAGTGGTTTGGAGATAGTTTCTGGTGGATCGGGACCACGGTTCGAATCCCGACAAGGTCCTTGATTCACTTTTTCTTTTTTCTGAGTCTAAAGATTTGAGTCATGATTTCACTTATGACGTATGAATTTCGCTTGTCTTTGCGTGGAACAGATAGCCCAGTGGTTGGGAGATAGTTTCTGGTGGATCGGGACCACGTTTCAAATCCCGGCAGTGTCCTTGATTCACTTTTTCCTTTTTCAGAGTCTAAAGATTTGAATCATGATTTCACTTATGACGTATGAATTTCGCTTGTCTTTGCGTGGAACAGATAGCCCAGTGGTTTGGGAGATAGTTTCTGGTGGATCGGGACCACGGTTCGAGTCCCGACAAGGTCCTAGATTCACTTTTTCTTTTTTTCTGTGTTTAAAGATTTGAATCATGATTTCACTTATGTGGTAGGAATTTCGCTTGTCTTTGCGTGGAACAGATAGCCCAGTGGTTGGGAGATAGTTTCTGGTGGATCGGGACCCCGGTTCGAATCCCGGCAGTGTCCTTGATCTTCTTTTTCTTTTTTCTGAATCTAAGGATTATCTTTCTTGTTTTCTGAGTCTAAGGATTTGAATCATGATTTCACTTATGAGGTAGGAATTTCGCTTGTCTTTGCGTGGAACACATAGCCCAGTGGTTGGGAGAAAGTTTCTGGTGGATCGGGACCACGGTTCGAATCCCGAAAAGGTCCTTGATTCACTTTTTTCTTTTTTCTGAGTCTAAAGATTTGAGTCATGATTTCACTTATGACGTATGAATTTCGCTTGTATTTGCGTGGAACACATAGCCCAGTGGTTAGGAGAAATTTTCTGGTGGATCGGGACCACGGTTCGAATCCCGACAAGGTCCTCGATCTTCTTTTTCTTTTTTTCTGAGTCTAAGGATTTTAATCAGGATTTCACTTATGACGTATGAATTTCGCTTGTTTTTGCGTGGAACAAATAGCCCAGTGGTTGGGAAATAGTTTGTGGTGGGTCGGGACCACGGTTCGAATCCCGGCAGTGTTCTTGATTCACTTTTTTCCTTTTTCTGAGTCTAAAGATTTGAATCATGATTTCACTTATGTGGTAGGAATTTCGATTGTCTTTGTGTGGAACAGATAGGCCAGTGGTTGGGAGATAGTTTCTGGTGGATCGGGACCACGTTTCAAATCCCGGCAGTATCCTTGATTCACTTTTTCCTTTTTCAGAGTCTAAAGATTTGAATCATGATTTCACTTATGTGGTAGGAATTTCGCTTGTCTTTGCGTTGAACAGATAGCCCAGTGGTTGGCGATAGTTTCTGGTGGATCGTGACCCCGGTTCGAATCCCGGCAGTGTCCTTGATCTTCTTTCTTTTTTTTCTGAGTGTAAGGATTTGAATCATGATTTCATTTATGAATTATGGATTTCGCTTGTCTTTGCGTGGAACAGATATCCCAGTGGTTTGGAGGAAGTTTATGGTGGATCGGGACCCCGGTTCGAATACCGGCAGTGTCCTTCATCCCCCTTTTTCGTTTTTCTGAGTCTAAGGATTTGAATCATGATTTCACTTATGACGTATGAATTTCGCTTGTCTTTGCGTGAAACAGATAGCCCAGTGGTTGGGAAAAAGTTTCTGGTAGATCGGGACCACGGTTTGAATCCCGATAAGGTCCTTGATCCCCTTTTTCTTTTTTCTGAGTCTAAAGATTTGAATCAAGATTTTACTTATGAGGTATGACTTTCGCTCGTCTTTGCGTGGAACAAATAGCCCAGTGGTTTGGGAGATAGTTTCTGGTGGATCGGGACCACGGTTCGAGTCCCGACAAGGTCCTAGATTCACTTTTTCTTTTTTTCTGTGTTTAAAGATTTGAATCATGATTTCACTTATAATGTAGGAATTTCGCTTGTCTTTGCGTGGAACAGATAGCCCAGTGGTTTGGAGATAGTTTCTGGTGGATCGGGACCACGGTTCGAATCCACACAAGGTCCTTGATTCACTTTTTTCTTTTTCTGAGTCTAAAGATTTGAGTCATGATTTCACTCATGACGTATGAATTTCGCTTGTATTTGCGTGGAACACATAGCCCAGTGGTTGGGAGATAGTTTCTGGTGGATCGGGACCCCGGTTCGAATCCCGACAAGGTCCTAGATTCACTTGTTCTTTTTTTCTGAGTTTAAAGATTTGAATCATGACTTCACTTATGAGGTAGGAATTTCGCTTGTCTTTGCGTGGAACAGATAGCCCAGTGGTTTGGAGATAGTTTCTGGTGGATCGGGACCACGGTTCGAATCCCGACAAGGTCCTTGATTCACTTTTTCTTTTTTCTGAGTCTAAAGATTTGAGTCATGATTTCACTTATGACGTATGAATTTCGCTTGTCTTTGCGTGGAACAGATAGCCCAGTGGTTGGGAGATAGTTTCTGGTGGATCGGGACCACGTTTCAAATCCCGGCAGTGTCCTTGATTCACTTTTTCCTTTTTCAGAGTCTAAAGATTTGAATCATGATTTCACTTATGACGTATGAATTTCGCTTGTCTTTGCGTGGAACAGATAGCCCAGTGGTTTGGGAGATAGTTTCTGGTGGATCGGGACCACGGTTCGAGTCCCGACAAGGTCCTAGATTCACTTTTTCTTTTTTTCTGTGTTTAAAGATTTGAATCATGATTTCACTTATGTGGTAGGAATTTCGCTTGTCTTTGCGTGGAACAGATAGCCCAGTGGTTGGGAGATAGTTTCTGGTGGATCGGGACCCCGGTTCGAATCCCGGCAGTGTCCTTGATCTTCTTTTTCTTTTTTCTGAATCTAAGGATTATCTTTCTTGTTTTCTGAGTCTAAGGATTTGAATCATGATTTCACTTATGAGGTAGGAATTTCGCTTGTCTTTGCGTGGAACACATAGCCCAGTGGTTGGGAGAAAGTTTCTGGTGGATCGGGACCACGGTTCGAATCCCGAAAAGGTCCTTGATTCACTTTTTTCTTTTTTCTGAGTCTAAAGATTTGAGTCATGATTTCACTTATGACGTATGAATTTCGCTTGTATTTGCGTGGAACACATAGCCCAGTGGTTAGGAGAAATTTTCTGGTGGATCGGGACCACGGTTCGAATCCCGACAAGGTCCTCGATCTTCTTTTTCTTTTTTTCTGAGTCTAAGGATTTTTATCAGGATTTCACTTATGACGTATGAATTTCGCTTGTTTTTGCGTGGAACAAATAGCCCAGTGGTTGGGAAATACTTTCTGGTGGGTCGGGACCCCGGTTCGAATCCCGGCAGTGTTCTTGATTCACTTTTTTCCTTTTTCTGAGTCTAAAGATTTGAATCATGATTTCACTTATGTGGTAGGAATTTCGATTGTCTTTGTGTGGAACAGATAGGCCAGTGGTTGGGAGATAGTTTCTGGTGGATCGGGACCACGTTTCAAATCCCGGCAGTATCCTTGATTCACTTTTTCCTTTTTCAGAGTCTAAAGATTTGAATCATGATTTCACTTATGTGGTAGGAATTTCGCTTGTCTTTGCGTGGAACAGATAGCCCAGTGGTTGGCGATAGTTTCTGGTGGATCGGGACCCCGGTTCGAATCCCGACAAGGTCCTAGATTCACTTTTTCCTTTTTCAGAGTCTAAAGATTTGAATCATGATTTCACTTATGTGGTAGGAATTTCGCTTGTCTTTGCGTTGAACAGATAGCCCAGTGGTTGGCGATAGTTTCTGGTGGATCGTGACCCCGGTTCGAATCCCGGCAGTGTCCTTGATCTTCTTTCTTTTTTTTCTGAGTGTAAGGATTTGAATCATGATTTCATTTATGAATTATGGATTTCGCTTGTCTTTGCGTGGAACAGATATCCCAGTGGTTTGGAGGAAGTTTATGGTGGATCGGGACCCCGGTTCGAATACCGGCAGTGTCCTTCATCCCCCTTTTTCGTTTTTCTGAGTCTAAGGATTTGAATCATGATTTCACTTATGACGTATGAATTTCGCTTGTCTTTGCGTGAAACAGATAGCCCAGTGGTTGGGAAAAAGTTTCTGGTAGATCGGGACCACGGTTCGAATCCCGGTAGGGTCCTTGATCCCCTTTTTCATTTTTCTGAGTCTAAGGATTTGAATCATGATTTCACTTTTGACTTATGAATTTCGCTTGTCTTTGCGTGGAACAGATAGCCCAGTGGTTGGGAGATAGTTTCTGGTGGATCGGGACCCCGGTTCGAATCCCGGCGATGTCCTTGATCTTCTTTTTCTTTTTTTCTGAATCTAAGGATTATTTTTCTTTTTTTCTGAGTCTAAGGATTTGAATCAGGATTTCACTTATGACGTATGAATTTCGCTTGTCTTTGCGTGGAACAGATAGCCCAGTGGTTTGGGAGATAGTTTCTGGTGGATCGGGACCACGGTTCGAGTCCCGACAAGGTCCTAGATTCACTTTTTCTTTTTTTCTGTGTTTAAAGATTTGAATCATGATTTCACTTATGTGGTAGGAATTTCGCTTGTCTTTGCGTGGAACAGATAGCCCAGTGGTTGGGAGATAGTTTCTGGTGGATCGGGACCCCGGTTCGAATCCCGGCAGTGTCCTTGATCTTCTTTTTCTTTTTTCTGAATCTAAGGATTATCTTTCTTGTTTTCTGAGTCTAAGGATTTGAATCATGATTTCACTTATGAGGTAGGAATTTCGCTTGTCTTTGCGTGGAACACATAGCCCAGTGGTTGGGAGAAAGTTTCTGGTGGATCGGGACCACGGTTCGAATCCCGAAAAGGTCCTTGATTCACTTTTTTCTTTTTTCTGAGTCTAAAGATTTGAGTCATGATTTCACTTATGACGTATGAATTTCGCTTGTATTTGCGTGGAACACATAGCCCAGTGGTTAGGAGAAATTTTCTGGTGGATCGGGACCACGGTTCGAATCCCGACAAGGTCCTCGATCTTCTTTTTCTTTTTTTCTGAGTCTAAGGATTTTTATCAGGATTTCACTTATGACGTATGAATTTCGCTTGTTTTTGCGTGGAACAAATAGCCCAGTGGTTGGGAAATACTTTCTGGTGGGTCGGGACCCCGGTTCGAATCCCGGCAGTGTTCTTGATTCACTTTTTTCCTTTTTCTGAGTCTAAAGATTTGAATCATGATTTCACTTATGTGGTAGGAATTTCGATTGTCTTTGTGTGGAACAGATAGGCCAGTGGTTGGGAGATAGTTTCTGGTGGATCGGGACCACGTTTCAAATCCCGGCAGTATCCTTGATTCACTTTTTCCTTTTTCAGAGTCTAAAGATTTGAATCATGATTTCACTTATGTGGTAGGAATTTCGCTTGTCTTTGCGTGGAACAGATAGCCCAGTGGTTGGCGATAGTTTCTGGTGGATCGGGACCCCGGTTCGAATCCCGACAAGGTCCTAGATTCACTTTTTCCTTTTTCAGAGTCTAAAGATTTGAATCATGATTTCACTTATGTGGTAGGAATTTCGCTTGTCTTTGCGTTGAACAGATAGCCCAGTGGTTGGCGATAGTTTCTGGTGGATCGTGACCCCGGTTCGAATCCCGGCAGTGTCCTTGATCTTCTTTCTTTTTTTTCTGAGTGTAAGGATTTGAATCATGATTTCATTTATGAATTATGGATTTCGCTTGTCTTTGCGTGGAACAGATATCCCAGTGGTTTGGAGGAAGTTTATGGTGGATCGGGACCCCGGTTCGAATACCGGCAGTGTCCTTCATCCCCCTTTTTCGTTTTTCTGAGTCTAAGGATTTGAATCATGATTTCACTTATGACGTATGAATTTCGCTTGTCTTTGCGTGAAACAGATAGCCCAGTGGTTGGGAAAAAGTTTCTGGTAGATCGGGACCACGGTTCGAATCCCGGTAGGGTCCTTGATCCCCTTTTTCATTTTTCTGAGTCTAAGGATTTGAATCATGATTTCACTTTTGACTTATGAATTTCGCTTGTCTTTGCGTGGAACAGATAGCCCAGTGGTTGGGAGATAGTTTCTGGTGGATCGGGACCCCGGTTCGAATCCCGGCGATGTCCTTGATCTTCTTTTTCTTTTTTTCTGAATCTAAGGATTATTTTTCTTTTTTTCTGAGTCTAAGGATTTGAATCAGGATTTCACTTATGACGTATGAATTTCGCTTGTCTTTGCGTGGAACAGATAGCCCAGTGGTTGGGAGATAGTTTCTGGTGGATCGGGACCACGTTTCAAATCCCGGCAGTGTCCTTGATTCACTTTTTCCTTTTTCAGAGTCTAAAGATTTGAATCATGATTTCACTTATGACGTATGAATTTCGCTTGTCTTTGCGTGGAACAGATAGCCCAGTGGTTGGGAGATAGTTTCTTGTGGATCAGAACCACGGTTCGAGTCCAGGTAGGGTCCTTGATCCCCTTACCTTTTTTCTGAGTCTAAAGATTTGAATCATGATTTCACTTATGTGGTACGCGATTCGCTTGTCTTTGTGTGGAACAGATAGCCCAGTGGTTGGGAGATAGTTTCTTGTGGATCGGGACCCCGGTTCGAATCCCGGCAGTGTCCTTGATCTTCTTTTTCTTTTTTCTGAATCTAAGGATTATTTTTCTTTTTTTCTGAGTCTAAGGATTTGAATCAGGATTTCACTTATGACGTATGAATTTCGCTTGTCTTTGCGTGGAACAGATAGCCCAGTGGTTGGGAGATAGTTTCTTGTGGATCAGAACCACGGTTCGAGTCCAGGTAGGGTCCTTGATCCCCTTACCTTTTTTCTGAGTCTAAAGATTTGAATCATGATTTCACTTATGTGGTACGCATTTCGCTTGTCTTTGTGTGGAACAGATAGCCCAGTGGTTGGGAGATAGTTTCTTGTGGATCGGGACCCCGGTTCGAATCCCGGCAGTGTCCTTGATCTTCTTTTTCTTTTTTCTGAATCTAAGGATTATTTTTCTTTTTTTCTGAGTCTAAGGATTTGAATCAGGATTTCACTTATGACGTATGAATTTCGCTTGTCTTTGCGTGGAACAGATAGCCCAGTGGTTGGGAGATAGTTTCTTGTGGATCAGAACCACGGTTCGAATCCAGGTATGGTTCTTGATCCCCTTACCTTTTTTCTGAGTCTAAAGATTTGAATCATGATTTCACTTATGAGGTAGGAATTTCGCATGTCTTTGCGTGGAACAAATAGCCCAGTGGTTGAGAGATAGTTTCTGGTGGATCGGGACCACGGTTCGAATCCCGGCAGTGTCCTTGATTCACTTTTTCTTTTTTGTCTGAGTCTAAAGATTTGAATCATGATTTCACTTATGAGGTAGATATTTCGCTTGTCTTTGCGTGGAACACATAGCCCAGTGCTTGGAAAATAGTTTCTGGTGGGTCGGGACCACAGTTCGAATCCCTGCAGGGTCCTTGATTCACTTTTTATTTTTTCTAAGTCTTTAGATTTGAATCATGATTTCACTCATGAGGTATAGATTGCGCTTGTCTTTGCGTGGAACAGATACCCCAGTGGTTGGGAGATAGTTTCTGGTGGATCGGGACCACGGTTCGAATCCGGGCGGTGTCCTTGATTCACTTTTTCTTTTTTTCTGAGTATACAGATTTGAATCATGATTTCACTTATGAGGTAGATATTTCGCTTGTCTTTGCGTGGAACAGATAGCCCAGTGGCTGGGCGATAGTTTCTGGTGGATCGGGACCACGGTTCGAATCCCGGCAGTGTCCTTGATTCACTTTTTCTTTTTTGTCTGAGTCTAAAGATTTGAATCATGATTTCACTTATGAGGTAGATATTTCGCTTGTCTTTGCGTGGAACACATAGCCCAGTGCTTGGAAAATAGTTTCTGGTGGGTCGGGACCACGGTTCGAATCCCGGCAGGGTCCTTGATTCACTTTTTATTTTTTCTAAGTCTTTAGATTTGAATCATGATTTCACTCATGAGGTATAGATTGCGCTTGTCCTTGCGTGGAACAGATAGCCCAGTGGTTGGGAGATAGTTTCTGGAGGATCGGGACCACGGTTCGAATCCGGGCGGTGTCCTTGATTCACTTTTTCTTTTTTCTAAGTTTTTAGATTTGAATCATGATTTCACTTATGAGGTAGGAATTTCGCTTGTCTTTGCGTGGAACAAATAGCCCAGTGGTTTGGAGACAGTTTCTGGTGGATCGGGACCACGGTTCGAATCCCGGCAGTGTCCTTGATTCACTGTTTCTTTTTTTCTGAGTCTAAAGATTTGAATCATGATTTCACTTATGAGGTAAGAATTTCGCATGTCTTTGCGTGGAACAGATAGCCCAGTGGCTGGGCGATAGTTTCTGGTGGATCGGGACCACGGTTCGAATCCCGGCAGTGTCCTTGATTAACTTTTTCTGTTTTCTGAGTCTAAAGATTTGAATCATGATTTCACTTATGAGGTAAGAATTTCGCATGTCTTTGCGTGGAACACATAGCCCAGTGGTTGGGAAATAGTTTCTGGTGGGTCGGGACCACGGTTCGAATCCCGTCAGGGTCCTTGATTCACTTTTTCTTTTTTCTAAGTCTTTAGATTTGAATCATGTTTTCACTTATGAGGTATAGATTGCGCTCGTCTTTGCGTGGAACAAATAGCCCAGTGGTTGGGAGATAGTTTCTGGTTGATCGGGACCACGGTTCGAATCCTGGCAGTGTCCTTGATTCACTTTTTCTTTTTTCTGAGTCTAAAGATTTGAATCATGATTTCACTTATGAGGTAAGAATTTCGCATGTCTTTGCGTGGAACAGATAGCCCAGTGGCTGGGCGATAGTTTCTGGTGGATCGGGACCACGGTTCGAATCCCGGCAGTGTCCTTGATTCACTTTTTCTTTTTTTCTGAGTCTAAAGATTTGAATCATGATTTCACTTATGAGGTAGATATTTCGCTTGTCTTTGCGTGGAACACATAGCCCAGTGCTTGGGAAATAGTTTATGGTGGGTCGGGACCACGGTTCGAATCCCGGCAGGGTCCTTGATTCACTTTTTATTTTTTCTAAGTCTTTAGATTTGAATCATGATTTCTCTCTTGAGGTATAGATTGCGCTTGTCTTTGCGTGGAACAAATAGCCCAGTGGTTGGGAGATAGTTTCTGGTGGGTCAGGACCACGGTTCTAATCCCGGCAGAGTCCTTGATTCACTTTTTCTGTTTTCTAAGTTTTTAGATTTGAATCATGATTTCACTTATGAGGTAATAATTTCGCATGTCTATGCGTGGAACAAATAGCCCAGTGGTTGAGAGATCGTTTCTGGAGGATCGGGACTACGGTTCGAATCTCGGCAAAGTCCTTGATTTACTTATTCTTTTTTTCTGAGTCTAAAGATTTGAATCATGATTTCACTTATGTTGAAGGAATGTTGCTTGTCTTTGCGTGGAACAGATAGCCTAGTGGTTGGGAGATAGTTTCTGGTGGATCGGGACCACTTTTCCAATCCCGTAAAAGTCCTTGATTCACTTTTTTTCTGAGTCTAAAGATTTGAATCATGATTTCACCTATGAAGTAGGAATTTCGCTTTTCTTTGCGTGGAACAGATAGCCCAGTGGTTGGGAGATAGTTTCTGGTGGATCGGACCCCGGTTCGAATACCGGCAGGGTCCTTGATTCACTTTTTCTTGTGTCTAAGTCTTTAGATTTGAATCATGATTTCACTTATGAGGTAGGAATGTCGCTTGTCTTTGCGTGGAACACATGGCCCAGTGGTTGGGAGATAGTTTCTGGTGGATCGGGACCCCGGTTCGAATCCCGGCAGTGTTCCTCATTCACTTTTTCCTTTTTCTGAGTCTTAACATTTGAATCATGATTTCACTTTTGTGGTAGGAATTTCGCTTGTCTTTGCGTGGAACACATGGCCCAGTGGTTGGGAGATAGTTTCTGGTGGATGGGGATGCCGGTTCGAATCCCGGCAGGGTCCTTGATTCACTCTTTCTTTTTCCTAAGTCTTTAGATTTGAATCGTGATTTCACTTATGACGTATGAATTTCGCTTGTCTTTGGGTGGAACAAATAGCCCAGTGGTTGAGAGATAGTTTGTGGTGGGTCGGGCCCACGGTTCGAATCCCGGCAGTGTTCTTGATTCACTTTTTCCTTTTTCTGAGTCTAAAGATTTGAATCATGATTTCACTTATGTGGTAGGAATTTCGCTTGTCTTTGAGTGGAACACATAGCCCAGTGGTTGGGAGATAGTTTCTGGTGGATCGGGACCCCGGTTAGAATCCCGGCAGGGTCCTTGATTCACTTTTTCATTTTTCTAAGTCTTTAAATTTGAATCATGATTTCACTTATGAGGTAGGAATTTCGCTAGTCTTTGCGTGGAACAAATAGCCCAGTGGTTGGGAGATAGTTTGTGGTGGGTCGGGACCCCGGTTCGAATCCCGGCAGTGTCCTTGATTCACTGTTTCTTTTTTTCTGAGTCTAAAGATTTGAATCATGATTTCACTTATGTGGTAGGAATTTCGCTTGTCTTTGCATGGAACACATGGCCCAGTGGTTGGGAGATAGTTTCTCGTGGATGGGGATGCCGGTTCGAATCCCGGCAGGGTCCTTGATTCACGTTTTCATGTTTCTAAGTCTTTAAATTTGAATCATGATTTCACTTATGAGGTAGGAATTTCGCTTGTCTTTGCGTGGAACAAATAGCCCAGTGGTTTGGAGATAGTTTCTTGTGGATCAGGACCCCGGTTCGAATCCCGGCAGGGTCCGTGAGTCACTCTTTCTTTTTCCCAAGTCTTTAGATTTGAAACGTGATTTCACTTATGACGTAGGAATTTCGCTAGTCTTTGCGTGGAACAAATAGCCCAGTGGTTGAGAGATAGTTTGTGGTGGGTCGGGCCCACGGTTCGAATCCCGGCAGTGTTCTTGATTCACTTTTTCCTTTTTCTGAGTCTAAAGATTTGAATCATGATATCACTTGTGTGGTAGGAATTTCGCATGTCTTTGCGTGGAACAAATAGCCCAGTGGTTGAGAGATAGTTTGTGGTGGGTCGGGCCCACGGTTCGAATCCCGGCAGTGTTCTTGAATCACTTTTTCTTTTTTTCTGAGTCTAAGGATTTGAATCATGATTTCACTTATGACGTTTAAATTTCGCTTGTCTTTGCGTGGAACAGATAGCCCAGTGGTTGGGAGATAGTTTCTGGTGGATCGTGACCACGGTTCGAATCCCGACAAGGTCCTTGATTCACTTTTTCTTTTTTCTGAGTCTAAAGATTTGAATCATGATTTCACTAATGAGGTAGGAATTTCGATTGTCTTTGCATGGAACAGATAGCCCAGTGGTTGAGAGATATTTTCTGGTGGGTCGGGACCACGGTTCGAATCCCAGCAGTGTCCTTGATCTTCTTTTTCTTTTTTTCTGAGTCTAAGGATTTGAATCATGATTGCACTTATGACGTATATATTTCGCTTGTCTTTGCGTGGAACAGATAGCCCAGTGGTTGGGAGATAGTTTCTGGTGGATCGTGACCACGGTTCGAATCCCGACAAGGTCCTTGATTCACTTTTTCTTTTTTCTGAGTCTAAAGATTTGAATCATGATTTCACTAATGAGGTAGGAATTTCGATTGTCTTTGCATGGAACAGATAGCCCAGTGGTTGGGAGAAAGTTTCTGGTGGATCGAGACCCGGTTCGAATCCCAGCAGTGTCCTTGATCTTCTTTTTATTTTTTTCTGAGTCATAAGATTTGAATCATGATTTCACTTATGAGGTAGGAATTTCGCTTGTCTTTGCGTGGAACAGATAGCACAGTGGTTGGGAGATAGTTTCTGGAGGACCATGACCACGGTTCGAATCCCGACAAGGTCTTTGATTCACTTTTTCTTTTTTCTGAGTCTAAAGATTTGAATCATGATTTCACTAATGAGGTAGGAATTTCGCTTGTCTTTGCGTGGAACAGATAGCCCAGTGGTTTTGAGATAGTTTCTGGTGGGTCGGGACCCCGGTTCGAATCCCGGCAGTGTTCTTGATTCACCTTTTCCTTTTTCTGAGTCTAAAGATTTGAATCATGATTTCACTTATGTGGTAGGAATTTCGCTTGTCTTTGCGTGGAACACATGGCCCAGTGGTTGGGAGATAGTTTCTCGTGGATGGGGATGCCGGTTCGAATCCCGGCAGGGTCTTTGATTCACTTTTTCATTTTTCTAAGTCTTTAAATTTGAATCATGATTTCACTTATGAGGTAGGAATTTCGCTTGTCTTTGCGTGGAACAGATAGCCCTGTGGTTGGGAGATAGTTTCTGGTGGATCGGGACCACTGTTCGAATCCTGGCAACGTCCTTGATTCACTTTTTGTCTGAGTCTTTAGATTTGAATCATGATTTCACTTATGAAGTAGGAATTTCGCTTGTCTTTGGGTGGAACCGATAGCCCAGTGGTTGGGAGATAGTTTCTGGTGGATCGGGACCCCGGTTCGAATCTCGGCAGTGTCCTTGATCTTATTTTTTTTTCTGAGTCTAAGGATTTGAATCATGATTTCACTTATGACGTATGAATTTCGCTTGTCTTTGCGTGGAACAGATTGCCCAGTGGTTTGGAGATAGTTTCTGGTGGGTCGGGACCACGGTTCGAATCCCGGCAGTACCCTTGATTCTCTTTTTCCTTTTTCTGAGTCTAAAGATTTGAATCATGAGTTCACTAATGAGGTAGGGATTTCGATTGTCTTTGCGTGGAACAGATAGCCCAGTGGTTGGGAGATAGTTTCTGGTAGATCGGAACCCCGGTTCGAATCCCGGCAGTGTCCTTCATCCTCTTTTTAATTTTTTTTCTGAGTCTAAGGATTAGAATCATGATTTCACTTATGACGTTAGAATTTCGGTTGTCTTTGCGTGGAGCAGATAGCCCAGTGGTTGTGAGATAATTTCTGGTGGATCGTGACCACGGTTCGAATCCCGACAAGGTCCTTGATTCACTTTTTCTTTTTTCTGAGTCTAAAGATTTGAATCATGATTTCACTAATGAGGTAGGAATTTCGATTGTCTTTGCATGGAACAGATAGCCCAGTGGTTGGGAGATATTTTCTGGTGGGTCGGGACCACGGTTCGAATCCCAGCAGTGTCCTTGATCTTCTGTTTCTTTTTTTCTGAGTGTAAGGATTTGAATCATGATTGCACTTATGACGTATATATTTCGCTTGTCTTTGCGTGGAACAGATAGCCCAGTGGTTGGGAGATATTTTCTGGTGGGTCGGGACCACGGTTCGAATCCCAGCAGTGTCCTTGATCTTCATTTTCTTTTTTTCTGAGTCTAAGGATTTGAATCATGATTGCACTTATGACGTATATATTTCGCTTGTCTTTGCGTGGAACAGATAGCCCAGTGGTTGGGAGATAGTTTCTGGTGGATCGTGACCACGGTTCGAATCCCGACAAGGTCCTTGATTCACTTTTTCTTTTTTCTGAGTCTAAAGATTTGAATCATGATTTCACTAATGAGGTAGGAATTTCGATTGTCTTTGCATGGAACAGATAGCCCAGTGGTTGGGAGAAAGTTTCTGGTGGATCGAGACCCGGTTCGAATCCCAGCAGTGTCCTTGATCTTCTTTTTATTTTTTTCTGAGTCAAAAGATTTGAATCATGATTTCACTTATGAGGTAGGAATTTCGCTTGTCTTTGCGTGGAACAGATAGCCCAGTGGTTGGGAGATAGTTTCTGGTGGATCGGGACCACGGTTCGAATCCCGGCAGGGTCCTTGTTTCACTTTTTCTTTTTTCTAAGTCATTAGATTTGAATCATGATTTCACTCATGAGGTAGGAATTTCGATTGTCTTTGCGTGGAACAGATAGACCAGTGGTTGGGAGATAGTTTCTGGTAGATCGGAACCCCGGTTCTAATCCCGGCAGTGTCCTTCATCTTCTTCTTTTTTTCTGATTCTAAGGATTAGAATCATGATTTCACTTATGACGTTAGAATTTCGATTGTCTTTGCGTGGAACAGATAGCCCAGTGGTTGGGAGATAGTTTCTGGTGGATCGGGACCACGGTTCGAATCCCAGCAAAGTCCTTGATTCACTTTTTCTTTTGTCTGAGTCTAAAAATTTGAATCATGATTTCACTTATGAGGTAGGAATTTAACTTGTCTTTGCGTTGAACAGATAGCCCAGTGGTTGGGAGATATTTTCTGGTGGGTCGGGACCACGGTTCGAATCCCGGCAGTGTCCTTGATTCTCTTTTTCCTTTTTCTGAGTCTAAAGATTTGAATCATGAGTTCACTAATGAGGTAGGAATTTCGATTGTCTTTGCGTGGAACAAATAGCCCAGTGGTTGGGAGATAGTTTCTTGTGGATCGGGACCCCGGTTCGAATCCCGGCAGGGTCCTTGATTCACTTTTTTCTTTTTTCTAAGTCTTAAAATTTGAATCCTGATTTCACTTATGAGGTAGGAATTTCGCTTGTCTTTGCGTGCAACAAATAGCCCAGTGGTTGGGAGATAGTTTGTGGTGGGTCGGGACCACGGTTCGAATCCCGGCAGTGTCCTTGATACTCTTTTTCCTTTTTCTGAGTCTAAAGATTTGAATCATGAGTTCACTAATGAGGTAGGAATTTCGATTGTCTTTGCGTGGAACAAATAGCCCAGTGGTTGGGAGATAGTTTCTTGTGGATCGGGACCCCGGTTCGAATCCCGGCAGGGTCCTTGATTCACTTTTTTCTTTTTTCTAAGTCTTAAAATTTGAATCCTGATTTCACTTATGAGGTAGGAATTTCGCTTGTCTTTGCGTGCAACAAATAGCCCAGTGGTTGGGAGATAGTTTGTGGTGGGTCGGGACCACGGTTCGAATCCCGGCAGTGTTCTTGATTCACTTTTTCCTTTTTATGAGTCTAAAGATTTGAATCATGATTTCACTTATGTCGTAGGAATTTCGCTTGGAACAGATAGCCCAGTGGTTGGGAGATAGTTTCTGGTGGATAGGAACCCCGGTTCGAATCCCAGCAGGGTCCTTGCTTCATTTTTCTTTTTTCTAAGTCTTTAGATTTGAATCATGATTTCACTTATGAGGTAGGAATTTCGCTTGTCTTTGCGTGGAACAGATAACCCAGTGGTTGGGAGATAGTTTGTGGTGGGTCGGGACCACCGTTCGAATCCCGGCAGTGTTCTTGATTCACTTTTTCTTTTTTCTAAGTCTTTAGATTTGAATCATGATTTCACTTATGAGGTAGGAATTTCGCTTGTGTTTGCGTGGAACAGATAGCCCAGTGGTTGGTTGATAGTTTCTGGTAGATCGCGACCCCGTTTCGAATCCCGGCATTGTCCTTCATCTTCTTCTTTTTTCTGAGTCTAAGGATTAGAATCATGATTTCAGTTATGACGTTAGAATTTCGGTTGTCTTTGCGTGGAACAGATAGCCCAGTGGTTGCGAGATAGTTTCTGGTGGATCGAGACCCCGGTTCGAATCCCGGCAGTGTCCTTGATCTTCTTTTTCTTTTTTTTCTGAGTCTAAGGATTTGAATCATGATTTCACTTATGACGTATGAATTTCGCTTGTCTTTGCGTGGAACAAATAGCCCAGTGGTTGGGAGATAGTTTCTGGTGGATCGGGATCCCGGTTCGAATCCCGATAAGGTCCTTGATTCACTTTTTCTTTTTTCTGAGTCTAAGGATTTGAATCATGATTTCACTCATGGCGTATGAATTTCGCTTGTCTATGCTTGGAACAGATAACCCAGTGGTTGGGAGATAGTTTGTGGTGGGTCGGGACCACGGTTCGAATCCCGGCAGTGTTCTTGATTCACTTTTTCTTGTTTCTAAGTCTTTAGATTTGAATCATGATTTCACTTATGAGGTAGGAATTTCGCTTGTCTTTGCGTGGAACAGATAGCCCAGTGGTTTTGACATAGTTTCTGGTAGATCGGGACCACGGTTCGAATCCCGGTAGGGTCCTTGATCCGCTCTTCTTTTTTCTGAGTCTAAAGATTTTAACCATGATTTCACTTATGAGGTAGGAATTTCGCTTGTCTTTGCGTGGAACAGATAGCCCAGTGGTTGGGAGATAGTATCGGGTGGATCGGGACCACGGTTCGAATCCCGACAAGGTTCTTGATTCACTTTTCCTTTTTTCGGAGTTCATAGATTTGAATCATGATTTCATTTATGAGGTAGGAATTTCGCTAGTCTTTGCGTGGAACAGATAGCCCAGTGGTTGGGAGATAGTTTCTGGTGGATCGGGACCGCGGTTCGAATCCCGACAAGGTGCTTGATTCAATTTTTCTTTTTTCTGAGTCTAATGATTTGAATCCTGATTTCACTTATGAGGTAGGAATTTCGCTTGTCTTTGCGTGGAACAGATAACCCAGTGGTTGGGAGATAGTTTGTGGTGGGTCGGGACCACCGTTCGAATCCCGGCAGTGTTCTTGATTCACTTTTTCTTTTTTCTAAGTCTTTAGATTTGAATCGTGATTTCACTTATGAGGTAGGAATTTCGCTTGTGTTTGCGTGGAACAGATAGCCCAGTGGTTGGGAGATAGTTTCTGGTAGATCGCGACCCCGTTTCGAATCCCGGCATTGTCCTTCATCTTCTTCTTTTTTCTGAGTCTAAGGATTAGAATCATGATTTCAGTTATGACGTTAGAATTTCGGTTGTCTTTGCGTGGAACAGATAGCCCAGTGGTTGCGAGATAGTTTCTGGTGGGTCGGGACCACAGTTCGAATCCCGGCAGTGTTCTTGATTCACTTTTTCTTTTTTTTAAGTCTTTAAATTTGAATCATGATTTCACTCATGAGGTAGGAATTTCGCTTGTCTTTGCGTGGAACAGATAGCCCAGTGGTTGGGAGATAGTTTCTGGTGGATCGGGACCACGGTTCGAATCCCGATAAGGTCCTTGATTCACTTTTTCTTTTTTCTGAGTCTAAGGATTTGAATCATGATTTCACTTATGACGTAAGAATTTTGCATGGCTTGCGTGGAACAGATAGCACAGTGGTTGGGAGATAGTTTCTGGTGGATCGGGACCCCGGTTCGAATCCCGACAAGGTCCTTGGTTCACTTTTTCTTTTTTTTTGAGTCTTAAGATTTGAATCATGATTTCACTTATGAGGTAGGAATTTCGCTTGTCTTTGCGTGGAACAGATAGCCCAGTGGTTGGGAGATAGTTTCTGGTGGATCGGGACCGCGGTTCGAATCCCGACAAGGTGCTTGATTCACTTTTTCTTTTTTCTGAGTCTAATGATTTGTATCCTGATTTCACTTATGAGGTAGGAATTTCGCTTGTCTTTGCGTGGAACAGATAACCCAGTGGTTGGGAGATAGTTTGTGGTGGGTCGGGACCACCGTTCGAATCCCGGCAGTGTTCTTGATTCACTTTTTCTTTTTTCTAAGTCTTTAGATTTGAATCATGATTTCACTTATGAGGTAGGAATTTCGATTGTCTTTGCGTTGAACAGATAGCCCAGTGGTTTTGACATAGTTTCTGGTAGATCGGGACCACGGTTCGAATCCCGGTAGGGTCCTTGAACCACTCTTCTTTTTTCTGAGTTTAAGATTTTAACCATGATTTCACTTATGAGGTAGGAATTTTGCTTGTCTTTGCGTGGAACAGATAGCCCAGTGGTTGGGAGATAGTATCGGGTGGATCGGGACCACGGTTCGAATCCCGACAAGGTTCTTGATTCACTTTTCCTTTTTTCTGAGTTCATAGATTTGAATCATGATTTCATTTATGAGGTAGGAATTTCGCTAGTCTTTGCGTGGAACAGATAGCCCAGTGGTTGGGAGATAGTTTCTGGTGGATCGGGACCGCGGTTCGAATCCCGACAAGGCTTGATTCACTTTTTCTTTTTTCTGAGTCTAATGATTTGAATCCTGATTTCACTTATGAGGTAGGAATTTCGCTTGTCTTTGCATGGAACAGATAACCCAGTGGTTGGGAGATAGTTTGTGGTGGGTCGGGACCACCGTTCGAATCCCAGCAGTGTCCTTGATCTTCTGTTTCTTTTTTTCTGAGTGTAAGGATTTGAATCATGATTGCACTTATGACGTATATATTTCGCTTGTCTTTGCGTGGAACAGATAGCCCAGTTGTTGGGAGATATTTTCTGGTGGGTCGGGACCACGGTTCGAATCCCAGCAGTGTCCTTGATCTTCATTTTCTTTTTTTCTGAGTCTAAGGATTTGAATCATGATTGCACTTATGACGTATATATTTCGCTTGTCTTTGCGTGGAACAGATAGCCCAGTGGTTGGGAGATAGTTTCTGGTGGATCGTGACCACGGTTCGAATCCCGACAAGGTCCTTGATTCACTTTTTCTTTTTTCTGAGTCTAAAGATTTGAATCATGATTTCACTAATGAGGTAGGAATTTCGATTGTCTTTGCATGGAACAGATAGCCCAGTGGTTGGGAGAAAGTTTCTGGTGGATCGAGACCCGGTTCGAATCCCAGCAGTGTCCTTGATCTTCTTTTTATTTTTTTCTGAGTCAAAAGATTTGAATCATGATTTCACTTATGAGGTAGGAATTTCGCTTGTCTTTGCGTGGAACAGATAGCCCAGTGGTTGGGAGATAGTTTCTGGTGGATCGGGACCACGGTTCGAATCCCGGCAGGGTCCTTGTTTCACTTTTTCTTTTTTCTAAGTCATTAGATTTGAATCATGATTTCACTCATGAGGTAGGAATTTCGATTGTCTTTGCGTGGAACAGATAGACCAGTGGTTGGGAGATAGTTTCTGGTAGATCGGAACCCCGGTTCTAATCCCGGCAGTGTCCTTCATCTTCTTCTTTTTTTCTGATTCTAAGGATTAGAATCATGATTTCACTTATGACGTTAGAATTTCGATTGTCTTTGCGTGGAACAGATAGCCCAGTGGTTGGGAGATAGTTTCTGGTGGATCGGGACCACGGTTCGAATCCCAGCAAAGTCCTTGATTCACTTTTTCTTTTGTCTGAGTCTAAAAATTTGAATCATGATTTCACTTATGAGGTAGGAATTTAACTTGTCTTTGCGTTGAACAGATAGCCCAGTGGTTGGGAGATATTTTCTGGTGGGTCGGGACCACGGTTCGAATCCCGGCAGTGTCCTTGATTCTCTTTTTCCTTTTTCTGAGTCTAAAGATTTGAATCATGAGTTCACTAATGAGGTAGGAATTTCGATTGTCTTTGCGTGGAACAAATAGCCCAGTGGTTGGGAGATAGTTTCTTGTGGATCGGGACCCCGGTTCGAATCCCGGCAGGGTCCTTGATTCACTTTTTTCTTTTTTCTAAGTCTTAAAATTTGAATCCTGATTTCACTTATGAGGTAGGAATTTCGCTTGTCTTTGCGTGCAACAAATAGCCCAGTGGTTGGGAGATAGTTTGTGGTGGGTCGGGACCACGGTTCGAATCCCGGCAGTGTTCTTGATTCACTTTTTCCTTTTTATGAGTCTAAAGACTTGAATCATGATTTCACTTATGTCGTAGGAATTTCGCTTGGAACAGATAGCCCAGTGGTTGGGAGATAGTTTCTGGTGGATAGGAACCCCGGTTCGAATCCCAGCAGGGTCCTTGCTTCATTTTTCTTTTTTCTAAGTCTTTAGATTTGAATCATGATTTCACTTATGAGGTAGGAATTTCGCTTGTCTTTGCGTGGAACAGATAACCCAGTGGTTGGGAGATAGTTTGTGGTGGGTCGGGACCACCGTTCGAATCCCGGCAGTGTTCTTGATTCACTTTTTCTTTTTTCTAAGTCTTTAGATTTGAATCATGATTTCACTTATGAGGTAGGAATTTCGCTTGTGTTTGCGTGGAACAGATAGCCCAGTGGTTGGTTGATAGTTTCTGGTAGATCGCGACCCCGTTTCGAATCCCGGCATTGTCCTTCATCTTCTTCTTTTTTCTGAGTCTAAGGATTAGAATCATGATTTCAGTTATGACGTTAGAATTTCGGTTGTCTTTGCGTGGAACAGATAGCCCAGTGGTTGCGAGATAGTTTCTGGTGGATCGAGACCCCGGTTCGAATCCCGGCAGTGTCCTTGATCTTCTTTTTCTTTTTTTTCTGAGTCTAAGGATTTGAATCATGATTTCACTTATGACGTATGAATTTCGCTTGTCTTTGCGTGGAACAAATAGCCCAGTGGTTGGGAGATAGTTTCTGGTGGATCGGGATCCCGGTTCGAATCCCGATAAGGTCCTTGATTCACTTTTTCTTTTTTCTGAGTCTAAGGATTTGAATCATGATTTCACTCATGGCGTATGAATTTCGCTTGTCTATGCGTGGAACAGATAACCCAGTGGTTGGGAGATAGTTTGTGGTGGGTCGGGACCACCGTTCGAATCCCGGCAGTGTTCTTGATTCACTTTTTCTTGTTTCTAAGTCTTTAGATTTGAATCATGATTTCACTTATGAGGTAGGAATTTCGCTTGTCTTTGCGTGGAACAGATAGCCCAGTGGTTTTGACATAGTTTCTGGTAGATCGGGACCACGGTTCGAATCCCGGTAGGGTCCTTGATCCGCTCTTCTTTTTTCTGAGTCTAAAGATTTTAACCATGATTTCACTTATGAGGTAGGAATTTCGCTTGTCTTTGCGTGGAACAGATAGCCCAGTGGTTGGGAGATAGTATCGGGTGGATCGGGACCACGGTTCGAATCCCGACAAGGTTCTTGATTCACTTTTCCTTTTTTCGGAGTTCATAGATTTGAATCATGATTTCATTTATGAGGTAGGAATTTCGCTAGTCTTTGCGTGGAACAGATAGCCCAGTGGTTGGGAGATAGTTTCTGGTGGATCGGGACCGCGGTTCGAATCCCGACAAGGTGCTTGATTCAATTTTTCTTTTTTCTGAGTCTAATGATTTGAATCCTGATTTCACTTATGAGGTAGGAATTTCGCTTGTCTTTGCGTGGAACAGATAACCCAGTGGTTGGGAGATAGTTTGTGGTGGGTCGGGACCACCGTTCGAATCCCGGCAGTGTTCTTGATTCACTTTTTCTTTTTTCTAAGTCTTTAGATTTGAATCGTGATTTCACTTATGAGGTAGGAATTTCGCTTGTGTTTGCGTGGAACAGATAGCCCAGTGGTTGGGAGATAGTTTCTGGTAGATCGCGACCCCGTTTCGAATCCCGGCATTGTCCTTCATCTTCTTCTTTTTTCTGAGTCTAAGGATTAGAATCATGATTTCAGTTATGACGTTAGAATTTCGGTTGTCTTTGCGTGGAACAGATAGCCCAGTGGTTGCGAGATAGTTTCTGGTGGGTCGGGACCACAGTTCGAATCCCGGCAGTGTTCTTGATTCACTTTTTCTTTTTTTTAAGTCTTTAAATTTGAATCATGATTTCACTCATGAGGTAGGAATTTCGCTTGTCTTTGCGTGGAACAGATAGCCCAGTGGTTGGGAGATAGTTTCTGGTGGATCGGGACCACGGTTCGAATCCCGATAAGGTCCTTGATTCACTTTTTCTTTTTTCTGAGTGTAAGGATTTGAATCATGATTTCACTTATGACGTAAGAATTTTGCATGGCTTGCGTGGAACAGATAGCACAGTGGTTGGGAGATAGTTTCTGGTGGATCGGGACCCCGGTTCGAATCCCGACAAGGTCCTTGGTTCACTTTTTCTTTTTTTTTGAGTCTTAAGATTTGAATCATGATTTCACTTATGAGGTAGGAATTTCGCTTGTCTTTGCGTGGAACAGATAGCCCAGTGGTTGGGAGATAGTTTCTGGTGGATCGGGACCGCGGTTCGAATCCCGACAAGGTGCTTGATTCACTTTTTCTTTTTTCTGAGTCTAATGATTTGTATCCTGATTTCACTTATGAGGTAGGAATTTCGCTTGTCTTTGCGTGGAACAGATAACCCAGTGGTTGGGAGATAGTTTGTGGTGGGTCGGGACCACCGTTCGAATCCCGGCAGTGTTCTTGATTCACTTTTTCTTTTTTCTAAGTCTTTAGATTTGAATCATGATTTCACTTATGAGGTAGGAATTTCGATTGTCTTTGCGTTGAACAGATAGCCCAGTGGTTTTGACATAGTTTCTGGTAGATCGGGACCACGGTTCGAATCCCGGTAGGGTCCTTGAACCACTCTTCTTTTTTCTGAGTTTAAGATTTTAACCATGATTTCACTTATGAGGTAGGAATTTTGCTTGTCTTTGCGTGGAACAGATAGCCCAGTGGTTGGGAGATAGTATCGGGTGGATCGGGACCACGGTTCGAATCCCGACAAGGTTCTTGATTCACTTTTCCTTTTTTCTGAGTTCATAGATTTGAATCATGATTTCATTTATGAGGTAGGAATTTCGCTAGTCTTTGCGTGGAACAGATAGCCCAGTGGTTGGGAGATAGTTTCTGGTGGATCGGGACCGCGGTTCGAATCCCGACAAGGCTTGATTCACTTTTTCTTTTTTCTGAGTCTAATGATTTGAATCCTGATTTCACTTATGAGGTAGGAATTTCGCTTGTCTTTGCATGGAACAGATAACCCAGTGGTTGGGAGATAGTTTGTGGTGGGTCGGGACCACCGTTCGAATCCCGGCAGTGTTCTTGATTCACTTTTTCTTTTTTCTAAGTCTTTAGATTTGAATCATGATTTCACTTATGAGGTAGGAATTTCGCTTGTGTTTGCGTGGAACAGATAGCCCAGTGGTTGGGAGATAGTTTCTGGTAGATCGCGACCCCGTTTCGAATCCCGGCATTGTCCTTCATCTTCTTCTTTTTTCTGAGTCTAAGGATTAGAATCATGATTTCAGTTATGACGTTAGAATTTCGGTTGTCTTTGCGTGGAACAGATAGCCCAGTGGTTGCGAGATAGTTTCTGGTGGATCGAGACCCCGGTTCGAATCCCGGCAGTGTCCTTGATCTTCTTTTTCTTTTTTTTCTGAGTCTAAGGATTTGAATCATGATTTCACTTATGACGTATGAATTTCGCTTGTCTTTGCGTGGAACAAATAGCCCAGTGGTTGGGAGATAGTTTCTGGTGGATCGGGATCCCGGTTCGAATCCCGATAAGGTCCTTGATTCACTTTTTCTTTTTTCTGAGTCTAAGGATTTGAATCATGATTTCACTCATGGCGTATGAATTTCGCTTGTCTTTGCGTGGAACAGATAACCCAGTGGTTGGGAGATAGTTTGTGGTGGGTCGGGACCACCGTTCGAATCCCGGCAGTGTTCTTGATTCACTTTTTCTTGTTTCTAAGTCTTTAGATTTGAATCATGATTTCACTTATGAGGTAGGAATTTCGCTTGTCTTTGCGTGGAACAGATAGCCCAGTGGTTTTGACATAGTTTCTGGTAGATCGGGACCACGGTTCGAATCCCGGTAGGGTCCTTGATCCACTCTTCTTTTTTCTGAGTCTAAATATTTTAACCATGATTTCACTCATGAGGTAGGAATTTCGCTTGTCTTTGCGTGGAACACATAGCCCAGTGGTTGGGAGATAGTATCGGGTGGATCGGGACCACGGTTCGAATCCCGACAAGGTCCTTGATTCACTTTTTCTTTTTTCTGAGTCTAAGGATTTGAATCATGATTTCACTTATGACGTAAGAATTTTGCATGGCTTGCGTGGAACAGATAGCACAGTGGTTGGGAGATAGTTTCTGGTGGATCGGGACCCCGGTTCGAATCCCGACAAGGTCCTTGGTTCACTTTTTCTTTTTTTTTGAGTCTTAAGATTTGAATCATGATTTCACTTATGAGGTAGGAATTTCGCTTGTCTTTGCGTGGAACAGATAGCCCAGTGGTTGGGAGATAGTTTCTGGTGGATCGGGACCGCGGTTCGAATCCCGACAAGGTGCTTGATTCACTTTTTCTTTTTTCTGAGTCTAATGATTTGAATCCTGATTTCACTTATGAGGTAGGAATTTCGCTTGTCTTTGCGTGGAACAGATAACCCAGTGGTTGGGAGATAGTTTGTGGTGGGTCGGGACCACCGTTCGAATCCCGGCAGTGTTCTTGATTCACTTTTTCTTTTTTCTAAGTCTTTAGATTTGAATCATGATTTCACTTATGAGGTAGGAATTTCGATTGTCTTTGCGTTGAACAGATAGCCCAGTGGTTTTGACATAGTTTCTGGTAGATCGGGACCACGGTTCGAATCCCGGTAGGGTCCTTGAACCACTCTTCTTTTTTCTGAGTTTAAGATTTTAACCATGATTTCACTTATGAGGTAGGAATTTTGCTTGTCTTTGCGTGGAACAGATAGCCCAGTGGTTGGGAGATAGTATCGGGTGGATCGGGACCACGGTTCGAATCCCGACAAGGTTCTTGATTCACTTTTCCTTTTTTCTGAGTTCATAGATTTGAATCATGATTTCATTTATGAGGTAGGAATTTCGCTAGTCTTTGCGTGGAACAGATAGCCCAGTGGTTGGGAGATAGTTTCTGGTGGATCGGGACCGCGGTTCGAATCCCGACAAGGCTTGATTCACTTTTTCTTTTTTCTGAGTCTAATGATTTGAATCCTGATTTCACTTATGAGGTAGGAATTTCGCTTGTCTGTGCATGGAACAGATAACCCAGTGGTTGGGAGATAGTTTGTGGTGGGTCGGGACCACCGTTCGAATCCCGGCAGTGTTCTTGATTCACTTTTTCTTTTTTCTAAGTCTTTAGATTTGAATCATGATTTCACTTATGAGGTAGGAATTTCGCTTGTGTTTGCGTGGAACAGATAGCCCAGTGGTTGGGAGATAGTTTCTGGTAGATCGCGACCCCGTTTCGAATCCCGGCATTGTCCTTCATCTTCTTCTTTTTTCTGAGTCTAAGGATTAGAATCATGATTTCAGTTATGACGTTAGAATTTCGGTTGTCTTTGCGTGGAACAGATAGCCCAGTGGTTGCGAGATAGTTTCTGGTGGATCGAGACCCCGGTTCGAATCCCGGCAGTGTCCTTGATCTTCTTTTTCTTTTTTTTCTGAGTCTAAGGATTTGAATCATGATTTCACTTATGACGTATGAATTTCGCTTGTCTTTGCGTGGAACAAATAGCCCAGTGGTTGGGAGATAGTTTCTGGTGGATCGGGATCCCGGTTCGAATCCCGATAAGGTCCTTGATTCACTTTTTCTTTTTTCTGAGTCTAAGGATTTGAATCATGATTTCACTCATGGCGTATGAATTTCGCTTGTCTTTGCGTGGAACAGATAGCCCAGTGGTTGGGAGATAGTATCGGGTGGATCGGGACCACGGTTCGAATCCCGACAAGGTCCTTGATTCACTTTTTCTTTTTTCTGAGTCTAAGGATTTGAATCATGATTTCACTTATGACGTAAGAATTTTGCATGGCTTGCGTGGAACAGATAGCACAGTGGTTGGGAGATAGTTTCTGGTGGATCGGGACCCCGGTTCGAATCCCGACAAGGTCCTTGGTTCACTTTTTCTTTTTTTTTGAGTCTTAAGATTTGAATCATGATTTCACTTATGAGGTAGGAATTTCGCTTGTCTTTGCGTGGAACAGATAGCCCAGTGGTTGGGAGATAGTTTCTGGTGGATCGGGACCGCGGTTCGAATCCCGACAAGGTCCTTGATTCACTTTTTCTTTTTTCTGAGTCTAAGGATTTGAATCATGATTTCACTCATGGCGTATGAATTTCGCTTGTCTTTGCGTGGAACAGATAACCCAGTGGTTGGGAGATAGTTTGTGGTGGGTCGGGACCACCGTTCGAATCCCGGCAGTGTTCTTGATTCACTTTTTCTTGTTTCTAAGTCTTTAGATTTGAATCATGATTTCACTTATGAGGTAGGAATTTCGCTTGTCTTTGCGTGGAACAGATAGCCCAGTGGTTTTGACAAAGTTTCTGGTAGATCGGGACCACGGTTCGAATCCCGGTAGGGTCCTTGATCCACTCTTCTTTTTTCTGAGTCTAAATATTTTAACCATGATTTCACTCATGAGGTAGGAATTTCGCTTGTCTTTGCGTGGAACACATAGCCCAGTGGTTGGGAGATAGTATCGGGTGGATCGGGACCACGGTTCGAATCCCGACAAGGTTCTTGATTCACTTTTCCTTTTTTCGGAGTTCATAGATTTGAATCATGATTTCATTTATGAGGTAGGAATTTCGCTAGTCTTTGCGTGGAACAGATAGCCCAGTGGTTGGGAGATAGTTTCTGGTGGATCGGGACCGCGGTTCGAATCCCGACAAGGTGCTTGATTCAATTTTTCTTTTTTCTGAGTCGAATGATTTGAATCCTGATTTCACTTATGAGGTAGGAATTTCGCTTGTCTTTGCGTGGAACAGATAACCCAGTGGTTGGGAGATAGTTTGTGGTGGGTCGGGACCACCGTTCGAATCCCGGCAGTGTTCTTGATTCACTTTTTCTTTTTTCTAAGTCTTTAGATTTGAATCATGATTTCACTTATGAGGTAGGAATTTCGCTTGTGTTTGCGTGGAACAGATAGCCCAGTGGTTGGGAAATAGTTTCTGGTAGATCGCGACCCCGTTTCGAATCCCGGCATTGTCCTTCATCTTCTTCTTTTTTCTGAGTCTAAGGATTAGAATCATGATTTCAGTTATGACGTTAGATTTTCGGTTGTCTTTGCGTGGAAAAGATAGCCCAGTGGTTGCGAGATAGTTTCTGGTGCGTCGGGACAACAGTTCGAATCCCGGCAGTGTCCTTGATTCACTTTTCTTTTTTTTAAGTCTTTAAATTTGAATCATGATTCCACTCATGAGGTAAGAATTTCGCTTGTCTTTGCGTGGAACAGATAGCCCAGTGCTTGGGAGATAGTTTCTGGTGGACCGGGACCACGGTTCGCAGCCCGATAAGGTCCTTGATTCACTTTTCTTTTTTCTGAGTCTAAGGATTTAAATCATGATTTCACTTATGACGTAAGAATTTTGCATGGCTTGCGTGGAACAGATAGCACAGTGGTTGGGAGATAGTTTCTGGTGGATCGGGACCCCGGTTCGAATCCCGACAAGGTCCTTGGTTCACTTTTTCTTTTTTTTGTGAGTCTTAAGATTTGAATCATGATTTCACTCATGAGGTAGGAATTTCGCTTGTCTTTGCGTGGAACAGATAGCCCAGTGGTTGGGAGATAGTTTCTGGTGGATCGGGACCACGGTTCGAATCCCGATAAGGTCCTTGATTCAATTTTTCTTTTTTCTGAGTCTAAGGATTTGAATCATGATTTCACTCATGGCGTATGAATTTCGCTTGTCTTTGCGTGGAACAGATAACCCAGTGGTTGGGAGATAGTTTGTGGTGGGTCGGGACCACCGTTCGAATCCCGGCAGTGTTCTTAATTCACTTTTTCTTTTTTCTAAGTCTTTAGATTTGAATCATGATTTCACTTATGAGGTAAAATTTTCGCTTGTCTTTGCGTGGAACAGATAGCCCAGTGGTTGGGAGATAGTTTCTTGTGGGTCGGGACCCGGTTCTAATCCCGGCAGGGTCATTGATTCACTTTTTCTTTTTTCTGAGTCTAAGGATTTGAATCATGATTTCACTCATGGCGTATGAATTTCGCTTGTCTTTGCGTGGAACAGATAGCCCCGTGGTTGGGACATAGTTTCTTGTGGATCGGGACCCCGGTTCTAATCCCGGCAGGGTCATTGATTCACTTTTTCTTTTTTTCTGAGTCTAAAGATTTGAATCATGATTTCACTTATTACGTAAGAATTTCGCATGGCTTGCGAGGAACAGATAGCACAGTGGTTGGGAGATAGTTTCTGGTGGATCGGGACCCCGGTTCGAATCCCGACAAGGTCCTTGGTTCACTTTTTCTTTTTTTTGAGTCTAAAGATTTGAATCATGATTTCACTTATGAGGTAGGAATTTCGCTTGTCTTTGCGTGGAACAGATAGCCCAGTGGTTGGGAAATAGTTTCTGGTGGATCGGGACCACGGTTCGAATCCCGATAAGGTCCTTGATTCACTTTTTCTTTTTTCTGAGTCTAAGGATTTGAATCATGATTTCACTCATGGCGTATGAATTTCGCTTGTCTTTGCGTGGAACAGATAACCCAGTGGTTGGGAGATAGTTTGTGGTGGGTCGGGACCACCGTTCGAATCCCGGCAGTGTTCTTGATTCACTTTTTCTTTTTTCTAAGTCTTTAGATTTGAATCATGATTTCACTTATGAGGTAGGAATTTCGCTTGTCTTTGCGTGGAACAGATAGCCCAGTGGTTGGGAGATAGTTTCTTGTGGATCGGGACCCCGGTTCTAATCCCGGCAGGGTCATTGATTCACTTTTTCTTTTTTCTGAGTCTAAGGATTTGAATCATGATTTCACTCATGTGGTAGGAATTTCGCTTGTCTTTGCGTGGAACAAAAAGCCCAGTGGTTGGGAGATAGTTTGTGGTGGGTCGGGACCACAGTTCGAATCCCGGCAGTGTTCTTCATTCACTTTGTTGTCTGAGTCTAAAGATTTGAATCATGATTTCACTTATGTGGTAGGAATTTCGCATGTCTTTACGTGGAACAGATAGCCCAGTGGTTGGGAGATAATTTCTGGTGGATCGGTACCCCGGTTCGAATCCCGGCCGTGTCCTTGATCTTCTTTTTCTTTTTTTTCTGAGTCTAAAGATTTGAATCGTGATTTCACTTATGAGGTAAGAATTTCGCATGTCTTTGCGTGGAACAGATAGTCCAGTGGTTGGGAGATAGTTTCTGGTGGATCGGGACCCCGGTTCGAATCCCGACAAGGTACTTGATTCACTCTTCATTTTTTCTGAGTCTAAAGATTTGAATCATGATTTCACTTATGAGGTAGGAATTTCGCTTGTCTTTGCGTGGAACAGATAGCCCAGTGGTTGGTAGATAGTTTTTGGTGGATCGGGACCCCGGTTCGAATCCTGGTAGGATACTTGATCCCTTTTTTTCTGAGTCTAAAGATTTGAATAATGATTTCATTTATGAGGTAAGAATTTCGCATGTCTTTGCGTGGAACAGATAGCCCAGTGGTTGGGATATAGTTTCTGGTGGATCGGGACCACGGTTCGAATCCATGCAAAGTCCTTGATTTACTTTTTCTTTTTTCCGAGTCTAAAGATTTGAATTATGATTTCACTTATGACTTAGGAATGTAATTTGTCTTTGCGTGGAACAGATAGCCCAGTGGTTGGGATATAGTTTCTGGTGGATCGGGAGACCACGGTTCGAATCCCGACAAGGTCCTTGATTCACTTTTTCTTTTTTCTGAGTCTAAAGATTTGAATCATGATTTCACTTATGAGGTAAGAATTTCGCTTGTCTTTGCGTGGAACAGATAGCCCAGTGGTTGGGAGATAATTTCTGGTGGATCGGTACCACGGTTCGATTCCCGGCAGTGTCCTTGATCTTCTTTTTCTTTTTTCTGAGTCTAAAGATTTGAATCGTGATTTCACTTATGAGGTAAGAATTTCGCATGTCTTTGCGTGGAACAGATAGTCCAGTGGTTGGGAGATAGTTTCTGGTGGATCAGCACCACGGTTTGAATCCCGGTAGGGTCCTCGATCCCTTTTTCTTTTTTCTGAGTCTAAAGATTTGAATCATGATTTCACTTATGATGTAAGAATTTCGCTTGTCTTTGCGTAGAACAGATAGCCCAGTGGTTGGCAGATAGTTTCTGGTGGATCGGGACCCCGGTTCGAATCCCGACAAGGTACTTGATTCACTTTTTCTTTTTTCTGAGTCTAAAGATTTGATTCATGATTTCACTTATGAGGTAAGAATTTCGCTTGTCTTTGCGTGGAACAGATAGCCCAGTGGATGGGAGATAGTTTCTGGTGGATCGGTACCCCGGTTCGAATCCCGGCAGTGTCCTTGATCTTCTTGTTCTTTTTTTTCTGAGTCTAAAGATTTGAATCGTGATTTCACTTATGAGGTAAGAATTTCGCATGTCTTTGCGTGGAACAGATAGTCCAGTGGTTGGGAGATAATTTCTGGTGGATCGGTACCCCGGTTCGAATCCCGGCAGTGTCCTTGATCTTCTTTTTCTTTTTTTTCTGAGTCTAAAGATTTGAATCGTGATTTCACTTATGAGGTAAGAATTTCGCTTGTCTTTGCGTGGAACAGATAGCCCAGTGGTTGGGAGATAGTTTCTGGTGAATCGGGACCACGGTTCGAATCCATGCAAAGTCCTTGATTTACTTTTTCTTTTTTCCGAGTCTAAAGATTTGAATTATGATTTCGCTTATGACTTAGGAATTTCGTTTGTCTTTGCGTGGAACAGATAGCCCAGTGGTTGGGAGATAGTTTCTGGTGGATCGGGACCACGGTTCGAACCCCGACAAGGTACTTGATTCACTTTTTGTTTTTTCTGAGTCTAAAGATTTGAATCATGATTTCACTTATGAGGTAAGAATTTCGCATGTCTTTGCGTGGAACAGATAGTCCAGTGGTTGGGAGATAATTTCTGGTGGATCGGTACCCCGGTTCGAATCCCGGCAGTGTCCTTGATCTTCTTTTTCTTTTTTTTCTGAGTCTAAAGATTTGAATCGTGATTTCACTTATGAGGTAAGAATTTCGCTTGTCTTTGCGTGGAACAGATAGCCCAGTGGTTGGGAGATAGTTTCTGGTGAATCGGGACCACGGTTCGAATCCATGCAAAGTCCTTGATTTACTTTTTCTTTTTTCCGAGTCTAAAGATTTGAATTATGATTTCGCTTATGACTTAGGAATTTCGTTTGTCTTTGCGTGGAACAGATAGCCCAGTGGTTGGGAGATAGTTTCTGGTGGATCGGGACCACGGTTCGAACCCCGACAAGGTACTTGATTCACTTTTTGTTTTTTCTGAGTCTAAAGATTTGAATCATGATTTCACTTATGAGGTAAGAATTTCGCTTGTCTTTACGTGGAACAGATAGCCCAGTGGTTGGGAGATAATTTCTGGTGGATCGGTACCCCGGTTCGAATCCCGGCAGTGTCCTTGATCTTCTTTTTCTTTTTCTTCTGAGTCTAAAGATTTGAATCGTGATTTCACCTATGAGGTAAGAATTTCGCATGTCTTTGCGTGGAACAGATAGTCCAGTGGTTGGGAGATAGTTTCTGGTGGATCGGGACCCCGGTTCGAGTCCCGACAAGGTACTTGATTCACTTTTTCATTTTTTCTGAGTCTAAAGATTTGAATCATGATTTCACTTATGAGGTAAGAATTTCGCTTGTCTTTGCGTGGAACAGATAGCCCAGTGGTTGGGAGATAGTTTCTGGTGGATCGGTACCCCGGTTCGAATCCCGGCAGTGTCCTTGATCTTCTTTTTCTTTTTTTTCTGAGTCTAAAGATTTGAATCGTGATTTCACTTATGAGGTAAGAATTTCGCATGTCTTTGCGTGGAACAGATAGTCCAGTGGTTGGGAGATAATTTCTGGTGGATCGGTACCCCGGTTCGAATCCCGGCAGTGTCCTTGATCTTCTTTTTCTTTTTTTTCTGAGTCTAAAGATTTGAATCGTGATTTCACTTATGAGGTAAGAATTTCGCTTGTCTTTGCGTGGAACAGATAGCCCAGTGGTTGGGAGATAGTTTCTGGTGAATCGGGACCACGGTTCGAATCCATGCAAAGTCCTTGATTTACTTTTTCTTTTTTCCGAGTCTAAAGATTTGAATTATGATTTCGCTTATGACTTAGGAATTTCGTTTGTCTTTGCGTGGAACAGATAGCCCAGTGGTTGGGAGATAGTTTCTGGTGGATCGGGACCACGGTTCGAACCCCGACAAGGTACTTGATTCACTTTTTGTTTTTTCTGAGTCTAAAGATTTGAATCATGATTTCACTTATGAGGTAAGAATTTCGCTTGTCTTTACGTGGAACAGATAGCCCAGTGGTTGGGAGATAATTTCTGGTGGATCGGTACCCCGGTTCGAATCCCGGCAGTGTCCTTGATCTTCTTTTTCTTTTTGTTCTGAGTCTAAAGATTTGAATCGTGATTTCACCTATGAGGTAAGAATTTCGCATGTCCTTGCGTGGAACAGATAGTCCAGTGGTTGGGAGATAGTTTCTGGTGGATCGGGACCCCGGTTCGAGTCCCGACAAGGTACTTGATTCACTTTTTCATTTTTTCTGAGTCTAAAGATTTGAATCATGATTTCACTTATGAGGTAGGAATTTCGCTTGTCTTTGCGTGGAACAGATAGCCCAGTGGTTGGGAGATAGTTTTTGGTGGATCGGGACCCCGGTTCGAATCCTGGTAGGATCCTTGATCCTTTTTTTTCTGAGTCTAAAGATTTGAATCATGATTTCACTTATGAGTTAAGAATTTCGCATGTCTTTGCGTGGAACAGATAGCCCAGTGGTTGGGATATAGTTTCTGGTGGATCGGGACCACGGTTCGAATCCATGCAAAGTCCTTGATCTTCTTTTTCTTTTTTTTCTGAGTCTAAAGATTTGAATCGTGATTTCACTTATGAGGTAAGAATTTTGCATGTCTTTGCGTGGAACAGATAGTCCAGTGGTTGGGAGATAATTTCTGGTGGATCGGTACACCGGTTCGAATCCCGGCAGTGTCCTTGATCTTCTTTTTCTTTTTTTTCTGAGTCTAAAGATTTGAATCGTGATTTCACTTATGAGGTAAGAATTTCGCATGTCTTTGCGTGGAACAGATAGCCCAGTGGTTGGGATATAGTTTCTGGTGGATCGGGACCACGGTTCGAATCCATGCAAAGTCCTTGATTTACTTTTTCTTTTTTCCGAGTCTAAAGATTTGAATTATGATTTCACTTATGACTTAGGAATGTAATTTGTCTTTGCGTGGAACAGATAGCCCAGTGGTTGGGAGATAGTTTCTGGTGGATCGGGACCACGGTTCGAATCCCGACAAGGTACTTGATTCACTTTTTCTTTTTTCTAAGTCTAAAGATTTGAATCATGATTTCACTTATAAGGTAAGAATTTCGCATGTCTTTGCGTGGAACAGATAGTCCAGTGGTTGGGAGAGAGTTTCTGGTGAATCAGCACCACGGTTTGAATCCCGGTAGGGTCCTCGATCCCCTTTTTCTTTTTTCTGAGTCTAAAGATTTGAATCATAATTTCACTTATGAGGTAAGAATTTCGCTTGTCTTTGCGTAGAACAGATAGCCCAGTGGTTGGCAGATAGTTTCTGGTGGATCGGGACCCCGGTTCGAATCCCGACAAGGTACTTGATTCACTTTTTCTTTTTTCTAAGTCTAAAGATTTGAATCATGATTTCACTTATAAGGTAAGAATTTCGCTTGTCTTTGCGTGGAACAGATAGCCCAGTGGTTGGGAGATAGTTTCTGGTGGATCGGTACCCCGGTTCGAATCCCGGCAGTGTCCTTGATCTTCTTTTTCTTTTTTTTCTGAGTCTAAAGATTTGAATCGTGATTTCACTTATGAGGTAAGAATTTCGCATGTCTTTGCGTGGAACAGATAGTCCAGTGGTTGGGAGATAATTTCTGGTGGATCGGTACACCGGTTCGAATCCCGGCAGTGTCCTTGATCTTCTTTTTTTTTTTTTTTCTGAGTCTAAAGATTTGAATCGTGATTTCACTTATGAGGTAAGAATTTCGCATGTCTTTGCGTGGAACAGATAGCCCAGTGGTTGGGATATAGTTTCTGGTGGATCGGGACCACGGTTCGAATCCATGCGAAGTCCTTGATTCACTTTTTCTTTTTCTGAGTCTAAAGATTTGAATCATGATTTCACTTATGAGGTAAGAATTTCGCTTGTCTTCGCGTGGAACAGATAGCCCAGTGGTTGGGAGATAATTTCTGGTGGATCGGTACCCCGGTTCGGATCCCGGCAGTGTCCTTAATCTTCTTTTTTTTTTTTTCTGAGTCTAAAGATTTGAATCGTGATTTCACTTATGAGGTAAGAATTTCGCATGTCTTTGCGTGGAACAGATAGTCCAGTGGTTGGGAGAGAGTTTCTGGTGGATCAGCACCACGGTTTGAATCCCGGTAGGGTCCTCGATCCCCTTTTTCTTTTTTCTGAGTCTAAAGATTTGAATCATGATTTCACTTTTGAGGTAAGAATTTCGCTTGTCTTTGCGTAGAACAGATAGCCCAGTGGTTGGCAGATAGTTTCTGGTGGATCGGGACCCCGGTTCGAATCCCGACAAGGTACTTGATTCACTTTTTCTTTTTTCTGAGTCTAAAGATTTGAATCATGATTTCACTTATAAGGTAAGAATTTCGCTTGTCTTTGCGTGGAACAGATAGCCCAGTGGTTGGGAGATAGTTTCTGGTGGATCGGTACCCCGGTTCGAATCCCGGCAGTGTCCTTGATCTTCTTTTTTTTTTTTTTTCTGAGTCTAAAGATTTGAATCGTGATTTCACTTATGAGGTAAGAATTTCGCATGTCTTTGCGTGGAACAGATAGTCCAGTGGTTGGGAGATAATTTCTGGTGGATCGGTACCCCGGTTCGAATCCCGGCAGTGTCCTTGATCTTCTTTTTCTTTTTTTTCTGAGTCTAAAGATTTGAATCATGATTTCACTTATGAGGTAAGAATTTCGCTTGTCTTTGCGTGGAACAGATAGCCCAGTGGTTGGGAGATAGTTTTTGGTGGATCGGGACCCCGGTTCGAATCCTGGTAGGATCCTTAATCCCTTTTGTTCTGAGTCTAAAGATTTGAATCATGATTTCACTTATGAGGTAAGAATTTCGCATGTCTTTGCGTGGAACAGATAGCCCAGTGGTTGGGATATAGTTTCTGGTGGATCGGGACCACGGTTCGAATCCATGCAAAGTCCTTGATTTACTTTTTCTTTTTTCCGAGTCTAAAGATTTGAATTATGATTTCACTTATGACTTAGGAATGTAATTTGTCTTTGCGTGGAACAGATAGCCCAGTGGTTGGGAGATAGTTTCTGGTGGATCGGGACCACGGTTCGAATCCCGACAAGGTCCTTGATTCACTTTTTCTTTTTTTTTCTGAGTCTAAAGATTTGAATCGTGATTTCACTTATGAGGTAAGAATTTCGCATGTTTTTGCGTGGAACAGATAGTCCAGTGGTTGGGAGATAGTTTCTGGTGGATCGGGACCACGGTTCGAATCCATGCAAAGTCCTTGATTTACTTTTTCTTTTTTCCGAGTCTAAAGATTTGAATCATGATTTCACTTATGAGGTAAGAATTTCGCTTGTCTTTGCGTGGAACAGATAGCCGAGTGGTTGGGAGATAATTTCTGGTGGATCGGTACCCCGGTTCGAATCCCGGCAGTGTCCTTAATCTTCTTTTTCTTTTTTTTCTGAGTCTAAAGATTTGAATCGTGATTTCACTTATGAGGTAAGAATTTCGCATGTTTTTGCGTGGAACAGATAGTCCAGTGGTTGGGAGATAGTTTCTGGTGGATCAGCACCACGGTTTGAATCCCGGTAGGGTCCTCGATCCCCTTTTTCTTTTTTCTGAGTCTAAAGATTTGAATCATGATTTCACTTATGAGGTAAGAATTTCGCTTGTCTTTGCGTAGAACAGATAGCCCAGTGGTTCGCAGAAAGTTTCTGATGGATCGGGACCCCGGTTCGAATCCCGACAAGGTACTTGGTTCACTTTTTCTTTTTTCTGAGTCTAAAGATTTGAATCATGATTTCACTTATAAGGTAAGAATTTCGCTTGTCTTTGCGTGGAACAGATAGCCCAGTGGTTGGGAGATAGTTTCTGGTGGATCGGTACCCCGGTTCGAATCCCGGCAGTGTCCTTGATCTTCTTTTTCTTTTTTTTCTGAGTCTAAAGATTTGAATCGTGATTTCACTTATGAGGTAAGAATTTCGCATGTCTTTGCGTGGAACAGATAGTCCAGTGGTTGGGAGATAATTTCTGGTGGATCGGTACCCCGGTTCGAATCCCGGCAGTGTGCTTGATCTTCTTTTTCTTTTTTTTCTGAGTCTAAAGATTTGAATCGTGATTTCACTTATGAGGTAAGAATTTCGCATGTCTTTGCGTGGAACAGATAGCCCAGTGGTTGGGAGATAGTTTCTGGTGGATCTGGACCCCGGTTCGAATCCCGACAAGGTACTTGATTCACTTTTTCTTTTTTCTGAGTCTAAAGATTTGAATCATGATTTCACTTATGAGGTAAGAATTTCGCATGTCTTTGCGTGGAACAGATAGTCCAGTGGTTGGGAGATAGTTTCTGGTGGATTGGGACCCCGGTTCGAATCCCGACAAGGTACTTGATTCACTTTTTCTTTTTTCTGAGTCTAAAGATTTGAATCATGATTTCACTTATGGGGTAAGAATTTCGCTTGTCTTTGCGTGGAACAGATAGCCCAGTGGTTGGGAGATAGTTTCTGGTGGATCAGCTCCACGGTTTGAATCCCGGTAGGGTCCTCGATCCCCTTTTTCTTTTTTCTGAGTCTAAAGATTTGAATCATGATTTCACTTATGAGGTAAGAATTTCGCATGTCTTTGCGTGGAACAGATAGTCCAGTGGTTGGGAGATAATTTCTGGTGGATCGGTACCCCGGTTCGAATCCCGGCAGTGTGCTTGATCTTCTTTTTCTTTTTTTTCTGAGTCTAAAGATTTGAATCGTGATTTCACTTATGAGGTAAGAATTTCGCATGTCTTTGCGTGGAACAGATAGTCCAGTGGTTGGGAGATAGTTTCTGGTGGATTGGGACCCCGGTTCGAATCCCGACAAGGTACTTGATTCACTTTTTCTTTTTTCTGAGTCTAAAGATTTGAATCATGATTTCACTTATGAGGTAAGAATTTCGCTTGTCTTTGCGTGGAACAGATAGCCCAGTGGTTGGGAGATAGTTTCTGGTGGATCAGCTCCACGGTTTGAATCCCGGTAGGGTCCTCGATCCCCTTTTTCTTTTTTCTGAGTCTAAAGATTTGAATCATGATTTCACTTATGAGGTAAGAATTTCGCATGTCTTTGCGTGGAACAGATAGTCCAGTGGTTGGGAGATAATTTCTGGTGGATCGGTACCCCGGTTCGAATCCCGGCAGTGTGCTTGATCTTCTTTTTCTTTTTTTTCTGAGTCTAAAGATTTGAATCGTGATTTCACTTATGAGGTAAGAATTTCGCATGTCTTTGCGTGGAACAGATAGCCCAGTGGTTGGGAGATAGTTTCTGGTGGATCTGGACCCCGGTTCGAATCCCGACAAGGTACTTGATTCACTTTTTCTTTTTTCTGAGTCTAAAGATTTGAATCATTATTTCACTTATGAGGTAAGAATTTCGCATGTCTTTGCGTGGAACAGATAGTCCAGTGGTTGGGAGATAGTTTCTGGTGGATTGGGACCCCGGTTCGAATCCCGACAAGGTACTTGATTCACTTTTTCTTTTTTCTGAGTCTAAAGATTTGAATCATGATTTCACTTATGAGGTAAGAATTTCGCTTGTCTTTGCGTGGAACAGATAGCCCAGTGGTTGGGAGATAGTTTCTGGTGGATCAGCACCACGGTTTGAATCCCGGTAGGGTCCTCGATCCCCTTTTTCTTTTTTCTGAGTCTAAAGATTTGAATCATGATTTCACTTATGAGGTAAGAATTTCGCATGTCTTTGCGTGGAACAGATAGCCCAGTGGTTGGGAGATAGTTTCTGGTGGATCGGGACCACGGTTCGAATCCATGCAAAGTCCTTGATTTAATTTTTCTTTTTTCCGAGTCTAAAGATTTGAATTATGATTTCACTTATGACTTAGGAATTTCGTTTGTCTTTGCGTGGAACAGATAGCCCAGTGGTTGGGAGATAGTTTCTGGTGGATCGGGACCCCGGTTCGAATCCCGACAAGGTACTTGATTCACTTTTTCTTTTTTCTGAGTCTAAAAATTTGAATCATGATTTGACTTATGAGGTAAGAATTTCGCTTGTCTTTGCGTGGAACAGATAGCCCAGTGGTTGGGAGATAGTTCCTGGTGAATCGGGACCACGGTTCGAATCCATGCAAAGTCCTTGATTTACTTTTTCTTTTTTCCAAGTCTAAAGATTTGAATTATGATTTCACTTATGACTTAGGAATTTCGTTTGTCTTTGCGTGGAACAGATAGCCCAGTGGTTGGGAGATAGTTTCTGGTGGATCGGGACCCCGGTTCGAATCCCGACAAGGTACTTGATTCACTTTTTCTTTTTTCTGAGTCTAAAGATTTGAATCATGATTTCACTTATGAGGTAAGAATTTCGTCTTTGCGTGGAACAGATAGCCCAGTGGTTGGGAGATAGTTTCTGGTGGATCGGGACCCCGGTTCGAATCCCGGCAGTGTCCCTGATCCCCTTTTTCTTTTTTTCTGAGTCTAAAGATTTGAATCATGATTTCACTTATGAGGTAGGAATTTCGCTTGTCTTTGCGTGGAACAGATAGCCCAGTGGTTGGGAGATAGTTTCTGGTGGATCGGGACCACGGTTCGAACCCCGACAAGGTACTTGATTCACTTTTTGTTTTTTCTGAGTCTAAAGATTTGAATCATGATTTCACTTATGAGGTAAGAATTTCGCATGTCTTTGCGTGGAACAGATAGCCCAGTGGTTGGGAGATAGTTTCTGGTGGATCAGGACGACGGTTCGAATCCTGGTAGGATCCTTGATCCCTTTTTTCTGAGTCTAAAGATTTGAATCATGATTTCACTTATGAGGTAAGAATTTCGCATGTCTTTGCGTGGAACAGATAGCCCAGTGGTTGGGAGATAGTTTCTGGTGGATCGGGACCACGGTTCGAATCCATGCAAAGTCCTTGATTTACTTTTTCTTTTTTCCGAGTCTAAAGATTTGAATTATGATTTCACTTATGACTTAGGAATTTCGTTTGTCTTTGCGTGGAACAGATAGCCCAGTGGTTGGCAGATAGTTTCTGGTGGATCGGGACCCCGGTTCGAATCCCGACAAGGTACTTGATTCACTTTTTCTTTTTTCTGAGTCTAAAGATTTGAATCATGATTTCACTTATGAGGTAAGAATTTCGCTTGTCTTTGCGTGGAACAGATAGCCCAGTGGTTGGGAGATAGTTCCTGGTGAATCGGGACCACGGTTCGAATCCATGCAAAGTCCTTGATTTACTTTTTCTTTTTTCCGAGTCTAAAGATTTGAATCGTGATTTCACTTATGAGGTAGGAAATTCGCTTGTCTTTGCGTGGAACAGATAGCCCAGTGGTTGGCAGATAGTTTCTGGTGGATCGGGACCACGGTTCGAACCCCGACAAGGTACTTGATTAACTTTTTCTTTTTTCTGAGTCTAAAGATTTGAATCATGATTCCACTTATGAGGTAAGAATTTCGCTTGTCTTTGCGTGGAACAGATAGCCCAGTGGTTGGGAGATAGTTTCTGGTGAATCGGGACCACGGTTCGAATCCATTCAAAGTCCTTGATTTACTTTTTCTTTTTTCCGAGTCTAAAGATTTGAATCGTGATTTCACTTATGAGGTAGGAAATTCGCTTGTCTTTGCGTGGAACAGATAGCCCAGTGGTTGGCAGATAGTTTCTGGTGGATCGGGACCACGGTTCGAACCCCGACAAGGTACTTGATTAACTTTTTCTTTTTTCTGAGTCTAAAGATTTGAATCATGATTTCACTTATGACGTTAGAATTTCGGTTGTCTTTGCGTGAAACAGATAGCCCAGTGGTTGGGAGATAGTTTCTGGTGGATCGGGACCACGGTTCGAATCCATGCAAAGTCCTTGATTTACTTTTTCTTTTTTCCGAGTCTAAAGATTTGAATTATGATTTCACTTATGACTTAGGAATTTCGTTTGTCTTTGCGTGGAACAGATAGCCCAGTGGTTGGGAGATAGTTTCTGGTGGATCGGGACCACGGTTCGAATCCCGACAAGGTCCTTGATTCACTTTTTCTTTTTTCTGAGTCTAAAGATTTGAATCATGATTTCACTTATGAGGTAAGAATTTCGTCTTTGCGTGGAACAGATAGCCCAGTGGTTGGGAGATAGTTTCTGGTGGATCGGGACCCCGGTTCGAATCCCGGCAGTGTCCTTGATCCCTTTTTCTTTTTTCTGAGTCTAAAGATTTGAATCATGATTTCACTTATGAGGTAGGAATTCCGCTTGTCTTTGCGTGGAACAGATAGCCCAGTGGTTGGGAGATAGTTTCTGGTGGATCGGGACCACGGTTCTAACCCCGACAAGGTACTTGATTCACTTTTTGTTTTTTCCGAGTCTAAAGATTTGAATTATGATTTCACTTATGACTTAGGAATTTCGTTTGTCTTTGCGTGGAACAGATAGCCCAGTGGTTGGGAGATAGTTTCTGGTGGATCGGGACCCCGGTTCGAATCCCGACAAGGTACTTGATTCACTTTTTCTTTTTTCTGAGTCTAAAGATTTGAATCATGATTTCACTTATGAGGTAAGAATTTCGCTTGTCTTTGCGTGGAACAGATAGCCCAGTGGTTGGGAGATAGTTCCTGGTGAATCGGGACCACGGTTCGAATCCATGCAAAGTCCTTGATTTACTTTTTCTTTTTTCCGAGTCTAAAGATTTGAATCGTGATTTCACTTATGAGGTAGGAAATTCGCTTGTCTTTGCGTGGAACAGATAGCCCAGTGGTTGGCAGATAGTTTCTGGTGGATCGGGACCACGGTTCGAACCCCGACAAGGTACTTGATTAACTTTTTCTTTTTTCTGAGTCTAACGATTTGAATCATGATTTCACTTATGAGGTAAGAATTTCGCTTGTCTTTGCGTGGAACAGATAGCCCAGTGGTTGGGAGATAGTTTCTGGTGAATCGGGACCACGGTTCGAATCCATGCAAAGTCCTTGATTTACTTTTTCTTTTTTCCGAGTCTAAACATTTGAATCGTGATTTCACTGATGAGGTAGGAAATTCGCTTGTCTTTGCGTGGAACAGATAGCCCAGTGGTTGGCAGATAGTTTCTGGTGGATCGGGACCACGGTTCGAACCCCGACAAGGTACTTGATTAACTTTTTCTTTTTTCTGAGTCTAAAGATTTGAATCATGATTTCACTTATGACGTTAGAATTTCGGTTGTCTTTGCGTGAAACAGATAGCCCAGTGGTTGGGAGATAGTTTCTGGTGGATCGGGACCACGGTTCGAATCCATGCAAAGTCCTTGATTTACTTTTTCTTTTTTCCGAGTCTAAAGATTTGAATTATGATTTCACTTATGACTTAGGAATTTCGTTTGTCTTTGCGTGGAACAGATAGCCCAGTGGTTGGGAGATAGTTTCTGGTGGATCGGGACCACGGTTCGAATCCCGACAAGGTCCTTGATTCACTTTTTCTTTTTTCTGAGTCTAAAGATTTGAATCATGATTTCACTTATGAGGTAAGAATTTCGTCTTTGCGTGGAACAGATAGCCCAGTGGTTGGGAGATAGTTTCTGGTGGATCGGGACCCCGGTTCGAATCCCGGCAGTGTCCTTGATCCCCTTTTTCTTTTTTCTGAGTCTAAAGATTTGAATCATGATTTCACTTATGAGGTAGGAATTCCGCTTGTCTTTGCGTGGAACAGATAGCCCAGTGGTTGGGAGATAGTTTCTGGTGGATCAGGACGACGCTTCGAATCCTGGTAGGATCCTTGATCCCTTTTTTCTGAGTCTAAAGATTTGAATCATGATTTCACTTATGAGGTAAGAATTTCGCATGTCTTTGCGTGGAACAGATAGCCCAGTGGTTGGCAGATAGTTTCTGGTGGATCGGCACACGGTTCGAATCCCGACAAGGTACTTGATTCACTTTTTCTTTTGTTCTGAGTCTAAAGATTTGAATCATGATTTCACTTATGAGGTAGGAATTTCGCTTGTCTTTGCGTGGAACAGATAGCCCAGTGGTTGGGAGATAGTTTCTGGTGGATCAGCACCACGGTTCGAATCCCGGTAGGGTCCTCGATCCCCTTTTTCTTTTTTTCTGAGTCTAAAGATTTGAATCATGATTTCACTTATGAGGTAAGAATTTCGCTTGTCTTTGCGTGGAACAGATAGCCCAGTGGTTGGCAGATAGTTTCTGGTGGATCGGGACCACGGTTCGAACCCCGACAAGGTACTTGATTCACTTTTTCTTTTTTCTGAGTCTAAAGATTTGAATCATGATTTTACTTATGACGTTAGAATTTCGGTTGTCTTTGCGTGAAACAGATAGCCCAGTGGTTGGGAGATAGTTTCTGGTGGATCGGGACCACGGTTCCAATCCCGGCAAAGTCCTTGATTCACTTTTTCTTTTTTCTGAGTCTTAAGATTTGAATCATGATTTCACTTATGAGGTAAGAATTTCGCATGTCTTTGCGTGGAACAGATCTCCCAGTGGTTGGGAGATAGTTTCTGGTGGACCGGGACTACGGTTCGAATTCCGGCAACGTCCTTGATTCACTTGTTCTTTTTTCTGAGTCTTTAGATTTGAATCATGATTTCACTTATGAGGTGAGAAGTTTGCATGTCTTTGCGTGGAATAGATAGCCAAGTGGTTGGGAGATAGTTTCTAGTGGATCGGGACCACAGTTCGAATCCCGACAAGGTCCTTGATTCACTTTTTTTTTCTGAGTCTAAAGATTTGAATCATGATTTCACTTATGAGGTAGGAATTTCGCTTGTCTTTGCGTGGAACAGATCTCCCAGTGGTTGGGAGATAGTTTCTGGTGGATCAGGACAACGGTAGGGTCCTTGATCCCCTTTGTCTTTTTTTCTGAGTCTAAAGACTTGAATCATATTTAAATTATGAGGTAAGAATTTCGCATGTCTTTGCGTGTAAAAGATAGCCCAGTGGTTGGGAGATAGTTTCTGGTGGATCGGGACCACGGTTCGAACCCCGGTAGGGTCCTTGATCCCCTTTTTCTTTTGTTCTGAGTCTGAAGACTTGAATCATGATTTAAATGATGAGGTAAGGATTTCGCATGTCTTTGCGTGTAAAAGATAGCGCAGAGGTTGGGAGATAGTTTCTGATAATTCGTGACCACGGTTCGAATCCCAGCAGTGTCCTTGATCTTCTTTTTTCTTATTTTTTCAGAGTCTAAGGAATTGAATCATGATTTCACATATGAGGTAAGAATTTTGCATGTCTTTGCGTGGAATAGATAGCCAAGTGGTTGGGAGGTAGTTTCTAGTGGATCGGGACCACAGTTCGAACCCCGACAAGGTCCTTGATTCACTTTTTCATTTTTCTGAGTCTAAGGATTTGAATCTTGATTTCACTTATGAGGTATGAATTTCGCTTGTCTTTGCGTGGAACAGATAGCCCAGTGGTTGGGAGATAGTTTCTAGTGGATCGGGACCACAGTTCGAATCCCGACAAGGTCCTTGATTCACTTTTTTTTTTCTGAGTCTAAAGATTTGAATCATGATTTCACTTATGAGGTAGGAATTTCGCTTGTCTTTGCGTGGAACAGATCTCCCAGTGGTTGGGAGATAGTTTCTGGTGGATCAGGACAACGGTAGGGTCCTTGATCCCCTTTTTCTTTTTTTCTGAGTCTAAAGACTTGAATCATATTTAAATTATGAGGTAAGAATTTCGCATGTCTTTGCGTGTAAAAGATAGCCCAGTGGTTGGGAGATAGTTTCTGGTGGATCGGGACCACGGTTCGAACCCCGGTAGGGTCCTTGATCCCCTTTTTCTTTTGTTCTGAGTCTGAAGACTTGAATCATGATTTAAATGATGAGGTAAGAATTTCGCATGTCTTTGCGTGTAAAAGATAGCGCAGAGGTTGGGAGATAGTTTCTGATAATTCGTGACCACGGTTCGAATCCCAGCAGTGTCCTTGATCTTCTTTTTTCTTATTTTTTCAGAGTCTAAGGAATTGAATCATGATTTCACATATGAGGTAAGAATTTTGCATGTCTTTGCGTGGAATAGATAGCCAAGTGGTTGGGAGGTAGTTTCTAGTGGATCGGGACCACAGTTCGAACCCCGACAAGGTCCTTGATTCACTTTTTCATTTTTCTGAGTCTAAGGATTTGAATCTTGATTTCACTTATGAGGTATGAATTTCGCTTGTCTTTGCGTGGAACAGATAGCCCAGTGGTTGGGAGATAGTTTCTAGTGGATCGGGACCACAGTTCGAATCCCGACAAGGTCCTTGATTCACTTTTTTTTTCTGAGTCTAAAGATTTGAATCATGATTTCACTTATGAGGTAGGAATTTCGCTTGTCTTTGCGTGGAACAGATCTCCCAGTGGTTGGGAGATAGTTTCTGGTGGATCAGGACAACGGTTCGAATCCCGGTAGGGTCCTTGATCCCCTTTTTCTTTTTTTCTGAGTCTAAAGACTTGAATCATATTTAAATTATGAGGTAAGAATTTCGCATGTCTTTGCGTGTAAAAGATAGCCCAGTGGTTGGGAGATAGTTTCTGGTGGATCGGGACCACGGTTCGAACCCCGGTAGGGTCCTTGATCCCCTTTTTCTTTTGTTCTGAGTCTGAAGACTTGAATCATGATTTAAATTATGAGGTAAGAATTTCGCATGTCTTTGCGTGTAAAAGATAGCGCAGTGGTTGGGAGATAGTTTCTGATAATTCGTGACCACGGTTCGAATCCCAGCAGTGTCCTTGATCTTCTTTTTTCTTATTTTGTCTGAGTCTAAGGAATTGAATCATGATTTCACTTATGAGGTAAGAATTTTGCATGTCTTTGCGTGGAATAGATAGCCAAGTGGTTGGGAGGTAGTTTCTAGTGGATCGGGACCACAGTTCGAACCCCGACAAGGTCCTTGATTCACTTTTTCATTTTTCTGAGTCTAAGGATTTGAATCTTGATTTCACTTATGAGGTATGAATTTCGCTTGTCTTTGCGTGGAACAGATAGCCCAGTGGTTGGGAGATAGTTTCTGGTGGATCGGGACCCCGGTTCGAATCAGGCAGGGTCCTTGATTCACGTTTTCCTTTTTCTGATTCTAAAGATTTGAGTCATGATTTCACTTATGACGTATGAATTTCGCTTGTCTTTGCGTGGAACGCATAGCCCAGTGGTTGGGAGATAGCTTCTGGTGGATCGGGACCACAGTTCGAATCGCGGTAGGGTCCTTGATCTTCTTGTTCTTTTTTTCTGAGTGTAAGGAATTGAATCATGATTTCATTTATGACGTATGAATTTCGCTTGTCTTTGCGTGAAACAGATAGCCCAGTGGTTTGGGAGATAGTTTCTGGTAGATCGGGACCACGGTTCGAATCCCGACAAGGTACTTGATTCACTTTTTCTTTTTTCTAAGTCTAAAGATTTGAATCATGATTTCACTTATGAGGTAGGAATTTCGCTTGTCTTCGCGTGGAACAGATAGCCCAGTGGTTGGGAGATAGCTTCTGGTGGATCGGGACCCCGGTTCGAATCCCGGCAGTGTCCTTGATCTTCTTTTTCTTTTTTTCTGAGTCTAAGGATTTGAATCATGATTTAACTTATGACGTATGAATTTCGCTTGTCTTTGCGTGGAACAGATAGCCCAGTGGTTGGGAGATAGTTTCTGGTGGATCGGGACCACGGTTCGAATCCCGGCAAAGTCCTTGAGTAACTTTTTCTTTTTTCTGAGTCTAAAGATTTGAATCATGATTTCACTTATGACTTAGGAATTTCGCTTGTCTTCGCATGGAACAGATAGCCCAGTGGTTTGGAGATAGTTTCTGGTGGATCGGGTTCACGGTTCGAATCCCGACAAGGTCCTTGATTCACTTTTTCTTTTTTCTGAGTCTAAAGATTTGAGTCATGATTTCACTTATGACGTATGAATTTCGTTTTTATTTGCAAGGAACACATAGCCCAGTGGTTGGGAGATAGTTTCTGGTGGATCGGGACCACGGTTCGAATCCCGGCAGTGTCCTTGATCTTCTTTTTCTTTTTTGTGAGTCTAAAGATTTGAATCATGATTTCACTTATGACTTAGGAATTTCCCTTATCTTTGCGTGGAACAGATAGCCCAGTGGTTGGGAGATAGTTTCTGTTGGATCGGGACCACGGTTCATATCCTGACAAGGTACTTGATTCACTTTTTCTTTTTTCTAAGTCTAAAGATTTGAATCATGATTTCACTTATGATGTAGGAATTTCGCTTGTCTTTTCGTGAAACAGATAGCCCAGTGGTTTGGGAGATAGTTTCTGGTGGAGCGGGACCACGGTTCGAATCCCGACAAGGTCCTAGATTCACTTTTTCTTTTTTCTGAGTCTAAAGATTTGAATTATTATTTCTCTTATGAGGTAGGAATTTCGCTTGTCTTTGCGTGGAACAGATAGCCCAGTGGTTGAGAGATAGTTGTTGGTGGATCGGGACCCAGGTTCCAATCCCGGCAGGGTTCTTGATTCACTTTTTCTTTTTTTTTCTAATTATTTAGATTTGAATCATGATTTCACTTATGAGGTAGGAATTTCGCTTGTCTTTGAGTGGAACAAATAGCCCAGTGGTTGGGAGATAGTTTTTGGTAGATCGGGACCACGGTTCGAATCCCGGTAGGGTCGTTGATCCCCTTTTCTTTTTTCTGAGTCTAAAGATTTGAACCATGATTTCACTTATGAGGTAGGAATTTCGCTTGTCTTTGCGTGTAAAAGATAGCGCAGAGGTTGGGAGATAGTTTCTGATAATTCGTGACCACGGTTCGAATCCCAGCAGTGTCCTTGATCTTCTTTTTTCTTATTTTGTCTGAGTCTAAGGAATTGAATCATGATTTCACTTATGAGGTAAGAATTTTGCATGTCTTTGCGTGGAATAGATAGCCAAGTGGTTGGGAGGTAGTTTCTAGTGGATCGGGACCACAGTTCGAACCCCGACAAGGTCCTTGATTCACTTTTTCATTTTTCTGAGTCTAAGGATTTGAATCTTGATTTCACTTATGAGGTATGAATTTCGCTTGTCTTTGCGTGGAACAGATAGCCCAGTGGTTGGGAGATAGTTTCTGGTGGATCGGGACCCCGGTTCGAATCAGGCAGGGTCCTTGATTCACGTTTTCCTTTTTCTGATTCTAAAGATTTGAGTCATGATTTCACTTATGACGTATGAATTTCGCTTGTCTTTGCGTGGAACGCATAGCCCAGTGGTTGGGAGATAGCTTCTGGTGGATCGGGACCACAGTTCGAATCGCGGTAGGGTCCTTGATCTTCTTGTTCTTTTTTTCTGAGTGTAAGGAATTGAATCATGATTTCATTTATGACGTATGAATTTCGCTTGTCTTTGCGTGAAACAGATAGCCCAGTGGTTTGGGAGATAGTTTCTGGTAGATCGGGACCACGGTTCGAATCCCGACAAGGTACTTGATTCACTTTTTCTTTTTTCTAAGTCTAAAGATTTGAATCATGATTTCACTTATGAGGTAGGAATTTCGCTTGTCTTCGCGTGGAACAGATAGCCCAGTGGTTGGGAGATAGCTTCTGGTGGATCGGGACCCCGGTTCGAATCCCGGCAGTGTCCTTGATCTTCTTTTTCTTTTTTTCTGAGTCTAAGGATTTGAATCATGATTTAACTTATGACGTATGGATTTCGCTTGTCTTTGCGTGGAACAGATAGCCCAGTGGTTGGGAGATAGTTTCTGGTGGATCGGGACCACGGTTCGAATCCCGGCAAAGTCCTTGAGTAACTTTTTCTTTTTTCTGAGTCTAAAGATTTGAATCATGATTTCACTTATGACTTAGGAATTTCGCTTGTCTTCGCATGGAACAGATAGCCCAGTGGTTTGGAGATAGTTTCTGGTGGATCGGGTTCACGGTTCGAATCCCGACAAGGTCCTTGATTCACTTTTTCTTTTTTCTGAGTCTAAAGATTTGAGTCATGATTTCACTTATGACGTATGAATTTCGTTTTTATTTGCAAGGAACACATAGCCCAGTGGTTGGGAGATAGTTTCTGGTGGATCGGGACCACGGTTCGAATCCCGGCAGTGTCCTTGATCTTCTTTTTCTTTTTTGTGAGTCTAAAGATTTGAATCATGATTTCACTTATGACTTAGGAATTTCCCTTATCTTTGCGTGGAACAGATAGCCCAGTGGTTGGGAGATAGTTTCTGTTGGATCGGGACCACGGTTCATATCCTGACAAGGTACTTGATTCACTTTTTCTTTTTTCTAAGTCTAAAGATTTGAATCATGATTTCACTTATGATGTAGGAATTTCGCTTGTCTTTTCGTGAAACAGATAGCCCAGTGGTTTGGGAGATAGTTTCTGGTGGAGCGGGACCACGGTTCGAATCCCGACAAGGTCCTAGATTCACTTTTTCTTTTTTCTGAGTCTAAAGATTTGAATTATTATTTCACTTATGAGGTAAGAATTTCGTCTTTGCGTGGAACAGATAGCCCAGTGGTTGGGAGATAGTTTCTGGTGGATCGGGACCCCGGTTCGAATCCCGGCAGTGTCCCTGATCCCCTTTTTCTTTTTTTCTGAGTCTAAAGATTTGAATCATGATTTCACTTATGAGGTAGGAATTTCGCTTGTCTTTGCGTGGAACAGATAGCCCAGTGGTTGGGAGATAGTTTCTGGTGGATCGGGACCACGGTTCGAACCCCGACAAGGTACTTGATTCACTTTTTGTTTTTTCTGAGTCTAAAGATTTGAATCATGATTTCACTTATGAGGTAAGAATTTCGCATGTCTTTGCGTGGAACAGATAGCCCAGTGGTTGGGAGATAGTTTCTGGTGGATCAGGACGACGGTTCGAATCCTGGTAGGATCCTTGATCCCTTTTTTCTGAGTCTAAAGATTTGAATCATGATTTCACTTATGAGGTAAGAATTTCGCATGTCTTTGCGTGGAACAGATAGCCCAGTGGTTGGGAGATAGTTTCTGGTGGATCGGGACCACGGTTCGAATCCATGCAAAGTCCTTGATTTACTTTTTCTTTTTTCCGAGTCTAAAGATTTGAATTATGATTTCACTTATGACTTAGGAATTTCGTTTGTCTTTGCGTGGAACAGATAGCCCAGTGGTTGGCAGATAGTTTCTGGTGGATCGGGACCCCGGTTCGAATCCCGACAAGGTACTTGATTCACTTTTTCTTTTTTCTGAGTCTAAAGATTTGAATCATGATTTCACTTATGAGGTAAGAATTTCGCTTGTCTTTGCGTGGAACAGATAGCCCAGTGGTTGGGAGATAGTTCCTGGTGAATCGGGACCACGGTTCGAATCCATGCAAAGTCCTTGATTTACTTTTTCTTTTTTCCGAGTCTAAAGATTTGAATCGTGATTTCACTTATGAGGTAGGAAATTCGCTTGTCTTTGCGTGGAACAGATAGCCCAGTGGTTGGCAGATAGTTTCTGGTGGATCGGGACCACGGTTCGAACCCCGACAAGGTACTTGATTAACTTTTTCTTTTTTCTGAGTCTAAAGATTTGAATCATGATTCCACTTATGAGGTAAGAATTTCGCTTGTCTTTGCGTGGAACAGATAGCCCAGTGGTTGGGAGATAGTTTCTGGTGAATCGGGACCACGGTTCGAATCCATTCAAAGTCCTTGATTTACTTTTTCTTTTTTCCGAGTCTAAAGATTTGAATCGTGATTTCACTTATGAGGTAGGAAATTCGCTTGTCTTTGCGTGGAACAGATAGCCCAGTGGTTGGCAGATAGTTTCTGGTGGATCGGGACCACGGTTCGAACCCCGACAAGGTACTTGATTAACTTTTTCTTTTTTCTGAGTCTAAAGATTTGAATCATGATTTCACTTATGACGTTAGAATTTCGGTTGTCTTTGCGTGAAACAGATAGCCCAGTGGTTGGGAGATAGTTTCTGGTGGATCGGGACCACGGTTCGAATCCATGCAAAGTCCTTGATTTACTTTTTCTTTTTTCCGAGTCTAAAGATTTGAATTATGATTTCACTTATGACTTAGGAATTTCGTTTGTCTTTGCGTGGAACAGATAGCCCAGTGGTTGGGAGATAGTTTCTGGTGGATCGGGACCCCGGTTCGAATCCCGACAAGGTCCTTGATTCACTTTTTCTTTTTTCTGAGTCTAAAGATTTGAATCATGATTTCACTTATGAGGTAAGAATTTCGTCTTTGCGTGGAACAGATAGCCCAGTGGTTGGGAGATAGTTTCTGGTGGATCGGGACCCCGGTTCGAATCCCGGCAGTGTCCCTGATCCCCTTTTTCTTTTTTTCTGAGTCTAAAGATTTGAATCATGATTTCACTTATGAGGTAGGAATTTCGCTTGTCTTTGCGTGGAACAGATAGCCCAGTGGTTGGGAGATAGTTTCTGGTGGATCGGGACCACGGTTCGAACCCCGACAAGGTACTTGATTCACTTTTTGTTTTTTCTGAGTCTAAAGATTTGAATCATGATTTCACTTATGAGGTAAGAATTTCGCATGTCTTTGCGTGGAACAGATAGCCCAGTGGTTGGGAGATAGTTTCTGGTGGATCAGGACGACGGTTCGAATCCTGGTAGGATCCTTGATCCCTTTTTTCTGAGTCTAAAGATTTGAATCATGATTTCACTTATGAGGTAAGAATTTCGCATGTCTTTGCGTGGAACAGATAGCCCAGTGGTTGGGAGATAGTTTCTGGTGGATCGGGACCACGGTTCGAATCCATGCAAAGTCCTTGATTTACTTTTTCTTTTTTCCGAGTCTAAAGATTTGAATTATGATTTCACTTATGACTTAGGAATTTCGTTTGTCTTTGCGTGGAACAGATAGCCCAGTGGTTGGCAGATAGTTTCTGGTGGATCGGGACCCCGGTTCGAATCCCGACAAGGTACTTGATTCACTTTTTCTTTTTTCTGAGTCTAAAGATTTGAATCATGATTTCACTTATGAGGTAAGAATTTCGCTTGTCTTTGCGTGGAACAGATAGCCCAGTGGTTGGGAGATAGTTCCTGGTGAATCGGGACCACGGTTCGAATCCATGCAAAGTCCTTGATTTACTTTTTCTTTTTTCCGAGTCTAAAGATTTGAATCGTGATTTCACTTATGAGGTAGGAAATTCGCTTGTCTTTGCGTGGAACAGATAGCCCAGTGGTTGGCAGATAGTTTCTGGTGGATCGGGACCACGGTTCGAACCCCGACAAGGTACTTGATTAACTTTTTCTTTTTTCTGAGTCTAAAGATTTGAATCATGATTCCACTTATGAGGTAAGAATTTCGCTTGTCTTTGCGTGGAACAGATAGCCCAGTGGTTGGGAGATAGTTTCTGGTGAATCGGGACCACGGTTCGAATCCATTCAAAGTCCTTGATTTACTTTTTCTTTTTTCCGAGTCTAAAGATTTGAATCGTGATTTCACTTATGAGGTAGGAAATTCGCTTGTCTTTGCGTGGAACAGATAGCCCAGTGGTTGGCAGATAGTTTCTGGTGGATCGGGACCACGGTTCGAACCCCGACAAGGTACTTGATTAACTTTTTCTTTTTTCTGAGTCTAAAGATTTGAATCATGATTTCACTTATGACGTTAGAATTTCGGTTGTCTTTGCGTGAAACAGATAGCCCAGTGGTTGGGAGATAGTTTCTGGTGGATCGGGACCACGGTTCGAATCCATGCAAAGTCCTTGATTTACTTTTTCTTTTTTCCGAGTCTAAAGATTTGAATTATGATTTCACTTATGACTTAGGAATTTCGTTTGTCTTTGCGTGGAACAGATAGCCCAGTGGTTGGGAGATAGTTTCTGGTGGATCGGGACCACGGTTCGAATCCCGACAAGGTCCTTGATTCACTTTTTCTTTTTTCTGAGTCTAAAGATTTGAATCATGATTTCACTTATGAGGTAAGAATTTCGTCTTTGCGTGGAACAGATAGCCCAGTGGTTGGGAGATAGTTTCTGGTGGATCGGGACCCCGGTTCGAATCCCGGCAGTGTCCTTGATCCCTTTTTCTTTTTTCTGAGTCTAAAGATTTGAATCATGATTTCACTTATGAGGTAGGAATTCCGCTTGTCTTTGCGTGGAACAGATAGCCCAGTGGTTGGGAGATAGTTTCTGGTGGATCGGGACCACGGTTCTAACCCCGACAAGGTACTTGATTCACTTTTTGTTTTTTCCGAGTCTAAAGATTTGAATTATGATTTCACTTATGACTTAGGAATTTCGTTTGTCTTTGCGTGGAACAGATAGCCCAGTGGTTGGGAGATAGTTTCTGGTGGATCGGGACCCCGGTTCGAATCCCGACAAGGTACTTGATTCACTTTTTCTTTTTTCTGAGTCTAAAGATTTGAATCATGATTTCACTTATGAGGTAAGAATTTCGCTTGTCTTTGCGTGGAACAGATAGCCCAGTGGTTGGGAGATAGTTCCTGGTGAATCGGGACCACGGTTCGAATCCATGCAAAGTCCTTGATTTACTTTTTCTTTTTTCCGAGTCTAAAGATTTGAATCGTGATTTCACTTATGAGGTAGGAAATTCGCTTGTCTTTGCGTGGAACAGATAGCCCAGTGGTTGGCAGATAGTTTCTGGTGGATCGGGACCACGGTTCGAACCCCGACAAGGTACTTGATTAACTTTTTCTTTTTTCTGAGTCTAACGATTTGAATCATGATTTCACTTATGAGGTAAGAATTTCGCTTGTCTTTGCGTGGAACAGATAGCCCAGTGGTTGGGAGATAGTTTCTGGTGAATCGGGACCACGGTTCGAATCCATGCAAAGTCCTTGATTTACTTTTTCTTTTTTCCGAGTCTAAACATTTGAATCGTGATTTCACTGATGAGGTAGGAAATTCGCTTGTCTTTGCGTGGAACAGATAGCCCAGTGGTTGGCAGATAGTTTCTGGTGGATCGGGACCACGGTTCGAACCCCGACAAGGTACTTGATTAACTTTTTCTTTTTTCTGAGTCTAAAGATTTGAATCATGATTTCACTTATGACGTTAGAATTTCGGTTGTCTTTGCGTGAAACAGATAGCCCAGTGGTTGGGAGATAGTTTCTGGTGGATCGGGACCACGGTTCGAATCCATGCAAAGTCCTTGATTTACTTTTTCTTTTTTCCGAGTCTAAAGATTTGAATTATGATTTCACTTATGACTTAGGAATTTCGTTTGTCTTTGCGTGGAACAGATAGCCCAGTGGTTGGGAGATAGTTTCTGGTGGATCGGGACCACGGTTCGAATCCCGACAAGGTCCTTGATTCACTTTTTCTTTTTTCTGAGTCTAAAGATTTGAATCATGATTTCACTTATGAGGTAAGAATTTCGTCTTTGCGTGGAACAGATAGCCCAGTGGTTGGGAGATAGTTTCTGGTGGATCGGGACCCCGGTTCGAATCCCGGCAGTGTCCTTGATCCCCTTTTTCTTTTTTCTGAGTCTAAAGATTTGAATCATGATTTCACTTATGAGGTAGGAATTCCGCTTGTCTTTGCGTGGAACAGATAGCCCAGTGGTTGGGAGATAGTTTCTGGTGGATCAGGACGACGCTTCGAATCCTGGTAGGATCCTTGATCCCTTTTTTCTGAGTCTAAAGATTTGAATCATGATTTCACTTATGAGGTAAGAATTTCGCATGTCTTTGCGTGGAACAGATAGCCCAGTGGTTGGCAGATAGTTTCTGGTGGATCGGCACACGGTTCGAATCCCGACAAGGTACTTGATTCACTTTTTCTTTTGTTCTGAGTCTAAAGATTTGAATCATGATTTCACTTATGAGGTAGGAATTTCGCTTGTCTTTGCGTGGAACAGATAGCCCAGTGGTTGGGAGATAGTTTCTGGTGGATCAGCACCACGGTTCGAATCCCGGTAGGGTCCTCGATCCCCTTTTTCTTTTTTTCTGAGTCTAAAGATTTGAATCATGATTTCACTTATGAGGTAAGAATTTCGCTTGTCTTTGCGTGGAACAGATAGCCCAGTGGTTGGCAGATAGTTTCTGGTGGATCGGGACCACGGTTCGAACCCCGACAAGGTACTTGATTCACTTTTTCTTTTTTCTGAGTCTAAAGATTTGAATCATGATTTTACTTATGACGTTAGAATTTCGGTTGTCTTTGCGTGAAACAGATAGCCCAGTGGTTGGGAGATAGTTTCTGGTGGATCGGGACCACGGTTCCAATCCCGGCAAAGTCCTTGATTCACTTTTTCTTTTTTCTGAGTCTTAAGATTTGAATCATGATTTCACTTATGAGGTAAGAATTTCGCATGTCTTTGCGTGGAACAGATCTCCCAGTGGTTGGGAGATAGTTTCTGGTGGACCGGGACTACGGTTCGAATTCCGGCAACGTCCTTGATTCACTTGTTCTTTTTTCTGAGTCTTTAGATTTGAATCATGATTTCACTTATGAGGTGAGAAGTTTGCATGTCTTTGCGTGGAATAGATAGCCAAGTGGTTGGGAGATAGTTTCTAGTGGATCGGGACCACAGTTCGAATCCCGACAAGGTCCTTGATTCACTTTTTTTTTCTGAGTCTAAAGATTTGAATCATGATTTCACTTATGAGGTAGGAATTTCGCTTGTCTTTGCGTGGAACAGATCTCCCAGTGGTTGGGAGATAGTTTCTGGTGGATCAGGACAACGGTAGGGTCCTTGATCCCCTTTGTCTTTTTTTCTGAGTCTAAAGACTTGAATCATATTTAAATTATGAGGTAAGAATTTCGCATGTCTTTGCGTGTAAAAGATAGCCCAGTGGTTGGGAGATAGTTTCTGGTGGATCGGGACCACGGTTCGAACCCCGGTAGGGTCCTTGATCCCCTTTTTCTTTTGTTCTGAGTCTGAAGACTTGAATCATGATTTAAATGATGAGGTAAGGATTTCGCATGTCTTTGCGTGTAAAAGATAGCGCAGAGGTTGGGAGATAGTTTCTGATAATTCGTGACCACGGTTCGAATCCCAGCAGTGTCCTTGATCTTCTTTTTTCTTATTTTTTCAGAGTCTAAGGAATTGAATCATGATTTCACATATGAGGTAAGAATTTTGCATGTCTTTGCGTGGAATAGATAGCCAAGTGGTTGGGAGGTAGTTTCTAGTGGATCGGGACCACAGTTCGAACCCCGACAAGGTCCTTGATTCACTTTTTCATTTTTCTGAGTCTAAGGATTTGAATCTTGATTTCACTTATGAGGTATGAATTTCGCTTGTCTTTGCGTGGAACAGATAGCCCAGTGGTTGGGAGATAGTTTCTAGTGGATCGGGACCACAGTTCGAATCCCGACAAGGTCCTTGATTCACTTTTTTTTTCTGAGTCTAAAGATTTGAATCATGATTTCACTTATGAGGTAGGAATTTCGCTTGTCTTTGCGTGGAACAGATCTCCCAGTGGTTGGGAGATAGTTTCTGGTGGATCAGGACAACGGTTCGAATCCCGGTAGGGTCCTTGATCCCCTTTTTCTTTTTTTCTGAGTCTAAAGACTTGAATCATATTTAAATTATGAGGTAAGAATTTCGCATGTCTTTGCGTGTAAAAGATAGCCCAGTGGTTGGGAGATAGTTTCTGGTGGATCGGGACCACGGTTCGAACCCCGGTAGGGTCCTTGATCCCCTTTTTCTTTTGTTCTGAGTCTGAAGACTTGAATCATGATTTAAATTATGAGGTAAGAATTTCGCATGTCTTTGCGTGTAAAAGATAGCGCAGTGGTTGGGAGATAGTTTCTGATAATTCGTGACCACGGTTCGAATCCCAGCAGTGTCCTTGATCTTCTTTTTTCTTATTTTGTCTGAGTCTAAGGAATTGAATCATGATTTCACTTATGAGGTAAGAATTTTGCATGTCTTTGCGTGGAATAGATAGCCAAGTGGTTGGGAGGTAGTTTCTAGTGGATCGGGACCACAGTTCGAACCCCGACAAGGTCCTTGATTCACTTTTTCATTTTTCTGAGTCTAAGGATTTGAATCTTGATTTCACTTATGAGGTATGAATTTCGCTTGTCTTTGCGTGGAACAGATAGCCCAGTGGTTGGGAGATAGTTTCTGGTGGATCGGGACCCCGGTTCGAATCAGGCAGGGTCCTTGATTCACGTTTTCCTTTTTCTGATTCTAAAGATTTGAGTCATGATTTCACTTATGACGTATGAATTTCGCTTGTCTTTGCGTGGAACGCATAGCCCAGTGGTTGGGAGATAGCTTCTGGTGGATCGGGACCACAGTTCGAATCGCGGTAGGGTCCTTGATCTTCTTGTTCTTTTTTTCTGAGTGTAAGGAATTGAATCATGATTTCATTTATGACGTATGAATTTCGCTTGTCTTTGCGTGAAACAGATAGCCCAGTGGTTTGGGAGATAGTTTCTGGTAGATCGGGACCACGGTTCGAATCCCGACAAGGTACTTGATTCACTTTTTCTTTTTTCTAAGTCTAAAGATTTGAATCATGATTTCACTTATGAGGTAGGAATTTCGCTTGTCTTCGCGTGGAACAGATAGCCCAGTGGTTGGGAGATAGCTTCTGGTGGATCGGGACCCCGGTTCGAATCCCGGCAGTGTCCTTGATCTTCTTTTTCTTTTTTTCTGAGTCTAAGGATTTGAATCATGATTTAACTTATGACGTATGAATTTCGCTTGTCTTTGCGTGGAACAGATAGCCCAGTGGTTGGGAGATAGTTTCTGGTGGATCGGGACCACGGTTCGAATCCCGGCAAAGTCCTTGAGTAACTTTTTCTTTTTTCTGAGTCTAAAGATTTGAATCATGATTTCACTTATGACTTAGGAATTTCGCTTGTCTTCGCATGGAACAGATAGCCCAGTGGTTTGGAGATAGTTTCTGGTGGATCGGGTTCACGGTTCGAATCCCGACAAGGTCCTTGATTCACTTTTTCTTTTTTCTGAGTCTAAAGATTTGAGTCATGATTTCACTTATGACGTATGAATTTCGTTTTTATTTGCAAGGAACACATAGCCCAGTGGTTGGGAGATAGTTTCTGGTGGATCGGGACCACGGTTCGAATCCCGGCAGTGTCCTTGATCTTCTTTTTCTTTTTTGTGAGTCTAAAGATTTGAATCATGATTTCACTTATGACTTAGGAATTTCCCTTATCTTTGCGTGGAACAGATAGCCCAGTGGTTGGGAGATAGTTTCTGTTGGATCGGGACCACGGTTCATATCCTGACAAGGTACTTGATTCACTTTTTCTTTTTTCTAAGTCTAAAGATTTGAATCATGATTTCACTTATGATGTAGGAATTTCGCTTGTCTTTTCGTGAAACAGATAGCCCAGTGGTTTGGGAGATAGTTTCTGGTGGAGCGGGACCACGGTTCGAATCCCGACAAGGTCCTAGATTCACTTTTTCTTTTTTCTGAGTCTAAAGATTTGAATTATTATTTCTCTTATGAGGTAGGAATTTCGCTTGTCTTTGCGTGGAACAGATAGCCCAGTGGTTGAGAGATAGTTGTTGGTGGATCGGGACCCAGGTTCCAATCCCGGCAGGGTTCTTGATTCACTTTTTCTTTTTTTTTCTAATTATTTAGATTTGAATCATGATTTCACTTATGAGGTAGGAATTTCGCTTGTCTTTGAGTGGAACAAATAGCCCAGTGGTTGGGAGATAGTTTTTGGTAGATCGGGACCACGGTTCGAATCCCGGTAGGGTCGTTGATCCCCTTTTCTTTTTTCTGAGTCTAAAGATTTGAACCATGATTTCACTTATGAGGTAGGAATTTCGCTTGTCTTTGCGTGTAAAAGATAGCGCAGAGGTTGGGAGATAGTTTCTGATAATTCGTGACCACGGTTCGAATCCCAGCAGTGTCCTTGATCTTCTTTTTTCTTATTTTGTCTGAGTCTAAGGAATTGAATCATGATTTCACTTATGAGGTAAGAATTTTGCATGTCTTTGCGTGGAATAGATAGCCAAGTGGTTGGGAGGTAGTTTCTAGTGGATCGGGACCACAGTTCGAACCCCGACAAGGTCCTTGATTCACTTTTTCATTTTTCTGAGTCTAAGGATTTGAATCTTGATTTCACTTATGAGGTATGAATTTCGCTTGTCTTTGCGTGGAACAGATAGCCCAGTGGTTGGGAGATAGTTTCTGGTGGATCGGGACCCCGGTTCGAATCAGGCAGGGTCCTTGATTCACGTTTTCCTTTTTCTGATTCTAAAGATTTGAGTCATGATTTCACTTATGACGTATGAATTTCGCTTGTCTTTGCGTGGAACGCATAGCCCAGTGGTTGGGAGATAGCTTCTGGTGGATCGGGACCACAGTTCGAATCGCGGTAGGGTCCTTGATCTTCTTGTTCTTTTTTTCTGAGTGTAAGGAATTGAATCATGATTTCATTTATGACGTATGAATTTCGCTTGTCTTTGCGTGAAACAGATAGCCCAGTGGTTTGGGAGATAGTTTCTGGTAGATCGGGACCACGGTTCGAATCCCGACAAGGTACTTGATTCACTTTTTCTTTTTTCTAAGTCTAAAGATTTGAATCATGATTTCACTTATGAGGTAGGAATTTCGCTTGTCTTCGCGTGGAACAGATAGCCCAGTGGTTGGGAGATAGCTTCTGGTGGATCGGGACCCCGGTTCGAATCCCGGCAGTGTCCTTGATCTTCTTTTTCTTTTTTTCTGAGTCTAAGGATTTGAATCATGATTTAACTTATGACGTATGGATTTCGCTTGTCTTTGCGTGGAACAGATAGCCCAGTGGTTGGGAGATAGTTTCTGGTGGATCGGGACCACGGTTCGAATCCCGGCAAAGTCCTTGAGTAACTTTTTCTTTTTTCTGAGTCTAAAGATTTGAATCATGATTTCACTTATGACTTAGGAATTTCGCTTGTCTTCGCATGGAACAGATAGCCCAGTGGTTTGGAGATAGTTTCTGGTGGATCGGGTTCACGGTTCGAATCCCGACAAGGTCCTTGATTCACTTTTTCTTTTTTCTGAGTCTAAAGATTTGAGTCATGATTTCACTTATGACGTATGAATTTCGTTTTTATTTGCAAGGAACACATAGCCCAGTGGTTGGGAGATAGTTTCTGGTGGATCGGGACCACGGTTCGAATCCCGGCAGTGTCCTTGATCTTCTTTTTCTTTTTTGTGAGTCTAAAGATTTGAATCATGATTTCACTTATGACTTAGGAATTTCCCTTATCTTTGCGTGGAACAGATAGCCCAGTGGTTGGGAGATAGTTTCTGTTGGATCGGGACCACGGTTCATATCCTGACAAGGTACTTGATTCACTTTTTCTTTTTTCTAAGTCTAAAGATTTGAATCATGATTTCACTTATGATGTAGGAATTTCGCTTGTCTTTTCGTGAAACAGATAGCCCAGTGGTTTGGGAGATAGTTTCTGGTGGAGCGGGACCACGGTTCGAATCCCGACAAGGTCCTAGATTCACTTTTTCTTTTTTCTGAGTCTAAAGATTTGAATTATTATTTCTCTTATGAGGTAGGAATTTCGCTTGTCTTTGCGTGGAACAGATAGCCCAGTGGTTGAGAGATAGTTGTTGGTGGATCGGGACCCAGGTTCCAATCCCGGCAGGGTTCTTGATTCACTTTTTCTTTTTTTTTCTAATTATTTAGATTTGAATCATGATTTCACTTATGAGGTAGGAATTTCGCTTGTCTTTGAGTGGAACAAATAGCCCAGTGGTTGGGAGATAGTTTTTGGTAGATCGGGACCACGGTTCGAATCCCGGTAGGGTCGTTGATCCCCTTTTCTTTTTTCTGAGTCTAAAGATTTGAACCATGATTTCACTTATGAGGTAGGAATTTCGCTTGTCTTTGCGTGTAAAAGATAGCGCAGAGGTTGGGAGATAGTTTCTGATAATTCGTGACCACGGTTCGAATCCCAGCAGTGTCCTTGATCTTCTTTTTTCTTATTTTTTCAGAGTCTAAGGAATTGAATCATGATTTCACATATGAGGTAAGAATTTTGCATGTCTTTGCGTGGAATAGATAGCCAAGTGGTTGGGAGGTAGTTTCTAGTGGATCGGGACCACAGTTCGAACCCCGACAAGGTCCTTGATTCACTTTTTCATTTTTCTGAGTCTAAGGATTTGAATCTTGATTTCACTTATGAGGTATGAATTTCGCTTGTCTTTGCGTGGAACAGATAGCCCAGTGGTTGGGAGATAGTTTCTAGTGGATCGGGACCACAGTTCGAATCCCGACAAGGTCCTTGATTCACTTTTTTTTTTCTGAGTCTAAAGATTTGAATCATGATTTCACTTATGAGGTAGGAATTTCGCTTGTCTTTGCGTGGAACAGATCTCCCAGTGGTTGGGAGATAGTTTCTGGTGGATCAGGACAACGGTTCGAATCCCGGTAGGGTCCTTGATCCCCTTTTTCTTTTTTTCTGAGTCTAAAGACTTGAATCATATTTAAATTATGAGGTAAGAATTTCGCATGTCTTTGCGTGTAAAAGATAGCCCAGTGGTTGGGAGATAGTTTCTGGTGGATCGGGACCACGGTTCGAACCCCGGTAGGGTCCTTGATCCCCTTTTTCTTTTGTTCTGAGTCTGAAGACTTGAATCATGATTTAAATTATGAGGTAAGAATTTCGCATGTCTTTGCGTGTAAAAGATAGCGCAGTGGTTGGGAGATAGTTTCTGATAATTCGTGACCACGGTTCGAATCCCAGCAGTGTCCTTGATCTTCTTTTTTCTTATTTTGTCTGAGTCTAAGGAATTGAATCATGATTTCACTTATGAGGTAAGAATTTTGCATGTCTTTGCGTGGAATAGATAGCCAAGTGGTTGGGAGGTAGTTTCTAGTGGATCGGGACCACAGTTCGAACCCCGACAAGGTCCTTGATTCACTTTTTCATTTTTCTGAGTCTAAGGATTTGAATCTTGATTTCACTTATGAGGTATGAATTTCGCTTGTCTTTGCGTGGAACAGATAGCCCAGTGGTTGGGAGATAGTTTCTGGTGGATCGGGACCCCGGTTCGAATCAGGCAGGGTCCTTGATTCACGTTTTCCTTTTTCTGATTCTAAAGATTTGAGTCATGATTTCACTTATGACGTATGAATTTCGCTTGTCTTTGCGTGGAACGCATAGCCCAGTGGTTGGGAGATAGCTTCTGGTGGATCGGGACCACAGTTCGAATCGCGGTAGGGTCCTTGATCTTCTTGTTCTTTTTTTCTGAGTGTAAGGAATTGAATCATGATTTCATTTATGACGTATGAATTTCGCTTGTCTTTGCGTGAAACAGATAGCCCAGTGGTTTGGGAGATAGTTTCTGGTAGATCGGGACCACGGTTCGAATCCCGACAAGGTACTTGATTCACTTTTTCTTTTTTCTAAGTCTAAAGATTTGAATCATGATTTCACTTATGAGGTAGGAATTTCGCTTGTCTTCGCGTGGAACAGATAGCCCAGTGGTTGGGAGATAGCTTCTGGTGGATCGGGACCCCGGTTCGAATCCCGGCAGTGTCCTTGATCTTCTTTTTCTTTTTTTCTGAGTCTAAGGATTTGAATCATGATTTAACTTATGAGGTAGGAATTTCGCTTGTCTTTGAGTGGAACAAATAGCCCAGTGGTTGGGAGATAGTTTTTGGTAGATCGGGACCACGGTTCGAATCCCGGTAGGGTCGTTGATCCCCTTTTCTTTTTTCTGAGTCTAAAGATTTGAACCATGATTTCACTTATGAGGTAGGAATTTCGCTTGTCTTTGAGTGGAACAAATAGCCCAGTGGTTGGGAGATAGTTTATGGTGGGTCGGGACCACGGTTCTAATCCCGACAAGGTCCTTGATTCACTTTTTCTTTTTTCTGAGTCTAAAGGTTTGAATCATGATTTCACTTATGAGGTAGGAATTTCGCTTGTCTTTGCGTGGAACAGTTAGCCCAGTGGTTGAGAGATAGTTGTTGGTGGATCGGGACCCAGGTTCGAATCCCGGCAGGGTTCTTGATTCACTTGTTCTTGTTTCTAAGTCTTTAGATTTGAATCATGATTTCACTTATGAGGTAGGAATTTCGCTTGTCTTCGCGTGGAACAGATAGCCCAGTGGTTTGGAGATAGTTTCTGGTGGATCGGGTTCACGGTTCGAATCCCGACAAGGTCCTTGATTCACTTTTTCTTTGAGTTTGAGTCATGATTTCACTTATGACGTATGAATTTCGCTTGTCTTTGCGTGGAACACATAGCCAAGTGGTTTGGAGATAGTTTCTGGTGGATCAGGACCACGGTTCGAATCCCAACAAGGTCCTTGATCTTCTGTTTCCTTTTTTCTGAGTCTAAGGATTTGAATCAGGATTTCACTTATGACGTATGAATTTCGCTTGTCTTTGCGTGGAACAGATAGCCCAGTGGTTGGGAGATAGTTTCTGGTGGATCAGGACCCCGGTTCGAATCCGGCAGGGTCCTTGATTCAATTTTTTTCTTTTGTCTAAGTCTTTAGATTTGAATCATGATTTCACTTATGAGTTAGGAATTTCGATTGTCTTTGCGTGGAACAGATAGCCCAGTGGTTGGGAGATAGTTTCTTGTGGATCAGGACCACGGTTCGAATCCTGGTAGGGTCTTTGATCCCTTACCTTTTTTTCTGAGTCTAAAGATTTGAATCATGATTTCACTTATGAGGTAGGAATTTCGCATGTCTTTGCGTGGAACAGTTAGGCCAGTGGTTGGGAGATAGTTTCTGGTGGATCGGGACCACGGTTCGAATCCCGGCAGTGTTCTTGATCTTCTTTTTTTTTTTTTAAGAGTCTAAGGATTTGAATCTTGATTTCACTTATGACGTATGAATTTCGCTTGTCTTTGCGTGGAACAGATAGCCCAGTGGTTGGGAGATAGTTTCTGGTGGATCGGGACCCCGGTTCGAATCCCGGCAGTGTCCTTGATCTTCTTTTCTTTTTTCTGAGTCTAAGGATTTGAATCATGATTTCACTTATGAGGTAGGAATTTCGCTTTTCTTTGCGTGAAACAGATGGCCCAGTGGTTGGGAGATAGTTTCTGGTGGATCGGGACCCCGGTTCGAATCCCGGCAGTGTCCTTGATCTTTTTTTTCTTTTTTTTCAGAGTCTAAGGATTTGAATCATGATTTCACTTATGATGTAAGAATTTCGCTTGTCTTTGCGTGGAACAGATAGCCCAGTGGTTGGGAGATAGTTTCTGGTGGATCGGGACCCCGGTTCGAATCCCGGCAGTGTCCTTGATCTTCTTTTTCTTTTTTTCTGAGTCTAAGGATTTGAATCATGATTTCACTTATGAGTTAGGAATTTCGATTGTCTTTGCGTGGAACAGATAGCCCAGTGGTTGGGAGATAGTTTCTTGTGGATCAGGACCACGGTTCGAATCCTGGTAGGGTCTTTGATTCCCTTACCTTTTTTTCTGAGTCTAAAGATTTGAATCATGATTTCACTTATGAGGCAGGAATTTCGCATGTCTTTGCGTGGAACAGTTAGGCCAGTGGTTGGGAGATAGTTTCTGGTGGATCGGGACCACGGTTCGAATCCCGGCAGTGTCCTTGATTCACTTTTTCCTTTTTCAGATTCTAAAGATTTGAATCATGATTTCACTTATGTGGTAGGAATTTCGCTTGTCTTTGCGTGGAACAGATAGCCCAGTGGTTGGGAGATAGTTTCTGGTGGATCGGGACCACGGTTCGAACACCGACAGTGTCCTTGATCTTCTTTTTCTTTTTTTCTGAGGCTAAGGATTTCATCCATGATTTAACTTATGACGTATGAATTTCGCTTGTCTTTGCGTGGAACAGATAGCCCAGTGGTTGGGAGATAGTTTCTTGTGGATCAGGACCACGGTTCGAATCCCGACAAGGTATTAGATTCACTTTTTCTTTTTTCTGAGTCTAAAGATTTGAATCATGATTTCACTTAGGACTTAGGAATTTCGCTTGTCTTTGCGTGGAACAGATAGCCCAGTGGTTGGGAGATAGTTTCTGGTGGATCGGGACCACGGTTCGAATCCCGACAAGGTACTTGATTCACTTTTTCTTTTTTCTAAGTCTAAAGATTTGAATCATGATTTCACTTATGAGGTAGGAATTTCGCTTGTCTTTGCGTGAAACAGATAGCCCAGTGGTTTGGGAGATAGTTTCTGGTGGATCGGGACCACGGTTCGAATCCCGACAAGGTCCTTGATTCACTTTTTCTGTTTTCTGAGTCTAAAGATTTGAATCATGATTTCACTTATGGATAGGAATTTTTGCTTGTCTTCGCAAGGAACACATAGCCCAGTGGTTGGGAGATAGTTTCTGGTGGATGGGGACCACGGTTCGAATCCCGGCAGTGTCCTTGATTCGTTTTTTTTCTTTTTCAGAGTCTAAAGATTTGAATCATGATTTCACTTATGTGGTAGGAATTTCGCTTGTCTTTGCGTGGAACACATAGCCCAGTGGTTTGAAGATAGTTTATTGTGGATCAGGACCACGGTACGAATCCCGACAAGGTCCTAGATTCACTTTTTCTTTTTTCTGAGTCTAAAAATTTGAATCAAGATTTCACTTATGACGTATGAATTTCGCTTGTCTTTTCGTGGAACAGATAGCCCAGTGGTTGGGAGATAGTTTCTGGTGGATCGGGACCACGGTTCGAATCCCGGCAAAGTCCTTGATTGACTTTTTCTTTTTTCTGAGTCTAGAGATTTGAATCATGATTTCACTAATGACGTAGAATTTCGATTGTCTTTGCGTGGAACAGATAGCCCAGTGGTTGGGAGATAGTTTCTGGTGGTTCGGGACCACGGTTCGAATCCCGGCAAAGTCCTTGATTCGTTTTTTCTTTTTCAGAGTCTAAAGATTTGAATCATGATTTCACTTATGTGGTAGGAATTTCGCTTGTCTTTGCGTGGAACACATAGCCCAGTGGTTGGGAGATAGTTTCTGGTGGATCGGGTTCACGGTTCGAATCCCGACAAGGTCCTTGATTCACTTTTTCTTTGTTCTGAGTCTAAAGATTTGAGTCATGATTTCACTTATGACGTATGAATTTCGCTTGTCTTTGCAAGGAACACATAGCCCAGTGGTTGGGAGATAGTTTCTAAAGATTTGAATCATGATTTCACTTATGTGGTAGGAATTTCGCTTGTCTTTGCGTGGAACAGATAGCCCAGTGGTTGGGAGATAGTTTCTGGTGGATCGGGACCCCGGTTCGAATCCCGGTAGTGTCATTGATCTTTTTTTTCTTTTTTTTTCAGAGTCTAAGGATGTGAATCATGATTTCACTTATGATGTAAGAATTTCGCTTGTCTTTGCTTGGAACAGATAGCCCAGTGGTTGGGAGATAGTTTCTGGTGGATCGGGACCCCGGTTCGAATCCCGGCAGTGTCCTTGATCTTCTTTTTCTTTTTTTCTGAGTCTAAGGATTTGAATCATGATTTCACTTATGAGTTAGGAATTTCGATTGTCTTTGCGTGGAACAGATAGCCCAGTGGTTGGGAGATAGTTTCTTGTGGATCAGGACCACGGTTCGAATCCTGGTAGGGTCTTTGATCACCTTACCTTTTTTTCTGAGTCTAAAGATTTGAATCATGATTTCACTTATGAGGCAGGAATTTCGCATGTCTTTGCGTGGAACAGTTAGGCCAGTGGTTGGGAGATAGTTTCTGGTGGATCGGGACCACGGTTCGAATCCCGGCAGTGTCCTTGATTCACTTTTTCCTTTTTCAGAGTCTAAAGATTTGAATCATGATTTCACTTATGTGGTAGGAATTTCGCTTGTCTTTGCGTGGAACAGATAGCCCAGTGGTTGGGAGATAGTTTCTGGTGGATCGGGACCACGGTTCGAACACCGACAGTGTCCTTGATCTTCTTTTTCTTTTTTTCTGAGGCTAAGGATTTGATCCATGATTTAACTTATGACGTATGAATTTCGCTTGTCTTTGCGTGGAACAGATAGCCCAGTGGTTGGGAGATAGTTTCTTGTGGATCAGGACCACGGTTCGAATCCCGACAAGGTCCTAGATTCACTTTTTCTTTTTTCTGAGTCTAAAGATTTGAATCATGATTTCACTTAGGACTTAGGAATTTCGCTTGTCTTTGCGTGGAACAGATAGCCCAGTGGTTGGGAGATAGTTTCTGGTGGATCGGGACCACGGTTCGAATCCCGACAAGGTACTTGATTCACTTTTTCTTTTTTCTAAGTCTAAAGATTTGAATCATGATTTCACTTATGAGGTAGGAATTTCGCTTGTCTTTGCGTGAAACAGATAGCCCAGTGTTTGGGAGATAGTTTCTGGTGGATCGGGACCACGGTTCGAATCCCGACAAGGTCCTTGATTCACTTTTTCTGTTTTCTGAGTCTAAAGATTTGAATCATGATTTCACTTATGGATAGGAATTTTTGCTTGTCTTCGCAAGGAACACATAGCCCAGTGGTTGGGAGATAGTTTCTGGTGGATCGGGACCACGGTTCGAATCCCGGCAGTGTCCTTGATTCGTTTGTTTTCTTTTTCAGAGTCTAAAGATTTGAATCATGATTTCACTTATGTGGTAGGAATTTCGCTTGTCTTTGCGTGGAACACATAGCCCAGTGGTTTAATGATAGTTTATTGTGGATCAGGACCACGGTACGAATCCCGACAAGGTCCTAGATTCACTTTTTCTTTTTTCTGAGTCTAAAAATTTGAATCATGATTTCACTTATGACGTATGAATTTCGCTTGTCTTTTCGTGGAACAGATAGCCCAGTGGTTGGGAGATAGTTTCTGGTGGATCGGGACCACGGTTCGAATCCCGGCAAAGTCCTTGATTGACTTTTTCTTTTTTTCTGAGTCTAAAGATTTGAATCATGATTTCACTAATGACGTAGAATTTCGATTGTCTTTGCGTGGAACAGATAGCCCAGTGGTTGGGAGATAGTTTCTGGTGGTTCGGGACCACGGTTCGAATCCCGGCAAAGTCCTTGATTCGTTTTTTTCTTTTTCAGAGTCTAAAGATTTGAATCATGATTTCACTTATGTGGTAGGAATTTCGCTTGTCTTTGCGTGGAACACATAGCCCAGTGGTTGGGAGATAGTTTCTGGTGGATCTGGTTCACGGTTCGAATCCCGACAAGGTCCTTGATTCACTTTTTCTTTTTTCTGAGTCTAAAGATTTGAGTCATGATTTCACTTATGACGTATGAATTTCGCTTGTCTTTGCAAGGAACACATAGCCCAGTGGTTGGGAGATAGTTTCTGGTGGATCGGGACCACGGTTCGAATCCTGGCAAAGTCCTTGATTCGCTTTTTTCTTTTTCAGAGTCTAAAGATTTGAATCATGATTTCACTTATGTGGTAGGAATTTCGCTTGTCTTTGCGTGGAACAGATAGCCCAGTGGTTGGGAGATAGTTTCTGGTGGATCGGGACCCCGGTTCGAATCCCGGTAGTGTCCTTGATCTTCTTTTCTTTTTTCTGAGTCTAAGGATTTGAATCATGATTTCACTTATGAGGTAGGAATTTCGCTTGTCTTTGCGTGAAACAGATGGCCCAGTGGTTGGGAGATAGTTTCTGGTGGATCGGGACCCCGGTTTGAATCCCGGCAGTGTCATTGATCTTCTTTTTCTTTTTTTTGAGTCTATGGATTTGAATCATGATTTCACTTATGAGGTAGGAATTTCGATTGTCTTTGCGTGGAACAGATAGCCCAGTGGTTGGGAGATAGTTTCTGGTGGATCAGGACCATGGTTCGAATCCCTGCAGTGTCCTTGATCTTCTTCTTTGTTTTTCTAAGTCTAAGGATTTGAATCACAATTTCACTTATAATTTAGGAATTTCGCTTGTCTTTGCGTGGAACAGATAGCCCAGTGGTTGGGAGATAGTTTCTGGTGGATCGGGACCACGGTTCGAATCCCGACAAGGTACTTGATTCACTTTTTCTTTTTTCTAAGTCTAAAGATTTGAATCATGATTTCACTTATGAGGTAGGAATTTCGCTTGTTTTTGCGTGAAACAGATAGCCCAGTGGTTTGGGAGATAGTTTCTGGTGGATCGGGACCACGGTTCGAATCCCGACAAGGTCCTTGATTCACTTTTTCTTTTTTCTGAGTCTAAAGATTTGAGTCATGATTTCACTTATGACGTATGAATTTCGTTTTTATTTGCAAGGAACACATAGCCCAGTGGTTGGGAGATAGTTTCTGGTGGATCGGGACCACGGTTCGAATCCCGGCATTGTCCTTTATTCGTTTTTTTTCTTTTTCAGAGTCTAAAGATTTGAATCATGATTTCACTTATGTGGTAGGAATTTCGCTTGTCTTTGCGTGGAACACATAGCCCAGTGGTTGGAAGATAGTTTCTTGTGGATCGGGTTCACGGTTCAATGCCGACAAGGTCCTTGATTCACTTTTTTTTTTCTGAGTCTAAAGATTTGAATCATGATTTCACTTATGAGGTAGGAATTTCGATTGTCTTTGCGTGGAACAGATAGCCCAGTGGTTGGGAGATAGTTTCTGGTGGATCAGGACCACGGTTCGAATCCCTGCAGTGTCCTTGATCTTCTTCTTTTTTTCTAAGTCTAAGGATTTGAATCACGATTTCACTTATAATTTAGGAATTTCGCTTGTCTTTGCGTGGAACAGATAGCCCAGTGGTTGGGAGATAGTTTTTGGTGGATCGGGACCACGGTTCGAATCCCGGTAGGGTCCTTGATCCTCTTTTTTCTTTTTTCTAAATCTAAAGATTTGAATCATGATTTCACTTATGAGGTAAGAATTTCGCTTGTCTTTGCGTGGAACAGATAGCCCAGTGGTTGGGAGATAGTTTCTGGTGGATCGGGACCACGGTTCGAATCCCGACAAGGTCCTTGATACACTTTTTTTTTCTGAGTCTAAGGATTTGAATCATGATTTCACTTATGAGGTAGGAATTTCGATTGTCTTTGCGTGGAACAGATAGCCCAGTGGTTGGGACATACTTTCTGGTGGATCAGGACCACGGTTCGAATCCCTGCAGTGTCCTTGATCTTCTTTTTCTTTTTTTTCTAAGTCTAAGGATTTGAATCACGATTTCAATTATAATTTAGGAATTTCGCTTGTCTTTGCGTGGAACAGATAGCCCAGTGGTTGGGACATAGTTTCTGGTGGATCGGGACCACGGTTCGATTCCCAACAAGGTCCTTGATCTTCTTTTTCTTTTTTCTGAGTCTAAAGATTTGAATCATGATTTCACTTATGACGTATGAATTTCGCTTGTCTTTGCGTGGAACAGATAGCCCAGTGGTTGGGAGATAGTTTCTGGTGGATCGGGACCACGGTTCGAATCCTGGCAAAGTCCTTGATTCGCTTTTTTTCTTTTTCAGAGTCTAAAGATTTGAATCATGATTTCACTTATGTGGTAGGAATTTCGCTTGTCTTTGCGTGGAACACATAGCCCAGTGGTTGGGAGATAGTTTCTGGTGGATCGGGACCCCGGTTCGAATCCCGGCAGTGTCCTTGATCTTCTTTTCTTTTTTCTGAGTCTAAGGATTTGAATCATGATTTCACTTATGAGGTAGGAATTTCGCTTGTCTTTGCGTGAAACAGATGGCCCAGTGGTTGGGAGATAGTTTCTGGTGGATCGGGACCCCGGTTTGAATCCCGGCAGTGTCCTTGATCTTCTTTTTCTTTTTTTGAGTCTATGGATTTGAATCATGATTTCACTTATGAGGTAGGAATTTCGATTGTCTTTGCGTGGAACAGATAGCCCAGTGGTTGGGAGATAGTTTCTGGTGGATCAGGACCATGGTTCGAATCCCTGCAGTGTCCATGATCTTCTTCTTTTTTTTTCTAAGTCTAAGGATTTGAATCACAATTTCACTTATAATTTAGGAATTTCGCTTGTCTTTGCGTGGAACAGATAGCCCAGTGGTTGGGAGATAGTTTCTGGTGGGTCGGGACCACGGTTCGAATCCCGACAAGGTACTTGATTCACTTTTTCTTTTTTCTAAGTCTAAAGATTTGAATCATGATTTCACTTATGAGGTAGGAATTTCGCTTGTCTTTGCGTGAAACAGATAGCCCAGTGGTTTGGGAGATAGTTTCTGGTGGATCGGGACCACGGTTCGAATCCCGACAAGGTCCTAGATTCACTTTTTGTTTTCTGAGTCTAAAGATTTGAATCATGATTTCACTTATGGATAGGAATTTCGCTTGTCTTCGCATGGAACAGATAGCCCAGTGGTTTGGAGATAGTTTCTGGTGGATCGGGTTCACGGTTCGAATCCCGACAAGGTCCTTGATTCACTTTTTCTTTTTTCTGAGTCTAAAGATTTGAGTCATGATTTCACTTATGACGTATGAATTTCGTTTTTATTTGCAAGGAACACATAGCCCAGTGGTTGGGAGATAGTTTCTGGTGGATCGGGACCACGGTTCGAATCCCGGCAGTGTCCTTTATTCGTTTTTTTCTTTTTCAGAGTCTAAAGATTTGAATCATGATTTCACTTATGTGGTAGGAATTTCGCTTGTCTTTGCGTGGAACACATAGCCCAGTGGTTGGAAGATAGTTTCTTGTGGATCGGGTTCACGGTTCAATGCCGACAAGGTCCTTGATTCACTTTTTTTTTTCTGAGTCTAAAGATTTGAATCATGATTTCACTTATGAGGTAGGAATTTCGATTGTCTTTGCGTGGAACAGATAGCCCAGTGGTTGGGAGATAGTTTCTGGTGGATCAGGACCACGGTTCGAATCCCTGCAGTGTCCTTGATCTTCTTCTTTTTTTCTAAGTCTAAGGATTTGAATCACGATTTCACTTATAATTTAGGAATTTCGCTTGTCTTTGCGTGGAACAGATAGCCCAGTGGTTGGGACATAGTTTCTGGTGGATCGGGACCACGGTTCGAATCCCGGTAGGGTCCTTGATCCCCTTTTTTCTTTTTTCTAAATCTAAAGATTTGAATCATGATTTCACTTATGAGGTAAGAATTTCGCTTGTCTTTGCGTGGAACAGATAGCCCAGTGGTTGGGAGATAGTTTCTGGTGGATCGGGACCACGGTTCGAATCCCGACAAGGTCCTTGATACACTTTTTTTTTCTGAGTCTAAAGATTTGAATCATGATTTCACTTATGACGTATGAATTTCGCTTGTCTTTGCGTGGAACAGATAGCCCAGTGGTTGGGAGATAGTTTCTGGTGGATCGGGACCACGGTTCGAATCCTGGCAAAGTCCTTGATTCGCTTTTTTTCTTTTTCAGAGTCTAAAGATTTGAATCATGATTTCACTTATGTGGTAGGAATTTCGCTTGTCTTTGCGTGGAACACATAGCCCAGTGGTTGGGAGATAGTTTCTGGTGGATCGGGACCCCGGTTCGAATCCCGGCAGTGTCCTTGATCTTCTTTTCTTTTTTCTGAGTCTAAGGATTTGAATCATGATTTCACTTATGAGGTAGGAATTTCGCTTGTCTTTGCGTGAAACAGATGGCCCAGTGGTTGGGAGATAGTTTCTGGTGGATCGGGACCCCGGTTTGAATCCCGGCAGTGTCCTTGATCTTCTTTTTCTTTTTTTGAGTCTATGGATTTGAATCATGATTTCACTTATGAGGTAGGAATTTCGATTGTCTTTGCGTGGAACAGATAGCCCAGTGGTTGGGAGATAGTTTCTGGTGGATCAGGACCATGGTTCGAATCCCTGCAGTGTCCATGATCTTCTTCTTTTTTTTTCTAAGTCTAAGGATTTGAATCACAATTTCACTTATAATTTAGGAATTTCGCTTGTCTTTGCGTGGAACAGATAGCCCAGTGGTTGGGAGATAGTTTCTGGTGGATCGGGACCACGGTTCGAATCCCGACAAGGTACTTGATTCACTTTTTCTTTTTTCTAAGTCTAAAGATTTGAATCATGATTTCACTTATGAGGTAGGAATTTCGCTTGTCTTTGCGTGAAACAGATAGCCCAGTGGTTTGGGAGATAGTTTCTGGTGGATCGGGACCACGGTTCGAATCCCGACAAGGTCCTAGATTCACTTTTTGTTTTCTGAGTCTAAAGATTTGAATCATGATTTCACTTATGGATAGGAATTTCGCTTGTCTTCGCATGGAACAGATAGCCCAGTGGTTTGGAGATAGTTTCTGGTGGATCGGGTTCACGGTTCGAATCCCGACAAGGTCCTTGATTCACTTTTTCTTTTTTCTGAGTCTAAAGATTTGAGTCATGATTTCACTTATGACGTATGAATTTCGTTTTTATTTGCAAGGAACACATAGCCCAGTGGTTGGGAGATAGTTTCTGGTGGATCGGGACCACGGTTCGAATCCCGGCAGTGTCCTTTATTCGTTTTTTTCTTTTTCAGAGTCTAAAGATTTGAATCATGATTTCACTTATGTGGTAGGAATTTCGCTTGTCTTTGCGTGGAACACATAGCCCAGTGGTTGGAAGATAGTTTCTTGTGGATCGGGTTCACGGTTCAATGCCGACAAGGTCCTTGATTCACTTTTTTTTTTCTGAGTCTAAAGATTTGAATCATGATTTCACTTATGAGGTAGGAATTTCGATTGTCTTTGCGTGGAACAGATAGCCCAGTGGTTGGGAGATAGTTTCTGGTGGATCAGGACCACGGTTCGAATCCCTGCAGTGTCCTTGATCTTCTTCTTTTTTTCTAAGTCTAAGGATTTGAATCACGATTTCACTTATAATTTAGGAATTTCGCTTGTCTTTGCGTGGAACAGATAGCCCAGTGGTTGGGAGATAGTTTTTGGTGTATCGGGACCACGGTTCGAATCCCGGTAGGGTCCTTGATCCCCTTTTTTCTTTTTTCTAAATCTAAAGATTTGAATCATGATTTCACTTATGAGGTAAGAATTTCGCTTGTCTTTGCGTGGAACAGATAGCCCAGTGGTTGGGAGATAGTTTCTGGTGGATCGGGACCACGGTTCGAATCCCGACAAGGTCCTTGATACACTTTTTTTTTCTGAGTCTAAGGATTTGAATCATGATTTCACTTATGACGTATGAATTTCGCTTGTCTTTGCGTGGAACAGATAGGCCAGTGGTTGGGACATACTTTCTGGTGGATCAGGACCACGGTTCGAATCCCTGCAGTGTCCTTGATCTTCTTTTTCTTTTTTTTCTAAGTCTAAGGATTTGAATCACGATTTCACTTATAATTTAGGAATTTCGCTTGTCTTTGCGTGGAACAGATAGCCCAGTGGTTGGGAGATAGTTTCTGGTGGATCGGGACCCCGGTTCGAATCCCGGTAGTGTCCTTGATCTTCTTTTCTTTTTTCTGAGTCTAAGGATTTGAATCATGATTTCACTTATGAGGTAGGAATTTCGCTTGTCTTTGCGTGAAACAGATGGCCCAGTGGTTGAGAGATAGTTTCTGGTGGATCGGGACCCCGGTTTGAATCCCGGCAGTGTCATTGATCTTCTTTTTCTTTTTTTTGAGTCTATGGATTTGAATCATGATTTCACTTATGAGGTAGGAATTTCGATTGTCTTTGCGTGGAACAGATAGCCCAGTGGTTGGGAGATAGTTTCTGGTGGATCAGGACCATGGTTCGAATCCCTGCAGTGTCCTTGATCTTCTTCTTTGTTTTTCTAAGTCTAAGGATTTGAATCACAATTTCACTTATAATTTAGGAATTTCGCTTGTCTTTGCGTGGAACAGATAGCCCAGTGGTTGGGAGATAGTTTCTGGTGGATCGGGACCACGGTTCGAATCCCGACAAGGTACTTGATTCACTTTTTCTTTTTTCTAAGTCTAAAGATTTGAATCATGATTTCACTTATGAGGTAGGAATTTCGCTTGTTTTTGCGTGAAACAGATAGCCCAGTGGTTTGGGAGATAGTTTCTGGTGGATCGGGACCACGGTTCGAATCCCGACAAGGTCCTAGATTCACTTTTTGTTTTCTGAGTCTAAAGATTTGAATCATGATTTCACTTATGGATAGGAATTTCGCTTGTCTTCGCATGGAACAGATAGCCCAGTGGTTTGGAGATAGTTTCTGGTGGATCGGGTTCACGGTTCGAATCCCGACAAGGTCCTTGATTCACTTTTTCTTTTTTCTGAGTCTAAAGATTTGAGTCATGATTTCACTTATGACGTATGAATTTCGTTTTTATTTGCAAGGAACACATAGCCCAGTGGTTGGGAGATAGTTTCTGGTGGATCGGGACCACGGTTCGAATCCCGACAAGGTCCTTGATTCACTTTTTCTTTTTTCTGAGTCTAAAGATTTGAGTCATGATTTCACTTATGACGTATGAATTTCGTTTTTATTTGCAAGGAACACATAGCCCAGTGGTTGGGACATACTTTCTGGTGGATCAGGACCACGGTTCGAATCCCTGCAGTGTCCTTGATCTTCTTTTTCTTTTTTTTCTAAGTCTAAGGATTTGAATCACGATTTCACTTATGTGGTAGGAATTTCGCTTGTCTTTGCGTGGAACAGATAGCCCAGTGGTTGGGACATAGTTTCTGGTGGATCGGGACCACGGTTCGATTCCCAACAAGGTCCTTGATCTTCTTTTTCTTTTTTCTGAGTCTAAAGATTTGAATCATGATTTCACTTATGACGTATGAATTTCGCTTGTCTTTGCGTGGAACAGATAGCCCAGTGGTTGGGAGATAGTTTCTGGTGGATCGGGACCACGGTTCGAATCCTGGCAAAGTCCTTGATTCGCTTTTTTTCTTTTTCAGAGTCTAAAGATTTGAATCATGATTTCACTTATGTGGTAGGAATTTCGCTTGTCTTTGCGTGGAACAGATAGCCCAGTGGTTGGGAGATAGTTTCTGGTGGATCGGGACCCCGGTTCGAATCCCGGCAGTGTCCTTGATCTTCTTTTCTTTTTTCTGAGTCTAAGGATTTGAATCATGATTTCACTTATGAGGTAGGAATTTCGCTTGTCTTTGCGTGAAACAGATGGCCCAGTGGTTGGGAGATAGTTTCTGGTGGATCGGGACCCCGGTTTGAATCCCGGCAGTGTCCTTGATCTTCTTTTTCTTTTTTTGAGTCTATGGATTTGAATCATGATTTCACTTATGAGGTAGGAATTGCGATTGTCTTTGCGTGGAACAGATAGCCCAGTGGTTGGGAGATAGTTTCTGGTGGATCAGGACCATGGTTCGAATCCCTGCAGTGTCCTTGATCTTCTTCTTTTTTTTTCTAAGTCTAAGGATTTGAATCACAATTTCACTTATAATTTAGGAATTTCGCTTGTCTTTGCGTGGAACAGATAGCCCAGTGGTTGGGAGATAGTTTCTGGTGGATCGGGACCACGCTTCGAATCCCGACAAGGTACTTGATTCACTTTTTCTTTTTTCTAAGTCTAAAGATTTGAATCATGATTTCACTTATGAGGTAGGAATTTCGCTTGTCTTTGCGTGAAACAGATAGCCCAGTGGTTTGGGAGATAGTTTCTGGTGGATCGGGACCACGGTTCGAATCCCGACAAGGTCCTAGATTCACTTTTTGTTTTCTGAGTCTAAAGATTTGAATCATGATTTCACTTATGGATAGGAATTTCGCTTGTCTTCGCATGGAACAGATAGCCCAGTGGTTTGGAGATAGTTTCTGGTGGATCGGGTTCACGGTTCGAATCCCGACAAGGTCCTTGATTCACTTTTTCTTTTTTCTGAGTCTAAAGATTTGAGTCATGATTTCACTTATGACGTATGAATTTCGTTTTTATTTGCAAGGAACACATAGCCCAGTGGTTGGGAGATAGTTTCTGGTGGATCGGGACCACGGTTCGAATCCCGGCAGTGTCCTTTATTCGTTTTTTTCTTTTTCAGAGTCTAAAGATTTGAATCATGATTTCACTTATGTGGTAGGAATTTCGCTTGTCTTTGCGTGGAACACATAGCCCAGTGGTTGGAAGATAGTTTCTTGTGGATCGGGTTCACGGTTCAATGCCGACAAGGTCCTTGATTCACTTTTTTTTTCTGAGTCTAAAGATTTGAATCATGATTTCACTTATGAGGTAGGAATTTCGATTGTCTTTGCGTGGAACAGATAGCCCAGTGGTTGGGAGATAGTTTCTGGTGGATCAGGACCACGGTTCGAATCCCTGCAGTGTCCTTGATCTTCTTCTTTTTTTCTAAGTCTAAGGATTTGAATCACGATTTCACTTATAATTTAGGAATTTCGCTTGTCTTTGCGTGGAACAGATAGCCCAGTGGTTGGGAGATAGTTTTTGGTGTATCGGGACCACGGTTCGAATCCCGGTAGGGTCCTTGATCCCCTTTTTTCTTTTTTCTAAATCTAAAGATTTGAATCATGATTTCACTTATGAGGTAAGAATTTCGCTTGTCTTTGCGTGGAACAGATAGCCCAGTGGTTGGGAGATAGTTTCTGGTGGATCGGGACCACGGTTCGAATCCCGACGAGGTCCTTGATACACTTTTTTTTCTGAGTCTAAGGATTTGAATCATGATTTCACTTATGACGTATGAATTTCGCTTGTCTTTGCGTGGAACAGATAGGCCAGTGGTTGGGACATACTTTCTGGTGGATCAGGACCACGGTTCGAATCCCTGCAGTGTCCTTGATCTTCTTCTTTTTTTTTTTCTAAGTCTAAGGATTTGAATCACGATTTCACTTATAATTTAGGAATTTCGCTTGTCTTTGCGTGGAACAGATAGCCCAGTGGTTGGGACATAGTTTCTGGTGGATCGGGACCACGGTTCGATTCCCAACAAGGTCCTTGATCTTCTTTTTCTTTTTTCTGAGTCTAAAGATTTGAATCATGATTTCACTTATGACGTATGAATTTCGCTTGTCTTTGCGTGGAACAGATAGCCCAGTGGTTGGGAGATAGTTTCTGGTGGATCGGGACCACGGTTCGAATCCTGGCAAAGTCCTTGATTCGCTTTTTTCTTTTTCAGAGTCTAAAGATTTGAATCATGATTTCACTTATGTGGTAGGAATTTCGCTTGTCTTTGCGTGGAACACATAGCCCAGTGGTTGGCAGATAGTTTCTGGTGGATCGGGACCCCGGTTCGAATCCCGGCAGTGTCCTTGATCTTCTTTTCTTTTTTCTGAGTCTAAGGATTTGAATCATGATTTCACTTATGAGGTAGGAATTTCGCTTGTCCTTGCGTGAAACAGATGGCCCAGTGGTTGGGAGATAGTTTCTGGTGGATCGGGACCCCGGTTTGAATCCCGGCAGTGTCCTTGATCTTCTTTTTCTTTTTTTGAGTCTATGGATTTGAATCATGATTTCACTTATAATTTAGGAATTTCGCTTGTCTTTGCGTGGAACAGATAGCCCAGTGGTTGGGACATAGTTTCTGGTGGATCGGGACCACGGTTCGATTCCCAACAAGGTCCTTGATCTTCTTTTTCTTTTTTCTGAGTCTAAAGATTTGAATCATGATTTCACTTATGAGGTAAGAATTTCGCTTGTCTTTGCGTGGAACAGATAGCCCAGTGGTTGGGAGATAGTTTCTGGTGGATCGGGACCACGGTTCGAATCCCGACAAGGTCCTTGATACACTTTTTTTTTTCTGAGTCTAAGGATTTGAATCATGATTTCACTTATGAGGTAGGAATTTCGATTGTCTTTGCGTGGAACAGATAGCCCAGTGGTTGGGACATACTTTCTGGTGGATCAGGACCACGGTTCGAATCCCTGCAGTGTCCTTGATCTTCTTTTTCTTTTTTTTCTAAGTCTAAGGATTTGAATCACGATTTCACTTATAATTTAGGAATTTCGCTTGTCTTTGCGTGGAACAGATAGCCCAGTGGTTGGGACATAGTTTCTGGTGGATCGGGACCACGGTTCGATTCCCAACAAGGTCCTTGATCTTCTTTTTCTTTTTTCTGAGTCTAAAGATTTGAATCATGATTTCACTTATGACGTATGAATTTCGCTTGTCTTTGCGTGGAACAGATAGCCCAGTGGTTGGGAGATAGTTTCTGGTGGATCGGGACCACGGTTCGAATCCTGGCAAAGTCCTTGATTCGCTTTTTCTTTTTCAGAGTCTAAAGATTTGAATCATGATTTCACTTATGTGGTAGGAATTTCGCTTGTCTTTGCGTGGAACAGATAGCCCAGTGGTTGGGAGATAGTTTCTGCTGGATCGGGACCCCGGTTCGAATCCCGGCAGTGTCCTTGATCTTCTTTTCTTTTTTCTGAGTCTAAGGATTTGAATCATGATTTCACTTATGAGGAAGGAATTTCGCTTGTCTTTGCGTGAAACAGATGGCCCAGTGGTTGGGAGATAGTTTCTGGTGGATCGGGACCCCGGTTTGAATCCCGGCAGTGTCCTTGATCTTCTTTTTCTTTTTTTGAGTCTATGGATTTGAATCATGATTTCACTTATGAGGTAGGAATTTCGATTGTCTTTGCGTGGAACAGATAGCCCAGTGGTTGGGAGATAGTTTCTGGTGGATCAGGACCATGGTTCGAATCCCTGCAGTGTCCTTGATCTTCTTCTTTTTTCTAAGTCTAAAGATTTGAATCATGATTTCACTTATGAGGTAGGAATTTCGCTAGTCTTTGCGTGAAACAGATAGCCCAGTGGTTTGGGAGATAGTTTCTGGTGGATCGGGACCACGGTTCGAATCCCGACAAGGTCCTTGATTCACTTTTTCTGTTTTCTGAGTCTAAAGATTTGAATCATGATTTCACTTATGGATAGGAATTTTTGCTTGTCTTCGCAAGGAACACATAGCCCAGTGGTTGGGAGATAGTTTCTGGTGGATCGGGACCACGGTTCGAATCCCGGCAGTGTCCTTGATTCGTTTTTTTTCTTTTTCAGAGTCTAAAGATTTGAATCATGATTTCACTTATGTGGTAGGAATTTCGCTTGTCTTTGCGTGGAACACATAGCCCAGTGGTTTGAAGATAGTTTATTGTGGATCAGGACCACGGTACGAATCCCGACAAGGTCCTAGATTCACTTTTTCTTTTTTCTGAGTCTAAAAATTTGAATCAAGATTTCACTTATGACGTATGAATTTCGCTTGTCTTTTCGTGGAACAGATAGCCCAGTGGTTGGGAGATAGTTTCTGGTGGATCGGGACCACGGTTCGAATCCCGGCAAAGTCCTTGATTGACTTTTTCTTTTTTCTGAGTCTAGAGATTTGAATCATGATTTCACTAATGACGTAGAATTTCGATTGTCTTTGCGTGGAACAGATAGCCCAGTGGTTGGGAGATAGTTTCTGGTGGTTCGGGACCACGGTTCGAATCCCGGCAAAGTCCTTGATTCGTTTTTTCTTTTTCAGAGTCTAAAGATTTGAATCATGATTTCACTTATGTGGTAGGAATTTCGCTTGTCTTTGCGTGGAACACATAGCCCAGTGGTTGGGAGATAGTTTCTGGTGGATCGGGTTCACGGTTCGAATCCCGACAAGGTCCTTGATTCACTTTTTCTTTGTTCTGAGTCTAAAGATTTGAGTCATGATTTCACTTATGACGTATGAATTTCGCTTGTCTTTGCAAGGAACACATAGCCCAGTGGTTGGGAGATAGTTTCTGGTGGATCAGGACCACGGTTCGATTCCCAACAAGGTCCTTGATCTTCTTTTTCTTTTTTCTGAGTCTAAAGATTTGAATCATGATTTCACTTATGACGTATGAATTTCGCTTGTCTTTGCGTGGAACAGATAGCCCAGTGGTTGGGAGATAGTTTCTGGTGGATCGGGACCACGGTTCGAATCCTGGCAAAGTCCTTGATTCGCTTTTTTCTTTTTCAGAGTCTAAAGATTTGAATCATGATTTCACTTATGTGGTAGGAATTTCGCTTGTCTTTGCGTGGAACAGATAGCCCAGTGGTTGGGAGATAGTTTCTGGTGGATCGGGACCCCGGTTCGAATCCCGGTAGTGTCATTGATCTTTTTTTTCTTTTTTTTTCAGAGTCTAAGGATGTGAATCATGATTTCACTTATGATGTAAGAATTTCGCTTGTCTTTGCGTGGAACAGATAGCCCAGTGGTTGGGAGATAGTTTCTGGTGGATCGGGACCCCGGTTCGAATCCCGGCAGTGTCCTTGATCTTCTTTTTCTTTTTTTCTGAGTCTAAGGATTTGAATCATGATTTCACTTATGAGTTAGGAATTTCGATTGTCTTTGCGTGGAACAGATAGCCCAGTGGTTGGGAGATAGTTTCTTGTGGATCAGGACCACGGTTCGAATCCTGGTAGGGTCTTTGATCCCCTTACCTTTTTTTCTGAGTCTAAAGATTTGAATCATGATTTCACTTATGAGGCAGGAATTTCGCATGTCTTTGCGTGGAACAGTTAGGCCAGTGGTTGGGAGATAGTTTCTGGTGGATCGGGACCACGGTTCGAATCCCGGCAGTGTCCTTGATTCACTTTTTCCTTTTTCAGAGTCTAAAGATTTGAATCATGATTTCACTTATGAGGTAAGAATTTCGCATGTCTTTGCGTGGAACAGATAGCCCAGTGGTTGGGAGATAGTTTCTGCTGGATCGGGACCCCGGTTCGAATCCCGGCAGTGTCCTTGATCTTCTTTTCTTTTTTCTGAGTCTAAGGATTTGAATCATGATTTCACTTATGAGGAAGGAATTTCGCTTGTCTTTGCGTGAAACAGATGGCCCAGTGGTTGGGAGATAGTTTCTGGTGGATCGGGACCCCGGTTTGAATCCCGGCAGTGTCCTTGATCTTCTTTTTCTTTTTTTGAGTCTATGGATTTGAATCATGATTTCACTTATGAGGTAGGAATTTCGATTGTCTTTGCGTGGAACAGATAGCCCAGTGGTTGGGAGATAGTTTCTGGTGGATCAGGACCATGGTTCGAATCCCTGCAGTGTCCTTGATCTTCTTCTTTTTTCTAAGTCTAAAGATTTGAATCATGATTTCACTTATGAGGTAGGAATTTCGCTTGTCTTTGCGTGAAACAGATAGCCCAGTGGTTTGGGAGATAGTTTCTGGTGGATCGGGACCACGGTTCGAATCCCGACAAGGTCCTTGATTCACTTTTTCTGTTTTCTGAGTCTAAAGATTTGAATCATGATTTCACTTATGGATAGGAATTTTTGCTTGTCTTTGCAAGGAACACATAGCCCAGTGGTTGGGAGATAGTTTCTGGTGGATCGGGACCACGGTTCGAATCCCGGCAGTGTCCTTGATTCGTTTTTTTTCTTTTTCAGAGTCTAAAGATTTGAATCATGATTTCACTTATGTGGTAGGAATTTCGCTTGTCTTTGCGTGGAACACATAGCCCAGTGGTTTGAAGATAGTTTATTGTGGATCAGGACCACGGTACGAATCCCGACAAGGTCCTAGATTCACTTTTTCTTTTTTCTGAGTCTAAAAATTTGAATCAAGATTTCACTTATGACGTATGAATTTCGCTTGTCTTTTCGTGGAACAGATAGCCCAGTGGTTGGGAGATAGTTTCTGGTGGATCGGGACCACGGTTCGAATCCCGGCAAAGTCCTTGATTGACTTTTTCTTTTTTCTGAGTCTAGAGATTTGAATCATGATTTCACTAATGACGTAGAATTTCGATTGTCTTTGCGTGGAACAGATAGCCCAGTGGTTGGGAGATAGTTTCTGGTGGTTCGGGACCACGGTTCGAATCCCGGCAAAGTCCTTGATTCGTTTTTTCTTTTTCAGAGTCTAAAGATTTGAATCATGATTTCACTTATGTGGTAGGAATTTCGCTTGTCTTTGCGTGGAACACATAGCCCAGTGGTTGGGAGATAGTTTCTGGTGGATCGGGTTCACGGTTCGAATCCCGACAAGGTCCTTGATTCACTTTTTCTTTGTTCTGAGTCTAAAGATTTGAGTCATGATTTCACTTATGACGTATGAATTTCGCTTGTCTTTGCAAGGAACACATAGCCCAGTGGTTGGGAGATAGTTTCTGGTGGATCAGGACCACGGTTCGATTCCCAACAAGGTCCTTGATCTTCTTTTTCTTTTTTCTGAGTCTAAAGATTTGAATCATGATTTCACTTATGACGTATGAATTTCGCTTGTCTTTGCGTGGAACAGATAGCCCAGTGGTTGGGAGATAGTTTCTGGTGGATCAGGACCACGGTTCGATTCCCAACAAGGTCCTTGATCTTCTTTTTCTTTTTTCTGAGTCTAAAGATTTGAATCATGATTTCACTTATGACGTATGAATTTCGCTTGTCTTTGCGTGGAACAGATAGCCCAGTGGTTGGGAGATAGTTTCTGGTGGATCGGGACCACGGTTCGAATCCTGGCAAAGTCCTTGATTCGCTTTTTTCTTTTTCAGAGTCTAAAGATTTGAATCATGATTTCACTTATGTGGTAGGAATTTCGCTTGTCTTTGCGTGGAACAGATAGCCCAGTGGTTGGGAGATAGTTTCTGGTGGATCGGGACCCCGGTTCGAATCCCGGTAGTGTCATTGATCTTTTTTTTCTTTTTTTTTCAGAGTCTAAGGATGTGAATCATGATTTCACTTATGATGTAAGAATTTCGCTTGTCTTTGCGTGGAACAGATAGCCCAGTGGTTGGGAGATAGTTTCTGGTGGATCGGGACCCCGGTTCGAATCCCGGCAGTGTCCTTGATCTTCTTTTTCTTTTTTTCTGAGTCTAAGGATTTGAATCATGATTTCACTTATGAGTTAGGAATTTCGATTGTCTTTGCGTGGAACAGATAGCCCAGTGGTTGGGAGATAGTTTCTTGTGGATCAGGACCACGGTTCGAATCCTGGTAGGGTCTTTGATCCCCTTACCTTTTTTTCTGAGTCTAAAGATTTGAATCATGATTTCACTTATGAGGCAGGAATTTCGCATGTCTTTGCGTGGAACAGTTAGGCCAGTGGTTGGGAGATAGTTTCTGGTGGATCGGGACCACGGTTCGAATCCCGGCAGTGTCCTTGATTCACTTTTTCCTTTTTCAGAGTCTAAAGATTTGAATCATGATTTCACTTATGAGGTAAGAATTTCGCATGTCTTTGCGTGGAACAGATAGCCCAGTGGTTGGGAGATAGTTTCTGCTGGATCGGGACCCCGGTTCGAATCCCGGCAGTGTCCTTGATCTTCTTTTCTTTTTTCTGAGTCTAAGGATTTGAATCATGATTTCACTTATGAGGAAGGAATTTCGCTTGTCTTTGCGTGAAACAGATGGCCCAGTGGTTGGGAGATAGTTTCTGGTGGATCGGGACCCCGGTTTGAATCCCGGCAGTGTCCTTGATCTTCTTTTTCTTTTTTTGAGTCTATGGATTTGAATCATGATTTCACTTATGAGGTAGGAATTTCGATTGTCTTTGCGTGGAACAGATAGCCCAGTGGTTGGGAGATAGTTTCTGGTGGATCAGGACCATGGTTCGAATCCCTGCAGTGTCCTTGATCTTCTTCTTTTTTCTAAGTCTAAAGATTTGAATCATGATTTCACTTATGAGGTAGGAATTTCGCTTGTCTTTGCGTGAAACAGATAGCCCAGTGGTTTGGGAGATAGTTTCTGGTGGATCGGGACCACGGTTCGAATCCCGACAAGGTCCTTGATTCACTTTTTCTGTTTTCTGAGTCTAAAGATTTGAATCATGATTTCACTTATGGATAGGAATTTTTGCTTGTCTTTGCAAGGAACACATAGCCCAGTGGTTGGGAGATAGTTTCTGGTGGATCGGGACCACGGTTCGAATCCCGGCAGTGTCCTTGATTCGTTTTTTTTCTTTTTCAGAGTCTAAAGATTTGAATCATGATTTCACTTATGTGGTAGGAATTTCGCTTGTCTTTGCGTGGAACACATAGCCCAGTGGTTTGAAGATAGTTTATTGTGGATCAGGACCACGGTACGAATCCCGACAAGGTCCTAGATTCACTTTTTCTTTTTTCTGAGTCTAAAAATTTGAATCAAGATTTCACTTATGACGTATGAATTTCGCTTGTCTTTTCGTGGAACAGATAGCCCAGTGGTTGGGAGATAGTTTCTGGTGGATCGGGACCACGGTTCGAATCCCGGCAAAGTCCTTGATTGACTTTTTCTTTTTTCTGAGTCTAGAGATTTGAATCATGATTTCACTAATGACGTAGAATTTCGATTGTCTTTGCGTGGAACAGATAGCCCAGTGGTTGGGAGATAGTTTCTGGTGGTTCGGGACCACGGTTCGAATCCCGGCAAAGTCCTTGATTCGTTTTTTCTTTTTCAGAGTCTAAAGATTTGAATCATGATTTCACTTATGTGGTAGGAATTTCGCTTGTCTTTGCGTGGAACACATAGCCCAGTGGTTGGGAGATAGTTTCTGGTGGATCGGGTTCACGGTTCGAATCCCGACAAGGTCCTTGATTCACTTTTTCTTTGTTCTGAGTCTAAAGATTTGAGTCATGATTTCACTTATGACGTATGAATTTCGCTTGTCTTTGCAAGGAACACATAGCCCAGTGGTTGGGAGATAGTTTCTGGTGGATCAGGACCACGGTTCGATTCCCAACAAGGTCCTTGATCTTCTTTTTCTTTTTTCTGAGTCTAAAGATTTGAATCATGATTTCACTTATGACGTATGAATTTCGCTTGTCTTTGCGTGGAACAGATAGCCCAGTGGTTGGGAGATAGTTTCTGGTGGATCGGGACCACGGTTCGAATCCTGGCAAAGTCCTTGATTCGCTTTTTTCTTTTTCAGAGTCTAAAGATTTGAATCATGATTTCACTTATGTGGTAGGAATTTCGCTTGTCTTTGCGTGGAACAGATAGCCCAGTGGTTGGGAGATAGTTTCTGGTGGATCGGGACCCCGGTTCGAATCCCGGTAGTGTCATTGATCTTTTTTTTCTTTTTTTTTCAGAGTCTAAGGATGTGAATCATGATTTCACTTATGATGTAAGAATTTCGCTTGTCTTTGCGTGGAACAGATAGCCCAGTGGTTGGGAGATAGTTTCTGGTGGATCGGGACCCCGGTTCGAATCCCGGCAGTGTCCTTGATCTTCTTTTTCTTTTTTTCTGAGTCTAAGGATTTGAATCATGATTTCACTTATGAGTTAGGAATTTCGATTGTCTTTGCGTGGAACAGATAGCCCAGTGGTTGGGAGATAGTTTCTTGTGGATCAGGACCACGGTTCGAATCCTGGTAGGGTCTTTGATCCCCTTACCTTTTTTTCTGAGTCTAAAGATTTGAATCATGATTTCACTTATGAGGCAGGAATTTCGCATGTCTTTGCGTGGAACAGTTAGGCCAGTGGTTGGGAGATAGTTTCTGGTGGATCGGGACCACGGTTCGAATCCCGGCAGTGTCCTTGATTCACTTTTTCCTTTTTCAGAGTCTAAAGATTTGAATCATGATTTCACTTATGTGGTAGGAATTTCGCTTGTCTTTGCGTGGAACAGATAGCCCAGTGGTTGGGAGATAGTTTCTGGTGGATCGGGACCACGGTTCGAACACCGACAGTGTCCTTGATCTTGTATTTTTTTTTTCTGAGGCTAAGGATTTGATCCATGATTTAACTTATGACGTATGAATTTCGCTTGTCTTTGCGTGGAACAGATAGCCCAGTGGTTGGGAGATAGTTTCTTGTGGATCAGGACCACGGTTCGAATCCCGACAAGGTCCTAGATTCACTTTTTCTTTTTTCTGAGTCTAAAGATTTGAATCATGATTTCACTTATGAGGTAGGAATTTCGCTTGTCTTTGCGTTAAACAGATAGCCCAGTGGTTTGGGAGATAGTTTCTGGTGGATCGGGACCACGGTTCGAATCCCGACAAGGTCCTTGATTCACTTTTTCTGTTTTCTGAGTCTAAAGATTTGAATCATGATTTCACTTATGGATAGGAATTTTTGCTTGTCTTCGCAAGGAACACATAGCCCAGTGGTTGGGAGATAGTTTCTGGTGGATCGGGACCACGGTTCGAATCCCGGCAGTGTCCTTGATTCGTTTGTTTTCTTTTTCAGAGTCTAAAGATTTGAATCATGATTTCACTTATGTGGTAGGAATTTCGCTTGTCTTTGCGTGGAACACATAGCCCAGTGGTTTAATGATAGTTTATTGTGGATCAGGACCACGGTACGAATCCCGACAAGGTCCTAGATTCACTTTTTCTTTTTTCTGAGTCTAAAAATTTGAATCATGATTTCACTTATGACGTATGAATTTCGCTTGTCTTTTCGTGGAACAGATAGCCCAGTGGTTGGGAGATAGTTTCTGGTGGATCGGGACCACGGTTCGAATCCCGGCAAAGTCCTTGATTGACTTTTTCTTTTTTCTGAGTCTAAAGATTTGAATCATGATTTCACTAATGACGTAGAATTTCGATTGTCTTTGCGTGGAACAGATAGCCCAGTGGTTGGGAGATAGTTTCTGGTGGTTCGGGACCACGGTTCGAATCCCGGCAAAGTCCTTGATTCGTTTTTTTCTTTTTCAGAGTCTAAAGATTTGAATCATGATTTCACTTATGTGGTAGGAATTTCGCTTGTCTTTGCGTGGAACACATAGCCCAGTGGTTGGGAGATAGTTTCTGGTGGATCGGGTTCACGGTTCGAATCCCGACAAGGTCCTTGATTCACTTTTTCTTTTTTCTGAGTCTAAAGATTTGAGTCATGATTTCACTTATGACGTATGAATTTCGCTTGTCTTTGCAAGGAACACATAGCCCAGTGGTTGGGAGATAGTTTCTGGTGGATCAGGACCACGGTTCGATTCCCAACAAGGTCCTTGATCTTCTTTTTCTTTTTTCTGAGTCTAAAGATTTGAATCATGATTTCACTTATGACGTATGAATTTCGCTTGTCTTTGCGTGGAACAGATAGCCCAGTGGTTGGGAGATAGTTTCTGGTGGATCGGGACCACGGTTCGAATCCTGGCAAAGTCCTTGATTCGCTTTTTTCTTTTTCAGAGTCTAAAGATTTGAATCATGATTTCACTTATGTGGTAGGAATTTCGCTTGTCTTTGCGTGGAACAGATAGCCCAGTGGTTGGGAGATAGTTTCTGGTGGATCGGGACCCCGGTTCGAATCCCGGTAGTGTCCTTGATCTTCTTTTCTTTTTTCTGAGTCTAAGGATTTGAATCATGTTTTCACTTATGAGGTAGGAATTTCGCTTGTCTTTGCGTGAAACAGATGGCCCAGTGGTTGGGAGATAGTTTCTGGTGGATCGGGACCCCGGTTTGAATCCCGGCAGTGTCCTTGATCTTCTTTTTCTTTTTTTTGAGTCTATGGATTTGAATCATGATTTCACTTATGAGGTAGGAATTTCGATTGTCTTTGCGTGGAACAGATAGCCCAGTGGTTGGGAGATAGTTTCTGGTGGATCAGGACCATGGTTCGAATCCCTGCAGTGTCCTTGATCTTCTTCTTCTTTTTTTCTAAGTCTAAGGATTTGAATCACAATTTCACTTATAATTTAGGAATTTCGCTTGTCTTTGCGTGGAACAGATAGCCCAGTGGTTGGGAGATAGTTTCTGGTGGATCGGGACCACGGTTCGAATCCCGACAAGGTACTTGATTCACTTTTTCTTTTTTCTAAGTCTAAAGATTTGAATCATGATTTCACTTATGAGGTAGGAATTTCGCTTGTTTTTGCGTGAAACAGATAGCCCAGTGGTTTGGGAGATAGTTTCTGGTGGATCGGGACCACGGTTCGAATCCCGACAAGGTCCTAGATTCACTTTTTGTTTTCTGAGTCTAAAGATTTGAGTCATGATTTCACTTATGACGTATGAATTTCGTTTTTATTTGCAAGGAACACATAGCCCAGTGGTTGGGAGATAGTTTCTGGTGGATCGGGACCACGGTTCGAATCCCGGCAGTGTCCTTTATTCGTTTTTTTCTTTTTCAGAGTCTAAAGATTTGAATCATGATTTCACTTATGTGGTAGGAATTTCGCTTGTCTTTGCGTGGAACACATAGCCCAGTGGTTGGAAGATAGTTTCTTGTGGATCGGGTTCACGGTTCAATGCCGACAAGGTCCTTGATTCACTTTTTTTTTCTGAGTCTAAAGATTTGAATCATGATTTCACTTATGAGGTAGGAATTTCGATTGTCTTTGCGTGGAACAGATAGCCCAGTGGTTGGGAGATAGTTTCTGGTGGATCAGGACCACGGTTCGAATCCCTGCAGTGTCCTTGATCTTCTTCTTTTTTTCTAAGTCTAAGGATTTGAATCACAATTTCACCTATAATTTAGGAATTTCGCTTGTCTTTGCGTGGAACAGATAGCCCAGTGGTTGGGAGATAGTTTCTGGTGGATCGGGACCACGGTTCGAATCCCGACAAGGTACTTAATTCACTTTTTCTTTTTTCTAAGTCTAAAGATTTGAATCATGATTTCACTTATGAGGTAGGAATTTCGCTTGTCTTTGCGTGAAACAGATAGCCCAGTGGTTTGGGAGATAGTTTCTGGTGGATCGGGACCACGGTTCGAATCCCGACAAGGTCCTAGATTCACTTTTTGTTTTCTGAGTCTAAAGATTTGAATCATGATTTCACTTATGGATAGGAATTTCGCTTGTCTTCGCATGGAACAGATAGCCCAGTGGTTTGGAGATAGTATCTGGTGGATCGGGTTCACGGTTCGAATCCCGACAAGGTCCTTGATTCACTTTTTCTTTTTTCTGAGTCTAAAGATTTGAGTCATGATTTCACTTATGACGTATGAATTTCGTTTTTATTTGCAAGGAACATATAGCCCAGTGGTTGGGAGATAGTTTCTGGTGGATCGGGACCACGGTTCGAATCCCGGCAGTGTCCTTTATTCGTTTTTTTCTTTTTCAGAGTCTAAAGATTTGAATCATGATTTCACTTATGTGGTAGGAATTTCGCTTGTCTTTGCGTGGAACACATAGCCCAGTGGTTGGAAGATAGTTTCTTGTGGATCGGGTTCACGGTTCAATGCCGACAAGGTCCTTGATTCACTTTTTTTTTCTGAGTCTAAAGATTTGAATCATGATTTCACTTATGAGGTAGGAATTTCGATTGTCTTTGCGTGGAACAGATAGCCCAGTGGTTGGGAGATAGTTTCTGGTGGATCAGGACCACGGTTCGAATCCCTGCAGTGTCCTTGATCTTCTTCTTTTTTTCTAAGTCTAAGGATTTGAATCACGATTTCACTTATAATTTAGGAATTTCGCTTGTCTTTGCGTGGAACAGATAGCCCAGTGGTTGGGAGATAGTTTCTGGTGGATCGGGACCACGGTTCGAATCCCGGTAGGGTCCTTGATCCCCTTTTTTCTTTTTTCTAAATCTAAAGATTTGAATCATGATTTCACTTATGAGGTAAGAATTTCGCTTGTCTTTGCGTGGAACAGATAGCCCAGTGGTTGGGAGATAGTTTCTGGTGGATCGTGACCACGGTTCGAATCCCGACAAGGTCCTAGATTCACTTTTTCTTTTTTCTGGGTCTAAAGATTAGAATCATGATTTCACTTATGAGGTAGGAATTTCGCTTGTCTTTGCGTGGAACAGATAGCCCAGTGGTTGGGAGATAGTTTCTGGTGGATCGTGACCACGGTTCGAATCCCGACAAGGTCCTAGATTCACTTTTTCTTTTTTCTGGGTCTAAAGATTAGAATCATGATTTCACTTATGAGGTAGGAATTTCACTTGTCTTTGCGTGGAACAGATAGCCCAGTGGTTTTGAGATAGTTTCTGGTGGATCGGGACCACGGTTCGAATCCCGACAATTTCCTTGATTCACTTTTTCTTTTTTCTGAGTCTAAGGATTTGAATCATGATTGCACTTATGACGTATATATTTCGCTTGTCTTTGCGTGGAACAGATAGCCCAGTGGTTGTGAGATAGTTTCTGGTGGATCGAGACCCCGGTTCGAATCCCAGCAAAGTCCATGATTCACTTTTTCTTTTGTCTGAGTCTAAAGATTTGAATCATAATTTCACTTATGAGGTGAAAATTTCGATTGTCTTTGCGTGGAACAGATAGCCCAGTGGTTTGAGAAAGTTTCTGGTGGATCGGGACCACGGTTCGAATCCCGACAATTTCCTTGATTCACTATTTCTTTTTTCTGAGTCTAAAGATTTGAATCATGATTTCACTTATGAGGTAGGAATTTCGCTTGTCTTTGCGTGGAACACATAGCCCAGTGGTTGGGAGATAGTTTCTTGTGGATCAGGACCACGGTTCGAATCCCGACAAGGTCCTAGATTCACCTTTGCTTTTTTCTGAGTCTAAAGATTTGAATCATGATTTCACTTATGACGTATGAATTTCGATTGTCTTTGCGTGGAACAGATAGCCCAGTGGTTGGGAGATAGTTTCTGGTGGATCGGGACCCCGGTTTGAATCCCGGCAGTGTCCTTGATCTTCTTTTTCTTTTTTTTGAGTATATGGATTTGAATCATGATTTCACTTATGAGGTAGGAATTTCGATTGTCTTTGCGTGGAACAGATAGCCCAGTGGTTGGAAGATAGTTTCTGGTGGATCAGGACCACGGTTCGAATCCCTGCAGTGTCCTTGATCTTCTTTCTTTTTTTTCTAAGTTAAGGATTTGAATCACAATTTCACTTATAATTTAGGAATTTCGCTTGTCTTTGCGTGGAACAGATAGCCCAGTGGTTGGGAGATAGTTTCTGGTGGATCGGGACCACGGTTCGAATCCCGACAAGGTACTTGATTCACTTTTTCTTTTTTCTAAGTCTAAAGATTTGAATCATGATTTCACTTATGAGGTAGGAATTTCGCTTGTCTTTGCGTGAAACAGATAGCCCAGTGGTTTGGGAGATAGTTTCTGGTGGATCGGGACCACGGTTCGAATTCCGACAAGGTCCTAGATTCACTTTTTGTTTTCTGAGTCTAAAGATTTGAATCATGATTTCACTTATGGATAGGAATTTCGCTTGTCTTCGCATGGAACAGATAGCCCAGTGGTTTGGAGATAGTTTCTGGTGGATCGGGTTCACGGTTCGAATCCCGACAAGGTCCTTGATTCACTTTGTCTTTTTTCTGAGTCTAAAGATTTGAGTCATGATTTCACTTATGACGTATGAATTTCGTTTTTATTTGCAAGGAACACATAGCCCAGTGGTTGGGAGATAGTTTCTGGTGGATCGGGACCACGGTTCGAATCCCGGCAGTGTCCTTTATTCGTTTTTTTCTTTTTCAGAGTCTAAAGATTTGAATCATGATTTCACTTATGGATAGGAATTTCGCTTGTCTTCGCGTGGAACAGATAGCCCAGTGGTTTGGAGATAGTTTCTGGTGGATCGGGTTCACGGTTCAATGCCGACAAGGTCCTTGATTCACTTTTTCTTTTTTCTGAGTCTAAGGATTTGAATCATGATTTCACTTATGAGGTAGGAATTTCGATTGTCTTTGCGTGGAACAGATAGCCCAGTGGTTGGGAGATAGTTTCTGGTGGATCAGGACCACGGTTCGAATCCCTGCAGTGTCCTTGATCTTCTTCTTTTTTTCTAAGTCTAAGGATTTGAATCACGATTTCACTTATAATTTAGGAATTTCGCTTGTCTTTGCGTGGAACAGATAGCCCAGTGGTTGGGAGATAGTTTCTGGTGGATCGGGACCACGGTTCGAATTCCGGTAGGGTCCTTGATCCCCTTTTTTCTTTTTTCTAAATCTAAAGATTTGAATCATGATTTCACTTATGAGGTAAGAATTTCGCTTGTCTTTGCGTGGAACAGATAGCCCAGTGGTTGGGAGATAGTTTCTGGTGGATCGGGACCACGGTTCGAATCCCGACAAGGTCATTGATACACTTTGTTTTTCTGAGTCTAAGGATTTGAATCATGATTTCACTTATGAGGTAGGAATTTCGATTGTCTTTGCGTGGAACAGATAGCCCAGTGGTTGGGAGATAGTTTCTGGTGGATCAGGACCACGGTTCGAATCCCTGCAGTGTCCTTGATCTTCTTCTTTTTTTCTAAGTCTAAGGATTTGAATCACGATTTCACTTATAATTTAGGAATTTCGCTTGTCTTTGCGTGGAACAGATAGCCCAGTGGTTGGGAGATAGTTTCTGGTGGATCGGGACCACGGTTCGAATCCCGGTAGGGTCCTTGATCCCCTTTTTTCTTTTTTCTAAATCTAAAGATTTGAATCATGATTTCACTTATGAGGTAAGAATTTCGCTTGTCTTTGCGTGGAACAGATAGCCCAGTGGTTGGGAGATAGTTTCTGGTGGATCGGGACCACGGTTCGAATCCCGACAAGGTCATTGATACACTTTGTTTTTCTGAGTCTAAGGATTTGAATCATGATTTCACTTATGAGGTAGGAATTTCGATTGTCTTTGCGTGGAACAGATAGCCCAGTGGTTGGGACATACTTTCTGGTGGATCGGGACCACGGTTCGAATCCCGACAAGGTCCTTGATTCACTTTTTCTTTTTTCTGAGTCTAAGGATTTGAATCATGATTTCACTTATGAGGTAGGAATTTCACTTGTCTTTGCGTGGAACAGATAGCCCAGTGGTTTTGAGATAGTTTCTGGTGGATCGGGACCACGGTTCGAATCCCGACAATTTCCTTGATTCACTTTTTCTTTTTTCTGAGTCTAAAGATTTGAATCATGATTTCACTTATGAGGTAGGAATTTCGCTTGTCTTTACGTGGAAAAGATAGCCCAGTGGTTGGGACTTAGTTTTTGGTGGATCGGGACCACGGTTCGAATCCCAGCAGTGTCCTTGATCTTCTTCTTTTTTTTCTGAGTCTCAGGATTTGAATCATGATTGCACTTATGACGTATATATTTCGCTTGTCTTTGCGTGGAACAGATAGCCCAGTGGTTGTGAGATAGTTTCTGGTGGATCGAGACCCCGGTTCGAATCCCAGCAAAGTCCATGATTCACTTTTTCTTTTGTCTGAGTCTAAAGATTTGAATCATGATTTCACTTATGAGGTGAAAATTTCGATTGTCTTTGCGTGGAACAGATAGCCCAGTGGTTTTGAGATAGTTTCTGGTAGATCGGGACCACGGTTCGAATTCCGACAAGGTCCTTGATTTCTGAGTCTAAAGATTTGAATCATGATTTCACTTATGTGGTAGGAATTTCGCTTGTCTTTGCGTGGAACACATAGCCCAGTGGTTGGTAGATAGTTTCTGGTGGATCGGGACCACGGTTCGAATCCCGACAAGTTCCTTGATTCACTTTTTCTTTTTTCTGAGTATAAAGATTTGAATCATGAGTTCACTTATGTGGTAATAATTTCGCATGTCTTTGCGTGGAACAGATAGCCCAGTGGTTGGGCGATAGTTTCTGGTGGATCGGGACCCCGGTTCGAATCCCGGCATGGTCCTTGATTCACAATTTATTTTGTCTAAGTCTTTAGATTTGAATCATGATTTCACTTATGAGGTAGGAATTTCGCATGTCTTTGCGTGGAACAGATAGCCCAGTGGTTGGGAGATAGTTTCTGGTAGATCGGGACCACGGTTCGAATTCCGACAAGGTCCTTGATTTCTGAGTCTAAAGATTTGAATCATGATTTCACTTATGAGGTAGGAATTTCGCTTGTCTTTGCGTGGAACAAATAGCTCAGTGGTGGGGAGATAGTTTCTGGTGGATCGGGACCACGATTCGAATCCGGGCGGTGTCCTTGATTCACTTTTTCTTTTTTCTAAGTTTTTAGATTTGAATCATGATTTCACTTATGAGGTAGGAATTTCGATTGTCTTTGCGTGGAACAGATAGCCCAGTGGTTGGGACATACTTTCTGGTGGATCAGGACCACGGTTCGAATCCCTGCAGTGTCCTTGATCTTCTTTTTCTTTTTTTTCTAAGTCTAAGGATTTGAATCACGATTTCACTTATAATTTAGTAATTTCGCTTGTCTTTGCGTGGAACAGATAGCCCAGTGGTTGGGACATAGTTTCTGGTGGATCGGGACCACGGTTCGAATCCCGACAAGGTCCTTGATTCACTTTTTCTTTTTTCTGAGTCTAAGGATTTGAATCATGATTTCACTTATGAGGTAGGAATTTCACTTGTCTTTGCGTGGAACAGATAGCCCAGTGGTTTTGAGATAGTTTCTGGTGGATCGGGACCACGGTTCGAATCCCGACAATTTCCTTGATTCACTTTTTCTTTTTTCTGAGTCTAAAGATTTGAATCATGATTTCACTTATGAGGTAGGAATTTCGCTTGTCTTTACGTGGAAAAGATAGCCCAGTGGTTGGGACTTAGTTTTTGGTGGATCGGGACCACGGTTCGAATCCCAGCAGTGTCCTTGATCTTCTTTTTTTTTTTCTGAGTCTCAGGATTTGAATCATGATTGCACTTATGACGTATATATTTCGCTTGTCTTTGCGTGGAACAGATAGCCCAGTGGTTGTGAGATAGTTTCTGGTGGATCGAGACCCCGGTTCGAATCCCAGCAAAGTCCATGATTCACTTTTTCTTTTGTCTGAGTCTAAAGATTTGAATCATGATTTCACTTATGAGGTGAAAATTTCGATTGTCTTTGCGTGGAACAGATAGCCCAGTGGTTTTGAGATAGTTTCTGGTAGATCGGGACCACGGTTCGAATTCCGACAAGGTCCTTGATTTCTGAGTCTAAAGATTTGAATCATGATTTCACTTATGTGGTAGGAATTTCGCTTGTCTTTGCGTGGAACACATAGCCCAGTGGTTGGTAGATAGTTTCTGGTGGATCGGGACCACGGTTCGAATCCCGACAAGTTCCTTGATTCACTTTTTCTTTTTTCTGAGTCTAAAGATTTGAATCATGAGTTCACTTATGTGGTAATAATTTCGCATGTCTTTGCGTGGAACAGATAGCCCAGTGGTTGGGCGATAGTTTCTGGTGGATCGGGACCCCGGTTCGAATCCCGGCATGGTCCTTGATTCACAATTTATTTTGTCTAAGTCTTTAGATTTGAATCATGATTTCACTTATGAGGTAGGAATTTCGCATGTCTTTGCGTGGAACAGATAGCCCAGTGGTTGGGAGATAGTTTCTGGTAGATCGGGACCACGGTTCGAATTCCGACAAGGTCCTTGATTTCTGAGTCTAAAGATTTGAATCATGATTTCACTTATGAGGTAGGAATTTCGCTTGTCTTTGCGTGGAACAAATAGCTCAGTGGTGGGGAGATAGTTTCTGGTGGATCGGGACCACGATTCGAATCCGGGCGGTGTCCTTGATTCACTTTTTCTTTTTTCTAAGTTTTTAGATTTGAATCATGATTTCACTTATGAGGTAGGAATTTCGCTTGTCTTTGCGTGGAACAAATAGCCCAGTGGTTTGGAGATAGTTTCTGGTGAATCGGGACCACGGTTCGAATCTCGGCAGTGTCCTTGATTAACTTTTTTTCTGAGTATAAAGATTTGAATCATGATTTCACTTATGTGGTAGGACTTTCGCTGGTCTTTGCGTGGAACAGATAGCCTCGTGGTTGGGAGATAGTTTTTTGTTGGATCGGGACCACGGTTCGAATCCCGACAAGGTCATTGATTCACGTTTTCTTTTTTCTAAGTCTTTAGATTTGAATAATGATTTAACTTATGAGGTACATATTTCGCTTGTCTTTGCGTGGAACAGATAGCCCAGTGGTTGGGAGATAATTTTTCGTGGGTCGGGACCACGGTTCGAATCCCGGCAGTGTCCTCGATTCACTTTTTCCTTTTTCTGAGTCTAAAGATTTGAATCATGATTTCACTTATGTGGTCGGAATTTTGCTTGTCTTTGCGTGGAACACATAGCCCAGTGGTTGGGAAATAGTTTCTGGTGGGTCGGGACCACGTTTCTAACCAGGCAGTGTCCTTGATTCACTTTTGCTTTTTTCTAAGTCTTTAGATTTGAATCTTGATTTCACTTATGAGGTAGGAATTTCGCTTGCCTTTGCCTGGAACAAATAGCACAGTGGTTGGGACACAGTTTCTGGTGGATCGGGACCACCGTTCGAATCCCGACAAGGTCCTTGATTCACTTTTTCTTTTGTTCTAAGTCTTTAGATTTGAATCATGATTTCACTTATGAGGTAGGAATTTCGCTTGTCTTTGCGTGGAACAAATAGCCCAGTGGTTGGGAGACAGTTTCTGGTGGATCGGGACCACGGTTCGAATCCCGGCAGGGTCCTTGATTCACTTTTTCTTTTTTCTAAGTCTTTAGATTTGAATCATGATTTCACTTATGTGGTAGGACTTTCGCTGGTCTTTGCGTGGAACAGATAGCCTCGTGGTTGGGAGATAATTTTTTGGTGGATCGGGACCACGGTTCGAATCCCGACAAGGTCCTTGATTCACTTTTTTTTCTGAGTCTAAATATTTGAATCATGATTTCACTTATGACGTAGGAATTTCGCTTGTCTTTGGGTAGAACAGATAGCCCAGTGGTTGCAAAATAGTTTCTGGTGGGTCGGGACCACGGTTCTAATCCCGGCAGTGTCCTTGATTCACTTTTTCTTTTGTCTGAGTCTAAAGATTTGAATCATGATTTCACTTATGGGGTAGGAATTTCGCTTATCTTTGCGTGGAACAGATAGCCCAGTGGTTTGGAGATAGTATCTGGTGGATCGGGACCACGGTTCGAATCCCGACAAGGTCCTAGATTCACTATTTCTTTTTTTGAAGTCTTTAGATTTGAATCATGATTTCACTTATGAGGTAAGAATTTCGCTTGTCTTTGCGTGGAACAGATAGCCCAGTGGTTGGAAGAAAGTTTCTGGTGGGTCGGGACCATGGTTCGAATCCCTGGCAGTGTCCTTGATTCACTTTTTTTTGCTGAGTCTAAGGATTTGAATCATGATTTCACTTATGAGGTAAGAATTTCGCTTGTCTATGCGTGGAACAGATAGCCCAGTGGTTGGAAGATATTATCTGGTGGGTCGGGACCACGGTTCTTATACCGGCAGTGTCCTTGACACACTTTTTCTTTTTTCTAAGTCTTTAGATTTGAGTCATGATTTCACTTATGAGGTAGGAATTTCGCTTGTCTTTGCGTGGAACAAATAGCCCAGTGGTTGGGAGACAGTTTCTGGTGGATCGGGACCACGGTTCGAATCCCGGCAGGGTCCTTGATTCACTTTTTCTTTTTTCTAAGTCTTTAGATTTGAATCATGATTTCACATATGAGGTAAGAATTTCGCTTGTCTTTGCGTGGAACACATAGCCCAGTGGTTGGGAAATAGTTTCTGGTGGGACGGGACTACGGTTCGAATCCCGGCAGGGTCCTTGATTCACTTTTTCGTTTTTTCTAAATCTAAAGATTTGAATCATGATTTCACTTATGACGTAGGAATTTCGCATGTCTTTGCGTCGAACAGATAGCCCAGTGAGTGGGAGATAGTTTCGGGTGGGTCGGGACCACGGTTCGAATCCCGGCAGATTCCTTGATTCACTTTTTCTTTTTTCTGAGTCTAAAGATTTGAATCATGATTTCACTTATGACGTATGAATTTCGATTGTCTTTGCGTGGAACACATAGCCCCGTGGTTGGGAGATAGTTTCTGGTGGATCGGGACCCCCGTTTTAATCCCGGCAGGGTCGTTGATTCACTTTTTTTTGTCTGAGTATAAAGATTTGAATCATGATTTCACTTATGTGGTAGGACTTTCGCTGGTCTTTGCGTGGAACAGATAGCCTCGTGGTTGGGAGATAGTTTTTTAGTGGATCGGGACCACGGTTCGAATCCCGACAAGGTCCTTGACTCACCTTTTCTTTTTTCTGAGTCTAAAGATTTGAATCATGATTTCACTTATGAGGTAGATATTTCGCTTGTCTTTGCGTGGAACAAATAGCCCAGTGGTTGGGAGATAGTTTCTGGTGGGTCGGGACCACGGTTCTAATCCCGGCAGTGTCCTTGATTCACTTTTGTTTTGTTTCTGGGTCTAAAGATTTGAATCATGATTTCACTTATGAGGTAGGAATTTCGCTTGTCTTTGCGTGGAACACATAGCCCAGTGGTTGGGAAATAGTTTCTGGTGGGTCGGGACCACGGTTCGAATCCCGGCAGGGTCCTTGATTCACTTTTTCTTTTTTCTAAGTCTAAAGATTTGAATCATCATTTCACTTATGAGGTAGGAATTTCGCTTGTCTTTGCGTGGAACAAATAGCTCAGTGGTGGGGAGATAGTTTCTGGTGGATCGGGACCACGGTTCGAATCCGGGTGGTGTCCTTGATTCACTTTTTCTTTTTTCTAAGTTTTTAGATTTGAATCATGATTTCACTTATGAGGTAGGAATTTCGCTTGTCTTTGCGTGGAACAAATAGCCCAGTGGTTTGGAGATAGTTTCTGGTGAATCGGGACCACGGTTCGAATCTCGGCAGTGTCCTTGATTAACTTTTTTTCTGAGTATGAAGATTTGAATCATGATTTTACTTATGTGGTAGGACTTTCTCTGGTCTTTGCGTGGAACAGATAGCCTCGTGGTTGGGAGATAATTTTTTGTTGGATCGGGACCACGGTTCGAATCCCGACAAGGTCCTTGATTCACGTTTTCTTTTTTCTAAGTCTTTAGATTTGAATAATGATTTAACTTATGAGGTACATATTTCGCTTGTCTTTGCGTGGAACACATAGCCCAGTGGTTGGGAGATAATTTTTCGTGGGTCGGGACCACGGTTCGAATCCCGGCAGTGTCCTCGATTCACTTTTTCCTTTTTCTGAGTCTAAAGATTTGAATCATGATTTCACTTATGTGGTCGGAATTTTGCTTGTCTTTGCGTGGAACACATAGCCCAGTGGTTGGGAAATAGTTTCTGGTGGGTCGGGACCACGTTTCTAACCAGGCAGTGTCCTTGATTCACTTTTGCTTTTTTCTAAGTCTTTAGATTTGAATCTTGATTTCACTTATGAGGTAGGAATTTCGCTTGCCTTTGCCTGGAACAAATAGCACAGTGGTTGGGACACAGTTTCTGGTGGATCGGGACCACGGTTTGAATCCCGACAAGGTCCTTGATTCACTTTTTCTTTTGTTCTAAGTCTTTAGATTTGAATCATGATTTCACTTATGAGGTAGGAATTTCGCTTGTCTTTGCGTGGAACAAATAGCCCAGTGGTTGGGAGACAGTTTCTGGTGGATCGGGACCACGGTTCGAATCCCGGCAGGGTCCTTGATTCACTTTTTCTTTTTTCTAAGTCTTTAGATTTGAATCATGATTTCACTTATGTGGTAGGACTTTCGCTGGTCTTTGCGTGGAACAGATAGCCTCGTGGTTGGGAGATAATTTTTTGGTGGATCGGGACCACGGTTCGAATCCCGACAAGGTCCTTGATTCACTTTTTTTTCTGAGTCTAAATATTTGAATCATGATTTCACTTATGACGTAGGAATTTCGCTTGTCTTTGGGTAGAACAGATAGCCCAGTGGTTGCGAGATAGTTTCTGGTGGGTCGGGACCACGGTTCTAATCCCGGCAGTGTCCTTGATTCACTTTTTCTTTTGTCTGAGTCTAAAGATTTGAATCATGATTTCACTTATGGGGTAGGAATTTCGCTTATCTTTGCGTGGAACAGATAGCCCAGTGGTTTGGAGATAGTATCTGGTGGATCGGGACCACGGTTCGAATCCCGACAAGGTCCTAGATTCACTATTTCTTTTTTTGAAGTCTTTAGATTTGAATCATGATTTCACTTATGAGGTAAGAATTTCGCTTGTCTTTGCGTGGAACAGATAGCCCAGTGGTTGGAAGAAAGTTTCTGGTGGGTCGGGACCATGGTTCGAATCCCTGGCAGTGTCCTTGATTCACTTTTTTTTTGCTGAGTCTAAGGATTTGAATCATGATTTCACTTATGAGGTAAGAATTTCGCTTGTCTTTGCGTGGAACACATAGCCCAGCGGTTGGGAAATAGTTTCTGGTGGGTCGGGACCACGGTTCTAATCCCGGCAGTGTCCTTGACACACTTTTTCTTTTTTCTAAGTCTTTAGATTTGAGTCATGATTTCACTTATGAGGTAGGAATTTCGCTTGTCTTTGCGTGGAACAAATAGCCCAGTGGTTGGGAGACAGTTTCTGGTGGATCGGGACCACGGTTCGAATCCCGGCAGGGTCCTTGATTCACTTTTTCTTTTTTCTAAGTCTTTAGATTTGAATCATGATTTCACATATGAGGTAAGAATTTCGCTTGTCTTTGCGTGGAACACATAGCCCAGTGGTTGGGAAATAGTTTCTGGTGGGACGGGACTACGGTTCGAATCCCGGCAGGGTCCTTGATTCACTTTTTCGTTTTTTCTAAATCTAAAGATTTGAATCATGATTTCACTTATGACGTAGGAATTTCGCATGTCTTTGCGTCGAACAGATAGCCCAGTGGTTGGGAGATATTTCTGGTGGGTCGGGACCACGGTTCGAATCCCGGCAGATTCCTTGATTCACTTTTTTTGTTCTGAGTCTAAAGATTTGAATCATGATTTCACTTATGACGTATGAATTTCGCTTGTCTTTGCGTGGAACACATAGCCCAGTGGTTGGGAGAGAGTTTCTGGTGGATCGGGGCCCCGTTTCCAATCCCGGCAGTGTCCTTGATTCACTTTTTTCTTTTTCCTAAGTCTTTAGATTTGAATCATGATTTCACTTATGAGGTAGGAATTTCGCTTGTCTTTGCGTGGAACAAATAGCCCAGTGGTTGGGAGATAGTTTCGGGTGGGTCGGGACCACGGTTCGAATCCCGGCAGTGTCCTTGATTCACTTTTTCTTTTTTCTGAGTCTAAAGATTTGAATCATGATTTCACTTATGACGTATGAATTTCGATTGTCTTTGCGTGGAACACATAGCCCCGTGGTTGGGAGATAGTTTCTGGTGGATCGGGACCCCCGTTTTAATCCCGGCAGGGTCGTTGATTCACTTTTTTTTGTCTGAGTATAAAGATTTGAATCATGATTTCACTTATGTGGTAGGACTTTCGCTGGTCTTTGCGTGGAACAGATAGCCTCGTGGTTGGGAGATAGTTTTTTAGTGGATCGGGACCACGGTTCGAATCCCGACAAGGTCCTTGACTCACCTTTTCTTTTTTCTGAGTCTAAAGATTTGAATCATGATTTCACTTATGAGGTAGGAATTTCGCTTGTCTTTGGGTCGAACAGATAGCCCAGTGGTTGCGAGATAGTTTCTGGTGGGTCGGGACCACGGTTCTAATCCCGGCAGTGTCCTTGATTCACTTTTTCTTTTGTCTGAGTCTAAAGATTTGAATCATGATTTCACTTATGGGGTAGGAATTTCGCTTATCTTTGCGTGGAACAGATAGCCCAGTGGTTTGGAGATAGTATCTGGTGGATCGGGACCACGGTTCGAATCCCGACAAGGTCCTAGATTCACTATTTCTTTTTTTGAAGTCTTTAGATTTGAATCATGATTTCACTTATGAGGTAAGAATTTCGCTTGTCTTTGCGTGGAACAGATAGCCCAGTGGTTGGAAGAAAGTTTCTGGTGGGTCGGGACCATGGTTCGAATCCCTGGCAGTGTCCTTGATTCACTTTTTTTTTGCTGAGTCTAAGGATTTGAATCATGATTTCACTTATGAGGTAAGAATTTCGCTTGTCTATGCGTGGAACAGATAGCCCAGTGGTTGGAAGATAGTCTCTGGTGGGTCGGGACCACGGTTCTAATCCCGGCAGTGTCCTTGACACACTTTTTCTTTTTTCTAAGTCTTTAGATTTGAGTCATGATTTCACTTAAGAGATAGGAATTTCGCTTGTCTTTGCGTGGAACAAATAGCCCAGTGGTTGGGAAATAGTTTCTGGTGGGACGGGACCACGGTTCGAATCCCGGCAGGGTCCTTGATTCACTTTTTCTTTTTTCTAAGTCTTTAGATTTGAATCATGATTTCACATATGAGGTAAGAATTTCGCTTGTCTTTGCGTGGAACACATAGCCCAGTGGTTGGGAAATAGTTTCTGGTGGGACGGGACTACGGTTCGAATCCCGGCAGGGTCCTTGATTCACTTTTTCGTTTTTTCTAAATCTAAAGATTTGAATCATGATTTCACTTATGACGTAGGAATTTCGCATGTCTTTGCGTCGAACAGATAGCCCAGTGGTTGGGAGATATTTCTGGTGGGTCGGGACCACGGTTCGAATCCCGGCAGATTCCTTGATTCACTTTTTTTGTTCTGAGTCTAAAGATTTGAATCATGATTTCACTTATGACGTATGAATTTCGCTTGTCTTTGCGTGGAACACATAGCCTAGTGGTTGGGAGAGAGTTTCTGGTGGATCGGGGCCCCGTTTCCAATCCCGGCAGTGTCCTTGATTCACTTTTTTCTTTTTCCTAAGTCTTTAGATTTGAATCATGATTTCACTTATGAGGTAGGAATTTCGCTTGTCTTTGCGTGGAACAAATAGCCCAGTGGTTGGGAGATAGTTTCGGGTGGGTCGGGACCACGGTTCGAATCCCGGCAGTGTCCTTGATTCACTTTTTCTTTTTTCTGAGTCTAAAGATTTGAATCATGATTTCACTTATGACGTATGAATTTCGATTGTCTTTGCGTGGAACACATAGCCCCGTGGTTGGGAGATAGTTTCTGGTGGATCGGGACCCCCGTTTTAATCCCGGCAGGGTCGTTGATTCACTTTTTTTTGTCTGAGTATAAAGATTTGAATCATGATTTCACTTATGTGGTAGGACTTTCGCTGGTCTTTGCGTGGAACAGATAGCCTCGTGGTTGGGAGATAGTTTTTTAGTGGATCGGGACCACGGTTCGAATCCCGGCAAGGTCCTTGACTCACCTTTTCTTTTTTCTGAGTCTAAAGATTTGAATCATGATTTCACTTATGAGGTAGATATTTCGCTTGTCTTTGCGTGGAACAAATAGCCCAGTGGTTGGGAGATAGTTTCTGGTGGGTCGGGACCACGGTTCTAATCCCGGCAGTGTCCTTGATTCACTTTTTTTTTTTTTCTGGGTCTAAAGATTTGAATCATGATTTCACTTATGGGGTAGGAATTTCGCTTATCTTTGCGTGGAACAGATAGCCCAGTGGTTTGGAGATAGTATCTGGTGGATCGGGACCACGGTTCGAATCCCGACAAGGTCCTAGATTCACTATTTCTTTTTTTGAAGTCTTTAGATTTGAATCATGATTTCACTTATGAGGTAAGAATTTCGCTTGTCTTTGCGTGGAACAGATAGCCCAGTGGTTGGAAGAAAGTTTCTGGTGGGTCGGGACCATGGTTCGAATCCCTGGCAGTGTCCTTGATTCACTTTTTTTTTGCTGAGTCTAAGGATTTGAATCATGATTTCACTTATGAGGTAAGAATTTCGCTTGTCTATGCGTGGAACAGATAGCCCAGTGGTTGGAAGATAGTCTCTGGTGGGTCGGGACCACGGTTCTAATCCCGGCAGTGTCCTTGACACACTTTTTCTTTTTTCTAAGTCTTTAGATTTGAGTCATGATTTCACTTAAGAGATAGGAATTTCGCTTGTCTTTGCGTGGAACAAATAGCCCAGTGGTTGGGAGACAGTTTCTGGTGGATCGGGACCACGGTTCGAATCCCGGCAGGGTCCTTGATTCACTTTTTCTTTTTTCTAAGTCTTTAGATTTGAATCATGATTTCACATATGAGGTAAGAATTTCGCTTGTCTTTGCGTGGAACACATAGCCCAGTGGTTGGGAAATAGTTTCTGGTGGGACGGGACTACGGTTCGAATCCCGGCAGGGTCCTTGATTCACTTTTTCGTTTTTTCTAAATCTAAAGATTTGAATCATGATTTCACTTATGACGTAGGAATTTCGCATGTCTTTGCGTCGAACAGATAGCCCAGTGGTTGGGAGATATTTCTGGTGGGTCGGGACCACGGTTCGAATCCCGGCAGATTCCTTGATTCACTTTTTTTGTTCTGAGTCTAAAGATTTGAATCATGATTTCACTTATGACGTATGAATTTCGCTTGTCTTTGCGTGGAACACATAGCCTAGTGGTTGGGAGAGAGTTTCTGGTGGATCGGGGCCCCGTTTCCAATCCCGGCAGTGTCCTTGATTCACTTTTTTCTTTTTCCTAAGTCTTTAGATTTGAATCATGATTTCACTTATGAGGTAGGAATTTCGCTTGTCTTTGCGTGGAACAAATAGCCCAGTGGTTGGGAGATAGTTTCGGGTGGGTCGGGACCACGGTTCGAATCCCGGCAGTGTCCTTGATTCACTTTTTCTTTTTTCTGAGTCTAAAGATTTGAATCATGATTTCACTTATGACGTATGAATTTCGATTGTCTTTGCGTGGAACACATAGCCCCGTGGTTGGGAGATAGTTTCTGGTGGATCGGGACCCCCGTTTTAATCCCGGCAGGGTCGTTGATTCACTTTTTTTTGTCTGAGTATAAAGATTTGAATCATGATTTCACTTATGTGGTAGGACTTTCGCTGGTCTTTGCGTGGAACAGATAGCCTCGTGGTTGGGAGATAGTTTTTTAGTGGATCGGGACCACGGTTCGAATCCCGGCAAGGTCCTTGACTCACCTTTTCTTTTTTCTGAGTCTAAAGATTTGAATCATGATTTCACTTATGAGGTAGATATTTCGCTTGTCTTTGCGTGGAACAAATAGCCCAGTGGTTGGGAGATAGTTTCTGGTGGGTCGGGACCACGGTTCTAATCCCGGCAGTGTCCTTGATTCACTTTTTTTTTTGTTTCTGGGTCTAAAGATTTGAATCATGATTTCACTTATGAGGTAGGAATTTCGCTTGTCTTTGCGTGGAACACATAGCCCAGTGGTTGGAAAATAGTTTCTGGTGGGTCGGGACCACGGTTCGAATCCCGGTAGGGTCCTTGATTCACTTTTTCTTTTTTCTAAGTCTAAAGATTTGAATCATCATTTCACTTATGAGGTAGGAATTTCGCTTGTCTTTGCGTGGAACAAATAGCTCAGTGGTGGGGAGATAGTTTCTAGTGCATCGGGACCACGGTTCGAATCCGGGTGTTGTCCTTGATTCACTTTTTCTTTTTTCTAAGTTTTTAGATTTGAATCATGATTTCACTTATGAGGTAAGAATTTCGCTTGTCTATGCGTGGAACAGATAGCCCAGTGGTTGGAAGATAGTCTCTGGTGGGTCGGGACCACGGTTCTAATCCCGGCAGTGTCCTTGATTCACTTTTTTCTTTTTTCTAAATCTAAAGATTTGAATCATGATTTCACTTATGACGTAGGAATTTCGCATGTCTTTGCGTCGAACAGATAGCCCAGTGGTTGGGAGATATTTCTGGTGGGTCGGGACCACGGTTCGAATCCCGGCAGATTCCTTGATTCACTTTTTTTGTTCTGAGTCTAAAGATTTGAATCATGATTTCACTTATGACGTATGAATTTCGCTTGTCTTTGCGTGGAACACATAGCCTAGTGGTTGGGAGAGAGTTTCTGGTGGATCGGGGCCCCGTTTCCAATCCCGGCAGTGTCCTTGATTCACTTTTTTCTTTTTCCTAAGTCTTTAGATTTGAATCATGATTTCACTTATGAGGTAGGAATTTCGCTTGTCTTTGCGTGGAACAAATAGCCCAGTGGTTGGGAGATAGTTTCGGGTGGGTCGGGACCACGGTTCGAATCCCGGCAGTGTCCTTGATTCACTTTTTCTTTTTTCTGAGTCTAAAGATTTGAATCATGATTTCACTTATGACGTATGAATTTCGATTGTCTTTGCGTGGAACACATAGCCCCGTGGTTGGGAGATAGTTTCTGGTGGATCGGGACCCCCGTTTTAATCCCGGCAGGGTCGTTGATTCACTTTTTTTTGTCTGAGTATAAAGATTTGAATCATGATTTCACTTATGTGGTAGGACTTTCGCTGGTCTTTGCGTGGAACAGATAGCCTCGTGGTTGGGAGATAGTTTTTTAGTGGATCGGGACCACGGTTCGAATCCCGGCAAGGTCCTTGACTCACCTTTTCTTTTTTCTGAGTCTAAAGATTTGAATCATGATTTCACTTATGAGGTAGATATTTCGCTTGTCTTTGCGTGGAACAAATAGCCCAGTGGTTGGGAGATAGTTTCTGGTGGGTCGGGACCACGGTTCTAATCCCGGCAGTGTCCTTGATTCACTTTTTTTTTTGTTTCTGGGTCTAAAGATTTGAATCATGATTTCACTTATGAGGTAGGAATTTCGCTTGTCTTTGCGTGGAACACATAGCCCAGTGGTTGGAAAATAGTTTCTGGTGGGTCGGGACCACGGTTCGAATCCCGGTAGGGTCCTTGATTCACTTTTTCTTTTTTCTAAGTCTAAAGATTTGAATCATCATTTCACTTATGAGGTAGGAATTTCGCTTGTCTTTGCGTGGAACAAATAGCTCAGTGGTGGGGAGATAGTTTCTAGTGCATCGGGACCACGGTTCGAATCCGGGTGGTGTCCTTGATTCACTTTTTCTTTTTTCTAAGTTTTTAGATTTGAATCATGATTTCACTTATGAGGTAAGAATTTCGCTTGTCTATGCGTGGAACAGATAGCCCAGTGGTTGGAAGATAGTCTCTGGTGGGTCGGGACCACGGTTCTAATCCCGGCAGTGTCCTTGACACACTTTTTCTTTTTTCTAAGTCTTTAGATTTGAGTCATGATTTCACTTAAGAGATAGGAATTTCGCTTGTCTTTGCGTGGAACAAATAGCCCAGTGGTTGGGAGACAGTTTCTGGTGGATCGGGACCACGGTTCGAATCCCGGCAGGGTCCTTGATTCACTTTTTCTTTTTTCTAAGTCTTTAGATTTGAATCATGATTTCACTTATGAGGTAGATATTTCGCTTGTCTTTGCGTGGAACAAATAGCCCAGTGGTTGGGAGATAGTTTCTGGTGGGTCGGGACCACGGTTCTAATCCCGGCAGTGTCCTTGATTCACTTTTTTTTTTGTTTCTGGGTCTAAAGATTTGAATCATGATTTCACTTATGAGGTAGGAATTTCGCTTGTTTTTGCGTGGAACACATAGCCCAGTGGTTGGAAAATAGTTTCTGGTGGGTCGGGACCACGGTTCGAATCCCGGTAGGGTCCTTGATTCACTTTTTCTTTTTTCTAAGTCTAAAGATTTGAATCATCATTTCACTTATGAGGTAGGAATTTCGCTTGTCTTTGCGTGGAACAAATAGCTCAGTGGTGGGGAGATAGTTTCTAGTGCATCGGGACCACGGTTCGAATCCGGGTGGTGTCCTTGATTCACTTTTTCTTTTTTCTAAGTTTTTAGATTTGAATCATGATTTCACTTATGAGGTAGGAGTTTCGCTTGTCTTTGCGTGGAACAAATAGCCCAGTGGTTTGGAGATAGTTTCTGGTGAATCGGGACCACGGTTCGAATCTCGGCAGTGTCCTTGATTAACTTTTTTTCTGAGTATAAAGATTTGAATCATGATTTTACTTATGTGGTAGGACTTTCGCTGGTCTTTGCATGGAACAGATAGCCTCGTGGTTGGGAGATAGTTTTTTGGTGGATCGGGACCACGGTTCGAATCCCGACAAGGTCCTTGATTCACTTTTTCTTTTTTTCTGAGTCTAAAGATTTGAATCATGATTTCACTTATGAGGTAGGAATTTCGCTTGTCTTTGCGTGGAACAGATAGCCCAGTGGTTTGGAGATAGTATCTGGTGGATCGGGACCACGGTTCGAATCCCGACAAGGTCCTAGATTCACTATTTCTTTTTTTGAAGTCTTTAGATTTGAATCATGATTTCACTTATGAGGTAAGAATTTCGCTTGTCTTTGCGTGGAACAGATAGCCCAGTGGTTGGAAGAAAGTTTCTGGTGGGTCGGGACCATGGTTCGAATCCCTGGCAGTGTCCTTGATTCACTTTTTTTTTTGCTGAGTCTAAGGATTTGAATCATGTTTTCACTTATGAGGTAAGAATTTCGCTTGTCTATGCGTGGAACAGATAGCCCAGTGGTTGGAAGATAGTCTCTGGTGGGTCGGGACCACGGTTCTAATCCCGGCAGTGTCCTTGACACACTTTTTCTTTTTTCTAAGTCTTTAGATTTGAATCATGATTTCACTTATGAGGTAGGAATTTCGCTTGTCTTTGCGTGGAACAAATAGCCCAGTGGTTGGGAGACAGTTTCTGGTGGATCGGGACCACGGTTCGAATCCCGGCAGGGTCCTTGATTCACTTTTTCTTTTTTCTAAGTCTTTAGATTTGAATCATGATTTCACTTATGAGGTAAGAATTTCGCTTGTCTTTGCGTGGAACACATAGCCCAGTGGTTGCGAAATAGTTTCTGGTGGGACGGGACCACGGTTCGAATCCCGGCAGGGTCCTTGATTCACTTTTTCGTTTTTTCTAAATCTAAAGATTTGAATCATGATTTCACTTATGACGTTGGAATTTCGCATGTCTTTGCGTCGAACAGATAGCCCAGTGGTTGGGAGATATTTCTGGTGGGTCGGGACCACGGTTCGAATCCCGGCAGATTCCTTGATTCACTTTTTTTTTCTGAGTCTAAAGATTTGAATCATGATTTCACTTATGACGTATGAATTTCGCTTGTCTTTGCGTGGAACACATAGCCCAGTGGTTGGGAGAGAGTTTCTGGTGGATCGGGACCACGGTTCGAATCCCGGCAGTGTCCTTGATTCACTTTTTCTTTTTTCTGAGTCTAAAGATTTGAATCATGATTTCACTTATGACGTATGAATTTCGATTGTCTTTGCGTGGAACACATAGCCCCGTGGTTGGGAGATAGTTTCTGGTGGATCGGGACCCCCGTTTTAATCCCGGCAGGGTCGTTGATTCACTTTTTTTTGTCTGAGTATAAAGATTTGAATCATGATTTCACTTATGTGGTAGGACTTTCGCTGGTCTTTGCGTGGAACAGATAGCCTCGTGGTTGGGAGATAGTTTTTTAGTGGATCGGGACCACGGTTCGAATCCCGACAAGGTCCTTGACTCACCTTTTCTTTTTTCTGAGTCTAAAGATTTGAATCATGATTTCACTTATGAGGTAGATATTTCGCTTGTCTTTGCGTGGAACAAATAGCCCAGTGGTTGGGAGATAGTTTCTGGTGGGTCGGGACCACGGTTCTAATCCCGGCAGTGTCCTTGATTCACTTTTTTTGTTTCTGGGTCTAAAGATTTGAATCATGATTTCACTTATGAGGTAGGAATTTCGCTTGTCTTTGCGTGGAACACATAGCCCAGTGGTTGGGAAATAGTTTCTGGTGGGTCGGGACCACGGTTCGAATCCCGGCAGGGTCCTTGATTCACTTTTTCTTGTTTCTAAGTCTAAAGATTTGAATCATCATTTCACTTATGAGGTAGGAATTTCGCTTGTCTTTGCGTGGAACAAATAGCTCAGTGGTGGGGAGATAGTTTCTGGTGGATCGGGACCACGGTTCGAATCCGGGTGGTGTCCTTGATTCACTTTTTCTTTTTTCTAAGTTTTTAGATTTGAATCATGATTTCACTTATGAGGTAGGAATTTCGCGTGTCTTTGCGTGGAACAAATAGCCCAGTGGTTGGCAGATAGTTTCTGGTGAATCGGGACCACGGTTCGAATCTCGGCAGTGTCCTTGATTAACTTTTTTTCTGAGTCTAAAGATTTGAATCATGATTTCACTTATGAGGTAGGAATTTCGCTTGTCTTTGCGTGGAACAGATAGCCCAGTGGTTGGGAGATAGTTTCTGGTGGATCGGGACCACGGTTCGAATCCCGGCAGTGTCCTCGATTCACTCTTTCTTTTTTCTGAGTCTAAAGATTTGAATCATGATTTCACTTATGAGGTAGATATTTCGCTTGTCTTTGCGTGGAACAAATAGCCCAGTGGTTGGGAGATAGTTTCTCGTGGGTCAGGACCACGGTTCGAATCCCGGCAGGGTCCTTGATTCACTCTTTCTTTTTTCTAAGTCTTTAGATTTGAATCATGATTTCACTTATGAGGTATAGATTGCGCTTGGCTTTGCTTGGAACAGATAGCCCAGTGGTTGGGATATAGTTTCTGGTGGGTCGGGACCACGGTCCGAATCCGGACAAGGTCCAGGATTCACTTTTTCTTTTTGCTGAGTCTAAGGATTTGAATCGTGATTTCACTTATGAGGTAAGAATATCGCTTGTCTTTGCGTGGAACAGATAGCCTAGTGGTTGGGAGATAGTTTCTGGTGGATCGTGACCACGGTTCGAATCCCGGCAGTGTCCTTGACTCACTTTGTCTTTTTTCTGAGTCTAAAGATTTGAATCATGATTTCACTTATGAGGTAGATATTTCGCTTGTCTTTGCGTGGAACAAATAGCCCAGTGGTTGGGAGATAGTTTATGGTGGGTCGGCACCACGGTTCTAATCCCGGCAGTGTCCTTGATTCACTTTTTCTTTTTTCTAAGTCTTTAGATTTGAATCATGATTTCACTTATGAGGTAGGAATGTCGCTTGTCTTTGCGTGGAACAAATAGCTCAGTGGTGGGGAGATAGTTTCTGGTGGATCGGGACCACGGTTCGAATCCGGGCGGTGTCCTTGATTCACTTTTTCTTTTTTCTGAGTCTAAAGATTTGAATCATGATTTCACTTATGAGGTAGATATTTCGCTTGTCTTTGCGTGGAACAAATAGCCCAGTGGTTGGGAGATAGTTTCTGGTGGGTCGGCACCACGGTTCTAATCCCGGCAGTGTCCTTGATTCACTTTTTCTTTTTTCTAAGTTTTTAGATTTGAATCATGATTTCACTTATGAGGTAGGAATTTCGCTTGTCTTTGCGTGGAACAAATAGCCCAGTGGTTGGGAGACAGTTTCTGGTGGATCGGGACCACGGTTCGAATCCCGGCAGGGTCCTTGATTCACTTTTTCTGTTTTCTAAGTCTTTAGATTTGAATCATGATTTCACTTATGAGGTAAGAATTTCGCTTGTCTTTGCGTGGAACAGATAGCTCAGTGGTGGGGAGATAGTTTCTGGTGGATCGGGACCACGGTTCGAATCCGGGTGGTGTCCTTGATTCACTTTTTCTTTTTTCTAAGTTTTTAGATTTGAATCATGATTTCACTTATGAGGTAGGAATTTCGCGTGTCTTTGCGTGGAACAAATAGCCCAGTGGTTGGCAGATAGTTTCTGGTGAATCGGGACCACGGTTCGAATCTCGGCAGTGTCCTTGATTAACTTTTTTTCTGAGTCTAAAGATTTGAATCATGATTTCACTTATGAGGTAGGAATTTCGCTTGTCTTTGCGTGGAACAGATAGCCCAGTGGTTGGGAGATAGTTTCTGGTGGATCGGGACCACGGTTCGAATCCCGGCAGTGTCCTCGATTCACTCTTTCTTATTTCTGAGTCTAAAGATTTGAATCATGATTTCACTTATGAGGTAGATATTTCGCTTGTCTTTGCGTGGAACAAATAGCCCAGTGGTTGGGAGATAGTTTCTCGTGGGTCAGGACCACGGTTCGAATCCCGGCAGGGTCCTTGATTCACTCTTTCTTTTTTCTAAGTCTTTAGATTTGAATCATGATTTCACTTATGAGGTATAGATTGCGCTTGGCTTTGCTTGGAACAGATAGCCCAGTGGTTGGGATATAGTTTCTGGTGGGTCGGGACCACGGTCCGAATCCGGACAAGGTCCAGGATTCACTTTTTCTTTTTGCTGAGTCTAAGGATTTGAATCGTGATTTCACTTATGAGGTAAGAATTTCGCTTGTCTTTGCGTGGAACAGATAGCCTAGTGGTTGGGAGATAGTTTCTGGTGGATCGTGACCACGGTTCGAATCCCGGCAGTGTCCTTGACTCACTTTGTCTTTTTTCTGAGTCTAAAGATTTGAATCATGATTTCACTTATGAGGTAGATATTTCGCTTGTCTTTGCGTGGAACAAATAGCCCAGTGGTTGGGAGATAGTTTATGGTGGGTCGGCACCACGGTTCTAATCCCGGCAGTGTCCTTGATTCACTTTTTCTTTTTTCTAAGTCTTTAGATTTGAATCATGATTTCACTTATGAGGTAGGAATGTCGCTTGTCTTTGCGTGGAACAAATAGCTCAGTGGTGGGGAGATAGTTTCTGGTGGATCGGGACCACGGTTCGAATCCGGGCGGTGTCCTTGATTCACTTTTTCTTTTTTCTGAGTCTAAAGATTTGAATCATGATTTCACTTATGAGGTAGGAATTTCGCTTGTCTTTGCGTGGAACAAATAGCTCAGTGGTGGGGAGATAGTTTCTGGTGGATCGGGACCACGGTTCGAATCCGGGTGGTGTCCTTGATTCACTTTTTCTTTTTTCTAAGTTTTTAGATTTGAATCATGATTTCACTTATGAGGTAGGAATTTCGCGTGTCTTTGCGTGGAACAAATAGCCCAGTGGTTGGCAGATAGTTTCTGGTGAATCGGGACCACGGTTCGAATCTCGGCAGTGTCCTTGATTAACTTTTTTTCTGAGTCTAAAGATTTGAATCATGATTTCACTTATGAGGTAGGAATTTCGCTTGTCTTTGCGTGGAACAGATAGCCCAGTGGTTGGGAGATAGTTTCTGGTGGATCGGGACCACGGTTCGAATCCCGGCAGTGTCCTTGATTCACTTTTTCTTTTTTCTAAGTCTTTAGATTTGAATCATGATTTCACTTATGAGGTAGATATTTCGCTTGTCTTTGCGTGGAACAAATAGCCCAGTGGTTGGGAGATAGTTTCTGGTGGGTCGGCACCACGGTTCTAATCCCGGCAGTGTCCTTGATTCACTTTTTCTTTTGTCTAAGTTTTTAGATTTGAATCATGATTTCACTTATGAGGTAGGAATTTCGCTTGTCTTTGCGTGGAACAAATAGCCCAGTGGTTGGGAGACAGTTTCTGGTGGATCGGGACCACGGTTCGAATCCCGGCAGGGTCCTTGATTCACTTTTTCTGTTTTCTAAGTCTTTAGATTTGAATCATGATTTCACTTATGAGGTAAGAATTTCGCTTGTCTTTGCGTGGAACAGATAGCCCAGTGGTTGGAAGAAAGTTTCTGGTGGGCCGGCCCATGGTTCGAATCCCGGCAGTGTCCTTGATTCACTTTTTTTTTGCTGAGTCTAAGGATTTGAGTCATGATTTCACTTATTAGGTAAGAATTTCGCTTGTCTATGCGTGGAACAGATAGCCCAGTGGTTGGAAGATAGTTTCTGGTGGGTCGGGACCACGGTTCTAATCCCGGCAGTGTCCTTGATTCACTTTTTCTTTTTTCTAAGTCTTTAGATTTGAATCATGATTTCACTTATGAGGTAGGAATTTCGCTTGTCTTTGCGTGGAACAAATAGCCCAGTGGTTGGGAGACAGTTTCTGGTGGATCGGGACCACGGTTCGAATCCCGGCAGGGTCCTTGATTCACTTTTTCTTTTTTCTAAGTCTTTAGATTTGAATCATGATTTCACTTATGAGGTAAGAATTTCGCTTGTCTTTGCGTGGAACACATAGCCCAGTGGTTGCGAAATAGTTTCTGGTGGGACGGGACCACGGTTCGAATCCCGGCAGGGTCCTTGATTCACTTTTTCGTTTTTTCTAAATCTAAAGATTTGAATCATGATTTCACTTATGACGTTGGAATTTCGCATGTCTTTGCGTCGAACAGATAGCCCAGTGGTTGGGAGATATTTCTGGTGGGTCGGGACCACGGTTCGAATCCCGGCAGATTCCTTGATTCACTTTTTTTTTCTGAGTCTAAAGATTTGAATCATGATTTCACTTATGACGTATGAATTTCGCTTGTCTTTGCGTGGAACACATAGCCCAGTGGTTGGGAGAGAGTTTCTGGTGGATCGGGACCACGGTTCGAATCCCGGCAGTGTCCTTGATTCACTTTTTCTTTTTTCTGAGTCTAAAGATTTGAATCATGATTTCACTTATGACGTATGAATTTCGATTGTCTTTGCGTGGAACACATAGCCCCGTGGTTGGGAGATAGTTTCTGGTGGATCGGGACCCCCGTTTTAATCCCGGCAGGGTCGTTGATTCACTTTTTTTTGTCTGAGTATAAAGATTTGAATCATGATTTCACTTATGTGGTAGGACTTTCGCTGGTCTTTGCGTGGAACAGATAGCCTCGTGGTTGGGAGATAGTTTTTTAGTGGATCGGGACCACGGTTCGAATCCCGACAAGGTCCTTGACTCACCTTTTCTTTTTTCTGAGTCTAAAGATTTGAATCATGATTTCACTTATGAGGTAGATATTTCGCTTGTCTTTGCGTGGAACAAATAGCCCAGTGGTTGGGAGATAGTTTCTGGTGGGTCGGGACCACGGTTCTAATCCCGGCAGTGTCCTTGATTCACTTTTTTTGTTTCTGGGTCTAAAGATTTGAATCATGATTTCACTTATGAGGTAGGAATTTCGCTTGTCTTTGCGTGGAACACATAGCCCAGTGGTTGGGAAATAGTTTCTGGTGGGTCGGGACCACGGTTCGAATCCCGGCAGGGTCCTTGATTCACTTTTTCTTGTTTCTAAGTCTAAAGATTTGAATCATCATTTCACTTATGAGGTAGGAATTTCGCTTGTCTTTGCGTGGAACAAATAGCTCAGTGGTGGGGAGATAGTTTCTGGTGGATCGGGACCACGGTTCGAATCCGGGTGGTGTCCTTGATTCACTTTTTCTTTTTTCTAAGTTTTTAGATTTGAATCATGATTTCACTTATGAGGTAGGAATTTCGCGTGTCTTTGCGTGGAACAAATAGCCCAGTGGTTGGCAGATAGTTTCTGGTGAATCGGGACCACGGTTCGAATCTCGGCAGTGTCCTTGATTAACTTTTTTTCTGAGTCTAAAGATTTGAATCATGATTTCACTTATGAGGTAGGAATTTCGCTTGTCTTTGCGTGGAACAGATAGCCCAGTGGTTGGGAGATAGTTTCTGGTGGATCGGGACCACGGTTCGAATCCCGGCAGTGTCCTCGATTCACTCTTTCTTTTTTCTGAGTCTAAAGATTTGAATCATGATTTCACTTATGAGGTAGATATTTCGCTTGTCTTTGCGTGGAACAAATAGCCCAGTGGTTGGGAGATAGTTTCTCGTGGGTCAGGACCACGGTTCGAATCCCGGCAGGGTCCTTGATTCACTCTTTCTTTTTTCTAAGTCTTTAGATTTGAATCATGATTTCACTTATGAGGTATAGATTGCGCTTGGCTTTGCTTGGAACAGATAGCCCAGTGGTTGGGATATAGTTTCTGGTGGGTCGGGACCACGGTCCGAATCCGGACAAGGTCCAGGATTCACTTTTTCTTTTTGCTGAGTCTAAGGATTTGAATCGTGATTTCACTTATGAGGTAAGAATTTCGCTTGTCTTTGCGTGGAACAGATAGCCTAGTGGTTGGGAGATAGTTTCTGGTGGATCGTGACCACGGTTCGAATCCCGGCAGTGTCCTTGACTCACTTTGTCTTTTTTCTGAGTCTAAAGATTTGAATCATGATTTCACTTATGAGGTAGATATTTCGCTTGTCTTTGCGTGGAACAAATAGCCCAGTGGTTGGGAGATAGTTTATGGTGGGTCGGCACCACGGTTCTAATCCCGGCAGTGTCCTTGATTCACTTTTTCTTTTTTCTAAGTCTTTAGATTTGAATCATGATTTCACTTATGAGGTAGGAATGTCGCTTGTCTTTGCGTGGAACAAATAGCTCAGTGGTGGGGAGATAGTTTCTGGTGGATCGGGACCACGGTTCGAATCCGGGCGGTGTCCTTGATTCACTTTTTCTTTTTTCTGAGTCTAAAGATTTGAATCATGATTTCACTTATGAGGTAGATATTTCGCTTGTCTTTGCGTGGAACAAATAGCCCAGTGGTTGGGAGATAGTTTCTGGTGGGTCGGCACCACGGTTCTAATCCCGGCAGTGTCCTTGATTCACTTTTTCTTTTTTCTAAGTTTTTAGATTTGAATCATGATTTCACTTATGAGGTAGGAATTTCGCTTGTCTTTGCGTGGAACAAATAGCCCAGTGGTTGGGAGACAGTTTCTGGTGGATCGGGACCACGGTTCGAATCCCGGCAGGGTCCTTGATTCACTTTTTCTGTTTTCTAAGTCTTTAGATTTGAATCATGATTTCACTTATGAGGTAAGAATTTCGCTTGTCTTTGCGTGGAACAGATAGCCCAGTGGTTGGAAGAAAGTTTCTGGTGGGCCGGCCCATGGTTCGAATCCCGGCAGTGTCCTTGATTCACTTTTTTTTTGCTGAGTCTAAGGATTTGAGTCATGATTTCACTTATTAGGTAAGAATTTCGCTTGTCTATGCGTGGAACAGATAGCCCAGTGGTTGGGAAATAGTTTCTGGTGGGTCGGGACCACGGTTCGAATCCCGGCAGGGTCCTTGATTCACTTTTTCTTGTTTCTAAGTCTAAAGATTTGAATCATCATTTCACTTATGAGGTAGGAATTTCGCTTGTCTTTGCGTGGAACAAATAGCTCAGTGGTGGGGAGATAGTTTCTGGTGGATCGGGACCACGGTTCGAATCCGGGTGGTGTCCTTGATTCACTTTTTCTTTTTTCTAAGTTTTTAGATTTGAATCATGATTTCACTTATGAGGTAGGAATTTCGCGTGTCTTTGCGTGGAACAAATAGCCCAGTGGTTGGCAGATAGTTTCTGGTGAATCGGGACCACGGTTCGAATCTCGGCAGTGTCCTTGATTAACTTTTTTTCTGAGTCTAAAGATTTGAATCATGATTTCACTTATGAGGTAGGAATTTCGCTTGTCTTTGCGTGGAACAGATAGCCCAGTGGTTGGGAGATAGTTTCTGGTGGATCGGGACCACGGTTCGAATCCCGGCAGTGTCCTCGATTCACTCTTTCTTATTTCTGAGTCTAAAGATTTGAATCATGATTTCACTTATGAGGTAGATATTTCGCTTGTCTTTGCGTGGAACAAATAGCCCAGTGGTTGGGAGATAGTTTCTCGTGGGTCAGGACCACGGTTCGAATCCCGGCAGGGTCCTTGATTCACTCTTTCTTTTTTCTAAGTCTTTAGATTTGAATCATGATTTCACTTATGAGGTATAGATTGCGCTTGGCTTTGCTTGGAACAGATAGCCCAGTGGTTGGGATATAGTTTCTGGTGGGTCGGGACCACGGTCCGAATCCGGACAAGGTCCAGGATTCACTTTTTCTTTTTGCTGAGTCTAAGGATTTGAATCGTGATTTCACTTATGAGGTAAGAATTTCGCTTGTCTTTGCGTGGAACAGATAGCCTAGTGGTTGGGAGATAGTTTCTGGTGGATCGTGACCACGGTTCGAATCCCGGCAGTGTCCTTGACTCACTTTGTCTTTTTTCTGAGTCTAAAGATTTGAATCATGATTTCACTTATGAGGTAGATATTTCGCTTGTCTTTGCGTGGAACAAATAGCCCAGTGGTTGGGAGATAGTTTATGGTGGGTCGGCACCACGGTTCTAATCCCGGCAGTGTCCTTGATTCACTTTTTCTTTTTTCTAAGTCTTTAGATTTGAATCATGATTTCACTTATGAGGTAGGAATGTCGCTTGTCTTTGCGTGGAACAAATAGCTCAGTGGTGGGGAGATAGTTTCTGGTGGATCGGGACCACGGTTCGAATCCGGGCGGTGTCCTTGATTCACTTTTTCTTTTTTCTGAGTCTAAAGATTTGAATCATGATTTCACTTATGAGGTAGATATTTCGCTTGTCTTTGCGTGGAACAAATAGCCCAGTGGTTGGGAGATAGTTTCTGGTGGGTCGGCACCACGGTTCTAATCCCGGCAGTGTCCTTGATTCACTTTTTCTTTTTTCTAAGTTTTTAGATTTGAATCATGATTTCACTTATGAGGTAGGAATTTCGCTTGTCTTTGCGTGGAACAAATAGCCCAGTGGTTGGGAGACAGTTTCTGGTGGATCGGGACCACGGTTCGAATCCCGGCAGGGTCCTTGATTCACTTTTTCTGTTTTCTAAGTCTTTAGATTTGAATCATGATTTCACTTATGAGGTAAGAATTTCGCTTGTCTTTGCGTGGAACAGATAGCCCAGTGGTTGGAAGAAAGTTTCTGGTGGGCCGGCCCATGGTTCGAATCCCGGCAGTGTCCTTGATTCACTTTTTTTTTGCTGAGTCTAAGGATTTGAGTCATGATTTCACTTATTAGGTAAGAATTTCGCTTGTCTATGCGTGGAACAGATAGCCCAGTGGTTGGAAGATAGTTTCTGGTGGGTCGGGACCACGGTTCTAATCCCGGCAGTGTCCTTGATTCACTTTTTCTTTTTTCTAAGTCTTAAGATTTGAATCATGATTTCACTTATGAGGTAGGAATTTCGCTTGTCTTTGCGTGGAACAAATAGCCCAGTGGTTGGGAGACAGTTTCTGGTGGGTCGGGACTACGGTTCGAATCCCGGCAGGGTCCTTGATTCACTTTTTCTTTTTTCTAAGTCTTTAGATTTGAATCATGATTTCACTTATGAGGTAGGAATTTCGCTTGTCTTTGCGTGGAACAAATAGCCCAGTGGTTGGGAGACAGTTTCTGGTGGATCGGGACTATGGTTCGAATCCCGGCAGGGTCCTTGATTCACTTTTTCTGTTTTCTAAGTCTTTAGATTTGAATCATGATTTCACTTATGATGTAAGAATTTCGCTTGTCTTTGCGTGGAACAGATAGCCTAGTGGTTGGGAGATAGTTTCTGGTGGATCGTGACCACGGTTCGAATCCCGGCAGTGTCCTTGACTTACTTTTTCTTTTTTCTAAGTTTTTAGATTTGAATCATGATTTCACTTATGAGGTAGGAATTTCGCTTGTCTTTGCGTGGAACAAATAGCCCAGTGGTTGGGAGACAGTTTCTGGTGGATCGGGACCACGGTTCGAATCCCGGCAGGGTCCTTGATTCACTTTTTCTGTTTTCTAAGTCTTTAGATTTGAATCATGATTTCACTTATGAGGTAAGAATTTCGCTTGTCTTTGCGTGGAACAGATAGCCCAGTGGTTGGAAGAAAGTTTCTGGTGGGCCGGGACCATGGTTCGAATCCCGGCAGTGTCCTTGATTCACTTTGTTTTTGCTGAGTCTAAGGATTTGAGTCATGATTTCACTTATGAGGTAAGAATTTCGCTTGTCTATGCGTGGAACAGATAGCCCAGTGGTTGGAAGATAGTTTCTGGTGGGTCGGGACCACGGTTCTAATCCCGGCAGTGTCCTTGATTCACTTTTTCTTTTTTCTAAGTCTTTAGATTTGAATAATGATTTAACTTATGAGGTACATATTTCGCTTGTCTTTGCGTGGAACAGATATCCCAGTGGTTGGGAGATAGTTTCTCGTGGGTCAGGACCACGGTTCGAATCCCAGCAGTGTCCTCGATTCACTTTTTCCTTTTTCTGAGTCCAAAGATTTGAATCATGATTTCACTTATGTGGTCGGAATTTTGCTTGTCTTTGCGTGGAACACAAAGCCCAGTGGTTGGGAAATAGTTTCTGGTGGGTCGGGACCACGTTTCTAACCAGGCAGTGTTGCTGATTCACTTTTGCTTTTTTCTAAGTCTTTAGATTTGAATCATGATTTCACTTATGAGGTTATAGATTGCGCTTGTCTTTGCGTGGAACAAATAGCCTTGTGGTTGGGAGATAGTTTCTGGTGGATCGTGACCACGGTTCGAATCCCGGCAGTGTCCTTGACTCACTTTTTCTTTTGTCTAAGTCTTTACATTTGAATCATGATTTCACTTATGAGGTAAGAATTTCGCTTGTCTTTGCGTGGAACACATAGCCCAGTGGTTGGGAAATAGTTTCTGGTGGGTCGGGACTACGGTTCGAATCCCGGCAAGGTCCTTGATTCACTCTTTCTTTTTTCTAAGTCTTTAGATTTGAATCGTGATTTCACTTATGAGGTAAGAATTTCGCTTGTCTTTGCGTGGAACAGATAGCCTAGTGGTTGGGAGATAGTTTCTGGTGGATCGTGACCACGGTTCGAATCCCGGCAGTGTCCTTGACTCACTTTGTCTTTTTTCTGAGTCTAAAGATTTGAATCATGATTTCACTTATGAGGTAGATATTTCGCTTGTCTTTGCGTGGAACAAATAGCCCAGTGGTTGGGAGATAGTTTATGGTGGGTCGGCACCACGGTTCTAATCCCGGCAGTGTCCTTGATTCACTTTTTCTTTTTTCTAAGTCTTTAGATTTGAATCATGATTTCACTTATGAGGTAGGAATTTCGCTTGTCTTTGCGTGGAACAAATAGCTCAGTGGTGGGGAGATAGTTTCTGGTGGATCGGGACCACGGTTCGAATCCGGGCGGTGTCCTTGATTCACTTTTTCTTTTTTCTGAGTCTAAAGATTTGAATCATGATTTCACTTATGAGGTAGATATTTCGCTTGTCTTTGCGTGGAACAAATAGCCCAGTGGTTGGGAGATAGTTTCTGGTGGGTCGGCACCACGGTTTTAATCCCGGCAGTGTCCTTGATTCACTTTTTCTTTTTTCTAAGTTTTTAGATTTGAATCATGATTTCACTTATGAGGTAGGAATTTCGCTTGTCTTTGCGTGGAACAAATAGCCCAGTGGTTGGGAGACAGTTTCTGGTGGATCGGGACCACGGTTCGAATCCCGGCAGGGTCCTTGATTCACTTTTTCTGTTTTCTAAGTCTTTAGATTTGAATCATGATTTCACTTATGAGGTAAGAATTTCGCTTGTCTTTGCGTGGAACAGATAGCCCAGTGGTTGGAAGAAAGTTTCTAGTGGGCCGGCCCATGGTTCGAATCCCGGCAGTGTCCTTGATTCACTTTGTTTTTGCTGAGTCTAAGGATTTGAGTCATGATTTCACTTATTAGGTAAGAATTTCGCTTGTCTATGCGTGGAACAGATAGCCCAGTGGTTGGAAGATAGTTTCTGGTGGGTCGGGACCACGGTTCTAATCCCGGCAGTGTCCTTGATTCACTTTTTCTTTTTTCTAAGTCTTAAGATTTGAATCATGATTTCACTTATGAGGTAGGAATTTCGCTTGTCTTTGCGTGGAACAAATAGCCCAGTGGTTGGGAGACAGTTTCTGGTGGATCGTGACCACGGTTCGAATCCCGGCAGTGTCCTTGACTCACTTTGTCTTTTTTCTGAGTCTAAAGATTTGAATCATGATTTCACTTATGAGGTAGATATTTCGCTTGTCTTTGCGTGGAACAAATAGCCCAGTGGTTGGGAGATAGTTTATGGTGGGTCGGCACCACGGTTCTAATCCCGGCAGTGTCCTTGATTCACTTTTTCTTTTTTCTAAGTCTTTAGATTTGAAAAATGATTTCACTTATGAGGTAGGAATTTCGCTTGTCTTTGCGTGGAACAAATAGCTCAGTGGTGGGGAGATAGTTTCTGGTGGATCGGGACCACGGTTCGAATCCGGGCGGTGTCCTTGATTCACTTTTTCTTTTTTCTGAGTCTAAAGATTTGAATCATGATTTCACTTATGAGGTAGATATTTCGCTTGTCTTTGCGTGGAACAAATAGCCCAGTGGTTGGGAGATAGTTTCTGGTGGGTCGGCACCACGGTTCTAATCCCGGCAGTGTCCTTGATTCACTTGTTCTTTTTTCTAAGTTTTTAGATTTGAATCATGATTTCACTTATGAGGTAGGAATTTCGCTTGTCTTTGCGTGGAACAAATAGCCCAGTGGTTGGGAGACAGTTTCTGGTGGATCGGGACCACGGTTCGAATCCCGGCAGGGTCCTTGATTCACTTTTTCTGTTTTCTAAGTCTTTAGATTTGAATCATGATTTCACTTATGAGGTAAGAATTTCGCTTGTCTTTGCGTGGAACAGATAGCCCAGTGGTTGGAAGAAAGTTTCTGGTGGGCCGGCCCATGGTTCGAATCCCGGCAGTGTCCTTGATTCACTTTGTTTTTGCTGAGTCTAAGGATTTGAGTCATGATTTCACTTATTAGGTAAGAATTTCGCTTGTCTATGCGTGGAACAGATAGCCCAGTGGTTGGAAGATAGTTTCTGGTGGGTCGGGACCACGGTTCTAATCCCGGCAGTGTCCTTGATTCACTTTTTCTTTTTTCTAAGTCTTAAGATTTGAATCATGATTTCACTTATGAGGTAGGAATTTCGCTTGTCTTTGCGTTGAACAAATAGCCCAGTGGTTGGGAGACAGTTTCTGGTGGGTCGGGACTACGGTTCGAATCCCGGCAGGGTCCTTGATTCACTTTTTCTTTTTTCTAAGTCTTTAGATTTGAATCATGATTTCACTTATGAGGTAGGAATTTCGCTTGTCTTTGCGTGGAACAAATAGCCCAGTGGTTGGGAGACAGTTTCTGGTGGATCGGGACTATGGTTCGAATCCCGGCAGGGTCCTTGATTCACTTTTTCTTTTTTCTAAGTCTTTAGATTTGAATCATGATTTCACTTATGATGTAAGAATTTCGCTTGTCTTTGCCTGGAACAGATAGCCTAGTGGTTGGGAGATAGTTTCTGGTGGATCGTGACCACGGTTCGAATCCCGGCAGTGTCCTTGACTCACTTTTTCTTTTTTCTAAGTTTTTAGATTTGAATCATGATTTCACTTATGAGGTAGGAATTTCGCTTGTCTTTGCGTGGAACAAATAGCCCAGTGGTTGGGAGACAGTTTCTGGTGGATCGGGACCACGGTTCGAATCCCGGCAGGGTCCTTGATTCACTTTTTCTGTTTTCTAAGTCTTTAGATTTGAATCATGATTTCACTTATGAGGTAAGAATTTCGCTTGTCTTTGCGTGGAACAGATAGCCCAGTGGTTGGAAGAAAGTTTCTGGTGGGCCGGGACCATGGTTCGAATCCCGGCAGTGTCCTTGATTCACTTTGTTTTTGCTGAGTCTAAGGATTTGAGTCATGATTTCACTTATGAGGTAAGAATTTCGCTTGTCTATGCGTGGAACAGATAGCCCAGTGGTTGGAAGATAGTTTCTGGTGGGTCGGGACCACGGTTCTATTCCGGCAGTGTCCTTGATTCACTTTTTCTTTTTTCTAAGTCTTTAGATTTGAATCATGATTTCACTTATGAGGTAGGAATTTCGCTTGTCTTTGCGTGGAACAAATAGCCCAGTGGTTGGGAGACAGTTTCTGGTGGATCGGGACCACGGTTCGAATCCCGGCAGGGTCCTTGATTCACTTTTTTTTTTTTCTAAGTCTTTAGATTTGAATCATGATTTCACTTATGAGGTAAGAATTTCGCTTGTCTTTGCGTGGAACACATAGCCCAGTGGTTGGGAAATAGTTTCTGGTGGGTCGGGACTACGGTTCGAATCCCGGCAGGGTCCTTGATTCACTTTTTCTTTTTTCTAAGTCTTTAGATTTGAATCATGATTTCACTTATGAGGTAGGAATTTCGCTTGTCTTTGCGTGGAACAAATAGCCCAGTGGTTGGGAGACAGTTTCTGGTGGATCGGGACTATGGTTCGAATCCGGGCAGGGTCCTTGATTCACTTTTTCTTTTTTCTAAGTCTTTAGATTTGAATCATGATTTCACTTATGAGGTTATAGATTGCGCTTGTCTTTGCGTGGAACAAATAACCCAGTGGTTGGGAGATAGTTTCTGGTTGGTCGGGACCACGGTTCGAATCCGGACAAGGTCCTTGATTCACTTTTTCTTTTTGCTGAGTCTAAGGATTTGAATCGTGATTTCACTTATGAGGTAGATATTTCGCTTGTCTTTGCGTGGAACAAATAGCCCAGTGGTTGGGAGATAGTATCTGGTGGGTCGGCACCACGGTTCTAATCCCGGCAGTGTCCTTGATTCACTTTTTCTTTTTTCTAAGTTTTTAGATTTGAATCATGATTTCACTTATGAGGTAGGAATTTCGCTTGTCTTTGCGTGGAACAAATAGCCCAGTGGTTGGGAGACAGTTTCTGGTGGATCGGGACCACGGTTCGAATCCCGGCAGGGTCCTTGATTCACTTTTTCTGTTTTCTAAGTCTTTAGATTTGAATCATGATTTCACTTATGAGGTAAGAATTTCGCTTGTCTTTGCGTGGATAAGATAGCCCAGTGGTTGGAAGAAAGTTTCTGGTGGGCCGGCCCATGGTTCGAATCCCGGCAGTGTCCTTGATTCACTTTGTTTTTGCTGAGTCTAAGGATTTGAGTCATGATTTCACTTATTAGGTAAGAATTTCGCTTGTCTATGCGTGGAACAGATAGCCCAGTGGTTGGAAGATAGTTTCTGGTGGGTCGGGACCACGGTTCTAATCCCGGCAGGGTCCTTGATTCACTTTTTCTGTTTTCTAAGTCTTTAGATTTGAATCATGATTTCACTTATGAGGTAAGAATTTCGCTTGTCTTTGCGTGGATAAGATAGCCCAGTGGTTGGAAGAAAGTTTCTGGTGGGCCGGCCCATGGTTCGAATCCCGGCAGTGTCCTTGATTCACTTTTTCTTTTTTCTAAGTCTTTAGATTTGAATCATGATTTCACTTATGAGGTAGGAATTTCGCTTGTCTTTGCGTGGAACAAATAGCCCAGTGGTTGGGAGACAGTTTCTGGTGGATCGGGACTATGGTTCGAATCCCGGCAGGGTCCTTGATTCACTTTTTCTTTTTTCTAAGTCTTTAGATTTGAATCATGATTTCACTTATGATGTAAGAATTTCGCTTGTCTTTGCCTGGAACAGATAGCCTAGTGGTTGGGAGATAGTTTCTGGTGGATCGTGACCACGGTTCGAATCCCGGCAGTGTCCTTGACTCACTTTTTCTTTTTTCTAAGTTTTTAGATTTGAATCATGATTTCACTTATGAGGTAGGAATTTCGCTTGTCTTTGCGTGGAACAAATAGCCCAGTGGTTGGGAGACAGTTTCTGGTGGATCGGGACCACGGTTCGAATCCCGGCAGGGTCCTTGATTCACTTTTTCTGTTTTCTAAGTCTTTAGATTTGAATCATGATTTCACTTATGAGGTAAGAATTTCGCTTGTCTTTGCGTGGAACAGATAGCCCAGTGGTTGGAAGAAAGTTTCTGGTGGGCCGGGACCATGGTTCGAATCCCGGCAGTGTCCTTGATTCACTTTGTTTTTGCTGAGTCTAAGGATTTGAGTCATGATTTCACTTATGAGGTAAGAATTTCGCTTGTCTATGCGTGGAACAGATAGCCCAGTGGTTGGAAGATAGTTTCTGGTGGGTCGGGACCACGGTTCTATTCCGGCAGTGTCCTTGATTCACTTTTTCTTTTTTCTAAGTCTTTAGATTTGAATCATGATTTCACTTATGAGGTAGGAATTTCGCTTGTCTTTGCGTGGAACAAATAGCCCAGTGGTTGGGAGACAGTTTCTGGTGGATCGGGACCACGGTTCGAATCCCGGCAGGGTCCTTGATTCACTTTTTTTTTTTTCTAAGTCTTTAGATTTGAATCATGATTTCACTTATGAGGTAAGAATTTCGCTTGTCTTTGCGTGGAACACATAGCCCAGTGGTTGGGAAATAGTTTCTGGTGGGTCGGGACTACGGTTCGAATCCCGGCAGGGTCCTTGATTCACTTTTTCTTTTTTCTAAGTCTTTAGATTTGAATCATGATTTCACTTATGAGGTAGGAATTTCGCTTGTCTTTGCGTGGAACAAATAGCCCAGTGGTTGGGAGACAGTTTCTGGTGGATCGGGACTATGGTTCGAATCCGGGCAGGGTCCTTGATTCACTTTTTCTTTTTTCTAAGTCTTTAGATTTGAATCATGATTTCACTTATGAGGTTATAGATTGCGCTTGTCTTTGCGTGGAACAAATAACCCAGTGGTTGGGAGATAGTTTCTGGTTGGTCGGGACCACGGTTCGAATCCGGACAAGGTCCTTGATTCACTTTTTCTTTTTGCTGAGTCTAAGGATTTGAATCGTGATTTCACTTATGAGGTAGATATTTCGCTTGTCTTTGCGTGGAACAAATAGCCCAGTGGTTGGGAGATAGTATCTGGTGGGTCGGCACCACGGTTCTAATCCCGGCAGTGTCCTTGATTCACTTTTTCTTTTTTCTAAGTTTTTAGATTTGAATCATGATTTCACTTATGAGGTAGGAATTTCGCTTGTCTTTGCGTGGAACAAATAGCCCAGTGGTTGGGAGACAGTTTCTGGTGGATCGGGACCACGGTTCGAATCCCGGCAGGGTCCTTGATTCACTTTTTCTGTTTTCTAAGTCTTTAGATTTGAATCATGATTTCACTTATGAGGTAAGAATTTCGCTTGTCTTTGCGTGGATAAGATAGCCCAGTGGTTGGAAGAAAGTTTCTGGTGGGCCGGCCCATGGTTCGAATCCCGGCAGTGTCCTTGATTCACTTTGTTTTTGCTGAGTCTAAGGATTTGAGTCATGATTTCACTTATTAGGTAAGAATTTCGCTTGTCTATGCGTGGAACAGATAGCCCAGTGGTTGGAAGATAGTTTCTGGTGGGTCGGGACCACGGTTCTAATCCCGGCAGTGTCCTTGATTCACTTTTTCTTTTTTCTAAGTCTTAAGATTTGAATCATGATTTCACTTATGAGGTAGGAATTTCGCTTGTCTTTGCGTTGAACAAATAGCCCAGTGGTTGGGAGACAGTTTCTGGTGGGTCGGGACTACGGTTCGAATCCCGGCAGGGTCCTTGATTCACTTTTTCTTTTTTCTAAGTCTTTAGATTTGAATCATGATTTCACTTATGAGGTAGGAATTTCGCTTGTCTTTGCGTGGAACAAATAGCCCAGTGGTTGGGAGACAGTTTCTGGTGGATCGGGACTATGGTTCGAATCCCGGCAGGGTCCTTGATTCACTTTTTCTTTTTTCTAAGTCTTTAGATTTGAATCATGATTTCACTTATGATGTAAGAATTTCGCTTGTCTTTGCGTGGAACAGATAGCCTAGTGGTTGGGAGATAGTTTCTGGTGGATCGTGACCACGGTTCGAATCCCGGCAGTGTCCTTGACTCACTTTTTCTTTTTTCTAAGTTTTTAGATTTGAATCATGATTTCACTTATGAGGTAGGAATTTCGCTTGTCTTTGCGTGGAACAAATAGCCCAGTGGTTGGGAGACAGTTTCTGGTGGATCGGGACCACGGTTCGAATCCCGGCAGGGTCCTTGATTCACTTTTTCTGTTTTCTAAGTCTTTAGATTTGAATCATGATTTCACTTATGAGGTAAGAATTTCGCTTGTCTTTGCGTGGAACAGATAGCCCAGTGGTTGGAAGAAAGTTTCTGGTGGGCCGGGACCATGGTTCGAATCCCGGCAGTGTCCTTGATTCACTTTGTTTTTGCTGAGTCTAAGGATTTGAGTCATGATTTCACTTATGAGGTAAGAATTTCGCTTGTCTATGCGTGGAACAGATAGCCCAGTGGTTGGAAGATAGTTTCTGGTGGGTCGGGACCACGGTTCTAATCCCGGCAGTGTCCTTGATTCACTTTTTCTTTTTTCTAAGTCTTTAGATTTGAATCATGATTTCACTTATGAGGTAGGAATTTCGCTTGTCTTTGCGTGGAACAAATAGCCCAGTGGTTGGGAGACAGTTTCTGGTGGATCGGGACCACGGTTCGAATCCCGGCAGGGTCCTTGATTCACTTTTTTTTTCTAAGTCTTTAGATTTGAATCATGATTTCACTTATGAGGTAAGAATTTCGCTTGTCTTTGCGTGGAACACATAGCCCAGTGGTTGGGAAATAGTTTCTGGTGGGTCGGGACTACGGTTCGAATCCCGGCAGGGTCCTTGATTCACTTTTTCTTTGTTCTAAGTCTTTAGATTTGAATCATGATTTCACTTATGAGGTAGGAATTTCGCTTGTCTTTGCGTGGAACAAATAGCCCAGTGGTTGGGAGACAGTTTCTGGTGGATCGGGACTATGGTTCGAATCCGGGCAGGGTCCTTGATTAACTTTTTCTTTTTTCTAAGTCTTTAGATTTGAATCATGATTTCACTTATGAGGTTATAGATTGCGCTTGTCTTTGCGTGGAACAAATAACCCAGTGGTTGGGAGATAGTTTCTGGTTGGTCGGGACCACGGTTCGAATCCGGACAAGGTCCTTGATTCACTTTTTCTTTTTGCTGAGTCTAAGGATTTGAATCGTGATTTCACTTATGATGTAAGAATTTCGCTTGTCTTTGCGTGGAACAGATAGCCTAGTGGTTGGGAGATAGTTTCTGGTGGATCGTGACCACGGTTCGAATCCCGGCAGTGTCCTTGACTCACTCTTTCTTTTTTCTAAGTCTTTAGATTTGAATCATGATTTCACTTATGAGGTATAGATTGCGCTTGTCTTTGCTTGCAACAAATAGCCCAGTGGTTGGGATATAGTTTCTGGTGTATCGGGACCACGGTTCGAATCCGGGCGGTGTCCTTGATTCACTTTTTCTTTTATCTGAGTCTAAAGACTTGAATCATGATTTCACTTATGAGGTAGATATTTCGCTTGTCTTTGCGTGGAACAAATAGCCCAGTGGTTGGGAGATAGTTTCTGGTGGGTCGGCACCACGGTTCTAATCCCGGCAGTGTCCTTGATTCACTTTTTCTTTTTTCTAAGTTTTTAGATTTGAATCATGATTTCACTTATGAGGTAGGAATTTCGCTTGTCTTTGCGTGGAACAAATAGCCCAGTGGTTGGGAGACAGTTTCTGGTGGATCAGGACCACGGTTCGAATCCCGGCAGGGTCCTTGATTCACTTTTTCTGTTTTCTAAGTCTTTAGATTTGAATCATGATTTCACTTATGATGTAAGAATTTCGCTTGTCTTTGCGTGGAACAGATAGCCTAGTGGTTGGGAGATAGTTTCTGGTGGATCGTGACCACGGTTCGAATCCCGGCAGTGTCCTTGACTCACTCTTTCTTTTGTCTAAGTCTTTAGATTTGAATCATGATTTCACTTATGAGGTATAGATTGCGCTTGTCTTTGCTTGGAACAAATAGCCCAGTGGTTGGGATATAGTTTCTGGTGGATCGGGACCACGGTTCGAATCCAGGCGGTGTCCTTGATTCACTTTTTCTTTTTTCTGAGTCTAAAGATTTGAATCATGGTTTCACTTATGAGGTAGATATTTCGCTTGTCTTTGCGTGGAACAAATAGCCCAGTGGTTGGGAGATAGTTTCTGGAGGGTCGGCACCACGGTTCTAATCCCGGCAGTGTCCTTGATTCACTTTTTCTTTTTTCTAAGTTTTTAGATTTGAATCATGATTTCACTTATGAGGTAGGAATTTCGCTTGTCTTTGCGTGGAACAAATAGCCCAGTGGTTGGGAGACAGTTTCTGGTGGATCGGGACCACGGTTCGAATCCCGGCAGGGTCCTTGATTCACTTTTTGCGTGGAACAAATAGCCCAGTGGTTGGGAGATAGTTTCTGGTGGGTCGGCACAACGGTTCTAATCCCGGCAGTGTCCTTGATTCACTTTTTCTTTTTTCTAAGTTTTTAGATTTGAATCATGATTTCACTTATGAGGTAGGAATTTCGCTTGTCTTTGCGTGGAACAAATAGCCCAGTGGTTGGGAGACAGTTTCTGGTGGATCGGGACCACGGTTCGAATCCCGGCAGGGTCCTTGATTCACTTTTTCTGTTTTCTATGTCTTTAGATTTGAATCATGATTTCACTTATGAGGTAAGAATTTCGCTTGTCTATGCGTGGAACAGATAGCCCAGTGGTTGGAAGATAGTTTCTGGTGGGTCGGGACCACGGTTCTAACCCCGGCAGTGTCCTTGATTCACTTTTTCTTTTTTCTAAGTCTTTAGATTTGAATCATGATTTCACTTATGAGGTATAGATTGCGCTTGTCTTTGCGTGGAACAAATAGCCCAGTGGTTGGGAGATAGTTTCTGGTGGGTCGGGACCACGGTTCGAATCCGGACAAGGTCCTTGATTCACTTTTTCTTTTTGCTGAGACTAAGGATTTGAATCGTGATTTCACTTAAGATGTAAGAATTTCGCTTGTCTTTGCGTGGAACAGATAGCCTAGTGGTTGGGAGATAGTTTCTGGTTGATCTTGACCACGGTTCGAATCCCGGCAGTGTCCTTGACTCACTTTGACTTTTTTTTAAGTCTTTAGATTTGAATCATAATTTCACTTATGAGGTAAGAATTTCGCTTGTCTTTGCGTGGAACAAATAGCCCAGTGGTTGGGAGATAGTTTCTGGTGGGTCGGTACCACGGTTCGAATCCGGACAAGGTCCTTGATTCACTCTTTCTTTTTGCTGAGTCTAAGGATTTGAATCGTGATTTCACTTATGAGGTAAGAATTTCGCTTGTCTTTGCGTGGAACAGATAGCCTAGTGGTTGGGAAATAGTTTCTGGTGGATCGTGACCACGGTTCGAATCCCGGCAGTGTTCTTGACTCACTTTTTCTTTTTTCTGAGTCTAAAGATTTGAATCATGATTTCACTTATGAGGTAAGAATTTCGCTTGTCTTTGCGTGGAACACATAGCCAAGTGGTTGGGAAATAGTTTCTGGTGGGTCGGGACTACGGTTCGAATCCCGGCAGGGTCCTTGATTCACTTTTTCTTTTTTCTAAGTCTTTAGATTTGAATCATGACTTCACTTATGAGGTAAGAATTTCGTTTGTCTTTGCGTGGAACACATAGCCCAGTGGTTGGGAAATAGTTTCTGGTTGGTCGGGACCACGGTTCTAATCCCGGCAGTGTCCTTGATTCACTTTTTCTTTTTTCTAAGTCTTTAGATTTGAATCATGATTTCACTTATGAGGTTATAGATTTCGCTTGTCTTTGCGTGGAACAGATAGCCTAGTGGTTGGGAGATAGTTTCTGGTGGATCGTGACCACGGTTCGAATCCCGGCAGTGTCCTTGACTCACTTTGTCTTTTTTCTGAGTCTAAAGATTTGAATCATGATTTCACTTATGAGGTAGATATTTCGCTTGTCTTTGCGTGGAACAAATAGCCCAGTGGTTGGGAGATAGTTTCTGGTGGGTCGGCACCACGGTTCTAATCCCGGCAGTGTCCTTGATTCACTTTTTCTTTTTTCTAAGTTTTTAGATTTGAATCATGATTTCACTTATGAGGTAGGAATTTCGCTTGTCTTTGCGTGGAACATATAGCCCAGTGGTTGGGAGACAGTTTCTGGTGGGTCGGGACCACGGTTCGAATCCCGGCAGGGTCCTTGATTCACGTTTTCTTGTTTCTAAGTCTAAATATTTGAATCATGATTTCACTTATGAGGTAGGAATTTCGCTTGTCTTTGCGTGGAACAAATAGCTCAGTGGTGGGGAGATAGTTTCTGGTGGGTCGGCACCACGGTTCTAATCCCGGCAGTGTCCTTGATTCACTTTTTCTTTTTTCTAAGTTTTTAGATTTGAATCATGATTTCACTTATGAGGTAGGAATTTCGCTTGTCTTTGCGTGGAACAAATAGCCCAGTGGTTGGAAGAAAGTTTCTGGTGGGCCGGGACCATGGTTCGAATCCCGGCAGTGTCCTTGATTCACTTTGTTTTTGCTGAGTCTAAGGATTTGAATCATGATTTCACTTATGAGGTAAGAATTTCGCTTGTCTATGCGTGGAACAGATAGCCCAGTGGTTGGAAGATAGTTTCTGGTGGGTCGGGACCACGGTTCTAACCCCGGCAGTGTCCTTGATTCACTTTTTCTTTTTTCTAAGTCTTTAGATTTGAATCATGATTTCACTTATGAGGTAGGAATTTCGCTTGTCTTTGCGTGGAACAAATAGCCCACTGGTTGGGAGACAGTTTCTGGTGGATCGGGAACACGGTTCGAATCCCGGCAGGGTCCTTGATTTACTTTTTCTTTTTTCTAAGTCTTTAGATTTGAATCATGATTTCACTTATGAGGTAAGAATTTCGCTTGTCTTTGCGTGGAACACATAGCCAAGTGGTTGGGAAATAGTTTCTGGTGGGTCGGGACTACGGTTCGAATCCCGGCAGGGTCCTTGATTCACTTTTTCTTTTTTCTAAGTCTTTAGATTTGAATCATGATTTCACTTATGAGGTATAGATTGCGCTTGTCTTTGCGTGGAACAAATAGCCCAGTGGTTGGGAGATAGTTTCTGGTGGGTCGGGACCACGGTTCGAATCCGGACAAGGTCCTTGATTCACTTTTTCTTTTTGCTGAGACTAAGGATTTGAATCGTGATTTCACTTAAGATGTAAGAATTTCGCTTGTCTTTGCGTGGAACAGATAGCCTAGTGGTTGGGAGATAGTTTCTGGTTGATCTTGACCACGGTTCGAATCCCGGCAGTGTCCTTGACTCACTTTGACTTTTTTTTAAGTCTTTAGATTTGAATCATAATTTCACTTATGAGGTAAGAATTTCGCTTGTCTTTGCGTGGAACAAATAGCCCAGTGGTTGGGAGATAGTTTCTGGTGGGTCGGTACCACGGTTCGAATCCGGACAAGGTCCTTGATTCACTCTTTCTTTTTGCTGAGTCTAAGGATTTGAATCGTGATTTCACTTATGAGGTAAGAATTTCGCTTGTCTTTGCGTGGAACAGATAGCCTAGTGGTTGGGAAATAGTTTCTGGTGGATCGTGACCACGGTTCGAATCCCGGCAGTGTTCTTGACTCACTTTTTCTTTTTTCTGAGTCTAAAGATTTGAATCATGATTTCACTTATGAGGTAAGAATTTCGCTTGTCTTTGCGTGGAACACATAGCCAAGTGGTTGGGAAATAGTTTCTGGTGGGTCGGGACTACGGTTCGAATCCCGGCAGGGTCCTTGATTCACTTTTTCTTTTTTCTAAGTCTTTAGATTTGAATCATGACTTCACTTATGAGGTAAGAATTTCGTTTGTCTTTGCGTGGAACACATAGCCCAGTGGTTGGGAAATAGTTTCTGGTTGGTCGGGACCACGGTTCTAATCCCGGCAGTGTCCTTGATTCACTTTTTCTTTTTTCTAAGTCTTTAGATTTGAATCATGATTTCACTTATGAGGTTATAGATTTCGCTTGTCTTTGCGTGGAACAGATAGCCTAGTGGTTGGGAGATAGTTTCTGGTGGATCGTGACCACGGTTCGAATCCCGGCAGTGTCCTTGACTCACTTTGTCTTTTTTCTGAGTCTAAAGATTTGAATCATGATTTCACTTATGAGGTAGATATTTCGCTTGTCTTTGCGTGGAACAAATAGCCCAGTGGTTGGGAGATAGTTTCTGGTGGGTCGGCACCACGGTTCTAATCCCGGCAGTGTCCTTGATTCACTTTTTCTTTTTTCTAAGTTTTTAGATTTGAATCATGATTTCACTTATGAGGTAGGAATTTCGCTTGTCTTTGCGTGGAACATATAGCCCAGTGGTTGGGAGACAGTTTCTGGTGGGTCGGGACCACGGTTCGAATCCCGGCAGGGTCCTTGATTCACGTTTTCTTGTTTCTAAGTCTAAATATTTGAATCATGATTTCACTTATGAGGTAGGAATTTCGCTTGTCTTTGCGTGGAACAAATAGCTCAGTGGTGGGGAGATAGTTTCTGGTGGGTCGGCACCACGGTTCTAATCCCGGCAGTGTCCTTGATTCACTTTTTCTTTTTTCTAAGTTTTTAGATTTGAATCATGATTTCACTTATGAGGTAGGAATTTCGCTTGTCTTTGCGTGGAACAAATAGCCCAGTGGTTGGAAGAAAGTTTCTGGTGGGCCGGGACCATGGTTCGAATCCCGGCAGTGTCCTTGATTCACTTTGTTTTTGCTGAGTCTAAGGATTTGAATCATGATTTCACTTATGAGGTAAGAATTTCGCTTGTCTATGCGTGGAACAGATAGCCCAGTGGTTGGAAGATAGTTTCTGGTGGGTCGGGACCACGGTTCTAACCCCGGCAGTGTCCTTGATTCACTTTTTCTTTTTTCTAAGTCTTTAGATTTGAATCATGATTTCACTTATGAGGTAGGAATTTCGCTTGTCTTTGCGTGGAACAAATAGCCCACTGGTTGGGAGACAGTTTCTGGTGGATCGGGAACACGGTTCGAATCCCGGCAGGGTCCTTGATTTACTTTTTCTTTTTTCTAAGTCTTTAGATTTGAATCATGATTTCACTTATGAGGTAAGAATTTCGCTTGTCTTTGCGTGGAACACATAGCCAAGTGGTTGGGAAATAGTTTCTGGTGGGTCGGGACTACGGTTCGAATCCCGGCAGGGTCCTTGATTCACTTTTTCTTTTTTCTAAGTCTTTAGATTTGAATCATGATTTCACTTATGAGGTATAGATTGCGCTTGTCTTTGCGTGGAACAAATAGCCCAGTGGTTGGGAGATAGTTTCTGGTGGGTCGGGACCACGGTTCGAATCCGGACAAGGTCCTTGATTCACTTTTTCTTTTTGCTGAGACTAAGGATTTGAATCGTGATTTCACTTAAGATGTAAGAATTTCGCTTGTCTTTGCGTGGAACAGATAGCCTAGTGGTTGGGAGATAGTTTCTGGTTGATCTTGACCACGGTTCGAATCCCGGCAGTGTCCTTGACTCACTTTGACTTTTTTTTAAGTCTTTAGATTTGAATCATAATTTCACTTATGAGGTAAGAATTTCGCTTGTCTTTGCGTGGAACAAATAGCCCAGTGGTTGGGAGATAGTTTCTGGTGGGTCGGTACCACGGTTCGAATCCGGACAAGGTCCTTGATTCACTCTTTCTTTTTGCTGAGTCTAAGGATTTGAATCGTGATTTCACTTATGAGGTAAGAATTTCGCTTGTCTTTGCGTGGAACAGATAGCCTAGTGGTTGGGAAATAGTTTCTGGTGGATCGTGACCACGGTTCGAATCCCGGCAGTGTTCTTGACTCACTTTTTCTTTTTTCTGAGTCTAAAGATTTGAATCATGATTTCACTTATGAGGTAAGAATTTCGCTTGTCTTTGCGTGGAACACATAGCCAAGTGGTTGGGAAATAGTTTCTGGTGGGTCGGGACTACGGTTCGAATCCCGGCAGGGTCCTTGATTCACTTTTTCTTTTTTCTAAGTCTTTAGATTTGAATCATGATTTCACTTATGAGGTAAGAATTTCGTTTGTCTTTGCGTGGAACACATAGCCCAGTGATTGGGAAATAGTTTCTGGTTGGTCGGGACCACGGTTCTAATCCCGGCAGTGTCCTTGATTCACTTTTTCTTTTTTCTAAGTCTTTAGATTTGAATCATGATTTCACTTATGAGGTAAGAATTTCGCTTGTCCTTGCGTGGAACACATAGCCCAGTGGTTGGGAAATAGTTTCTGGTGGGTCGGGACTACGGTTCGAATCCCGGCAGTGTCCTTGATTCACTTTTTCTTTTTTCTAAGTCTTTAGATTTGAATCATGATTTCACTTATGAGGTAAGAATTTCGCTTGTCCTTGCGTGGAACACATAGCCCAGTGGTTGGGAAATAGTTTCTGGTGGGTCGGGACGACGGTTCGAATCCCGGCATGGTCCTTGATTGACTTTTTCTTTTTTCTAAGTCTTTAGATTTGAATCATGATTTCACTTATGAGGTAAGAATTTCGCTTGTCTTTGCGTGGAACAAATAGCCCAGTGGTTGGGAGATAGTTTCTGGTGGGTCGGTACCACGGTTCGAATCCGGACAAGGTCCTTGATTCACTCTTTCTTTTTGCTGAGTCTAAGGATTTGAATCGTGATTTCACTTATGAGGTAAGAATTTCGCTTGTCTTTGCGTGGAACAGATAGCCTAGTGGTTGGGAAATAGTTTCTGGTGGATCGTGACCACGGTTCGAATCCCGGCAGTGTTCTTGACTCACTTTTTCTTTTTTCTGAGTCTAAAGATTTGAATCATGATTTCCCTTATGAGGTAGATATTTCGCTTGTCTTTGCGTGGAACAAATAGCCCAGTGGTTGGGAGACAGTTTCTGGTGGATCGGGACCACGGTTCGAATCCCGGCAGGGTCCTTGATTCACTTTTTCTTTTTTCTAAGTCTTTAGATTTGAATCATGATTTCACTTATGAGGTAAGAATTTCGTTTGTCTTTGCGTGGAACACATAGCCCAGTGGTTGGGAAATAGTTTCTGGTTGGTCGGGACTACGGTTCGAATTCCGGCAGGGTCCTTGATTCACTTTTTCTTTTGTCTGAGTCTAAAGATTTGAATCATGATTTCACTTATGAGGTAAGAATTTTGCTTGTCTTTGCGTGGAACACATAGCCCAGTGGTTGGGAAATAGTTTCTGGTGGGTCGGGACCACGGTTCTAATCCCGGCAGTGTCCTTGATTCACTTTTTTCTTTTTTCTAAATCTTTAGATTTGAATCATGATTTCACTTATGAGGTAGGAATTTTGCTTGTCTTTGCGTGGAACAAATAGCCCAGTGGTTGGGAGACAGTTTCTGGTGGATCGGGACCACGGTTCGAATCCCGTCAGGGTCCTTGATTCACTTTTTCTTTTTTCTAAGTCTTTAGATTTGAATCATGATTTCACTTATGAGGTAAGAATTTCACTTGTCTTTGCGTGGAACACATAGCCCAGCGGTTGGGAAATAGTTTCTGGTGGGTCGGGACCACGGTTCTTATCCCGGCAGTGTCCTTGATTCACTTTTTTCTTTTTTCTAAGTCTCTAGATTTGAATCATGATTTCACTTATGAGGTAGGAATTTTGCTTGTCTTTGCGTGGAACATATAGCCCAGTGGTTGGGAGATAGTTTCTGGTGGGTCGGGACCACGGTTCGAATCCCGGCAAAGTCCTTGAGTCACTTTTTCTTTTGTCTGAGTCTAAAGATTTGAATCATGATTTCACTTTTGAGGTAGATATTTCGCTTGTCTTTGCGTGGAACACATAGCCCAGTCGTTGGGAGACAGTTTCTGGTGGATCGGGACCACGGTTCGAATCCCGGCAGGGTACTTGATTCACTTTTTCTTTTGTTTAAGTCTTTAGATTTGAATCGTGATTTCACTTATGAGGTAAGAATTTCGCTTGTCTTTGCGTGGAACAAATATCCTAGTGGTTGGCAAATAGTTTCTGGTGGGTCGGGACCACGGTTCGAATCCCGGCAGGGTCCTTGATTCACTTTTTCTTTTTTTCTAAGTCTTTAGATTTGAATCATGATTTCACTTATGAGGTATAGATTGCGCTTGTCTTTGCGTGGAACAAATATCCCAGTGGTTGGGAGACAGTTTCTGGTGGATCGGGACCACGGTTCGAATCCCGTCAGGGTCCTTGATTCACTTTTTCTTTTTTCTAAGTCTTTAGATTTGAATCATGATTTCACTAATGAGGTAAGAATTTCACTTGTCTTTGCGTGGAACACATAGCCCAGCGGTTGGGAAATAGTTTCTGGTGGGTCGGGACCACGGTTCTTATCCCGGCAGTGTCCTTGATTCACTTTTTTCTTTTTTCTAAGTCTCTAGATTTGAATCATGATTTCACTTATGAGGTAGGAATTTTGCTTGTCTTTGCGTGGAACATATAGCCCAGTGGTTGGGAGATAGTTTCTGGTGGGTCGGGACCACGGTTCGAATCCCGGCAAAGTCCTTGAGTCACTTTTTCTTTTGTCTGAGTCTAAAGATTTGAATCATGATTTCACTTTTGAGGTAGATATTTCGCTTGTCTTTGCGTGGAACACATAGCCCAGTCGTTGGGAGACAGTTTCTGGTGGATCGGGACCACGGTTCGAATCCCGGCAGGGTACTTGATTCACTTTTTCTTTTGTTTAAGTCTTTAGATTTGAATCGTGATTTCACTTATGAGGTAAGAATTTCGCTTGTCTTTGCGTGGAACAAATATCCTAGTGGTTGGCAAATAGTTTCTGGTGGGTCGGGACCACGGTTCGAATCCCGGCAGGGTCCTTGATTCACTTTTTCTTTTTTTCTAAGTCTTTAGATTTGAATCATGATTTCACTTATGAGGTATAGATTGCGCTTGTCTTTGCGTGGAACAAATATCCCAGTGGTTGGGAGACAGTTTCTGGTGGATCGGGACCACGGTTCGAATCCCGTCAGGGTCCTTGATTCACTTTTTCTTTTTTCTAAGTCTTTAGATTTGAATCATGATTTCACTAATGAGGTAAGAATTTCACTTGTCTTTGCGTGGAACACATAGCCCAGCGGTTGGGAAATAGTTTCTGGTGGGTCGGGACCACGGTTCTTATCCCGGCAGTGTCCTTGATTCACTTTTTTCTTTTTTCTAAGTCTCTAGATTTGAATCATGATTTCACTTATGAGGTAGGAATTTTGCTTGTCTTTGCGTGGAACAAATAGCCCAGTGGTTGGGAGATAGTTTCTGGTGGGTCGGGACCACGGTTCGAATCCCGGCAAAGTCCTTGATTCACTTTTTCTTTTGTCTGAGTCTAAAGATTTGAATCATGATTTCACTTTTGAGGTAGATATTTCGCTTGTCTTTGCGTGGAACACATAGCCCAGTCGTTGGGAGACAGTTTCTGGTGGATCGGGACCACGGTTCGAATCCCGGCAGGGTACTTGATTCACTTTTTCTTTTTTTTAAGTCTTTAGATTTGAATCGTGATTTCACTTATGAGGTAAGAATTTCGCTTGTCTTTGCGTGGAACAAATATCCCAGTGGTTGGCAAATAGTTTCTGGTGGGTCGGGACCACGGTTCGAATCCCGGCAGGGTCCTTGATTCACTTTTTCTTTTTGCTGAGTCTAAGGATTTGAATCATGATTTCACTTATGAGGTATAGATTGCGCTTGTCTTTGCGTGGAACAGATAGCCTAGTGTTTGGGAGATAGTTTCTGGTGGGTCGGGACTACGGTTCGAATCCCGGCAGGGTCCTTGATTCACTTTTTCTTTTTTCTAAGTCTTTAGATTTGAATCATGATTTCACTTATGAGGTATAGATTGCGCTTGTCTTTGCGTGGAACAAATAGCCCAGTGGTTGGGAGATAGTTTCTGGTGGGTCGGTACCACGGTTCGAATCCGGACAAGGTCCTTGATTCACTCTTTCTTTTTGCTGAGTCTAAGGATTTGAATCGTGATTTCACTTATGAGGTAAGAATTTCGCTTGTCTTTGCGTGGAACAGATAGCCTAGTGGTTGGGAAATAGTTTCTGGTGGATCGTGACCACGGTTCGAATCCCGGCAGTGTTCTTGACTCACTTTTTCTTTTTTCTGAGTCTAAAGATTTGAATCATGATTTCCCTTATGAGGTAGATATTTAGCTTGTCTTTGCGTGGAACAAATAGCCCAGTGGTTGGGAGACAGTTTCTGGTGGATCGGGACCACGGTTCGAATCCCGGCAGGGTCCTTGATTCACTTTTTCTTTTTTCTAAGTCTTTAGATTTGAATCATGATTTCACTTATGAGGTAAGAATTTCGTTTGTCTTTGCGTGGAACACATAGCCCAGTGGTTGGGAAATAGTTTCTGGTTGGTCGGGACTACGGTTCGAATCCCGGCAGGGTCCTTGATTCACTTTTTCTTTTGTCTGAGTCTAAAGATTTGAATCATGATTTCACTTATGAGGTAAGAATTTCGATTGTCTTTGCGTGGAACACATAGCCCAGTGGTTGGGAAATAGTTTCTGGTGGGTCGGGACCACGGTTCTAATCCCGGCAGTGTCCTTGATTCACTTTTTTCTTTTTTCTAAGTCTTTAGATTTGAATCATGATTTCACTTATGAGGTAGGAATTTTGCTTGTCTTTGCGTGGAACAAATAGCCCAGTGGTTGGGAGATAGTTTCTGGTGGGTCGGGACCACGGTTCGAATCCCGGCAAAGTCCTTGATTCACTTTTTCTTTTGTCTGAGTCTAAAGATTTGAATCATGATTTCACTTTTGAGGTAGATATTTCGCTTGTCTTTGCGTGGAACACATAGCCCAGTCGTTGGGAGACAGTTTCTGGTGGATCGGGACCACGGTTCGAATCCCGGCAGGGTACTTGATTCACTTTTTCTTTTTTTTAAGTCTTTAGATTTGAATCGTGATTTCACTTATGAGGTAAGAATTTCGCTTGTCTTTGCGTGGAACAAATATCCCAGTGGTTGGCAAATAGTTTCTGGTGGGTCGGGACCACGGTTCGAATCCCGGCAGGGTCCTTGATTCACTTTTTCTTTTTTCTAAGTTTTTAGATTTGAATCATGATTTCACTTATGAGGTAGGAATTTCGCTTGTCTTTGCGTGGAACAAATAGCCCAGTGGTTGGGAGACAGTTTCTGGTGGATCGGGACCACGGTTCGAATCCCGTCAGGGTCCTTGATTCACTTTTTCTTTTTTCTAAGTCTTTAGATTTGAATCATGATTTCACTTATGAGGTAAGAATTTCACTTGTCTTTGCGTGGAACACATAGCCCAGCGGTTGGAAAAAAAGTTTCTGGTGGGTCGGGACCACGGTTCTTATCCCGGCAGTGTCCTTGATTCACTTTTTTCTTTTTTCTAAGTCTCTAGATTTGAATCATGATTTCACTTATGAGGTAGGAATTTTGCTTGTCTTTGCGTGGAACATATAGCCCAGTGGTTTGGAGATAGTTTCTGGTGGGTCGGGACCACGGTTCGAATCCCGGCAAAGTCCTTGAGTCACTTTTTCTTTTGTCTGAGTCTAAAGATTTGAATCATGATTTCACTTTTGAGGTAGATATTTCGCTTGTCTTTGCGTGGAACACATAGCCCAGTCGTTGGGAGACAGTTTCTGGTGGATCGGGACCACGGTTCGAATCCCGGCAGGGTACTTGATTCACTTTTTCTTTTGTTTAAGTCTTTAGATTTGAATCGTGATTTCACTTATGAGGTAAGAATTTCGCTTGTCTTTGCGTGGAACAAATATCCTAGTGGTTGGCAAATAGTTTCTGGTGGGTCGGGACCACGGTTCGAATCCCGGCAGGGTCCTTGATTCACTTTTTCTTTTTTTCTAAGTCTTTAGATTTGAATCATGATTTCACTTATGAGGTATAGATTGCGCTTGTCTTTGCGTGGAACAAATATCCCAGTGGTTGGGAGACAGTTTCTGGTGGGTCGGGACCACGGTTCGAATCCCGGCAGGGTCCTTGATTCACTTTTTCTTTTTGCTGAGTCTAAGGATTTGAATCATGATTTCACTTATGAGGTATAGATTGCGCTTGTCTTTGCGTGGAACAGATAGCCTAGTGTTTGGGAGATAGTTTCTGGTGGGTCGGGACTACGGTTCGAATCCCGGCAGGGTCCTTGATTCACTTTTTCTTTTTTCTAAGTCTTTAGATTTGAATCATGATTTCACTTATGAGGTATAGATTGCGCTTGTCTTTGCGTGGAACAAATAGCCCAGTGGTTGGGAGATAGTTTCTGGTGGGTCGGTACCACGGTTCGAATCCGGACAAGGTCCTTGATTCACTCTTTCTTTTTGCTGAGTCTAAGGATTTGAATCGTGATTTCACTTATGAGGTAAGAATTTCGCTTGTCTTTGCGTGGAACAGATAGCCTAGTGGTTGGGAAATAGTTTCTGGTGGATCGTGACCACGGTTCGAATCCCGGCAGTGTTCTTGACTCACTTTTTCTTTTTTCTGAGTCTAAAGATTTGAATCATGATTTCCCTTATGAGGTAGATATTTAGCTTGTCTTTGCGTGGAACAAATAGCCCAGTGGTTGGGAGACAGTTTCTGGTGGATCGGGACCACGGTTCGAATCCCGGCAGGGTCCTTGATTCACTTTTTCTTTTTTCTAAGTCTTTAGATTTGAATCATGATTTCACTTATGAGGTAAGAATTTCGTTTGTCTTTGCGTGGAACACATAGCCCAGTGGTTGGGAAATAGTTTCTGGTTGGTCGGGACTACGGTTCGAATCCCGGCAGGGTCCTTGATTCACTTTTTCTTTTGTCTGAGTCTAAAGATTTGAATCATGATTTCACTTATGAGGTAAGAATTTCGATTGTCTTTGCGTGGAACACATAGCCCAGTGGTTGGGAAATAGTTTCTGGTGGGTCGGGACCACGGTTCTAATCCCGGCAGTGTCCTTGATTCACTTTTTTCTTTTTTCTAAGTCTTTAGATTTGAATCATGATTTCACTTATGAGGTAGGAATTTTGCTTGTCTTTGCGTGGAACAAATAGCCCAGTGGTTGGGAGATAGTTTCTGGTGGGTCGGGACCACGGTTCGAATCCCGGCAAAGTCCTTGATTCACTTTTTCTTTTGTCTGAGTCTAAAGATTTGAATCATGATTTCACTTTTGAGGTAGATATTTCGCTTGTCTTTGCGTGGAACACATAGCCCAGTCGTTGGGAGACAGTTTCTGGTGGATCGGGACCACGGTTCGAATCCCGGCAGGGTACTTGATTCACTTTTTCTTTTTTTTAAGTCTTTAGATTTGAATCGTGATTTCACTTATGAGGTAAGAATTTCGCTTGTCTTTGCGTGGAACAAATATCCCAGTGGTTGGCAAATAGTTTCTGGTGGGTCGGGACCACGGTTCGAATCCCGGCAGGGTCCTTGATTCACTTTTTCTTTTTTCTAAGTTTTTAGATTTGAATCATGATTTCACTTATGAGGTAGGAATTTCGCTTGTTTTTGCGTGGAACAAATAGCCCAGTGGTTGGGAGACAGTTTCTGGTGGATCGGGACCACGGTTCGAATCCCGTCAGGGTCCTTGCTTCACTTTTTTTTTTCTAAGTCTTTAGATTTGAATCATGATTTCACTTATGAGGTAAGAATTTCGCTTGTCTTTGCGTGGAACAGATAGCCCAGTGGTTGGAAGAAAGTTTCTGGTGGGCCGGGACCATGGTTCGAATCCCGGCAGTGTCCTTTGATTCACTTTGTTTTTGCTGAGTCTAAGGATTTGAATCATGATTTCACTTATGAGGTAAGAATTTCGCTTGTCTATGCGTGGAACAGATAGCCCAGTGGTTGGAAGATAGTTTCTGGTGGGTCGGGACCACGGTTCTAATCCCGGCAGAGTCCTTGATTCACTTTTTCTTTTTTCTAAGTCTTTAGATTTGAATCATGATTTCACTTATGAGGTAGGAATTTCGCTTGTCTTTGCGTGGAACAAATAGCCCAGTGGTTGGGAGACAGTTTCTGGTGGATCGGGAACACGGTTCGAATCCCGGCAGGGTCCTTGATTCACTTTTTCTTTTTTCTAAGTCTTTAGATTTGAATCATGATTTCACTTATGAGGTAAGAATTTCGCTTGTCTTTGCGTGGAACACATAGCCAAGTGGTTGGGAAATAGTTTCTGGTGGGTCGGGACTACGGTTCGAATCCCGGCAGGGTCCTTGATTCACTTTTTTCTTTTTTCTAAGTCATTAGATTTGAATCATGATTTCACTTATGAGGTAAGAATTTCGCTTGTCTTTGCGTGGAACACATAGCCAAGTGGTTGGGAAATAATTTCTGGTGGGTCGGGACCACGGTTCGAATCCCGGCAGGGTCCTTGATTCACTTTTTCTTTTTTCTAAGTTTTTAGATTTGAATCATGATTTCACTTATGAGGTAGGAATTTCGCTTGTCTTTGCGTGGAACAAATAGCCCAGTGGTTGGGAGACAGTTTCTGGTGGATCGGGACCACGGTTCGAATCCCGTCAGGGTCCTTGCTTCACTTTTTCTTTTTTCTAAGTCTTTAGATTTGAATCATGATTTCACTTATGAGGTAAGAATTTCGCTTGTCTTTGCGTGGAACAGATAGCCCAGTGGTTGGAAGAAAGTTTCTGGTGGGCCGGGACCATGGTTCGAATCCCGGCAGTGTCCTTGATTCACTTTGTTTTTGCTGAGTCTAAGGATTTGAATCATGATTTCACTTATGAGGTAAGAATTTCGCTTGTCTATGCGTGGAACAGATAGCCCAGTGGTTGGAAGATAGTTTCTGGTGGGTCGGGACCACGGTTCTAATCCCGGCAGTGTCCTTGATTCACTTTTTCTTTTTTCTAAGTCTTTAGATTTGAATCATGATTTCACTTATGAGGTAGGAATTTCGCTTGTCTTTGCGTGGAACAAATAGCCCAGTGGTTGGGAGACAGTTTCTGGTGGATCGGGAACATGGTTCGAATCCCGGCAGGGTCCTTGATTCACTTTTTCTTTTTTCTAAGTCTTTAGATTTGAATCATGATTTCACTTATGAGGTAAGAATTTCGCTTGTCTTTGCGTGGAACACATAGCCAAGTGGTTGGGAAATAGTTTCTGGTGGGTCGGGACTACGGTTCGAATCCCGGCAGGGTCCTTGATTCACTTTTTCTTTTTTCTAAGTCATTAGATTTGAATCATGATTTCACTTATGAGGTAAGAATTTCGTTTGTCTTTGCGTGGAACACATAGCCCAGTGGTTGGGAAATAGTTTCTGGTTGGTCGGGACCACGGTTCTAATCCCGGCAGTGTCCTTGATTCACTTTTTCTTTTTTCTAAGTCTTTAGATTTGAATCATGATTTCACTTATGAGGTAAGAATTTCGCTTGTCCTTGCGTGGAACACATAGCCCAGTGGTTGGGAAATAGTTTCTGGTGGGTCGGGACTACGGTTCGAATCCCGGCAGGGTCCTTGATTGACTTTTTCTTTTTTCTAAGTCTTTAGATTTGAATCATGATTTCACTTATGAGGTAAGAATTTCGCTTGTCTTTGCGTGGAACAAATAGCCCAGTGGTTGGGAGATAGTTTCTGGTGGGTCGGTACCACGGTTCGAATCCGGACAAGGTCCTTGATTCACTCTTTCTTTTTGCTGAGTCTAAGGATTTGAATCGTGATTTCACTTATGAGGTAAGAATTTCGCTTGTCTTTGCGTGGAACAGATAGCCTAGTGGTTGGGAAATAGTTTCTGGTGGATCGTGACCACGGTTCGAATCCCGGCAGTGTTCTTGACTCACTTTTTCTTTTGTCTGAGTCTAAAGATTTGAATCATGATTTCACTTATGAGGTAAGAATTTCGCTTGTCTTTGCGTGGAACACATAGCCAAGTGGTTGGGAAATAGTTTTTGGTGGGTCGGGACTACGGTTCGAATCCCGGCAGGGTCCTTGATTCACTTTTTCTTTTTTCTAAGTCTTTAGATTTGAATCATGATTTCACTTATGAGGTAAGAATTTCGTTTGTCTTTGCGTGGAACACATAGCCCAGTGGTTGGGAAATAGTTTCTGGTTGGTCGGGACCACGGTTCTAATCCCGGCAGTGTCCTTGATTGACTTTTTCTTTGTTCTAAGTCTTTAGATTTGAATCATGATTTCACTTATGAGGTAAGAATTTCGCTTGTCTTTGCGTGGAACAAATAGCCCAGTGGTTGGGAGATAGTTTCTGGTGGGTCGGTACCACGGTTCGAATCCGGACAAGGTCCTTGATTCACTCTTTCTTTTTGCTGAGTCTAAGGATTTGAATCGTGATTTCACTTATGAGGTAAGAATTTCGCTTGTCTTTGCGTGGAACAGATAGCCTAGTGGTTGGGAAATAGTTTCTGGTGGATCGTGACCACGGTTCGAATCCCGGCAGTGTTCTTGACTCACTTTTTCTTTTTTCTGAGTCTAAAGATTTGAATCATGATTTCCCTTATGAGGTAGATATTTCGCTTGTCTTTGCGTGGAACAAATAGCCCAGTGGTTGGGAGACAGTTTCTGGTGGATCGGGACCACGGTTCGAATCCCGGCAGGGTCCTTGATTCACTTTTTCTTTTTTCTAAGTCTTTAGATTTGAATCATGATTTCACTTATGAGGTAAGAATTTCGTTTGTCTTTGCGTGGAACACATAGCCCAGTGGTTGGGAAATAGTTTCTGGTTGGTCGGGACTACGGTTCGAATCCCGGCAGGGTCCTTGATTCACTTTTTCTTTTGTCTGAGTCTAAAGATTTGAATCATGATTTCACTTATGAGGTAAGAATTTCGCTTGTATTTGCGTGGAACAGATAGCCCAGTGGTTTGGAGATAGTTTCTGGTGGGTCGGGACCACGGTTCTAATCCCGGCAGTGTCCTTGATTCACTTTTTCTTTTTTCTAAGTCTTTAGATTTGAATCTTGATTTCACTTATGAGGTAAGAATTTCGCTTGTCTTTGCGTGGAACACATAGCCCAGCGGTTGGGAAATAGTTTCTGGTGGGTCGGGACCACGGTTCTAATCCCGGCAGTGTCCTTGATTCACTTTTTTCTTTTTTCTAAGTCTTTAGATTTGAATCATGATTTCACTTATGAGGTAGGAATTTTGCTTGTCTTTGCGTGGAACAAATAGCCCAGTGGTTGGGAGATAGTTTCTGGTGGGTCGGGACCACGGTTCGAATCCCGGCAAAGTCCTTGATTCACTTTTTCTTTTGTCTGAGTCTAAAGATTTGAATCATGATTTCACTTTTGAGGTAGATATTTCGCTTGTCTTTGCGTGGAACACATAGCCCAGTCGCTGGGAGACAGTTTCTGGTGGATCGGGACCACGGTTCGAATCCCGGCAGGGTACTTGATTCACTTTTTCTTTTTTCTAAGTCTTTAGATTTGAATCATGATTTCACTTATGAGGTAAGAATTTCGCTTGTCTTTGCGTGGAACAGATAGCCCAGTGGTTGGGAGATAGCTTGTGGTGGGTCGGGACCACGGTTCTAATCCCTGCAGTGTCCTTGATTCACTTTTTCTTTTTTCTAAGTCTTTAGATTTGAATCATGATTTCACTTATGAGGTAGGAATTTCGCTTGTCTTTGCGTGGAACAAATATCCCAGTGGTTGGGAGATAGTTTCGGGTGGGTCGGGACCACGGTTCGAATCCAGGCAAAGTCCTTGATTCACTTTTTCTTTTGTCTGAGTCTAAAGATTTGAATCATGATTTCACTTTTGAGGTAGATATTTCGCTTGTCTTTGCGTGGAACAAATATCCCAGTGGTTGGCATATAGTTTCTGGTGGGTCGGCACCACGGTTCGAATCCCGGCAGGGTCCTTGATTCACTTTTTCTTTTTTCTAAGTTTTTAGATTTGAATCATGATTTCACTTATGAGGTATAGATTGCGCTTGTCTTTGCGTGGAACAAATATCCCAGTGGTTGGGAGACAGTTTCTGGTGGATCGGGACCACGGTTCGAATCCCGTCAGGGTCCTTGATTCACTTTTTCTTTTTTCTAAGTCTTTAGATTTATATCATGATTTCACTTATGAGGTAAGAATTTCGCTTGTCTTTGCGTGGAACACATAGCCCAGTGGTTGGGACATAGTTTCTGGTGGGTCGGGACCACGGTTCGAATCCCGACAAGGTCCTTGATTCACTTTTTCTTTTAGCTGAGTCTAAGGATTTGAATCATGATTTCACTTATGAGGAAAGAATTTCGCTTGTCTATGCGTGGAACAGATAGCCCAGTGGTTGGGAGATAGTTTTTGGTGGGTCGGGACCACGGTTCTAATCCCGGCAGTGTCCTTGATTCACTTTTTCTTTTTTCTAAGTCTTTAGATTTGAATCATGATTTCACTTATGAGGTAAGAATTTCGCTTGTCCTTGCGTGGAACACATAGCCCAGTGGTTGGGAAATAGTTTCTGGTGGGTCGGGACTACGGTTCGAATCCCTGCAGGGTCCTTGATTCACTTTTTCTTTTTTCTAAGTCTTTAGATTTGAATCATGATTTCACTTATGAGTTATAGATTGCGCTTGTCTTTGCGTGGAACAAATAGCCCAGTGGTTGGGAGATAGTTTCTGGTGAGTCGGGACCACGGTTCGAATCCGGACAAGGTCCTTGATTCACTCTTTCTTTTTGCTGAGTCTAAGGATTTGAATCGTGATTTCACTTATGAGGTAAGAATTTCGCTTGTCTTTGCGTGGAACAGATAGCCTAGTGGTTGGGAAATAGTTTCTGGTGGATCGTGACCACGGTTCGAATCCCGGCAGTGTTCTTGACTCACTTTTTCTTTTTTCTGAGTCTAAAGATTTGAATCATGATTTCACTTATGAGGTAGATATTTCGCTTGTCTTTGCGTGGAACAAATAGCCCAGTGGTTGGGAGACAGTTTCTGGTGGATCGGGACCACGGTTTGAATCCCGGCAGGGTCCTTGATTCACTTTTTCTTTTTTCTAAGTCTTTAGATTTGAATCATGAGTTCACTTATGAGGTAAGAATTTCGTTTGTCTTTGCGTGGAACACATAGCCCAGTGGTTGGGAAATAGTTTCTGGTGGGTCGGGACTACGGTTCGAATCCAGGCAAAGTCCTTGATTCACTTTTTCTTTTGTCTGAGTCTAAAGATTTGAATCATGATTTCACTTTTGAGGTAGATATTTCGCTTGTCTTTGCGTGGAACACATAGCCCAGTCGTTGGGAGACAGTTTCTGGTGGATCGGGACCACGGTTCGAATCCCGGCAGGGTACTTGATTCACTTTTTCTTTTTTTTAAGTCTTTAGGTTTGAATCATGATTTCACTTATGAGGTAAGAATTTCGCTTGTCTTTGCGTGGAACAAATATCCCAGTGGTTGGCAAATAGTTTCTGGTGGGTCGGGACCACGGTTCGAATCCCGGCAGGGTCCTTGATTCACTTTTTCTTTTTTCTAAGTCTTTAGATTTGAATCATGATTTCACTTATGAGGTATAGATTGCGCTTGTCTTTGCGTGGAACAAATATCCCAGTGGTTGGGAGACAGTTTCTGGTGGATCGGGACCACGGTTCGAATCCCGGCAGGGTCCTTGATTCACTTTTTCTTTTTTCTAAGTCTTTAGATTTGAATCATGATTTCACTTATGAGGTAAGAATTTCGCTTGTCTTTGCGTGGAACACATAGCCCAGTGGTTGGGAAATAGTTTCTGGTGGGTCGGGACTACTGTTCGAATCCCGGCAGGGTCCTTGATTCACTTTTTCTTTTTTCTAAGTCTTTAGATTTGAATCATGATTTCACTTATGAGGTATAGATTGCGCTTGTCTTTGCGTGGAACAAATAGCCCAGTGGTTGGGAGATAGTTTCTGGTGGGTCGGGACCACGGTTCGAATCCGGACAAGGTCCTTGATTCACTTGTTCTTTTTGCTGAGTCTAAGGATTTGAATCGTGATTTCACTTATGAGGTAAGAATGTCGCTTGTCTTTGCGTGGAACAGATAGCCTAGTGGTTGGGAGATAGTTTCTGGTGGATCGTGACCACGGTTCGAATCCCGGCAGTGTCCTTGACTCACTTTGTCTTTTTCTGAGTCTAAAGATTTGAATCATGATTTCACTTATGATGTAGATATTTGGCTTGTCTTTGCGTGGAACAAATAGCCCAGTGGTTGGGAGATAGTTTCTTGTGGGTCGGCACCACGGTTCTAATCCCGGCAGTGTCCTTGATTCACTTTTTCTTTTTTCTAAGTTTTTAGATTTGAATCATGATTTCACTTATGAGGTAGGAATTTCGCTTGTCTTTGCGTGGAACAAATAGCCCAGTGGTTGGGAGACAGTTTCTGGTGGATCGGGACCACGGTTCGAATCCCGTCAGGGTCCTTGATTCACTTTTTCTTTTTTCTAAGTCTTTAGATTTGAATCATGATTTCACTTATGAGGTAAGAATTTCGCTTGTCTTTGCGTGGAACACATAGCCCAGTGGTTGGGAGATAGTTTTTGGTGGGTCGGGACCACGGTTCTAATCCCGGCAGTGTCCTTGATTCACTTTTTCTTTTTTCTAAGTCTTTAGATTTGAATCATGATTTCACTTATCAGGTAAGAATTTCGCTTGTCCTTGCTTGGAACACATAGCCCAGTGGTTGGGAAATAGTTTCTGGTGGGTCGGGACTACGGTTCGAATCCCGGCAGGGTCCTTGATTCACTTTTTCTTTTTTCTAAGTCTTTAGATTTGAATCATGATTGCACTTATGAGGTATAGATTGCGCTTGTCTTTGCGTGGAACACATAGCCCAGTGGTTGGGAGATAGTTTTTGGTGGGTCGGGACCACGGTTCTAATCCCGGCAGTGTCCTTGATTCACTTTTTCTTTTTTCTAAGTCTTTAGATTTGAATCATGATTTCACTTATCAGGTAAGAATTTCGCTTGTCCTTGCGTGGAACACATAGCCCAGTGGTTGGGAAATAGTTTCTGGTGGGTCGGGACTACGGTTCGAATCCCGGCAGTGTTCTTGACTCACTTTTTCTTTTTTCTGAGTCTAAAGATTTGAATCATGATTTCACTTATGAGGTAGATATTTCGCTTGTCTTTGCGTGGAACAAATAGCCCAGTGGTTGGGAGACAGTTTCTGGTGGATCGGGACCACGGTTTGAATCCCGGCAGGGTCCTTGATTCACTTTTTCATTTTTTCTAAGTCTTTAGATTTGAATCATGATTTCACTTATGAGGTAAGAATTTCGTTTGTCTTTGCGTGGAACACATAGCCCAGTGGTTGGGAAATAGTTTCTGGTGGGTCGGGACTACGGTTCAAATCCCGGCAGGGTCCTTGATTCACTTTTTCTTTTGTCTGAGTCTAAAGATTTGAATCATGATTTCACTTATGAGGTAAGAATTTCGCTTGTCTTTGCGTGGAACAGATAGCCCAGTGGTTGGGAGATAGTTTCTGGTGGGTCGGGACCACGGTTCTAATCCCGGCAGTGTCCTTGATTCACTTTTTCTTTTTTCTAAGTCTTTAGATTTGAATCATGATTTCACTTATGAGGTAGGAATTTCGCTTGTCTTTGCGTGGAACAAATATCCCAGTGGTTGGGAGATAGTTTCTGGTGGGTCGGGACCACGGTTCGCATCCCGGCAAAGTCCTTTATTCACTTTTTCTTTTGTCTGAGTCTAAAGATTTGAATCATGATTTCACTTTTGAGGTAGATATTTCGCTTGTCTTTGCGTGGAACACATAGCCCAGTCGTTGGGAGACAGTTTCTGGTGGATCGGGACCACGGTTCGAATCCCGGCAGGGTACTTGATTCACTTTTTTTTTTTTAAGTCTTTAGATTTGAATCATGATTTCACTTATGAGGTAAGAATTTCGCTTGTCTTTGCGTGGAACACATAGCCCAGTCGTTGGGAGACAGTTTCTGGTGGATCGGGACCACGGTTCGAATCCCGGCAGGGTACTTGATTCACTTTTTCTTTTTTTTAAGTCTTTAGGTTTGAATCATGATTTCACTTATGAGGTAAGAATTTCGCTTGTCTTTGCGTGGAACAAATATCCCAGTGGTTGGCAAATAGTTTCTGGTGGGTCGGGACCACGGTTCGAATCCCGGCAGGGTCCTTGATTCACTTTTTATTTTTTCTAAGTCTTTAGATTTGAATCATGATTTCACTTATGAGGTATAGATTGCGCTTGTCTTTGCGTGGAACAAATATCCCAGTGGTTGGGAGACAGTTTCTGGTGGATCGGGACCACGGTTCGAATCCCGGCAGGGTCCTTGATTCACTTTTTCTTTTTTCTAAGTCTTTAGATTTGAATCATGATTTCACTTATGAGGTAAGAATTTCGCTTGTCTTTGCGTGGAACACATAGCCCAGTGGTTGGGAAATAGTTTCTGGTGGGTCGGGACTACTGTTCGAATCCCGGCAGGGTCCTTGATTCACTTTTTCTTTTTTCTAAGTCTTTAGATTTGAATCATGATTTCACTTATGAGGTATAGATTGCGCTTGTCTTTGCGTGGAACAAATAGCCCAGTGGTTGGGAGATAGTTTCTGGTGGGTCGGGACCACGGTTCGAATCCGGACAAGGTCCTTGATTCACTTGTTCTTTTTGCTGAGTCTAAGGATTTGAATCGTGATTTCACTTATGAGGTAAGAATGTCGCTTGTCTTTGCGTGGAACAGATAGCCTAGTGGTTGGGAGATAGTTTCTGGTGGATCGTGACCACGGTTCGAATCCCGGCAGTGTCCTTGACTCACTTTGTCTTTTTCTGAGTCTAAAGATTTGAATCATGATTTCACTTATGATGTAGATATTTGGCTTGTCTTTGCGTGGAACAAATAGCCCAGTGGTTGGGAGATAGTTTCTTGTGGGTCGGCACCACGGTTCTAATCCCGGCAGTGTCCTTGATTCACTTTTTCTTTTTTCTAAGTTTTTAGATTTGAATCATGATTTCACTTATGAGGTAGGAATTTCGCTTGTCTTTGCGTGGAACAAATAGCCCAGTGGTTGGGAGACAGTTTCTGGTGGATCGGGACCACGGTTCGAATCCCGTCAGGGTCCTTGATTCACTTTTTCTTTTTTCTAAGTCTTTAGATTTGAATCATGATTTCACTTATGAGGTAAGAATTTCGCTTGTCTTTGCGTGGAACACATAGCCCAGTGGTTGGGAGATAGTTTTTGGTGGGTCGGGACCACGGTTCTAATCCCGGCAGTGTCCTTGATTCACTTTTTCTTTTTTCTAAGTCTTTAGATTTGAATCATGATTTCACTTATCAGGTAAGAATTTCGCTTGTCCTTGCTTGGAACACATAGCCCAGTGGTTGGGAAATAGTTTCTGGTGGGTCGGGACTACGGTTCGAATCCCGGCAGGGTCCTTGATTCACTTTTTCTTTTAGCTGAGTCTAAGGATTTGAATCATGATTTCACTTATGAGGTAAGAATTTCGCTTGTCTATGCGTGGAACAGATAGCCCAGTGGTTGGGAGATAGTTTTTGGTGGGTCGGGACCACGGTTCTAATCCCGGCAGTGTCCTTGATTCACTTTTTCTTTTTTCTAAGTCTTTAGATTTGAATCATGATTTCACTTATCAGGTAAGAATTTCGCTTGTCCTTGCGTGGAACACATAGCCCAGTGGTTGGGAAATAGTTTCTGGTGGGTCGGGACTACGGTTCGAATCCCGGCAGTGTTCTTGACTCACTTTTTCTTTTTTCTGAGTCTAAAGATTTGAATCATGATTTCACTTATGAGGTAGATATTTCGCTTGTCTTTGCGTGGAACAAATAGCCCAGTGGTTGGGAGACAGTTTCTGGTGGATCGGGACCACGGTTTGAATCCCGGCAGGGTCCTTGATTCACTTTTTCTTTTTTCTAAGTCTTTAGATTTGAATCATGATTTCACTTATGAGGTAAGAATTTCGTTTGTCTTTGCGTGGAACACATAGCCCAGTGGTTGGGAAATAGTTTCTGGTGGGTCGGGACTACGGTTCAAATCCCGGCAGGGTCCTTGATTCACTTTTTCTTTTGTCTGAGTCTAAAGATTTGAATCATGATTTCACTTATGAGGTAAGAATTTCGCTTGTCTTTGCGTGGAACAGATAGCCCAGTGGTTGGGAGATAGTTTCTGGTGGGTCGGGACCACGGTTCTAATCCCGGCAGTGTCCTTGATTCACTTTTTCTTTTTTCTAAGTCTTTAGATTTGAATCATGATTTCACTTATGAGGTAGGAATTTCGCTTGTCTTTGCGTGGAACAAATATCCCAGTGGTTGGGAGATAGTTTCTGGTGGGTCGGGACCACGGTTCGCATCCCGGCAAAGTCCTTTATTCACTTTTTCTTTTGTCTGAGTCTAAAGATTTGAATCATGATTTCACTTTTGAGGTAGATATTTCGCTTGTCTTTGCGTGGAACACATAGCCCAGTCGTTGGGAGACAGTTTCTGGTGGATCGGGACCACGGTTCGAATCCCGGCAGGGTACTTGATTCACTTTTTTTTTTTTTAAGTCTTTAGATTTGAATCATGATTTCACTTATGAGGTAAGAATTTCGCTTGTCTTTGCGTGGAACAGATAGCCCAGTGGTTGGGAGATAGTTTCTGTTGGGTCGGGACCACGGTTCTAATCCCGGCAGTGTCCTTGATTCACTTTTTCTTTTTTCTAAGTCTTTAGATTTGAATCATGATTTCACTTATGAGGTAGGAATTTCTCTTGTCTTTGCGTGGAACACATAGCCCAGTGGTTGGGAGACAGTTTCTGGTGGATCGGGACCACGGTTCGAATCCCGGCAGGGTACTTGATTCACTTTTTCTTTTTTTAAGTCTTTAGATTTGAATCATGATTTCACTTATGAGGTAAGAATTTCGCTCGTCTTTGCGTGGAACAAATATCCCAGTGGTTGGCAAATAGTTTTTGGTGGGTCGGGACCACGGTTCGAATCCCGGCAGGGTCCTTGATTCACTTTTTCTTTTTTCTAAGTCTTTAGATTTGAATCATGATTTCACTTATGAGGTATAGATTGCGCTTGTCTTTGCGTGGAACAAATATCCCAGTGGTTGGGAGACAGTTTCTGGTGGATCGGGACCACGGTTCGAATCCCGGCAGGGTCCTTGATTCACTTTTTCTTTTTTCTAAGTCTTTAGATTTGAATCATGATTTCACTTATGAGGTAAGAATTTCGCTTGTCTTTGCGTGGAACACATAGCCCAGTGGTTGGGAAATAGTTTCTGGTGGGTCGGGACTACGGTTCGAATCCCGGCAGGGTCCTTAATTCACTTTTTCTTTTTTCTAAGTCTTTAGATTTGAATCATGATTTCACTTATGAGGTATAGATTGCGCTTGTCTTTGCGTGGAACAAATAGCCCAGTGGTTGGGAGATAGTTTCTGGTGGGTCGGGACCACGGTTCGAATCCGGACAAGGTCCTTGATTCACTTTTTCTTTTTGCTGAGTCTAAGGATTTGAATCGTGATTTCACTTATGAGGTAAGAATGTCGCTTGTCTTTGCGTGGAACAGATAGCCTAGTGGTTGGGAGATAGTTTCTGGTGGATCGTGACCACGGTTCGAATCCCGGCAGTGTCCTTGACTCACTTTGTCTTTTTCTGAGTCTAAAGATTTGAATCATGATTTCACTTATGAGGTAGATATTTCGCTTGTCTTTGCGTGGAACAAATAGCCCAGTGGTTGGGAGATAGTTTCTGGTGGGTCGGCACCACGGTTCTAATCCCGGCAGTGTCCTTGATTCACTTTTTCTTTTTTCTAAGTTTTTAGATTTGAATCATGATTTCACTTATGAGATAAGAATTTCGCTTGTTTTTGCGTGGAACACATAGCCCAGTGGTTGGGACAAAGTTTCTGGTGGTCGGGACCACGGTTCGAATCCCGACAAGGTCCTTGATTCACTTTTTCTTTTAGCTGAGTCTAAGGATTTGAATCATGATTTCACTTATGAGGTAAGAATTTCGCTTGTCTATGCGTGGAACAGATAGCCCAGTGGTTGGGAGATAGTTTCTGGTGGGTCGGGACCACGGTTCTAATCCCGGCAGTGTCCTTGATTCACTTTTTCTTTTTTCTAAGTTTTTAGATTTGAATCATGATTTCACTTATGAGGTAAGAATTTCGCTTGTCCTTGCGTGGAACACATATCCCAGTGGTTGGGAAATAGTTTCTGGTGGGTCGGGACTACGGTTCGAATCCCGGCAGGGTCCTTGATTCACTTGTTCTTTTTTCTAAGTCTTTAGATTTGAATCATGATTTCACTTATGAGGTATAGATTGCGCTTGTCTTTGCGTGGAACAAATAGCCCAGTGGTTGGGAGATAGTTTCTGGTGGGTCGGGACCACTGTTCGAATCCGGACAAGTTCCTTGATTCACTTTTTCTTTTTGCTGAGTCTAAGGATTTGACCCATGATTTCACTTATGAGGTATAGATTGCGCTTGTCTTTGCGTGGAACAGATAGCCTAGTGGTTGGGAGATAGTTTCTGGTGGATCGTGACCACGGTTCGAATCCCGGCAGTGTCCTTGACTCACTTTGTCTTTTTTCTGAGTCTAAAGATTTGAATCATGATTTCACTTATGAGGTAGATATTTCGCTTGTCTTTGCGTGGAACAAATAGCCCAGTGGTTGGGAGATAGTTTCTGGTGGGTCGGCACCACGGTTTTAATCCCGGCAGTGTCCTTGATTCACTTTTTCTTTTTTCTAAGTTTTTAGATTTGAATCATGATTTCACTTATGAGGTAGGAATTTCGCTTGTCTTTGCGTGGAACGAATAGCCCAGTGGTTGTGACATAGTTTCTGGTGGGTCGGGACCACGGTTCTAATCCCGGCAGTGTCCTTGATTCACTTTTTTCTTTTTTCTAAGTCTTTAGATTTGAATCATGATTTCACTTATGAGGTAGGAATTTTGCTTGTCTTTGCGTGGAACAAATAGCGCAGTGGTTGGGAGATAGTTTCTGGTGGGTCGGGACCACGGTTCGAATCCCAGCAAAGTCCTTGATTCACTTTTTATTTTGTCTGAGTCTAAAGATTTGAATCATGATTTCACTTTTGAGGTAGATAATTCGCTTGTCTTTGCGTGGAACACATAGCCCAGTCGTTGGGGGACAGTTTCTGGTAAATCGGGACCACGGTTCGAATCCCGGCAGGGTACTTGATTCACTTTTTCTTTTTTTTAAGTCTTTAGATTTGAATCATGATTTCACTTATGAGGTAGGAATTTCGCTTGTCTTTGCGTGGAACAAATATCCCAGTGGTTGGGCGACAGTTTCTGATGGATCGGGACCACGGTTCGAATCCCGGCACGGTCCTTGATTCACTTTTTTCTTTTTTCTAAGTCTTTAGATTTGAATCATGATTTCACTTATGAGGTAAGAATTTCGCTTGTCTTTGCGTGGAACACATAGCCCAGTGGTTGGCAAATAGTTTCTGGTGGGTCGGGACCACGGTTCGAATCCCGGCAGGGTCCTTGATTCACTTTTTCTTTTTTCTAAGTCTTTAGATTTGAATCATGATTTCAATTATGAGGTATAGATTGCGCTTGTCTTTGCGTGGAACAAATAGCCCAGTGGTTGAGAGATAGTTTCTGGTGGGTCGGGACCACGGTTCGAATCCGGACAAGGTCCTTGATTCACTTTTTCTTTTTGCTGAGTCTAAGGATTTGAATCATGATTTCACTTATGAGGTAAGAATTTCGCTTGTCTTTGCGTGGAACAGATAGCCCAGTGGTTGGGAGATAGTTTCTGGTGGATCGGGACCACGGTTCGAATCCCGGCAGTGTCCTTGATTCACTTTTTCTTTTTTCTAAGTCTTTAGATTTGAATCATGATTTCACTTATGAGGTAAGAATTTCGCTTGTCCTTGCGTGGAACACATATCCCAGTGGTTGGGAAATAGTTTCTGGTGGGTCGGGACTACGGTTCGAATCCCGGCAGGGTCCTTGATTCACTTTTTCTTTTTTCTAAGTCTTTAGATTTGAATCATGATTTCACTTATGAGGTATAGATTGCGCTTGTCTTTGCGTGGAACAAATAGCCCAGTGGTTGGGAGATAGTTTCTGGTGGGTCGGGACCACTGTTCGAATCCGGACAAGGTCCTTGATTCACTTTTTCTTTTTGCTGAGTCTAAGGATTTGACCCATGATTTCACTTATGAGGTATAGATTGCGCTTGTCTTTGCGTGGAACACATAGCCCAGTGGTTGGCAAATAGTTTCTGGTGGGTCGGGACCACGGTTCGAATCCCGGCAGGGTCCTTGATTCACTTTTTCTTTTTTCTAAGTCTTTAGATTTGAATCATGATTTCAAATATGAGGTATAGATTGCGCTTGTCTTTGCGTGGAACAAATAGCCCAGTGGTTGAGAGATAGTTTCTGGTGGGTCGGGACCACGGTTCGAATCCGGACAAGGTCCTTGATTCACTTTTTCTTTTTGCTGAGTCTAAGGATTTGACCCATGATTTCACTTATGAGGTATAGATTGCGCTTGTCTTTGCGTGGAACACATAGCCCAGTGGTTGGCAAATAGTTTCTGGTGGGTCGGGACCACGGTTCGAATCCCGGCAGGGTCCTTGATTCACTTTTTCTTTTTTCTAAGTCTTTAGATTTGAATCATGATTTCAATTATGAGGTATAGATTGCGCTTGTCTTTGCGTGGAACAAATAGCCCAGTGGTTGAGAGATAGTTTCTGGTGGGTCGGGACCACGGTTCGAATCCGGACAAGGTCCTTGATTCACTTTTTCTTTTTGCTGAGTCTAAGGATTTATATCATGATTTCACTTATGAGGTATAGATTGCGCTTGTCTTTGCGTGGAACAGATAGCCTAGTGGTTGGGAGATAGTTTCTGGTGGGTCGGGACTACGGTTCGAATCCCGGCAGGGTCCTTGTTTTACTTTTTCTTTTTTCTAAGTCTTTAGATTTGAATCATGATTTCACTTATGAGGTATAGATTGCGCTTGTCTTTGCGTGGAACAAATAGCCCAGTTGTTGGGAGATAGTTTCTGGTGGGTCGGGACCACGGTTCGAATCCGGACAAGGTCCTTGATTCACTTTTTCTTTTTGCTGAGTCTAAGGATTTGAATCGTGATTTCACTTATGAGGTAAGAATGTCGCTTGTCTTTGCGTGGAACAGATAGCCTAGTGGTTGGGAGATAGTTTCTGGTGGATCGTGACCACGGTTCGAATCCCGGCAGTGTCCTTGACTCACTTTGTCTTTTTCTGAGTCTAAAGATTTGAATCATGATTTCACTTATGAGGTAGATATTTCGCTTGTCTTTGCGTGGAACAAAAAACCCAGTGGTTGGGAGATAGTTTCTGGTGGGTCGGCACCACGGTTCGAATCCCGGCAGTGTCCTTGATTCACTTTTTCTTTTTTCTAAGTTTTTAGATTTGAATCATGATTTCACTTATGAGGTAGGAATTTCGCTTGTCTTTGCGTGGAACAAATAGCCCAGTGGTTGGGAGACAGTTTCTGGTGGATCGGGACCACGGTTCGAATCCCGGCAGGGTACTTGATTCACTTTTTCTTTTTTCTAAGTCTTTAGATTTGAATCATGATTTCACTTATGAGATAAGAATTTCGCTTGTTTTTGCGTGGAACACATAGCCCAGTGGTTGGGACAAAGTTTCTGGTGGTCGGGACCACGGTTCGAATCCCGACAAGGTCCTTGATTCACTTTTTCTTTTAGCTGAGTCTAAGGATTTGAATCATGATTTCACTTATGAGGTAAGAATTTCGCTTGTCTATGCGTGATACAGATAGCCCAGTGGTTGGGAGATAGTTTCTGGTGGGTCGGGACCACGGTTCTAATCCCGGCAGTGTCCTTGATTCACTTTTTCTTTTTTCTAAGTTTTTAGATTTGAATCATGATTTCACTTATGAGGTAAGAATTTCGCCTGTCCTTGCGTGGAACACATATCCCAGTGGTTGGGAAATAGTTTCTGGTGGGTCGGGACTACGGTTCGAATCCCGGCAGGGTCCTTGATTCACTTTTTCTTTTTTCTAAGTCTTTAGATTTGAATCATGATTTCACTTATGAGGTATAGATTGCGCTTGTCTTTGCGTGGAACAAATAGCCCAGTGGTTGGGAGATAGTTTCTGGTGGGTCGGGACCACTGTTCGAATCCGGACAAGGTCCTTGATTCACTTTTTCTTTTTGCTGAGTCTAAGGATTTGACCCATGATTTCACTTATGAGGTATAGATTGCGCTTGTCTTTGCGTGGAACAGATAGCCTAGTGGTTGGGAGATAGTTTCTGGTGGATCGTGACCACGGTTCGAATCCCGGCAGTGTCCTTGACTCACTTTGTCTTTTTTCTGAGTCTAAAGATTTGAATCATGATTTCACTTATGAGGTAGATATTTCGCTTGTCTTTGCGTGGAACAAATAGCCCAGTGGTTGGGAGATAGTTTCTGGTGGGTCGGCACCACGGTTTTAATCCCGGCAGTGTCCTTGATTCACTTTTTCTTTTTTCTAAGTTTTTAGATTTGAATCATGATTTCACTTATGAGGTAGGAATTTCGCTTGTCTTTGCGTGGAACAAATAGCCCAGTGGTTGGGACATAGTTTCTGGTGGGTCGGGACCAAGGTTCTAATCCCGGCAGTGTCCTTGATTCACTTTTTTCTTTTTTCTAAGTCTTTAGATTTGAATCATGATTTCACTTATGAGGTAGGAATTTTGCTTGTCTTTGCGTGGAACAAATAGCGCAGTGGTTGGGAGATAGTTTCTGGTGGGTCGGGACCACGGTTCGAATCCCAGCAAAGTCCTTGATTCACTTTTTATTTTGTCTGAGTCTAAAGATTTGAATCATGATTTCACTTTTGAGGTAGATAATTCGCTTGTCTTTGCGTGGAACACATAGCCCAGTCGTTGGGAGACAGTTTCTGGTAAATCGGGACCACGGTTCGAATCCCGGCAGGGTACTTGATTCACTTTTTCTTTTTTTTAAGTCTTTAGATTTGAATCATGATTTCACTTATGAGGTAGGAATTTCGCTTGTCTTTGCGTGGAACAAATATCCCAGTGGTTGGGCGACAGTTTCTGATGGATCGGGACCACGGTTCGAATCCCGGCACGGTCCTTGATTCACTTTTTTCTTTTTTCTAAGTCTTTAGATTTGAATCATGATTTCACTTATGAGGTAAGAATTTCGCTTGTCTTTGCGTGGAACACATAGCCCAGTGGTTGGCAAATAGTTTCTGGTGGGTCGGGACCACGGTTCGAATCCCGGCAGGGTCCTTGATTCACTTTTTCTTTTTTCTAAGTCTTTAGATTTGAATCATGATTTCAACTATGAGGTATAGATTGCGCTTGTCTTTGCGTGGAACAAATAGCCCAGTGGTTGAGAGATAGTTTCTGGTGGGTCGGGACCACGGTTCGAATCCGGACAAGGTCCTTGATTCACTTTTTCTTTTTGCTGAGTCTAAGGATTTGAATCATGATTTCACTTATGAGGTAAGAATTTCGCTTGTCTTTGCGTGGAACAGATAGCCCAGTGGTTGGGAGATAGTTTCTGGTGGGTCGGGACCACGGTTCGAATCCCAGCAAAGTCCTTGATTCACTTTTTATTTTGTCTGAGTCTAAAGATTTGAATCATGATTTCACTTTTGAGGTAGATAATTCGCTTGTCTTTGCGTGGAACACATAGCCCAGTCGTTGGGAGACAGTTTCTGGTAAATCGGGACCACGGTTCGAATCCCGGCAGGGTACTTGATTCACTTTTTCTTTTTTTTAAGTCTTTAGATTTGAATCATGATTTCACTTATGAGGTAGGAATTTCGCTTGTCTTTGCGTGGAACAAATATCCCAGTGGTTGGGCGACAGTTTCTGATGGATCGGGACCACGGTTCGAATCCCGGCACGGTCCTTGATTCACTTTTTTCTTTTTTCTAAGTCTTTAGATTTGAATCATGATTTCACTTATGAGGTAAGAATTTCGCTTGTCTTTGCGTGGAACACATAGCCCAGTGGTTGGCAAATAGTTTCTGGTGGGTCGGGACCACGGTTCGAATCCCGGCAGGGTCCTTGATTCACTTTTTCTTTTTTCTAAGTCTTTAGATTTGAATCATGATTTCAATTATGAGGTATAGATTGCGCTTGTCTTTGCGTGGAACAAATAGCCCAGTGGTTGAGAGATAGTTTCTGGTGGGTCGGGACCACGGTTCGAATCCGGACAAGGTCCTTGATTCACTTTTTCTTTTTGCTGAGTCTAAGGATTTGAATCATGATTTCACTTATGAGGTAAGAATTTCGCTTGTCTTTGCGTGGAACAGATAGCCCAGTGGTTGGGAGATAGTTTCTGGTGGATCGGGACCACGGTTCGAATCCCGGCAGTGTCCTTGATTCACTTTTTCTTTTTTCTAAGTCTTTAGATTTGAATCATGATTTCACTTATGAGGTAAGAATTTCGCTTGTCCTTGCGTGGAACACATATCCCAGTGGTTGGGAAATAGTTTCTGGTGGGTGGGGACTACGGTTCGAATCCCGGCAGGGTCCTTGATTCACTTTTTCTTTTTTCTAAGTCTTTAGATTTGAATCATGATTTCACTTATGAGGTATAGATTGCGCTTGTCTTTGCGTGGAACAAATAGCCCAGTGGTTGGGAGATAGTTTATGGTGGGTCGGGACCACTGTTCGAATCCGGACAAGGTCCTTGATTCACTTTTTCTTTTTGCTGAGTCTAAGGATTTGACCCATGATTTCACTTATGAGGTATAGATTGCGCTTCTCTTTGCGTGGAACAGATAGCCTAGTGGTGGGAGATAGTTTCTGGTGGATCGTGAACACGGTTCGAATCCCGGCAGTGTCCTTGACTCACTTTGTCTTTTTTCTGAGTCTAAAGATTTGAATCATGATTTCACTTATGAGGTAGATATTTCGCTTGTCTTTGCGTGGAACAAATAGCCCAGTGGTTGGGAGATAGTTTCTGGTGGGTCGGCACCACGGTTTTAATCCCGGCAGTGTCCTTGATCTTCTTTTTCTTTTTATTTCTGAGTCTAATGATTTAATTCCTGATTTCACTTATGTGGTAGGAATTTCGCTTGTCTTTGCGTGGAACAGATAGCCCAGTGGTTGGAAGATAGTTTCTGGTGGATCGGGACCCCGGTTCGAATCCCGGCAGTGTCCTTGATCTTCTTTTTTCTTTTTTTCTGAGTCTAAGGATTTGAATCATGATTTCACTCATGACGTATGAATTTGGCTTGTCTTTGCGTGGAACAGATAGCCCAGTGGTTCTGAGATAGTTTCTGGTGGATCGAGACCCCGGTTCGAATCCCGGTAGGGTCCTTGATCCCCTTTTTCTTTTTTTCTGAGTCTAAAGATTTGAACCATGATTTCACTTATGTGGTAGGAATTTCGCTTGTCTTTGCGTGGAACAGAAAGCCCAGTGGTTAGGAGACAGTTTCTGATGGATCGGGGCCCTGATTCGAATCCCGGCAGGGTCCTTGATTCACTTTTTCTTTTTTCTAAGTCTTTAGATTTGAATCATGATTTCACTTATGAGGTAGGAATTTCGCTTGTCTTTGCGTGGAACAGATAGCCCAGTGGTTGGGAGATAGTTTATGGTAGATCGGGACCCGGTTCGAATCCCGGCAGTGTCCTTGATCTTCTTTTTCTTTTTATTTCTGAGACTAATGATTTGAATCCTGATTTCACTTATGTGGTAGGAATTTCGCTAGTCTTTGCGTGGAACAGATAGCCCAGTGGTTGGAAGATAGTTTCTGGTGCGTCGGGACCACGGTTCGAATCCCGGCAGTGTCCTTGATTCACGTTTTCCTTTTTTCTGAGTCTAAAGATTCGAATCATGATTTCACTTATGTGGTAGGAATTTCGCTTGTCTTTGCGTGGAACAGATAGCCCAGTGGTTGGAAGATAGTTTCTGGTAGATCGGGACCCCGGTTCGAATCCCGGCAGTGTCCTTGATCTTCTTTTTTCTTTTTTTCTGAGTCTAAGGATTTGAATCATGATTTCACTTATGACGTATGAATTTGGCTTGTCTTTGCGTGGAACAGATAGCCCAGTGGTTCTGAGATAGTTTCTGGTGGATCGGGGCCCCGGTTCGAATCCCGGCAGTGTCCTTGATTCACTTTTTCTTTTTCCTAAGTCTTTAGATTTAAATCATGATTTCACTTATGAGGTAGGAATTTCGCTTGTCTTTGCGTGGAACAAATAGCCCAGTGGTTGGGAGATAGTTTCTGGTGGGTCGGGACCACGGTTCGAATCCCGGCAGTGTCCTTGATTCACTTTTTCTTGTTTTCTGAGTCTAAAGATTTCGCATGTCTTTGCGTGGAACAGATAGCCCAGTGGTTGGGAGATAGTTCTGGTGGATCGAGACCACTGTTCGAATCCCGGCAGTGTCCTTGATTCACTTTTTCCTTTTTCAGAGTCTTAAGATTTGAATCATGATTTCACTTATGTGGTAGGAATTTCGCTTGTCTTTGCGTGGAACACATAGCCCAGTGGTTGGGAGATAGTTTCTTGTGGATCAGGACCACGGTTCGAATCCCGACAAGGTCCTAGATTAACTTTTTCTTTTTTCTGATTTTAAAGATTTGAATCATGATTTCACTTATGGCTTAGGAATTTCGGTTGTCTTTGCGTGGAACAGATAGCCCAGTGGTTAGGAGATAGTTTCTGGTGGATCGTGACCACGGTTCGAACCCCGACAAGGTACTTCATTCACTTTTTCTTTTTTCTGAGTCTAAAGATTTGAACCATGACTTCACTTATGAGATAGGAATTTCGCTTGTCTTTGCGTGTAAACAGATAGCCCAGTGGTTGGGAGAAAGTTTCTGGTGGATCGTGACCACGGTTCGAATCCCGACAAGGTCCTTGATTCACTTTTTCTTTTTTCTGAGTCTAAAGTTTTTAATCGTGATTTCACTTATGAGGTAGGAATTTCGCTTGACTTTGCGTGGAACAGATAGCCCAGTGGTTGGGAGATAGTTTCTGGTAGATCGCGACCCCGTTTCGAATCCCGGCATTGTCCTTCATCTTCTTTTTGTTTTGAGTCTAAAGATTTGAATCATGATTTCACCAATGAGGTAGGAATTTCGCTTGTCTTTGCGTGGAACAGATAGCCCAGTGGTAGTGAGATAGTTTCTGGTGGATCGAGACCCCGGTTCGAATCCCGGCAGTGTCCTTGATCTTCTTTTTCTTTTCTTTTTTGAGTCTAAAGATTTGAATCATGATTTCACTTATGACGTATGAATTTCGCTTGTCTTTGCGTGGAACACATAGCCCAGTGGTTGGGAGATAGTTTCTGGTGGATCGGGACCCCGGTTCGAATCCCGGCAGAGTCCTTGATCTTCTTTTTCTTTTTTTCTGAGTCTAAGGATTTGAATCATGATTTCACTTATGACGTACGAATTTCGCTTGTCTTTTCGTGGAACAGATAGCCCAGTGGTTGGGAGATATTTTCTGGTGGGTCGGGACCACGGTTCGAATCCCGGCAGTGTCCTTGATTCTCTTTTTCCTTTTTCTGAGTCTAAAGATTTGAATCGTGAGTTTACTATTGAGGTAGGAATTTTGATTGTCTTTGCGTGGAACTGATAGCCCAGTGGTTGGAAGATAGTTTCTGGTGGATCGGGACCCCGGTTCGAATCCCGGCAGTGTCCTTGATCTTCTTTTTCTTTTTTTCTGAGTCTAAGGATTTGAATCATGATTTCACTTATGACGTATGAATTTGGCTTGTCTTTGCGTGGAACAGATAGCCCAGTGGTTCTGAGATAGTTTCTGGTGGATCGAGACCCCGGTTCGAATCCCGGTAGGGTCCTTGATCCCCTTTTTCTTTTTTTCTGAGTCTAAAGATTTGAACCATGATTTCACTTATGTGGTAGGAATTTCGCTTGTCTTTGCGTGGAACAGAAAGCCCAGTGGTTAGGAGACAGTTTCTGATGGATCGGGGCCCTGATTTGAATCCCGGCAGGGTCCTTGATTCACTTTTTCTTTTTTCTAAGTCTTTAGATTTGAATCATGATTTCACTTATGAGGTAGGAATTTCGCTTGTCTTTGCGTGGAACAGATAGCCCAGTGGTTGGGAGATAGTTTATGGTAGATCGGGACCCCGGTTCGAATCCCGGCAGTGTCCTTGATCTTCTTTTTCTTTTTATTTCTGAGACTAATGATTTGAATCCTGATTTCACTTATGTGGTAGGAATTTCGCTAGTCTTTGCGTGGAACAGATAGCCCAGTGGTTGGAAGATAGTTTCTGGTGCGTCGGGACCACGGTTCGAATCCCGGCAGTGTCCTTGATTCACGTTTTCCTTTTTCTGAGTCTAAAGATTCGAATCATGATTTCACTTATGTGGTAGGAATTTCGCTTGTCTTTGCGTGGAACAGATAGCCCAGTGGTTGGAAGATAGTTTCTGGTAGATCGGGACCCCGGTTCGAATCCCGGCAGTGTCCTTGATCTTCTTTTTTCTTTTTTTCTGAGTCTAAGGATTTGAATCATGATTTCACTTATGACGTATGAATTTGGCTTGTCTTTGCGTGGAACAGATAGCCCAGTGGTTCTGAGATAGTTTCTGGTGGATCGGGGCCCCGGTTCGAATCCCGGCAGTGTCCTTGATTCACTTTTTCTTTTTCCTAAGTCTTTAGATTTAAATCATGATTTCACTTATGAGGTAGGAATTTCGCTTGTCTTTGCGTGGAACAAATAGCCCAGTGGTTGGGAGATAGTTTCTGGTGGGTCGGGACCACGGTTCGAATCCCGGCAGTGTCCTTGATTCACTTTTTCTTGTTTTCTGAGTCTAAAGATTTCGCATGTCTTTGCGTGGAACAGATAGCCCAGTGGTTGGGAGATAGTTCTGGTGGATCGAGACCACTGTTCGAATCCCGGCAGTGTCCTTGATTCACTTTTTCCTTTTTCAGAGTCTTAAGATTTGAATCATGATTTCACTTATGTGGTAGGAATTTCGCTTGTCTTTGCGTGGAACACATAGCCCAGTGGTTGGGAGATAGTTTCTTGTGGATCAGGACCACGGTTCGAATCCCGACAAGGTCCTAGATTAACTTTTTCTTTTTTCTGATTTTAAAGATTTGAATCATGATTTCACTTATGGCTTAGGAATTTCGGTTGTCTTTGCGTGGAACAGATAGCCCAGTGGTTAGGAGATAGTTTCTGGTGGATCGTGACCACGGTTCGAACCCCGACAAGGTACTTCATTCACTTTTTCTTTTTTCTGAGTCTAAAGATTTGAACCATGACTTCACTTATGAGATAGGAATTTCGCTTGTCTTTGCGTGTAAACAGATAGCCCAGTGGTTGGGAGAAAGTTTCTGGTGGATCGTGACCACGGTTCGAATCCCGACAAGGTCCTTGATTCACTTTTTCTTTTTTCTGAGTCTAAAGTTTTTAATCGTGATTTCACTTATGAGGTAGGAATTTCGCTTGACTTTGCGTGGAACAGATAGCCCAGTGGTTGGGAGATAGTTTCTGGTAGATCGCGACCCCGTTTCGAATCCCGGCATTGTCCTTCATCTTCTTTTTTTTTTGAGTCTAAAGATTTGAATCATGATTTCACCAATGAGGTAGGAATTTCGCTTGTCTTTGCGTGGAACAGATAGCCCAGTGGTAGTGAGATAGTTTCTGGTGGATCGAGACCCCGGTTCGAATCCCGGCAGTGTCCTTGATCTTCTTTTTCTTTTCTTTTTTGAGTCTAAAGATTTGAATCATGATTTCACTTATGACGTATGAATTTCGCTTGTCTTTGCGTGGAACACATAGCCCAGTGGTTGGGAGATAGTTTCGGTGGATCGGGACCCCGGTTCGAATCCCGGCAGAGTCCTTGATCTTCTTTTTCTTTTTTTCTGAGTCTAAGGATTTGAATCATGATTTCACTTATGACGTACGAATTTCGCTTGTCTTTTCGTGGAACAGATAGCCCAGTGGTTGGGAGATATTTTCTGGTGGGTCGGGACCACGGTTCGAATCCCGGCAGTGTCCTTGATTCTCTTTTTCCTTTTTCTGAGTCTAAAGATTTGAATCGTGAGTTTACTATTGAGGTATGAATTTTGATTGTCTTTGCGTGGAACAGATAGCCCAGTGGTTGGGAGAAAGTTTCTGGTGGATCGTGACCACGGTTCGAATCCCGACAAGGTCCTTGATTCACTTTTTCTTTTTTCTGAATCTAAAGATTTTAATCGTGATTTCACTTATGAGGTGGAATTTCGGTTGACTTTGCGTGGAACAGATAGCCCAGTGGTTGGAAGATAGTTTCTGGTGGATCGGGACCCCGGTTCGAATCCCGGCATTGTCCTTGATTCTCTTTTTCCTTTTTCTGAGTCTAAAGATTTGAATCATGATTTCACTTATGAGGTAGTTATTTCGCATGTCTTTGCGTGGAACAGATAGCCCAGTGGTTGGGCGATAGTTTCTGGTAGATCGCGACCCCGTTTCGAATCCCGGCATTGTCCTTCATCTTCTTTTTTTCTGAGTCTAAGGATTAGAATCATGATTTCACTTATGACGTGTGAATTTCGCTTGTCTTTGCGTGGAACAGATAGCCCAGTGGTTGGAAGATAGTTTCTGGTGGATCGGGACCCCGGTTCGAATCCCGGCAGTGTCCTTGATCTTCTTTTTCTTTTTTTCTAAGTCTAAGGATTTGAATCATGATTTCACTTATGACGTATGAATTTCGCTTGTCTTTTCGTGAAACAGATAGCCCAGTGGTTGGGAGATATTTTCTGGTGGGTCGGGACCACGTTTCGAATCCCGGCATTGTCCTTGATTCTCTTTTTCCTTTTTCTGAGTCTAAAGATTTGAATCATGATTTCACTTATGAGGTAGTTATTTCGCATGTCTTTGCGTGGAACAGATAGCCCAGTGGTTGGGCGATAGTTTCTGGTAGATCGCGACCCCGTTTCGAATCCCGGCATTGTCCTTCATCTTCTTTTTTTTTGAGTCTAAGGATTAGAATCATGATTTCACTTATGACGTTAAAATTTCGGTTGTCTTTGCGTGGAACAGATAGCCCAGTGGTTGGGAGAAAGTTTCTGGTGGATCGTGACCACGGTTCGAATCCCGACAAGGTCCTTGATTCACTTTTTCTTTTTTCTGAGTCTAAAGATTTTAATCGTGACTTCACTTATGAGATAGGAATTTCGCTTGTCTTTGCGTGGAACTGATAGCCCAGTGGTTGGAAGATAGTTTCTGGTGGATCGGGACCACGGTTCGAATCCCGGCAGTGTCCTTGATCTTCTTTTTCTTTTTTCTGAGTCTAAGGATTTGAATCATGATTTCACTTATGACGTGTGAATTTCGCTTGTCTTTTCGTGGAACAGATTGCCCAGTGGTTGGGGGATATTTTCTGGTGGGTCGGGACCACGGTTCGAATCCCGGCAGTGTCCTTGATTCTCTTTTTCCTTTTTCTGAGTCTAAAGATTTGAATCATGAGTTTACTATTGAGGTAGGAATTTCGATTGTCTTTTCGTGGAACAGATAGCCCAGTGGTTGGGAGACAGTTTCTGGTGGATCGTGACCACGGTTCGAATCCCGACAAGGTCCTTCATCTTCTTTTTTCTTTCTTTCTGAATCTAAGGATTCTTTTTCTTTTTTTCTGAGTCTAAGGATTTGAATCATGATTTCACTTATGACGTATGAATTTCGCTTGTCTTTGCGTGGAACAGATAGCCCAGTGGTTTGGTAGATAGTTTCTGGTGGATCGGGACCACGGTTCGAATCCCGACAAGGTCCTAGATTCACTTTTTCTTTTTTCTGAGTCTAAAGATTTGAATCATGATTTCACTTATGAGGTAGGAATTTCGCTTGTCTTCGCGTGGAACAGATAGCCCAGTGCTTGGGAGATAGTTTCTGGTGGATCGGGACCACGGTTCGAATCCCGACAAGGTCCTAGATTCTCTTTTTCTTTTTTCTGAGTCTAAAGATTTGAATCATGATTTCACTTATGACTTTGGAATTTCGCTTGTCTTTGCGTGGAACAGATAGCCCAGTGGTTGGGAGATAGTTTCTGGTGGATCGGGACCACGGTTCGAACCCCGGCAAGGTACTTCATTCACTTTTTCTTTTTTCTGAGTCTAAAGATTTGAATCATGACTTCACTTATGAGATAGGAATTTCGCTTGTCTTTGCGTGGAACAGATAGCCCAGTGGTTGGAAGATAGTTTCTGGTGGATCGGGACCCCGGTTCGAATCCCGGCAGTGTCCTTGATCTTCTTTTTCTTTTTTTCTAAGTCTAAGGATTTGAATCATGATTTCACTTATGACGTATGAATTTCGCTTGTCTTTTCGTGAAACAGATAGCCCAGTGGTTGGGAGATATTTTCTGGTGGGTCGGGACCACGTTTCGAATCCCGGCATTGTCCTTGATTCTCTTTTTCTTTTTTCTGAGTCTAAAGATTTGAATCATGATTTCACTTATGAGGTAGTTATTTCGCATGTCTTTGCGTGGAACAGATAGCCCAGTGGTTGGGCGATAGTTTCTGGTAGATCGCGACCCCGTTTCGAATCCCGGCATTGTCCTTCATCTTCTTTTTTTTTGAGTCTAAGGATTAGAATCATGATTTCACTTATGACGTTAAAATTTCGGTTGTCTTTGCGTGGAACAGATAGCCCAGTGGTTGGGAGAAAGTTTCTGGTGGATCGTGACCACGGTTCGAATCCCGACAAGGTCCTTGATTCACTTTTTCTTTTTTCTGAGTCTAAAGATTTTAATCGTGACTTCACTTATGAGATAGGAATTTCGCTTGTCTTTGCGTGGAACTGATAGCCCAGTGGTTGGAAGATAGTTTCTGGTGGATCGGGACCACGGTTCGAATCCCGGCAGTGTCCTTGATCTTCTTTTTCTTTTTTCTGAGTCTAAGGATTTGAATCATGATTTCACTTATGACGTGTGAATTTCGCTTGTCTTTTCGTGGAACAGATTGCCCAGTGGTTGGGGGATATTTTCTGGTGGGTCGGGACCACGGTTCGAATCCCGGCAGTGTCCTTGATTCTCTTTTTCCTTTTTCTGAGTCTAAAGATTTGAATCATGAGTTTACTATTGAGGTAGGAATTTCGATTGTCTTTTCGTGGAACAGATAGCCCAGTGGTTGGGAGACAGTTTCTGGTGGATCGTGACCACGGTTCGAATCCCGACAAGGTCCTTCATCTTCTTTTTTCTTTCTTTCTGAATCTAAGGATTCTTTTTCTTTTTTTCTGAGTCTAAGGATTTGAATCATGATTTCACTTATGACGTATGAATTTCGCTTGTCTTTGCGTGGAACAGATAGCCCAGTGGTTTGGTAGATAGTTTCTGGTGGATCGGGACCACGGTTCGAATCCCGACAAGGTCCTAGATTCACTTTTTCTTTTTTCTGAGTCTAAAGATTTGAATCATGATTTCACTTATGAGGTAGGAATTTCGCTTGTCTTCGCGTGGAACAGATAGCCCAGTGCTTGGGAGATAGTTTCTGGTGGATCGGGACCACGGTTCGAACCCCGACAAGGTACTTCATTCACGTTTTCTTTTTTCTGAGTCTAAAGATTTGAATCATGACTTCACTTATGAGATAGGAATTTCGCTTGTCTTTGCGTGGAACAGATAGCCCAGTGGTTGGAAGATAGTTTCTGGTGGATCGGGACCCCGGTTCGAATCCCGGCATTGTCCTTGATTCTCTTTTTCCTTTTTCTGAGTCTAAAGATTTGAATCATGATTTCACTTATGAGGTAGTTATTTCGCATGTCTTTGCGTGGAACAGATAGCCCAGTGGTTGGGCGATAGTTTCTGGTAGATCGCGACCCCGTTTCGAATCCCGGCATTGTCCTTCATCTTCTTTTTTTCTGAGTCTAAGGATTAGAATCATGATTTCACTTATGACGTTAGAATTTCGGTTGTCTTTGCATGGAACACATAGCCCAGTGGTTGGGAGATAGTTTCTGGTGGATCGGGACCACGGTTCGAATCCCGGCATGGTCCTTGATTCACAATTTCTTTTGTCTAAGTCTTTAGATTTGAATCATGATTTCACTTATGAGTTAGGAATTTCGCTTGTCTTTGGGTGGAACAGATAGCCCAGTGGTTGGGAGAAAGTTTCCGGTGGATGGGGACCACTATTTCAAACCCGGCAGTGTCCTTGATTCACTTTTTCTTTTTTTCTGAGTCTAAAGATTTGAATCATTATTTCACTTATGAGGTAGGAATTTCGCTTGTCTTTGCGTGGAACAGATAGCCCAGTGGTTGGGAGATAGTTTCTGGTAGATCGCGACCCCGTTTCGAATCCCGGCATTATCCTTCATCTTCTTTTTTTTCTGAGTCTAAGGATTATAATCATGATTTCTCTTATAACGTTAGAATTTCGGTTGTCTTTGCGTGGAACAGATATCCCAGTGGTTGCGAGACAGTTTCTGGTGGATCGAGACCCCGATTCGAATCCCGGCAGTGTCTTGGATCTTATTTTTCTTTTTTTTCCGAGTCTAAGGATTTGAATCATGATTTCACTTATGACGTATGAATTTCGCTTGTCTTTGCGTGGAACAGATAGCCCAGTGGTTTGGTAGATAGTTTCTGGTGGATCGGGACCACGGTTCGAATCCCAGCAAAGTCCTAGATTCACTTTTTCTTTTTTCTGAGTCTAAAGATTTGAATCATGATTTCACTTATGAGGTAGGAATTTCGCATGTCTTTGCGTGGAACAGATAGCCCAGTGGTTGGGCGATAGTTTCTGGTGGATCGGGACCACGGTTCGAATCCCGGCATGGTCCTTGATTCACAATTTCTTTTGTCTAAGTCTTTAGATTTGAATCATGATTTCACTTTTGAGGTAGGAATTTCGCTTGTCTTTGCGTGGAACACATAGCCCAGTGGTTGGGAGATAGTTTCTTGTGGATCAGGACCACGGTTCGAATCCCGACAAGGTCCTAGATTCACTTTTTCTTTTTTCTGAGTCTAAAGATTTGAATCATGATTTCACTTATGGCTTAGGAATTTCGCTTGTCTTTGCGTGGAACAGATAGCCCAGTGGTTAGGAGATAGTTTCTGGTGGATCGGGACCACGGTTCGAACCCCGACAAGGTACTTCATTCACTTTTTCTTTTTTCTGAGTCTAAAGATTTGAATCATGACTTCACTTATGAGATAGGAATTTCGCTTGTCTTTGCGTGGAACAGATAGCCCAGTGGTTGGGAGATAGTTTCTGGTAGATCGGGACCACGGTTCGAATCCCGGTAGGGTCCTTGATCCACTCTTCTTTTTTCTGAGTCTAAAGATTTTAATATTGATTTCACCTATGAGGTAGGAATTTCGCTTGTCTTTGCGTGGGACAAATAGCCCAGTGGTAGGGAGATAGTTTCTGGTGGGTCGGGACCACGGTTCGAATCCCGGCAGTGTCCTCGATTCACTTTTTTTTCTGAGTCTAAAGATTTGAATCATGATTTCACTTATGAGGTAAGATTTTCGCATGTATTTGCATGGAACAGATAGCCGAGTTGTTGGGAGATAGTTTCTGGTGGATCGGAACAACGGTTCGAATCCCGGCAAAGTCCTTGATTCACTTTTTTTTGTTCTGAGTCTAAAGATTTGAATCATGATTTCACTTATGTTGTAGGAATTTCGCTTGTCTTTGCGTGGAACAGATAGCCCAGTGGTTGGGAGACAGTATCTGGTGGATCGGGGCCCCGGTTCGAATCCCGGCAGGGTTCTTGATTCACCTTTTCTTTTTTCTGAGTCTAAAGATTTGAATCATGATTTCACTTATGAGGTAGGAATTTCGCTTGTCTTTGCGTGGAACACAAAGCTCAGTGGTGGGGAGACGTTTTCTGGTGGATCGGGACCACGGTTCTAATCCCGGCAGGGTCCTTGATTCACTTTTTCTTTTTTTGAAGTCTTTAGATTTTAATAATGATTTCACCTATGAGGTAGGAATTTCGCTTGTCTTTGCGTGGAACAGACAGCCCAGTGGTTGGGACACAGTTTCTGGTGGATCGGCACCCCGGTTCGAATCCCGGCAGGGTGCTTGATTCACTTTTGCTTTTTCTAAGTCTTTAGATTTGAATCTTGATTTTACTTATGAGGTAGGAATTTCGCTTGTCTTTGCCTGGAACAAATAGCACAGTGGTTGGGAGATAGTTTCTGGTGGGTCGGGACCCCGGTTCGAATCCCGGCAGTGTCCTTGATCCACTTTTTCTTTTTTTCTGAGTCTAAAGATTTGAATCATGATTTCACTTTTGAGGTAGGAATTTCGCTTGTCTTTGCGTGGAACAAATAGCCCAGTGGTTGGGAGATAGTTTCTGGTGGGTCGGGACCCCGGTTCGAATCCCGGCAGTGTCCTTGATCCACTTTTTCTTTTTTTCTGAGTCTAAAGATTTGAATCATGATTTCACTTATGAGGTAGGAATTTCGCTTGTCTTTGCGTGGAACAGATAGCCCAGTGGTTGGGAGATAGTTTCTGGTGGATCGTGACCACGGTTCGAATCCCGACAAGGTCCTTGATTCACTTTTTTTTTTCTGAGTCAAAAGATTTTAATCGTGGAACAGATAGCCCAGTGGTTGGGAGATAGTTTCTGGTAGATCGCGACCCCGTTTCGAATCCCGGCATTGTCCTTCATCTTCTTGTTTTTCCTGAGTCTAAGGATTAGAATCATGATTTCACTTATGACGTTGGAATTTCGGTTGTCTTTGCGTGGAACACATAGCCCAGTGGTTGGGAGATAGTTTCTGGTGGATCGGGACCACGGTTCGAATCCCAGCAAAATCCTAGATTCACTTTGTTTTTGTCTGAGTCTAAAGATTTGAATCATGATTTCACTTATGAGGTAAGAATTTCGCTTGTCTTTGCGTGGAACAAATAGCCCAGTGGTTGGGAGATAGTTTCTGGTGGGTCGGGACCCCGGTTCGAATCCCGGCAGTGTCCTTAATCCACTTTTTCTTTTTTTCTGAGTCTAAAGATTTGAATCATGATTTCACTTATGAGGTAGGAATTTCGCTTGTCTTTGCGTGGAACAGATAGCCCAGTGGTTGGGAGATAGTTTCTTGTGGGTCGGGACCACGGTTCGAATCCCGGCAGGGTCCTTGATTCACTTTTTTTCATTTTTCTAAGTCTTTAAATTTGAATCATGATTTCACTTATGAGTTAGGAATGTCGCTTGTCTTTGCGTGGAACAGAGAGCCCAGTGGGTTCGGAGATAGTTTCTGGTCGATCGGGACCACGGTTCGAACCCCGAAAAGGTACTTCATTCACTTTTTCTTTTTTCTGAGTCTAAAGATTTGAATCATGACCTCACTTATGAGATAGGAATTTCGCTTGTCTTTGCGTGGAACAGATAGCCCAGTGGTTGGGAGATAGTTTCTGGTAGATCGGGACCACGGTTCGAATCCCGGTAGGGTCCTTGATCCACTCTTCTTTTTTCTGAGTCTAAAGATTTTAATATTGATTTCACCTATGAGGTAGGAATTTCGCTTGTCTTTGCGTGGGACAAATAGCCCAGTGGTAGGGAGATAGTTTCTGGTGGGTCGGGACCACGGTTCGAATCCCGGCAGTGTCCTCGATTCACTTTTTTTTTCTGAGTCTAAAGATTTGAATCATGATTTCACTTATGAGGTAAGATTTTCGCATGTATTTGCATGGAACAGATAGCCGAGTTGTTGGGAGATAGTTTCTGGTGGATCGGAACCACGGTTCGAATCCCGGCAAAGTCCTTGATTCACTTTTTTTTGTTCTGAGTCTAAAGATTTGAATCATGATTTCACTTATGTGGTAGGAATTTCGCTTGTCTTTGCGTGGAACAGATAGCCCAGTGGTTGGGAGACAGTATCTGGTGGATCGGGGCCCCGGTTCGAATCCCGGCAGGGTTCTTGATTCACCTTTTCTTTTTTCTGAGTCTAAAGATTTGAATCATGATTTCACTTATGAGGTAGGAATTTCGAATGTCTTTGCGTGGAACACAAAGCTCAGTGGTTGGGAGACGTTTTCTGGTGGATCGGGACCACGGTTCTAATCCCGGCAGGGTCCTTGATTCACTTTTTCTTTTTTTGAAGTCTTTAGATTTTAATAATGATTTCACCTATGAGGTAGGAATTTCGCTTGTCTTTGCCTGGAACAGACAGCCCAGTGGTTGGGACACAGTTTCTGGTGGATCGGCACCCCGGTTCGAATCCCGGCAGGGTGCTTGATTCACTTTTGCTTTTTTCTAAGTCTTTAGATTTGAATATTGATTTCACTTATGAGGTAGGAATTTCGCTTGTCTTTGCCTGGAACAAATAGCACAGTGGTTGGGAGATAGTTTCTGGTGGGTCGGAACCCCGGTTCGAATCCCGGTCGTGTCCTTGATTCACTTTTTCTTTTTTTCTGAGTCTAAAGATTTGAATCATGATTTCACTTTTGAGGTAGGAATTTCGCTTGTCTTTGCGTGGAACAGATAGCCCAGTGGGTTGGGAGATAGTTTCTGGTGGATCGGGACCACGGTTCGAATCCCGGCAGTGTCCTTGATTAACTTTTTCTTTTTTCTGAGTCTAAAGATTTGAATCATGATTTCACTTATGAGGTAGGAATTTCGCTTGTCTTTGCGTGGAACAAATAGATCAGTGGTTGGGAGATAGTTTCTGGTGGATCGGGACCAAGGTTGGAATCCGGGCGGTGTCCTTCATTCACTTTTTCTTTTTTTCTGAGTCTAAAGATTTGAATCATGATTTCACTTATGAGGTAGATATTTCGCTTGTCTTTGCGTGGAACAGATAGCCTAGTGGTTGGGAGATAGTTTCTGGTGGATCGTGACCACGGTTCGAATCCAGGCAGTGTCCTTGACTCACTTTTTCCTTTTTCTAAGTCTAAAGATTTGAATCATGACTTCACTTATGAGATAGGAATTTCGCTTGTCTTTGCGTGGAACAGATAGCCCAGTGGTTGGGAGATAGTTTCTGGTAGATCGGGACCACGGTTCGAATCCCGGTAGGGTCCTTGATCCACTCTTCTTTTTTCTGAGTCTAAAGATTTTAATATTGATTTCACCTATGAGGTAGGAATTTCGCTTGTCTTTGCGTGGGACAAATAGCCCAGTGGTAGGGAGATAGTTTCTGGTGGGTCGGGACCACGGTTCGAATCCCGGCAGTGTCCTCGATTCACTTTTTTTTTTCTGAGTCTAAAGATTTGAATCATGATTTCACTTATGAGGTAAGATTTTCGCATGTATTTGCATGGAACAGATAGCCGAGTTGTTGGGAGATAGTTTCTGGTGGATCGGAACCACGGTTCGAATCCCGGCAAAGTCCTTGATTCACTTTTTTTTGTTCTGAGTCTAAAGATTTGAATCATGATTTCACTTATGTGGTAGGAATTTCGCTTGTCTTTGCGTGGAACAGATAGCCCAGTGGTTTGGAGACAGTATCTGGTGGATCGGGGCCCCGGTTCGAATCCCGGCAGGGTTCTTGATTCACCTTTTCTTTTTTCTGAGTCTAAAGATTTGAATCATGATTTCACTTATGAGGTAGGAATTTCGAATGTCTTTGCGTGGAACACAAAGCTCAGTGGTTGGGAGACGTTTTCTGGTGGATCGGGATCACGGTTCTAATCCCGGCAGGGTCCTTGATTCACTTTTTCTTTTTTTGAAGTCTTTAGATTTTAATAATGATTTCACCTATGAGGTAGGAATTTCGCTTGTCTTTGCCTGGAACAGACAGCCCAGTGGTTGGGACACAGTTTCTGGTGGATCGGCACCCCGGTTCGAATCCCGGCAGGGTGCTTGATTCACTTTTGCTTTTTTCTAAGTCTTTAGATTTGAATCTTGATTTCACTTATGAGGTAGGAATTTCGCTTGTCTTTGCCTGGAACAAATAGCACAGTGGTTGGGAGATAGTTTCTGGTGGGTCGGAACCCCGGTTCGAATCCCGGTCGTGTCCTTGATTCACTTTTTCTTTTTTTCTGAGTCTAAAGATTTGAATCATGATTTCACTTTTGAGGTAGGAATTTCGCTTGTCTTTGCGTGGAACAGATAGCCCAGTGGGTTGGGAGATAGTTTCTGGTGGATCGGGACCACGGTTCGAATCCCGGCAGTGTCCTTGATTAACTTTTTCTTTTTTCTGAGTCTAAAGATTTGAATCATGATTTCACTTATGAGGTAGGAATTTCGCTTGTCTTTGCGTGGAACAAATAGATCAGTGGTTGGGAGATAGTTTCTGGTGGATCGGGACCAAGGTTGGAATCCGGGCGGTGTCCTTCATTCACTTTTTCTTTTTTTCTGAGTCTAAAGATTTGAATCATGATTTCACTTATGAGGTAGATATTTCGCTTGTCTTTGCGTGGAACAGATAGCCTAGTGGTTGGGAGATAGTTTCTGGTGGATCGTGACCACGGTTCGAATCCAGGCAGTGTCCTTGACTCACTTTTTCTTTTTTCTGAGTCTAAAGATTTTAATCGTGATTTCACTTATGAGGTAGGAATTTCGCTTGAATTTGCGTGGAACAGATAGCCCAGTGGTTGGGAGATAGTTTCTGGTAGATCGCGACCCTGTTTCGAATCCCGGCATTGTCCTTCATCTTCTTGTTTTTCCTGAGTCTAAAGATTTGAATCATTATTTCACTTATGAGGTAAGATTTTCGCTTGTCTTTGCGTGGAACAGATAGGCCAGTGGTTGGAAGAAAGTTTCTGGTGGATCGGGACCACGGTTCGAATCCCGGCAGTGTCCTTGATTCACTTTTTCTTTTTTTTCTGAGTCTAAAGATTTGAATCATGATTTCATTTATGAGGTAAGAATTTCGCATGTCTTTGCGTGGAACAGATCGCCCAGTGGTTGGGAGATAGTTTCTGGTGGATCGGGACCACGGTTCGAATCCCTGCAGCGTCCTTGATTCACTTTTTCTTTTTTCTAAGTCTTTAGATTTGAATCATGATTTCACTTATGAGGTATAGATAGCGCTTGTCTTTGCGTGGAACAAATAGCCCAGTGTTTGGGAGATAGTTTCTGGTTGATCGGGACCACGGTGCGAATCCCGGCAGTGTCCTTGATTCACTTTTTCTTTTTTCTGAGTCTAAAGATTTGAATCATGATTTCACTTATGAGGTAGATATTTCACTTGTCTTTGCGTGGAACACATAGCCCAGTGGTTGGGAGACAGTTTCTGGTGGATAGGGACCACGGTTCGAATCCTGGCAGGGTACTAGATTCACTTTTTCTTTTTTTTAAGTCTTTAGATTTGAATCATGATTTCACTTATGAGGTAGGAATTTCGCTTGTCTTTGCGTGGAACAAATATCCCAGTGGTTGGGCGACAGTTTCTGATGGATCGGGACCACGGTTCGAATCCCGGCACGGTCCTTGATTCACTTTTTCTTTTTTCTAAGTCTTTAGATTTGAATCATGATTTCACTTATGAGGTAAGAATTTCGCTTGTCTTTGCGTGGAACACATAGCCCAGTGGTTGGCAAATAGTTTCTGGTGGGTCGGGACCACGGTTCGAATCCCGGCAGGGTCCTTGATTCACTTTTTCTTTTTTCTAAGTCTTTAGATTTGAATCATGATTTCAATTATGAGGTATAGATTGCGCTTGTCTTTGCGTGGAACAAATAGCCCAGTGGTTGAGAGATAGTTTCTGGTGGGTCGGGACCACGGTTCGAATCCGGACAAGGTCCTTGATTCACTTTTTCTTTTTGCTGAGTCTAAGGATTTGAATCATGATTTCACTTATGAGGTAAGAATTTCGTTTGTCTTTGCGTGGAACAGATAGCCCAGTGGTTGGGAGATAGTTTCTGGTGGATCGGGACCACGGTTCGAATCCCGGCAGTGTCCTTGATTCACTTTTTCTTTTTTCTGAGTCTAAAGATTTGAATCATGATTTCACTTATGAGGTAGATATTTCGCTTGTCTTTGCGTGGAACAAATAGCACAGTGGTTGGGAGATAGTTTCTGGTGGGTCGGGACTACGGTTCTTATCCCGGCAGTGTCCTTGATTCACTTTTTCTTTTTTCTAAGTCTTTAGATTTGAATCATGATTTCACTTATGAGGTAGGAATTTCGCTTGTCTTTGCGTGGAACAAATAGCCCAGTGGTTGGGAGACAGTTTCTGGTGGATCGGGACCACGGTTCGAATCCCGGCAGGGTCCTTGATTCACTTTTTCTTTTTTCTAAGTCTTTAGATTTGAATCATGATTTCACTTATGAGGTATAGATTGCGCTTGTCTTTGCGTGGAACAAATAGCCCAGTGGTTGGGAGATAGTTTCTGGTGGATCGGGACCACGGTTCGAATCCCTGCAGCGTCCTTGATTCACTTTTTCTTTTTTCTAAGTCTTTAGATTTGAATCATGATTTCACTTATGAGGTATAGATAGCACTTGTCTTTGCGTGGAACAAATAGCCCAGTGTTTGGGAGATAGTTTCTGGTTGATCGGGACCCCGGTTCGAATCCCGGCAGGGTCCTTGATTCACTTTTGCTTTTTTCTAAGTCTTTAGATTTGAATCTTGATTTCACTTATGAGGTAGGAATTACGCTTGTCTTTGCCTGGAACAAATAGCACAGTGGTTGGGAGATAGTTGCTGGTGGGTCGGGACCACGGTTCGAATCCCGGCATGGTCCTTGACTCACTTTTTTTTTCTGAGTCTAAAGATTTGAATCATGATTTCACTTATGAGGTAAGATTTTCGCTTGTCTTTGCATGGAACAGATAGCCCAGTGGGTTGGGAGATAGTTTCTGGTGGATCGGGACCACGGTTCGAATCCCGGATGTGTCCTTGATTAACTTTTTCTTTTTTCTGAGTCTAAAGATTTGAATCATGATTTCACTTATGAGGTAGGAATTTCGCTTGTCTTTGCGTGGAACAAATAGATCAGTGGTTGGGAGATAGTTTCTGGTGGATCGGGACCAAGGTTGGAATCCGGGCGGTGTCCTTCATTCACTTTTTCTTTTTTTCTGAGTCTAAAGATTTGAATCATGATTTCACTTATGAGGTAGATATTTCGCTTGTCTTTGCGTGGAACAGATAGCCTAGTGTTGGGAGATAGTTTCTGGTGGATCGTGACCACGGTTCGAATCCAGGCAGTGTCCTTGACTCACTTTTTCTTTTTTCTGAGTCTAAAGATTTTAATCGTGATTTCACTTATGAGGTAGGAATTTCGCTTGAATTTGCGTGGAACAGATAGCCCGGTGGTTGGGAGATAGTTTCTGGTAGATCGCGACCCTGTTTCGAATCCCGGCATTGTCCTTCATCTTCTTGTTTTTCCTGAGTCTAAGGATTAGAATCATGATTTCACTTATGACGTTAGAATTTCGGTTGTCTTTGCATGGAACACATAGCCCAGTCGTTGGGAGATAGTTTCTGGTGGATCGGGACCACGGTTCGAATCCCAGCAAAGTCCTAGATTCACTTTTTTTTGTCTGAGTCTAAAGATTTGAATCATGATTTCACTTATGAGGTAAGATTTTCGCTTGTCTTTGCGTGGAACAGATAGGCCAGTGGTTGGAAGAAAGTTTCTGGTGGATCGGGACCACGGTTCGAATCCCGGCAGTGTCCTTGATTCACTTTTTCTTTTTTTTCTGAGTCTAAAGATTTGAATCATTATTTCATTTATGAGGTAAGAATTTCGCATGTCTTTGCGTGGAACAGATAGCCCAGTGGTTGGGAGATAGTTTCTGGTGGATCGGGACCACGGTTCGAATCCCTGCAGCGTCCTTGATTCACTTTTTCTTTTTTTCTAAGTCTTTAGATTTGAATCATGATTTCACTTATGAGGTATAGATAGCGCTTGTCTTTGCGTGGAACAAATAGCCCAGTGTTTGGGAGATAGTTTCTGGTTGATCGGGACCACGGTTCGAATCCCGGCAGTGTCCTTGATTCACTTTTTCTTTTTTCTGAGTCTAAAGATTTGAATCATGATTTCACTTATGAGGTAGATATTTCGCTTGTCTTTGCGTGGAACACATAGCCCAGTGGTTGGGAGACAGTTTCTGGTGGATCGGGACCACGGTTCGAATCCCTGCAGCGTCCTTGATTCACTTTTTCTTTTTTTCTAAGTCTTTAGATTTGAATCATGATTTCACTTATGAGGTATAGATAGCGCTTGTCTTTGCGTGGAACAAATAGCCCAGTGTTTGGGAGATAGTTTCTGGTTGATCGGGACCACGGTTCGAATCCCGGCAGTGTCCTTGATTCACTTTTTCTTTTTTCTGAGTCTAAAGATTTGAATCATGATTTCACTTATGAGGTAGATATTTCGCTTGTCTTTGCGTGGAACACATAGCCCAGTGGTTGGGAGACAGTTTCTGGTGGATAGGGACCACGGTTCGAATCCCGGCAGGGTACTAGATTCACTTTTTTTTTTTTTAAGTCTTTAGATTTGAATCATGATTTCATTTATGAGGTAATAATTTCGCTTGTCTTTGCGTGGAACAAATAGATCAGTGGTTGGGAGATAGTTTCTGGTGGATCGGGACTACGGTTGGAATCCGGGCGGTGTCCTTGATTCACTTTTTATTTTTTTCTGAGTCTAAAGATTTGAATCATGATTTCACTTATGAGGTAGATATTTCGCTTGTCTTTGCGTGGAACAAATAGCCCAGTGGTTGGGAGATAGTTTCTGGTGGGTCGGGACTACGGTTCTTATCCCGGCCGTGTCCTTGATTCACTTTTTCTTTTTTCTAAGTCTTTAGATTTGAATCATGATTTCACTATTGAGGTAAGAATTTCGCTTTTCTTTGCGTGGAACACATAGCCCAGTGGTTGGGAAATAGTTTCTGGTGGATCGGGACCCCGGTTCGAATCCCGGCATGGTCCTTGATTCACAATTTATTTTGTCTAAGTCTTTAGATTTGAATCATGATTTCACTTATGAGGTAGGAATTTCGCTTGTCTTTGCGTGGAACAGATAGCCCAGTGGTTGGGAGATAGTTTCTGGTGGGTCGGGACCACGGTTCTTATCCCGGCAGTGTCCTTGATTCACTTTTTCTGTTTTCTAAGTCTTTAGATTTGAATCATGATTTCACTTATGAGGTAGGAATTTCGCTTGTCTTTGCGTGGAACAAATAGCCCAGTGGTTGGGAGACAGTTTCTGGTGGATCGGGACCACGGTTCGAATCCCGGCAGGGTTCTTGATTCACTTTTTCTTTTTTCTAAGTCTTTAGATTTGAATCATGATTTCACTATTGAGGTAAGAATTTCGCTTTTCTTTGCGTGGAACACATAGCCCAGTGGTTGGGAAATAGTTTCTGGTGGATCGGGACCCCGGTTCGAATCCCGGCATGGTCCTTGATTCACAATTTATTTTGTCTAAGTCTTTAGATTTGAATCATGATTTCACTTATGAGGTAGGAATTTCGCTTGTCTTTGCGTGGAACAGATAGCCCAGTGGTTGGGAGATAGTTTCTGGTGGGTCGGGACCACGGTTCTTATCCCGGCAGTGTCCTTCATCTTCTTTTTCTTTCTTTCTGAATCTAAGGATTATTTTTCTTTTTTTCTGAGTCTAAGGATTTGAATCATGATTTCACTTATGAGGTAGGAATTTCGCTTGTCTTTGCGTGGAACAGATAGCCCAGTGGTTGGGAGATAGTTTCTGGTGGGTCGGGACCACGGTTCTTATCCCGGCAGTGTCCTTGATTCACTTTTCCTTTTTTTAAGTCTTTAGAATTGAATCATGATTTCACTTATGAGGTATAGATTGCGCTTGTCTTTGCGTGGAACAAATAGCCCAGTGTTTGGGAGATAGTTTCTGGTTGATCGGGACCACGGTTCGAATCCCGGCAGTGTCCTTGATTCACTTTTTCTTTTTTCTGAGTCTAAAGATTTGAATCATGATTTCACTTATGAGGTAAGAATTTCGCATGTCTTTGCGTGGAACAGATAGCCCAGTGGCTGGTCGATAAGTTTCTGGTGGATCGGGACCACGGATTCGAATCCGGGCGGTGTCCTTGATTCACTTTTTCTTTTTTTATGAGTCTAAAGATTTGAATCATGATTTCACTTATGAGGTAGATATTTCGCTTGTCTTTGCGTGGAACAAATAGCCCAGTGGTTGGGAGATAGTTTCTGGTGGGTCGGGACTACGGTTCTTATCCCGGCAGTGTCCTTGATTCACTTTTTCTGTTTTCTAAGTCTTAAGATTTGAATCATGATTTCACTTATGAGGTAGGAATTTCGCTTGTCTTTGCGTGGAACAAATAGCCCAAGTGGTTGGGAGACAGTTTCTGGTGGATCGGGACCACGGTTCGAATCCCGGCAGGGTCCTTGATTCACTTTTTCTTTTTTCTAAGTCTTTAGATTTGAATCATGATTTCACTATTGAGGTAAGAATTTCGCTTGTCTTTGCGTGGAACACATAGCCCAGTGGTTGGGAAATAGTTTCTGGTGGATCGGGACCACGGTTCGAATCCCGGCATGGTCCTTGATTCACAATTTATTTTGTCTAAGTCTTTAGATTTGAATCATGATTTCACTTATGAGGTAGGAATTTCGCTTGTCTTTGCGTGGAACAGATAGCCCAGTGGTTGGGAGATAGTTTCTGGTGGGTCGGGACCACGGTTCTTATCCCGGCAGTGTCCTTGATTCACTTTTTCTTTTGTTTAAGTCTTTAGATTTGAATCATGATTTCACTTATGAGGTATAGATTGCGCTTGTCTTTGCGTGGAACAAATAGCCCAGTGTTTGGGAGATAGTTTCTGGTTGATCGGGACCACGGTTCGAATCCCGGCAGTGTCCTTGATTCACTTTTTTTTTTCTGAGTCTAAAGATTTAGATCATGATTTCACTTATGAGGTAAGAATTTCGCATGTCTTTGCGTGGAACAGATAGCCCAGTGGCTGGTCGATAAGTTTCTGGTGGATCGGGACCACGGTTCGAATCCGGGCGGTGTCCTTGATTCACTTTTTCTTTTTTTATGAATCTAAAGATTTGAATCATGATTTCACTTATGAGGTAGATATTTCGCTTGTCTTTGCGTGGAACAAATAGCCCAGTGGTTGGGAGATAGTTTCTGGTGGGTCGGGACTACGGTTCTTATCCCGGCAGTGTCCTTGATTCACTTTTTCTGTTTTCTAAGTCTTTAGATTTGAATCATGATTTCACTTATGAGGTAGGAATTTCGCTTGTCTTTGCGTGGAACAAATAGCCCAAGTGGTTGGGAGACAGTTTCTGGTGGGTCGGGACTACGGTTCTTATCCCGGCAGTGTCCTTGATTCACTTTTTCTGTTTTCTAAGTCTTAAGATTTGAATCATGATTTCACTTATGAGGTAGGAATTTCGCTTGTCTTTGCGTGGAACAAATAGCCCAAGTGGTTGGGAGACAGTTTCTGGTGGATCGGGACCCCGGTTCGAATCCCGGCATGGTCCTTGATTCACAATTTATTTTGTCTAAGTCTTTAGATTTGAATCATGATTTCACTTATGAGGTAGGAATTTCGCTTGTCTTTGCGTGGAACAGATAGCCCAGTGGTTGGGAGATAGTTTCTGGTGGGTCGGGACCACGGTTCTTATCCCGGCAGTGTCCTTGATTCACTTTTTCTTTTTTTTAAGTCTTTAGATTTTAATCATGATTTCACTTATGAGGTATAGATTGCGCTTGTCTTTGCGTGGAACAAATAGCCCAGTGTTTGGGAGATAGTTTCTGGTTGATCGGGACCACGGTTCGAATCCCGGCAGTGTCCTTGATTCACTTTTTCTTTTTTCTGAGTCTAAAGATTTAGATCATGATTTCACTTATGAGGTAAGAATTTCGCATGTCTTTGCGTGGAACAGATAGCCCAGTGGCTGGTCGATAAGTTTCTGGTGGATCGGGACCACGGTTCGAATCCGGGCGGTGTCCTTGATTCACTTTTTCTTTTTTTATGAATCTAAAGATTTGAATCATGATTTCACTTATGAGGTAGATATTTCGCTTGTCTTTGCGTGGAACAAATAGCCCAGTGGTTGGGAGATAGTTTCTGGTGGGTCGGGACTACGGTTCTTATCCCGGCAGTGTCCTTGATTCACTTTTTCTGTTTTCTAAGTCTTTAGATTTGAATCATGATTTCACTTATGAGGTAGGAATTTCGCTTGTCTTTGCGTGGAACAAATAGCCCAAGTGGTTGGGAGACAGTTTCTGGTGGATCGGGACCACGATTCGAATCCCGGCAGGGTCCTTGATTCACTTTTTCTTTTTTTCTAAGTCTTTAGATTTGAATCATGATTTCACTATTGAGGTAAGAATTTCGCTTTTCTTTGCGTGGAACACATAGCCCAGTGGTTGGGAAATAGTTTCTGGTGGATCGGGACCCCGGTTCGAATCCCGGCATGGTCCTTGATTCACAATTTATTTTGTCTAAGTCTTTAGATTTGAATCATGATTTCACTTATGAGGTAGGAATTTCGCTTGTCTTTGCGTGGAACAGATAGCCCAGTGGTTGGGAGATAGTTTCTGGTGGGTCGGGACCACGGTTCTTATCCCGGCAGTGTCCTTCATCTTCTTTTTCTTTCTTTCTGAATCTAAGGATTATTTTTCTTTTTTCTGAGTCTAAAGATTTGAATCATGATTTCACTTATGAGGTAAGAATTTCGCATGTCTTTGCGTGGAACAGATAGCCCAGTGGCTGGTCGATAAGTTTCTGGTGGATCGGGACCACGGATTCGAATCCGGGCGGTGTCCTTGATTCACTTTTTCTTTTTTTATGAGTCTAAAGATTTGAATCATGATTTCACTTATGAGGTAGATATTTCGCTTGTCTTTGCGTGGAACAAATAGCCCAGTGGTTGGGAGATAGTTTCTGGTGGGTCGGGACTACGGTTCTTATCCCGGCAGTGTCCTTGATTCACTTTTTCTGTTTTCTAAGTCTTAAGATTTGAATCATGATTTCACTTATGAGGTAGGAATTTCGCTTGTCTTTGCGTGGAACAAATAGCCCAAGTGGTTGGGAGACAGTTTCTGGTGGATCGGGACCACGGTTCGAATCCCGGCAGGGTCCTTGATTCACTTTTTTTTTTCTAAGTCTTTAGATTTGAATCATGATTTCACTATTGAGGTAAGAATTTCGCTTGTCTTTGCGTGGAACACATAGCCCAGTGGTTGGGAAATAGTTTCTGGTGGATCGGGACCCCGGTTCGAATCCCGGCATGGTCCTTGATTCACAATTTATTTTGTCTAAGTCTTTAGATTTGAATCATGATTTCACTTATGAGGTAGGAATTTCGCTTGTCTTTGCGTGGAACAGATAGCCCAGTGGTTGGGAGATAGTTTCTGGTGGGTCGGGACCACGGTTCTTATCCCGGCAGTGTCCTTGATTCACTTTTTCTTTTTTTTAAGTCTTTAGATTTGAATCATGATTTCACTTATGAGGTATAGATTGCGCTTGTCTTTGCGTGGAACAAATAGCCCAGTGTTTGGGAGATAGTTTCTGGTTGATCGGGACCACGGTTCGAATCCCGGCAGTGTCCTTGATTCACTTTTTCTTTTTTCTGAGTCTAAAGATTTAGATCATGATTTCACTTATGAGGTAAGAATTTCGCATGTCTTTGCGTGGAACAGATAGCCCAGTGGCTGGTCGATAAGTTTCTGGTGGATCGGGACCACGGTTCGAATCCGGGCGGTGTCCTTGATTCACTTTTTCTTTTTTTATGAATCTAAAGATTTGAATCATGATTTCACTTATGAGGTAGATATTTCGCTTGTCTTTGCGTGGAACAAATAGCCCAGTGGTTGGGAGATAGTTTCTGGTGGGTCGGGACTACGGTTCTTATCCCGGCAGTGTCCTTGATTCACTTTTTCTGTTTTTTAAGTCTTTAGATTTGAATCATGATTTCACTTATGAGGTAGGAATTTCGCTTGTCTTTGCGTGGAACAAATAGCCCAAGTGGTTGGGAGACAGTTTCTGGTGGATCGGGACCACGATTCGAATCCCGGCAGGGTCCTTGATTCACTTTTTCTTTTTTCTAAGTCTTTAGATTTGAATCATGATTTCACTATTGAGGTAAGAATTTCGCTTGTCTTTGCGTAGAACACATACCCCAGTGGTTGGGAAATAGTTTCTGGTAGATCGGGACCCCGGTTCGAATCCCGGCATGGTCCTTGATTCACAATTTATTTTGTCTAAGTCTTTAGATTTGAATCATGATTTCACTTATGAGGTAGGAATTTCGCTTGTCTTTGCGTGGAACAGATAGCCCAGTGGTTGGGAGATAGTTTCTGGTGTGTCGGGACCACGGTTCTTATCCCGGCAGTGTCCTTGATTCACTTTTTCTTTTTTTTAAGTCTTTAGATTTGAATCATGATTTCACTTATGAGGTATAGATTGCGCTTGTCTTTGCGTGGAACAAATAGCCCAGTGTTTGGGAGATAGTTTCTGGTTGATCGGGACCACGGTTCGAATCCCGGCAGTGTCCTTGATTCACTTTTTCTTTTTTCTGAGTCTAAAGATTTAGATCATGATTTCACTTATGAGGTAAGAATTTCGCATGTCTTTGCGTCGAACAGATAGCCCAGTGGCTGGTCGATAAGTTTCTGGTGGATCGGGACCACGGTTCGAATCCGGGCGGTGTCCTTGATTCACTTTTTCTTTTTTTATGAATCTAAAGATTTGAATCATGATTTCACTTATGAGGTAGATATTTCGCTTGTCTTTGCGTGGAACAAATAGCCCAGTGGTTGGGAGATAGTTTCTGGTGGGTCGGGACTACGGTTCTTATCCCGGCAGTGTCCTTGATTCACTTTTTCTGTTTTCTAAGTCTTTAGATTTGAATCATGATTTCACTTATGAGGTAGGAATTTCGCTTGTCTTTGCGTGGAACAAATAGGCCAGTGGTTGGGAGACAGTTTCTGGTGGATCGGGACCACGGTTCGAATCCCGGCAGGGTCCTTGATTCACTTTTTCTTTTTTCTAAGTCTTTAGATTTGAATCATGATATCACTATTGAGGTAAGAATTTCGCTTGTCTTTGCGTGGAACACATAGCCCAGTGGTTGGGAAATAGTTTCTGGTGGATCGGGACCCCGGTTCGAATCCCGGCATGGTCCTTGATTCACAATTTATTTTGTCTAAGTCTTTAGATTTGAATCATGATTTCACTTATGAGGTAGGAATTTCGCTTGTCTTTGCGTGGAACAGATAGCCCAGTGGTTGGGAGACAGTTTCTGGTTGATCGGGACCACGGTTCGAATCCCGGCAGTGTCCTTGATTCACTTTTTCTTTTTTCTGAGTCTAAAGATTTGAATCATGATTTCACTTATGAGGTAATAATTTCGCATGTCTTTGCGTGGAACAGATAGCCCAGTGGCTGGTCGATAAGTTTCTGGTGGATCGGGACCACGGTTCGAATCCGGGCGGTGTCCTTGATTCACTTTTTCTTTTTTTATGAGTCTAAAGATTTGAATCATGATTTCACTTATGAGGTATATATTTTGCTTGTCTTTGCGTGGAACAAATAGCGTAGTGGTTGGGAGATAGTTTCTCGTGGGTCGGGACCACGGTTCTAATCCCGGCAGTGTCCTTGATTCACTTTTTTCTTTTTTCTAAGTTTTTAGATTTGAATCATGATTTCACTTATGAGGTAGGAATTTAGCTTGTCTTTGCGTGGAACAAATAGCCCAGTGGTTGAGAGACAGTTTCTGGTGGATCGGGACCACGGTTCGAATCCCGGCAGGGTCCTTGATTCACTTTTTCTTTTTTCTAAGTCTTTAGATTTGAATCATGATTTCACTTATGAGGTAAGAATTTCGCTTGTCTTTGCGTGGAACAAATAGCCCAGTGGTTGGGAGATAGTTTCTGGTGGGTCGGGACTACGGTTCTTATCCCGGCAGTGTCCTTGATTCACTTTTTCTTTTTTCTAAGTCTTTAGATTTGAATCATGATTTCACTATTGAGGTAGGAATTTCGCTTGAATTTGCGTGGAACAGATAGCCCAGTGGTTGGGAGATAGTTTCTGGTAGATCGCGACCCTGTTTCGAATCCCGGCATTGTCCTTCATCTTCTTGTTTTTCCTGAGTCTAAGGATTAGAATCATGATTTCACTTATGACGTTAGAATTTCGGTTGTCTTTGCGTGGAACACATAGCCCAGTGGTTGGGAGATAGTTTCTGGTGGATCGGGACCACGGTTCGAATCCCAGCAAAGTCCTAGATTCCCTTTTTTTTGTCTGAGTCTAAAGATTTGAATCATGATTTCACTTATGAGGTAAGATTTTCGCTTGTCTTTGCGTGGAACAGATAGGCCAGTGGTTGGAAGAAAGTTTCTGGTGGATCGGGACCACGGTTCGAATCCCGGCAGTGTCCTTGATTCACTTTTTCTTTTTTTCTGAGTCTAAAGATTTGAATCATGATTTCACTTATGAGGTAAGAATTTCGCTTGTCTTTGCGTGGAACAAATAGCCCAGTGGTTGGGAGATAGTTTCTGGTGGGTCGGGACCCCGGTTCGAATCCCGGCAGTGTCCTTAATCCACTTTTTCTTTTTTTTTGAGTCTAAAGATTTGAATCATGATTTCACTTATGAGGTAGGAATTTCGCTTGTCTTTGCGTGGAACAAATAGCCCAGTGGTTGGGAGATAGTTTCTTGTGGGTCGGGACCACGGTTCGAATCCCGGCAGTGTCCTTGATTCACTTTTTCCTTTTTCTAAGTCTAAAGATTTGAATCATGATTTCACTTATGAGGTAGGAATTTCGCTTGTCTTTGCGTGGAACAGAGAGCCCAGTGGTTGGGAAATAGTTTCTGGTGGGTCGGGACCACGGTTCGAATCCCGGCAGGGTCCTTGACTCACTTTTTTTTTTCTGAGTCTAAAGATTTGAATCATGATTTCACTTATGAGGTAAGAATTTCGCATGTCTTTGCGTGGAACAGATAGCCCAGTGGTTGGGAGATAGTTTCTGGTGGATCGGGACCACGGTTCGAATCCCGGCAGGGTCCTTGACTCACTTTTTTTTCTGAGTCTAAAGATTTGAATCATGGTTTCACTTATGAGGTAAGAATTTCGCATGTCTTTGCGTGGAACAGATAGCCCAGTGGTTGGGAGATAGTTTCTGGTGGATCGGGACCACGGTTTGAATCCCGGCATTGTCCTTCATCTTCTTGTTTTTCCTGAGTCTAAGGATTAGAATCATGATTTCACTTATGACGTTAGAATTTCGGTTGTCTTTGCGTGGAACACATAGCCCAGTGGTTGGGAGATAGTTTCTGGTGGATCGGGACCACGGTTCGAATCCCAGCAAAGACCTAGATTCACTTTTTTTTGTCTGAGTCTAAAGATTTGAATCATGATTTCACTTATGAGGTAAGATTTTCGCTTGTCTTTGCGTGGAACAGATAGGCCAGTGGTTGGAAGAAAGTTTCTGGTGGATCGGGACCACGGTTCGAATCCCGGCAGTGTCCTTGATTCACTTTTTCTTTTTTCTGAGTCTAAAGATTTGAATCATGATTTCACTTATGAGGTAAGAATTTCGCATGTCTTTGCGTGGAACAGATAGCCCAGTGGCTGGTCGATAAGTTTCTGGTGGATCGGGACCACGGTTCTTATCCCGGCAGTGTCCTTGATTCACTTTTTCTTTTTTCTAAGTCTTTAGATTTGAATCATGATTTCACTTATGAGGTATATATTTTGCTTGTCTTTGCGTGGAACAAATAGCGTAGTGGTTGGGAGATAGTTTCTCGTGGGTCGGGAGCACGGTTCTAATCCCGGCAGTGTCCTTGATTCACTTTTTTCTTTTTTCTAAGTTTTTAGATTTGAATCATGATTTCACTTATGAGGTAGGAATTTCGCTTGTCTTTGCGTGGAACAAATAGCCCAGTGGTTGAGAGACAGTTTCTGGTGGGTCGGGACTACGGTTCTTATCCCGGCAGTGTCCTTGATTCGCTTTTTCTGTTTTCTAAGTCTTTAGATTTGAATCATGATTTCACTATTGAGGTAAGAATTTCGCTTGTCTTTGCGTGGAACACATAGCCCAGTGGTTGGGAAATAGTTTCTGGTGGGTCGGGACCACGGTTCTTATCCCGGCAGTGTCCTTGATTCACTTTTTCTTTTTTCTAAGTCTTTAGATTTGAATCATGATTTCACTTATGAGGTATAGATTGCGCTTGTCTTTGCGTGGAACAAATAGCCCAGTGTTTGGGAGATAGTTTCTGGTTGATCGGGACCACGGTTCGAATCCCGGCAGTGTCCTTGATTCACTTTTTCTTTTTTCTGAGTCTAAAGATTTGAATCATGATTTCACTTATGAGGTAAGAATTTCGCATGTCTTTGCGTGGAACAGATAGCCCAGTGGCTGGTCGATAAGTTTCTGGTGGATCGGGACCACGGTTCGAATCCGGGCGGTGTCCTTGATTCACTTTTTCTTTTTGTATGAGTCTAAAGATTTGAATCATGATTTCACTTATGAGGTAGATATTTCGCTTGTCTTTGCGTGGAACAAATAGCCCAGTGGTTGGGAGATAGTTTCTGGTGGGTCGGGACTACGGTTCTTATCCCGGCAGTGTCCTTGATTCACTTTTTCTGTTTTCTAAGTCTTTAGATTTGAATCATGATTTCACTTATGAGGTAGGAATTTCGCTTGTCTTTGCGTGGAACAAATAGCCCAGTGGTTGGGAGACAGTTTCTGGTGGATCGGGACCACGGTTCTTATCCCGGCAGTGTCCTTGATTCACTTTTCCTTTTTTTAAGTCTTTAGATTTGAATCATGATTTCACTTATGAGGTATAGATTGCGCTTGTCTTTGCGTGGAACAAATAGCCCAGTGTTTGGGAGATAGTTTCTGGTTGATCGGGACCACGGTTCGAATCCCGGCAGTGTCCTTGATTCACTTTTTCTTTTTTCTGAGTCTAAAGATTTGAATCATGATTTCACTTTTGAGGTAAGAATTTCGCATGTCTTTGCGTGGAACAGATAGCCCAGTGGCTGGTCGATAAGTTTCTGGTGGATCGGGACCACGGTTCGAATCCGGGCGGTGTCCTTGATTCACTTTTTCTTTTTTTATGAGTCTAAAGATTTGAATCATGATTTCACTTATGAGGTATATATTTTGCTTGTCTTTGCGTGGAACAAATAGCGTAGTGGTTGGGAGATAGTTTCTCGTGGGTCGGGACCACGGTTCTAATCCCGGCAGTGTCCTTGATTCACTTTTTTCTTTTTTCTAAGTTTTTAGATTTTAATCATGATTTCACTTATGAGGTAGGAATTTGGCTTGTCTTTGCGTGGAACAAATAGCCCAGTGGTTGAGAGACAGTTTCTGGTGGATCGGGACCACGGTTCGAATCCCGGCAGGGTCCTTGATTCACTTTTTCTTTTTTCTAAGTCTTTAGATTTGAATCATGATTTCACTTATGAGGTAAGAATTTCGCTTGTCTTTGCGTGGAACAAATAGCCCAGTGGTTGTGAGATAGTTTCTGGTGGGTCGGGACTACGGTTCTTATCCCGGCAGTGTCCTTGATTCACTTTTTCTTTTTTCTAAGTCTTTAGATTTGAATCATGATTTCACTTATGAGGTAGGAATGTCGCTTGTCTTTGCGTGGAACAAATAGCCCAGTGGTTGGGAGACAGTTTCTGGTGGATCGGGACCACGGTTCGAATCCCAGCAGGGTCCTTGATTCACTTTTTCTTTTTTCTAAGTCTTTAGATTTGAATCATGATTTCACTATTGAGGTAAGAATTTCGCTTGTCTTTGCGTGGAACACATAGCCCAGTGGTTGGGAAATAGGTTCTGGTGGATCGGGACCCCGGTTCGAATCCCGGCATGGTCCTTGATTCACAATTTATTTTGTCTAAGTCTTTAGATTTGAATCATGATTTCACTTATGAGGTAAGAATTTCGCTTGTCTTTGCGTGGAACAGATAGCCCAGTGGTTGGGAAATAGTTTCTGGTGGGTCGGGACCACGGTTCTTATCCCGGCAGTGTCCTTGATTCACCTTTTCTTTTTTCTACGTCTTTAGATTTGAATCATGCTTTCACTTATGAGGTATAGATTGCGCTCGTCTTTGCGTGGAACAAATAGCCCAGTGGTAGATAGTTTCTGGTTGATCGGGACCACGGTTCGAATCCCGGCAGTGTCCTTGATTCACTTTTTTCTTTTTTCTAAGTTTTTAGATTTGAATCATGATTTCACTTATGAGGTAGGAATTTGGCTTGTCTTTGCGTGGAACAAATAGCCCAGTGGTTGAGAGACAGTTTCTGGTGGATCGGGACCACGGTTCGAATCCCGGCAGGGTCCTTGATTCACTTTTTCTTTTTTCTAAGTCTTTAGATTTGAATCATGATTTCACTTATGAGGTAAGAATTTCGCTTGTCTTTGCGTGGAACAAATAGCCTAGTGGTTGTGAGATAGTTTCTGGTGGGTCGGGACTACGGTTCTTATCCCGGCAGTGTCCTTGATTCACTTTTTCTTTTTTCTAAGTCTTTAGATTTGAATCATGATTTCACTTATGAGGTAAGAATTTCGCTTGTCTTTGCGTGGAACAGATAGCCCAGTGGTTGGGAAATAGTTTCTGGTGGGTCGGGACCACGGTTCTTATCCCGGCAGTGTCCTTGATTCACTTTTTCTTTTTTCTACGTCTTTAGATTTGAATCATGCTTTCACTTATGAGGTATAGATTGCGCTTGTCTTTGCGTGGAACAAATAGCCCAGTGGTTGGGAGGTAGTTTCTGGTTGATCGGGACCACGGTTCGAATCCTGGCAGTGTCCTTGATTCACTTTTTCTTTTTTCTGAGTTTAAAGATTTGAATCATGATTTCACTTATGAGGTAAGAATTTCGCATGTCTTTGCGTGGAACAGATAGCCCAGTGGCTGGTCGATAAGTTTCTGGTGGATCGGGACCACGGTTCGAATCCGGGCGGTGTCCTTGATTAACTTTTTCTTTTTTTATGAGTCTAAAGATTTGAATCATGCTTTCACTTATGAGGTATAGATTGCGCTCGTCTTTGCGTGGAACAAATAGCCCAGTGGTTGGGAGATAGTTTCTTGTGGATCGTGACCACGGTTCGAATCCCGGCAGTGTCCTTGGTTCACTTTTTCTTTTTTTCTGAGTCTAAAGATTTGAATCATGATTTCACTTATGAGGTAGATATTTCGCTTGTCTTTGCGTGGAACACATAGCCCAGTGTTTGGGAAATAGTTTCTGGTGGGTCGGGACCACGGTTCGAATCCCGGCAGGGTCCTTGACTCACTTTTTCTTTTTTCTGAGAATAAAGATTTGAATCATGATTTCACTTATGATGTAAGAATTTCGCATGTCTTTGCGTGGAACAGATAGCCCAGTGGCTGGTCGATAAGTTTCTGGTGGATCGGGACCACGGTTCGAATCCGGGCAGTGTCCTTGATTAACTTTTTCTTTTTTTATGAGTCTAAAGATTTGAATCATGCTTTCACTTATGAGGTATAGATTGCGCTCGTCTTTGCGTTGAACAAATAGCCCAGTGTTTGGGAGATAGTTTCTGGTTGATCGGGACCACGGTTCGAATCCCGGCAGTGTACTTGATTCACTTTTTCTTTTTTCTGAGTTTAAAGATTTGAATCATGATTTCACTTATGAGGTAAGCATTTCGCATGTTTTTGCGTGGAACAGATAGCCCAGTGGCTGGGCGATAGTTTCTGGTGGATCGGGACCACGGTTGGAATCCGGGCGGTGTCCTTGATTCACTTTTTCCTTTTTTTCTGAGTCTAAAGATTTGAATCATGATTTCACTTATGAGGTAGATATTTCGCTTGTCTTTGCATGGAACAGATAGCCTAGTGGTTGGGAGATAGTTTCTGGTGGATCGTGACCACGGTTCGAATCCCGGCAGGGTCCTTGACTCACTTTTTCTTTTTTCTGAGTCTAAAGATTTGAATCATGATTTCACTTATGAGGTAAGATTTTCGCTATTTTTGCATGGAACAGATAGCCCAGTGGGTTGGGAGATAGTTTCTGGTGGATCGGGACCACGGTTGGAATCCCTGCAGCGTCCTTGATTCACTTTTTCTTTTTTTCTAAGTCTTTAGATTTGAATCATGATTTCACTTATGAGGTATAGATTGCGAATGTCTTTGCGTGGAACAAATAGCCCAGTGGTTGGGAGATAGTTTCTGGTTGATCGGGACCACGGTTCGAATCCCGGCAGTGTCCTTGATTCACTTTTTCTTTTTTCTGAGTTTAAAGATTTGAATCATGATTTCACTTATGAGGTAAGAATTTCGCATGTCTTTGCGTGGAACAGATAGCCCAGTGGCTGGTCGATAAGTTTCTGGTGGATCGGGACCACGGTTCGAATCCGGGCGGTGTCCTTGATTAACTTTTTCTTTTTTTATGAGTCTAAAGATTTGAATCATGCTTTCACTTATGAGGTATAGATTGCGCTCGTCTTTGCGTTGAACAAATAGCCCAGTGGTTGGGAGATAGTTTCTGGTGGATCGTGACCACGGTTCGAATCCCGGCAGTGTCCTTGGTTCACTTTTTCTTTTTTTCTGAGTCTAAAGATTTGAATCATGATTTCACTTATGAGGTAGATATTTCGCTTGTCTTTGCGTGGAACACATAGCCCAGTGGTTGGGAAATAGTTTCTGGTGGGTCGGGACCACGGTTCGAATCCCGGCAGGGTCCTTGACTCACTTTTTCTTTTTTCTGAGTCTAAAGATTTGAATCATGATTTCACTTATGAGGTAAGAATTTCGCATGTCTTTGCGTGGAACAGATAGCCCAGTGGCTGGTCGATAAGTTTCTGGTGGATCGGGACCACGGTTCGAATCCGGGCGGTGTCCTTGATTAACTTTTTCTTTTTTTATGAGTCTAAAGATTTGAATCATGCTTTCACTATGAGGTATAGATTGCGCTCGTCTTTGCGTGGAACAAATAGCCCAGTGGTTGGGAGATAGTTTCTGGTTGATCGGGACCACGGTTCGAATCCCGGCAGTGTCCTTGATTCACTTTTTCTTTTTTCTGAGTCTTTAGATTTGAATCATGCTTTCACTTATGAGGTATAGATTGCGCTCGTCTTTGCGTGGAACAAATAGCCCAGTGGTAGATAGTTTCTGGTTGATCGGGACCACGGTTCGAATCCCGGCAGTGTCCTTGATTCACTTTTTTCTTTTTTCTAAGTTTTTAGATTTGAATCATGATTTCACTTATGAGGTAGGAATTTGGCTTGTCTTTGCGTGGAACAAATAGCCCAGTGGTTGAGAGACAGTTTCTGGTGGATCGGGACCACGGTTCGAATCCCGGCAGGGTCCTTGATTCACTTTTTCTTTTTTCTAAGTCTTTAGATTTGAATCATGATTTCACTTATGAGGTAAGAATTTCGCTTGTCTTTGCGTGGAACAAATAGCCTAGTGGTTGTGAGCTAGTTTCTGGTGGGTCGGGACTACGGTTCTTATCCCGGCAGTGTCCTTGATTCACTTTTTCTTTTTTCTAAGTCTTTAGATTTGAATCATGATTTCACTTATGAGGTAAGAATTTCGCTTGTCTTTGCGTGGAACAGATAGCCCAGTGGTTGGGAAATAGTTTCTGGTGGGTCGGGACCACGGTTCTTATCCCGGCAGTGTCCTTGATTCACTTTTTCTTTTTTCTACGTCTTTAGATTTGAATCATGCTTTCACTTATGAGGTATAGATTGCGCTTGTCTTTGCGTGGAACAAATAGCCCAGTGGTTGGGAGGTAGTTTCTGGTTGATCGGGACCACGGTTCGAATCCTGGCAGTGTCCTTGATTCACTTTTTCTTTTTTCTGAGTTTAAAGATTTGAATCATGATTTCACTTATGAGGTAAGAATTTCGCATGTCTTTGCGTGGAACAGATAGCCCAGTGGCTGGTCGATAAGTTTCTGGTGGATCGGGACCACGGTTCGAATCCGGGCGGTGTCCTTGATTAACTTTTTCTTTTTTTATGAGTCTAAAGATTTGAATCATGCTTTCACTTATGAGGTATAGATTGCGCTCGTCTTTGCGTGGAACAAATAGCCCAGTGGTTGGGAGATAGTTTCTTGTGGATCGTGACCACGGTTCGAATCCCGGCAGTGTCCTTGGTTCACTTTTTCTTTTTTTCTGAGTCTAAAGATTTGAATCATGATTTCACTTATGAGGTAGATATTTCGCTTGTCTTTGCGTGGAACACATAGCCCAGTGGTTGGGAAATAGTTTCTGGTGGGTCGGGACCACGGTTCGAATCCCGGCAGGGTCCTTGACTCACTTTTTCTTTTTTCTGAGAATAAAGATTTGAATCATGATTTCACTTATGATGTAAGAATTTCGCATGTCTTTGCGTGGAACAGATAGCCCAGTGGCTGGTCGATAAGTTTCTGGTGGATCGGGACCACGGTTCGAATCCGGGCAGTGTCCTTGATTAACTTTTTCTTTTTTTATGAGTCTAAAGATTTGAATCATGCTTTCACTTATGAGGTATAGATTGCGCTCGTCTTTGCGTGGAACAAATAGCCCAGTGTTTGGGAGATAGTTTCTGGTTGATCGGGACCACGGTTCGAATCCCGGCAGTGTACTTGATTCACTTTTTCTTTTTTCTGAGTTTAAAGATTTGAATCATGATTTCACTTATGAGGTAAGCATTTCGCATGTTTTTGCGTGGAACAGATAGCCCAGTGGCTGGGCGATAGTTTCTGGTGGATCGGGACCACGGTTGGAATCCGGGCGGTGTCCTTGATTCACTTTTTCCTTTTTTTCTGAGTCTAAAGATTTGAATCATGATTTCACTTATGAGGTAGATATTTCGCTTGTCTTTGCATGGAACAGATAGCCTAGTGGTTGGGAGATAGTTTCTGGTGGATCGTGACCACGGTTCGAATCCCGGCAGGGTCCTTGACTCACTTTTTCTTTTTTCTGAGTCTAAAGATTTGAATCATGATTTCACTTATGAGGTAAGATTTTCGCTATTTTTGCATGGAACAGATAGCCCAGTGGGTTGGGAGATAGTTTCTGGTGGATCGGGACCACGGTTGGAATCCCTGCAGCGTCCTTGATTCACTTTTTCTTTTTTTCTAAGTCTTTAGATTTGAATCATGATTTCACTTATGAGGTATAGATTGCGAATGTCTTTGCGTGGAACAAATAGCCCAGTGGTTGGGAGATAGTTTCTGGTTGATCGGGACCACGGTTCGAATCCCGGCAGTGTCCTTGATTCACTTTTTCTTTTTTCTGAGTTTAAAGATTTGAATCATGATTTCACTTATGAGGTAAGAATTTCGCATGTCTTTGCGTGGAACAGATAGCCCAGTGGCTGGTCGATAAGTTTCTGGTGGATCGGGACCACGGTTCGAATCCGGGCGGTGTCCTTGATTAACTTTTTCTTTTTTTATGAGTCTAAAGATTTGAATCATGCTTTCACTTATGAGGTATAGATTGCGCTCGTCTTTGCGTTGAACAAATAGCCCAGTGGTTGGGAGATAGTTTCTGGTGGATCGTGACCACGGTTCGAATCCCGGCAGTGTCCTTGGTTCACTTTTTCTTTTTTTCTGAGTCTAAAGATTTGAATCATGATTTCACTTATGAGGTAGATATTTCGCTTGTCTTTGCGTGGAACACATAGCCCAGTGGTTGGGAAATAGTTTCTGGTGGGTCGGGACCACGGTTCGAATCCCGGCAGGGTCCTTGACTCACTTTTTCTTTTTTCTGAGTCTAAAGATTTGAATCATGATTTCACTTATGAGGTAAGAATTTCGCATGTCTTTGCGTGGAACAGATAGCCCAGTGGCTGGTCGATAAGTTTCTGGTGGATCGGGACCACGGTTCGAATCCGGGCGGTGTCCTTGATTAACTTTTTCTTTTTTTATGAGTCTAAAGATTTGAATCATGATTTCACTTATGAGGTAAGAATTTCGCATGTCTTTGCGTGGAACAGATAGCCCAGTGGCTGGTCGATAAGTTTCTGGTGGATCGGGACCACGGTTCGAATCCGGGCGGTGTCCTTGATTCACTTTTTCTTTTTTTATGAGTCTAAAGATTTGAATCATGATTTCACTTATGAGGTAGATATTTCGCTTGTCTTTGCGTGGAACAAATAGCCCAGTGGTTGGGAGATAGTTTCTGGTGGGTCGGGACTACGGTTCTTATACCGGCAGTGTCCTTGATTCACTTTTTCTGTTTTCTAAGTCTTTAGATTTGAATCATGATTTCACTTATGAGGTAGGAATTTCGCTTGTCTTTGCGTGGAACAAATAGCCCAGTGGTTGGGAGACAGTTTCTGGTGGATCGGGACCACGGTTCGAATCCCGGCAGGGTCCTTGATTCACTTTTTCTTTTTTTATGAGTCTAAAGATTTGAATCATGATTTCACTTATGAGGTAGATAATTCGCTTGTCTTTGCGTGGAACAAATAGCCCAGTGGTTGGGAGATAGTTTCTGGTGGGTCGGGACTACGGTTCTTATCCCGGCAGTGTCCTTGATTCACTTTTTCTGTTTTCTAAGTCTTTAGATTTGAATCATGATTTCACTTATGAGGTAGGAATTTCGCTTGTCTTTGCGTGGAACAAATAGCCCAGTGGTTGGGAGACAGTTTCTGGTGGATCGGGACCACGGTTCGAATCCCGGCAGGGTCCTTGATTCACTTTTTCTTTTTTCTAAGTCTTTAGATTTGAATCATGATTTCACTATTGAGGTAAGAATTTCGCTTGTCTTTGCGTGGAACACATAGCCCAGTGGTTGGGAAATAGTTTCTGGTGGATCGGGACCCCGGTTCGAATCCCGGCATGGTCCTTGATTCACAATTTATTTTGTCTAAGTCTTTAGATTTGAATCATGATTTCACTTATGAGGTAGGAATTTCGCTTGTCTTTGCGTGGAACAGATAGCCCAGTAGTTGGGAGATAGTTTCTGGTGGGTCGGGACCACGGTTCTTATCCCGGCAGTGTCCTTGATTCACTTTTTCTTTTTTTTAAGTCTTTAGATTTGAATGATGATTTCACTTATGAGGTATAGATTGCGCTTGTCTTTGCGTGGAACAAATAGCCCAGTGTTTGGGAGATAGTTTCTGGTTGATCGGGACCACGGTTCGAATCCCGGCAGTGTCCTTGATTCACTTTTTCTTTTTTCTGAGTCTAAAGATTTGAATCATGATTTCACTTATGAGGTAAGAATTTCGCATGTCTTTGCGTGGAACAGATAGCCCAGTGGCTGGTCGATAAGTTTCTGGTGGATCGGGACCACGGTTCGAATCCGGGCGGTGTCCTTGATTCACTTTTTCTTTTTTTATGAGTCTAAAGATTTGAATCATGATTTCACTTATGAGGTATATATTTTGCTTGTCTTTGCGTGGAACAAATAGCGTAGTGGTTGGGAGATAGTTTCTCGTGGGTCGGGACCACGGTTCTAATCCCGGCAGTGTCCTTGATTCACTTTTTTCTTTTTTCTAAGTTTTTAGATTTGAATCATGATTTCACTTATGAGGTAGGAATTTCGCTTGTCTTTGCGTGGAACAAATAGCCCAGTGGTTGAGAGACAGTTTCTGGTGGATCGGGACCACGGTTCGAATCCCGGCAGTGTCCTTGATTCACTTTTTCTTTTTTCTGAGTTTAAAGATTTGAATCATGATTTCACTTATGAGGTAAGAATTTCGCATGTCTTTGCGTGGAACAGATAGCCCAGTGGCTGGTCGATAAGTTTCTGGTGGATCGGGACCACGGTTCGAATCCGGGCGGTGTCCTTGATTCACTTTTTTCTTTTTTTATGAGTCTAAAGATTTGAATCATGATTTCACTTATGAGGTATATATTTTGCTTGTCTTTGCGTGGAACAAATAGCGTAGTGGTTGGGAGATAGTTTCTCGTGGGTCGGGACCACGGTTCTAATCCCGGCAGTGTCCTTGATTCACTTTTTTCTTTTTTCTAAGTTTTTAGATTTGAATCATGATTTCACTTATGAGGTAGGAATTTCGCTTGTCTTTGCGTGGAACAAATAGCCCAGTGGTTGAGAGACAGTTTCTGGTGGATCGGGACCACGGTTCGAATCCCGGCAGGGTCCTTGATTCACTTTTTCTTTTTTCTAAGTCTTTAGATTTGAATCATGATTTCACTTATGAGGTAAGAATTTCGCTTGTCTTTGCGTGGAACAAATAGCCCAGTGGTTGGGAGATAGTTTCTGGTGGGTCGGGACTACGGTTCTTATCCCGGCAGTGTCCTTGATTCACTTTTTCTTTTTTTCTAAGTCTTTAGATTTGAATCATGATTTCACTTATGAGGTAGGAATGTCGCTTGTCTTTGCGTGGAACAAATAGCCCAGTGGTTGGGAGACAGTTTCTGGTGGATCGCGACCACGGTTCGAATCCCGGCAGGGTCCTTGATTCACTTTTTCTTTTTTCTAAGTCTTTAGATTTGAATCATGATTTCACTATTGAGGTAAGAATTTCGCTTGTCTTTGCGTGGAACACATAGCCCATTGGTTGGGAAATAGTTTCTGGTGGATCGGGACCCCGGTTCGAATCCCGGCATGGTCCTTGATTCACAATTTATTTTGTCTAAGTCTTTAGATTTGAATCATGATTTCACTTATGAGGTAGGAATTTCGCTTGTCTTTGCGTGGAACAGATAGCCCAGTGGTTGGGAGATAGTTTCTGGTGGGTCGGGACCACGGTTCTTATCCCGGCAGTGTCCTTGATTCACTTTTTCTTTTTTTTAAGTCTTTAGATTTGAATCATGATTTCACTTATGAGGTATAGATTGCGCTTGTCTTTGCGTGGAACAAATAGCCCAGTGTTTGGAAGATAGTTTCTGGTTGATCGGGACCACGGTTCGAATCCCGGCAGTGTCCTTGATTCACTTTTTCTGTTTTCTAAGTCTAAAGATTTGAATCATGATTTCACTTATGAGGTATATATTTTGCTTGTCTTTCCGTGGAACAAATAGCGTAGTGGTTGGGAGATAGTTTCTCGTGGGTCGGGACCACGGTTCTAATCCCGGCAGTGTCCTTGATTCACTTTTTTTTTTTTTTTTTAAGTTTTTAGATTTGAATCATGATTTCACTTATGAGGTAGGAATTTCGCTTGTCTTTGCGTGGAACAAATAGCCCAGTGGTTGAGAGACAGTTTCTGGTGGATCGGGACCACGGTTCGAATCCCGGCAGGGTCCTTGATTCACTTTTTCTTTTTTTTAAGTCTTTAGATTTGAATCATGATTTCACTTATGAGGTATAGATTGCGCTTGTCTTTGCGTGGAACAAATAGCCCAGTGGTTGGGAAATAGTTTCTGGTGGGTCGGGACCACGGTTCGAATCCCGGCAGGGTCCTTGATTCACTTTTTCTTTTTTCTACGTCTTTAGATTTGAATCATGCTTTCACTTATGAGGTATAGATTGCGCTCGTCTTTGCGTGGAACAAATAGCCCAGTGGTTGGGAAATAGTTTCTGGTGGGTCGGGACCACGGTTCGAATCCCGGCAGGGTCCTTGATTCACTTTTTCTTTTTTCTACGTCTTTAGATTTGAATCATGCTTTCACTTATGAGGTATAGATTGCGCTCGTCTTTGCGTGGAACAAATAGCCCAGTGGTTGGGAGATAGTTTCTGGTTGATCGGGACCACGGTTCGAATCCCGGCAGTGTCCTTGATTCACTTTTTCTTTTTTCTGAGTTTAAAGATTTGAATCATGATTTCACTTATGAGGTAAGCATTTCGCATGTTTTTGCGTGGAACAGATAGCCCACTGGCTGGGCGATAGTTTCTGGTGGATCGGGACCACGGTTGGAATCCGGGCGGTGTCCTTGATTCACTTTTTCTTTTTTTCTGAGTCTAAAGATTTGAATCATGATTTCACTTATGAGGTAGATATTTCGCTTGTCTTTGCATGGAACAGATAGCCTAGTGGTTGGGAGATAGTTTCTGGTGGATCGTGACCACGGTTCGAATCCCGGCCGTGTCCTTGGTTCACTTTTTCTTTTTTTCTGAGTCTAAAGATTTGAATCATGATTTCACTTATGAGGTAGATATTTCGCTTGTCTTTGCGTGGAACACATAGCCCAGTGGTTGGGAAATAGTTTCTGGTGGGTCGGGACCACGGTTCGAATCCCGGCAGGGTCCTTGACTCACTTTTTCTTTTTTCTGAGTCTAAAGATTTGAATCATGATTTCACTTATGAGGTAAGATTTTCGCTATCTTTGCATGGAACAGATAGCCCAGTGGGTTGGGAGATAGTTTCTGGTGGATCGGGACCACGGTTGGAATCCCTGCAGCGTCCTTGATTCACTTTTTCTTTTTTTCTAAGTCTTTAGATTTGAATCATGATTTCACTTATGAGGTATAGATTGCGCTTGTCTTTGCGTGGAACAAATAGCCCAGTGTTTGGGAGATAGTTTCTGGTTGATCGGGACCACGGTTCGAATCCCGGCAGTGTCCTTGATTCACTTTTTCTTTTTTCTGAGTCTAAAGATTTGAATCATGATTTCACTTATGAGGTAAGAATTTCGCATGTCTTTGCGTGGAACAGATAGCCCAGTGGCTGGTCGATAAGTTTCTGGTGGATCGGGACCACGGTTCGAATCCGGGCGGTGTCCTTGATTCACTTTTTCTTTTTTTATGAGTCTAAAGATTTGAATCATGATTTCACTTATGAGGTATATATTTTGCTTGTCTTTGCGTGGAACAAATAGCGTAGTGGTTGGGAGATAGTTTCTCGTGGGTCGGGACCACGGTTCTAATCCCGGCAGTGTCCTTGATTCACTTTTTTCTTTTTTCTAAGTTTTTAGATTTGAATCATGATTTCACTTATGAGGTAGGAATTTCGCTTGTCTTTGCGTGGAACAAATAGCCCAGTGGTTGAGAGACAGTTTCTGGTGGATCGGGACCACGGTTCGAATCCCGGCAGTGTCCTTGATTCACTTTTTCTTTTTTCTGAGTTTAAAGATTTGAATCATGATTTCACTTATGAGGTAAGAATTTCGCATGTCTTTGCGTGGAACAGATAGCCCAGTGGCTGGTCGATAAGTTTCTGGTGGATCGGGACCACGGTTCGAATCCGGGCGGTGTCCTTGATTCACTTTTTTCTTTTTTTATGAGTCTAAAGATTTGAATCATGATTTCACTTATGAGGTATATATTTTGCTTGTCTTTGCGTGGAACAAATAGCGTAGTGGTTGGGAGATAGTTTCTCGTGGGTCGGGACCACGGTTCTAATCCCGGCAGTGTCCTTGATTCACTTTTTTCTTTTTTCTAAGTTTTTAGATTTGAATCATGATTTCACTTATGAGGTAGGAATTTCGCTTGTCTTTGCGTGGAACAAATAGCCCAGTGGTTGAGAGACAGTTTCTGGTGGATCGGGACCACGGTTCGAATCCCGGCAGGGTCCTTGATTCACTTTTTCTTTTTTCTAAGTCTTTAGATTTGAATCATGATTTCACTTATGAGGTAAGAATTTCGCTTGTCTTTGCGTGGAACAAATAGCCCAGTGGTTGGGAGATAGTTTCTGGTGGGTCGGGACTACGGTTCTTATCCCGGCAGTGTCCTTGATTCACTTTTTCTTTTTTTCTAAGTCTTTAGATTTGAATCATGATTTCACTTATGAGGTAGGAATGTCGCTTGTCTTTGCGTGGAACAAATAGCCCAGTGGTTGGGAGACAGTTTCTGGTGGATCGCGACCACGGTTCGAATCCCGGCAGGGTCCTTGATTCACTTTTTCTTTTTTCTAAGTCTTTAGATTTGAATCATGATTTCACTATTGAGGTAAGAATTTCGCTTGTCTTTGCGTGGAACACATAGCCCATTGGTTGGGAAATAGTTTCTGGTGGATCGGGACCCCGGTTCGAATCCCGGCATGGTCCTTGATTCACAATTTATTTTGTCTAAGTCTTTAGATTTGAATCATGATTTCACTTATGAGGTAGGAATTTCGCTTGTCTTTGCGTGGAACAGATAGCCCAGTGGTTGGGAGATAGTTTCTGGTGGGTCGGGACCACGGTTCTTATCCCGGCAGTGTCCTTGATTCACTTTTTCTTTTTTTTAAGTCTTTAGATTTGAATCATGATTTCACTTATGAGGTATAGATTGCGCTTGTCTTTGCGTGGAACAAATAGCCCAGTGTTTGGAAGATAGTTTCTGGTTGATCGGGACCACGGTTCGAATCCCGGCAGTGTCCTTGATTCACTTTTTCTGTTTTCTAAGTCTAAAGATTTGAATCATGATTTCACTTATGAGGTATATATTTTGCTTGTCTTTCCGTGGAACAAATAGCGTAGTGGTTGGGAGATAGTTTCTCGTGGGTCGGGACCACGGTTCTAATCCCGGCAGTGTCCTTGATTCACTTTTTTTTTTTTTTTTTAAGTTTTTAGATTTGAATCATGATTTCACTTATGAGGTAGGAATTTCGCTTGTCTTTGCGTGGAACAAATAGCCCAGTGGTTGAGAGACAGTTTCTGGTGGATCGGGACCACGGTTCGAATCCCGGCAGGGTCCTTGATTCACTTTTTCTTTTTTTTAAGTCTTTAGATTTGAATCATGATTTCACTTATGAGGTATAGATTGCGCTTGTCTTTGCGTGGAACAAATAGCCCAGTGGTTGGGAAATAGTTTCTGGTGGGTCGGGACCACGGTTCGAATCCCGGCAGGGTCCTTGATTCACTTTTTCTTTTTTCTACGTCTTTAGATTTGAATCATGCTTTCACTTATGAGGTATAGATTGCGCTCGTCTTTGCGTGGAACAAATAGCCCAGTGGTTGGGAAATAGTTTCTGGTGGGTCGGGACCACGGTTCGAATCCCGGCAGGGTCCTTGATTCACTTTTTCTTTTTTCTACGTCTTTAGATTTGAATCATGCTTTCACTTATGAGGTATAGATTGCGCTCGTCTTTGCGTGGAACAAATAGCCCAGTGGTTGGGAGATAGTTTCTGGTTGATCGGGACCACGGTTCGAATCCCGGCAGTGTCCTTGATTCACTTTTTCTTTTTTCTGAGTTTAAAGATTTGAATCATGATTTCACTTATGAGGTAAGCATTTCGCATGTTTTTGCGTGGAACAGATAGCCCACTGGCTGGGCGATAGTTTCTGGTGGATCGGGACCACGGTTGGAATCCGGGCGGTGTCCTTGATTCACTTTTTCTTTTTTTCTGAGTCTAAAGATTTGAATCATGATTTCACTTATGAGGTAGATATTTCGCTTGTCTTTGCATGGAACAGATAGCCTAGTGGTTGGGAGATAGTTTCTGGTGGATCGTGACCACGGTTCGAATCCCGGCAGTGTCCTTGGTTCACTTTTTCTTTTTTTCTGAGTCTAAAGATTTGAATCATGATTTCACTTATGAGGTAGATATTTCGCTTGTCTTTGCGTGGAACACATAGCCCAGTGGTTGGGAAATAGTTTCTGGTGGGTCGGGACCACGGTTCGAATCCCGGCAGGGTCCTTGACTCACTTTTTCTTTTTTCTGAGTCTAAAGATTTGAATCATGATTTCACTTATGAGGTAAGATTTTCGCTATCTTTGCATGGAACAGATAGCCCAGTGGGTTGGGAGATAGTTTCTGGTGGATCGGGACCACGGTTGGAATCCCTGCAGCGTCCTTGATTCACTTTTTCTTTTTTTCTAAGTCTTTAGATTTGAATCATGATTTCACTTATGAGGTATAGATTGCGCTTGTCTTTGCGTGGAACAAATAGCCCAGTGGTTGGGAGATAGTTTCTGGTTGATCGGGACCACGGTTCGAATCCCGGCAGTGTCCTTGATTGACTTTTTCTTTTTTCTGAGTTTAAAGATTTGAATCATGATTTCACTTATGAGGTCAGCATTTCGCATGTTTTTGCGTGGAACAGATAGCCCAGTGGCTGGGCGATAGTTTCTGGTGGATCGGGACCACGGTTGGAATCCGGGCGGTGTCCTTGATTCACTTTTTCTTTTTTTCTGAGTCTAAAGATTTGAATCATGATTTCACTTATGAGGTAGATATTTCGCTTGTCTTTGCATGGAACAGATAGCCTAGTGGTTGGGAGATAGTTTCTGGTGGATCGTGACCACGGTTCGAATCCCGGCAGTGTCCTTGGTTCACTTTTTCTTTTTTTCTGAGTCTAAAGATTTGAATCATGATTTCACTTATGAGGTAGATATTTCGCTTGTCTTTGCGTGGAACACATAGCCCAGTGGTTGGGAAATAGTTTCTGGTGGGACGGGACCACGGTTCGAATCCCGGCAGGGTCCTTGACTCACTTTTTCTTTTTTCTGAGTCTAAAGATTTGAATCATGATTTCACTTATGAGGTAAGAATTTCGCATGTCTTTGCGTGGAACAGATAGCCCAGTGGCTGGTCGATAAGTTTCTGGTGGATCGGGACCACGGTTCGAATCCGGGCGGTGTCCTTGATTAACTTTTTCTTGTTTTATGAATCTAAAGATTTGAATCATGATTTCACTTATGAGGTATATATTTTGCTTGTCTTTGCGTGGAACAAATAGCCTAGTGGTTGGGAGATAGTTTCTCGTGGGTCGGGACCACGGTTCTAATCCCGGCAGTGTCCTTGATTCACTTTTTTCTTTTTTCTAAGTTTTTAGATTTGAATCATGATTTCACTTATGAGGTAGGAATTTCGCTTGTCTTTGCGTGGAACAAATAGCCCAGTGGTTGAGAGACAGTTTCTGGTGGATCGGGACCACGGTTCGAATCCCGGCAGGGTCCTTGATTCACTTTTTCTTTTTTCTAAGTCTTTAGATTTGAATCATGATTTCACTTATGAGGTAAGAATTTCGCTTGTCTTTGCGTGGAACACATAGCCCAGTGGTTGGGAAATAGTTTCTGGTGGGTCGGGACCACGGTTCGAATCCCGGCAGGGTCCTTGATTCACTTTTTCTTTTTTCTACGTCTTTAGATTTGAATCATGCTTTCACTTATGAGGTATAGATTGCGCTCGTCTTTGCGTGGAACAAATAGCCCAGTGGTTGGGAGATAGTTTCTGGTTGATCGGGACCACGGTTCGAATCCCGGCAGTGTCCTTGATTCACTTTTTCTTTTTTCTGAGTTTAAAGATTTGAATCATGATTTCACTTATGAGGTAAGCATTTCGCATGTTTTTGCGTGGAACAGATAGCCCAGTGGCTGGGCGATAGTTTCTGGTGGATCGGGACCACGGTTGGAATCCGGGCGGTGTCCTTGATTCACTTTTTCTTTTTTTCTGAGTCTAAAGATTTGAATCATGATTTCACTTATGAGGTAGATATTTCGCTTGTCTTTGCATGGAACAGATAGCCTAGTGGTTGGAAGATAGTTTCTGGTGGATCGTGACCACGGTTCGAATCCCGGCAGTGTCCTTGGTTCACTTTTTCTTTTTTTCTGAGTCTAAAGATTTGAATCATGATTTCACTTATGGGGTAGATATTTCGCTTGTCTTTGCGTGGAACACATAGCCCAGTGGTTGGGAAATAGTTTCTGGTGGGTCGGGACCACGGTTCGAATCCCGGCAGGGTCCTTGACTCACTTTTTCTTTTTTCTGAGTCTAAAGATTTGAATCATGATTTCACTTATGAGGTAAGATTTTCGCTATCTTTGCATGGAACAGATAGCCCAGTGGGTTGGGAGATAGTTTCTGGTGGATCGGGACCACGGTTGGAATCCCTGCAGCGTCCTTGATTCACTTTTTCTTTTTTCTAAGTCTTTAGATTTGAATCATGATTTCACTTATGAGGTATAGATTGCGCTTGTCTTTGCGTGGAACAAATAGCCCAGTGGTTGGGAGATAGTTTCTGGTTGATCGGGACCACGGTTCGAATCCCGGCAGTGTCCTTGACTCACTTTTTCTTTTTTCTGAGTCTAAAAATTTGAATCATGATTTCACTTATGAGGTAAGAATTTCGCATGTCTTTGCGTGGAACAGATAGCCCAGTGGCTGGTCGATAAGTTTCTGGTGGATCGGGACCACGGTTCGAATCCGGGCGGTGTCCTTGATTAACTTTTTCCTTTTTTATGAATCTAAAGATTTGAATCATGATTTCACTTATGAGGTATATATTTTGCTTGTCTTTGCGTGGAACAAATAGCCTAGTGGTTGGGAGATAGTTTCTCGTGGGTCGGGACCACGGTTCTAATCCCGGCAGTGTCCTTGATTCACTTTTTTCTTTTTTCTAAGTTTTTAGATTTGAATCATGATTTCACTTATGAGGTAGGAATTTCGCTTGTCTTTGCGTGGAACAAATAGCCCAGTGGTTGAGAGACAGTTTCTGGTGGATCGGGACCACGGTTCGAATCCCGGCAGGGTCCTTGATTCACTTTTTCTTTTTTCTAAGTCTTTAGATTTGAATCATGATTTCACTTATGAGGTAGGAATTTCGCTTGTCTTTGCGTGGAACACATAGCCCAGTGGTTGGGAAATAGTTTCTGGTGGGTCGGGACCACGGTTCGAATCCCGGCAGGGTCCTTGATTCACTTTTTCTTTTTTCTACGTCTTTAGATTTGAATCATGCTTTCACTTATGAGGTATAGATTGCGCTCGTCTTTGCGTGGAACAAATAGCCCAGTGGTTGGGAGATAGTTTCTGGTTGATCGGGACCACGGTTCGAATCCCGGCAGTGTCCTTGATTCACTTTTTCTTTTTTCTGAGTTTAAAGATTTGAATCATGATTTCACTTATGAGGTAAGAATTTCGCTTGTCTTTGCGTGGAACAGATAGCCCAGTGGCTGGGCGATAGTTTCTGGTGGATCGGGACCACGGTTGGAATCCGGGCGGTGTCCTTGATTCACTTTTTCTTTTTTTCTGAGTCTAAAGATTTGAATCATGATTTCACTTATGAGGTAGATATTTCGCTTGTCTTTGCATGGAACAGATAGCCTAGTGGTTGGGAGATAGTTTCTGGTGGATCGTGACCACGGTTCGAATCCCGGCAGTGTCCTTGGTTCACTTTTTCTTTTTTTCTGAGTCTAAAGATTTGAATCATGATTTCACTTATGGGGTAGATATTTCGCTTGTCTTTGCGTGGAACACATAGCCCAGTGGTTGGGAAATAGTTTCTGGTGGGTCGGGACCACGGTTCGAATCCCGGCAGGGTCCTTGACTCACTTTTTCTTTTTTCTGAGTCTAAAGATTTGAATCATGATTTCACTTATGAGGTAAGATTTTCGCTATCTTTGCATGGAACAGATAGCCCAGTGGGTTGGGAGATAGTTTCTGGTGGATCGGGACCACGGTTGGAATCCCTGCAGCGTCCTTGATTCACTTTTTCTTTTTTCTAAGTCTTTAGATTTGAATCATGATTTCACTTATGAGGTATAGATTGCGCTTGTCTTTGCGTGGAACAAATAGCCCAGTGGTTGGGAGATAGTTTCTGGTTGATCGGGACCACGGTTCGAATCCCGGCAGTGTCCTTGATTCACTTTTTCTTTTTTCTAAGTCTTTAGATTTGAATCATGATTTCACTTATGAGGTAAGAATTTCGCTTGTCTTTGCGTGGAACACATAGCCCAGTGGTTGGGAAATAGTTTCTGGTGGGTCGGGACCACGGTTCGAATCCCGGCAGGGTCCTTGATTCTCTTTTTCTTTTTTCTAAGTCTTTAGATTTGAATCATGCTTTCACTTATGAGGTATAGATTGCGCTCGTCTTTGCGTGGAACAAATAGCCCAGTGGTTGGGAGATAGTTTCTGGTTGATCGGGACCACTGTTCGAATCCCGGCAGTGTCCTTGATTCACTTTTTCTTTTTTCTGAGTTCAAAGATTTGAATCATGATTTCACTTATGAGGTAAGCATTTCGCATGTTTTTGCGTGGAACAGATAGCCCAGTGGCTTGGCGATAGTTTCTGGTGGATCTGGACCACGGTTGGAATTCGGGCGGTGTCCTTGATTCACTTTTTTTTTTCTGAGTTTAAAGATTTGAATCATGATTTCAATTATGAGGTAAGCATTTCGCATGTTTTTGCGTGGAACAGATAGCCCAGTGGCTGGGCGATAGTTCCTGGTGGATCGGGACCACGGTTGGAATCCGGGCGGTGTCCTTGATTCACTTTTTCTTTTTTTATGAGTCTAAAGATTTGAATCATGATTTCACTTATGAGGTATATATTCTGTTTGTCTTTGCGTGGAACAAATAGCGTAGTGGTTGGGAGATAGTTTCTCGTGGGTCGGAACCACGGTTCTAATCCCGGCAGTGTCCTTGATTCACTTTTTTCTTTTTTCTAAGTTTTTAGATTTGAATCATGATTTCACTTATGAGGTAGGAATTTCGCTTGTCTTTGCGTGGAAAAAATAGCCCAGTGGTTAGGAGACAGTTTCTGGTGGATCGGGACCACGGTTCGAATCCCGGCAGGGTCCTTGATTCACTTTTTTCTTTTTTCTAAGTCATTAGATTTGAATCATGATTTCACTTATGATTTAGGAATTTCGCTTGTCTTTGCGTGGAACAAATAGCCCAGTGGTTGAGAGATAGTTTCTGGTGGATCGGGACCACGGTTCGAATCCCGGCAGGGTCCTTGATTCACTTTTTCTTTTTTCTAAGTCTTTAGATTTGAATCATGATTTCACTTATGAGGTAAGAATTTCGCTTGTCTTTGCGTGGAACACATAGCCCAGTGGTTGGGAAATAGTTTCTGGTGGGTCGGGACCACGGTTCGAATCCCGGCAGGGTCCTTGATTCTCTTTTTCTTTTTTCTAAGTCTTTAGATTTGAATCATGCTTTCACTTATGAGGTATAGATTGCGCTCGTCTTTGCGTGGAACAAATAGCCCAGTGGTTGGGAGATAGTTTCTGGTTGATCGGGACCACTGTTCGAATCCCGGCAGTGTCCTTGATTCACTTTTTCTTTTTTCTGAGTTTAAAGATTTGAATCATGATTTCACTTATGAGGTAAGCATTTCGCATGTTTTTTGCGTGGAACAGATAGCCCTGTGGCTGGGCGATAGTTTCTGGTGGATCGGGACCACGGTTGGAATCCGGGCGGTGTCCTTGATTCACTTTTTCTTGTTTTCTGAGTTTAAAGATTTGAATCATGATTTCACTTATGAGGTAAGCATTTCGCATGTTTTTGCGTTGAACAGATAGCCCAGTGGCTGGGCGATAGTTTCTGGTGGATCGGGACCACGGTTGGAATCCGGGCGGTGTCCTTGATTCACTTTTTCTTTTTTTCTGAGTCTAAAGATTTGAATCATGATTTCACTTATGAGGTAAGATTTTCGCTATCTTTGCATGGAACAGATAGCCCAGTGGGTTGGGAGATAGTTTCTGGTGGATCGGGACCACGGTTGGAATCCCTGCAGCGTCCTTGATTCACTTTTTCTTTTTTCTAAGTCTTTAGATTTGAATCATGCTTTCACTTATGAGGTATAGATTGCGCTCGTCTTTGCGTGGAACAAATAGCACAGTGGTTGGGAGATAGTTTCTGGTTGATCGGGACCACGGTTCGAATCCCGGCAGTGTCCTTGATTCACTTTTTCTTTTTTCTGAGTTCAAAGATTTGAATCATGATTTCACTTATGAGGTAAGCATTTCGCATGTTTTTGCGTGGAACAGATAGCCCAGTGGCTGGTCGATAGTTCCTGGTGGATCGGGACCACGGTTCGAATCCGGGCGGTGTCCTTGATTCACTTTTTCTTTTTTTATGAGTCTAAAGATTTGAATCATGATTTCACTTATGAGGTATATATTTTGCTTGTCTTTGCGTGGAACAAATAGCGTAGTGGTTGGGAGATAGTTTCTCGTGGGTCGGGACCACGGTTCTAATCCCGGCAGTGTCCTTGATTCACTTTTTTCTTTTTTCTAAGTTTTTAGATTTGAATCATGATTTCACTTATGAGGTAGGAATTTCGCTTGTCTTTGCGTGGAACAAATAGCCCAGTGGTTGAGAGATAGTTTCTGGTGGATCGGGACCACGGTTCGAATCCCGGCAGGGTCCTTGATTCACTTTTTCTTTTTTCTAAGTCTTTAGATTTGAATCATGATTTCACTTATGAGGTAATAATTTCGCTTGTCTTTGCGTGGAACACATAGCCCAGTGGTTGGGAAATAGTTTCTGGTGGGTCGGGACCACGGTTCGAATCCCGGCAGGGTCCTTGATTCTCTTTTTCTTTTTTCTAAGTCTTTAGATTTGAATCATGCTTTCACTTATGAGGTATAGATTGCGCTCGTCTTTGCGTGGAACAAATAGCCCAGTGGTTGGGAGATAGTTTCTGGTTGATCGGGACCACTGTTCGAATCCCGGCAGTGTCCTTGATTCACTTTTTCTTTTTTCTGAGTTTAAAGATTTGAATCATGATTTCACTTATGAGGTAAGCATTTCGCATGTTTTTTTGCGTGGAACAGATAGCCCAGTGGCTTGTCGATAGTTTCTGGTGGATCGGGACCACGGTTGGAATCCGGGCGGTGTCTTGATTCACTTTTTCTTTTTTTCTAAGTCTTTAGATTTGAATCATGCTTTCATTTATGAGGTATAGATTGCGCTCGTCTGTGCGTGGAACAAATAGCCCAGTGGTTGGGAGATAGTTTCTGGTGGATCGGGACCACGGTTGGAATCCGGGCGGTGTCCTTGATTCACTTTTTCTTTTTTTCTGAGTCTAAAGATTTGAATCATGATTTCACTTATGAGGTAAGATTTTCGCTATCTTTGCATGGAACAGATAGCCCAGTGGGTTGGGATATAGTTTCTGGTGGATCGGGACCACGGTTGGAATCCCTGCAGCGTCCTTGATTCACTTTTTCTTTTTTCTAAGTCTTTAGATTTGAATCATGCTTTCACTTATGAGGTATAGATTGCGCTCGTCTTTGCGTGGAACAAATAGCACAGTGGTTGGGAGATAGTTTCTGGTTGATCGGGACCACGGTTCGAATCCCGGCAGTGTCCTTGATTCACTTTTTCTTTTTTCTGAGTTCAAAGATTTGAATCATGATTTCACTTATGAGGTAAGCATTTCGCATGTTTTTGCGTGGAACAGATAGCCCAGTGGCTGGTCGATAGTTCCTGGTGGATCGGGACCACGGTTCGAATCCGGGCGGTGTCCTTGATTCACTTTTTCTTTTTTTATGAGTCTAAAGATTTGAATCATGATTTCACTTATGAGGTATATATTTTGCTTGTCTTTGCGTGGAACAAATAGCGTAGTGGTTGGGAGATAGTTTCTCGTGGGTCGGGACCACGGTTCTAATCCCGGCAGTGTCCTTGATTCACTTTTTTCTTTTTTCTAAGTTTTTAGATTTGAATCATGATTTCACTTATGAGGTAGGAATTTCGCTTGTCTTTGCGTGGAACAAATAGCCCAGTGGTTGAGAGATAGTTTCTGGTGGATCGGGACCACGGTTCGAATCCCGGCAGGGTCCTTGATTCACTTTTTCTTTTTTCTAAGTCTTTAGATTTGAATCATGATTTCACTTATGAGGTAATAATTTCGCTTGTCTTTGCGTGGAACAAATAGCCCAGTGGTTAGGAGACAGTTTCTGGTGGATCGGGACCACGGTTCGAATCCCGGCAGGGTCCTTGATTCACTTTTTCTTTTTTCTAAGTCATTAGATTTGAATCATGATTTCACTTATGAGGTAGGAATTTCGCTTGTCTTTGCGTGGAACAAATAGCCCAGTGGTTGAGAGACAGTTTCTGGTGGATCGGGACCACGGTTCGAATCCCGGCAGGGTCCTTGATTCACTTTTTCTTTTTTCTAAGTCTTTAAATTTGAATCATGATTTCACTTATGAGGTAAGAATTTCGCTTGTCTTTGCGTGGAACACATAGCCCAGTGGTTGGGAAATAGTTTCTGGTGGGTCGGGACCACGGTTCGAATCCCGGCAGTGTCCTTGATTCACTTTTTCTTTTTTCTGAGTTTAAAGATTTGAATCATGATTTCACTTATGAGGTAAGCATTTCGCATGTTTTTGCGTGGAACAGATAGCCCAGTGGCTGGGCGATAGTTTCTGGTGGATCGGGACCACGGTTGGAATCCGGGCGGTGTCTTTGATTCACTTTTTCTTTTTTTCTGAGTCTAAAGATTTGAATCATGATTTCACTTATGAGGTAGATATTTCGCTTGTCTTTGCATGGAACAGAAAGCATAGTGGTTGGGAGATAGTTTCTGGTGGATCGTGACCACGGTTCGAATCCCGGCAGTGTCCTTGGTTCACTTTTTCTTGTTTTCTGAGTCTAAAGATTTGAATCATGATTTCACTCATGAGGTAGATATTTCGCTTGTCTTTGCGTGGAACACATAGCCCAGTGGTTGGGAAATAGTTTCTGGTGGATCGGGACCACGGTTGGAATCCGGGCGGTGTCCTTGATTCACTTTTTCTTTTTTTCTGAGTCTAAAGATTTGAATCATGATTTCACTTATGAGGTAAGATTTTCGCTATCTTTGCATGGAACAGATAGCCCAGTGGGTTGGGAGATAGTTTCTGGTGGATCGGGACCACGGTTGGAATCCCTGCAGCGTCCTTGATTCACTTTTTCTTTTTTCTAAGTCTTTAGATTTGAATCATGCTTTCACTTATGAGGTATAGATTGCGCTCGTCTTTGCGTGGAACAAATAGCACAGTGGTTGGGAGATAGTTTCTGGTTGATCGGGACCACGGTTCGAATCCCGGCAGTGTCCTTGATTCACTTTTTCTTTTTTCTGAGTTCAAAGATTTGAATCATGATTTCACTTATGAGGTAAGCATTTCGCATGTTTTTGCGTGGAACAGATAGCCCAGTGGCTGGTCGATAGTTCCTGGTGGATCGGGACCACGGTTCGAATCCGGGCGGTGTCCTTGATTCACTTTTTCTTTTTTTATGAGTCTAAAGATTTGAATCATGATTTCACTTATGAGGTATATATTTTGCTTGTCTTTGCGTGGAACAAATAGCGTAGTGGTTGGGAGATAGTTTCTCGTGGGTCGGGACTACGGTTCTAATCCCGGCAGTGTCCTTGATTCACTTTTTTCTTTTTTCTAAGTTTTTAGATTTGAATCATGATTTCACTTATGAGGTAGGAATTTCGCTTGTCTTTGCGTGGAACAAATAGCCCAGTGGTTGAGAGATAGTTTCTGGTGGATCGGGACCACGGTTCGAATCCCGGCAGGGTCCTTGATTCACTTTTTCTTTTTTCTAAGTCTTTAGATTTGAATCATGATTTCACTTATGAGGTAATAATTTCGCTTGTCTTTGCGTGGAACACATAGCCCAGTGGTTGGGAAATAGTTTCTGGTGGGTCGGGACCACGGTTCGAATCCCGGCAGGGTCCTTGATTCTCTTTTTCTTTTTTCTAAGTCTTTAGATTTGAATCATGCTTTCACTTATGAGGTATAGATTGCGCTCGTCTTTGCGTGGAACAAATAGCCCAGTGGTTGGGAGATAGTTTCTGGTTGATCGGGACCACTGTTCGAATCCCGGCAGTGTCCTTGATTCACTTTTTCTTTTTTCTGAGTTTAAAGATTTGAATCATGATTTCACTTATGAGGTAAGCATTTCGCATGTTTTTTTGCGTGGAACAGATAGCCCAGTGGCTTGTCGATAGTTTCTGGTGGATCGGGACCACGGTTGGAATCCGGGCGGTGTCTTGATTCACTTTTTCTTTTTTTCTAAGTCTTTAGATTTGAATCATGCTTTCATTTATGAGGTATAGATTGCGCTCGTCTGTGCGTGGAACAAATAGCCCAGTGGTTGGGAGATAGTTTCTGGTGGATCGGGACCACGGTTGGAATCCGGGCGGTGTCCTTGATTCACTTTTTCTTTTTTTCTGAGTCTAAAGATTTGAATCATGATTTCACTTATGAGGTAAGATTTTCGCTATCTTTGCATGGAACAGATAGCCCAGTGGGTTGGGATATAGTTTCTGGTGGATCGGGACCACGGTTGGAATCCCTGCAGCGTCCTTGATTCACTTTTTCTTTTTTCTAAGTCTTTAGATTTGAATCATGCTTTCACTTATGAGGTATAGATTGCGCTCGTCTTTGCGTGGAACAAATAGCACAGTGGTTGGGAGATAGTTTCTGGTTGATCGGGACCACGGTTCGAATCCCGGCAGTGTCCTTGATTCACTTTTTCTTTTTTCTGAGTTCAAAGATTTGAATCATGATTTCACTTATGAGGTAAGCATTTCGCATGTTTTTGCGTGGAACAGATAGCCCAGTGGCTGGTCGATAGTTCCTGGTGGATCGGGACCACGGTTCGAATCCGGGCGGTGTCCTTGATTCACTTTTTCTTTTTTTATGAGTCTAAAGATTTGAATCATGATTTCACTTATGAGGTATATATTTTGCTTGTCTTTGCGTGGAACAAATAGCGTAGTGGTTGGGAGATAGTTTCTCGTGGGTCGGGACCACGGTTCTAATCCCGGCAGTGTCCTTGATTCACTTTTTTCTTTTTTCTAAGTTTTTAGATTTGAATCATGATTTCACTTATGAGGTAGGAATTTCGCTTGTCTTTGCGTGGAACAAATAGCCCAGTGGTTGAGAGATAGTTTCTGGTGGATCGGGACCACGGTTCGAATCCCGGCAGGGTCCTTGATTCACTTTTTCTTTTTTCTAAGTCTTTAGATTTGAATCATGATTTCACTTATGAGGTAATAATTTCGCTTGTCTTTGCGTGGAACAAATAGCCCAGTGGTTAGGAGACAGTTTCTGGTGGATCGGGACCACGGTTCGAATCCCGGCAGGGTCCTTGATTCACTTTTTCTTTTTTCTAAGTCATTAGATTTGAATCATGATTTCACTTATGAGGTAGGAATTTCGCTTGTCTTTGCGTGGAACAAATAGCCCAGTGGTTGAGAGACAGTTTCTGGTGGATCGGGACCACGGTTCGAATCCCGGCAGGGTCCTTGATTCACTTTTTCTTTTTTCTAAGTCTTTAAATTTGAATCATGATTTCACTTATGAGGTAAGAATTTCGCTTGTCTTTGCGTGGAACACATAGCCCAGTGGTTGGGAAATAGTTTCTGGTGGGTCGGGACCACGGTTCGAATCCCGGCAGTGTCCTTGATTCACTTTTTCTTTTTTCTGAGTTTAAAGATTTGAATCATGATTTCACTTATGAGGTAAGCATTTCGCATGTTTTTGCGTGGAACAGATAGCCCAGTGGCTGGGCGATAGTTTCTGGTGGATCGGGACCACGGTTGGAATCCGGGCGGTGTCTTTGATTCACTTTTTCTTTTTTTCTGAGTCTAAAGATTTGAATCATGATTTCACTTATGAGGTAGATATTTCGCTTGTCTTTGCATGGAACAGAAAGCATAGTGGTTGGGAGATAGTTTCTGGTGGATCGTGACCACGGTTCGAATCCCGGCAGTGTCCTTGGTTCACTTTTTCTTTTTTTCTGAGTCTAAAGATTTGAATCATGATTTCACTCATGAGGTAGATATTTCGCTTGTCTTTGCGTGGAACACATAGCCCAGTGGTTGGGAAATAGTTTCTGGTGGGTCGGGACCACGGTTCGAATCCCGGCAGGGTCCTTGACTCACTTTTTCTTTTTTCTGAGTCTAAAGATTTGAATCATGATTTCACTTATGAGGTAAGAATTTCGCATGTCTTTGCGTGGAACAGATAGCCCAGTGGTTCGGAGATAGTTTCTGGTGGATCGGGACCACGGTTCGAATCCCTGCAGCGTCCTTGATTCACTTTTTCTTTTTTCTAAGTCTTTAGATTTGAATCATGATTTCACTTATGAGGTATAGATTGCGCTTGTCTTTGCGTGGAACAAATAGCCCAGTGTTTGGGAGATAGTTTCTGGTTGATCGGGACCACGGTTCGAATCCCGGCAGTGTCCTTGATTCACTTTTTCTTTTTTCTGAGTTTAAATATTTGAATCATGATTTCACTTATGAGGTAAGAATTTCGCATGTCTTTGCGTGGAACAGATAGCCCAGTGGCTGGTCGATAGTTTCTGGTGGATCGGGACCACGGTTCGAATCCGGGCGGTGTCCTTGATTCACTGTTTCTTTTTTTATGAGTCTAAAGATTTGAATCATGATTTCACTTATGAGGTATATATTTTGCTTGTCTTTGCGTGGAACAAATAGCGTAGTGGTTGGGAGATAGTTTCTCGTGGGTCGGGACCACGGTTCTAATCCCGGCAGTGTCCTTGATTCACGTTTTTCTTTTTTCTAAGTTTTTAGATTTGAATCATGATTTCACTTATGAGGTAGGAATTTCGCTTGTCTTTGCGTGGAACAAATAGCCCAGTGGTTAGGAGACAGTTTCTGGTGGATCGGGACCACGGTTCGAATCCCGGCAGGGTCATTGATTCACTTTTTCTTTTTTCTAAGTCATTAGATTTGAATCATGATTTCACTTATGAGGTAGGAATTTCGCTTGTCTTTGCGTGGAACAAATAGCCCAGTGGTTGGGAAATAGTTTCTGGTGGGTCGGGACCACGGTTCGAATCCCGGCAGGGTCCTTGATTCACTTTTTCTTTTTTCTGAGTTTAAAGATTTGAATCATGATTTCACTTATGAGGTAAGCATTTCGCATGTTTTTGCGTGGAACAGATAGCCCAGTGGCTGGGCGATAGTTTCTGGTGGATCGGGACCACGGTTGGAATCCGGGCGGTGTCCTTGATTCACTTTTTCTTTTTTTCTGAGTCTAAAGATTTGAATCATGATTTCACTTATGAGGTAGATATTTCGCTTGTCTTTGCATGGAACAGATAGCCTAGTGGTTGGGAGATAGTTTCTGGTGGATCGTGACCACGGTTCGAATCCCGGCAGTGTCATTGGTTTTACTTTTTCTTTTTTTCTGAGTCTAAAGATTTGAATCATGATTTCACTCATGAGGTAGATATTTCGCTTGTCTTTGCGTGGAACACATAGCCCAGTGCTTGGAAAATAGTTTCTGGTGGGTCGGGACCACTGTTCGAATTCCGGCAGGGTCCTTGATTCACTTTTTATTTTTTCTAAGTCTTTAGATTTGAATCATGATTTCACTCATGAGGTATAGATTGCGCTTGTCTTTGCGTGGAACACATAGCCCAGTGGTTGGGAGATAGTTTCTGGTGGATTGGGACCACGGTTGGAATCCGGGCGGTGTCCTTGATTCACTTTTTCTTTTTTTCTGAGTCTAAAGATTTGAATCATGATTTCACTTATGAGGTAAGAATTTCGCATGTCTTTGCGTGGAACAGATAGCCCAGTGGCTGTGCGATTGTTTCTGGTGGATCGGGACCACGGTTCGAATCCCGGCAGTGTCCTTGATTCACTTTTTCTTTTTTTCTGAGTCTAAAGATTTGAATCATGATTTCACTTATGAGGTAGATATTTCGCTTGTCTTTGCGTGGAACACATAGCCCAGTGCTTGGGAAAAAGTTTCTGGTGGGTCGGGACCACGGTTCGAATCCCGGCAGGGTCCTTGATTTACTTTTTATTTTTTCTAAGTCTTGAGATTTGAATCATGATTTCACTCATGAGGTATAGATTGCGCTTGTCTTTGCGTTGAACAAATAGCCCAGTGGTTGGGAGATAGTTTCTGGTGGAACGGGACCACTGTTCGAATCCGGGCAGTGTCCTTGATTCACTTTTTCTTTTTTTCTGAGTCTAAAGATTTGAATCATGATTTCACTTATGAGGTAGATATTTCGCTTGCCTTTGCGTGGAACAGATAGCCTAGTGGTTGGGAGATAGTTTCTGGTGGGTCGGGACGACGGTTCGAATCCCGTCAGGGTCCTTGATTCACTTTTTCTTTTTTCTAAGTCTTTAGATTTGAATCATGTTTTCACTTATGAGGTATAGATTGCGCTCGTCTTTGCGTGGAACAAATAGCCCAGTGGTTGGGAGATAGTTTCTGGTTGATCGGGACCACGGTTCGAATCCTGGCAGTGTCCTTGATTCACTTTTTCTTTTTTTCTGACTCAAAGATTTGAATCATGATTTCACTTATGAGGTAAGAATTTCGCATGTCTTTGCGTGGAACAGATAGCCCAGTGGCTGTGCGATAGTTTCTGGTGGATCGGGACCACGGTTCGAATCCCGGCAGTGTCCTTGATTCACTTTTTCTTTTTTTCTGAGTCTAAAGATTTGAATCATGATTTCACTTATGAGGTAGATATTTCGCTTGTCTTTGCGTGGAACACATAGCCCAGTGCTTGGGAAATAGTTTCTGGTGGGTCGGGACCACGGTTCGAATCCCGGCAGGGTCCTTGATTTACTTTTTATTTTTTCTAAGTCTTGAGATTTGAATCATGATTTCACTCATGAGGTATAGATTGCGCTTGTCTTTGCGTTGAACAAATAGCCCAGTGGTTGGGAGATAGTTTCTGGTGGAACGGGACCACTGTTCGAATCCGGGCAGTGTCCTTGATTCACTTTTTCTTTTTTTCTGAGTCTAAAGATTTGAATCATGATTTCACTTATGAGGTAGATATTTCGCTTGTCTTTGCGTGGAACAAATAGCCCAGTGGTTGGGAGATAGTTTCTGGTGGGTCGGGACCACGGTTCTAATCCCGGCAGAGTCCTTGATTCACTTTTTCTTTTTTCTAAGTTTTTAGATTTGAATCATGATTTCACTGATGAGGTAGGAATTTCGCTTGTCTTTGCGTGGAACAAATAGCCCAGTGGTTGGGAGACAGTTTCTGGTGGATCGGGACCACTGTTCGAATCCCTGTAGGGTCCTTGATCCCCCTTTTATTTTTTCTAAGTCTTTAGATTTGAATCATGATTTCACTCATGAGGTATAGATTGCGCTTGTCTTTGCGTTGAACAAATAGCCCAGTGGTTGGGAGATAGTTTCTGGTGGAACGGGACCACTGTTCGAATCCGGGCAGTGTCCTTGATTCACTTTTTCTTTTTTTCTGAGTCTAAAGATTTGAATCATGATTTCACTTATGAGGTAGATATTTCGCTTGTCTTTGCGTGGAACAAATAGCCCAGTGGTTGGGAGATAGTTTCTGGTGGGTCGGGACCACGGTTCTAATCCCGGCAGAGTCCTTGATTCACTTTTTCTTTTTTCTAAGTTTTTAGATTTGAATCATGATTTCACTGATGAGGTAGGAATTTCGCTTGTCTTTGCGTGGAACAAATAGCCCAGTGGTTGGGAGACAGTTTCTGGTGGATCGGGACCACGGTTCGAATCCCTGTAGGGTCCTTGATCCCCCTTTTATTTTTTCTGAGTCTAAAGATTTGAATCATGATTTCACTTATGAGGTAAGCATTTCGCATGTTTTTGCGTGGAACAGATAGCCCAGTGGCTGGGCGATAGTTTCTGGTGGATCGGGACCACGGTTGGAATCCGGGCGGTGTCCTTGATTCACTTTTTCTTTTTTTCTGAGTCTAAAGATTTGAATCATGATTTCACTTATGAGGTAGATATTTCGCTTGTCTTTGCATGGAACAGATAGCCTAGTGGTTGGGAGATAGTTTCTGGTGGATCGTGACCACGGTTCGAATCCCGGCAGTGTCATTGGTTCACTTTTTCTTTTTTTCTGAGTCTAAAGATTTGAATCATGATTTCACTCATGAGGTAGATATTTCGCTTGTCTTTGCGTGGAACACATAGCCCAGTGCTTGGAAAATAGTTTCTGGTGGGTCGGGACCACTGTTCGAATCCCGGCAGGGTCCTTGATTCACTTTTTATTTTTTCTAAGTCTTTAGATTTGAATCATGATTTCACTCATGAGGTATAGATTGCGCTTGTCTTTGCGTGGAACACATAGCCCAGTGGTTGGGAGATAGTTTCTGGTGGATCGGGACCACGGTTGGAATCCGGGCGGTGTCCTTGATTCACTTTTTCTTTTTTTCTGAGTCTAAAGATTTGAATCATGGTTTCACTTATGAGGTAGATATTTAGCTTGCCTTTGCGTGGAACAGATAGCCTAGTGGTTGGGAGATAGTTTCTGGTGGGTCGGGACGACGGTTCGAATCCCGTCAGGGTCCTTGATTCACTTTTTCTTTTTTCTAAGTCTTTAGATTTGAATCATGTTTTCACTTATGAGGTATAGATTGCGCTCGTCTTTGCGTGGAACAAATAGCCCAGTGGTTGGGAGATAGTTTCTGGTTGATCGGGACCACGGTTCGAATCCTGGCAGTGTCCTTGATTCACTTTTTCTTTTTTTCTGAGTCTAAAGATTTGAATCATGATTTCACTTATGAGGTAAGAATTTCGCATGTCTTTGCGTGGAACAGATAGCCCAGTGGCTGTGCGATAGTTTCTGGTGGATCGGGACCACGGTTCGAATCCCGGCAGTGTCCTTGCTTCACTTTTTCTTTTTTTCTGAGTCTAAAGATTTGAATCATGATTTCACTTATGAGGTAGATATTTCGCTTGTCTTTGCGTGGAACACATAGCCCAGTGCTTGGGAAATAGTTTCTGGTGGGTCGGGACCACGGTTCGAATCCCGGCAGGGTCCTTGATTTACTTTTTATTTTTTCTAAGTCTTGAGATTTGAATCATGATTTCACTCATGAGGTATAGATTGCGCTTGTCTTTGCGTTGAACAAATAGCCCAGTGGTTGGGAGATAGTTTCTGGTGGAACGGGACCACTGTTCGAATCCGGGCAGTGTCCTTGATTCACTTTTTCTTTTTTTCTGAGTCTAAAGATTTGAATCATGATTTCACTTATGAGGTAGATATTTCGCTTGTCTTTGCGTGGAACAAATAGCCCAGTGGTTGGGAGATAGTTTCTGGTGGGTCGGGACCACGGTTCTAATCCCGGCAGAGTCCTTAATTCACTTTTTCTTTTTTCTAAGTTTTTAGATTTGAATCATGATTTCACTTATGAGGTAGGAGTTTCGCTTGTCTTTGCGTGGAACAAATAGCCCAGTGGTTGGGAGACAGTTTCTGGTGGATCGGGACCACGGTTCGAATCCCTGTAGGGTCCTTGATCCCCCTTTTATTTTTTCTGAGTCTAAAGATTTGAATCATGATTTCACTTATGAGGTAATAATTTCGCATGTCTTTGCGTGGAACAAATAGCCCAGTGGTTGGGAGATAGTTTTTGGTGGGTCGGGACCCCGGTTCGAATCCCGGCAGGGTCCTTGATTCACTTTTTCTTTGTCTTAAGTCTTTAGATTTGAATCATGATTTCACTTATGAGGTAGGAATTTCGCTTGTCTTTTTGTGGAACAAATAGCCCAGTGGTTGGGAGTTCGTTTCTGGAGGATCGGGACCACGGTTCGAATCTCGGCGAGGTCCTTGATTTACTTATTCTTTTTTTCTGAGTCTAAAGATTTGAATCATGATTTCACTTATGAGGTAAGAATTCCGCATGTCTTTGCGTGGAACAGATAGCCCAGTGGTTGGGAGATAGTTTCTGGTGGATCGGGACCACGGTTCGAATCCCGATAAGGTCCTTGATTCACTTTTTCTTGTTGCTGAGTCTAGAGATCTGAATCATGATTTAACTTATGAGGTAATAATTTCGCATGTCTTTGCGTGGAACAAATAGCCCAGTGGTTGAGAGATCGTTTCTGGAGGATCGGGACTACGGTTCGAATTTCGGCGAGGTCCTTGATTTACTTATTCTTTTTTTCTGAGTCTAAAGATTTGAATCATGATTTCACTTATGTTGAAGGAATGTTGCTTGTCTTTGCGTGGAACAGATAGCCTAGTGGTTGGGAGATAGTTTCTGGTGGATCGGGACCACATTTCGAATCCCGTAAAAGTCCTTGATTCACTTTTTTTTCTGCGTCTTAAGATTTGAATCATGATTTCACCTATGAAGTAGGAATTTCGCTTTTCTTTGCGTGGAACAGATAGCCCAGTGGTTGGGAGATAGTTTCTTGTGGATCAGGACCCCGGTTCGAATCCCGGCAGTGTTCTTCATTCACTTTTTCCTTTTTCTGAGTCTTAACATTTGAATCATGATTTCACTTATGTGGTAGGAATTTCGCTAGTCTTTGCGTGGAACAGATAGCACAGTGGTTGGGAGATAGTTTCTGGTGGACCATGACCACGGTTCGAATCCCGACAAGGTCCTTGATTCACTTTTTCTTTTTTCTGAGTCTAAAATTTGAATCATTATTTCACTTATGAGGTAGGAATTTCGATTGTCTTTGCGTGGAACAGATAGCCCAGTGGTTGGGAGATAGTTTCTGGTGGATGGGGATGCCGGTTCGAATCCCGGCAGGGTCCTTGATTCACTCTTTCTTTTTCCTAAGTCTTTAGATTTTAATCGTGATTTCACTTATGACGTATGAATTTCGCTTGTCTTTGCGTGGAACAAATAGCCCAGTGGTTGAGAGATAGTTTGTGGTGGGTCGGGCCCACGGTTCGAATCCCGGCAGTGTTCTTGATTCACTTTTTCCTTTTTCTGAGTCTAAAGATTTGAATCATGATTTCACTTATGTGGTAGGAATTTCGCTTGTCTTTGAGTGGAACAGATAGCCCAGTGGTTGGGAGATAGTTTCTGGTGGATCGGGACCCCGGTTAGAATCCCGGCAGGGTCCTTGATTCACTTTTTTTCATTTTTCTAAGTCTTTAAATTTGAATCATGATTTCACTTATGAGTTAGGAATGTCGCTTGTCTTTGCGTGGAACAAATAGCCCAGTGGTTGGGAGATAGTTTGTGGTGGGTCGGGACCCCGGTTCGAATCCCGGCAGTGTTCTTGATTCACTTTTTCCTTTTTCTGAGTCTAAAGATTTGAATCATGATTTCACTTATGTGGTAGGAATTTCGCTTGTCTTTGCGTGGAACACATGGCCCAGTGGTTGGGAGATAGTTTCTCGTGGATGGGGATGCCGGTTCGAATCCCGGCAGGGTCCTTGATTCACTTTTTCATTTTTCTAAGTCTTTAAATTTGAATCATGATTTCACTTATGAGGTAGGAATTTCGCTTGTCTTTGCGTGGAACAAATAGCCCAGTGGTTTGGAGATAGTTTCTTGTGGATCAGGACCCCGGTTCGAATCCCGGCAGGGTCCTTGAGTCACTCTTTCTTTTTCCCAAGTCTTTAGATTTGAATCGTGATTTTACTTATGACGTAGGAATTTCGCTAGTCTTTGCGTGGAACAGATAGCACAGTGGTTGGGAGATAGTTTCTGGTGGACCATGACCACGGTTCGAATCCCGACAAGGTCCTTGATTCACTTTTTCTTTTTTCTGAGTCTAAAGATTGAATCATTATTTCACTTATGAGGTAGGAATTTCGCTTGTCTTTGCGTGGAACAAATAGCCCAGTGGTTGGGAGATAGTTTCAAGTGGGTCGGGACCACGGTTCTAATCCCGACAAGGTCCTTGATTCACTTTTTCTTGTTTCTAAGTTTTTAGATTTGAATCATGATTTCACTTATGAGGTAGGAATTTCGCTTGTCTTTGCGTGGAACAAATAGCCCAGTGGTTGGGAGATAGTTTCTTCTGGATCGGTACCTCGGTTCGAATCCCGGCAGGGTCCTTGATTCACTCTTTCTTTTTCCTAAGTCTTTAGATTTGAATCGTGATTTCACTTATGACGTATGAATTTCGCATGTCTTTGCGTGGAACAAATAGCCCAGTGGTTGAGAGATAGTTTGTGGTGGGTCGGGCCCACGGTTCGAATCCCGATAAGGTCCTTGATTCACTTTTTCTTTTTTCTGAGTCTAAATATTTGAATCATGATTTCACTTATGAGGTAAGAATTTCGCTTGTCTTTGCGTGGAACAGAGAGCCCAGTGGTTGGGAGATAGTTTCTGGTGGATCGGGATCACGGTTCGAATCCCGGCAAAGTCCTTGATTCACTTTTTCTTTGTCTGAGTCTAAATATTTGAATCATGATTTCACTTATGAGGTGAGAATATCGCATGGCTTGCGTGAAACAGATAGCCCAGTGGTTGGGAGATATTTTCCGATGGGTCAGGACCACGGTTCGAATCCCGGCAGTGTCCTTGATTCACTTTTTCTTTTTTCTGAGTCTAAAGAATTGAATAATGATTTCACTTATGAGGTAGGAATTTCGCTTTTCATTGGGTGGAACAGATAGCCCAGTGGTTGAGAGATAGTTTCTGGTGGATCGGGACCCCGGTTCGAATCCCGGCAGTGTCCTTGATTCACTTTTTCTTTTTTCTAAGTCTTTTGATTTGAATCATGATTTCACTTATGAGGTAGGAATTTCGCTTGTCTTTGCGTGGAACAAATAGCCCAGTGGTTGGGAGATAGTTTCTGGTGGATCGGGACCACGGTTCGAATCCCGATAAGGTCCTTGATTCACTTTTTCTTTTTTCTGAGTCTAAGGATCTGAATCATGATTTCACTCATCGCGTATGAATTTCGCTTGTCTTTGCGTGGAACAGATAGCCCAGTGGTTGGGACATAGTTTCTGGTGTATAGGGACCACGGTTCGAATCCCGGCAAAGTCCTTGATTCACTTTTTCTTTTTTCTGAGTCTAAAGATTTGAATCATAATTTAACTTATGAGGTAAGAATTTCGCTTGTCTTTGCGTGGAACACATAGCCCAGTGGTTGGGAGATAGTTTCTGTTGGATCATGACGACGGTTCGAATCCAGTAGGGTCCTTGGTTCACTTTTTTTCTTTTTTTGAGTCTAAAGATTTGAATCGTGATTTCGCTTATGAGGTAGGAATTTCGCTTGTCTTTGCGTGGAACAGATAGCCCAGTGATTGAGAAATAATTTCTGGTGGATCGGGACGACGGTTCGAATCCGGTAGGGTCCTTGGTTCACTTTTTTCTTTTTTTGAGTCTAAAGATTTGAATCATGATTTCACTTATGAGGTAGGAATTTCGCTTGTGTTTGCGTGGAACAAATAGCCCCAGTGGTTGGGAGATAGTTTGTGGTGGGTCGGGACCACGGTTCGAATCCCGGCAGTGTTCTTGATTCACTTTTTCCTTTTTCTGAGTCTAACGATTTGAATCATGATACACTTATGTGGTAGGAATTTCGTTTGTCTTTGCGTGGAACAGATAGCCCAGTGGTTGAGAGATAGTTATGGTGGATAGGGACCCCGGTTCGAATCCCGGCAGTGTCCTTGATTAACTTTTTCTTTTTTCTAAGTCTTTAGATTTGAATCATGATTTCCTTTATGAGGTAGGAATTTCGCTTGTGTTTGCGTGGAACAAATAGCCCAGTGGTTGGGAGATAGTTTGTGGTGGATCGGGACCACGGTTCGAACCCCGACAAGGTACTTGATTCACTTATTGTTTTTTCATAGTCTAAATATTTGAATCATGATTTCACTTATGAGGTAAGAATTTCGCATGTCTTTGCGTGGAACAGATAGCCCAGTGGTTGGGAGATAGTTTCTGGTGGATCAGGACGACGGTTCGAATCCTGGTAGGATCCTTGATCCCTTTTTTCTGAGTGTAAAGATTTGAATCATGATTTCACTTTCGAGGTAAGAATTTCGCTTGTCTTTGCGTGGAACAGATAGCCCAGTGGTTGGGAGATTAGTTTCTTGTGGATCGGGACCACGGTTCGAATCCATGCAAAGTCCTTGATTTACTTTTTCTTTTTTCCGAGTCTAAAGATTTGAATTATGATTTCACTTATGACTTAAGAATGTCATTTGTCTTTGCGTGGAACAGATAGCCCAGTGGTTGGGAGATAGTTTCTGGTGGATCGGGACCACGATTCGAATCTCGACCAGGTCCTTGATTCACTTTATCTTTTTTCTGAGTCTAAAGATTTGAATCATGATTTCACTTATGAGGTAAGAATTTTGCTTGTCTTTGCGTGGAAGAGATAGCCCAGTGGTTGGGACATAATTTCTGGTGGATCGGTACCCCGGTTCGAATCCCGGCAGTGTCCTTGATCTTCTTTTTTTTTTCTGAGTCTAAAGATTTGAATCATGATTTCACTTATGAGGTAAGAATTTCGCTTGTCTTTGCGTGGAACAGATAGCCCAATGGTTGGGAGATAGTTTCTGGTGGATCGGGATCACGGTTCGAATCCCGGCAAAGTCCTTGATTCACTTTTTCTTTTTTCTGAGTCTAAATATTTGAATCATGATTTCACTTATGAGGTAAGAATTTCGCTTGTCTTTGCGTGGAACAGATAGCCCAGTGGTTGGGAGATAGTTTCTGGTGGATCGGGATCACGGTTCGAATCCCGGCAAAGTCCTTGATTCACTTTTTCTTTGTTCTGAGTCTAAATATTTGAGTCATGATTTCACTTATGAGGTGAGAATATCGCATGGCTTGCGTGGAACAGATAGCCCAGTGGTTGGGAGATAGTTTCTGGTGGATCGGCACCCCGGTTCGAATCCCGGCAGTGTCCTTGATCCCCTTTTTCTTTTTTCTGAGTCTAAAGATTTGAATCATGATTTCACTTATGAGGTAGGAATTTTGCTTGTCTTTGCGTGGAACAGATAGCCCAGTGGTTGGGAGATAGTTTCTGGTGGATCGGGACCACGGTTCGAACCCCGACAAGGTACTTGATTCACTTTTTGTTTTTTTCTGAGTCTAAAGATTTGAATTATGATTTCACTTATGACTTAGGAATGTCATTTGTCTTTGCGTGGAACAGATAGCCCAGTGGTTGGGAGATAGTTTCTGGTGGATCGGGACCCCGGTTCGAATCCCGACAAGGTACTTGATTCACTTTTTCTTTTTTTCTGAGTCTAAAGATTTGAATCATGATTTCACTTTTGAGGTAGGAATTTCGCTTGTCTTTGCGTGGAACAGATAGCCCAGTGGTTGGGAGATAGTTTCTGGTGGATCGGCACCCCGGTTCGAATCCCGGCAGTGTCCTTGATCCCCTTTTTCTTTTTTCTGAGTCTAAAGATTTGAATCATGATTTCACTTATGAGGTAAGAATTTCGCTTGTCTTTGCGTGAAACAGATAGCCCAGTGGTTGGGACATAATTTCTGGTGGATCGGTACCCCGGTTCGAATCCCGGCAGTGTCCTTGATCTTCTTTTTTTTCTGAGTCTAAAGATTTGAATCATGATTTCACTTATGAGGTAAGAATTTCGCTTGTCTTTGCGTGGAACAGATAGCCCAATGGTTGGGAGATAGTTTCTGGTGGATCGGGACCCCGGTTCGAATCCCGGCAGTGTCCTTGATCCCCTTTTTCTTTTTTCTGAGTCTAAAGATTTGAATCATGATTTCACTTATGAGGTAGGAATTTTGCTTGTCTTTGCGTGGAACAGATAGCCCAGTGGTTGGGAGATAGTTTCTGGTGGATCGGGATCACGGTTCGAATCCCGGCAAAGTCCTTGATTCACTTTTTCTTTTTTCTGAGTCTAAATATTTGAATCATGATTTCACTTATGAGGTAAGAATTTCGCATGTCTTTGCGTGGAACAGATAGTCCAGTGGTTGGGAGATAGTTTCTGGTGGATCGGGACCCCGGTTCGAATCCCGACAAGGTACTTGATTCACTTTTTCTTTTTTTTCTTAGTCTAAAGATTTGAATCATGATTTCACTTATCAGGTAAGAATTTCGCTTGTCTTTGCGTGGAACAGATAGCCCAGTGGTTGGGAGATAATTTCTGGTGGATCAGTACCCCGGTTCGAATCCCGGCAGTGTCCTTGATCTTCTTTTTCTTTTTTTTCTGAGTCTAAAGATTTGAATCGTGATTTCACTTATGAGGTAAGAATTTCGCATGTCTTTGCGTGGAACAGATAGTCCAGTGGTTGGGAGATAATTTCTGGTGGATCGGTACCCCGGTTCGAATCCCGGCAGTGTCCTTGATCTTCTTTTTCTTTTTTTTCTGAGTCTAAAGATTTGAATCGTGATTTCACTGATGAGGTAAGAATTTCGCATGTCTTTGAGTGGAACAGATAGTCCAGTGGTTGGGAGTTAGTTTCTGGTGAATCGGGACCACGGTTCGAATCCATGCAAAGTCCTTGATTTACTTTTTCTTTTTTCCGAGTCTAAAGATTTGAATTATGATTTCACTTATGACTAAGGAATTTCGTTTGTCTTTGCGTGGAACAGATAGCCCAGTGGTTGGGAGATAGTTTCAGGTGGATCGGGACCACGGTTCGAATCCCGACAAGGTCCTTGATTCACTTTTTCTTTTTTCTGAGTCTAAAGATTTGAATCATGATTTCACTTATGAGGTAGGAATTTTGCTTGTCTTTGCGTGGAACAGATAGCCCAGTGGTTGGGAGATAGTTTCTGGTGGATCGGGACCACGGTTCGAACCCCGACAAGGTACTTGATTCACTTTTTGTTTTTTTCTGAGTCTAAAGATTTGAATTATGATTTCACTTATGACTTAGGAATGTCATTTGTCTTTGCGTGGAACAGATAGCCCAGTGGTTGGGAGATAGTTTCTGGTGGATCGGGACCCCGGTTCGAATCCCGACAAGGTACTTGATTCACTTTTTCTTTTTTTCTGAGTCTAAAGATTTGAATCATGATTTCACTTTTGAGGTAGGAATTTCGCTTGTCTTTGCGTGGAACAGATAGCCCAGTGGTTGGGATATAGTTTCTGGTGGATCGGGACCACGGTTCGAATCCATGCAAAGTCCTTGATTTACTTTTTCTTTTTTCTGAGTCTAAAGATTTGAATCATGATTTCACTTATGAGGTAGGAATTTCGCTTGTCTTTGCGTGGAACAGATAGCCCAGTGGTTGGGAGATAGTTTCTGGTGGATCGGGACCACGGTTCGAACCCCGACAAGGTACTTGATTCACTTTTTGTTTTTTCTGAGTCTAAAGATTTGAATCATGATTTCACTTATGAGGTAAGAATTTCGCTTGTCTTTACGTGGAACAGATAGCCCAGTGGTTGGGAGATAATTTCTGGTGGATCAGTACCCCGGTTCGAATCCCGGCAGTGTCCTTGATCTTCTTTTTCTTTTTTTTCTGAGTCTAAAGATTTGAATCGTGATTTCACTTATGAGGTAAGAATTTCGCATGTCTTTGATTTACTTTTTCTTTTTTCCGAATCTAAAGATTTGAATTATGATTTCACTTATGACTTAGGAATGTCATTGGTCTTTGCGTGGAACAGATAGCCCAGTGGTTGGGAGATAGTTTCAGGTGGATCGGGACCACGGTTCGAATCCCGACAAGGTCCTTGATTCACTTTTTCTTTTTTCTGAGTCTAAAGATTTGAATCATGATTTCACTTATGAGGTAAGAATTTCGCTTGTCTTTGCGTGGAACAGATAGCCCAGTGGTTGGGAGATAGTTTCTGGTGGATCGGGACCACGGTTCGAATCCCGACAAGGTCCTTGATTCACTTTTTCTTTTTTCTTAGTCTAAAGATTTGAATCATGATTTCACTTATGAGGTAAGAATTTCGCTTGTCTTTGCGTGGAACAGATAGCCCAGTGGTTGGGAGATAATTTCTGGTGGATCAGTACCCCGGTTCGAATCCCGGCAGTGTCCTTGATCTTCTTTTTCTTTTTTTTCTGAGTCTAAAGATTTGAATCGTGATTTCACTTATGAGGTAAGAATTTCGCATGTCTTTGCGTGGAACAGATAGTCAAGTGGTTGGGAGATAATTTCTGGTGGATCGGTACCCCGGTTCGAATCCCGGCAGTGTCCTTGATCTTCTTTTTCTTTTTTTTCTGAGTCTAAAGATTTGCATCGTGATTTCACTTATGAGGTAAGAATTTCGCATGTCTTTGCGTGGAACAGATAGTCCAGTGGTTGGGAGATAGTTTCTGGTGAATCGGGACCACGGTTCGAATCCATGCAAAGTCCTTGATTTACTTTTTCTTTTTTCCGAGTCTAAAGATTTGAATTATGATTTCACTTATGACTAAGGAATTTCGTTTGTCTTTGCGTGGAACAGATAGCCCAGTGGTTTGGAGATAGTTTCAGGTGGATCGGGACCACGGTTCGAATCCCGACAAGGTCCTTGATTCACTTTTTCTTTTTTCTGAGTCTAAAGATTTGAATCATGATTTCACTTATGAGGTAAGAATTTCGCTTGTCTTTGCGTGGAACAGATAGCCCAGTGGTTGGGAGATAGTTTCTGGTGGATCGGGACCCCGGTTCGAATCCCGGCAGTGTCCTTGATCCCCTTTTTCTTTTTTCTGAGTCTAAAGATTTGAATCATGATTTCACTTATGAGGTAAGAATTTCGCTTGTCTTTGCGTGGAACAGATAGCCCAGTGGTTGGGAGATAGTTTCTGGTGGATCGGGACCCCGGTTCGAATCCCGGCAGTGTCCTTGATCCCCTTTTTCTTTTTTCTGAGTCTAAAGATTTGAATCATGATTTCACTTATGAGGTAGGAATTTTGCTTGTCTTTGCGTGGAACAGATAGCCCAGTGGTTGGGAGATAGTTTCTGGTGGATCGGGATCACGGTTCGAATCCCGGCAAAGTCCTTGATTCACTTTTTCTTTTTTCTGAGTCTAAATATTTGAATCATGATTTCACTTATGAGGTAAGAATTTCGCATGTCTTTGCGTGGAACAGATAGTCCAGTGGTTGGGAGATAGTTTCTGGTGGATCGGGACCCCGGTTCGAATCCCGACAAGGTACTTGATTCACTTTTTCTTTTTTTTCTGAGTCTAAAGATTTGAATCATGATTTCACTTTTGAGGTAGGAATTTCGCTTGTCTTTGCGTGGAACAGATAGCCCAGTGGTTGGGATATAGTTTCTGGTGGATCGGGACCACTGTTCGAATCCATGCAAAGTCCTTGATTTACTTTTTCTTTTTTCCGAATCTAAAGATTTGAATTATGATTTCACTTATGACTTAGGAATGTCATTGGTCTTTGCGTGAAACAGATAGCCCAGTGGTTGGGAGATAGTTTCTGGTGGATCGGGACCACGGTTCGAATCCCGACAAGGTCCTTGATTCACTTTTTCGTTTTTCTTAGTCTAAAGATTTGAATCATGATTTCACTTATCAGGTAAGAATTTCGCTTGTCTATGCGTGGAACAGATAGCCCAGTGGTTGGGAGATAATTTCTGGTGGATCAGTACCCCGGATCGAATCCCGGCAGTGTCCTTGATCTTCTTTTTCTTTTTTTTCTGAGTCTAAAGATTTGAATCGTGATTTCACTTATGAGGTAAGAATTTCGCATGTCTTTGCGTGGAACAGATAGTCCAGTGGTTGGGAGATAATTTCTGGTGGATCGGTACCCCGGTTCGAATCCCGGCAGTGTCCTTGATCTTCTTTTTCTTTTTTTTCTGAGTCTAAAGATTTGAATCGTGATTTCACTGATGAGGTAAGAATTTCGCATGTCTTTGAGTGGAACAGATAGTCCAGTGGTTGGGAGTTAGTTTCTGGTGAATCGGGACCACGGTTCGAATCCATGCAAAGTCCTTGATTTACTTTTTCTTTTTTCCGAGTCTAAAGATTTGAATTATGATTTCACTTATGACTAAGGAATTTCGTTTGTCTTTGCGTGGAACAGATAGCCCAGTGGTTGGGAGATAGTTTCAGGTGGATCGGGACCACGGTTCGAATCCCGACAAGGTCCTTGATTCACTTTTTCTTTTTTCTGAGTCTAAAGATTTGAATCATGATTTCACTTATGAGGTAGGAATTTTGCTTGTCTTTGCGTGGAACAGATAGCCCAGTGGTTGGGAGATAGTTTCTGGTGGATCGGGACCACGGTTCGAACCCCGACAAGGTACTTGATTCACTTTTTGTTTTTTTCTGAGTCTAAAGATTTGAATTATGATTTCACTTATGACTTAGGAATGTCATTTGTCTTTGCGTGGAACAGATAGCCCAGTGGTTGGGAGATAGTTTCTGGTGGATCGGGACCCCGGTTCGAATCCCGACAAGGTACTTGATTCACTTTTTCTTTTTTTCTGAGTCTAAAGATTTGAATCATGATTTCACTTTTGAGGTAGGAATTTCGCTTGTCTTTGCGTGGAACAGATAGCCCAGTGGTTGGGATATAGTTTCTGGTGGATCGGGACCACGGTTCGAATCCATGCAAAGTCCTTGATTTACTTTTTCTTTTTTCTGAGTCTAAAGATTTGAATCATGATTTCACTTATGAGGTAGGAATTTCGCTTGTCTTTGCGTGGAACAGATAGCCCAGTGGTTGGGAGATAGTTTCTGGTGGATCGGGACCACGGTTCGAACCCCGACAAGGTACTTGATTCACTTTTTGTTTTTTCTGAGTCTAAAGATTTGAATCATGATTTCACTTATGAGGTAAGAATTTCGCTTGTCTTTACGTGGAACAGATAGCCCAGTGGTTGGGAGATAATTTCTGGTGGATCAGTACCCCGGTTCGAATCCCGGCAGTGTCCTTGATCTTCTTTTTCTTTTTTTTCTGAGTCTAAAGATTTGAATCGTGATTTCACTTATGAGGTAAGAATTTCGCATGTCTTTGATTTACTTTTTCTTTTTTCCGAATCTAAAGATTTGAATTATGATTTCACTTATGACTTAGGAATGTCATTGGTCTTTGCGTGGAACAGATAGCCCAGTGGTTGGGAGATAGTTTCAGGTGGATCGGGACCACGGTTCGAATCCCGACAAGGTCCTTGATTCACTTTTTCTTTTTTCTGAGTCTAAAGATTTGAATCATGATTTCACTTATGAGGTAAGAATTTCGCTTGTCTTTGCGTGGAACAGATAGCCCAGTGGTTGGGAGATAGTTTCTGGTGGATCGGGACCACGGTTCGAATCCCGACAAGGTCCTTGATTCACTTTTTCTTTTTTCTTAGTCTAAAGATTTGAATCATGATTTCACTTATGAGGTAAGAATTTCGCTTGTCTTTGCGTGGAACAGATAGCCCAGTGGTTGGGAGATAATTTCTGGTGGATCAGTACCCCGGTTCGAATCCCGGCAGTGTCCTTGATCTTCTTTTTCTTTTTTTTCTGAGTCTAAAGATTTGAATCGTGATTTCACTTATGAGGTAAGAATTTCGCATGTCTTTGCGTGGAACAGATAGTCAAGTGGTTGGGAGATAATTTCTGGTGGATCGGTACCCCGGTTCGAATCCCGGCAGTGTCCTTGATCTTCTTTTTCTTTTTTTTCTGAGTCTAAAGATTTGCATCGTGATTTCACTTATGAGGTAAGAATTTCGCATGTCTTTGCGTGGAACAGATAGTCCAGTGGTTGGGAGATAGTTTCTGGTGAATCGGGACCACGGTTCGAATCCATGCAAAGTCCTTGATTTACTTTTTCTTTTTTCCGAGTCTAAAGATTTGAATTATGATTTCACTTATGACTAAGGAATTTCGTTTGTCTTTGCGTGGAACAGATAGCCCAGTGGTTTGGAGATAGTTTCAGGTGGATCGGGACCACGGTTCGAATCCCGACAAGGTCCTTGATTCACTTTTTCTTTTTTCTGAGTCTAAAGATTTGAATCATGATTTCACTTATGAGGTAAGAATTTCGCTTGTCTTTGCGTGGAACAGATAGCCCAGTGGTTGGGAGATAGTTTCTGGTGGATCGGGACCCCGGTTCGAATCCCGGCAGTGTCCTTGATCCCCTTTTTCTTTTTTCTGAGTCTAAAGATTTGAATCATGATTTCACTTATGAGGTAGGAATTTCGCTTGTCTTTGCGTGGAACAGATAGCCCAGTGGTTGGGAGATAGTTGTTGGTGGATCGGGACCCCGGTTCGAATCCTGGTAGGATCCTTGATCCCTTTTTTCTGAGTCTAAAGATTTGAATCATGATTTCACTTATGAGGTAAGAATTTCGCATGTCTTTGCGTGGAACAGATAGCCCAGTGGTTGGGATATAGTTTCTGGTGGATCGGGACCACGGTTCGAATCCATGCAAAGTCCTTGATTTACTTTTTCTTTTTTCCGAGTCTAAAGATTTGAATTATGATTTCACTTATGACCTAGGAATGTAATTTGTCTTTGCGTGGAACAGATAGCCCAGTGGTTGGGAGATAGTTTCTGGTGGATCGGGACCACGGTTCGAATCCCGACAAGGTCCTTGATTCACTTTTTCTTTTTTCTGAGTCTAAAGATTTGAATCATGATTTCACTTATAAGGTAAGAATTTCGCTTGTCTTTGCGTGGAACAGATAGCCCAGTGGTTGGGAGATAATTTCTGGTGGATCGGTACCCCGGTTCGAATCCCGGCAGTGTCCTTGATCTTCTTTTTCTTTTTTTTCTGAGTCTAAAGATTTGAATCGTGATTTCACTTATGAGGTAAGAATTTCGCATGTCTTTGCGTGGAACAGATAGTCCAGTGGTTGGGAGATAGTTTCTGGTGGATCAGCACCACGGTTTGAATCCCGGTAGGGTCCTCGATCCCTTTTTCTTTTTTCTGAGTCTAAAGATTTGAATCGTGATTTCACTTATGAGGTAAGAATTTCGCTTGTCTTTGCGTAGAACAGATAGCCCAGTGGTTGGCAGATAGTTTCTGGTGGATCGGTACCCCGGTTCGAATCCCGGCAGTGTCCTTGATCTTCTTTTTCTTTTTTTTCTGAGTCTAAAGATTTGAATCGTGATTTCACTTATGAGGTAAGAATTTCGCATGTCTTTGCGTGGAACAGATAGTCCAGTGGTTGGGAGATAATTTCTGGTGGATCGGTACCCCGGTTCGAATCCCGGCAGTGTCCTTGATCTTCTTTTTCTTTTTTTTCTGAGTCTAAAGATTTGAATCGTGATTTCACTTTTGAGGTAGGAATTTCGCTTGTCTTTGCGTGGAACAGATAGCCCAGTGGTTGGGATATAGTTTCTGGTGGATCGGGACCACGGTTCGAATCCATGCAAAGTCCTTGATTTACTTTTTCTTTTTTCCGAATCTAAAGATGTGAATTATGATTTCACTTATGACTTAGGAATGTCATTGGTCTTTGCGTGGAACAGATAGCCCAGTGGTTGGGAGATAGTTTCTGGTGGATCGGGACCACGGTTCGAATCCCGACAAGGTCCTTGATTCACTTTTTTCTTTTTTCTTAGTCTAAAGATTTGAATCATGATTTCACTTATGAGGTAAGAATTTCGCTTGTCTTTGCGTGGAACAGATAGCCCAGTGGTTGGGAGATAATTTCTGGTGGATCAGTACCCCTGTTCGAATCCCGGCAGTGTCCTTGATCTTCTTTTTCTTTTTTTTCTGAGTCTAAAGATTTGAATCGTGATTTCACTTATGAGGTAAGAATTTCGCATGTCTTTGCGTGGAACAGATAGTCCAGTGGTTGGGAGATAATTTCTGGTGGATCGGTACCCCGGTTCGAATCCCGGCAGTGTCCTTGATCTTCTTTTTCTTTTTTTTCTGAGTCTAAAGATTTGAATCGTGATTTCACTGATGAGGTAAGAATTTCGCATGTCTTTGCGTGGAACAGATAGTCCAGTGGTTGGGAGATAGTTTCTGGTGAATCGGGACCACGGTTCGAATCCATGCAAAGTCCTTGACTTACTTTTTCTTTTTTCCGAGTCTAAAGATTTGAATTATGATTTCACTTATGACTAAGGAATTTCGTTTGTCTTTGCGTGGAACAGATAGCCCAGTGGTTGGGAGATAGTTTCAGGTGGATCGGGACCACGGTTCGAATCCCGACAAGGTCCTTGATTCACTTTTTCTTTTTTCTGAGTCTAAAGATTTGAATCATGATTTCACTTATGAGGTAAGAATTTCGCTTGTCTTTGCGTGGAACAGATAGCCCAGTGGTTGGGAGATAGTTTCTGGTGGATCGGGACCCCGGTTTGAATCCCGGCAGTGTCCTTGATCCCCTTTTTCTTTTTTCTGAGTCTAAAGATTTGAATCATGATTTCACTTATGAGGTAGGAATTTCGCTTGTCTTTGCGTGGAACAGATAGCCCAGTGGTTGGGAGATAGTTTCTGGTGGATCGGGACCACGGTTCGAACCCCGACAAGGTACTTGATTCACTTTTTGATTTTTCTGAGTCTAAAGATTTGAATCGTGATTTCACTTATGAGGTAAGAATTTCGCATGTCTTTGCGTGGAACAGATAGTCCAGTGGTTGGGAGATAGTTTCTGGTGGATCAGCACCACGGTTTGAATCCCGGTAGGGTCCTCGATCCCTTTTTCTTTTTTCTGAGTCTAAAGATTTGAATCGTGATTTCACTTATGAGGTAAGAATTTCGCTTGTCTTTGCGTAGAACAGATAGCCCAGTGGTTGGCAGATAGTTTCTGGTGGATCGGTACCCCGGTTCGAATCCCGGCAGTGTCCTTGATCTTCTTTTTCTTTTTTTTCTGAGTCTAAAGATTTGAATCGTGATTTCACTTTTGAGGTAGGAATTTCGCTTGTCTTTGCGTGGAACAGATAGCCCAGTGGTTGGGATATAGTTTCTGGTGGATCGGGACCACGGTTCGAATCCATGCAAAGTCCTTGATTTACTTTTTCTTTTTTCCGAATCTAAAGATGTGAATTATGATTTCACTTATGACTTAGGAATGTCATTGGTCTTTGCGTGGAACAGATAGCCCAGTGGTTGGGAGATAGTTTCTGGTGGATCGGGACCACGGTTCGAATCCCGACAAGGTCCTTGATTCACTTTTTTCTTTTTTCTTAGTCTAAAGATTTGAATCATGATTTCACTTATGAGGTAAGAATTTCGCTTGTCTTTGCGTGGAACAGATAGCCCAGTGGTTGGGAGATAATTTCTGGTGGATCAGTACCCCTGTTCGAATCCCGGCAGTGTCCTTGATCTTCTTTTTCTTTTTTTTCTGAGTCTAAAGATTTGAATCGTGATTTCACTTATGAGGTAAGAATTTCGCATGTCTTTGCGTGGAACAGATAGTCCAGTGGTTGGGAGATAATTTCTGGTGGATCGGTACCCCGGTTCGAATCCCGGCAGTGTCCTTGATCTTCTTTTTCTTTTTTTTCTGAGTCTAAAGATTTGAATCGTGATTTCACTGATGAGGTAAGAATTTCGCATGTCTTTGCGTGGAACAGATAGTCCAGTGGTTGGGAGATAGTTTCTGGTGAATCGGGACCACGGTTCGAATCCATGCAAAGTCCTTGACTTACTTTTTCTTTTTTCCGAGTCTAAAGATTTGAATTATGATTTCACTTATGACTAAGGAATTTCGTTTGTCTTTGCGTGGAACAGATAGCCCAGTGGTTGGGAGATAGTTTCAGGTGGATCGGGACCACGGTTCGAATCCCGACAAGGTCCTTGATTCACTTTTTCTTTTTTCTGAGTCTAAAGATTTGAATCATGATTTCACTTATGAGGTAAGAATTTCGCTTGTCTTTGCGTGGAACAGATAGCCCAGTGGTTGGGAGATAGTTTCTGGTGGATCGGGACCCCGGTTTGAATCCCGGCAGTGTCCTTGATCCCCTTTTTCTTTTTTCTGAGTCTAAAGATTTGAATCATGATTTCACTTATGAGGTAGGAATTTCGCTTGTCTTTGCGTGGAACAGATAGCCCAGTGGTTGGGAGATAGTTTCTGGTGGATCGGGACCACGGTTCGAACCCCGACAAGGTACTTGATTCACTTTTTGATTTTTCTGAGTCTAAAGATTTGAATCATGATTTCACTTATGAGGTAAGAATTTCGCTTGTCTTTACGTGGAACAGATAGCCCAGTGGTTGGGAGATAATTTCTGGTGGATCGGTACCCCGGTTCGAATCCCGGCCGTGTCCTTGATCTTCTTTTTCTTTTTTTTCTGAGTCTAAAGATTTGAATCGTGATTTCACTTATGAGGTAAGAATTTCGCATGTCTTTGGGTGGAACAGATAGTCCAGTGGTTGGGAGATAGTTTCTGGTGGATCGGGACCCCAGTTCGAATCCCGACAAGGTACTTGATTCACTTTTTCATTTTTTCTGAGTCTAAAGATTTGAATCATGATTTCACTTATGAGGTAGGAATTTCGCTTGTCTTTGCGTGGAACAGATAGCCCAGTGGTTGGGAGATAGTTGTTGGTGGATCGGGACCCCGGTTCGAATCCTGGTAGGATCCTTGATCCCTTTTTTTCTGAGTCTAAAGATTTGAATCATGATTTCACTTATGAGGTAAGAATTTCGCATGTCTTTGCGTGGAACAGATAGCCCAGTGGTTGGGGTATAGTTTCTGGTGGATCGGGACCACGGTTCGAATCCATGCAAAGTCCTTGATTTACTTTTTCTTTTTTCCGAGTCTAAAGATTTGAATTATGATTTCACTTATGACCTAGGAATGTAATTTGTCTTTGCGTGGAACAGATAGCCCAGTGGTTGGGAGATAGTTTCTTGTGGATCGGGACCACGGTTCGAATCCCGACAAGGTCCTTGATTCACTTTTTCTTTTTTCTGAGTCTAAAGATTTGAATCATGATTTCACTTATAAGGTAAGAATTTCGCTTGTCTTTGCGTGGAACAGATAGCCCAGTGGTTGGGAGATAATTTCTGGTGGATCGGTACCCCGGTTCGAATCCCGGCAGTGTCCTTGATCTTCTTTTTCTTTTTTTTCTGAGTCTAAAGATTTGAATCGTGATTTCACTTATGAGGTAAGAATTTCGCATGTCTTTGCGTGGAACAGATAGTCCAGTGGTTGGGAGATAGTTTCTGGTGGATCAGCACCACGGTTTGAATCCCGGTAGGGTCCTCGATCCCTTTTTCTTTTTTCTGAGTCTAAAGATTTGAATCGTGATTTCACTTATGAGGTAAGAATTTCGCTTGTCTTTGCGTAGAACAGATAGCCCAGTGGTTGGCAGATAGTTTATGGTGGATCGGTACCCCGGTTCGAATCCCGGCAGTGTCCTTGATCTTCTTTTTCTTTTTTTTCTGAGTCTAAAGATTTGAATCGTGATTTCACTTATGAGGTAAGAATTTCGCATGTCTTTGCGTGGAACAGATAGTCCAGTGGTTGGGAGATAATTTCTGGTGGATCGGTACCCCGGTTCGAATCCCGGCAGTGTCCTTGATCTTCTTTTTCTTTTTTTTCTGAGTCTAAAGATTTGAATCGTGATTTCACTTATGAGGTAAGAATTTCGCATGTCTTTGCGTGGAACAGATAGTCTAGTGGTTGGGAGATAGTGTATGGTGGATCAGCACCACGGTTTGAATCCCGCCAGGGTCCTCGATCCCCTTTTTCTTTTTTCTGAGTCTAAAGATTTGAATCATGATTTCACTTATGAGGTAAGAATTCCGCTTGTCTTTGCGTGGAACAGATAGCCCAGTGGTTGGGAGATAGTTTCTGGTGAATCGGGACCACGGTTCGAATCCATGCAAAGTCCTTGATTTACTTTTTCTTTTTTCCGAGTCTAAAGATTTGAATTATGATTTCACTTATGACTTAGGAATGTAATTTGTCTTTGCGTGGAACAGATAGCCCAGTGGTTGGGAGATAGTTTCAGGTGGATCGGGACCACGGTTCGAATCCCGACAAGGTCCTTGATTCACTTTTTCTTTTTTCTGAGTCTAAAGATTTGAATCATGATTTCACATATGAGGTAAGAATTTCGCTTGTCTTTGCGTGGAACAGATAGCCCAGTGGTTGGGAGATACTTTCTGGTGGATCGGTACCCCGGTTCGAATCCCGGCAGTGTCCTTAATCTTCTTTTTCTTTTTTTTCTGAGTCTAAAGATTTGAATCATGATTTCACTTATGAGGTAAGAATTTCGCATGTCTTTGCGTGGAACAGATAGCCCAGTGGTTGGGGTATAGTTTCTGGTGGATCGGGACCACGGTTCGAATCCATGCAAAGTCCTTGATTTACTTTTTCTTTTTTCCGAGTCTAAAGATTTGAATTATGATTTCACTTATGACCTAGGAATGTAATTTGTCTTTGCGTGGAACAGATAGCCCAGTGGTTGGGAGATAGTTTCTTGTGGATCGGGACCACGGTTCGAATCCCGACAAGGTCCTTGATTCACTTTTTCTTTTTTCTGAGTCTAAAGATTTGAATCATGATTTCACTTATAAGGTAAGAATTTCGCTTGTCTTTGCGTGGAACAGATAGCCCAGTGGTTGGGAGATAATTTCTGGTGGATCGGTACCCCGGTTCGAATCCCGGCAGTGTCCTTGATCTTCTTTTTCTTTTTTTTCTGAGTCTAAAGATTTGAATCGTGATTTCACTTATGAGGTAAGAATTTCGCATGTCTTTGCGTGGAACAGATAGTCCAGTGGTTGGGAGATAGTTTCTGGTGGATCAGCACCACGGTTTGAATCCCGGTAGGGTCCTCGATCCCTTTTTCTTTTTTCTGAGTCTAAAGATTTGAATCGTGATTTCACTTATGAGGTAAGAATTTCGCTTGTCTTTGCGTAGAACAGATAGCCCAGTGGTTGGCAGATAGTTTATGGTGGATCGGTACCCCGGTTCGAATCCCGGCAGTGTCCTTGATCTTCTTTTTCTTTTTTTTCTGAGTCTAAAGATTTGAATCGTGATTTCACTTATGAGGTAAGAATTTCGCATGTCTTTGCGTGGAACAGATAGTCCAGTGGTTGGGAGATAATTTCTGGTGGATCGGTACCCCGGTTCGAATCCCGGCAGTGTCCTTGATCTTCTTTTTCTTTTTTTTCTGAGTCTAAAGATTTGAATCGTGATTTCACTTATGAGGTAAGAATTTCGCATGTCTTTGCGTGGAACAGATAGTCTAGTGGTTGGGAGATAGTGTATGGTGGATCAGCACCACGGTTTGAATCCCGCCAGGGTCCTCGATCCCCTTTTTCTTTTTTCTGAGTCTAAAGATTTGAATCATGATTTCACTTATGAGGTAAGAATTCCGCTTGTCTTTGCGTGGAACAGATAGCCCAGTGGTTGGGAGATAGTTTCTGGTGAATCGGGACCACGGTTCGAATCCATGCAAAGTCCTTGATTTACTTTTTCTTTTTTCCGAGTCTAAATATTTGAATTATGATTTCACTTATGACTTAGGAATGTAATTTGTCTTTGCGTGGAACAGATAGCCCAGTGGTTGGGAGATAGTTTCAGGTGGATCGGGACCACGGTTCGAATCCCGACAAGGTCCTTGATTCACTTTTTCTTTTTTCTGAGTCTAAAGATTTGAATCATGATTTCACATATGAGGTAAGAATTTCGCTTGTCTTTGCGTGGAACAGATAGCCCAGTGGTTGGGAGATACTTTCTGGTGGATCGGTACCCCGGTTCGAATCCCGGCAGTGTCCTTAATCTTCTTTTTCTTTTTTTTCTGAGTCTAAAGATTTGAATCGTGATTTCACTTATGAGGTAAGAATTTCGCATGTCTTTGCGTGGAACAGATAGTCCAGTGGTTCGGAGATAATTTCTGGTGGATCGGTACCCCGGTTCGAATCCCGGCAGTGTCCTTGATCTTCTTTTTCTTTTTTTTCTGAGTCTAAAGATTTGAATCGTGATTTCACTTATGAGGTAAGAATTTCGCATGTCTTTGCGTGGAACAGATAGTCCAGTGGTTGGGAGATAGTTTATGGTGGATCAGCACCACGGTTTGAATCCCGGTAGGGTCCTCGATCCCCTTTTTCTTTTTTCTGAGTCTAAAGATTTGAATCATGATTTCACTTATGAGGTAAGAATTCCGCTTGTCTTTGCGTGGAACAGATAGCCCAGTGGTTGGGAGATAGTTTATGGTGGATCGGGACCCCGGTTCGAATCCATGCAAAGTCCTTGATTTACTTTTTCTTTTTTCCGAGTCTAAAGATTTGAATTATGATTTCACTTATGACTTAGGAATGTAATTTGTCTTTGCGTGGAACAGATAGCCCAGTGGTTGGGAGATAGTTTATGGTGGATCGGGACCCCGGTTCGAATCCGGACAAGGTACTTGATTCGATTTTTCTTTTTTCTGAGTCTAAAGATTTGAATCATGATTTCACTTATGAGGTAAGAATTTCGCATGTCTTTGCGTGGAACAGATAGCCCAGTGGTTGGGATATAGTTTCTGGTGGATCGGGACCACGGTTCGAATCCATGCAAAGTCCTCGATCCCCTTTTTCTTTTTTCTGAGTCTAAAGATTTGAATCATGATTTCACTTATGAGGTAAGAATTCCGCTTGTCTTTGCGTGGAACAGATAGCCCAGTGGTTGGGAGATAGTTTCTGGTGGATCGGGACCACGGTTCGAATCCCGACAAGGTCCTTGATTCACTTTTTCTTTTTTCTGAGTCTACAGATTTGAATCATGATTTCACTTATGAGGTAAGAATTTCGCTTGTCTTTGCGTGGAACAGATAGCCCAGTGGTTGGGAGATAGTTTCAGGTGGATCGGGACCACGGTTCGAACCCCGACAAGGTACTTGATTAACTTTTTCTTTTTTCTGAGTCTAAAGATTTGAATCATGATTTCACTTATGACGTTAGAATTTCGGTTGTCTTTGCGTGAAACAGATAGCCCAGTGGTTGGGAGATAGTTTCTGGTGGATCGGGACCACGGTTCGAATCCATGCAAAGTCCTTGATTTACTTTTTCTTTTTTCCGAGTCTAAAGATTTGAATTATGATTTCACTTATGACTTAGGAATTTCGTTTGTCTTTGCGTGGAACAGATAGCCCAGTGGTTGGGAGATAGTTTCTGGTGAATCGGGACCACGGTTCGAATCCATGCAAAGTCCTTGATTTACTTTTTCTTTTTTCCGAGTCTAAAGATTTGAATTATGATTTCACTTATGACTTAGGAATTTCGTTTGTCTTTGCGTGGAACAGATAGCCCAGTGGTTGGGAGATAGTTTCTGGTGCATCGGGACCCCGGTTCGAATCCATGCCCAGTGGTTGGGATATAGTTTCTGGTGGATCGGGACCACGGTTGGAATCCATGCAAAGTCCTTGATTTACTTTTTTCTTTTTTCCGAGTCTAAAGATTTGAATTATGATTTCACTTATGACTTAGGAATGTAATTTGTCTTTGCGTGGAACAGATAGCCCAGTGGTTGGGAGATAGTTTATGGTGGATCGGGACCCCGGTTCGAATCCCGACAAGGTACTTGATTCGATTTTTCTTTTTTCTGAGTCTAAAGATTTGAATCATGATTTCACTTATGAGGTAAGAATTTCGCATGTCTTTGCGTGGAACAGATAGCCCAGTGGTTGGGATATAGTTTCTGGTGGATCGGGACCACGGTTCGAATCCATGCAAAGTCCTCGATCCCCTTTTTCTTTTTTCTGAGTCTAAAGATTTGAATCATGATTTCACTTATGAGGTAAGAATTCCGCTTGTCTTTGCGTGGAACAGATAGCCCAGTGGTTGGGAGATAGTTTCTGGTGGATCGGGACCACGGTTCGAATCCCGACAAGGTCCTTGATTCACTTTTTCTTTTTTCTGAGTCTACAGATTTGAATCATGATTTTACTTATGAGGTAAGAATTTCGCTTGTCTTTGCGTGGAACAGATAGCCCAGTGGTTGGGAGATAGATTCTTTTTTCCGAGTCTAAAGATTTGAATTATGATTTCACTTATGACTTAGGAATTTCGTTTGTCTTTTTATTGGAACAGATAGCCCAGTGGTTGGGAGATAGTTTCAGGTGGATCGGGACCACGGTTCGAACCCCGACAAGGTACTTGATTAACTTTTTCTTTTTTCTGAGTCTAAAGATTTGAATCATGATTTCACTTATGACGTTATAATTTCGGTTGTCTTTGCGTGAAACAGATAGCCCAGTGGTTGGGAGATAGTTTCTGGTGGATCGGGACCACGGTTCGAATCCATGCAAAGTCCTTGATTTACTTTTTCTTTTTTCCGAGTCTAAAGATTTGAATTATGATTTCGTTAGGAATTTCGTTTGTCTTTGCGTGGAACAGATAGCCCAGTGGTTGGGAGATAGTTTCTGGTGAATCGGGACCACGGTTCGAATCCATGCAAAGTCCTTGATTTATTTTTTCTTTTTTCCGAGTCTAAAGATTTGAATTATGATTTCACTTATGACTTAGGAATTTCGTTTGTCTTTGCGTGGAACAGATAGCCCAGTGGTTGGGAGATAGTTTCTGGTGCATCGGGACCCCGGTTCGAATCCATGCCCAGTGGTTGGGATATAGTTTCTGGTGGATCGGGACCACGGTTGGAATCCATGCAAAGTCCTTGATTTACTTTTTCTTTTTTCCGAGTCTAAATATTTGAATTATGATTTCACTTATGACTTAGGAATGTAATTTGTCTTTGCGTGGAACAGATAGCCCAGTGGTTGGGAGATAGTTTATGGTGGATCGGGACCCCGGTTCGAATCCCGACAAGGTACTTGATTCGATTTTTCTTTTTTCTGAGTCTAAAGATTTGAATCATGATTTCACTTATGAGGTAAGAATTTCGCATGTCTTTGCGTGGAACAGATAGCCCAGTGGTTGGGATATAGTTTCTGGTGGATCGGGACCACGGTTCGAATCCATGCAAAGTCCTCGATCCCCTTTTTCTTTTTTCTGAGTCTAAAGATTTGAATCATGATTTCACTTATGAGGTAAGAATTCCGCTTGTCTTTGCGTGGAACAGATAGCCCAGTGGTTGGGAGATAGTTTATGGTGGATCGGGACCCCGGTTCGAATCCCGACAAGGTACTTGATTCGATTTTTCTTTTTTCTGAGTCTAAATATTTGAATCATGATTTCACTTATGAGGTAAGAATTCCGCTTGTCTTTGCGTGGAACAGATAGCCCAGTGGTTTGGAGATAGTTTCTGGTGGATCGGGACCACGGTTCGAATCCCGACAACGTCCTTGATTCACTTTTTCTTTTTTCTGAGTCTACAGATTTGAATCATGATTTTACTTATGAGGTAAGAATTTCGCTTGTCTTTGCGTGGAACAGATAGCCCAGTGGTTGGGAGATAGATTCTTTTTTCCGAGTCTAAAGATTTGAATTATGATTTCACTTATGACTTAGGAATTTCGTTTGTCTTTTTATTGGAACAGATAGCCCAGTGGTTGGGAGATAGTTTCAGGTGGATCGGGACCACGGTTCGAACCCCGACAAGGTACTTGATTAACTTTTTCTTTTTTCTGAGTCTAAAGATTTGAATCATGATTTCACTTATGACGTTATAATTTCGGTTGTCTTTGCGTGAAACAGATAGCCCAGTGGTTGGGAGATAGTTTCTGGTGGATCGGGACCACGGTTCGAATCCATGCAAAGTCCTTGATTTACTTTTTCTTTTTTCCGAGTCTAAAGATTTGAATTATGATTTCGTTAGGAATTTCGTTTGTCTTTGCGTGGAACAGATAGCCCAGTGGTTGGGAGATAGTTTCTGGTGAATCGGGACCACGGTTCGAATCCATGCAAAGTCCTTGATTTATTTATTCTTTTTTCCGAGTCTAAAGATTTGAATTATGATTTCACTTATGACTTAGGAATTTCGTTTGTCTTTGCGTGGAACAGATAGCCCAGTGGTTGGGAGATAGTTTCTGGTGCATCGGGACCCCGGTTCGAATCCATGCCCAGTGGTTGGGATATAGTTTCTGGTGGATCGGGACCACGGTTGGAATCCATGCAAAGTCCTTGATTTACTTTTTCTTTTTTCCGAGTCTAAATATTTGAATTATGATTTCACTTATGACTTAGGAATGTAATTTGTCTTTGCGTGGAACAGATAGCCCAGTGGTTGGGAGATAGTTTATGGTGCATCGGGACCCCGGTTCGAATCCCGACAAGGTACTTGATTCGATTTTTCTTTTTTCTGAGTCTAAAGATTTGAATCATGATTTCACTTATGAGGTAAGAATTTCGCATGTCTTTGCGTGGAACAGATAGCCCAGTGGTTGGGATATAGTTTCTGGTGGATCGGGACCACGGTTCGAATCCATGCAAAGTCCTCGATCCCCTTTTTCTTTTTTCTGAGTCTAAAGATTTGAATCATGATTTCACTTATGAGGTAAGAATTCCGCTTGTCTTTGCGTGGAACAGATAGCCCAGTGGTTGGGAGATAGTTTATGGTGGATCGGGACCCCGGTTCGAATCCCGACAAGGTACTTGATTCGATTTTTCTTTTTTCTGAGTCTAAATATTTGAATCATGATTTCACTTATGAGGTAAGAATTCCGCTTGTCTTTGCGTGGAACAGATAGCCCAGTGGTTGGGAGATAGTTTCTGGTGGATCGGGACCCCGGTTCGAATCCCGACAAGGTACTTGATTCGATTTTTCTTTTTTCTGAGTCTAAAGATTTGAATCATGATTTCACTTATGAGGTAAGAATTTCGCTTGTCTTTGCGTGGAACAGATAGCCCAGTGGTTGGGAGATAGTTTCTGGTGGATCGGTACCCCGGTTCGAATCCCGGCAGTGTCCTTGATCTTCTTTTTTTTTTTTTTCTGAGTCTAAAGATTTGAATCATGATTTCACTTATGAGGTAAGAATTTCGCATGTCTTTGCGTGGAACAGATAGTCCAGTGGTTGGGAGATAGTTTATGGTGGATCAGCACCACGGTTTGAATCCCGGTAGGGTCCTCGATCCCCTTTTTCTTTTTTCTGAGTCTAAAGATTTGAATCATGATTTCACTTATGAGGTAAGAATTCCGCTTGTCTTTGCGTGGAACAGATAGCCCAGTGGTTGGGAGATAGTTTCTGGTGAATCGGGACCACGGTTCGAATCCATGCAATGTCCTTGATTTACTTTTTCTTTTTTCCGAGTCTAAAGATTTGAATTATGATTTCACTTATGACTTAGGAATTTCGTTTGTCTTTGCGTGGAACAGATAGCCCAGTGGTTGGGAGATAGTTTCTGGTGGATCGGGACCACGGTTCGAATCCCGACAAGGTACTTGATTCACTTTTTTTTTCTGAGTCTAAAGATTTGAATCATGATTTCACTTATGAGGTAAGAATTTCGCTTGTCTTTGCGTGGAACAGATAGCCCAGTGGTTGGGAGATAGTTTCTGGTGGATCGGTACCCCGGTTCGAATCCCGGCAGTGTCCTTGATCTTCTTTTTCTTTTTTTTCTGAGTCTAAAGATTTGAATCGTGATTTCACTTATGAGGTAAGAATTTCGCATGTCTTTGCGTGGAACAGATAGTCCAGTGGTTGGGAGATAGTTTATGGTGGATCAGCACCACGGTTTGAATCCCGGTAGGGTCCTCGATCCCCTTTTTCTTTTTTCTGAGTCTAAAGATTTGAATCATGATTTCACTTATGAGGTAAGAATTCCGCTTTTTTGCGTGGAACAGATAGCCCAGTGGGTTGGGAGATAGTTTCTGGTGGATCGGTACCCCGGTTCGAATCCCGGCAGGGTCCTCGATCCCCTTTTTCTTTTTTCTGAGTCTAAAGATTTGAATCATGATTTCACTTATGAGGTAAGAATTCCGCTTGTCTTTGCGTGGAACAGATAGCCCAGTGGTTGGGAGATAGTTTCTGGTGAATCGGGACCACGGTTCGAATCCATGCAAAGTCCTTGATTTACTTTTTCTTTTTTCCGAGTCTAAAGATTTGAATTATGATTTCACTTATGACTTAGGAATTTCGTTTGTCTTTGCGTGGAACAGATAGCCCAGTGGTTGGGAGATAGTTTCTGGTGGATCGGGACCACGGTTCGAATCCCGACAAGGTACTTGATTCACTTTTTCTTTTTTCTGAGTCTAAAGATTTGAATCATGATTTCACTTATGAGGTAAGAATTTCGCTTGTCTTTGCGTGGAACAGATAGCCCAGTGGTTGGGAGATAGTTTCTGGTGGATCGGGACCCCGGTTCGAATCCCGGCAGTGTCCTTGATCCCCTTTTTCTTTTCTCTGAGTCTAAAGATTTGAATCATGATTTCACTTATGATGTAGCAATTTCGCTTGTCTTTGCGTGGAACAGATAGCCCAGTGGTTGGGAGATAGTTTCTGGTGGATCGGGACCACGGTTCGAACCCCGACAAGGTACTTGATTCACTTTTTGTTTTTTCTGAGTCTAAAGATTTGAATCATGATTTCACTTATGAGGTAAGAATTTCGCTTGTCTTTGCGTGGAACAGATAGCCCAGTGGTTGGGAGATAATTTCTGGTGGATCGGTACCCCGGTTCGAATCCCGGCAGGGTCCTCGATCCCCTTTTTCTTTTTTCTGAGTCTAAAGATTTGAATCATGATTTCACTTATGAGGTAAGAATTCCGCTTGTCTTTGCGTGGAACAGATAGCCCAGTGGTTGGGAGATAGTTTCTGGTGAATCGGGACCACGGTTCGAACCCCGACAAGGTACTTGATTCACTTTTTGTTTTTTCTGAGTCTAAAGATTTGAATTATGATTTCACTTATGACTTAGGAATGTCGTTTGTCTTTGCGTGGAACAGATAGCCCAGTGGTTGGGAGATAATTTCTGGTGGATCGGTACCCCGGTTCGAATCCCGGCAGTGTCCTTGATCTTCTTTTTCTTTTTTTTCTGAGTCTAAAGATTTGAATCGTGATTTCACTTATGAGGTAAGAATTTCGCATGTCTTTGCGTGGAACAGATAGTCCAGTGGTTGGGAGATAGTTTCTGGTGGATCGGGACCCCGGTTCGAATCCCGACAAGGTACTTGATTCACTTTTTCTTTTTTCCGAGTCTAAAGATTTGAATTATGATTTCACTTATGACTTAGGAATTTCGTTTGTCTTTGCGTGGAACAGATAGCCCAGTGGTTGGGAGATAGTTTCTGGTGGATCGGGACCCGGTTCGAATCCCGGCAGCGTCCTTGATCCCCTTTTTCTTTTTTCTGAGTCTAAAGATTTGAATCATGATTTCACTTATGAGGTAAGAATTTCGCTTGTCTTTGCGTGGAACAGATAGCCCAGTGGTTGGGAGATAGTTTCTGGTGAATCGGGACCACGGTTCGAATCCATGCAAAGTCCTTGATTTACTTTTTCTTTTTTCTGAGTCTAAAGATTTGAATCATGATTTCACTTATGAGGTAGCAATTTCGCTTGTCTTTGCGTGGAACAGATAGCCCAGTGGTTGGGAGATAGTTTCTGGTGGATCGGGACCACGGTTCGAACCCCGACAAGGTACTTGATTCACTTTTTGTTTTTTCTGAGTCTAAAGATTTGAATCATGATTTCACTTATGAGGTAAGAATTTCGCTTGTCTTTGCGTGGAACAGATAGCCCAGTGGTTGGGAGATAATTTCTGGTGGATCGGTACCCCGGTTCGAATCCCGGCAGGGTCCTCGATCCCCTTTTTCTTTTTTCTGAGTCTAAAGATTTGAATCATGATTTCACTTATGAGGTAAGAATTCCGCTTGTCTTTGCGTGGAACAGATAGCCCAGTGGTTGGGAGATAGTTTCTGGTGAATCGGGACCACGGTTCGAATCCATGCAAAGTCCTTGATTTACTTTTTCTTTTTTCCGAGTCTAAAGATTTGAATTATGATTTCACTTATGACTTAGGAATTTCGTTTGTCTTTGCGTGGAACAGATAGCCCAGTGGTTGGGAGATAGTTTCTGGTGGATCGGGACCACGGTTCGAATCCCGACAAGGTACTTGATTCACTTTTTCTTTTTTCTGAGTCTAAAGATTTGAATCATGATTTCACTTATGAGGTAAGAATTTCGCTTGTCTTTGCGTGGAACAGATAGCCCAGTGGTTGGGAGATAGTTTCTGGTGGATCGGGACCCCGGTTCGAATCCCGGCAGTGTCCTTGATCCCCTTTTTCTTTTTTCTGAGTCTAAAGATTTGAATCATGATTTCACTTATGATGTAGCAATTTCGCTTGTCTTTGCGTGGAACAGATAGCCCAGTGGTTGGGAGATAGTTTCTGGTGGATCGGGACCACGGTTCGAACCCCGACAAGGTACTTGATTCACTTTTTGTTTTTTCTGAGTCTAAAGATTTGAATCATGATTTCACTTATGAGGTAAGAATTTCGCTTGTCTTTGCGTGGAACAGATAGCCCAGTGGTTGGGAGATAATTTCTGGTGGATCGGTACCCCGGTTCGAATCCCGGCAGGGTCCTCGATCCCCTTTTTCTTTTTTCTGAGTCTAAAGATTTGAATCATGATTTCACTTATGAGGTAAGAATTCCGCTTGTCTTTGCGTGGAACAGATAGCCCAGTGGTTGGGAGATAGTTTCTGGTGAATCGGGACCACGGTTCGAACCCCGACAAGGTACTTGATTCACTTTTTGTTTTTTCTGAGTCTAAAGATTTGAATTATGATTTCACTTATGACTTAGGAATGTCGTTTGTCTTTGCGTGGAACAGATAGCCCAGTGGTTGGGAGATAATTTCTGGTGGATCGGTACCCCGGTTCGAATCCCGGCAGTGTCCTTGATCTTCTTTTTTTTTTTTTCTGAGTCTAAAGATTTGAATCGTGATTTCACTTATGAGGTAAGAATTTCGCATGTCTTTGCGTGGAACAGATAGTCCAGTGGTTTGGAGATAGTTTCTGGTGGATCGGGACCCCGGTTCGAATCCCGACAAGGTACTTGATTCACTTTTTCTTTTTTCCGAGTCTAAAGATTTGAATTATGATTTCACTTATGACTTAGGAATTTCGTTTGTCTTTGCGTGGAACAGATAGCCCAGTGGTTGGGAGATAGTTTCTGGTGGATCGGGACCCGGTTCGAATCCCGGCAGCGTCCTTGATCCCCTTTTTCTTTTTTCTGAGTCTAAAGATTTGAATCATGATTTCACTTATGAGGTAAGAATTTCGCTTGTCTTTGCGTGGAACAGATAGCCCAGTGGTTGGGAGATAGTTTCTGGTGAATCGGGACCACGGTTCGAATCCATGCAAAGTCCTTGATTTACTTTTTCTTTTTTCTGAGTCTAAAGATTTGAATCATGATTTCACTTATGAGGTAGCAATTTCGCTTGTCTTTGCGTGGAACAGATAGCCCAGTGGTTGGGAGATAGTTTCTGGTGGATCGGGACCACGGTTCGAACCCCGACAAGGTACTTGATTCACTTTTTGTTTTTTCTGAGTCTAAAGATTTGAATCATGATTTCACTTATGACTTAGGAATTTCGTTTGTCTTTGCGTGGAACAGATAGCCCAGTGGTTGGGAGATAGTTTCTGGTGGATCGGGACCACGGTTCGAATCCCGACAAGGTACTTGATTCACTTTTTCTTTTTTCTGAGTCTAAAGATTTGAATCATGATTTCACTTATGAGGTAAGAATTTCGCTTGTCTTTGCGTGGAACAGATAGCCCAGTGGTTGGGAGATAGTTTCTGGTGGATCGGGACCCCGGTTCGAATCCCGGCAGTGTCCTTGATCCCCTTTTTCTTTTTTCTGAGTCTAAAGATTTGAATCATGATTTCACTTATGATGTAGCAATTTCGCTTGTCTTTGCGTGGAACAGATAGCCCAGTGGTTGGGAGATAGTTTCTGGTGGATCGGGACCACGGTTCGAACCCCGACAAGGTACTTGATTCACTTTTTGTTTTTTCTGAGTCTAAAGATTTGAATCATGATTTCACTTATGAGGTAAGAATTTCGCTTGTCTTTGCGTGGAACAGATAGCCCAGTGGTTGGGAGATAATTTCTGGTGGATCGGTACCCCGGTTCGAATCCCGGCAGGGTCCTCGATCCCCTTTTTCTTTTTTCTGAGTCTAAAGATTTGAATCATGATTTCACTTATGAGGTAAGAATTCCGCTTGTCTTTGCGTGGAACAGATAGCCCAGTGGTTGGGAGATAGTTTCTGGTGAATCGGGACCACGGTTCGAACCCCGACAAGGTACTTGATTCACTTTTTGTTTTTTCTGAGTCTAAAGATTTGAATTATGATTTCACTTATGACTTAGGAATGTCGTTTGTCTTTGCGTGGAACAGATAGCCCAGTGGTTGGGAGATAATTTCTGGTGGATCGGTACCCCGGTTCGAATCCCGGCAGTGTCCTTGATCTTCTTTTTCTTTTTTTTCTGAGTCTAAAGATTTGAATCGTGATTTCACTTATGAGGTAAGAATTTCGCATGTCTTTGCGTGGAACAGATAGTCCAGTGGTTTGGAGATAGTTTCTGGTGGATCGGGACCCCGGTTCGAATCCCGACAAGGTACTTGATTCACTTTTTCTTTTTTCCGAGTCTAAAGATTTGAATTATGATTTCACTTATGACTTAGGAATTTCGTTTGTCTTTGCGTGGAACAGATAGCCCAGTGGTTGGGAGATAGTTTCTGGTGGATCGGGACCCGGTTCGAATCCCGGCAGCATCCTTGATCCCCTTTTTCTTTTTTCTGAGTCTAAAGATTTGAATCATGATTTCACTTATGAGGTAAGAATTTCGCTTGTCTTTGCGTGGAACAGATAGCCCAGTGGTTGGGAGATAGTTTCTGGTGAATCGGGACCACGGTTCGAATCCATGCAAAGTCCTTGATTTACTTTTTCTTTTTTCTGAGTCTAAAGATTTGAATCATGATTTCACTTATGAGGTAGCAATTTCGCTTGTCTTTGCGTGGAACAGATAGCCCAGTGGTTGGGAGATAGTTTCTGGTGGATCGGGACCACGGTTCGAACCCCGACAAGGTACTTGATTCACTTTTTGTTTTTTCTGAGTCTAAAGATTTGAATCATGATTTCACTTATGAGGTAAGAATTTCGCTTGTCTTTGCGTGGAACAGATAGCCCAGTGGTTGGGAGATAATTTCTGGTGGATCGGTACCCCGGTTCGAATCCCGGCAGGGTCCTCGATCCCCTTTTTCTTTTTTCTGAGTCTAAAGATTTGAATCATGATTTCACTTATGAGGTAAGAATTCCGCTTGTCTTTGCGTGGAACAGATAGCCCAGTGGTTGGGAGATAGTTTCTGGTGAATCGGGACCACGGTTCGAATCCATGCAAAGTCCTTGATTTACTTTTTCTTTTTTCCGAGTCTAAAGATTTGAATTATGATTTCACTTATGACTTAGGAATTTCGTTTGTCTTTGCGTGGAACAGATAGCCCAGTGGTTGGGAGATAGTTTCTGGTGGATCGGGACCACGGTTCGAATCCCGACAAGGTACTTGATTCACTTTTTCTTTTTTCTGAGTCTAAAGATTTGAATCATGATTTCACTTATGATGTAGCAATTTCGCTTGTCTTTGCGTGGAACAGATAGCCCAGTGGTTGGGAGATAGTTTCTGGTGGATCGGGACCACGGTTCGAACCCCGACAAGGTACTTGATTCACTTTTTGTTTTTTCTGAGTCTAAAGATTTGAATCATGATTTCACTTATGAGGTAAGAATTTCGCTTGTCTTTGCGTGGAACAGATAGCCCAGTGGTTGGGAGATAATTTCTGGTGGATCGGTACCCCGGTTCGAATCCCGGCAGGGTCCTCGATCCCCTTTTTCTTTTTTCTGAGTCTAAAGATTTGAATCATGATTTCACTTATGAGGTAAGAATTCCGCTTGTCTTTGCGTGGAACAGATAGCCCAGTGGTTGGGAGATAGTTTCTGGTGAATCGGGACCACGGTTCGAATCCATGCAAAGTCCTTGATTTACTTTTTCTTTTTTCTGAGTCTAAAGATTTGAATCATGATTTCACTTATGAGGTAAGAATTTCGCTTGTCTTTGCGTGGAACAGATAGCCCAGTGGTTGGGAGATAGTTTCTGGTGGATCGGGACCCCGGTTCGAATCCCGGCAGTGTCCTTGATCCCCTTTTTCTTTTTTCTGAGTCTAAAGATTTGAATCATGATTTCACTTATGAGGTAGCAATTTCGCTTGTCTTTGCGTGGAACAGATAGCCCAGTGGTTGGGAGATAGTTTCTGGTGGATCGGGACCACGGTTCGAACCCCGACAAGGTACTTGATTCACTTTTTGTTTTTTCTGAGTCTAAAGATTTGAATTATGATTTCACTTATGACTTAGGAATGTCGTTTGTCTTTGCGTGGAACAGATAGCCCAGTGGTTGGGAGATAATTTCTGGTGGATCGGTACCCCCGGTTCGAATCCCGGCAGGGTCCTCGATCCCCTTTTTCTTTTTTCTGAGTCTAAAGATTTGAATCATGATTTCACTTATGAGGTAAGAATTCCGCTTGTCTTTGCGTGGAACAGATAGCCCAGTGGTTGGGAGATAGTTTCTGGTGAATCGGGACCACGGTTCGAACCCCGACAAGGTACTTGATTCACTTTTTGTTTTTTCTGAGTCTAAAGATTTGAATTATGATTTCACTTATGACTTAGGAATGTCGTTTGTCTTTGCGTGGAACAGATAGCCCAGTGGTTGGGACATAATTTCTGGTGGATCGGTACCCCGGTTCGAATCCCGGCAGTGTCCTTGATCTTCTTTTTCTTTTTTTTCTGAGTCTAAAGATTTGAATCGTGATTTCACTTATGAGGTAAGAATTTCGCATGTCTTTGCGTGGAACAGATAGTCCAGTGGTTTGGAGATAGTTTCTGGTGGATCGGGACCCCGGTTCGAATCCCGACAAGGTACTTGATTCACTTTTTCTTTTTTCCGAGTCTAAAGATTTGAATTATGATTTCACTTATGACTTAGGAATTTCGTTTGTCTTTGCGTGGAACAGATAGCCCAGTGGTTGGGAGATAGTTTCTGGTGGATCGGGACCCGGTTCGAATCCCGGCAGCGTCCTTGATCCCCTTTTTCTTTTTTCTGAGTCTAAAGATTTGAATCATGATTTCACTTATGAGGTAAGAATTTCGCTTGTCTTTGCGTGGAACAGATAGCCCAGTGGTTGGGAGATAGTTTCTGGTGAATCGGGACCACGGTTCGAATCCATGCAAAGTCCTTGATTTACTTTTTCTTTTTTCTGAGTCTAAAGATTTGAATCATGATTTCACTTATGAGGTAGCAATTTCGCTTGTCTTTGCGTGGAACAGATAGCCCAGTGGTTGGGAGATAGTTTCTGGTGGATCGGGACCACGGTTCGAACCCCGACAAGGTACTTGATTCACTTTTTGTTTTTTCTGAGTCTAAAGATTTGAATCATGATTTCACTTATGACTTAGGAATTTCGTTTGTCTTTGCGTGGAACAGATAGCCCAGTGGTTGGGAGATAGTTTCTGGTGGATCGGGACCACGGTTCGAATCCCGACAAGGTACTTGATTCACTTTTTCTTTTTTCTGAGTCTAAAGATTTGAATCATGATTTCACTTATGAGGTAAGAATTTCGCTTGTCTTTGCGTGGAACAGATAGCCCAGTGGTTGGGAGATAGTTTCTGGTGGATCGGGACCCCGGTTCGAATCCCGGCAGTGTCCTTGATCCCCTTTTTCTTTTTTCTGAGTCTAAAGATTTGAATCATGATTTCACTTATGATGTAGCAATTTCGCTTGTCTTTGCGTGGAACAGATAGCCCAGTGGTTGGGAGATAGTTTCTGGTGGATCGGGACCACGGTTCGAACCCCGACAAGGTACTTGATTCACTTTTTGTTTTTTCTGAGTCTAAAGATTTGAATCATGATTTCACTTATGAGGTAAGAATTTCGCTTGTCTTTGCGTGGAACAGATAGCCCAGTGGTTGGGAGATAATTTCTGGTGGATCGGTACCCCGGTTCGAATCCCGGCAGGGTCCTCGATCCCCTTTTTCTTTTTTCTGAGTCTAAAGATTTGAATCATGATTTCACTTATGAGGTAAGAATTCCGCTTGTCTTTGCGTGGAACAGATAGCCCAGTGGTTGGGAGATAGTTTCTGGTGAATCGGGACCACGGTTCGAACCCCGACAAGGTACTTGATTCACTTTTTGTTTTTTCTGAGTCTAAAGATTTGAATTATGATTTCACTTATGACTTAGGAATGTCGTTTGTCTTTGCGTGGAACAGATAGCCCAGTGGTTGGGAGATAATTTCTGGTGGATCGGTACCCCGGTTCGAATCCCGGCAGTGTCCTTGATCTTCTTTTTCTTTTTTTTCTGAGTCTAAAGATTTGAATCGTGATTTCACTTATGAGGTAAGAATTTCGCATGTCTTTGCGTGGAACAGATAGTCCAGTGGTTTGGAGATAGTTTCTGGTGGATCGGGACCCCGGTTCGAATCCCGACAAGGTACTTGATTCACTTTTTCTTTTTTCCGAGTCTAAAGATTTGAATTATGATTTCACTTATGACTTAGGAATTTCGTTTGTCTTTGCGTGGAACAGATAGCCCAGTGGTTGGGAGATAGTTTCTGGTGGATCGGGACCCGGTTCGAATCCCGGCAGCGTCCTTGATCGCCTTTTTCTTTTTTCTGAGTCTAAAGATTTGAATCATGATTTCACTTATGAGGTAAGAATTTCGCTTGTCTTTGCGTGGAACAGATAGCCCAGTGGTTGGGAGATAGTTTCTGGTGAATCGGGACCACGGTTCGAATCCATGCAAAGTCCTTGATTTACTTTTTCTTTTTTCTGAGTCTAAAGATTTGAATCATGATTTCACTTATGAGGTAGCAATTTCGCTTGTCTTTGCGTGGAACAGATAGCCCAGTGGTTGGGAGATAGTTTCTGGTGGATCGGGACCACGGTTCGAACCCCGACAAGGTACTTGATTCACTTTTTGTTTTTTCTGAGTCTAAAGATTTGAATCATGATTTCACTTATGAGGTAAGAATTTCGCTTGTCTTTGCGTGGAACAGATAGCCCAGTGGTTGGGAGATAATTTCTGGTGGATCGGTACCCCGGTTCGAATCCCGGCAGGGTCCTCGATCCCCTTTTTCTTTTTTCTGAGTCTAAAGATTTGAATCATGATTTCACTTATGAGGTAAGAATTCCGCTTGTCTTTGCGTGGAACAGATAGCCCAGTGGTTGGGAGATAGTTTCTGGTGAATCGGGACCACGGTTCGAATCCATGCAAAGTCCTTGATTTACTTTTTCTTTTTTCCGAGTCTAAAGATTTGAATTATGATTTCACTTATGACTTAGGAATTTCGTTTGTCTTTGCGTGGAACAGATAGCCCAGTGGTTGGGAGATAGTTTCTGGTGGATCGGGACCACGGTTCGAATCCCGACAAGGTACTTGATTCACTTTTTCTTTTTTCTGAGTCTAAAGATTTGAATCATGATTTCACTTATGATGTAGCAATTTCGCTTGTCTTTGCGTGGAACAGATAGCCCAGTGGTTGGGAGATAGTTTCTGGTGGATCGGGACCACGGTTCGAACCCCGACAAGGTACTTGATTCACTTTTTGTTTTTTCTGAGTCTAAAGATTTGAATCATGATTTCACTTATGAGGTAAGAATTTCGCTTGTCTTTGCGTGGAACAGATAGCCCAGTGGTTGGGAGATAATTTCTGGTGGATCGGTACCCCGGTTCGAATCCCGGCAGGGTCCTCGATCCCCTTTTTCTTTTTTCTGAGTCTAAAGATTTGAATCATGATTTCACTTATGAGGTAAGAATTCCGCTTGTCTTTGCGTGGAACAGATAGCCCAGTGGTTGGGAGATAGTTTCTGGTGAATCGGGACCACGGTTCGAATCCATGCAAAGTCCTTGATTTACTTTTTCTTTTTTCTGAGTCTAAAGATTTGAATCATGATTTCACTTATGAGGTAAGAATTTCGCTTGTCTTTGCGTGGAACAGATAGCCCAGTGGTTGGGAGATAGTTTCTGGTGGATCGGGACCCCGGTTCGAATCCCGGCAGTGTCCTTGATCCCCTTTTTCTTTTTTCTGAGTCTAAAGATTTGAATCATGATTTCACTTATGAGGTAGCAATTTCGCTTGTCTTTGCGTGGAACAGATAGCCCAGTGGTTGGGAGATAGTTTCTGGTGGATCGGGACCACGGTTCGAACCCCGACAAGGTACTTGATTCACTTTTTGTTTTTTCTGAGTCTAAAGATTTGAATTATGATTTCACTTATGACTTAGGAATGTCGTTTGTCTTTGCGTGGAACAGATAGCCCAGTGGTTGGGAGATAATTTCTGGTGGATCGGTACCCCGGTTCGAATCCCGGCAGTGTCCTTGATCTTCTTTTTCTTTTTTTTCTGAGTCTAAAGATTTGAATCGTGATTTCACTTATGAGGTAAGAATTTCGCATGTCTTTGCGTGGAACAGATAGTCCAGTGGTTTGGAGATAGTTTCTGGTGGATCGGGACCCCGGTTCGAATCCCGACATGGTACTTGATTCACTTTTTCTTTTTTCTGAGTCTAAAGATTTGAATCATGATTTCACTTATGAGGTAAGAATTTCGCTTGTCTTTGCGTGGAACAGATAGCCCAGTGGTTGGGAGATAGTTTCTGGTGGATCGGGACCCCGGTTCGAATCCCGGCAGTGTCCTTGATCCCCTTTTTCTTTTTTCTGAGTCTAAAGATTTGAATCATGATTTCACTTATGATGTAGCAATTTCGCTTGTCTTTGCGTGGAACAGATAGCCCAGTGGTTGGGAGATAGTTTCTGGTGGATCGGGACCACGGTTCGAACCCCGACAAGGTACTTGATTCACTTTTTGTTTTTTCTGAGTCTAAAGATTTGAATCATGATTTCACTTATGAGGTAAGAATTTCGCTTGTCTTTGCGTGGAACAGATAGCCCAGTGGTTGGGAGATAATTTCTGGTGGATCGGTACCCCGGTTCGAATCCCGGCAGGGTCCTCGATCCCCTTTTTCTTTTTTCTGAGTCTAAAGATTTGAATCATGATTTCACTTATGAGGTAAGAATTCCGCTTGTCTTTGCGTGGAACAGATAGCCCAGTGGTTGGGAGATAGTTTCTGGTGAATCGGGACCACGGTTCGAATCCATGCAAAGTCCTTGATTTACTTTTTCTTTTTTCCGAGTCTAAAGATTTGAATTATGATTTCACTTATGACTTAGGAATTTCGTTTGTCTTTGTGTGGAACAGATAGCCCAGTGGTTGGGAGATAGTTTCTGGTGGATCGGGACCACGGTTCGAATCCCGACAAGGTACTTGATTCACTTTTTCTTTTTTCTGAGTCTAAAGATTTGAATCATGATTTCACTTATGAGGTAGCAATTTCGCTTGTCTTTGGGTGGAACAGATAGCCCAGTGGTTGGGAGATAGTTTCTGGTGGATCGGGACCACGGTTCGAACCCCGACAAGGTACTTGATTCACTTTTTGTTTTTTCTGAGTCTAAAGATTTGAATTATGATTTCACTTATGACTTAGGAATGTCGTTTGTCTTTGCGTGGAACAGATAGCCCAGTGGTTGGGAGATAATTTCTGGTGGATCGGTACCCCGGTTCGAATCCCGGCAGTGTCCTTGATCTTCTTTTTCTTTTTTTTTCTGAGTCTAAAGATTTGAATCGTGATTTCACTTATGAGGTAAGAATTTCGCATGTCTTTGCGTGGAACAGATAGTCCAGTGGTTTGGAGATAGTTTCTGGTGGATCGGGACCCGGTTCGAATCCCGACATGGTACTTGATTCACTTTTTCTTTTTTTCGAGTCTAAAGATTTGAATTATGATTTCACTTATGACTTAGGAATTTCGTTTGTCTTTGCGTGGAACAGATAGCCCAGTGGTTGGGAGATAGTTTCTGGTGGATCGGGACCCGGTTCGAATCCCGGCAGCGTCCTTGATCCCCTTTTTCTTTTTTCTGAGTCTAAAGATTTGAATCATGATTTCACTTATGAGGTAAGAATTTCGCTTGTCTTTGCGTGGAACAGATAGCCCAGTGGTTGGGAGATAATTTCTGGTGGATCGGTACCCCGGTTCGAATCCCGGCAGTGTCCTTGATCTTCTTTTTTTTTTTTTCTGAGTCTAAAGATTTGAATCGTGATTTCACTTATGAGGTAGGAATTTCGCTTGTCTTTGCGTGGAACAGATAGCCCAGTGGTTGGGAGATAGTTTCTGGTGGATCGGGACCACGGTTCGAATCCCGACAAGGTCCTTGATTCACTTTTTCTTTTTTCTGAGTCTACAGATTTGAATCATGATTTCACTTATGAGGTAAGAATTTCGCTTGTCTTTGCGTGGAACAGATAGCCCAGTGGTTGGGAGATAGTTTCTGTTGGATCGGGACCCCGGTTCGAATCCCGGCAGTGTCCTTGATCCCCTTTTTCTTTTTTCTGAGTCTAAAGATTTGAATCATGATTTCACTTATGAGGTAGGAATTTCGCTTGTCTTTGCGTGGAACAGATAGCCCAGTGGTTGGGAGATAGTTTCTGGTGGATCGGGACCACGGTTCGAATCCCGACAAGGTCCTTGATTCACTTTTTCTTTTTTCTGAGTCTACAGATTTGAATCATGATTTCACTTATGAGGTAAGAACTTCGCTTGTCTTTGCGTGGAACAGATAGCCCAGTGGTTGGGAGATAATTTCTGGTGGATCCGTACCCCTGTTCGAATCCCGGCAGTGTCCTTGATCTTCTTTTTCTTCTTTTTCTGAGTCTAAAGATTTGAATCGCGATTTCACTTATGAGGTAAGAATTTCGCATGTCTTTGCGTGGAACAGATAGTCCAGTGGTTGGGAGATAGTTTCTGGTGGATCAGCACCACGGTTTGAATCCCGGTATGGTCCTCGATCCCCTTTTTCTTTTTTCCGAGTCTAAAGATTTGAATTATGATTTCACTTATGACTTAGGAATGTCGTTTGTCTTTGCGTGGAACAGATAGCCCAGTGGTTGGGAGATAGTTTCAGGTGGATCGGGACCACGGTTCGAACCCCGACAAGGTACTTGATTAACTTTTTCTTTTTTCTGAGTCTAAAGATTTGAATCATGATTTCACTTATGACGTTAGAATTTCGGTTGTCTTTGCGTGAAACAGATAGCCCAGTGGTTGGGAGATAGTTTCTGGTGGATCGGGACCACGGTTCGAATCCATGCAAAGTCCTTGATTTACTTTTTCTTTTTTCCGAGTCTAAAGATTTGAATTATGATTTCACTTATGACTTAGGAATTTCGTTTGTCTTTGCGTGGAACAGATAGCCCAGTGGTTGGGAGATAGTTTCTGGTGAATCGGGACCACGGTTCGAATCCATGCAAAGTCCTTGATTTACTTTTTCTTTTTTCCGAGTCTAAAGATTTGAATTATGATTTCACTTATGACTTAGGAATTTCGTTTGTCTTTGCGTGGAACAGATAGCCCAGTGGTTGGGAGATAGTTTCTGGTGCATCGGGACCCCGGTTCGAATCCCGGCAGTGTCCTTGATCCCCTTTTTCTTTTTTCTGAGTCTAAAGATTTGAATCATGATTTCACTTATGAGGTAAGAATTTCGCTTGTCTTTGCGTGGAACAGATAGCCCAGTGGTTGGGAGATAATTTCTGGTGGATCGGTACCCCGGTTCGAATCCCGGCAGTGTCCTTGATCTTCTTTTTCTTTTTTTTCTGAGGCTAAAGATTTGAATCGTGATTTCACTTATGAGGTAAGAATTTCGCATGTCTTTGCGTGGAACAGATAGTCCAGTGGTTGGGAGATAGTTTCTGGTGGATCGGGACCCCGGTTCGAATCCCGACAAGGTACTTGATTCACTTTTTCTTTTTTCCGAGTCTAAAGATTTGAATTATGATTTCACTTATGACTTAGGAATTTGGTTTGTCTTTGCGTGGAACAGATAGCCCAGTGGTTGGGAGATAGTTTCAGGTGGATCGGGACCACGGTTCGAACCCCGACAAGGTACTTGATTAACTTTTTTCTTTTTTCTGAGTCTAAAGATTTGAATCATGATTTCACTTATGACGTTAGAATTTCGGTTGTCTTTGCGTGGAACAGATAGCCCAGTGGTTGGGAGATAATTTCTGGTGGATCGGTACCCCGGTTCGAATCCCGGCAGTGTCCTTGATCTTCTTTTTCTTTTTTTTCTGAGTCTAAAGATTTGAATCGTGATTTCACTTATGAGGTAAGAATTTCGTATGTCTTTGCGTGGAACAGATAGTCCAGTGGTTGGGAGATAGTTTCTGGTGGATCGGGACCCCGGTTCGAATCCCGACAAGGTACTTGATTCACTTTTTCTTTTTTCCGAGTCTAAAGATTTGAATTATGATTTCACTTATGACTTAGGAATTTCGTTTGTCTTTGCGTGGAACAGATAGCCCAGTGGTTGGGAGATAGTTTCAAGTGGATCGGGACCACGGTTCGAACCCCGACAAGGTACTTGATTAACTTTTTCTTTTTTCTGAGTCTAAAGATTTGAATCATGATTTCACTTATGACGTTAGAATTTCGGTTGTCTTTGCGTGAAACAGATAGCCCAGTGGTTGGGAGATAGTTTCTGGTGGATCGGGACCACGGTTCGAATCCATGCAAAGTCCTTGATTTACTTTTTCTTTTTTCCGAGTCTAAAGATTTGAATTATGATTTCACTTATGACTTAGGAATTTCGTTTGTCTTTGCGTGGAACAGATAGCCCAGTGGTTGGGAGATAGTTTCTGGTGCATCGGGACCCCGGTTCGAATCCCGGCAGTGTCCTTGATCCCCCTTTTTTTCTGAGTCTAAAGATTTGAATCATGATTTCACTTATGAGGTAAGAATTTCGCTTGTCTTTGCGTGGAACAGATAGCCCAGTGGTTGGGAGATAATTTCTGGTGGATCGGTACCCCGGTTCGAATCCCGGCAGTGTCCTTGATCTTCTTTTTCTTTTTTTTCTGAGTCTAAAGATTTGAATCGTGATTTCACTTATGAGGTGAGAATTTCGCATGTCTTTGCGTGGAACAGATAGTCCAGTGGTTTGGAGATAGTTTCTGGTGGATCGGGACCCCGGTTCGAATCCCGACAAGGTACTTGATTCACTTTTTCTTTTTTCCGAGTCTAAAGATTTGAATTATGATTTCACTTATGACTTAGGAATTTCGTTTGTCTTTGCGTGGAACAGATAGCCCAGTGGTTGGGAGATAGTTTCTGGTGGATCGGGACCCGGTTCGAATCCCGGCAGCGTCCTTGATCCCCTTTTTCTTTTTTCTGAGTCTAAAGATTTGAATCATGATTTCACTTATGAGGTAAGAATTTCGCTTGTCTTTGCGTGGAACAGATAGCCCAGTGGTTGGGAGATAATTTCTGGTGGATCGGTACCCCGGTTCGAATCCCGGCAGTGTCCTTGATCTTCTTCTTTTTTTTTCTGAGTCTAAAGATTTGAATCGTGATTTCACTTATGAGGTAGGAATTTCGCTTGTCTTTGCGTGGAACAGATAGCCCAGTGGTTGGGAGATAGTTTCTGGTGGATCGGGACCACGGTTTGAATCCCGACAAGGTCCTTGATTCACTTTTTCTTTTTTCTGAGTCTACAGATTTTAATCATGATTTCACTTATGAGGTAAGAATTTCGCTTGTCTTTGCGTGGAACAGATAGCCCAGTGGTTGGGAGATAGTTTCTGTTGGATCGGGACCCCGGTTCGAATCCCGGCAGTGTCCTTGATCCCCTTTTTCTTTTTTCTGAGTCTAAAGATTTGAATCATGATTTCACTTATGAGGTAGGAATTTCGCTTGTCTTTGCGTGGAACAGATAGCCCAGTGGTTGGGAGATAGTTTCTGGTGGATCGGGACCACGGTTCGAATCCCGACAAGGTCCTTGATTCACTTTTTCTTTTTTCTGAGTCTACAGATTTGAATCATGATTTCACTTATGAGGTAAGAATTTCGCTTGTCTTTGCGTGGAACAGATAGCCCAGTGGTTGGGAGATAATTTCTGGTGGATCCGTACCCCTGTTCGAATCCCGGCAGTGTCCTTGATCTTCTTTTTCTTTTTTTTCTGAGTCTAAAGATTTGAATCGCGATTTCACTTATGAGGTAAGAATTTCGCATGTCTTTGCGTGGAACAGATAGTCCAGTGGTTGGGAGATAGTTTCTGGTGGATCAGCACCACGGTTTGAATCCCGGTAGGGTCCTCGATCCCCTTTTTCTTTTTTCCGAGTCTAAAGATTTGAATTATGATTTCACTTATGACTTAGGAATGTCGTTTGTCTTTGCGTGGAACAGATAGCCCAGTGGTTGGGAGATAGTTTCAGGTGGATCGGGACCACGGTTCGAACCCCGACAAGATACTTGATTAACTTTTTCTTTTTTCTGAGTCTAAAGATTTGAATCATGATTTCACTTATGACGTTAGAATTTCGGTTGTCTTTGCGTGAAACAGATAGCCCAGTGGTTGGGAGATAGTTTCTGGTGGATCGGGACCACGGTTCGAATCCATGCAAAGTCCTTGATTTACTTTTTCTTTTTTCCGAGTCTAAAGATTTGAATTATGATTTCACTTATGACTTAGGAATTTCGTTTGTCTTTGCGTGGAACAGATAGCCCAGTGGTTGGGAGATAGTTTCTGGTGAATCGGGACCACGGTTCGAATCCATGCAAAGTCCTTGATTTACTTTTTCTTTTTTCCGAGTCTAAAGATTTGAATTATGATTTCACTTATGACTTAGGAATTTCGTTTGTCTTTGCGTAGAACAGATAGCCCAGTGGTTGGGAGATAGTTTCAGGTGGATCGGGACCACGGTTCGAACCCCGACAAGGTACTTCATTAACTTTTTCTTTTTTCCGAGTCTAAAGATTTGAATTATGATTTCACTTATGACTTATGAATTTCGGTTGTCTTTGCGTGAAACAGATAGCCCAGTGGTTGGCAGATAATTTCTGGTGGATCCGTACCCCTGTTCGAATCCCGGCAGTGTCCTTGATCTTCTTTTTCTTTTTTTTCTGAGTCTAAAGATTTGAATCGCGATTTCACTTATGAGGTAAGAATTTCGCATGTCTTTGCGTGGAACAGATAGTCCAGTGGTTGGGAGATAGTTTCTGGTGGATCAGCACCACGGTTTGAATCCCGGTAGGGTCCTCGATCCCCTTTTTCTTTTTTCCGAGTCTAAAGATTTGAATTATGATTTCACTTATGACTTAGGAATGTCGTTTGTCTTTGCGTGGAACAGATAGCCCAGTGGTTGGGAGATAGTTTCAGGTGGATCGGGACCACGGTTCGAACCCCGACAAGGTACTTGATTAACTTTTTCTTTTTTCTGAGTCTAAAGATTTGAATCATGATTTCACTTATGACGTTAGAATTTCGGTTGTCTTTGCGTGGAACAGATAGCCCAGTGGTTGGGAGATAGTTTCTGGTGAATCGGGACCACGGTTCGAATCCATGCAAAGTCCTTGATTTACTTTTTCTTTTTTCCGAGTCTAAAGATTTGAATTATGATTTCACTTATGACTTAGGAATTTCGTTTGTCTTTGCGTAGAACAGATAGCCCAGTGGTTGGGAGATAGTTTCAGGTGGATCGGGACCACGGTTCGAACCCCGACAAGGTACTTGATTAACTTTTTCTTTTTTCCGAGTCTAAAGATTTGAATTATGATTTCACTTATGACTTATGAATTTCGGTTGTCTTTGCGTGAAACAGATAGCCCAGTGGTTGGCAGATAGTTTCTGGTGGATCGGGACCACGGTTCGAATCCATGCAAAGTCCTTGATTTACTTTTTCTTTTTTCCGAGTCTAAAGATTTGAATTATGATTTCACTTATGACTTATGAATTTCGTTTGTCTTTGCGTGGAACAGATAGCCCAGTGGTTGGCAGATAGTTTCTGGTGGATCGGGACCACGGTTCGAATCCATGCAGTGTCCTTGATTCACTTTTTCTTTTTTCTGAGTCTAAAGATTTGAATCATGATTTCACTTATGAGGTAATAATTTCGCATGTCTTTGCATGGAACAGATAGCCCAGTGGTTGGGAGATAGTTTCTGGTGGATCGGGACCACGGTTCGAATCCCGACAAGGTCCTTGATTCACTTTTTCCTTTTTCTGAGTCTAAAGATTTGAATCATGATTTCACCTATGTGGTAGAATTTCGCTTGTCTTTGCGTGGAACAGATAGCCCAGTGGTTGGGAGATAGTTTCTGGTGGATCGGGGTCCCGGTTCGAATCCCGGCAGCGTCATTGATTCACTTTTTTTTCTGAGTCTAAAGATTTGAATCATGATTTCACCTATGGTAGGAATTTCGCTTGTCTTTACGTGAAACAGATAGCCCAGTGGTTGGGAGATAGTTTCTGGTGGATCGGGACCCCGGTTCGAATCCCGACAAGGTCCTAGATTCACTTTTTCTTTTTCCTAAGTCTTTAGATTTGAATCATGATTTCACTTATGAGGTAGAAATTTCGCTTGTCTTTGCGTGGAACAAATAGCCCAGTTGTTGGGAGATAGTTTGTGGTGGGTCGGGACCATGGTTCGAATCCCGGCAGTGTTCTTGATTCACTTATGAGGTAAGAATTTCGCATGTCTTTGCGTGGAACAGATAGTCAAGTGGTTGGGAGATAGTTTCTGGTGGATCAGCACCACGGTTTGAATCCCGGTAGGGTCCTCGATCCCCTTTTTCTTTTTTCCGAGTCTAAAGATTTGAATTATGATTTCACTTATGACTTAGGAATTTCGTTTGTCTTTGCCTAGAACAGATAGCCCAGTGGTTGTGAGATAGTTTCTGGTGGATCGGGACCACGGTTCGAATCCCGACAAGGTCCTTGATTCACTTTTTCTTTTTTCTGAGTCTACAGATTTGAATCATGATTTCACTTATGAGGTAAGAATTTCGCTTGTCTTTGCGTGGAACAGATAGCCCAGTGGTTGGGAGATAGTTTCTGGTGGATCGGGACCCCGGTTCGATTCCCGGCAGTGTCCTTGATCCCCTTTTTCTTTTTTCTGAGTCTAAAGATTTGAATCATGATTTCACTTATGAGGTAGGAATTTCGCTTGTCTTTGCGTGGAACAGATAGCCCAGTGGTTGGGAGATAGTTTCTGGTGGATCGGGACCACGGTTCGAATCCCGACAAGGTCCTTGATTCACTTTTTCTTTTTTCTGAGTCTACAGATTTGAATCATGATTTCACTTATGAGGTAAGAATTTCGCTTGTCTTTGCGTGGAACAGATAGCCCAGTGGTTGGGAGATAATTTCTGGTGGATCCGTACCCCTGTTCGAATCCCGGCAGTGTCCTTGATCTTCTTTTTTTTTTTTTCTGAGTCTAAAGATTTGAATCGCGATTTCACTTATGAGGTAAGAATTTCGCATGTCTTTGCGTGGAACAGATAGTCAAGTGGTTGGGAGATAGTTTCTGGTGGATCAGCACCACGGTTTGAATCCCGGTAGGGTCCTCGATCCCCTTTTTCTTTTTTCCGAGTCTAAAGATTTGAATTATGATTTCACTTATGACTTAGGAATTTCGTTTGTCTTTGCGTAGAACAGATAGCCCAGTGGTTGGGAGATAGTTTCTGGTGGATCGGGACCCCGGTTCGAATCCCGGCAGTGTCCTTGATCCCCTTTTTCTTTTTTCTGAGTCTAAAGATTTGAATCATGATTTCACTTATGAGGTAGGAATTTCGCTTGTCTTTGCGTGGAACAGATAGCCCAGTGGTTGGGAGATAGTTTCTGGTGGATCGGGACCACGGTTCGAATCCCGACAAGGTCCTTGATTCACTTTTTCTTTTTTCTGAGTCTACAGATTTGAATCATGATTTCACTTATGAGGTAAGAATTTCGCTTGTCTTTGCGTGGAACAGATAGCCCAGTGGTTGGGAGATAATTTCTGGTGGATCCGTACCCCTGTTCGAATCCCGGCAGTGTCCTTGATCTTCTTTTTTTTTTTCTGAGTCTAAAGATTTGAATCGCGATTTCACTTATGAGGTAAGAATTTCGCATGTCTTTGCGTGGAACAGATAGTCAAATGGTTGGGAGATAGTTTCTGGTGGATCAGCACCACGGTTTGAATCCCGGTAGGGTCCTCGATCCCCTTTTTCTTTTTTCCGAGTCTAAAGATTTGAATTATGATTTCACTTATGACTTAGGAATTTCGTTTGTCTTTGCGTAGAACAGATAGCCCAGTGGTTGGGAGATAGTTTCTGGTGGATCGGGACCCCGGTTCGAATCCCGGCAGTGTCCTTGATCCCCTTTTTCTTTTTTCTGAGTCTAAAGATTTGAATCATGATTTCACTTATGACGTTAGAATTTCGGTTGTCTTTGCGTGAAACAGATAGCCCAGTGGTTGGCAGATAGTTTCTGGTGGATCGGGACCACGGTTCGAATCCATGCAAAGTCCTTGATTTACTTTTTCTTTTTTCCGAGTCTAAAGATTTGAATTATGATTTCACTTATGACTTATGAATTTCGTTTGTCTTTGCGTGGAACAGATAGCCCAGTGGTTGGGAGATAGTTTCTGGTGAATCGGGACCACGGTTCGAATCCATGCAAAGTCCTTGATTTACTTTTTCTTTTTTCCGAGTCTAAAGATTTGAATTATGATTTCACTTATGACTTATGAATTTCGTTTGTCTTTGCGTGGAACAGATAGCCCAGTGGTTGGGAGATAGTTTCTGGTGCATCGGGACCAGGGTTCGAATCCCGACAAGGTCCTTGATTCACTTTTTCCTTTTTCTGAGTCTAAAGATTTGAATCATGATTTCACCTATGTGGTAGAATTTCGCTTGTCTTTGCGTGGAACAGATAGCCCAGTGGTTGGGAGATAGTTTCTGGTGGATCGGGGTCCCGGTTCGAATCCCGGCAGCGTCATTGATTCACTTTTTTTTCTGAGTCTAAAGATTTGAATCATGATTTCACCTATGGTAGGAATTTCGCTTGTCTTTACGTGAAACAGATAGCCCAGTGGTTGGGAGATAGTTTCTGGTGGATCGGGACCCCGGTTCGAATCCCGACAAGGTCCTAGATTCACTTTTTCTTTTTCCTAAGTCTTTAGATTTGAATCATGATTTCACTTATGAGGTAGAAATTTCGCTTGTCTTTGCGTGGAACAAATAGCCCAGTTGTTGGGAGATAGTTTGTGGTGGGTCGGGACCATGGTTCGAATCCCGGCAGTGTTCTTGATTCACTTTTTTCTTTTTCCTAAGTCTTTAGATTTGAATCATGATTTCACTTATGAGGTAGAAATTTCGCTTGTCTTTGCGTGGAAAAAATAGCCCAGTTGTTGGGAGATAGTTTGTGGTGGGTCGGGACCACGGTTCGAATCCCGGCAGTGTTCTTGATTCACTTTTTCCTTTTTCTGAGTCTAAAGATTTGAATCATGATTTCACTTATGAGGTAGAAATTTCGCTTGTCTTTGCGTGGAACAAATAGCCCAGTCGTTGGGAGATAGTTTCTGGTGGATCGGGACCCCGGTTCGAATCCCGACAAGGTCCTAGATTCACTTTTTCTTTTTCCTAAGTCTTTAGATTTGAATCATGATTTCACTTATGAGGTAGAAATTTCGCTTGTCTTTGCGTGGAACAAATAGCCCAGTTGTTGGGAGAAAGTTTGTGGTGGGTCGGGACCACGGTTCGAATCCCGGCAGTGTTCTTGATTCACTTTTTCCTTTTTCTGAGTCTAAAGATTTGAATCATGATTTCACCTATGTGGTAGAATTTCGCTTGTCTTTGCGTGGAACAAATAGCCCAGTGGTTGGGAGATAATTTCTGGTGGATCGGTACCCCGGTTCGAATCCCGGCAGTGTCCTTGATCTTCTTTTTTTTCTGAGTCTAAAGATTTGAATCATGATTTCACCTATGAGGTAGGAATTTCGCTTGTCTTTACGTGAAACAGATAGCCCAGTGGTTGGGAGATAGTTTCTGGTGGATCGGGACCCCGGTTCGAATCCCGACAAGGTCCTAGATTCACTTTTTCTTTTTCCTAAGTCTTTAGATTTGAATCATGATTTCACTTATGAGGTAGAAATTTCGCTTGTCTTTGCGTGGAACAAATAGCCCAGTTGTTGGGAGATAGTTTGTGGTGGGTCGGGACCATGGTTCGAATCCCGGCAGTGTTCTTGATTCACTTTTTTCTTTGTTCTAAGTCTTTAAATGTAAATCATGATTTCACTCATGAGGTAGGAATTTCGCTTGTCTTTGCGTGGAACAAATAGCCCAGTTGTTGGGAGATAGTTTGTGGTGGGTCGGGACCATGGTTCGAATCCCGGCAGTGTTCTTGATTCACTTTTTCCTTTTTTTGAGTCTAAAGATTTGAATCATGATTTCACTTATGTGGTAGGAATTTCGCTTGTCTTTGCGTGGAACAGAAAGCCCAGTGGTTGGGAGATAGTTTCTGGTGGATCGGGACCCCGATTCGAATCCCGGCAGTGTCCTTGATTCACTTTTTCTTTTTTCTGAGTCTAAAGATTTGAATCATGATTTCACTTATGAGGTAGAAATTTCGCTTGTCTTTGCGTGGAAAAAATAGCCCAGTTGTTGGGAGATAGTTTGTGGTGGGTCGGGACCACGGTTCGAATCCCGGCAGTGTTCTTGATTCACTTTTTCCTTTTTCTGAGTCTAAAGATTTGAATCATGATTTCACTTATGTGGTAGGAATTTCGCTTGTCTTTGCGTGGAACAGATAGCCCAGTGATTGGGAGATAGTTTCTGGTGGATCGGGACCCCGGTTCGAATCCCGGCAGTGTTCTTGATTCACTTTTTCCTTTTTCTGAGTCTAAAGATTTGAATCATGATTTCACTCATGAGGTAGGAATTTCGCTTGTCTTTGCGTGGAACAGATAGCCCAGTGGTTGGGAGATAGTTTCTGGTGGATAGGGACCACGGTCCGAATCCCGGCAGGGTCCTTGATATACTTTTTCTTTTTTCTAAGTCTTTAAATTTGAATCATGATTTCACTCATGAGGTAGGAATTTCGCTTGTCTTTGCGTGGAACAGATAGCCCAGTGGTTGGGAGATAGTTTCTGGTGGATCGGGACCACGGTTCGAATCCCGGCAGTGTTCTTGATTCACTTTTTCCTTTTTCTGAGTCTAAAGATTTGAATCATGATTTCACTTATGTGGTAGGAATTTCGCTTGTCTTTGCGTGGAACAGATAGCCCAGTGGTTGGGAGATAGTTTCTGGTGGATCGGGATTCCCGGTTCGAATCCCGTCAGGTTCCTTGATATACTTTTTCTTTTGTCTAAGTCTTTAAATTTGAATCATGATTTCACTCATGAGGTAGGAATTTCGCTTGTCTTTGCGTGGAACAAATAGCCCAGTGGTTGGGAGATAGTTTCTGGTGGATCGGGACCCCGGTTCGAATCCCGACAAGGTCCTAGATTCACTTTTTCTTTTTCCTAAGTCTTTAGATTTGAATCATGATTTCACTTATGAGGTAGAAATTTCGCTTGTCTTTGCGTGGAACAAATAGCCCAGTTGTTGGGAGATAGTTTGTGGTGGGTCGGGACCACGGTTCGAATCCCGGCAGTGTTCTTGATTCACTTTTTCCTTTTTCTGAGTCTAAAGATTTGAATCATGATTTCACCTATGTGGTAGAATTTCGCTTGTCTTTGCGTGGAACAGATAGCCCAGTGGTTGGGAGATAGTTTCTGGTGGATCGGGGTCCCGGTTCGAATCCCGGCAGCGTCATTGATTCACTTTTGTTTCTGAGTCTAAAGATTTGAATCATGATTTCACCTATGAGGTAGGAATTTCGCTTGTCTTTACGTGAAACAGATAGCCCAGTGGTTGGGAGATAGTTTCTGGTGGATCGGGACCCCGGTTCGAATCCCGACAAGGTCCTAGATTCATTTTTTCTTTTTCCTAAGTCTTTAGATTTGAATCATGATTTCACTTATGAGGTAGAAATTTCGCTTGTCTTTGAGTGGAACAAATAGCCCAGTTGTTGGGAGATAGTTTGTGGTGGGTCGGGACCATGGTTCGAATCCCGGCAGTGTTCTTGATTCACTTTTTTCTTTGTTCTAAGTCCTTAAATGTAAATCATGATTTCACTCATGAGGTAGGAATTTCGCTTGTCTTTGCGTGGAACAAATAGCCCAGTTGTTGGGAGATAGTTTGTGGTGGGTCGGGACCATGGTTCGAATCCCGGCAGTGTTCTTGATTCACTTTTTCCTTTTTTTGAGTCTAAAGATTTGAATCATGATTTCACTTATGTGGTAGGAATTTCGCTTGTCTTTGCGTGGAACAGAAAGCCCAGTGGTTGGGAGATAGTTTCTGGTGGATCGGGACCCCGATTCGAATCCCGGCAGTGTCCTTGATTCACTTTTTCTTTTTTCTGAGTCTAAAGATTTGAATCATGATTTCACTTATGAGGTAGGAATTTTGCTTGTCTTTGCGTGTAACAGATAGCCCAGTAGTTGGGAGATAGTTTCTGGTGGATCGGGACCCCGGTTCGAATCCCGACAAGGTCCTAGATTAACTTTTTCTTTTTCCTAAGTCTTTAGATTTGAATCATGATTTCACTTATGAGGTAGAAATTTCGCTTGTCTTTGCGTGGAACAAATAGCCCAGTTGTTGGGAGATAGTTTGTGGTGGGTCGGGACCATGGTTCGAATCCCGGCAGTGTTCTTGATTCACTTTTTTCTTTGTTCTAAGTCCTTAAATGTAAATCATGATTTCACTCATGAGGTAGGAATTTCGCTTGTCTTTGCGTGGAACAAATAGCCCAGTTGTTGGGAGATAGTTTGTGGTGGGTCGGGACCATGGTTCGAATCCCGGCAGTGTTCTTGATTCACTTTTTCCTTTTTTTGAGTCTAAAGATTTGAATCATGATTTCACTTATGTGGTAGGAATTTCGCTTGTCTTTGCGTGGAACAGAAAGCCCAGTGGTTGGGAGATAGTTTCTGGTGGATCGGGACCCCGATTCGAATCCCGGCAGTGTCCTTGATTCACTTTTTCTTTTTTCTGAGTCTAAAGATTTGAATCATGATTTCACTTATGAGGTAGGAATTTTGCTTGTCTTTGCGTGTAACAGATAGCCCAGTAGTTGGGAGATAGTTTCTGGTGGATAGGGACCACGGTTCGAATCACGGCAGTTTCCTTGATTCACTTTTTCATTTTTCTGAGTCTAAAGATTTGAATCATGATTTCACTTATGTGGTAGGAATTTCGCTTGTCTTTTCGTGGAACAGATAGCCCAGTGGTTGGGAGATAGTTTCTGGTGGATCGGGACCCCGGTTCGAATCCGGCAGGGTCCTTGATTCGCTTTTTTTCTTTTGTCTAAGTCTTTAGATTTGAATCATGATTTCACTTATGAGGTAGAAATTTCGCTTGTCTTTGCGTGGAACAAATAGCCCAGTGATTGGGAGATAGTTTCTGGTGGATCGGGACCCCGGTTCGAATCCCGACAAGGTCCTAGATTCATTTTTTCTTTTTTTCTGAGTCTAAAGATTTGAATCATGATTTCACTTATGAGGTAGAAATTTCGCTTGTCTTTGCGTGGAACAGATAGCCCAGTGGTTGGGAGATAGTTTCTGGTGGATCGGGACCACGGTTCGAATCCCGGCAGTGTTCTTGATTCACTTTTTCCTTTTTCTGAGTCTAAAGATTTGAATCATGATTTCACTTATGTGGTAGGAATTTCGCTTGTCTTTGCGTGGAACAGATAGCCCAGTGGTTGGGAGATAGTTTCTGGTGGATCGGGATCCCGGTTCGAATCCCGGCAGGTTCATTGATATACTTTTTTCTTTTTTCTAAGTCTTTAAATTTGAATCATGATTTCACTCATGAGGTAGGAATTTCGCTTGTCTTTGCGTGGAACAAATAGCCCAGTGGTTGGGAGATAGTTTCTGGTGGATCGGGACCCCGGTTCGAATCCGGCAGGGTCCTTGATTCTCTTTTTTTTCTTTTGTCTAAGTCTTTAGATTTGAATCATGCTTTCACTTATGAGGTAGAAATTTCGCTTGTCTTTGCGTGGAACAAATAGCCCAGTGGTTGGGAGATAGTTTGTGGTGGGTCGGGACCATGGTTTGAATCCCGGCAGTGTTCTTGATTCACTTTTTCCTTTTTTTGAGTCTAAAGATTTGAATCATGATTTCACTTATGTGGTAGGAATTTTCGCTTGTCTTTGCTTGGAACAGATAGCCCAGTGGTTGGGAGATAGTTTCTGGTGGATCGGGACCACGGTTCGAATCCCGGCAGTGTTCTTGATTCACTTTTTCCTTTTTCTGAGTCTAAAGATTTGAATCATGATTTCACTTATGTGGTAGGAATTTCGCTTGTCTTTGCGTGGAACAGATAGCCCAGTGGTTGGGAGATAGTTTCTAGTGGATCGGGATCCCGGTTCGAATCCCGGCAGGTTCCTTGATATACTTTTTTTTTTTCTAAGTCTTTAAATTTGAATCATGATTTCACTCATGAGGTAGGAATTTCGCTTGTCTTTGCGTGGAACAAATAGCCCAGTGGTTGGGAGATAGTTTGTGGTGGGTCGGGACCATGGTTCGAATCCCGGCAGTGTTCTTGATTCACTTTTTCCTTTTTTTGAGTCTAAAGATTTGAATCATGATTTCACTTATGTGGTAGGAATTTCGCTTGTCTTTGCGTGGAACAGATAGCCCAGTGGTTGGGAGATAGTTTCTGGTGGATCGGGACCCCGATTCGAATCCCGGCAGTGTCCTTGATTCACTTTTTCTTTTTTCTGAGTCTAAAGATTTGAATCATGATTTCACTGATGAGGTAGGAATTTTGATTGTCTTTGCGTGTAACAGATAGCCCAGTAGTTGGGAGATAGTTTCTGGTGGATAGGGACCACGGTTCGAATCACGGCAGTTTCCTTGATTCACTTTTTCATTTTTCTGAGTCTAAAGATTTGAATCATGATTTCACTTATGTGGTAGGAATTTCGCTTGTCTTTTCGTGGAACAGATAGCCCAGTGGTTGGGAGATAGTTTCTGGTGGATCGGGACCCCGGTTCGAATCCGGCAGGGTCCTTGATTCGCTTTTTTTCTTTTGTCTAAGTCTTTAGATTTGAATCATGATTTCACTTATGAGGTAGAAATTTCGCTTGTCTTTGCGTGGAACAGATAGCCCAGTGGTTGGGAGATAGTTTCTGGTGGATCGGGACCCCGGTTCGAATCCCGACAAGGTCCTAGATTCACTTTTTCTTTTTTTCTGAGTCTAAAGATTTGAATCATGATTTCACTAATGAGGTAGGAATTTCGATTGTCTTTGCGTGGAACAAATAGCCCTGTTGTTGGGAGATAGTTTGTGGTGGGTCGGGACCATGGTTCGAATCACGGCAGTGTTGTTGATTCACTTTTTCCTTTTTTTGAGTCTAAAGATTTGAATCATGATTTCACTTACGTGGTAGGAATTTCGCTTGTCTTTGCGTGGAACAGATAGCCCAGTGGTTGGGAGATAGTTTCTGGTGGATCGGGACCACGGTTCGAATCCCGGCAGTGTTCTTGATTCACTTTTTCCTTTTTCTGAGTCTAAAGATTTGAATCATGATTTCACTTATGTGGTAGGAATTTCGCTTGTCTTTGCGTGGAACAGATAGCCCAGTGGTTGGGAGATAGTTTCTGGTGGATCGGGATCCCGGTTCGAATCCCGGCAGGTTCCTTGATATACTTTTTCTTTTTTCTAAGTCTTTAAATTTGAATCATGATTTCACTCATGAGGTAGGAATTTCGCTTGTCTTTGCGTGGAACAAATAGCCCAGTGGTTGGGAGATAGTTTGTGGTGGGTCGGGACCCCGGTGCGAATCCGGCAGGGTCCTTGATTCGCTTTTTTTTCTTTTGTCTAAGTCTTTAGATTTGAATCATGATTTCACTTATGAGGTAGAAATTTCGCTTGTCTTTGCGTGGAACAAATAGCCCAGCGGTTGGGAGATAGTTTCTGGTGGGTCGGGACCATGGTTCGAATCCCGGCAGTGTTCTTGATTCACTTTTTTCTTTGTTCTAAGTCTTTAAATTTGAATCATGATTTCACTCATGAGGTAGGAATTTCGCTTGTCTTTGCGTGGAACAAATAGCCCAGTTGTTGGGAGATAGTTTGTGGTGGGTCGGGACCATGGTTCGAATCCCGGCAGTGTTCTTGATTCACTTTTTCCTTTTTTTGAGTCTAACGATTTGAATCATGATTTCACTTATGTGGTAGGAATTTCGCTTGTCTTTGCGTGGAACAGATAGCCCAGTGGTTGGGAGATAGTTTCTGGTGGATCGGGACCCCGATTCGAATCCCGGCAGTGTCCTTGATTCACTTTTTCTTTTCTCTGAGTCTAAAGATTTGAATCATGATTTCACTTATGAGGTAGGAATTTTGCTTGTCTTTGCGTGTAACAGATAGCCCAGTAGTTGGGAGATAGTTTCTGGTGGATAGGGACCACGGTTCGAATCACGGCAGTTTCCTTGATTCACTTTTTCATTTTTCTGAGTCTAAAGATTTGAATCATGATTTCACTTATGTGGTAGGAATTTCGCTTGTCTTTTCGTGGAACAGATAGCCCAGTGGTTGGGAGATAGTTTCTGGTGGATCGGGACCCCGGTTCGAATCCGGCAGGGTCCTTGATTTGCTTTTTTTCTTTTGCCTAAGTCTTTAGATTTGAATCATGATTTCACTTATGAGGTAGAAATTTCGCTTGTCTTTGCGTGGAACAAATAGCCCAGTGGTTGGGAGATAGTTTGTGGTGGGTCGGGACCATGGTTCGAATCCCGGCAGTGTTCTTGATTCACTTTATCCTTTTTTGAGTCTAAAGATTTGAATCATGATTTCACTTATGAGGTAGGAATTTCGCTTGTCTTTGCGTGGAAAAGATAGCCCAGTGGTTGGGAGATAGTTTCTGGTGGGTCCGGACCATGGTTCGAATCCCGGCAGTGTTCTTGATTCACTTTTTCCTTTTTTTGAGTCTAAAGATTTGAATCATGATTTCACTCATGTGGTAGGAATTTCGCTTGTCTTTGCGTGGAACAGATAGCCCAGTGGTTGGGAGATAGTTTCTGGTGATCGGGACCCCGGTTCGAATCCCGGCAGTGTTCTTGATTCACTTTTTCCTTTTTTTGAGTCTGAAGATTTGAATCATGATTTCACTCATGAGGTAGGAATTTCGCTTGTCTTTGCGTGGAACAGATAGCCCAGTGGTTGGGAGATAGTTTCTGGTGGATCGGGACCCCGGTTCGAATCCCGACAAGGTCCTAGATTCACTTTTTCTTTTTTTCTGAGTCTAAAGATTTGAATCATGATTTCACTTATGAGGTAGAAATTTCGCTTGTCTTTGCGTGGAACAAATAGCCCAGTGGTTGGGAGATAGTTTGTGGTGGGTCGGGACCATGGTTCGAATCCCGGCAGTGTTCTTGATTCACTTTTTCCTTTTTTGAGTCTAAAGATTTGAATCATGATTTCACTTATGAGGTAGGAATTTCGCTTGTCTTTGCGTGGAAAAGATAGCCCAGTGGTTGGGAGATAGTTTCTGGTGGGTCCGGACCATGGTTCGAATCCCGGCAGTGTTCTTGATTCACTTTTTCCTTTTGTTGAGTCTAAAGATTTGAATCATGATTTCACTCATGTGGTAGGAATTTCGCTTGTCTTTGCGTGGAACAGATAGCCCAGTGGTTGGGAGATAGTTTCTGGTGGATCGGGACCCCGGTTCGAATCCCGGCAGTGTTCTTGATTCACTTTTTCCTTTTTTTGAGTCTGAAGATTTGAATCATGATTTCACTCATGAGGTAGGAATTTCGCTTGTCTTTGCGTGGAACAGATAGCCCAGTGGTTGGGAGATAGTTTCTGGTGGATCGGGACCCCGGTTCGAATCCCGACAAGGTCCTAGATTCACTTTTTCTTTTTTTCTGAGTCTAAAGATTTGAATCGTGATTTCACTAATGAGGTAGGAATTTCGATTGTCTTTGCGTGGAACAAATAGCCCTGTTGTTGGGAGATAGTTTCTGGTGGATCGGGACCCCGGTTCGAATCCCGGCAGTGTTCTTGATTCACTTTTTCCTTTTTTTGAGTCTAAAGATTTGAATCATGATTTCACTCATGTGGTAGGAATTTCGCTTGTCTTTGCGTGGAACAGATAGCCCAGTGGTTGGGAGATAGTTTCTGGTGATCGGGACCCCGGTTCGAATCCCGGCAGTGTTCTTGATTCACTTTTTCCTTTTTTTGAGTCTGAAGATTTGAATCATGATTTCACTCATGAGGTAGGAATTTCGCTTGTCTTTGCGTGGAACAGATAGCCCAGTGGTTGGGAGATAGTTTCTGGTGGATCGGGACCCCGGTTCGAATCCCGACAAGGTCCTAGATTCACTTTTTCTTTTTTTCTGAGTCTAAAGATTTGAATCATGATTTCACTTATGAGGTAGAAATTTCGCTTGTCTTTGCGTGGAACAAATAGCCCAGTGGTTGGGAGATAGTTTGTGGTGGGTCGGGACCATGGTTCGAATCCCGGCAGTGTTCTTGATTCACTTTTTCCTTTTTTGAGTCTAAAGATTTGAATCATGATTTCACTTATGAGGTAGGAATTTCGCTTGTCTTTGCGTGGAAAAGATAGCCCAGTGGTTGGGAGATAGTTTCTGGTGGGTCCGGACCATGGTTCGAATCCCGGCAGTGTTCTTGATTCACTTTTTCCTTTTGTTGAGTCTAAAGATTTGAATCATGATTTCACTCATGTGGTAGGAATTTCGCTTGTCTTTGCGTGGAACAGATAGCCCAGTGGTTGGGAGATAGTTTCTGGTGGATCGGGACCCCGGTTCGAATCCCGGCAGTGTTCTTGATTCACTTTTTCCTTTTTTTGAGTCTGAAGATTTGAATCATGATTTCACTCATGAGGTAGGAATTTCGCTTGTCTTTGCGTGGAACAGATAGCCCAGTGGTTGGGAGATAGTTTCTGGTGGATCGGGACCCCGGTTCGAATCCCGACAAGGTCCTAGATTCACTTTTTCTTTTTTTCTGAGTCTAAAGATTTGAATCGTGATTTCACTAATGAGGTAGGAATTTCGATTGTCTTTGCGTGGAACAAATAGCCCTGTTGTTGGGAGATAGTTTGTGGTGGGTCGGGACCACGGTTCGAATCCCGACAAGGTCCTAGATTCACTTTTTCTTTTTTTCTGAGTCTAAAGATTTGAATCATGATTTCACTTATGAGGTAGAAATTTCGCTTGTCTTTGCGTGGAACAAATAGCCCAGTTGTTGGGAGATAGTTTGTGCTGGGTCGGGACCATGGTTCGAATCCCGGCAGTGTTCTTGATTCACTTTTTTCTTTTTTCTAAGTCTTTAAATTTGAATCATGATTTCACTCATGAGGTAGGAATTTCGCTTGTCTTTGCGTGGAACAAATAGCCCAGTGGTTGGGAGATAGTTTGTGGTGGATCGGGACCCCGATTCGAATCCCGGCAGTGTCCTTGATTCACTTTTTCTTTTCTCTGAGTCTAAAGATTTGAATCATGATTTCACTTATGAGGTAGGAATTTTGCTTGTCTTTGCGTGTAACAGATAGCCCAGTAGTTGGGAGATAGTTTCTGGTGGATAGGGACCACGGTTCGAATCACGGCAGTTTCCTTGATTCACTTTTTCATTTTTCTGAGTCTAAAGATTTGAATCATGATTTCACTTATGTGGTAGGAATTTCGCTTGTCTTTTCGTGGAACAGATAGCCCAGTGGTTGGGAGATAGTTTCTGGTGGATCGGGACCCCGGTTCGAATCCGGCAGGGTCCTTGATTTGCTTTTTTTCTTTTGCCTAAGTCTTTAGATTTGAATCATGATTTCACTTATGAGGTAGAAATTTCGCTTGTCTTTGCGTGGAACAAATAGCCCAGTGGTTGGGAGATAGTTTGTGGTGGGTCGGGACCATGGTTCGAATCCCGGCAGTGTTCTTGATTCACTTTATCCTTTTTTGAGTCTAAAGATTTGAATCATGATTTCACTTATGAGGTAGGAATTTCGCTTGTCTTTGCGTGGAAAAGATAGCCCAGTGGTTGGGAGATAGTTTCTGGTGGGTCCGGACCATGGTTCGAATCCCGGCAGTGTTCTTGATTCACTTTTTCCTTTTGTTGAGTCTAAAGATTTGAATCATGATTTCACTCATGTGGTAGGAATTTCGCTTGTCTTTGCGTGGAACAGATAGCCCAGTGGTTGGGAGATAGTTTCTGGTGGATCGGGACCCCGGTTCGAATCCCGGCAGTGTTCTTGATTCACTTTTTCCTTTTTTTGAGTCTGAAGATTTGAATCATGATTTCACTCATGAGGTAGGAATTTCGCTTGTCTTTGCGTGGAACAGATAGCCCAGTGGTTGGGAGATAGTTTCTGGTGGATCGGGACCCCGGTTCGAATCCCGACAAGGTCCTAGATTCACTTTTTCTTTTTTTCTGAGTCTAAAGATTTGAATCGTGATTTCACTAATGAGGTAGGAATTTCGATTGTCTTTGCGTGGAACAAATAGCCCTGTTGTTGGGAGATAGTTTCTGGTGGATCGGGACCCCGGTTCGAATCCCGGCAGTGTTCTTGATTCACTTTTTCCTTTTTTTGAGTCTAAAGATTTGAATCATGATTTCACTCATGTGGTAGGAATTTCGCTTGTCTTTGCGTGGAACAGATAGCCCAGTGGTTGGGAGATAGTTTCTGGTGATCGGGACCCCGGTTCGAATCCCGGCAGTGTTCTTGATTCACTTTTTCCTTTTTTTGAGTCTGAAGATTTGAATCATGATTTCACTCATGAGGTAGGAATTTCGCTTGTCTTTGCGTGGAACAGATAGCCCAGTGGTTGGGAGATAGTTTCTGGTGGATCGGGACCCCGGTTCGAATCCCGACAAGGTCCTAGATTCACTTTTTCTTTTTTTCTGAGTCTAAAGATTTGAATCATGATTTCACTTATGAGGTAGAAATTTCGCTTGTCTTTGCGTGGAACAAATAGCCCAGTGGTTGGGAGATAGTTTGTGGTGGGTCGGGACCATGGTTCGAATCCCGGCAGTGTTCTTGATTCACTTTTTCCTTTTTTGAGTCTAAAGATTTGAATCATGATTTCACTTATGAGGTAGGAATTTCGCTTGTCTTTGCGTGGAAAAGATAGCCCAGTGGTTGGGAGATAGTTTCTGGTGGGTCCGGACCATGGTTCGAATCCCGGCAGTGTTCTTGATTCACTTTTTCCTTTTGTTGAGTCTATAGATTTGAATCATGATTTCACTCATGTGGTAGGAATTTCGCTTGTCTTTGCGTGGAACAGATAGCCCAGTGGTTGGGAGATAGTTTCTGGTGGATCGGGACCCCGGTTCGAATCCCGGCAGTGTTCTTGATTCACTTTTTCCTTTTTTTGAGTCTGAAGATTTGAATCATGATTTCACTCATGAGGTAGGAATTTCGCTTGTCTTTGCGTGGAACAGATAGCCCAGTGGTTGGGAGATAGTTTCTGGTGGATCGGGACCCCGGTTCGAATCCCGACAAGGTCCTAGATTCACTTTTTCTTTTTTTCTGAGTCTAAAGATTTGAATCGTGATTTCACTAATGAGGTAGGAATTTCGATTGTCTTTGCGTGGAACAAATAGCCCTGTTGTTGGGAGATAGTTTGTGGTGGGTCGGGACCACGGTTCGAATCCCGACAAGGTCCTAGATTCACTTTTTCTTTTTTTCTGAGTCTAAAGATTTGAATCATGATTTCACTTATGAGGTAGAAATTTCGCTTGTCTTTGCGTGGAACAAATAGCCCAGTTGTTGGGAGATAGTTTGTGCTGGGTCGGGACCATGGTTCGAATCCCGGCAGTGTTCTTGATTCACTTTTTTCTTTTTTCTAAGTCTTTAAATTTGAATCATGATTTCACTCATGAGGTAGGAATTTCGCTTGTCTTTGCGTGGAACAAATAGCCCAGTGGTTGGGAGATAGTTTGTGGTGGGTCGGGACCACGGTTCGAATCCCGGCAGTGTTCTTGATTCACTTTTTTTTTCTGAGTCTAAAGATTTGAATCACTATTTCACTTATGAGGTAGGAATTTCGCTTGTCTTTGCGTGGAACAGATAGCCCAGTGGTTGAGAGATAGTTGTTGGTGGATCGGGACCACGGTTCGAATCCCGGCAGGGTCCTTGATATACTTTTTCTTTTTTCTAAGTCTTTAAATTTGAATCATGATTTCACTCATGAGGTAAGAATTTCGCTTGTCTTTGCGTGGAAAAGATAGCCCAGTGGTTGGGAGATAGTTTCTGGTGGATCGGGACCACGGTTCGAATCCCGGCAGGGTCCTTGATATACTTTTTCTTTTTTCTAAGTCTTTAAATTTGAATCCTGATTTCACTCATGAGGTAGGAATTTCGCTTGTCTTTGCGTGGAACAGATAGCCCAGTGGTTGGGAGATAGTTTCTGGTGGATCGGGACCCCGGTTCGAATCCCGACAAGGTCCTAGATTCACTTTTTCTTTTTTTCTGAGTCTAAAGATTTGAATCATGATTTCACTTATGAGGTAGAAATTTCGCTTGTCTTTGCGTGGAACAAATAGCCCAGTTGTTGGGAGATAGTTTGTGCTGGGTCGGGACCATGGTTCGAATCCCGGCAGTGTTCTTGATTCACTTTTTTCTTTTTTCTAAGTCTTTAAATTTGAATCATGATTTCACTCATGAGGTAGGAATTTCGCTTGTCTTTGCGTGGAACAAATAGCCCAGTGGTTGGGAGATAGTTTGTGGTGGGTCGGGACCACGGTTCGAATCCCGGCAGTGTTCTTGATTCACTTTTTTTTTCTGAGTCTAAAGATTTGAATCACTATTTCACTTATGAGGTAGGAATTTCGCTTGTCTTTGCGTGGAACAGATAGCCCAGTGGTTGAGAGATAGTTGTTGGTGGATCGGGACCACGGTTCGAATCCCGGCAGGGTCCTTGATATACTTTTTCTTTTTTCTAAGTCTTTAAATTTGAATCATGATTTCACTCATGAGGTAAGAATTTCGCTTGTCTTTGCGTGGAAAAGATAGCCCAGTGGTTGGGAGATAGTTTCTGGTGGATCGGGACCACGGTTCGAATCCCGGCAGGGTCCTTGATATACTTTTTTTTTTCTAAGTCTTTAAATTTGAATCATGATTTCACTCATGAGGTAGGAATTTCGCTTGTCTTTGCGTGGAAAAGATAGCCCAGTGGTTGGGAGATAGTTTCTGGTGGATCGGGACCACGGTTCGAATCCCGGCAGTGTTCTTGATTCACTTTTTCCTTTTTTTGAGTCTAAAGATTTGAATCATGATTTCACCTATGTGGTAGAATTTCGCTTGTCTTTGCGTGGAACAGATAGCCCAGTGGTTGGGAGATAGTTTCTGGTGGATCGGGACCCCGGTTCGAATCCCGACAAGGTCCTAGATTCACTTTTTCTTTTTTTCTGAGTCTAAAGATTTGAATCATGATTTCACTAATGAGGTAGGAATTTCGATTGTCTTTGCGTGGAACAAATAGCCCTGTTGTTGGGAGATAGTTTGTGGTGGGTCGGGACCACGGTTCGAATCCCGGCAGGGTCCTTGATATACTTTTTTTTTTCTAAGTCTTTAAATTTGAATCATGATTTCACTCATGAGGTAGGAATTTCGCTTGTCTTTGCGTGGAAAAGATAGCCCAGTGGTTGGGAGATAGTTTCTGGTGGATCGGGACCACGGTTCGAATCCCGGCAGTGTTCTTGATTCACTTTTTCCTTTTTTTGAGTCTAAAGATTTGAATCATGATTTCACCTATGTGGTAGAATTTCGCTTGTCTTTGCGTGGAACAGATAGCCCAGTGGTTGGGAGATAGTTTCTGGTGGATCGGGACCCCGGTTCGAATCCCGACAAGGTCCTAGATTCACTTTTTCTTTTTTTCTGAGTCTAAAGATTTGAATCATGATTTCACTAATGAGGTAGGAATTTCGATTGTCTTTGCGTGGAACAAATAGCCCTGTTGTTGGGAGATAGTTTGTGGTGGGTCGGGACCACGGTTCGAATCCCGGCAGGTTCCTTGATATACTTTTTCTTTTTTCTAAGTCTTTAAATTTGAATCATGATTTCACTCATGAGGTAGGAATTTCGCTTGTCTTTGCGTGGAACAGATAGCCCAGTGGTTGGGAGATAGTTTCTGGTGGATCGGGACCCCGGTTCGAATCCCGACAAGGTCCTAGATTCACTTTTTCTTTTTTTCTGAGTCTAAAGATTTGAATCATGATTTCACTTATGAGGTAGAAATTTCGCTTGTCTTTGCGTGGAACAAATAGCCCAGTTGTTGGGAGATAGTTTGTGCTGAGTCGGGACCATGGTTCGAATCCCGGCAGTGTTCTTGATTCACTTTTTTCTTTTTTCTAAGTCTTTAAATTTGAATCATGATTTCACTCATGTGGTAGAATTTCGCTTGTCTTTGCGTGGAACAGATAGCCCAGTGGTTGGGAGATAGTTTCTGGTGGATCGGGACCCCGGTTCGAATCCCGACAAGGTCCTAGATTCACTTTTTCTTTTTTTCTGAGTCTAAAGATTTGAATCATGATTTCACTAATGAGGTAGGAATTTCGATTGTCTTTGCGTGGAACAAATAGCCCAGTTGTTGGGAGATAGTTTGTGCTGGGTCGGGACCATGGTTCGAATCCCGGCAGTGTTCTTGATTCACTTTTTCCTTTTGTTGAGTCTATAGATTTGAATCATGATTTCACTCATGTGGTAGGAATTTCGCTTGTCTTTGCGTGGAACAGATAGCCCAGTGGTTGGGAGATAGTTTCTGGTGGATCGGGACCCCGGTTCGAATCCCGGCAGTGTTCTTGATTCACTTTTTCCTTTTTTTGAGTCTGAAGATTTGAATCATGATTTCACTCATGAGGTAGGAATTTCGCTTGTCTTTGCGTGGAACAGATAGCCCAGTGGTTGGGAGATAGTTTCTGGTGGATCGGGACCCCGGTTCGAATCCCGACAAGGTCCTAGATTCACTTTTTCTTTTTTTCTGAGTCTAAAGATTTGAATCGTGATTTCACTAATGAGGTAGGAATTTCGATTGTCTTTGCGTGGAACAAATAGCCCTGTTGTTGGGAGATAGTTTGTGGTGGGTCGGGACCACGGTTCGAATCCCGACAAGGTCCTAGATTCACTTTTTCTTTTTTTCTGAGTCTAAAGATTTGAATCATGATTTCACTTATGAGGTAGAAATTTCGCTTGTCTTTGCGTGGAACAAATAGCCCAGTTGTTGGGAGATAGTTTGTGCTGGGTCGGGACCATGGTTCGAATCCCGGCAGTGTTCTTGATTCACTTTTTTCTTTTTTCTAAGTCTTTAAATTTGAATCATGATTTCACTCATGAGGTAGGAATTTCGCTTGTCTTTGCGTGGAACAAATAGCCCAGTGGTTGGGAGATAGTTTGTGGTGGGTCGGGACCACGGTTCGAATCCCGGCAGTGTTCTTGATTCACTTTTTTTTTCTGAGTCTAAAGATTTGAATCACTATTTCACTTATGAGGTAGGAATTTCGCTTGTCTTTGCGTGGAACAGATAGCCCAGTGGTTGAGAGATAGTTGTTGGTGGATCGGGACCACGGTTCGAATCCCGGCAGGGTCCTTGATATACTTTTTCTTTTTTCTAAGTCTTTAAATTTGAATCATGATTTCACTCATGAGGTAAGAATTTCGCTTGTCTTTGCGTGGAAAAGATAGCCCAGTGGTTGGGAGATAGTTTCTGGTGGATCGGGACCACGGTTCGAATCCCGGCAGGGTCCTTGATATACTTTTTCTTTTTTCTAAGTCTTTAAATTTGAATCCTGATTTCACTCATGAGGTAGGAATTTCGCTTGTCTTTGCGTGGAACAGATAGCCCAGTGGTTGGGAGATAGTTTCTGGTGGATCGGGACCCCGGTTCGAATCCCGACAAGGTCCTAGATTCACTTTTTCTTTTTTTCTGAGTCTAAAGATTTGAATCATGATTTCACTTATGAGGTAGAAATTTCGCTTGTCTTTGCGTGGAACAAATAGCCCAGTTGTTGGGAGATAGTTTGTGCTGGGTCGGGACCATGGTTCGAATCCCGGCAGTGTTCTTGATTCACTTTTTTCTTTTTTCTAAGACTTTAAATTTGAATCATGATTTCACTCATGAGGTAGGAATTTCGCTTGTCTTTGCGTGGAACAAATAGCCCAGTGGTTGGGAGATAGTTTGTGGTGGGTCGGGACCACGGTTCGAATCCCGGCAGTGTTCTTGATTCACTTTTTTTTTCTGAGTCTAAAGATTTGAATCACTATTTCACTTATGAGGTAGGAATTTCGCTTGTCTTTGCGTGGAACAGATAGCCCAGTGGTTGAGAGATAGTTGTTGGTGGATCGGGACCACGGTTCGAATCCCGGCAGGGTCCTTGATATACTTTTTCTTTTTTCTAAGTCTTTAAATTTGAATCATGATTTCACTCATGAGGTAAGAATTTCGCTTGTCTTTGCGTGGAAAAGATAGCCCAGTGGTTGGGAGATAGTTTCTGGTGGATCGGGACCACGGTTCGAATCCCGGCAGGGTCCTTGATATACTTTTTTTTTCTAAGTCTTTAAATTTGAATCATGATTTCACTCATGAGGTAGGAATTTCGCTTGTCTTTGCGTGGAAAAGATAGCCCAGTGGTTGGGAGATAGTTTCTGGTGGATCGGGACCACGGTTCGAATCCCGGCAGTGTTCTTGATTCACTTTTTCCTTTTTTTGAGTCTAAAGATTTGAATCATGATTTCACCTATGTGGTAGAATTTCGCTTGTCTTTGCGTGGAACAGATAGCCCAGTGGTTGGGAGATAGTTTCTGGTGGATCGGGACCCCGGTTCGAATCCCGACAAGGTCCTAGATTCACTTTTTCTTTTTTTCTGAGTCTAAAGATTTGAATCATGATTTCACTAATGAGGTAGGAATTTCGATTGTCTTTGCGTGGAACAAATAGCCCTGTTGTTGGGAGATAGTTTGTGGTGGGTCGGGACCACGGTTCGAATCCCGGCAGGTTCCTTGATATACTTTTTCTTTTTTCTAAGTCTTTAAATTTGAATCATGATTTCACTCATGAGGTAGGAATTTCGCTTGTCTTTGCGTGGAACAGATAGCCCAGTGGTTGGGAGATAGTTTCTGGTGGATCGGGACCCCGGTTCGAATCCCGACAAGGTCCTAGATTCACTTTTTCTTTTTTTCTGAGTCTAAAGATTTGAATCATGATTTCACTTATGAGGTAGAAATTTCGCTTGTCTTTGCGTGGAACAAATAGCCCAGTTGTTGGGAGATAGTTTGTGCTGAGTCGGGACCATGGTTCGAATCCCGGCAGTGTTCTTGATTCACTTTTTTCTTTTTTCTAAGTCTTTAAATTTGAATCATGATTTCACTCATGTGGTAGAATTTCGCTTGTCTTTGCGTGGAACAGATAGCCCAGTGGTTGGGAGATAGTTTCTGGTGGATCGGGACCCCGGTTCGAATCCCGACAAGGTCCTAGATTCACTTTTTCTTTTTTTCTGAGTCTAAAGATTTGAATCATGATTTCACTAATGAGGTAGGAATTTCGATTGTCTTTGCGTGGAACAAATAGCCCAGTTGTTGGGAGATAGTTTGTGCTGGGTCGGGACCATGGTTCGAATCCCGGCAGTGTTCTTGATTCACTTTTTTCTTTTTTCTAAGTCTTTAAATTTGAATCATGATTTCACTCATGAGGTAGGAATTTCGCTTGTCTTTGCGTGGAACAAATAGCCCAGTGGTTGGGAGATAGTTTGTGGTGGGTCGGGACCACGGTTCGAATCCCGGCAGTGTTCTTGATTCACTTTTTTTTTCTGAGTCTAAAGATTTGAATCACTATTTCACTTATGAGGTAGGAATTTCGCTTGTCTTTGCGTGGAACAGATAGCCCAGTGGTTGAGAGATAGTTGTTGGTGGATCGGGACCACGGTTCGAATCCCGGCAGGGTCCTTGATATACTTTTTCTTTTTTCTAAGTCTTTAAATTTGAATCATGATTTCACTCATGAGGTAAGAATTTCGCTTGTCTTTGCGTGGAAAAGATAGCCCAGTGGTTGGGAGATAGTTTCTGGTGGATCGGGACCACGGTTCGAATCCCGGCAGGGTCCTTGATATACTTTTTTTTTTCTAAGTCTTAAAATTTGAATCATGATTTCACTCATGAGGTAGGAATTTCGCTTGTCTTTGCGTGGAAAAGATAGCCCAGTGGTTGGGAGATAGTTTCTGGTGGATCGGGACCACGGTTCGAATCCCGGCAGTGTTCTTGATTCACTTTTTCCTTTTTTTGAGTCTAAAGATTTGAATCATGATTTCACCTATGTGGTAGAATTTCGCTTGTCTTTGCGTGGAACAGATAGCCCAGTGGTTGGGAGATAGTTTCTGGTGGATCGGGACCCCGGTTCGAATCCCGACAAGGTCCTAGATTCACTTTTTCTTTTTTTCTGAGTCTAAAGATTTGAATCATGATTTCACTAATGAGGTAGGAATTTCGATTGTCTTTGCGTGGAACAAATAGCCCTGTTGTTGGGAGATAGTTTGTGGTGGGTCGGGACCACGGTTCGAATCCCGGCAGGTTCCTTGATATACTTTTTCTTTTTTCTAAGTCTTTAAATTTGAATCATGATTTCACTCATGAGGTAGGAATTTCGCTTGTCTTTGCGTGGAACAGATAGCCCAGTGGTTGGGAGATAGTTTCTGGTGGATCGGGACCCCGGTTCGAATCCCGACAAGGTCCTAGATTCACTTTTTCTTTTTTTCTGAGTCTAAAGATTTGAATCATGATTTCACTTATGAGGTAGAAATTTCGCTTGTCTTTGCGTGGAACAAATAGCCCAGTTGTTGGGAGATAGTTTGTGCTGAGTCGGGACCATGGTTCGAATCCCGGCAGTGTTCTTGATTCACTTTTTTCTTTTTTCTAAGTCTTTAAATTTGAATCATGATTTCACTCATGAGGTAGGAGTTTCGCTTGTCTTTGCGTGGAACAAATAGCCCAGTTGTTGGGAGATAGTTTGTGGTGGGTCGGGACCATGGTTCGAATCCCGGCAGTGTTCTTGATTCACTTTTTTCTTTTTTCTAAGTCTTTAAATTTGAATCATGATTTCACTCATGAGGTAGGAATTTCGCTTGTCTTTGCGTGGAACAAATAGCCCAGTGGTTGGGAGATAGTTTGTGGTGGGTCGGGACCACGGTTCGAATCCCGGCAGTGTTCTTGATTCACTTTTTTTTTCTGAGTCTAAAGATTTGAATCACTATTTCACTTATGAGGTAGGAATTTCGCTTGTCTTTGCGTGGAACAGATAGCCCAGTGGTTGAGAGATAGTTGTTGGTGGATCGGGACCACGGTTCGAATCCCGGCAGGGTCCTTGATATACTTTTTCTTTTTTCTAAGTCTTTTAATTTGAATCATGATTTCACTCATGAGGTAAGAATTTCGCTTGTCTTTGCGTGGAACAGATAGCCCAGTGGTTGGGAGATAGTTTCTGGTGGATCGGGACCACGGTTCGAATCCCGGCAGTGTTCTTGATTCACTTTTTCCTTTTTTTGAGTCTAAAGATTTGAATCATGATTTCACCTATGTGGTAGAATTTCGCTTGTCTTTGCGTGGAACAGATAGCCCAGTGGTTGGGAGATAGTTTCTGGTGGATCGGGACCCCGGTTCGAATCCCGACAAGGTCCTAGATTCACTTTTTCTTTTTTTCTGAGTCTAAAGATTTGAATCATGATTTCACTAATGAGGTAGGAATTTCGATTGTCTTTGCGTGGAACAAATAGCCCTGTTGTTGGGAGATAGTTTGTGGTGGGTCGGGACCATGGTTTGAATCCCGGCAGTGTTCTTGATTCACTTTTTTCTTTTTTCTAAGTCTTTAAATTTGAATCATGATTTCACTCATGAGGTAGGAGTTTCGCTTGTCTTTGCGTGGAACAAATAGCCCAGTTGTTGGGAGATAGTTTGTGGTGGGTCGGGACCATGGTTCGAATCCCGGCAGTGTTCTTGATTCACTTTTTCCTTTTTTTGAGTCTAAAGATTTGAATCATGATTTCACTTATGTGGTAGGAATTTCGCTTGTCTTTGCGTGGAACAGATAGCCCAGTGGTTGGGAGATATTTTCTGGTGGATCGGGACCCCGAGATGAATCCCGGCAGTGTCCTTGATTCACTTTTTCTTTTTTCTGAGTCTAAAGATTTGAATCATGATTTCACTTATGATGTAGAAATTTCGCTTGTCTTTGCGTGGAACAAATAGCCCAGTGGTTGGGAGATAGTTTGTGGTGGGTCGGGACCATGGTTCGAATCCCGGCAGTGTTCTTGATTCACTTTTTCCTTTTTTTTAGTCTAAAGATTTGAATCATGATTTCACTTATGTGGTAGGAATTTCGCTTGTCTTTGCGTGGAACAGATAGCCCAGTGGTTGGGAGATAGTTTCTGGTGGATCGGAATCCCGGTTCGAATCCCGGCAGGTTGCTTGATATACTTTTTCTTTTTTCTAAGTCTTTAAATTTGAATCATGATTTCACTCATGAGGTAGGAATTTCGCTTGTCTTTGCGTGGAACAAATAGCCCAGTGGTTGGGAGATAGTTTGTGGTGGGTCGGGACCACGGTTCGAATCCCGGCAGTGTTCTTGATTCACTTTTTCCTTTTTCTGAGTCTTAATATTTGAATCATGATTTCACCTAAGTGGTAGAATTTCGCTTGTCTTTGGGTGGAACAGATAGCCCAGTGGTTGGGAGATAGTTTCTGGTGGATCGGGACCACGGTTCGAATCCCGGCAGCGTCATTGATTCACTTTTTCTTTTGTCTGAGTCTAAAGATTTGAATCATGATTTCACTTATGAGGTAGGAATTTCGCTTGTCTTTACGTGAAACAGATAGCCCAGTGGTTGGGAGATAGTTTCTGGTGGATCGGGACCACGGTTCGAATCCCGGCAGGGTCCTTGATTCACTTTTTCTTGTTTCTAAGTCTTAAGATTTGAATCATGATTTCACTTATGAGGTAAGAATTTCGCTTGTCTTTGCGTGGGACAATTAGCCCAGTGGTAGGGAGATAGTTTCTGGTGGATCGGGACCACGGTTCGAATCCCGACAAGTTCCTTGATTCACTTTTCTTTTTTCTGAGTCTAAAGATTTGAATCATGATTTCACTTATGAGGTAGGAATTTCGCTTGTCTTTGCGTGGAACAGATAGCCCAGTGCTTGGGAGACAGTATGTGGTTAATCGAGGCCCCGGTTCGAATCCCAGCAGGGTCCTTAATTCACTTTTTGTTCTAAGTCTTGAGATTTGAATCATGATTTCACTTATGAGGTAGGAATTTCGCTTGTCTTTGCGTGGGACAATTAGCCCAGTGGTAGGGAGATAGTTTCTGGTGGGTCGGGACCACGGTTCGAATCCCGGCAGTGTCCTCGATTCACTTTTTTTTTCTGAGTCTAAAGATTTGAATCATGATTTCACTAATGAGGTAGGATTTTCGCTTGTCTTTTCGTGGAACAGATAGCCCAGTGGTAGTGAGATAGTTTCTGGTGGATCGAGACCCCGGTTCGAATCCCGGCAGTGTCCTTGATCTTCTTTTTCTTTTCTTTTTTGAGTCTAAAGATTTGAATCATGATTTCACTTATGACGTATGAATTTCGCTTGTCTTTGCTTGGAACACATAGCCCAGTGGTTGGGAGATAGTTTCTGGTTGATCGAGGCCACGGTTCGAATCCCAGCAAAGTCCTTGATTCTTGTTTTCTTTTGTCTTAGTCTAAAAATTTTAATCATGATTTCACTTATGAGGTGAAAATTTCGATTGTCTTTGCGTGAAACAGATAGCCCAGTGGTTTTGACATAGTTTCTGGTGGATCGGGACCCCGGTTCGAATCCCGACAAGTTCCTTGATTCACTTTTCTTTTTTCTGAGTCTAAAGATTTGAATCATGATTTCACTTATGAGGTAGGAATTTCGCTAGTCTTTGCGTGGAACAGATAGCCCAGTGCTTGGGAGACAGTATGTGGTTAATCGAGGCCCCGGTTCGAATCCCAGCAGGGTCCTTAATTCACTTTTTGTTCTAAGTCTTGAGATTTGAATCATGATTTCACTTATGAGGTAGGAATTTCGCTTGTCTTTGCGTGGGACAATTAGCCCAGTGGTAGGGAGATAGTTTCTGGTGGGTCGGGACCACGGTTCGAATCCCGGCAGTGTCCTCGATTCACTTTTTTTTTCTGAGTCTAAAGATTTGAATCATGATTTCACTTATGAGGTAAGATTTTCGCATGTATTTGCATGGAACAGATAGCCCAGTTGTTGGGAGATAGTTTCTGGTGGATCGGGACCACGGTTCGAATCCCGGCAAAGTCCTTGATTCATTTTTTTTTGTTCTGAGTCTAAAGATTTGAATCATGATTTCACTTATGAGTTAAGAATTTCGCTTGTCTTTGCGTGGAACAAATAGCCCAGTGGTTGGGAGATAGTTTCTGGTGGGTCGGGACCCCGGTTCGAATCCCGGCAGTGTCCTTAATCCACTTTTTCTTTTTTTCTGAGTCTAAAGATTTGAATCATGATTTCACTTATGAGGTAGGAATTTCGCTTGTCTTTGCGTGGAACAGATAGCCCAGTGGTTGGGAGATAGTTTCTTGTGGGTCGGGACCACGGTTCGATTCCCGGCAGTGTCCTTGATTCACTTTTTCCTTTTTCTAAGTCTAAAGATTTGAATCATGATTTCACTTATGAGGTAGGAATTTCGCTTGTCTTTGCGTGGAACAGAGAGCCCAGTGGTTGGGAAATAGTTTCTGGTGGGTCGGGACCACGGTTCGAATCCCGGCAGGGTCCTTGACTCACTTTTTTTTCTGAGTCTAAAGATTTGAATCATGATTTCACTTATGAGGTAAGATTTTCGCTTGTCTTTGCATGGAACAGATAGCCCAGTTGGTTGGGAGATAGTTTCTGGTGGATCGGGACCACGGTTCGAATCCCGGCAGTGTCCTTGATTAACTTTTTCTTTTTTCTGAGTCTAAAGATTTGAATCATGATTTCACTTATGAGGTAGGAATTTCGCTTGTCTTTGCGTGGAACAAATAGATCAGTGGTTGGGAGATAGTTTCTGGTGGATCGGGGCCAAGGTTGGAATCCGGGCGGTGTCCTTCATTCACTTTTTCTTTTTTTCTGAGTCTAAAGATTTGAATCATGATTTCACTTATGAGGTAGATATTTCGCTTGTCTTTGCGTGGAACAGATAGCCTAGTGGTTGGGAGATAGTTTCTGGTGGATCGTGACCACGGTTCGAATCCCGGCAGTGTCCTTGACTCACTTTTTCTTTTTTCTGAGTCTAAAGATTTTAATCGTGATTTCACTTATGAGGTAGGAATTTCGCTTGAATTTGCGTGGAACAGATAGCCCAGTGGTTGGGAGATAGTTTCTGGTAGATCGCGACACTGTTTCGAATCCCGGCATTGTCCTTCATCTTCTTGTTTTTCCTGAGTCTAAGGATTAGAATCATGATTTCACTTATGACGTTAGAATTTCGGTTGTCTTTGCGTGGAACACATAGCCCAGTGGTTGGGAGATAGTTTCTGGTGGATCGGGACCACGGTTCGAATCCCAGCAAAATCCTAGATTCCCTTTTTTTTGTCTGAGTCTAAAGATTTGAATCATGATTTCACTTATGAGGTAAGATTTTCGCTTGTCTTTGCGTGGAACAAATAGCCCAGTGCTTGGGAGACAGTATGTGGTTAATCGAGGCCCCGGTTCGAATCCCAGCAGGGTCCTTGATTCACTTTTTGTTCTAAGTCTTGAGATTTGAATCATGATTTCACTTATGAGGTAAGATTTTCGCTTGTCTTTGCGTGGAACAGATAGGCCAGTGGTTGGAAGAAAGTTTCTGGTGGATCGGGACCACGGTTCGAATCCCAGCAAAGTCCTTGATTCTTGTTTTCTTTTGTCTTAGTCTAAAAATTTTAATCATGATTTCACTTATGAGGTGAAAATTTCGATTGTCTTTGCGTGAAACAGATAGCCCAGTGGTTTTGACATAGTTTCTGGTGGATCGGGACCACGGTTCGAATCCCGACAAGTTCCTTGATTCACTTTTCTTTTTTCTGAGTCTAAAGATTTGAATCATGATTTCACTTATGAGGTAGGAATTTCGCTTGTCTTTGCGTGGAACAGATAGCCCAGTGCTTGGGAGACAGTATGTGGTTAATCGAGGCCCCGGTTCGAATCCCAGCAGGGTCCTTGATTCACTTTTTGTTCTAAGTCTTGAGATTTGAATCATGATTTCACTTATGAGGTAGGAATTTCGCTTGTCTTTGCGTGGGACAAATAGCCCAGTGGTAGGGAGATAGTTTCTGGTGGGTCGGGACCACGGTTCGAATCCCGGCAGTGTCCTCGATTCACTTTTTTTTCTGAGTCTAAAGATTTGAATCATGATTTCACTTATGAGGTAAGATTTTCGCATGTATTTGCATGGAACAGATAGCCCAGTTGTTGGGAGATAGTTTCTGGTGGATCGGGACCACGGTTCGAATCCCGGCAAAGTCCTTGATTCATTTTTTTTGTTCTGAGTCTAAAGATTTGAATCATGATTTCACTTATGTGGTAGGAATTTCGCTTGTCTTTGCGTGGAACAGATAGCCCAGTGGTTGGGACACAGTTTCTGGTGTATCGGCACCCCGGTTCGAATCCCGGCAGGGTCCTTGATTCACTTTTGCTTTTTTCTAAGTCTTTAGATTTGAATCTTGATTTCACTTATGAGGTAGGAATTTCGCTAGTTTCTGGTAGACCGCGACCCTGTTTCGAATCCCGGCATTGTCCTTCATCTTCTTGTTTTTCCTGAGTCTAAGGATTAGAATCATGATTTCACTTATGACGTTAGAATTTCGGTTGTCTTTGCGTGGAACACATAGCCCAGTGGTTGGGAGATAGTTTCTGGTGGATCGGGACCACGGTTCGAATCCCAGCAAAATCCTAGATTCACTTTTTTTTTGTCTGAGTCTAAAGATTTGAATCATGATTTCACTTATGAGGTAAGATTTTCGCTTGTCTTTGCGTGGAACAGATAGGCCAGTGGTTGGAAGAAAGTTTCTGGTGGATCGGGACCACGGTTCGAATCCCGGCAGTGTCCTTGATTCACTTTCTTTTCTTTTTTTCTGAGTCTAAAGATTTGAATCATGATTTCACTTATGAGGTAAGATTTTCGCTTGTCTTTGCGTGGAACAGATAGGCCAGTGGTTGGAAGAAAGTTTCTGGTGGATCGGGACCACGGTTCGAATCCCGGCAGTGTCCTCGATTCACTTTTTTTTCTGAGTCTAAAGATTTGAATCATGATTTCACTTATGTGGTGGAATTTCGCTTGTCTTTGTGTGGAACAGATAGCCCAGTGGTTGGGACACAGTTTCTGGTGGATCGGCACCCCGGTTCGAATCCCGGCAGGGTCCTTGATTCACTTGTTCTTTTTCTCTGAGTCTTTAGATTTGAATCTTGATTTCACTTATGAGGTAGGAATTTCGCTTGTCTTTGCCTGGAACAAATAGCCCAGTGGTTGGGAGATAGTTTCTGGTGGATCGTGACCACGGTTCGAATCCCGACAAGGTCCTTCATCTTCTTTTTCTTTCTTTCTGAATCTAAGGATTCTTTTTCTTTTATTCTGAGTCTAAGGATTGGAATCATGATTTCACTTATGACGTATGAATTTCGCTTGTCTTTGCGTGGAACAGATAGCCCAGTGGTTTGGTAGATAGTTTCTGGTGGATCGGGACCACGGTTCGAATCCCGACAAGGTCCTAGATTCACTTTTTCTTTGTTCTGAGTCTAAATATTTGAATCATGATTTCACTTATGAGGTAGGAATTTCGCTTGTCTTCGCGTGGAACAGATAGCCTAGTGGTTGGGAGATAGTTTCTGGTGGATCGTGACCACGGTTCGAATCCCGGCAGTGTCCTTGACTCACTTTTTCTTTTTTCTGAGTCTAAAGATTTTAATCGTGATTTCACTTATGAGGTAGATATTTCGCTTGTCTTTGCGTGGAACAGATAGCCTAGTGGTTGGGAGATAGTTTCTGGTGGATCGTGACCACGGTTCGAATCCCGGCAGTGTCCTTGACTCACTTTTTCTTTTTTCTGAGTCTAAAGATTTTAATCGTGATTTCACTTATGAGGTAGGAATTTCGCTTGAATTTGCGTGGAACAGATAGCCCAGTGGTTGGGAGATAGTTTCTGGTAGATCGCGACACTGTTTCGAATCCCGGCATTGTCCTTCATCTTCTTGTTTTTCCTGAGTCTAAGGATTAGAATCATGATTTCACTTATGACGTTAGAATTTCGGTTGTCTTTGCGTGGAACACATAGCCCAGTGGTTGGGAGATAGTTTCTGGTGGATCGGGACCACGGTTCGAATCCCAGCAAAATCCTAGATTCACTTTTTTTTGTCTGAGTCTAAAGATTTGAATCATGATTTCACTTATGAGGTAAGATTTTCGCTTGTCTTTGCGTGGAACAAATAGCCCAGTGCTTGGGAGACAGTATGTGGTTAATCGAGGCCCCGGTTCGAATCCCAGCAGGGTCCTTGATTCACTTGTTGTTCTAAGTCTTGAGATTTGAATCATGATTTCACTTATGAGGTAAGATTTTCGCTTGTCTTTGCGTGGAACAGATAGGCCAGTGGTTGGAAGAAAGTTTCTGGTGGATCGGGACCACGGTTCGAATCCCAGCAAAGTCCTTGATTCTTGTTTTCTTTTGTCTTAGTCTAAAAATTTTAATCATGATTTCACTTATGAGGTGAAAATTTCGATTGTCTTTGCGTGAAACAGATAGCCCAGTGGTTTTGACATAGTTTCTGGTGGATCGGGACCACGGTTCGAATCCCGACAAGTTCCTTGATTCACTTTTCTTTTTTCTGAGTCTAAAGATTTGAATCATGATTTCACTTATGAGGTAGGAATTTCGCTTGTCTTTGCGTGGAACAGATAGCCCAGTGCTTGGGAGACAGTATGTGGTTAATCGAGGCCCCGGTTCGAATCCCAGCAGGGTCCTTGATTCACTTTTTGTTCTAAGTCTTGAGATTTGAATCATGATTTCACTTATGAGGTAGGAATTTCGCTTGTCTTTGCGTGGGACAAATAGCTCAGTGGTAGGGAGATAGTTTCTGGTGGGTCGGGACCACGGTTCGAATCCCGGCAGTGTCCTCGATTCACTTTTTTTTTCTGAGTCTAAAGATTTGAATCATGATTTCACTTATGAGGTAAGATTTTCGCATGTATTTGCATGGAACAGATAGCCCAGTTGTTGGGAGATAGTTTCTGGTGGATCGGGACCACGGTTCGAATCCCGGCAAAGTCCTTGATTCATTTTTTTTGTTCTGAGTCTAAAGATTTGAAACATGATTTCACTTATGTGGTAGGAATTTCGCTTGTCTTTGCGTGGAACAGATAGCCCAGTGGTTGGGACACAGTTTCTGGTGTATCGGCACCCCGGTTCGAATCCCGGCAGGGTCCTTGATTCACTTTTGCTTTTTTCTAAGTCTTTAGATTTGAATCTTGATTTCACTTATGAGGTAGGAATTTCGCTAGTTTCTGGTAGACCGCGACCCTGTTTCGAATCCCGGCATTGTCCTTCATCTTCTTGTTTTTCCTGAGTCTAAGGATTAGAATCATGATTTCACTTATGACGTTAGAATTTCGGTTGTCTTTGCGTGGAACACATAGCCCAGTGGTTGGGAGATAGTTTCTGGTGGATCGGGACCACGGTTCGAATCCCAGCAAAATCCTAGATTCACTTTTTTTTTGTCTGAGTCTAAAGATTTGAATCATGATTTCACTTATGAGGTAAGATTTTCGCTTGTCTTTGCGTGGAACAGATAGGCCAGTGGTTGGAAGAAAGTTTCTGGTGGATCGGGACCACGGTTCGAATCCCGGCAGTGTCCTTGATTCACTTTCTTTTCTTTTTTTCTGAGTCTAAAGATTTGAATCATGATTTCACTTATGAGGTAAGATTTTCGCTTGTCTTTGCGTGGAACAGATAGGCCAGTGGTTGGAAGAAAGTTTCTGGTGGATCGGGACCACGGTTCGAATCCCGGCAGTGTCCTCGATTCACTTTTTTTTCTGAGTCTAAAGATTTGAATCATGATTTCACTTATGTGGTGGAATTTCGCTTGTCTTTGTGTGGAACAGATAGCCCAGTGGTTGGGACACAGTTTCTGGTGGATCGGCACCCCGGTTCGAATCCCGGCAGGGTCCTTGATTCACTTGTTCTTTTTCTCTGAGTCTTTAGATTTGAATCTTGATTTCACTTATGAGGTAGGAATTTCGCTTGTCTTTGCCTGGAACAAATAGCCCAGTGGTTGGGAGATAGTTTCTGGTGGGTCGGGACCCCGGTTCGAATCCCGGCAGTGTCCTTAATCCACTTTTTCTTTTTTTCTGAGTCTAAAGATTTGAATCATGATTTCACTTATGAGGTAGGAATTTCGCTTGTCTTTGCATGGAACAAATAGCCCAGTGGTTGGGAGATAGTTTCTTGTGGGTCGGGACCACGGTTCGAATCCCGGCAGTGTCCTTGACTCACTTTTTTTTTCTGAGTCTAAAGATTTGAATCATGATTTCACTTATGAGGTAAGATTTTCGCTTGTCTTTGCATGGAACAGATAGCCCAGTGGGTTGGGAGATAGTTTCTGGTGGATCGGGACCACGGTTCGAATCCCGGCAGTGTCCTTGATTAACTTTTTCTTTTTTCTGAGTCTAAAGATTTGAATCATGATTTCACTTATGAGGTAAGATTTTCGCTTGTCTTTGCATGGAACAGATAGCCCAGTGGGTTGGGAGATAGTTTCTGGTGGATCGTGACCACGGTTCGAATCCCGGCAGTGTCCTTGACTCACTTTTTCTTTTTTCTGAGTCTAAAGATTTTAATCGTGATTTCACTTATGAGGTAGGAATTTCGCTTGAATTTGCGTGGAACAGATAGCCCAGTGGTTGGGAGATAGTTTCTGGTAGATCGCGACACTGTTTCGAATCCCGGCATTGTCCTTCATCTTCTTGTTTTTCCTGAGTCTAAGGATTAGAATCATGATTTCACTTATGACGTTAGAATTTCGGTTGTCTTTGCGTGGAACACATAGCCCAGTGGTTGGGAGATAGTTTCTGGTGGATCGGGACCACGGTTCGAATCCCAGCAAAATCCTAGATTCACTTTTTTTTGTCTGAGTCTAAAGATTTGAATCATGATTTCACTTATGAGGTAAGATTTTCGCTTGTCTTTGCGTGGAACAAATAGCCCAGTGCTTGGGAGACAGTATGTGGTTAATCGAGGCCCCGGTTCGAATCCCAGCAGGGTCCTTGATTCACTTTTTGTTCTAAGTCTTGAGATTTGAATCATGATTTCACTTATGAGGTAAGATTTTCGCTTGTCTTTGCGTGGAACAGATAGGCCAGTGGTTGGAAGAAAGTTTCTGGTGGATCGGGACCACGGTTCGAATCCCAGCAAAGTCCTTGATTCTTGTTTTCTTTTGTCTTAGTCTAAAAATTTTAATTATGATTTCACTTATGAGGTGAAAATTTCGATTGTCTTTGCGTGAAACAGATAGCCCAGTGGTTTTGACATAGTTTCTGGTGGATCGGGACCACGGTTCGAATCCCGACAAGTTCCTTGATTCACTTTTCTTTTTTCTGAGTCTAAAGATTTGAATCATGATTTCACTTATGAGGTAGGAATTTCGCTTGTCTTTGCGTGGAACAGATAGCCCAGTGCTTGGGAGACAGTATGTGGTTAATCGAGGCCCCGGTTCGAATCCCAGCAGGGTCCTTGATTCACTTTTTGTTCTAAGTCTTGAGATTTGAATCATGATTTCACTTATGAGGTAGGAATTTCGCTTGTCTTTGCGTGGGACAAATAGCCCAGTGGTAGGGAGATAGTTTCTGGTGGGTCGGGACCACGGTTCGAATCCCGGCAGTGTCCTCGATTCACTTTTTTTTTCTGAGTCTAAAGATTTGAATCATGATTTCACTTATGAGGTAAGATTTTCGCATGTATTTGCATGGAACAGATAGCCCAGTTGTTGGGAGATAGTTTCTGGTGGATCGGGACCACGGTTCGAATCCCGGCAAAGTCCTTGATTCATTTTTTTTGTTCTGAGTCTAAAGATTTGAATCATGATTTCACTTATGTGGTAGGAATTTCGCTTGTCTTTGCGTGGAACAGATAGCCCAGTGGTTGGGACACAGTTTCTGGTGTATCGGCACCCCGGTTCGAATCCCGGCAGGGTCCTTGATTCACTTTTGCTTTTTTCTAAGTCTTTAGATTTGAATCTTGATTTCACTTATGAGGTAGGAATTTCGCTAGTTTCTGGTAGACCGCGACCCTGTTTCGAATCCCGGCATTGTCCTTCATCTTCTTGTTTTTCCTGAGTCTAAGGATTAGAATCATGATTTCACTTATGACGTTAGAATTTCGGTTGTCTTTGCGTGGAACACATAGCCCAGTGGTTGGGAGATAGTTTCTGGTGGATCGGGACCACGGTTCGAATCCCAGCAAAATCCTAGATTCACTTTTTTTTTGTCTGAGTCTAAAGATTTGAATCATGATTTCACTTATGAGGTAAGATTTTCGCTTGTCTTTGCCTGGAACAGATAGGCCAGTGGTTGGAAGAAAGTTTCTGGTGGATCGGGACCACGGTTCGAATCCCGGCAGTGTCCTTGATTCACTTTCTTTTCTTTTTTTCTGAGTCTAAAGATTTGAATCATGATTTCACTTATGAGGTAAGATTTTCGCTTGTCTTTGCGTGGAACAGATAGGCCAGTGGTTGGAAGAAAGTTTCTGGTGGATCGGGACCACGGTTCGAATCCCGGCAGTGTCCTCGATTCACTTTTTTTTCTGAGTCTAAAGATTTGAATCATGATTTCACTTATGTGGTGGAATTTCGCTTGTCTTTGTGTGGAACAGATAGCCCAGTGGTTGGGACACAGTTTCTGGTGGATCGGCACCCCGGTTCGAATCCCGGCAGGGTCCTTGATTCACTTGTTCTTTTTCTCTGAGTCTTTAGATTTGAATCTTGATTTCACTTATGAGGTAGGAATTTCGCTTGTCTTTGCCTGGAACAAATAGCCCAGTGGTTGGGAGATAGTTTCTGGTGGGTCGGGACCCCGGTTCGAATCCCGGCAGTGTCCTTAATCCACTTTTTCTTTTTTTCTGAGTCTAAAGATTTGAATCATGATTTCACTTATGAGGTAGGAATTTCGCTTGTCTTTGCATGGAACAAATAGCCCAGTGGTTGGGAGATAGTTTCTTGTGGGTCGGGACCACGGTTCGAATCCCGGCAGTGTCCTTGACTCACTTTTTTTTTCTGAGTCTAAAGATTTGAATCATGATTTCACTTATGAGGTAAGATTTTCGCTTGTCTTTGCATGGAACAGATAGCCCAGTGGGTTGGGAGATAGTTTCTGGTGGATCGGGACCACGGTTCGAATCCCGGCAGTGTCCTTGATTAACTTTTTCTTTTTTCTGAGTCTAAAGATTTGAATCATGATTTCACTTATGAGGTAAGATTTTCGCTTGTCTTTGCATGGAACAGATAGCCCAGTGGGTTGGGAGACAGTTTCTGGTGGATCGGGACCACGGTTCGAATCCCGGCAGTGTCCTTGATTAACTTTTTCTTTTTTCTGAGTCTAAAGATTTGAATCATGATTTCACTTATGAGGTAGGAATTTCGCTTGTCTTTGCGTGGAACAATTAGATCAGTGGTTGGGAGATAGTTTCTGGTGGATCGGGACCCCGGTTCGAATCCCGGCATGGTCCTTGATTCACAATTTATTTTGTCTAGGTCTTTAGATTTGAATCATGATTTCACTTATGAGGTAGGAATTTCGCTTGTCTTTGCGTGGAACAGATAGCCCAGTGGTTGGGAGATAGTTTCTGGTGGGTCGGGACCACGGTTCTTATCCCGGCAGTGTCCTTGATTCACTTTTTCTTTTTTCTAAGTCTTTAGATTTGAATCATGATTTCACTTATGAGGTATAGATTGCGCTTGTCTTTGCGGGGAAAAAATAGCCCAGTGGTTGGGAGATAGTTTCTGGTGGGTCGGGACTACGGTTCGAATCCCGGCAGTGTCCTTGGTTCACTTTTTCTTTTTTTCTGAGTCTAAAGATTTGAATAATGATTTCACTTATGAGGTAGATATTTCGCTTGTCTTTGCGTGGAACACATAGCCCAGTGGTTGGGAAATAGTTTCTGGTGGGTCGGGACCACGGTTCGAATCCCGGCAGGGTCCTTGACTCACTTTTTCTTTGTTCTGAGTCTAAAGATTTGAATCATGATTTCACTTATGAGGTAAGATTTTCGCTTGTTTTTGCATGGAACAGATAGCCCAGAGGGTTGGGAGATAGTTTCTGGTGGATCGGGACCACGGTTGGAATCCGGGCGGTGTCCTTGATTCACTTTTTTTTCTGAGTCTAAAGATTTGAATCAAGGTTTCATTTATGAGGTAGATATTTCGCTTGCCTTTGCGTGGAACAGATAGCCTAGTGGTTGGGAGATAGTTTCTGGTGGATCGTGACCACGGTTCGAATCCCGGCAGTGTCCTTGATTCACTTGTTCTTTTTTTCTGAGTCTAAAGATTTGAATCATGATTTCACTTATGAGGTAAGATTTTCGCTTGTCTTTGCATGGAACAGATAGCCCAGTGGGTTGGGAGATAGTTTCTGGTGGATCGGGACCAAGGTTGGAATCCGGGCGGTGTCCTTGATTCACTTTTTCTTTTTTTCTGAGTCTAAAGATTTGAATCATGATTTCACTTATGAGGTAGATATTTCGCTTGTCTTTGCGTGGAACAGATAGCCTAGTGGTTGGGAGATAGTTTCTGGTGGATCGTGACCACGGTTCGAATCCCGGCAGTGTCCTTGACTCACTTTTTCTTTTTTCTGAGTCTAAAGATTTTAATCGTGATTTCACTTATGAGGTAGGAATTTCGCTTGAATTTGCGTGGAACAGATAGCCCAGTGGTTGGGAGATAGTTTCTGGTAGATCGCGACCCTGTTTCGAATCCCGGCATTGTCCTTCATCTTCTTGTTTTTCCTGAGTCTAAGGATTAGAATCATGATTTCACTTATGACGTTAGAATTTCGGTTGTCTTTGCATGGAACAAATAGCCCAGTGGTTGGGAGATAGTTTCTTGTGGGTCGGGACCACGGTTCGAATCCCGGCAGTGTCCTTGACTCACTTTTTTTTTCTGAGTCTAAAGATTTGAATCATGATTTCACTTATGAGGTAAGATTTTCGCTTGTCTTTGCATGGAACAGATAGCCCAGTGGGTTGGGAGATAGTTTCTGGTGGATCGGGACCACGGTTCGAATCCCGGCAGTGTCCTTGATTAACTTTTTTTTTTTTCTGAGTCTAAAGATTTGAATCATGATTTCACTTATGAGGTAAGATTTTCGCTTGTCTTTGCATGGAACAGATAGCCCAGTGGGTTGGGAGATAGTTTCTGGTGGATCGGGACCACGGTTCGAATCCCGGCAGTGTCCTTGATTAACTTTTTCTTTTTTCTGAGTCTAAAGATTTGAATCATGATTTCACTTATGAGGTAGATATTTCGCTTGTCTTTGCGTGGAACAGATAGCCTAGTGGTTGGGAGATAGTTTCTGGTGGATCGTGACCACGGTTCGAATCCCGGCAGTGTCCTTGACTCACTTTTTCTTTTTTATGAGTCTAAAGATTTTAATCGTGATTTCACTTATGAGGTAGGAATTTCGCTTGAATTTGCGTGGAACAGATAGCCCAGTGGTTGGGAGATAGTTTCTGGTAGATCGCGACCCTGTTTCGAATCCCGGCATTGTCCTTCATCTTCTTGTTTTTCCTGAGTCTAAGGATTAGAATCATGATTTCACTTATGACGTTAGAATTTCGGTTGTCTTTGCGTGGAACACATAGCCCAGTGGTTGGGAGATAGTTTCTGGTGGATCGGGACCACGGTTCGAATCCCAGCAAAGTCCTAGATTCACTTTTTTTTTGTCTGAGTCTAAAGATTTGAATCATGATTTCACTTATGAGGTAAGATTTTCGCTTGTCTTTGCGTGGGTCAGATAGGCCAGTGGTTGGAAGAAAGTTTCTGGTGGATCGGGACCACGGTTCGAATCCCGGCAGTGTCCTTGATTCACTTTTTCTTTTTTTTCTGAGTCTAAAGATTTGAATCATGATTTCACTTATGAGGTAAGAATTTCGCTTGTCTTTGCGTGGAACAAATAGCCCAGTGGTTGGGAGATAGTTTCTGGTGGGTCGGGACCCCGGTTCGAATCCCGGCAGTGTCCTTAATCCACTTTTTCTTTTTTTCTGAGTCTAAAGATTTGAATCATGATTTCACTTATGAGGTAGGAATTTCGCTTGTCTTTGCGTGGAACAAATAGCCCAGTGGTTGGAAGAAAGTTTCTGGTGGATCGGGACCACGGTTCGAATCCCGGCAGTGTCCTTGATTCACTTTTTCTTTTTTTTCTGAGTCTAAAGATTTGAATCATGATTTCACTTATGAGGTAAGAATTTCGCTTGTCTTTGCGTGGAACACATAGCCCAGTGGTTGGGAGATAGTTTCTGGTGGATCGGGACCACGGTTCGAATCCCAGCAAAGTCCTAGATTCACTTTTTTTTGTCTGAGTCTAAAGATTTGAATCATGATTTCACTTATGAGGTAAGATTTTCGCTTGTCTTTGCGTGGAACAGATAGGCCATTGGTTGGAAGAAAGTTTCTGGTGGATCGGGACCACGGTTCGAATCCCGGCAGTGTCCTTGATTCACTTTTTCTTTTTTTTCTGAGTCTAAAGATTTGAATCATGATTTCACTTATGAGGTAAGAATTTCGCTTGTCTTTGCGTGGAACAAATAGCCCAGTGGTTGGGAGATAGTTTCTGGTGGGTCGGGACCCCGGTTCGAATCCCGGCAGTGTCCTTAATCCACTTTTTCTTTTTTTCTGAGTTTAAAGATTTGAATCATGATTTCACTTATGAGGTAGGAATTTCGCTTGTCTTTGCGTGGAACAAATAGCCCAGTGGTTGGGAGATAGTTTCTTGTGGGTCGGGACCACGGTTCGAATCCCGGCAGTGTCCTTGATTCACTTTTTCCTTTTTCTAAGTCTAAAGATTTGAATCATGATTTCACTTATGAGGTAGGAATTTCGCTTGTCTTTGCGTGGAAGAGAGAGCCCAGTGGTTGGGAAATAGTTTCTGGTGGGTCGGGACCACGGTTCGAATCCCGGCAGGGTCCTTGATTCACTTTTTATTTTTTTCTGAGTCTAAAGATTTGAATCATGATTTCACTTATGAGGTAGATATTTCGCTTGTCTTTGCGTGGAACAAATAGCACAGTGGTTGGGAGATAGTTTCTGGTGGGTCGGGACTACGGTTCTTATCCCGGCCGTGTCCTTGATTCACTTTTTCTTTTTTCTAAGTCTTTAGATTTGAATCATGATTTCACTATTGAGGTAAGAATTTCGCTTGTCTTTACGTGGAACACATAGCCCAGTGGTTGGGAAATAGTTTCTGGTGGATCGGGACCCCGGTTCGAATCCCGGCATGGTCCTTGATTCACAATTTATTTTGTCTAGGTCTTTAGATTTGAATCATGATTTCACTTATGAGGTAGGAATTTCGCTTGTCTCTGCGTGGAACAGATAGCCCAGTGGTTGGGAGATAGTTTCTGGTGGGTCGGGACCACGGTTCTTATCCCGGCAGTGTCCTTGATTCACTTTTTCTTTTTTCTAAGTCTTTAGATTTGAATCATGATTTCACTTATGAGGTATAGATTGCGCTTGTCTTTGCGGGGAAAAAATTGCCCAGTGGTTGGGAGATAGTTTCTGGTGGGTCGGGACTACGGTTCGAATCCCGGCAGTGTCCTTGGTTCACTTTTTCTTTTTTTCTGAGTCTAAAGATTTGAATCATGATTTCACTTATGAGGTAGATCTTTCGCTTGTCTTTGCGTGGAACACATAGCCCAGTGGTTGGGAAATAGTTTCTGGTGGGTCGGGACCACGGTTCGAATCCCGGCAGGGTCCTTGACTCACTTTTTCTTTGTTCTGAGTCTAAAGATTTGAATCATGATTTCACTTATGAGGTAAGATTTTCGCTTGTTTTTGCATGGAACAGATAGCCCAGTGGGTTGGGAGATAGTTTCTGGTGGATCGTGACCACGGTTCGAATCCCGGCAGTGTCCTTGATTCACTTGTTCTTTTTTTCTGAGTCTAAAGATTTGAATCATGATTTCACTTATGAGGTAAGATTTTCGCTTGTCTTTGCATGGAACAGATAGCCCAGTGGGTTGGGAGATAGTTTCTGGTGGATCGGGACCAAGGTTGGAATCCGGGCGGTGTCCTTGATTCACTTTTTCTTTTTTTCTGAGTCTAAAGATTTGAATCATGATTTCACTTATGAGGTAGATATTTCGCTTGTCTTTGCGTGGAACAGATAGCCTAGTGGTTGGGACACAGTTTCTGGTGTATCGGCACCCCGGTTCGAATCCCGGCAGGGTCCTTGATTCACTTTTGCTTTTTTCTAAGTCTTTAGATTTGAATCTTGATTTCACTTATGAGGTAGGAATTTCGCTAGTTTCTGGTAGACCGCGACCCTGTTTCGAATCCCGGCATTGTCCTTCATCTTCTTGTTTTTCCTGAGTCTAAGGATTAGAATCATGATTTCACTTATGACGTTAGAATTTCGGTTGTCTTTGCGTGGAACACATAGCCCAGTGGTTGGGAGATAGTTTCTGGTGGATCGGGACCACGGTTCGAATCCCAGCAAAATCCTAGATTCACTTTTTTTTTGTCTGAGTCTAAAGATTTGAATCATGATTTCACTTATGAGGTAAGATTTTCGCTTGTCTTTGCGTGGAACAGATAGGCCAGTGGTTGGAAGAAAGTTTCTGGTGGATCGGGACCACGGTTCGAATCCCGGCAGTGTCCTTGATTCACTTTCTTTTCTTTTTTTCTGAGTCTAAAGATTTGAATCATGATTTCACTTATGAGGTAAGATTTTCGCTTGTCTTTGCGTGGAACAGATAGGCCAGTGGTTGGAAGAAAGTTTCTGGTGGATCGGGACCACGGTTCGAATCCCGGCAGTGTCCTCGATTCACTTTTTTTTCTGAGTCTAAAGATTTGAATCATGATTTCACTTATGTGGTGGAATTTCGCTTGTCTTTGTGTGGAACAGATAGCCCAGTGGTTGGGACACAGTTTCTGGTGGATCGGCACCCCGGTTCGAATCCCGGCAGGGTCCTTGATTCACTTGTTCTTTTTCTCTGAGTCTTTAGATTTGAATCTTGATTTCACTTATGAGGTAGGAATTTCGCTTGTCTTTGCCTGGAACAAATAGCCCAGTGGTTGGGAGATAGTTTCTGGTGGGTCGGGACCCCGGTTCGAATCCCGGCAGTGTCCTTAATCCACTTTTTCTTTTTTTCTGAGTCTAAAGATTTGAATCATGATTTCACTTATGAGGTAGGAATTTCGCTTGTCTTTGCATGGAACAAATAGCCCAGTGGTTGGGAGATAGTTTCTTGTGGGTCGGGACCACGGTTCGAATCCCGGCAGTGTCCTTGACTCACTTTTTTTTTCTGAGTCTAAAGATTTGAATCATGATTTCACTTATGAGGTAAGATTTTCGCTTGTCTTTGCATGGAACAGATAGCCCAGTGGGTTGGGAGATAGTTTCTGGTGGATCGGGACCACGGTTCGAATCCCGGCAGTGTCCTTGATTAACTTTTTCTTTTTTCTGAGTCTAAAGATTTGAATCATGATTTCACTTATGAGGTAAGATTTTCGCTTGTCTTTGCATGGAACAGATAGCCCAGTGGGTTGGGAGATAGTTTCTGGTGGATCGGGACCACGGTTCGAATCCCGGCAGTGTCCTTGATTAACTTTTTCTTTTTTCTGAGTCTAAAGATTTGAATCATGATTTCACTTATGAGGTAGGAATTTCGCTTGTCTTTGCGTGGAACAATTAGATCAGTGGTTGGGAGATAGTTTCTGGTGGATCGGGACCAAGGTTGGAATCCGGGCGGTGTCCTTGATTCACTTTTTCTTTTTTTCTGAGTCTAAAGATTTGAATCATGATTTCACTTATGAGTTAGATATTTCGCTTGTCTTTGCGTGGAACAGATAGCCTAGTGGTTGGGAGATAGTTTCTGGTGGATCGTGACCACGGTTCGAATCCCGGCAGTGTCCTTGACTCACTTTTTCTTTTTTCTGAGTCTAAAGATTTTAATCGTGATTTCACTTATGAGGTAGGAATTTCGCTTGAATTTGCGTGGAACAGATAGCCCAGTGGTTGGGAGATAGTTTCTGGTAGATCGCGACCCTGTTTCGAATCCCGGCATTGTCCTTCATCTTCTTGTTTTTCCTGAGTCTAAGGATTAGAATCATGATTTCACTTATGACGTTAGAATTTCGGTTGTCTTTGCGTGGAACACATAGCCCAGTGGTTGGGAGATAGTTTCTGGTGGATCGGGACCACGGTTCGAATCCCAGCAAAGTCCTAGATTCACTTTTTTTTGTCTGAGTCTAAAGATTTGAATCATGATTTCACTTATGAGGTAAGATTTTCGCTTGTCTTTGCGTGGAACAGATAGGCCAGTGGTTGGAAGAAAGTTTCTGGTGGATCGGGACCACGGTTCGAATCCCGGCAGTGTCCTTGATTCACTTTTTCTTTTTTTTCTGAGTCTAAAGATTTGAATCATGATTTCACTTATGAGGTAAGAATTTCGCTTGTCTTTGCGTGGAACAAATAGCCCAGTGGTTGGGAGATAGTTTCTGGTGGGTCGGGACCCCGGTTCGAATCCCGGCAGTGTCCTTAATCCACTTTTTCTTTTTTTCTGAGTCTAAAGATTTGAATCATGATTTCACTTATGAGGTAGGAATTTCGCTTGTCTTTGCGTGGAACAAATAGCCCAGTGGTTGGAAGAAAGTTTCTGGTGGATCGTGACCACGGTTCGAATCCCGGCAGTGTCCTTGACTCACTTTTTCTTTTTTCTGAGTATAAAGATTTTAATCGTGATTTCACTTATGAGGTAGGAATTTCGCTTGAATTTGCGTGGAACAGATAGCCCAGTGGTTGGGAGATAGTTTCTGGTAGATCGCGACCCTGTTTCGAATCCCGGCATTGTCCTTCATCTTCTTGTTTTTCCTGAGTCTAAGGATTAGAATCATGATTTCACTTATGACGTTAGAATTTCGGTTGTCTTTGCGTGGAACACATAGCCCAGTGGTTGGGAGATAGTTTCTGGTGGATCGGGACCACGGTTCGAATCCCAGCAAAGTCCTAGATTCACTTTTTTTTGTCTGAGTCTAAAGATTTGAATCATGATTTCACTTATGAGGTAAGATTTTCGCTTGTCTTTGCGTGGAACAGATAGGCCAGTGGTTGGAAGAAAGTTTCTGGTGGATCGGGACCACGGTTCGAATCCCGGCAAAGTCCTAGATTCACTTTTTTTTTGTCTGAGTCTAAAGATTTGAATCATGATTTCACTTATGAGGTAAGATTTTCGCTTGTCTTTGCGTGGAACAAATAGCCCAGTGGTTGGGAGATAGTTTCTGGTGGGTCGGGACCCCGGTTCGAATCCCGGCAGTGTCCTTAATCCACTTTTTCTTTTTTTCTGAGTCTAAAGATTTGAATCATGATTTCACTTATGAGGTAGGAATTTCGCTTGTCTTTGCGTGGAACAAATAGCCCAGTGGTTGGGAGATAGTTTCTGGTGGATCGTGACCAAGGTTGGAATCCGGGCGGTGTCCTTGATTCACTTTTTCTTTTTTTCTGAGTCTAAAGATTTGAATCATGATTTCACTTATGAGGTAGATATTTCGCTTGTCTTTGCGTGGAACAGATAGCCTAGTGGTTGGGAGATAGTTTCTGGTGGATCGTGACCACGGTTCGAATCCCGGCAGTGTCCTTGACTCACTTTTTCTTTTTTCTGAGTCTAAAGATTTTAATCGTGATTTCACTTATGAGGTAGGAATTTCGCTTGAATTTGCGTGGAACAGATAGCCCAGTGGTTGGGAGATAGTTTCTGGTAGATCGCGACCCTGTTTCGAATCCCGGCATTGTCCTTCATCTTCTTGTTTTTCCTGAGTCTTAGAAATAGAATCATGATTTCACTTATGACGTTAGAATTTCGGTTGTCTTTGCGTGGAACACATAGCCCAGTGGTTGGGAGATAGTTTCTGGTGGATCGGGACCACGGTTCGAATCCCAGCAAAGTCCTAGATTCACTTTTTTTTGTCTGAGTCTAAAGATTTGAATCATGATTTCACTTATGAGGTAAGATTTTCGCTTGTCTTTGCGTGGAACAGATAGGCCAGTGGTTGGAAGAAAGTTTCTGGTGGATCGGGACCACGGTTCGAATCCCGGCAAAGTCCTAGATTCACTTTTTTTTTGTCTGAGTCTAAAGATTTGAATCATGATTTCACTTATGAGGTAAGATTTTCGCTTGTCTTTGCGTGGAACAAATAGCCCAGTGGTTGGGAGATAGTTTCTGGTGGGTCGGGACCCCGGTTCGAATCCCGGCAGTGTCCTTAATCCACTTTTTCTTTTTTTCTGAGTCTAAAGATTTGAATCATGATTTCACTTATGAGGTAGGAATTTCGCTTGTCTTTGCGTGGAACAAATAGCCCAGTGGTTGGGAGATAGTTTCTGGTGGATCGTGACCAAGGTTGGAATCCGGGCGGTGTCCTTGATTCACTTTTTCTTTTTTTCTGAGTCTAAAGATTTGAATCATGATTTCACTTATGAGGTAGATATTTCGCTTGTCTTTGCGTGGAACAGAGAGCCCAGTGGTTGGGAAATAGTTTCTGGTGGGTCGGGACTACGGTTCGAATCCCGGCAGGGTCCTTGACTCACTTCTTTTTTTTCTGAGTCTAAAGATTTGAATCATGATTTCACTTATGAGGTAAGAATTTCGCATGTCTTTGCGTGGAACAGATAGCCCAGTGGCTGGGAGATAGTTTCTGGTGGATCGGGACCACGGTTCGAATCCCGGCAGGGTCCTTGACTCACTTTTTTTTTCTGAGTCTAAAGATTTGAATCATGATTTCACTTATGAGGTAAGAATTTCGCATGTCTTTGCGTGGAATAGATAGCCCAGTGGTTGGGAGATAGTTTCTGGTGGATCGGGACCACGGTTCGAATCCCGGCATTGTCCTTCATCTTCTTGTTTTTCCTGAGTCTAAGGATTAGAATCATGATTTCACTTATGACGTTAGAATTTCGGTTGTCTTTGCGTGGAACACATAGCCCAGTGGTTGGGAGATAGTTTCTGGTGGATCGGGACCACGGTTCGAATCCCAGCAAAGACCTAGATTCACTTTTTTTTGTCTGAGTCTAAAGATTTGAATCATGATTTCACTTATGAGGTAAGATTTTCGCTTGTCTTTGCGTGGAACAGATAGGCCAGTGGTTGGAAGAAAGTTTCTGGTGGATCGGGACCCGGCAGTGTCCTTGATTCACTTTTTCTTTTTTTTCTGAGTCTAAAGATTTGAATCATGATTTCACTTATGAGGTAGATATTTCGCTTGTCTTTGCGTGGAACACATAGCCCAGTGGTTGGGAGACAGTTTCTGGTGGATAGGGACCACGGTTCGAATCCCGGCAGGGTACTAGATTCACTTTTTTTTTTAAGTCTTTAGATTTGAATCATGATTTCATTTATGAGGTAATAATTTCGCTTGTCTTTGCGTGGAACAAATAGATCAGTGGTTGGGAGATAGTTTCTGGTGGATCGGGACCACGGTTGGAATCCCGGCGGTGTCCTTGATTCACTTTTGTTTTCTGAGTCTAAAGATTTGAATCATGACTTCACTTATGAGGTAGATATTTCGCTTGTCTTTGCGTGGAACAAATAGCCCAGTGGTTGGGAGATAGTTTCTTGTGGGTCGGGACCACGGTTCGAATCCCGGCAGTGTCCTTGATTCACTTTTTCCTTTTTCTAAGTCTAAAGATTTGAATCATGATTTCACTTATGAGGTAGGAATTTCGCTTGTCTTTGCGTGGAACAGAGAGCCCAGTGGTTGGGAAATAGTTTCTGGTGGGTCGG